>OY998166.1:111982299-114382299 GCA_963921995.1 Oxystoma pomonae | reverse complement strand
TATCTAAGAAAAGGTCAACAACACACTAGAATAACTCTTTAATCACGTCAATAGCATAAGGAACTGCATCAAATTCACTATGGAAAAAGAGGAAAGTTACAAGATCCCTCGTTTTAGTCACCAAAAAAAAAATCAACTATAATCAACTCCGTATAGGGCACACCAACTCATACTGGACAATATCCTAACTTCAAATCAAACCACCCCACATCAGCCAAACTGAGAATTGCAAAATCTTTCATAGTTCGAGCCACCTACATCTACAATACAGAACAAGCTTTAAATTTAAAAAAAAAATCAAAAATTCGATCCGATCTGCGAAGGAACGGTTTCTTCAACTATACGATCAATAAAACTCTTCAGAGCACACCAACATAAAGGGTGACAGACGTAAACACTGAAGGAAAGGCGACTAAGTTAAAAGATAAGAAGAATAGGCAACCAATACCATCATGCGACTGTCTTCAAACCGACCACAACAAACAATAAGAAGTCAATTGACAAAAACTAAACTACAACGCTACTACACCAAGAACTGCAACTACCAGGTACCATGTGATATTATATATATCAACTATATATACATATTAACTTTGACCTGTCTGGCTTCAGTAAGTTTGGGTTGAAAATTATTAGAAAAACAAAATCCAAAATTTCCGGTAATAAGTCGAGTGCTAGCAGAGAGATTAAAAGTGATAACATTTCTAAAATTTTCGAGAAATGAACAAAAGTTTACAGGAATATCCCATGTGTCAACCAGAATTCAAGTATCATTGCCAAACTGTTGATGTAAATTTTAGTTTTCATATTTTTGTGACTACCTCGAGGTCCATAATGTTTACCTCTCCAAACAGCGATTGTGCAAGCGCCGACCATTTTTCCATTCGATTCGGAGGTTAAATTCTTTGCACAACAACGGCATTGACGTTATTTTTTTAATTCAAACAAAAATTACCTGCTACCCGACTCGGGGCATGTGCCATCCCTTCAACAGCACCAGCATCATCTCTATTCAGAGAAAAAGGAATCGTTCCTTCTTTATGTGTATGTATATACCGGTGCGCCTGAGGGCCGCTTTTCCTGTCTGATGCCGATGGCCAAAGGTAAGGGACAATCAGCAGTCCCGAAAATGTTCGAGATTTTTTGAATACGTTGGAAGATAAAATGTTAATTGTAGGAATTTTTTCCTATGTTGGATATTGATGTGCGTACAAAACTTCAAGAACCAAATTATTAGATTTTGTTCAATCCTATTTTTTAGTTAATTTTTGTTTTCATTCGTTAAATTGTTGAGTTAATTTTTAATGTTTTTAAACCATGTAGATTTTTGTAATTTTTCTCTCATCAACAAACATTCAATATTCTTTTAAAAAAAAATGATACACGAAATGACTGAGATTTTGAAAGTGAAGATGATACTGTTTTTGTTCAGACTTTGCTCTTCTTTCAGAAGGAAGAAAGTCAAATAATTAATTTAAGAAGTTAAAACTTCCAAATCAGTTACATGAACCGAAAATAATCTAAAAAAGGGAAGATCAAAAGATCTTGGGAGGAAAGAACGAAATTTCAAAATTGGGTGAGTGTCCCACAAGGAACACACAAGAGACCAAAGCGAAAAGAGAAACAATTAAATGATGTTTCGCCCGGGGTGATCAGCGTGGGCTCGTCAGTGGATTCACTAGTCACCCTCAATCCAGACATCATTCAACACCATCGCACACTCTGACCTCCAACTCTGAAACACTCACAAATAGGCATCGTTCCCCATGATACTTATTATAAGTCACCTGATACGGGTTCATCCTGGCCTGTTAATCTTTCCAATAGGAATATGCTCCTAAGACAATTTAACGTATTTAACAAGTTTTAACTTCTTGTTTTAATTGCCTTAGGAGCATATTCCTATTGGAAAGATTAACACGCCAGGACGAACCCGTATCATCAGGTGACTTATAATGAGTACCATGTAAGTGAGTGTTTCAGAGTTGGAGGTCAGAGTGTGCGATGGTGGTGAATGATGTCTGGATTGAGGGTAACTAGTGATTCCACTGACGAGCCCGCGCTGATCACCCCGGGCGAAACATCGTTTAATTGTTTCTCTTTTCGCTTTGGTCTCTTGTGTGTTCCTTGTGGGACACTCATTCAATTTTGAAATTTCGTTCTTTCCTCCCAAGATCTTTTGATTTTCCCTTTTTTAAATAATTTATTCCCCCGTGAAAAATTTGCAAAATTTGTGGAAATAAAATAATAATAATAAAAGCCGAATTGGCAGAAATCATAGACTTTAGAAACAGAGACGAAGAGAAGATATGTAAAACAATGTAATTGAAGGACAAACAAACTTTTTTGCCTCTACTTTCTAGTATAAAAGTTTGGCAACTTTAAAAAGAAATAAATTTAGAATTACCATGATTCCGACTTGCCACAATTTTTAAAAAATATACACTTGCGAGGTAGAGATCATAACCCACGGTGCCTAGAATAAATACGGTCTAGTCATTTTGCCTCACTATTCGACTCGATGACGACACAGAGGTAGCAGCTGATTTTTGTCCGCCAATTAAAAATTGCATGAAGCCTTGACAAATTAAATTAACTTTTCGGCTTTTTCTTGTTTTCGTTTAAATGATTGATGCAAGATCTATTTTTTGCTTGTATCTTTTATTACAACTTTTTGTGTATAAGTATATATAATTTATTTTTGGCCTGCATGCGTTGATCTTTCACCAAATAGAAATTAGGATCATTAGTTGGAAATCGATTCCGTCAAGAAACTCATCGGATGAGTTGAAGTTAGTTCGTATTCGTAGTTCAGAAGTTAGGTTATGTAGTTGCTATGTTTCCTGTTTTGGAAGCTATTTTATTTTGTGCTTGATTGTTGTGCATACTATATACAACAAATCTGATTGCAAATTTAAAATTGTGTTTTTCGCTTTTTCATTATTTAATGATGAGCCTTTTTACCAAAAAAACGCATAAATGCAGTTATCTATGACGAAAATAATGTAAGTAATATCACAGGGTATTTAATTAGGACCAGAAGAAAAGAATGATGAACAAATACAATTTTTATTACAAAAATTTATGCAAAAACGATATAACCCCAAATGTCACCCATCAAAAAAATCAATAAGGAAAGCAGGCTGACATCTTTGTGTCATCATCAGGTGAGCGGAGCAAAAAAATTACTACACCGTGATCATAACCTCACAACTTTTAGAGCGCCATTATTTTTCTCCTCGAGATAGACTTTTTTTCTTCATCTAGAGCTCGGCGGCACAAAACCTTTACTTTTTTCAGTAAATTAAATTAAAAACACTCTTATTTACATGCACTTCTTATACAAATAAAAGGTTATTTATCTTCCAGGCCTCGCGTGACTATAGTTGTGACGTCAAAGCAAAACGAACAATTTGGCGACATGATGCCTCCAATTATTCGCTGTGAGCATAATAACCTTGACAATAACAATCTGAAGAAGAAAGCTATAGACTTTTTGTCTCGGGATTTAAAATACCACTTTAGTCCTCAGGTGTATAATGTACCATTAGGCATGAACCAGCCGTAAACGCGCCAGTTTGAGAGCCGCTGGTGGTCTTTTAAAAACAGAAAGGGAAGTTGGCAAACCTAAACACAGGTAAATGTTCGGCAGATGTGGAATTTATACAGCCGGTAGCTCACCTTTCAAGTTAAAATATGTGACATAAAATGGGACCACCACTGATTTTTAATAATTTTTAGGTGTTACCTTCTAAATTTATTAAGTGTTTTTGGTTTCTTTGTTAAAATAAAACCATAAAATTTTGTCATTATCATAAGGGACATTTGCGTACCTCCAAATTTTGACAAATCTGACAGCTGTTATATATATTTATCGTTATAGTGTCAGCAATAATAACATATCGTCTTGAAAATTTGGTTGCTGAAAAAAAATCAACGGCAATGGTATATTACATGTAATAACAAGAAAATAAAGTAACAAATTTCACATGAGCGAAACAACACGCGAGTGTAAGAAAGTTACTTTCTATCGAGTTGGGTACGCTATTTTCCCTACGAACACTGATGAATTGCACTAATTTTTGTAAAAATTGGTCTTTAATTTTGCAGAAATCCAATTAAACTGCTTTTTAAACTGCTTTTTTTAAATACCTTTATTAAAAACATGATTTAGTAACTGTCTGCAGATAACTAAAGCATGGTTTTTTTGGTTACCGATGCCAATTTTTTTTTGACCACGGGTGTAAAAAAAGATTTCTGTCTGTTTTTTACCCAAAGTTAAAGAGAAATTGCGGAAAATAGTAATATTGAAAAAATCTAATTATTCTTGCCTAAGAATTAAGCCATTTCCGCCAGTTTTCCCCAAGTATTTACGAAAAAATCATTTAAAAATATCGTAAAAATATCAAATTGTCAAAAATTGAAATGTCGCAACCATGAATGTCACCGAGTAAAAAGACACATCGCTATGAAAACGATTGTTATGTCATTTACCAGCTGTCTTGATTTCTAGTGTAAAGATGTTGTGTTATGAGAAGTTCTCTTCGTTCGAGATTTTTAAAAGTATTTTCCTGTTTTTCTTGGATTTTTTAATAAAGGTAATAAAAAAATAGTATTAACAACTCGCGGCTAAACTGTGCTGTTTTTACTCGCATTTTTAAATGTTACGCTCGTTATTTAAAACAACGCTTATAAAAAAGCATTATTTTAGCCACTAGTTGTTAAAACTACTATTTCGCACATGTATGGTGACAGTTAACGTCATCGTATACTTTTCCACACATGTGCAGAAAAGTACTCTTCCACACATGTGCGGAAAATTTTCTACACACAGTTGAAATTTAACTTTTTTTAAGGATGCAGATCGTGTGAAATCATTCATTTTCATATGTGGTCGTAGGATCCAAGTAAAGGTTCAATTAAGCATAAGAAATCGAGATTTATAGATATTTAATGCTCTGATAGAACAGTTAAAACAATTTTAAAGATAATAAAACCAACGCCAAAATCATGTTCAGGAAGCATTATCTTCGGAAGCAAAAAATCAAAACCAGTATCAATTGAAAATTATCAGAGAAATGGAGGAATCGGTAGAAAGAAATTTAAAAGTAAAATATATTGTATCTAGGGAAATTATGTCTAAAAACTCGGCATAAATTCAATAATAAAATTATTTCTGGATGGAACCACTTCTACTAATCATTACGACCTAAAAAACTGATGCCATTCTAGGCTAACGATGGGATTGACAGTTTCATAGCTAAAAAGGCATAACGGTTGGGGAAATGTCACAGCTTTTCAAAATGGCGTATAATTTTCTTACACTTTTTAAGAATTTGAGTTATTTACGCTAGACAGTGAGTTTAGAATTAAAAATGAAGACAATATATTACAATTTGTTTATTCTGACACAAAGCCAGGAATTTAAGCTACAAATTAACCTTTAGGGTACCTCATCTATTCTTTGCAAAAATACTTACTTTTTGTTAATTTTTTATACAATCCTCGAAGCAGGACAACTCTAGAAGTTGAAATGGAGCAATTTACTAGATATTTATAAAAAAAGACTCAAAAAAGGCCAAGAAATTCAAACTTTAAAAGTACGCTTAGACAGTGAGTTTAGAATTAAAAAAGAGAAAAAGTAAACACAAAAGTAGGGTTATACGTTAAGTCGAACCAGAGATAAAATTTACCCAGGGAATATAAATTTCCCTAACCGTTATGCCTCTCAGATTGCTCCATCCGCTCGTTCAAAATTTGCCACTTTTTCTTTGGTGATATCCATTCCCTATATGTTTATCCTGTGCCATTCACGCCAAGAGACATCCTGACTTCAATTATTTGATCAGCAATCAAGTAGGCTTAGACCATAAAAATCAGACGACGAATGCGCATCCAAATTTAGCAACCTTCATGAGTTGCCGCCATTTTGATGACAGCTTCCCCTAAAATTCTCCTTCGAACGTTATCAACCTTTGTCTGTGGTTCTGTTGCTGACTTTGCTCGCGATAATTTTGGTTTGTTTTGATTTACTTTTAGTAAAACACTTTTTTAGTTTTTTATTTATTTTTATTTATTTATTTTTAATTATTTTATTTTTTTTTATATTTATTTTTATTTATATTTTGTTCCATTTTATCTTTTTATTTATTTTTATTTTTTTGATTTTGGCTGCAAAAGCGAATTGTATTTTTTCTGTTTGTTTTCATTTTTTCTTTGACTTTTAACTTTTTTTTTACTTTATTTTTAGAGTGTGATTTATATAGTAAAGGGGTGCAAAAGCGTAAGACAACGAAAGTTTTATTATTTTTTGCTACTAAACTGCAAAAAATAAAAAAACAAACAAAGTCTATGGCCTATATCGATGGTAGACCATATCAATATGGCAACTCTCTATATTGGAGAGTTTGTGCATTCTACCCTACATCCCGTGTCTTTGGAAATTACACCAGCTCGTTACACTCGGTAACAGAAAAACAAAACCTACGCTTTAGAAAATTTAATGTCTAGTCAAAAACCATTACACAAAACATAATGTGGGGTCATTTCAATAAATTTCGATAATAAAACAATAGAACAGCGCTTTAGACCCGAGCTGTGGATATAGAACAATACCGTCGTCGTTCCACTTCACTTATGGCTGCCCCAATCTTATACTTTGTTAGCTGTATACATACATATATATATCATTTGCTACTAATTTCTCTCGATAAAAATAAAGATAGTGCCGCAGGTTATTTTAAAATATTTAAAATTTATTTTACTCCAGTTACCACCTTACTCAACAATATTATTTACGATGAAACAGTTATTGGTAAATTTCGCTACTAGGTCTATTTCGCGAGATGATCTCGAAAATTTAAGAAGCTTTTAAACTTAAAAAAATTTCCATCAATATTCTTTGCAACAGTAGTATATCAGTACTGGAATCAGTAGTAATAGCAGAAATTATGTGTGCAAGACAATCCTCTGGGTATAGTAATAATAGCTTATCTTCCATTATTTACGGTAAAACACTTTTTTTAGGTCGTAAGGGTCGGATATTCTGTGTGTTTTTTATGTTTATTCTTGCTCACAGTCCTGGGCCCGTATTCTTTAATTTCGGAGAAGGGAGTGTTCCCGGGAATTAAAAACGCACCTGATTGGCCGAATTTTCATTTATATATATGCCAAATTCGATCCTTAGAGTTTGATTCAGTTTAAAGCTTCATGACCTTGAAAAATACCCCAGTAAAATTAACACATTAGCAAAATAACATACTAAAGGGTGCTATTTATCAACTATTCAAGCAAAGAGAACCAAATTTGGGAGACAGAAAAGAAGGGCAAGTCCAACAATATTGTTAAAAAAAATTTGGTTCACCTATGACGCGTTTCAATATGGCGGCTTATATATCAAAATGGCGGCCTATAATCACATTTTATTTTTTCTAATTTCGTAAAAAAGCAAAAATATCAAGGTGGCCATCAATTCTTGTTGAATTGTTGTCGCTTACTACGAAAAAAAAGTTTAGTTAATGCATAACCTTGATTGACTTTGAAAATACCATGTACAAGTCAAAAACCAGCTTTTTGTGATGTTTTTTCCAATTTACCACTACGCAAAAACTTTTAGCGTCAACAGCAAGCGTAACGCTTCATTTTAAACCTCCCTACCTCCCTATACCCCGGCAAAAATTACCTATATGCCTGTCGTTTTTATTAAGTTTCAGAACTTCTACGCGGTGGTACATGAATGTTTGACTAAATAGCTGTTAAATCCTCATCCTTGAATTTTATTATGAATGTTAATAAAAAGGTGTCGTCATGCCTGGCATAATTAGAATATTTTTTGCTTTTTCGACAGCCATTTTGGAAGATAGCATCTAAAACCACTGGTCCAGTATATGGTAAGATATATCTAACTTCTGCTAACTCTCTTGTAGGTTATTTAAATGACTTTCTTGGCTAGACAAATGAGTAGAACATAAAATTTACAGTTCCGAAACTTAATAAAAACGACATGCATATAGCTCATTTTTACCGGGGTATAGCCTAAACATCTGGAACGCCATATCAAAAAAAATGATAGGGGGGTTTAAAATGAAATGTTTATTTATGGCTAAGATTTTAATTTATATCCGGCACTTAAAGTTTTTGCGTAGTGGTAAATTGGAAAAAACATCACGAAAAGTTGGTTTTTCATTTGTACATGTTATTTTCAAGATCAATCAAGGTCATGCATCAGTTAAACTTTTTTTTATAGTAAGCGGCAACAAGTTAACTAGAACTAATGTACACCTTGTCGTTTTTGCTTTTTTACGAAATTGGATTAAATAAAATGTGGTTATAGGTCGCCATTTTGATATATCAGCCGCCATATTGAAACGCTGAACCAAATTTCTTTTAACAGTATTGTCGGCCTTGACCTTCTTATCTTTCTTACCAAATTTGGTCCTCTTCGCTTTAATAGTTGATGAATAGCGCCCTTTAGTACTAGTAGTTACTGGGGTATTTTTTAAGGTCATGAAGCTTAAAACTGTATAGTATAGTTTGAGGTAGATTTGAAGTTGGACTGACAAAACCTTGAATTATTAAGATTTTTTGAAGAGAAAATGGCAAAAATCTTGTTTTTTGCGATTTTCAAGGTCATTTAAAGTCCTTGAAAGTTAATTTTTTTGGAATCCTTGTTCTCGAATTATACGGAATCGTGTATAGTCAGGCCCTCGTTGAGAAAGTTGAATCTTTTATGATTTTTGGCCGCCATGTTGAAAGATGACATCTTGAAAGATGACGTCATATCAACCCCTTCTACACGGATGCAAACAAAACACCCAGTAACACTCGATTGTGTAACTGAAGAGCTATCAATCCCACATAGTCACAAAACTCCTTCATTCAAAATCCCACGGACTTACACATGCCTTATACGAGGAAAGCAAACTGACGGCAAAATTGCTCACAAAGAAAGTCAGTAGTGACAAAACCAACAGAATAGTGACAGAAAACTAACATTTCCACCAATTAGTTCTTAATTTTGGGACAGTTGCTTTTCATTTTTCTCTATGCCCCCATTTTGAATATAAAAAAACCAGGAAGGAGTGTGGTTCAAAATTTTTAAAAGTGGTTCAAAATTAGTTCAAAATTGGTTCGAAATAATAGGCATATCAAAACTCGAATAACTTTCGGGGGAGATGTGGCTTGACTGACCTGTAGTATTTTTATGGGGTGTCTCGTTTCGTACGAATCTAGTTTGTTTTGATTTATATTGGAGCAAAAACCAAGTTTTAATTTCTTGTGTACCTTCATGGTTGCTTTGAAACAAGATATTTTTCTTAGGAAATAATCTTTTTATAGTCAAAATTTAATCGAGATTACCTAAGCCCAAAAACTTCTCTGCATCTAGAGCCTTTAGTATTGAAAAGGGTCGTCCATTTTCTCAAAAAGACTTGAATTTCAAATGCTTCAAATTGGAAAACTCAAAGTCATAAAGTCTCAAAATACAAATTTATTCAAAATTTGTTTAAAATACTATTTAAAGTTTAAAATACATATACTTGAGTCTTTAGGTTTATTGTACTCTGTAATATTTGTTTTACTGTTTTTCTTTTACCATTTTCATTCATCTTGATTCTTTTTTTTTCTTCTATATTTTTGACATTGGGACGCATTTTTACTTGTTGTTCATTACCTACTTTATAATATTTTCTCTAACTTAATGTTTGACTTTGAGTCTTTTCCTCAACATTTTGTCTCTGCGTTAGATTTTCTTTTTTAAATGTTTATTTCTAAACTTTATTGTCTTTAACTTCTCTCTCCTTTTGATATTTGTTTTTTATAAAAGGCACACTTTTTACATCACTACTTGACTTTTCTTTGTTTTGGTTAATGGTACTTGCGACTCAGATATTTTTTGTTGTTAATTTTGAGCTTATGTTCACTAATGTCAAAAACGGATCGCTGTATTCTTTAAATCTCTTAGTGCTAAAAAATGTACAAAAACGGATTTTCTGAAGATACTCCTTGCATCATATGTCTCCTCTAACTTTCAATGTGTAGAGACCAACTAATGCAAGTAATCTTATCACTCTTGATGCAGGCTTATAAAAAAGCGGGTGTAGCACACACATATGTGCCAAGACGCTAAAAATATCAAGAAAATCAACAAGATATGTTATTTGTTCTTGACTTGTCACAGACAGATGTATATTGATTTCAAAAGGGGCAGATGTAGGTATTTAGGTGCAAAGCAAACTATATCAATACCTTGAAGAACACTGTGAGCTCTTTCATGAAGGGAAATACTGATGTGTAATGATGCCTAATCACAGGTGTGCCAGAGAGCTCAAGACAATTATTCATGTGTTTGTGATTGTTTGATTTTTGACGCGTGGTATAGAAAAGTATTAATCAAAAAACATTCCCTGAAAACCACATGTCTTCGAGTAGGTACATATTTACCAAGATTCGAACAAGAAAGAAACATTATTTTCTCGGCGATAATTTAAAAAAATTTTTTTTCTGCACATTTATTACAATGTAGAATTTTAGGTCAGAATGGGGAACGGGCACAAAGAAAAAAGATGTTCCAGTTTTTGATACGTCAAAATATGATAAGGTCACACAGCTGGAGGTATCATCTGCTAATAATATAAAGATAAGTAGGTACTTATATTTAAATATACAAGATTAAAATTGTGGAAGAAACTTTATTGTGCTCTGACAGAAGGCGAATAATTAATATAGTTATAATAGTCACCATTTAAGTAAAAAACTGAAATAATTCTTTTTTCTACTATTCTCTTAGAAACTGACATTTTCGATCCGCTAAGGAGGAAGGAAAATGGCACTTTACGTCCCCCCTAGGGAGGTTAGCTTGCTTTACCTCGCGCGAGAGTTTTGTTGGCCTGTCCCAAGGGTCCGTATCCTTTATATCTATAAAGCAATAAAGTAAATACGATGCGTGTTTTATCTACTTACAAATTACTACTTGTATCCTTTTACTGCCAATTTTAATAGCTGTAAAACAAGACATCAATGTGGAGTACAGAGAGCTACTGCCAATGTGAGCATAGTTATGTTGTGCCTATTTTATCTATCACAAGATTATAAGATCGTTAAAATCCAAATTGATACGCCTGTTCGTCGCAATTATAAATGAAGCGACATTAGTGTAGAAACGACCTATCTGTTATATCTGTGGTTTCAAGAAAATTATTACTTTCCACTTATAGATAAATAGTAAAAAAAAGTAAAACCTCTATTATTTTGTCACGTAATTTCTAATATTTAATATTTTTTTCACCTCCTTTAATTTTTAATTTTTAATTTTTAATTTTTAATTTTTAATTTTTAATTTTTAATTTTTAATTTTTAATTTTTAATTTTTAATTTTTAATTTTTAATTTTTAATTTTTAATTTTTAATTTTTAATTTTTAATTTTTAATTTTTAATTTTTAATTTTTAATTTTTAATTTTTAATTTTTAATTTTTAATTTTTAATTTTTAATTTTTAATTTTTAATTTTTAATTTTTAATTTTTAATTTTTAATTTTTAATTTTTAATTTTTAATTTTTAATTTTTAATTTTTAATTTTTAATTTTTAATTTTTAATTTTTAATTTTTAATTTTTAATTTTTAATTTTTAATTTTTAATTTTTAATTTTTAATTTTTAATTTTTAATTTTTAATTTTTAATTTTTAATTTTTAATTTTTAATTTTTAATTTTTAATTTTTAATTTTTAATTTTTAATTTTTAATTTTTAATTTTTAATTTTTAATTTTTAATTTTTAATTTTTAATTTTTAATTTTTAATTTTTAATTTTTAATTTTTAATTTTTAATTTTTAATTTTTAATTTTTAATTTTTAATTTTTAATTTTTAATTTTTAATTTTTAATTTTTAATTTTTAATTTTTAATTTTTAATTTTTAATTTTTAATTTTTAATTTTTAATTTTTAATTTTTAATTTTTAATTTTTAATTTTTA
This sequence comes from Oxystoma pomonae, assembly GCA_963921995.1. NCBI lineage: Eukaryota > Metazoa > Arthropoda > Insecta > Coleoptera > Brentidae > Oxystoma > Oxystoma pomonae. The sequence goes on along the minus strand of OY998166.1, from coordinate 114,370,328 downwards.
ATTTTTAATTTTTAATTTTTAATTTTTAATTTTTAATTTTTAATTTTTAATTTTTAATTTTTAATTTTTAATTTTTAATTTTTAATTTTTAATTTTTAATTTTTAATTTTTAATTTTTAATTTTTAATTTTTAATTTTTAATTTTTAATTTTTAATTTTTAATTTTTAATTTTTAATTTTTAATTTTTAATTTTTAATTTTTAATTTTTAATTTTTAATTTTTAATTTTTAATTTTTAATTTTTAATTTTTAATTTTTAATTTTTAATTTTTAATTTTTAATTTTTAATTTTTAATTTTTAATTTTTAATTTTTAATTTTTAATTTTTAATTTTTAATTTTTAATTTTTAATTTTTAATTTTTAATTTTTAATTTTTAATTTTTAATTTTTAATTTTTAATTTTTAATTTTTAATTTTTAATTTTTAATTTTTAATTTTTAATTTTTAATTTTTAATTTTTAATTTTTAATTTTTAATTTTTAATTTTTAATTTTTAATTTTTAATTTTTAATTTTTAATTTTTAATTTTTAATTTTTAATTTTTAATTTTTAATTTTTAATTTTTAATTTTTAATTTTTAATTTTTAATTTTTAATTTTTAATTTTTAATTTTTAATTTTTAATTTTTAATTTTTAATTTTTAATTTTTAATTTTTAATTTTTAATTTTTAATTTTTAATTTTTAATTTTTAATTTTTAATTTTTAATTTTTAATTTTTAATTTTTAATTTTTAATTTTTAATTTTTAATTTTTAATTTTTAATTTTTAATTTTTAATTTTTAATTTTTAATTTTTAATTTTTAATTTTTAATTTTTAATTTTTAATTTTTAATTTTTAATTTTTAATTTTTAATTTTTAATTTTTAATTTTTAATTTTTAATTTTTAATTTTTAATTTTTAATTTTTAATTTTTAATTTTTAATTTTTAATTTTTAATTTTTAATTTTTAATTTTTAATTTTTAATTTTTAATTTTTAATTTTTAATTTTTAATTTTTAATTTTTAATTTTTAATTTTTAATTTTTAATTTTTAATTTTTAATTTTTAATTTTTAATTTTTAATTTTTAATTTTTAATTTTTAATTTTTAATTTTTAATTTTTAATTTTTAATTTTTAATTTTTAATTTTTAATTTTTAATTTTTAATTTTTAATTTTTAATTTTTAATTTTTAATTTTTAATTTTTAATTTTTAATTTTTAATTTTTAATTTTTAATTTTTAATTTTTAATTTTTAATTTTTAATTTTTAATTTTTAATTTTTAATTTTTAATTTTTAATTTTTAATTTTTAATTTTTAATTTTTAATTTTTAATTTTTAATTTTTAATTTTTAATTTTTAATTTTTAATTTTTAATTTTTAATTTTTAATTTTTAATTTTTAATTTTTAATTTTTAATTTTTAATTTTTAATTTTTAATTTTTAATTTTTAATTTTTAATTTTTAATTTTTAATTTTTTATTTTTTATTTTAACTTTTTACTCCAAGCCAATAAACCTAATAATTAAAAACTTATTTTTTTTAAATTGTAAGTTAGGTTCTTTATTCACGTCTGCCTTTAAAATGTCGTAGAACATTAAAGTTAATTTATAGCCGAACGGATTACCATTTACAATTGACTTGGAGCCGTATCCCTGAACTTTTTTGTTAAAAAATTCCATCAACCTGTTACAAAGTATTGAAAATCAATACGGATCGCATAAATATTTATTAGGTAGGTATATGCTTTGGTCGAAAAAGTAATGCCTGACCACAAATCTTTGACTTTACAACCAAAGGTGACGTAAAATGCTTACTTTCTGCGACACTATACGTAAAATTAATTCACCTTAGTTCAGTTTACACACCTTTAGTTTTGGTGTAACATTATTATGACTTAAAAAAATAATAAAAAAGAAGAAGAATTTCTACATGACTATTTCTCCTTCCAACCTTCCATTCTAGCTTTACTTGAAAAATATTTACGACTGCAAAAAATTATGTTTTTTATTAAGTTGGATTCAGTAGCTTGAGTTAATATCATGGTTATTATTAAGAACACAATTTTGCAAATTCTTTAAAGCTTTACTGTCCTCTACTTTTCTTAGCACGAGTGTGATTTAGTAGAAACGTACCCATCTCTTTTTTTGCTGGTTTAAATTTTAATAAGTAAAATTGGGGTTACCTTGACTCCATTCTTAGACAACAAATAAAATTTAAAAAAATATATTCTTTAATTTGATGTGATGTGTGATTTAGTAGAAAGGGGACGTACCTCTCTTTTTGCTGGATTAAAATTTAATAAGTAAGATTAGAGTTACCTTGACCCAAATCTTAGACAACGAACAAAATTTAAGAAAATATATAGGTGAGAAACTAGGGTCCTTTGTTTCCGTATGTAAATGTGTCTTATTCTTACTTAAAAATAATAGAAACAACAAAAAACTACTATTGGAAGACCTATCATTATCTTTCCGTCTGAGTCGAACCGTTGTCGAACTCTTAAAAGAGTTTTGTAAAGAAGTGTAATTTTTGATACGTTGTGGTGATAATAAAAGTTATCTTTCTTCTACTGCGCTATATGCATTGCACCAGACTCCACCAACATGTTTTGTAATGTAGGCGGCGTTATTATGAATTATTTGACAGATGACGACTGTTCCCCGAAATCCACATAAAAACCACTTGCCTCCAAAGAAAGGTCACAGTCGTAAAAATCTGAATTTTTTAACTCGATATGTATGATGGCGACGTAATCTGTTGCTCGGTGTTTTTGAAACAATGCTCCTTTTGGAAACTTGCTTCTTTAGGTCACGATACAAATTAATAAAGTGTTAACAAATAAACATTTTAAAACTCCTGAAAACCAAGCAAATTTTTCAAAAAACTACCTCCATTTTCTACGCCCCTGAAGTGATCTTTTTCACCTGGCAGAACTGAACAACCCTTTTCAAACCTGAGATAAGCTAGTGTCTAGTTTGCCAACCACAACGGAATAGTTGCTCTTCTCAAGGTATGGATTTTCACAGGATGTGCTATCTACGTCCATTTTTTCTATTCATATTAGCGAATAGATGACGTCATGGCATTTTTGATATAAAAATTTAAGTATAATCCGAAAGTGTAAAAATAAACAATTATCTGTAAATTTAAACAATATTCAAAGATTACACAATCGAGGTCTCCTCCGTTTGCTTACAATTCTAGGAAATTTTAGGACAAAGGTTAAACCCATATATGTATGAGCTTAAATATACGCCCTTGCAGTGCTTTCGGCGTGCACAACTTTGTAAGCAGGATGTCCTATATATACGCCTATACCTTTCTCTTTTACTCTTATTGTCTCTTTCTGGCGTCAAAGCTTAGCGGTTCTGCACATGCGCGGCCATCGTCATCGGTTAACCAACCAAAATCCAGAAAGGTAGCTGTGCAGTTGTCAAAATTTATCTATTTGTTTACGTTTTTAGAAAATCAGTATTTTCTATTTTTACATAAATAAATATATGAATAGAAATAATTTTTAGGTATTTTCAATTTTTTTCCTTCAAATTTTAAGAAAAAATAGCTACCAACCTGTGGAACTTCACTTTTGTTATTTGGCGGCATCCACAAACACAGTACGCCTTTTTATGCGGCAACATCTTAAGCTCCAAGATATAAACAGTTTTTATTATAACTCCTAAAAACTTTCGCGTAACCAAAGATTAAAAATATCACAATAAAAAAATGTTCATAAACGAAAACGCGGAAAACGAACCGGCCGCCTCGTAAAATTTTCGCGCATGTGCATAGGCGCGGAGCTAAAACGGCTCCATGGCCTGCTACATTTTAGATTTTGCTTACAAGTTTGGCCTGGGAAAGGCCTATATTTAACCTCATACATATATGGTCAAACCTAACCGCGACAAAAAGAAAACTGCTCAGGACAACAACATAGGAAAACAGTGGTAAAATGTCCATCGGCATCACTGGCCGAGGAGATACTTAAGCTTTCGAGAGGTCATATCAGAATAGTGTTTTTAAAAATAAAATTTTAAGTGTCAAAATTGCACTGCCATCTTGGATCCGCCATATTGAACTTTTTTATTTCTTATCTGATTTAAACGAAACTTTATACCTTATAAAACGTTTCCAAGACACCTAACTGTGACATAAAACTGACAGATGTAGGCCATATTGAACTTCGTTATTTTTTGTCCGATTTAAACAAACCTTCTGTTTAAATCAAACAAAAACCAATAAAGTTCATTATGCTGACGCAATATGGACAAAGTTAGATATAGTTAAAAACGCTTTATGTGCAAAACAGTTACGTAAAAATCCCACTATTCTACCTAAATAATATACCTAATATAATTTGGCAACACATATTTTGTGTTTAAATTTTCAATATTTGTCTTTAAAAAACACAGGCACCTTTAAACAGTTTTAAAAATTTTTGAAAAAAAGAATCAAAAATGACAAATATTGGCACTTTTTAAATAGTGAAAAATTAATTGATTGAATATTATTTTCCATTTAAATTGTTTTCGAATTTCCAAAATTACTGGAAATCGATACATCGAATGATTGGACATATTTTTTACATTAAAAGCTAACTAACTAGAAGGTCCAAAATTTAGGTCAAAAATAGGTAATTTGTGACTACCGCAGATATCCAAAAAGTGTCGAACTAGAAAGGCAAACCACTTTGTAGAAAAGAGCTGCATTAAAGCTTGAAATTCGTCCCTAAATCTAAGCAAAAAACTGTACTAATTTTGTTGCCAAAATAAGTCAATATTTGTAAAATCTGCATATGAAGGATCCTTAATAGGTAAAAAAGAGTAACGGTATTAGTTAGGATTCCTTTAAATTAGCAAACCATTTTTGTTCAAGTGTATAGGTTCAAAATCAGTTTGTTTATCGTGCATTAAAATAAAGCCATTGAGGTGGGTGGCATGATGATGTTAATAAAGAAACAAGTGGACAATTGTGTCACAGAATTACTTCATTCTTTTTTTTTCGTGCACAGGAACATGTAAGACATTGCAAAGGATAGCCGTATTTAAAAATTAAAAGTTGTTCAAGGTGAACTGTATATAAAATGCAAAATAAAAATATTAATAATGCAAAACAAAAGACATTTTAAATCGTGTATAAATTTACTTTTGATAGTCGTCGGATCCAAAAAGATTGTAGCTTAGAATTTATTACTATCTTTAATTTTTTATAACCATACAGTAGGTACATATGATAAAAACTAGTCTTTTACAAAATTTGACAACCCAGATAATACCTGAAAATATTAGGATGGTTAAAAGCTCGAAAAGGTGTTCCATATGGGTAAAGTCCGTTATGATTTTTAAAGAAGAGAGGTAGTTTCGAGCACATGCCCCATTATAGGTGTATGACCGCACATAATAGAAAATATAAAGCATAAAGCACCCAGTACAGGTCCTGTTCACGGATTTTGGGGTCCCCCTGTCACCTGTCTATTAAATGCTGCCAGCTGTCCCGAGTTTAGTTCGGCCAGATTTCAAGTTGTTTGTTTTCAATAATTTTCTTTGCTTGTTTTTCTAAAAACTATAAAAGATAAGATATTTTCAGCCGATTACAATACGTAGACGCAACGTTGCGGGCACGTAACACATTGCAGTCAGCTGTTCTGTCAACGCATATACCATGGCATAAACATGTAAAAATCTAGTGTCCTTTGGATTTGTTTCTAGAGAGCCTTGAGGAACGAACGACTATGCATAGCGCAGCGCTCTAAATAGACCTGTAGGGGGGGGGGCTACTACATTTATAGTGTCTTTAAAAAGAGGAAAAACTCTTACCCGTGCAGAAAAGACGCAAAATACTTGATTATTGTGTATTGTTATTGCAAAATACCACAAAAGAAACTACTTTTTCCTCAGAATATATCAAATTTTAGAGGAAAATGCTCTAAAACTAATATTATTCGGTTTAATTAACACTTTCAAAACGGCTAATGGTGAATACGCCCAAAGTTTTGCATATAATAGCTCAGTATCTGTATTTGAGGTTATATAGTTGGTAATTTTTTAAACTACCTCAGAAAGTTGGTGATTGGTAGTCAGTTCGTTTATAAATTTTTGAAAAGAACATTTAATAACATAACATCCCAAGTTGTTCATTAACGAATATAACACCTTCAATATTGTCCGGAAAAACGCCGTGTTTTGAATCCATTTTCAGAACAAAGTATATATTTATGAGGGCACTAAAAGGCAAAAAACATAAATGACTGATTATGGACGAAAACTATACCAAACGAAAAAATTCAATTATTATATTAATTATATATTAAAAGTATTAGTTTACTTACACACTGAAATTAAAACATTATGGTTACATAAAGTTCAATCAAGAGAAATTTCCTTACTGAAAGCCCACTCATTTCAAAGCTGCAGCTTTCATCGGTACAAGTTGGTGCAAGCCGAGGTGCAAGCAGAGGTAAGAGATCCGGGCTGGAATTTATAGTCGATCCTTAAGGCCTTTCTTCGGTGAGGATTCCTTGAGGGCGCCTCATTGAGTCCATTTTATAAAGTCTTCATCGAGAAAGGCTTGCTGAAGTCCACTCTGAGGTCGCACAATATGTGGCAACGTTGCATTTTTACTGTTTTTTTTTGTTGGCGGATTTCAGGTTTGAGCCAAAACAGGATTTTATGTGGTAAACTGTGGTGGTGGTCAAGAATGTTAGATTATTTTTCAGTTTGTGTGATTTTACTGATTTTGTTGAATTTCATGTTGTAGTTTTTAAAGCTATATAAGCCATGGAAAAACGAAAGGAGAACAGAACTTCTTTTTCCAATGAGGAAACGGAGTACTTCTGTTTACATCACTTCAAAGAAAACAAAGGGCATGAGAAGAAATAAGCAAATATTACAACAGCAATTTTTCTGCATGATTGAATTGAATCATCGGTTCTATCGAAGCCCTCTTCTATTACCTTTTTTTAATTCATCATATACAATTGGGTGTATATAATCTTGAATTATATTTTTAGAAAACCAATATCGTTTTTTGAACGTCTTTTCAGAAAACCTCTCGAAAGGGTTGTCAAAATCTCTGAGGTATATTTTTTCAACTCGCTGATATGAAAGGAGTTCTTCTACTTCTACCATATCCTGAGTAGCAGTCCAAGAAATCTTGAAGTTGTTCCATTATTCAGCAAAAAGGAACCCAAAAAAAACTACTCTTTAAAAATCACACCAACAACAACACATAAAACCCGAACCTAACCTGAAAAACACGACCCAAGGCCTCCTTAAGGTAACTCCCGAGCTACCTTGGCCTTTACTACAACTTAAGGATTCCTTCAGCGACTATAAAATGCATTTCTGACCTTAAGGGATCCTCAAAGACCACTCAGCCTTAAGGAGGCATTGAGGATCGTCTATAAATTCCAGCCCCGATCTTCTTCTTTTTAACAAATTTGTGATCTGAACGCCCCTAATATTTTGAGGCTGATATTTCGATACTGACAGAATTGTAACAATTTTCATGAATTAAAAAACCTTTTAAATGAATACAAAGTGAATCTAATCCTTATTTTATTATTGCACATCTAAATCATTGTGTAAAATAGAGTATTAATCGGGAAAATCAATTAAGGGTAAAAATTTGATTAAAGTGATATATAACCCCAAACTTTCTTCTTAAATCCATCAAAAGATTGTCATGAGATGGATTATTCAATAAACAAATTAATTAAAATTTTTCTAATAAATCAAACTATGTCCAAAATTCAAAAAAAGTTGGATTAAAATGATTCAATCCAAAAATTTAACCCAAACTTGGGACAGTTCTAAAATAGGCTAAACCAGTGGCGCATTGAGGAGGGGAATTTTAAGGTTAACCCCCCCGCCCCCGAGAAGCCTGGTTACAATTGGCACCATCAAATCGGTTATTTTAATATAATTTATAGGGAATAAAATACAAGAGCCTGGACTTTTTCATTTGGTGTGAAAACTGGCATTTTAAGTGTCATTTTCGCAAAAATTTTCGCCTGCGACGCAATTTAGCATTTTTACAATTAAATCCCCAGCAGTATATACGATTTTAGTTTAATTTTAAGTGAAAAATTGCATTTTAAGTATTATTTTCTCAAAAAATTTTGCTGCGGCTCATTGAAGCGTGATTTTTACATCAAATTTTGGGTAAATAAGCAATTTTAAATATGCTTAACACTCCCCCCCATCTACATTTGAGCCCAGGTTGTTGTTTTCTTGTATTTTCTTGTATCACAATTATGGTCACATTTTTACCCGACGAAGTCAATTTCTGGGTGCGCCACTGGCTAAACCCTTTTAGTAAATCCTACTCTAAGGCTCTATTAGATTCAAGACATATCCTCGAAATCACCCAAAGATTAACTATCAATGCAATTAAATAACTATATTAAATTTGCCTTTTAGATGCAATAGTAGCTAACATTAGAAGAGTTATTTCGTAACAATTTCGCACGTTTCAAATGATTTATGACTTCACCACGTTTAATTTTGCCTAATGCGAATCTTAAGCAAGGCGCTAATTACGTTTTCCACTTTTTCGACTGACGGATGCGCCTTGTCTATACATATATCTTTAAAGAGGCGGCACGCACTTCTTAACACACGTGTGTGCATCCTCTTAATAAAACAAAGACGTAACATGTATCGGCTTGAAGTGTGCCGGAGAAAGATGGCGAATAATGTACGCTTTCCTGTTAAATAATTTAAAAGTTGTTCTTATCGGCTAAATACCGCACGTGTCCAAAAGGAAGAAGGTGGATCACTTTCAACTCTCAAATAGGACCATGTGTGTCTAGAAATTGTGCTAGGGGATGCATACTGATGCTTATTATCACCGTTAAGGGGTGGATTCTTGCGAGGAAGTGGGCCTTGAATAAGTGGTGAGTTCTTGACCAATGTATACGTCAGGGTCATAGAGGAGTGTTCGAATACTTTTGCAAGACAAAATTAAAAATACTAAGAGTGCGTCAGTTCAGTTTAGTGTCGAAGTTTGCTGCACTTGCTTTATAATACAATTTAAATTTGTCAGGCTGAGAAATTATGACAGGTATTTTCTTCAAAAATTAAAAGCTTTTGGAAAAAAATTGAGAATTCACAATAGCAAGTAGTATTACTACAGTATAAGTTTGATTATTTATTATTATATACTATTATTTTTAAAATTTTGGACTAGGGCATACATTTTTGATCAATAAGGTGAAACACCCAGTTATCGTAAGGATTGTATGGGCTTTATACAGACCGCTTCAAGCTACTGCGAACATAGGGCGGAAGAAGTCTAATTTGCCAGTGTACGTACATGCAGAGACACCGCACGCCTATCAGTGAAGCAACCAATACTCAGGCTTGCGATCACCACTTGCATGACTTTCCTTTGGTATTTAGTACGCCTCTAACCACGGTGCTGTGTGGAGCGTAGTCAATGAAACCGGAATTTGGTCAATAAATACGCAAATTTTTATAACGTAATTTTCTTATTTTTTGTCACTGATAAATAAGAGCGTTTTATTGTCAACTGCTCAGATTTATCAGTGACGACGCGTTACAATGAAAATAATAAGGAGAAACAAAATAAAAGCAAGTTCTCAAAATAAAATAATACATTCTAAAAATCAAAAAGATTCTCCCAGTCAAAAAAAAATTAAAGCAAATGTTTGAAAAGTCCTCCTTGCTCGACTAGACAATACCCGAGCCTACTATAAAAACCCCTTCTAACGTTTCCAAGCATGTTAGGGGTGATAATTTGAAAAGCTTCTTCAAAAACAGATAGAAGTCATTAGGAGCAAGATCGGGAGATCGAGCTGGCCATAAAATAGTTCCCCGTGTACTTATAACCCGATTAGGAAATACAATATCAAGATATTCCCTAACAAGGCCAACATTGTGAGCGGAACAACCATCTTGTTGAAACCATGTTTCACCAAATCTTACACCTAACAACTGCCTAGCAGTTGGAATAATGTGCTGCTGCAGTAGATCCAAGTATCTAGGACCATTCCAATTGCAATTGCCGTTAATAAAAAATGGCCTAATTACGTGTTCTCCTATAATACCCCCCCCCCCCCAAACATTTAGTTTTTGGGGATACTGTGTTCTTACGTCAAAATACAAATGCAAATTTTCCCTCGACCAATATCAAACGTGTGTTGGGTTATGACGATTTGACCATTTGACCATCTGCACTTTTTCGGCAACTTCGTAGACATCCATTTTTGATTTTAAAAATGTATTATTTCAATTAAGAACTTACCCATCTGTTTCTCGAGCAAGGCAGAAATAAAACAAAATAATAAAAACAAAATGAATTTCCAAAAGATAACACTGCAGCGTGCTTCGAATCCACCTCGGTCGTACGGCACGGAGAGTAAATTGGACTTCATTCCCCCTATGTTCGCAGTAGCTTGAAGCGGTCTGTATACTATTTAGCTATGTTATTTAGTAGATTTAAGTATATGGCAAAACTGCACTAAGTTCCTACAAGAAAAAAATAGTTCCAAATGAAATTTTGACCTGTAAGCATGCTGCACCTCGATATTTTTTAAGAAAAAACTAAGGTAAGGTGTTTTTTAAAATCTTTATTACTTTTTTGTTTTTAAGCATATTCAAGTCATTCTTGTACAGGGGAGTTATTGTATTTTTTTATAAATATTTTAGATACAACTTACAATAAATTGTCATATCAATTACTGGTTTAACAAAAAATTTATTTTCTAGTTATTGATACTTTCTATCAAAGACTAGTTATTATGGGAAAACTTGTCTAGGCACTCTGTTAGATTATCCATGAAATTCATGCTAATACAAAAATTTTCTGGAAAAAGGTGGCAAAGAAACGCCACAAAGATACATTTGTGTTGTACAAAATGTAAACCAGTTGGCATTTTTAAGAAATAACTTGTTTTTCCTTATTTTTGTTCCCAAATTTATAGTTTTTAATATCTTTTAAATTAATATAGATACAGATTGTAGAAAAATTAGAAATTAGAAGTATGAATTATTGGATTATCAATTACTAGAAAATCACACAAATTTATTATCAATAACTGGCACCGAAAACATGAATTAAAAAAATTATAATCAATTTTAATTATTGATAATGTAAATCAATTAAGGAAATTTTAAACCACCATTTTCACTTTTAAAAACTGTTAAAGCTATGACTTTTTTTTTCTCAAATTTTGGCCTTAAGGTATCAATAATTGGGTGTTTTACCTTAGATTAAAATTACCCATAATTTTTGTTAAATTACCTAACTGTATTTTTTTACTTCAGTTGAAGAAGTTAATAAATTTACTCAAGAATTGCGCAATGTTATTGAGGTGCTTTACTGAAGATTCCTAACTCTAATAGTTTTTGAGACTAACAAACTATAAGAAAATAGCTCTTCTGTAAACCTAATTTTAGTACGTTCTCTTAAAAGGTTTTGTTTTTGCCTTAGCACCTATTTTTTGCCTTCTATATACAGGGTGATTCAAAATTCCCGCGAAGAACTTTAACTGTAGGTAGAATTTGTTGTTCTAAACAAGAATTAGTAAAATATATTTTTGTAAACTGTTTCGTTTTAGAGATATTTGCATTTAAAAATTGTTAATATTTTCTGAGAAGCACCCCCTACTACGTAGTAGAAACATCAATTTTTGGAAACAAAACTTTGACAACTTCAAAATGCTTGCACGTAGACTTGCTTGGTCAATTATTTTAAAGTTAATTCCTAAAATAATTCGAAAATTTTACTCCTAAATTTAGAGATAAAAAAATTAAATTTAAACAAAATCATCACATAACTTTTCTTAGATTAATGATATCTAACCACTGTTCAAATCTTTCTAGCGGTTTTGAATCACCCTGTATTTATTTTATATGTTTTGGTTTTGACCTTGTAACCTGCTTCCACCTTCTAGGCGTTGATGTTGGTAGGATTTGTTTAGCTTTCGTTTTAACATAATATTCTGGAAGGATATAAGTTTCCGTATTTTCTAATTGCTAAAAAAACTGGAAACTTATCAACAATTTCCTCTAGTTTACATTATTCCCTTTTATAGTTCCCAACTTTAGCGAAAAAAAACTACGTTATCGCACTTCAGGAATTAAAGTAGTTACTTTAGTACCTGAGGGACTAACCACAATAGATCTAAGAAGGTCAAGGTGGACAGGTGTCTACACCACCTCATTCACTCGGTCAGAGGATTCTTTGATTGCAGAAATTAGCATAATGCTGTTGTTTTAATTTCATTTTAAATAATATAGTGTGACGTTCCTATTATTAAATAAGAGGTATTGTATAGTTTTATGTTTATTGTAGGTATGTATTTTTCATTTTATACTGTATTATTTTATTTTATTTTATTTCTACCTGTGTTGACAATGTCTATATTTACTTTTTAAATGAAATGACAATAAATAAAATTTGAAAATTTGAAATTCTAATCTGAGAGACTAAAGTAAAAAGTGACATAAACAAGTGTTTTTTTTATTTTTTTTATTACCTACTTGTTGCAATAATATATTATATTTTTTGTAAAAAATAATACAGAGGTGCGTCTGTATTAAAGTGTCTCTTTATCCCTCGACGAATTGTATCCCTCCCTTTGATCGGGCTACAAATTTTTCGCCTTGGGATAAAAAGTTACACCTTAGTCCCGCGGTATATAATATATTATTTCTTTTTTCTAAAAGCCTGGGTACCCTGGCGGCAAAAATCAAGGATCGGCAATTGTTGCTTTTTGAGGGTTTCTTTTTCATTAAATTTAAAGGATTGTAATATAGATCGCAGTACTGTTTTAGTGTTCGGTCAAGGTCATTTGGCGGATTTGCTGGCTTTCATGGTAATTACCGCGCCTTTAAACCGTTACATTTCTTTTGTCGTTTTATCTTCATACGGGCTTGTCATATTTAAACCGGAATCTCGTAAAATAAGTATTTTTTCGTTCCGGACTATCTTTGTAGGACCCCAAATCTATTGTCGGTAAAAACATATTATCCATTGTTGTGTAATTCGCAGGTTTACCTGTAACTATAGTTGGTCGGTGAAATATTTGACAGAACGTTTTCGAAGGGCGACGGGGTTTAAAAAGATCTCGATAACGATAAGAACCGGATTTAAAAGGGAAATGGTGCGGGACCTTGTTCCCGTAACGGAAAGGATCAAAGTAAGTATAAGGAAGTGGATTGGATTCCCACGACTTCTTGCAGATTTTTTGCATAAAACGATCAATATTTTGGCCTAAAATTCTGGGAAATAAGACTAAAGAATAGAAAAAAGTATAAAGAATCTCAGCAAACACAAATCGTCGGCATTCAATCGGGTCAATGTCGGCAGTGTGTCGGCATCGGCGGTCCACATTACTACAGTCGACTTTATGCCGACCCCACTTTAGAACCGAGATGGTCCGATTGGAACTTTGTTTAATAGGGAGAAAATCGGCAACTGACGATGGCCCGACTTACTATAGTCGACTTTATGCCGACGCCCACTTTATCTGCTTTAGGGCCGACGACGGTCCGATTGGAACTTTGTTTAATCGGACGAGAATCGGCAACTGACGATGGCCCGATTTACTATAGTCGACATTATGCTAACACAAACCTTATCTGCTTTAGGGCCGATGATGTTCCGATGGAACTTTGTTTAATCGGTTGAGAATCGGCAACTGTTGATTGTTGACTATAGTCGACTTTATGCCGACGACCACTTTATCTGCTTTAGGGCCGACGATGGTTCGAATGGAACTTTGTTTGATCGGTCGAGAATCGGCAAGTGACGATAGTCCGATTTACTATAGTCGACTTTATGCCCAAACGAACTCTATCTGCTTTAAGACCGACGATGGCCTGATCAGATTTTTGTTCGATTGGTCGATAACCGGCAACAGACGATGGTACGTCACATTAAAAATTTTAAACTGCTTAATAGTTTCTTCCTAGTATGTAGAGATAGCGTTAATGTCACTATGTTCCCTGTACAGTGGAAGATAATATTATATATATAATGAGCAAAGATATTTCAAAACTAGAATGCGGACTTGACAAGATGGTGGTACTTCTCTACAAGAATCACCTCCGCCACTTAAACCACCCCCACTGATTAAGCAACCGCATTATCGAAACTTTGTAGTTTTCCAATTTCGGATCGTGTCAAGCAACCACCGACGGACCTTCGTCAATCATCGACTTCCGCCCGCTTTGAGAGGCCGATGTGGGGCCTTATTATCCACCCATTATCGGACCTTTGTGGCTTGCCATTGTCGGTCCGCTTTAAGCTACCACCGACAGACCTTCGTCAATCGCCGACGTTGGACCGCTTTAGCAAACCAATGTCTGACTTGAATAGTTTACCGATGTCGGGCCGAGACCAGTTTGCTTACGTTAGACCGACCAAATTAAGCAGCTATATGGGCGGATGGTCGGTACCATGTGGTTAAACCATATCGGACCTTAATCGTACGGCGACGGTATGCCGATATCAGTAAAAAATGAAATTTACCATTGGTCCGACGGCGGGCTACAGTTTAACGTTGCGTCGGCAAACATACATTGGGCCTACATCGCAAAGCGGACAAAAAATACTGCTGGTCCGATGTCGTAAATCGACGTCATGCCGATGACGGCAATTTCGGCAATCGACATCGGGTCGACGAAGGCCCGAGGGAACCGTGTTTGCTGGGATATAACAAACAGGATCAATTCTGCCATGATAATAAAGAACAGCAAATGTGCAAATTTCCAGTTTTGAGAAAAACGCATTTGAAGTTTTTGACTCCTTAAAGTATTTCTACACTGAAAAAAAGGATCTCTTAGTGCTACGAAATACGAGATTAATTACATGACATTGAGGGCATAAGAGCTGAAACCTTAAAGGATATTATCGAACAAATCATTTCACCTCTGACTAATTTAATTAATCACACTTTCAGAAAAGGTATTTGTCCATCTGAATTTAAAGTTTCCGTTATAAAACCAATTTTTAAGAATGGAGATAAACAAGAAATATCGAACTATAGACCAATTACACTGATTTCCACCATCGCTAAAGTCTTTGAAAAAGTACTCAAAAATAAGCTTTCAATATACTTAGAAAAATTTAAAATAATTTCTGATCGACAATATGGATTTCGTGAAAACAGAAGTACACAAGATGCAGTAACTTTCTTGACATCAAAAATATATGATAATTTGGATCAAAGCAAACCATCATTGTGTATTTTCCTTGATCTTGCTAAGGCTTGCGATACTGTGAGTCACCCACAGCTGTTGGGGGCCTTGGAGGATATTGGAGTGCATAATGTTTTCCAGAAACTATTCAAGAGCTACGTTACGGATCGGGAGCAGTACACGATGATTGGGCACCAGATAAGCGAGGCGGAAACAGTGAAATTTGGTGTTCCACAGGGAACTGTCTTGGGCCCTTTGTTGTTTATAATTTATCTAAACAGTATAATTATAAAAGAACTACGGTCATTTACCTTCAAGCAGAGAATCGGCTTACTCTTAAAATAATTGCAGAACAAACATTAAGAGATGTAATTGAACTATTTAATCACAAGTTACTAACAATAAATTACAAGAAAACCAAGTTTATTAATTTTAGCAGCTCCACTAGAACATTACCACACTACGACACACTAACAGTTATTGACAGTACAGATCAGATAAAAATAGAATCAACAAACAAAAAAAAAATATATAGGAGTTTGGATAGACAAACATCTCAAGTGGGACCACCATGCCAACAACGTGATAAAAAATCTTAGAAGGGTACTATACAAATTTAAATATTTATCAAAATTCTTGTCTGAAAAACACTTAAAAACGATATATTTTGACCTAGTACAATCAAGGTTACAATATGGCATATTGGCATGGGGTGGAATTCTAAATGCACATCTTCAAAAACTGGAGACTTTACAAAGGTTTTTCCTTAAGATTATGTTAAGAAAGAATAGACTATGTTCAACCAACTTGTTATATCAAGAATCACAGATATTTGATGTTAAACAAATGTACTTTTTCCAAATAATGCTATACCTTTTAAAAATAAAAATAGTTTACAATTTATTAACCATAACCACGGAACAAGATGGCAACAAAACTTGAATGTAATTGTTAATAGAGCACATAAGCAAAAAACTCAAAAAAGCTACGTTTTTCTTTCACAAAAATTATTTAATTTTTTACCATTACAAGAAAAAACTTTTTTAATTGAAATTGACAAAATTTATATATTTAGAAAGAAAATGAAAAACTTTTTACTAAACAGCAACCGGGTCATGATAAGAAGTTTAATTTAATAATATTTTTTAATTAGACTTAAAAAAAAACACAAAAAAAATCTAATCTTATTAAAAATAGAGACAAGGGCTAGTGAAAAAACAGGAACATGTTATTTAGTCTTAAGGCTAGAGGTAGTTATTAGGCTTACATTTCTTAAAATATTTTTTTTACTAGAATATATTAGATTAAATAATGAATCTACATTGCTGCCAGTATCTAAAAACATACCACGCGCGACTTCGGTCTTTGTGGTTTTCCTTTGTTTGCACAATATAAATTCATTTTGCATTATGTAATTATTATCTGTACGTTGCAAATAAATAAATAAAAAATAAAAATAAAATATATATCTCCATTCCCTTAAACTCATTTGAGATTAAAAGTTCTGTGAAAGAACATAAAATCTTATGCGAAGAGCATATTACTTAAACTATTTGTATCAAAGTATAATACACAGTTTGCTTTTAAGAGCATATTTTCTGAAAAATTGTCCACAATTCTCTTACTCTATTCTATTACTTGGTTGATCATGGCGATGGGGAGTAATAGGAAAAGAAAAAAGAGAGAATCTTATGCGAATTGTCCTTTTATGTCACTGTGCAGAAACGTCACACCTGTAAATAACAAAACTGTAGGTACTGGAAATTAAGAAAAATTTAAAAAAATTAACAGAAACTGTTTATTAATGAAATATTAAAACTTTACATAAACGTGAATATAAATTCGCTACATATACTATTGTCAAAAACAGTAAACAGTATATTTTGAACATCAACGTGAACATTTTTCGCATAGAATTTTTATTTCTAATTATATCAAAGGGTTTACATCACAACATCAAAAGAGCAGTAACTTAATTGTAGCTAATTCTAACAAAAAATATAGAAACAGATTATAAACAGTGTTTAAGTATAAAAACTCGGCTATTACAGAAATTGCTTAAAAATTAAAAGTAGGAATAATTTTTGTTTTCCGAAAAAATATCTAAATTAAGAAAAATGAGGTGGATTTTTTTATCTGACAATAATTGTCATTCTAATGTTCTTTCCTTTTTGGCCTTGTTCAAAAAAATGTACACAGCACAATTCTTAAACTAAAATATCACAAATAGTTAAAGTGGGACTTAAGTTTTATCTCCCTAAATAAAGTCGGAGAGATCGTGAACAAAAACTGCAAAAAAGGCTAATTTCTTAGTTTTAGTTTAGTTTCTTAGTTAGCAAGCGTTTGGAAGGAGGAGGGGTTCAAACCTGTAAAAATCATAAAAAAGTTAAAATAAAAGAAAAGCGGATACTATACTGTTACCATTATTTTTAATTGAGTAAGATCAAAATGTTGTTGAAAAAAATACTTCACAATAATTCACTTCTTGACAATAGGTGTACAAATTTTAGGAAGGTTAGGTGAGCGTTTAAAAGAAATGCATGTTCTCTGTTTTACTGCCCTCTAGTTTACCCAAGTTTTAATTGCTAATTCAAGGACAAAATAAATGGATAATGCATAATTTTTATATGCCTGTCTCTTTTATTTTGAAAAAATAAAATTTGTACCATTCGCTGTGCTTTAACACGGCGGAATTGTAAGCAAGAAGTTAAATAGAAATAGTACAAATTAATAGAAAAAGGGAAATTTTCTGTATTTGATTGCTTGATTAGTTTATTATTGCGTTTGATTAATGATCCTGCGTGAGTAACTCCAAAGACCAACGAAATCTAAAAAAACGAGTCCAAACCACAGAACTAAAAGGTAAAAAAAAGCACAAAAGTTTTTGTACGATATTTGGTGTTTAATTTTGTCAAAAAAAAACCTTTTGACGCTTTTTATAACCAAAAATAATGTTTGTTGTCCCTTGGCTTTTGTTGAATTTACCTTAGATGTTTATTGGACCCACCTCCTTATAAAAAAACCTTACTTAGCTTGACAAACTGGGCATTGGACATACATTAGACGGAAAAGTCTCAGTAAAAAAATGTCAGTTTTTATGAAATTTCCGAGAGTTATAGGCGCGATGGCTAAGAAGCCGAAAGAAAACTCCCTGTATCTATACCCATGATAGTTGGCAAGTGTTCTTCTTTGTTGCTCATTACCTTCTACGCTAGGGTGACACATACGATAAAAATTTTAATATATCGTAAAATTTTTACGACGTTTTTTTCTTTACTTGAAAATCATCAGAGAATAATTAGAGGGTAAAAGAATGCACCGATTTATTTATGAATCCGTAATGTGAGAATTCTATAGTGTCGTTTTTCTTTGTAACAGCTCATTAGAAAACTTGTCGGCATATATATATACATATATATATATATATATATATATATAAGTATAATAATAGGGAACATTAAAACAGTTAAAATATAATTTTATAGTACAGACATAAATTATTGTCAGGCAAGTTGTAAATTTATGTATTTTATGCTATCATAACTTGCCACGTGGTATAAGCTAGTTAAATGGTACACAACATTATGGCGCTAAACAACTTCCTCAAGAGAAAATACAATAACGAATTTGATCTTGTTTTATATACATACTAAGCAGTTTATTGTTAATAAACATTTTTTATTTTGTATTATTAGAGAAAGCGTATTAGAAATAAGACATTGCACTTTCTTCGATTACGTGTTCAACTTGTAATGGAGGCCTTACCCAAATTTTCATATTGATAATTCGTAACTTTAATTCATAGTGGGATAAGCTCAATTTTAGTGTTAATACCTGTTTATGCAAGAGTTCATAAGTGCATCAGGATAAATTTTGACAATTGACATACCAAATTGACAAAAAAAAGGACAAAATAAATGTTTCTTAATTCACCTTCGATCTGTTAGATGTAAATTGGTTTTCTCGAAGGTTTTTGGCCCAAAAAATACGTGCTATGCAGCTAGATTATATAAAAAAAGCAAAATTATGTTCTTTTCTATTCTCAACATAGCTCTCAACTTCCAGAAAACTAGAGATTCCTTCATCTTCTGAAAGTAATTTGTAAGCCACGAAGTGCCACCAAAAATTGACGTTGATGCCAGTGGCGGTCCCAGGAGGGGGGGAAATCATTGAAAATACAGAATAGTATTATAGAGTTTCTATTTATAAATAATTTTTGGACAAAATCAATTCGGACATAAAAAAGTATTTTTGACCTGAACATATTCAGACTAAGTTTATCATGAAGCCAAAATCAAGGCAAAATTAACTAAAGTCTTTTCTAAATACTATAAACTGTTTTATTAATCCAAAACACAAATTCTTAAACTTTTATTGGGAGAAGTCAGTATTTGGAAACAATATTGGTCAGAAGTAGGCAAAAGCTTAAATCAAAACATACCTGATAACGTTTTCGAGGCAATGAACAAGTGTGGCAATATTTTTCCGTTGATTAGAACATTCTTGGATGTTTGCCAGTAAGTAATGTCTCGTCAGAAAGAAGCTTCTCATGCCTCAGAAGATTGAAAACATAAGTACTTAAAAACACTATGATAGAAATTCGTCTGACGGGCTTAGCGTTGCTGCATATCAACAGACATATTGAAATTGACATTAAGCGAGTCATTGACTGGTTGCCCAAAAAACTGGAAATGAATTTGTTGAGATGGGCATCTTATGTTTGAGATATGCAATATAAAAGGTAATGTTATAACAAAAAGCTTTTTAGACCTCAAAAGAAAAGTATTTAGCAATTAGGTTTTGTGTGTGGTTTGTTTGTTATCTATGTTTTTATAACTGAAAAAATTATACGTAGTTAATCAAGCGCGGATTTCAGAAGGATAAGGGGGTAGTTAACCCCCCCTATCCTGGCTTTAAATTTTTTATAAAAACGTTTAGAAAATCAAAAGTAGGGCATAAATTGCGGCGCTATAACACCTTTGATATTTACGTTTAATTTTGTGTTAAAAATGGCATTTGTAGTGTCGTTTTCTTAAAAATTTTCGCCTGTTGAAACCATTGATATATTTACAATTTTAGTTTAATTTCAAATCAAGAAACGCATTTTTTAGAGCAATTTTCTTAAAAAGTTTCGACTGCGACGCTATAATACCGTTGATATTTACAATTTTAGTTTATTTCGACTCAAAAATTAGAGTTTTGTGTATGAAATAAACAACTTCAAATCTGAGTACTCCCCCCCCCTAGATTTGAGACCAAATCCATCCTCGCTTGTAGTGACTAAGTTTTGTTTTCATATATTGATATCTTCCTCATAAAAGCTATGCTTTTATTGTATTTTTTTTTCGTATCAAAACCGCCTCCTCCCCTTTTCAAATGGCTAGGACCGCCCCTGTTGATGCGCGCGTCCTTAAGGCAAATTATGTTTTAAAGAAAAAAAATAAGTAGGCAATCGTTCCAGAGCGTTCATTAATTGCAATACATCTACAGATGAAATGGATGGAAAACGCAAAATAATACAGGTAGGCAAATATTTACTGGTAGGAAATAATTAGTTTCTCTAAAAACAGTTCTTTACAACTCGAACCTATGTATCTCAAACCTTTCTTCAACTCTAAATTTTTAAGGATGTATTTTGCACTTTTCTAATGTGGTTTAACCTCCATAAGACATTCTCTCTATATAACCCGAACTCTTGTGTCTGCCTCATCAAGTTTGAGCTACAGAGGTTTGACCCCGGGTTTGACTGTATTATCATTTTGCCTTATTGATCTTAGTAATTAGGGTAATTAACAAATTCTTACTAACTTCGGAACATTTGTTTGCTTCCGTTGCTAAAAAATTGTTTGCTTTTACATCGATGATCAAAAAAGTCATTGTATGTAACTACTCGACTCCTAGTAGAGCTAGTACATATAAAATACCTTTTTAAATAGGGCATCCTCCCTTTATAAACGCAGGTATACACTTAAACCAATAAAAAAGTGTATCATCCCTTATTTTAAACCCGATACTGGGAACACATGTGTAAAATTAGTGCAAATCTATAACGTCGTCCGTCGCTGTCTGGATGAAGTGTAACGGTTTCTTGCCACCTGCCCATTCAATCTGCCGGCTAACAGAGATTTCCTATGGGATAAACAGGACTGTACTTTAAAATTAGTAAGTATACAACATCCTTTAAGAGAATTAAAAATTACCTTTATTGTGGGTGTTTAAGGACCAGTCCGAGAGTGCATGGGAAACGAGAAGAGCAGATGA
This sequence comes from Oxystoma pomonae, assembly GCA_963921995.1. Lineage (NCBI taxonomy): Eukaryota > Metazoa > Arthropoda > Insecta > Coleoptera > Brentidae > Oxystoma > Oxystoma pomonae. Next base: position 114,348,918 of record OY998166.1, on the reverse strand, counting down.
ATTAAAAACTAGATGTTCCTAGTGACCTAGAGTCAGACTATCTTCTTCTTTCTTCTTTTTTTAAACGTTCTTGAAGTGCAAAATGATGAATTTTGATCCAGCTTAAATTCTGTATGAAGGCGAAATTAAATATTATTATGTACAATAATAATACAGGGTTCCTGAGCAAATCCTTAGGGGGCCAAGCAGCCGTGTATAAGACGCAGACAAACGGAAAAGCACATTAGGCAGAAAAGGATGGGTATGGGGCGATGTTGTCACTACATCTTACACGTAGTAAATCCATTCCAGGTTGTTGTTTTCTAATGTTTTCCATTTTCATACCTTTAGGACTGGAATAAAAATTGTTTTTGCTCGACTTTAATACCAAACTGATGAAAGATATCGTAAAAAAAATATTTTTCGCCTTTTCATTTTCTAACCATTGTCCTTACGCACTGTTTACAGGCTTACAAGCGTTCATACACGGCCGGAGAAATCGACTGAGATATTTCCGTAGAAACTTTATCAAGCAAACAGGACGGGTTGACGCCTTCGAACGTCCAACCCGGGTTTTGCACTTTGATTCGAAATCAAAAAGGAGGAACAGTCAGATGTGGGGCCGTGCACAAATTACGTAACGGTGATTTTACCAATTTTTGACCCCCTCCCTATGTAATGTTTTGTAACGGTTTGGCACGCCACTCCCCAAATATTACGTAACGATTTTAAGACCACTACCCCCCCCCCCCAAAAAAAAAACTTTTCACTTATTTTTATTCCAAATTTTCTTAGTTTCACACAAATGCAAACGCTGTCGAAAACCACCCTCCCCCCTACGTAACGTTTTGTAACCCCCCTCCCCCTATGACCCTTACGTAATTTGTACACGGCCCCTGTAGTCCCAGTGGAAGAGGGCGAGAAAATTGATATTTTTTTCTTAAAAATTATACTCTTTAGACATATTTTTTGCGTTCCCGAAATTACGTAATTTTTGAAAAAAAATTGTAAGCGGCGCCATTTTTATTTCGTGCTTTGTTTTTCTAACATTTTTGCGTTCGGCTAATTTAATTGACAAATTTTTGCATGCGCCGCCCTTTATCTTCTCACTCGAAACCAATATCCCCCGTTTTAGGAAAAGTGATCCCGTCTCTGTTTCTAAATTTTTTCGAATAAAAGTAGAGTATGACTATGGGGGAAATAATTTTTTCCTACGGTATGACGCAAATTTCGAGAAAGTTGAAGAAAAAAATAAAAAAAGTGGCAGAGCTCAAGTTTTTCGTAAAAAAAACGTTTTTTGTAAAGAAACAGAGCAAAATAAATTTTTTCACCCCTTTTTGGGTGTTACAAATATTGGCAGCCCCTTATTTTTCGCTTTTACCCTCCCGCTAGTTTTGAAGAATTGGTTCGCTACATGTTTCGAGTTCATGTCATAAAACACCTCGAAAATATGCTTTATTTAAAATCAATAATATCGCAAGCAAAAAGCTCTGCAGGAAAAACAGCGCCGTTTATTGATTTCTTTGGCTGTTAGTGCTAGCTGCATGGTTTGGCCGTTTCCGAATAGATTTCACTAGTAGAACAGAATGGAAAGAAATTTAATTTAAAGCGAAGATATTTATTTCTAATGTTAACAACCTCACGAGTTTATCGCTCAGTATCGTAAATAATGGACCTTGCCGCCTCCTTTAAGTAAGAAAAAGCTGTGGTTTGGACCTGAAAACATCTAATTTTTAGTAAGATTAGATGTTCAAATCTGTCCCCTTCTTTAGCCTCACAATATCCCAATCTATTGTAAAACTCTTTTTTCGCCCTCAACTCCTGTATAGTTGTAGGCCGTAAGTGAGGGTGTTGGAAAATTTTGTCGTGCCAACAACCCCATAGGAAAAAGTCATTTGGCGCAAGATCTGATGATCGAGGTGGCCATCGGATATTTCCATACGTGAAAATAATTCTATCACCAAATACCTGACGAAGGTAATTTGTAGCCTGGCGTGAATTGTGGGATGAACAGCCATCTTGCTGAAACCACAATTCGTCCAAATTTATGTTGAGTTCCCTCAACCGTAGTAAAACCTGGTTTTGGAGAAGATCAATATATTTTTGGCTATTCAAATTCACTTCAATGAAAAAGGGTCCAATAATGTGATCCCCGACAATACCGCTCCAGACTCCAAACATTTAATTTTTGAGGATGTTGCGTTCTAACACTTGCGTGCAGATGTTTATTATCGCGGGACCAATAGCGGCTATTTTGTGGATTGTGAGAGCTATGAAGTTCAAATGTCTTCTCGTCACTAAACAAAACTTTTGATAGGAAATTTTCGTTCCTGTCACATTTATCCCTCATAACCTCACAATATTCTAACCGGCGAAAATAATCACCTGGTTGCAATTCCTGCGACTTCCCAATCTTAAACGACTTGTAGCCGTATTTTTTTAGGATCCATCCAACGTAAGCGCATACCATTTCGTCTCGTACCACCCTGTGTGGAAGAACGGGATGCTCTGGTATTTTGCCGTCGTGGTAACACTTTCTACAACCATTCATGCACCCGTACCTTTCAAAACGATGATAAATGTTGTAGACAGTTTGAGCCACCGGAACCGGTCGATCTGGAAACGTAAAAACAAAAAGCCCAATGACCTCGTCCGCACTGTCACTTTTTATGTAGTTTTTAATAATAAAAATCTTTTCTTCTCGAGTATACGGCATTTTAAAAACACAAAATTTACGAAACTAAAGCGACTCGAAAGGAAATAAAAATGCAATGCCTGTGAATCCTAGTTTTTCCTCGATCATCTCATGGTGTGGCCGCCATCTAGCGGAATTTGCAGACATCTTGTCAACGGTTATTATTGCAACTATGATTTATGCTCACAATGAAAGAGTGGCGACAATTTTTTCTCATGAAAGCAGTCCGGAGATAATAACAAACTGGCACCATTGCTCAATATACCTGTTTCTTTTGTGCGCGCAGAACTTTCTATGCCATTTCTGTTTGATTTATTGAAATCCTATCCCTAAAGAAAATCTTAGGAATTCATTAGGATGAATGAAGCAATGCGGGGGGGATACAATTCCCATGTACGTAGGCCACCTTGCTGGGCTCATTGCACGCCCACTATTCATGGTTTAACCTTGAAAGCCTGCCTCTTTCGCAAAACAGATTTTTCTTGGCTGCAACCTTCGTATATCGCCTGGGACCAACAGGTAGTTCCCAAGGTGGCGACTCTCTTGACCTGGCCAGAGTCGGACACTTCGGCAAGACATGGAAGGACGATCCCTCGTCCTCCATGCACAATCGACTCTGTGAGTCTCCGGCGAATCCCAGTGCTTGTTGAAGCAACAGTGTCCTGCTGGTCTCACATTCTTCCTGTCTAGGTGGAGAAAGGACTTCGAGCAGATGCTCTTTAGTCAGCTCTGTGTCGGTTGGACCGTCTATGCTGACCACGATTTTGACCTGGAGGTTCCTGAGCTCCTTGGCCAATTTGTTTACATCAGCTGCGCCCGTAGCGTCCAATGGGTACTTGTACACTTCCCTGTAGGGCCTCTTTTATTGAAGAAGATCTACTGGGTCCTTGAACAGTTCCTTGTTGATCCTTATCTTTAGAGGTTCCACTGGGTACCTGTTTGGTTTCCTGTGTTACCTCCTGGTTGTCGGATATCTTTCTTCACAGATGAGTAAATCGGCTAGAATCACCTCCCCAGCACTTCGAGGAGGGAGCTACATACAACAGGGTGCATCTGGTTCCCTGAGGAAGGTTTTTATTGTGGTGACTCATCCACGCGGCTCTGGTGTTTAAGCCAAGGCCCCCACACCCGTCCCCGATCCGCCACTCAGAGTAGTCGAGAGCGAGTCAGAGTTGGGTTCACCTAAGCGCTCTCTATCTCCGGCATACCGACCCCCAAGAGCTCTACCTTCCAGGGGGTTGCGGTATGACGGTCCCCAACAGGATTTAGGCACCGACTTATTCAGTCGGGTCCACCACCGCGCACCTGTTGAGAATTACCCAAGTAGGATTCAGAGAAGGGAGCTCTGGGTCCCCTTGGGCCGGGTTAATGCTTGTATCTTGCCAATTCAACCCAACACAAGCAAAGGCATATCAGCATATTAAAAACGCATTCTATCACCGGATTCTTAAGCAATCTGAAAGCGGTCAAAAGTATCAGTGTAAATTAAAACCAGCTAATATAGGAAATATTTTTTTTTTATTTAGAAGGAAAAATATAGTCTATAAAAACTATATAGACCAACAGTCTAGGTAAAATATATATTCGTATGAGTTGATGGACACAGCGACAAAGGAACAAAAAACCAAAACTTTGAGATAAAGACCCAGAAAAAAGTAGACTTAGAAGCAGATTAAATGTAGCCTATATTTAAAAACGGGATTGACAATTATAAAATAAATTATAAAGAGCAAAAAGCAACCAAAATTCTCTAAAAGAGAGTAGAGTACTTGAAAGTAAAAAACTGGAACAACCAAACTGAAAAAGTGGCCAGTAAAAAGTACACTCAGAAACAGATTACCCTTGACCTAACCTCTCCCGAAAGTTAAAAACTGGAAAGGCTTCTGTATAAGTCAAGCTGTATCACAAATTGTTATTGATATTGATAATATAAAATACAAATACGAAAAAGCAAGCTGAGGATTCTGTAAAAACAAGCAGAGTACTAGAAGGTTAAAAACTGGAACAACAAATTTGTAAAAAGAAAGAAAGAAGTGAAGATTCAACAATTTTAAACACATCGCAACAAGTAATTACAAAATTCGTGTTACTGCCCTGGACTCCGCATATTCCCTTTCATTCAATTAATGCAGAATATAAACGGGAGGAGGACCAAAATAAAATCGGGTTCAGCCAGCTTTAAAACACACCTGCGGGATGGCTTACCGCCTTCTACACAACGCACTCTTATCCCATTAAAGTAAGTATGCAAGCTCTATTTTATACAGGGTATATCCAAATTATATACTTAAATATTAAAAAATTTTGATGAACTGAAACATTAAATCTATCAGAAACCATAAAGGGTTTCAAGAGGGAAGGGTTCACTAGAAGCACGTGGCTCCCCAGCCCGCGTGATTTCTGAAATTAAAAAGGTGAATAGTCGACGTATCCAAAGGAAATATTTCCACATTTGTTTTTTAGAATTGACGTTTTTTGAGTAGCTGAAAATAACCTTCAGCACAAGATTGAAAGGGGCGTGGCGTCAGAAATTGGGAAGAAATATTAACCGCATCCCTAAATATTAAAATTAACATTAGCAAACGCAAAAAATTTGGAGTGGCTTTTAATCTCTTAGAAAAATAAATATATTCTCCCCTTCCCCCCCCCCCCGAAAATCATTCAGCTCTTGATTCAGAGTCACATGAGTCACAAAACTTTGTACGATGGTTCTAGAAATACTAGTTCACTAAAGATCCTTGCACCCATTTTTTCGCTTTGAACTGGGCCCTTGAAAATATTTTCATTGGGTATCGTGCCGTCATACTGGCCAACCAACACATAATTTGTTTTAGGTAATATAAACTTGTATATTGTAAATTACATATACCTCAGCTTAAATATGCGTCCTTAGTAAGTTAATAGTAAGAAAGATGTCCCTCTACTTTATCTCTTACTTATTTTCCTCTATCTCTCTATCATCTCGTTTGGCTAAGACTTGAAGCCACGAAGGAAGTCGTTTGTTGTTGTTTGACAAAAAAAACAAAAATTCTGGATCTAGCGAAGGCATCGAACCTCTTTTAGGTGAAAGAATACAGCAAGGAATACAATAAAAAAATATCGGAAAAAATTTTGAATTCTTAGGGTCAATTGCACCATTAATTCATATGTTTAATGAACTTTATTAAGTGGTGTCTAAATTGTTCATAACATTTCTAAACATTCCCGTATAAAAGTTGCCACGCGACCTCTCCCCCGTCAACATATTTTCGTCAGCCATCCAGGTGCAGAAACGAGGGTGCACACACATGTGCCAAGACGTTTGCTTTTTGTCTTGATTCCAAAAAGGTAACGCACGCACCCGCACACCCTAATAAATTTGGGGATGGAGAAAGATCGTCGCTGATGACAAAGACATATATTTCAGACCGCGAATATAGCCGGTGCATCTCTTAAAGATATTGGTCTGGATCATCAAGATCTAAAGGTATTTGCCAACCTTTACGGAGAAAAAGATACACTGGTACTAAGAGGATACATGTTGATCCAAAGATAACTTCGTTTTGATAGTCCTCAATATTGTTGAGTCGTTGGGATAACAATAGACAAGAACTTGGATGAATATTTAGGTTCTTATTAGGGCAACCATAAGCAAATCCAAGTAATACTTAGGGGAGAGTAAAGAGACTATTCAAACCCAAATAAATAATTGTTACACTTAATCCAACAGGCAACTTTTAATCAAACTAAGAATAAGATCATGCTCTTGAATCAACAAATCAAACTATACTTTAATTTAAACTAAGCTATGACATACAACCTAAATTAAATACAACGACCTAACCACTACTATAATAATACCTGCTTGGACTCGCATCAGCTTTACATATCTAATAGAAAATTGTTCTCGTATAAGTACTTATTTGTCACCAAAGTCTGGGGGAGAGATGTTACTTTATGAAATTTAATGCGTTTCTGGAAGGCATACAAAAACTTATTTGGCTATTAGATATGCTTTAAGGGCATAGTCCCGTTGTTGCAAAACCTAGAAATTTTGTTAATTGAAGGATGAGTATTCCTTAAGCTTTGGTTATATTTTTATTAATAGTGCAAGTTTTCTTAAATCAAATTTTGTGTTATTATTTATTCAAGTTTATTAACTACTAATTTTAAAACACTTATTTTTGAATTATTGTTTGAAGTATTTAATAATGTGTGCAGAAGAATAATATTATTGCATTAAGTATAGGGCTATTCGTAAATAGATTTTTTTAGTGTATACTGAAACCAGAAATCTCAATTAAAATACTTTTAAATAAGGAGAAGTGTTTAATGTTAACAGTAATAAAATAATAGAGAATGCACATCAACTAAACTGAGAATTGCCAAATCTCTTATAGATCGAGCCATCTAAATCTGCTATACAGAAGAAGTTGTAAATAAAGAAGAGGCAAAAACTCGATCCGATCGGTAAAGGAATGGTTTCTCCAACTACACGATCAATAAAACTCTTCAGACCACACCAACACAAAGGACGACAAACGTAAATACTGAAAGGAAGGCGACACACACATAATTCACCATGTACCATGCGAGTGTGGGGATATCAATATCGGAGAAATCAGCTTACCCATGGAAGTTTGTCTTAGAGAATACAAACGTAAAACTCGACAAGGGAACACAACTGAATCAAAATCAACATCATATGGAATGGAGAAAGGCAAAGATCGGGAGGAGAATCTATTCAAACGAACGTTCAAATAAACATCATTCATACAGAGGAACCAGAAACCCATACTTTTCGGAGGTAACAGATTTTGCGAAAGAGCGGAGCCAATCAACTGTAAACTTCATGGTTCATTTTTTGTATTGACTCATTCATTCATTTGTAAGTATTGACGTGAGGACGATTGCAGATACATAATCATTTGAAACATTGTGAAAAATTAAAAAATAAAAACAATGGAAGTTCCAAACTCTAGTTTACTATCAAGCTTGTTTACCACCTTCAAACAACAATAGAGAATGCACTTCACAGCTGCGAAAAGGACGATATAAAAATCAACACCCCAAGGTATGCTGACGATACTGTCATAAGTCCAGAGTTGTTGAATCAAATTTCAGTCAAATGTTTGCAATTTGGGCTTGAAAGTTGAAGAAACAAAAGTGATGGTTATACCCAAGGAAAAAAGGATTAGAGGCATATTAGTTAAGGAAGGAACAGAAACTTATTAGAATTAGTTGTCGGTTCATCTTCTAAAAAAAATATGAGTCAAACTTACAACTTTTTTTTATACTGGTTAAAAACAGAAACAAACTTGGATGAGCATCCCACAAGGAACACATAAAAGGCCAAAGCGAAAAGAGAAATGATTAAACGATGTTTCGCCCTGGGTAACCAGCGTAGGCTCAATCAAAAGAAACTAAAAAACAAAAGATCCAAAGATCTTGGGTGGAAATAACGAAAATTCAAACTTGGATGAGCATCCCACAAGGAACACATAAAAATGTTTCGCCCTGGGTAACCAGCCTGGGCTCATTAGTGGTTTCACTGGTCACTCTCCACCATACATCATTAAACACCATCATACAGTTTGATTTCCATCTTTGAATCATCCACAAATAGGCATCGTTCCGCACTGGTACTTATCCAAGTTACCTGATACGGAGTTGTCCTGGTGTGTTAATACTTCCTCCGAATCAGTTACTTCAACCGAAAAGACACTAAAAAACAAAAGATCAAAAGATCTTGGGTGGAAGTAACGAAAATTCAAACTTGGATGAGCATCCCACAAGGAACACATAAAAGACCAAAGCGAAAAGAGAAAGGATTAAACGATATTTCGCCCTGGGTAATCAGCGTGGGCTCATCAGTGGTTTCACTGGTCACCCTCCACCAGCAACAAGTCATGTTACTGTTATCAAAGTCGTTAACATCAGGAATGTCAAAGGAAGCCACCCTCGCGACAAGGTGATCCATCTTGCGTTTTTAAAAATAGCTTGGTTAACGATGCAGGGATAGAAGGTGTTGGAGGAGTCTGTCAAGGTGCTTCCTAAGTACTTTTGAGAAAAGTTGAAGGTGACGAAATAAATGATCCAAATAAGGAAGCTTAAAACAAACCTCATGGTGTTATTTTAGAGTTTGTTTAATTACAGTTGTGCATGTCGCATAATATTTAAAAGTCACATCGTAAAAAGTCTCCCCCCCTCCTAACTCTTAAACGGATTGAGGTATCGATTTCAAATAACTTACTTTTTGACGTATTTTTTATAAGCGTCATATTGACGTAGGTCTATAAGTTCACTAACTACTTTAAAGATTTAAATAGAAAGGGGGGGGGTAGAGTGATACCTTGTTTAAAAGGTATTTTAATTCAGTATTTAAAATTTTACTTTTTTTAGAAATCGGTTTACGACTTACAGAGTTATGAGTTTTTTTGACTATAGTTTACTTATTACGTATAGTATTACTCAAAAATCAAAAACTCAAGTTGCTGGTGGTCTTATGGTCTTACCTTAAAAAATTTATTTAAAGTCAACTGAATTCGTTCAAAAGTCAGAGGAGAGTTGCGCAAATTATAGTTACAAATGCTCATAACTGTAAATAATACACCGATTTTTTAAAAAATTAAAATTTTAAATAAGGAATTAAAATACCTTTTAAACAAGGTATCACTCGACCCCCCTTTCTATTTAAAATTTTAAAGTAGTTAGTGACCTTATAGTCTTAAGTCATTATGAGAATATCTAAAATACATCAAAAAGTGGTAAAATTGTTATCATTAAGCACGTTTTCTATTCAAAGTCGATATCTCAATTCGTACAAAAGTAAGGAGAGGTGCGTAAACTATGGTCGAAAAAACTCATAACTCTGTAAGTCGTAAATCGATTTTAAATAGAGAATTAAATTACCTTTGAAACAAGGTATCACTCGACACCCCTTTCTATTTAAAATTTTAAAGCAGTTAGTGACCTTATAGACTTACGGCAATATGGCGCTTATTAAAAATACGTCAAAAAGTATCAAGAGTATTAATTTTAATTAATTATTAAACAAGGTTTTTATTTGAGGTCGATACCTCAATCCGTTCAAGAGTTAGCAGGGGGGGGGGACTTTTTACGTCCGCACTGTATATGATTGAAAAGAATCCCCAAAAACTTTTTTACTTGAATGAATTTCTTCTCGCACTTTCGACAACCTGAAGTTGGATGTTTTGAATATTTTTTTAATCAAAGCGTGATTTTCTGAAATCGGCCATATTTCAATTTATTTTGTTTATTACCAGATTAACTTATGCTATGCTATATGGATAAAAGGTTTAGAATTCTATAAAAAGACCTTTTTATACAAAAGAAGGAAGTCGAAAATTGATCCAAAAGATAATCTTACATCAATTCACGCAATGGTCACAACATAAAAAAAATCTAAAATATAATTTTTTCTTTGAATCTTAAAGAAGCTGCTGAAAAAATGTATCTTAAAATTAAGAGAAATCGATGATACTTTATCTTTTTCAAAAAAGAAAAAGTCTATGAAATCTGATCTTAACAATGGGGCTTTTTTACTGAATGGTTGACAATGATCTGTGAGGTGAAATATATTTTGAACTTGGCAAATCAAAACGACAGGTAGGTAAACGTTCATTCTTTGGACAATTTTGTGTGAATAGTTTTCTTTGTGTTAGCGTTTTGTGTTGCCCTGAATGGACAGGTATTTCTTTTTCTATGCCTTAACTTCTTGCCGCAGGCCTTTGATTTTTTAAAAATCCATTACGCAGTCAGTGGCCGCTCCTGGGGGAGGGGGTTAAAATTACAAGAAACAGTGCGTTCAATTTTGTAATAACGTACAGCAGGGGGTGTCATTTTAACGTTAATGTTATTTTTTGCCAATTATGATAAGTTTTTTTTTATACGCGATGCACACAATTAGAGTTCCTGTGATAAAGCTTCTACCGCACTAGTAATATAAAAATAAATATACTCATAGGCCTCAACAAACCCAATCATTTGAATGATTGAAATGAAATATGCTTTATTTATTTATTTATTAATTTAGCTAAAGCCTAGATTTTTGTTTTGATTTTTTTCCGATTGAGAAATTCGTGCTTTTTCGAAAAAATCCAATGTATTACAATAAAAAACGAAAAATCCTCGTAGGACTTCAGGAAAATATGGCGAAGATAAAACTTATGTCCATCTTATACCCGCCCAAATTAAAGATTTATTTATCTCCTTATGGATCTATACTGTAAAAATAAAATAAAGCAAGAAATAAGAATTAGCCCTGCGATTGGTCAAACGTGATCACGTAAACACAAATATCGTTTTTTATTGGGTGTTCTTATTATTATATTATTTTATTTTGCTGCAGCATTATAGTCCTGTCTTTCAAATAGTTTTAACGCGACTTACCAAGTTGGCAATCTTTATTAAAAAAACATCAAAAAATTTGAAAACAAAATAATAACAACAAAAAACAGCTGAATATAATGTGACGTTGATTCCATCAATTGGTGAATTGGTGGAATTAATCGGGCAATTTAAGAATCCGATGAATGTCACCATAGATGAATTTACAAACTCGATTGTTTTCATCGATGAGAATTTACAAACTCGCCCTGCACAGTTGGTTTAGAGAAGGGTTTTAAGAAAAAAAAGATATAATTTTTAAAACATAGATTTTTGTTTTTAATACATCGCCAACTACTATTTACCGTAAAAAGTAAAATCCTCTATATAGCCCTTTTCTGGGGGGCTATTTTTGGAAAATATTCTAAAAACCTTAAACAGTAACTCACTATTTTGACTTCATATTTGAATTCTCACTAAAATTCTCTTTCCAATGGTACCCCATATAATAAGGTTTGCTTTACTAATTTTCGAGATATTGGCTTTCAAAATGTCAAAAATTCAATTTTCAAAGGCCCATATCTTAGAAACTAAACAAAATATCTCTATTGTGTTTATTATCGATTTTAGGGTTTTATTACGAGGAAATAAAAAATGACAACTGTTTGACAATCTGACCTACTTCATAAATAGGAATGTGCAAACGTCAAACTATTGTCATTTTTTATTTGCTCTTATAAAACCCTCAAAATCGATAACAAACACAATAAAGATATTTTGTTTAGTTTCTAAGATATGGGACTTTGAAAATTGAAATGTTGACATTTTGAAAGCCAATATCTCGAAAATTAGTAAAGCAAACCTTATGATATGGGGTGCCATTGGAAAGAGAATGTCAGCAAGAATTCAAATATGAAGTCAAAATAGGGAGTTACTATTTAAGATTTTTAGAATATTTTCCAAAAATAGCCCCCCAGAAATGCGCTATATAGGGGATTTTACTTTTTACGGTAAATAGTAGTTGGCGATGTATTAAAAACAAAAATCTATGTTTTAAAAATTATATATTTTTTTTCTCAAAACCCCTCTCTAGACCAACCGTGCCTGTATAAAAAAAAAACTGACACGCCTCTGGATTTTGCATCAGCAGCTGACCTCAAAGAGGACTAGCGACGAGAAATAATCCTAAGAAATGCAATACACTTTACCCGATGAATAAAGAAAAAGAATGGCACCATGGGCATGTGTTTTTTACCGAACAAACAAAAAAATATCACAAAGGCTGGTTTAATGAAACTATTATTGGGCATAGATTGCAAAAGGGTGGTTCTTTTGTGCAATTAATTTGGTTTTTGTATTGTTCAATGTTAAGTCAAACGAGTCAGAATCTCTTTTTGCTAACATATAAAAACGACTTCATGGAAAATACGACTCTTTTATGGGCTACACATAGTTTGAATTTCGTAGACGTCCGGACCAGAAAAACCTCATTTTGTAGTAAAAACTTAGTTCAACCACCTCCAAACCTCTTGTTTAAAAAAAAACGCATACATACATACACATAAGGCCTATAAATCAAAAAACGCCTTAATTTAAAGCAAATACCCTTATCAACTGACTACTCAACTCAAAGAAGGTATTTGAGTTTAGTTTCTTGCTTTTAAAATCATGTTTTAATCTCGGATATAATTATTTAATGATACCAAAAATCGCCTTTTAAAAATCACATAAATATATTTAAAAACAATCTTTGTTAATTGCAAAATAGTAATTATCACTCGAGTTACAGAAGAAGGCTGTTCTATATGGAGAGCGATCACTCATTTTGGAGTTGATAAATCATAAAATGAGCGTAATAAAATGAAAAAAAAAGATGCATTCAAAATAACAGAACGGAATGGAAATAACTAGATATTAAATATTACTTAAAACAACAACCAAAATTAGTATTTAGTGCAGACGCCTCGGTATTGAAAAAGTTAAATTTTGAAAATATTCACGACCTTCTGAGAGCACCTCCAATGCGCGATGAATTGCATCGCCTAACTCTTTAGCATTTTGGGGTCTCCAGTTTCTTTGATAAATAATTTTGATAAGTCGGCCCCATATATTTTTTATTGGGTTGAGATCAGGGCTGTTGGATGGCCAAAGAAGAGTTTCAATATTATTGTTTTCAAGCCACTGGCGAACAACATTAGCCGTGTGCACGGGACAGTTGTCCTGCTGGTAAACGAAGTCGTTGTTTTCGTAAAACATAACATCCTTAAGAATCTCAATATATCTTTTATTGTTGAATCTTCCTTCGATTTTCCAAAACATACCCAAACCTCTGGCGCTAAACCAGACCCACATATTCACTGAAAACTGTCCAGCTTTCTTAATTTGGTTGGTGTATTTTGGATCAAACCTAGAATTTGGTGGACGATACACTAAAATTCTTCTGCTGCTCGAAGAACTGAAATATCTTTTCATCTGTGAGGACCACCCTCTCCCAGAAGTAATCATTATAAAGAACATTATCTAATGCAAAAATAACCCTGGCCTGTTTTTGTTTTAGTAAAGTCTTTATTGAACAATATCAAAATCACTTGAGTAACGGACGAAGGCTGTTCTACAAAGAGGGCGGTAACCTATTTTGGAGTTGATAAAATAACAATAATACGATGGAAACAGCGCTGAATTGAAAACAATTCGACAAATAGGAAACTTGGATTAGGACTAAAACGATGGTAAACTTAATACTAATTATTTTAACTTCAAAAAGAACTAAAATAAATAATTTAGTATTTAATAAGATCACCATTTTTCTCTATTACAAGCTGCAAACGTCTGGGCATTGAAAAGGTTAAATTTTGAAAATACTGATGGTCTTCTGAGAGCTGATCCAGTGCTCGATAAATAGCATCGCTTAACTCTTCAACATTTTGTGGTCCCCAATTCCTTTGGTATATTATTTTAACGATTCGACCCCATATATTTTGCATTGGGTTAAGGTCAGGGCTGTTGGCTGGCCAAGGAAGTGTTTCTATATTATTATTCTGAAACCATTGGCGAACAACATTAGCCGTGTGTACTGATAAACAAAGTCATTATTTTCATGTAAAGCCTGTACAGATGGCAGCATAACGTTTTTAAGGATTTCAATATATCGTTCACTATTGAATCTTCCTGCGATTCTCCAAAAAAAACCAAAACCTCTAGCACTAAACCAGCCCCACATGTTTACAGAAAAATGTCCAGCTTTTTTAATTTGGTTTGTATCTTCGGGTTCAAATCTAGAATTTGGTGGACGATAAACTAAAATTCTCCTGCTGCTTGAAGAAGATTGAAAAATTTTTTCGTCATTGAAAACCACCCTCTCCCAGAAGTCATTATCACGAAGAACGTTGTTCAGTGCAAAAATCACTCTGGCCTGTTTTTGTTCTTCTATTAAAAAAGGCTTCTTTGCAGCAACTCAACAAGAGACTTCTGATTTCGTTACTCTTCTATTTACTGACGTTGAAAAGGGATTTTGTCTGAGATGGTCAATAAGTCTCTCATCTTGCACTTCAGAACTTACTTTTAGTCGTCCTGATCCATCTTTCCTATCCGTAGAATTATTTATTATCGTCATTTTATCAACTCCAAAATGGGTGGCCACTCTTCTTATAGACCAGACGTCTTCTATAACTCGAGTGATAATTCGAACTTTTGTAAATGTTGATATCTGTGGCATTTTTAAGAATGTCACATGAATTTTAAGCTGTCAGGCATACTAAGCTGGTGGTGCCTTATAATAGTATACACTAATGGAGAGCTAAATTTTGTGGCATATGAAAAAATGCACGTATGAGTTTTTTTTGAAATCAAGTGTACATACATTTTGACATGTTTTCACTACTAATTACTCAATACTTTTTTCTAAAAAAAAGTCGGTTGATTATTTTTTAAATTAGGAATGTGCAAATCGGATTCTTTCTGTATAACCTATATAGGAACTTTTTTTGAGAATGACATTGGCAGTTCCGAAATTGGTCGGGAAAACTTGAAATCAACAATATAATTATATGTAAGGAATTATAAATCTAGGAAAGAAGAACTAAAGCAGCAGACTATTTATTTTGCTTTGGCTTCTCAACCAGCACCCTTCCATTAATAAGTACCGATCACTCCAAAACACTTATCTCTCAAAAGTTCGCCACGTGACCGGATATATGGGTCGGCTTGCTCAAACTTTCGTTTATTGTAATTTGAGACCGACGCTACTGTCAATTAATGAAAATAATGGCACCCTTCTATATGTGCGCTTTCTCTGTTTGAAGAACTTTTGGCTTTTAATGTTTGCTAGGGGATACGTACGAGTGGATGGAGTGTTTCCGCGTTTTCTTAAGTCGCGTGTTAATGGTGCACGTGTCGTTGAACATTTTTGGATGATTTAACGTAGTAGCCATTCGTCCCCAGGCGGCACAATCGCGCAGCGTATGTATCGCAGTAGCGCACCCAGGAATTGAATTCGTGGGGGAGGGTTAAGGATAAATAATAAAAAAACTTAATTTGTGAACACAACCAGGCATCTCGGGGGGGGGGGGAAGTTGGAAATGACTGGAACAAATCCTCACATATTTCAGGAGTTTTACTTAAATGTTCTCGTTTAAGTGCTCTTATCCAACTATAAGGATAAAAACCCTTCACCTCTTCAAACGTTGTCATCAACACGATTTGTACCCTGTCCACTAATTTTCGGAAAAATCTCGTGGTACTAACACCATACCATTGTCTAAGTTTTTTAGTCATTTTGCCTTCTATTATCTATTTTAAAAGTTTACATTTGTCATTTCTCAAAATATGGCCAAAATATTGAAGTTTTTGTTTTTTGATGGTAAATAAAATTTCAAGATCTTTATTTATTCTATGCAGAATATTAGTTATTCTGTCCATCTAAGATATCTTTAGTATTCTACGATAACACCACATCTCGAATGCCTCTAACGCAGTCAGTGTCCATGCTTCCATGCCATAATATAAGATGCTACAGGGTTCCTAAGCAAATACTTAGGGGGCCAAGCAGCCGTGTATAAGACGCAGACAAACGGAAAAGCACATTAGGCAGAAAAGGATGGGCATGGGGCGATGTTGTCACTACATCTTACACGTAGTAAATCCATTCCAGGTTGTTGTTTTCTAATGTTTTCCATTTTCATACCTTTAGGACTGGAATAAAAATTGTTTTTGCTGGACTTTAATACCAAACTGATGAAAAAAATATTTTTCGGCTTTTCATTTTGTAACCATTGTCCTTACGCACTGTTTACAGGCTGGGGACTGAGATACATGCAAATGCCTAACCTAAAGCGCTCATAAACGGCCGGAGAAATCGACTGAGATATTTCCGTAGAAACTTTATCAAGCAAATAGGACGGGTTGACGCCTTCGAACGTCCAACCCGGGTTTTGCATTTTGATTCGAAATCAAAAAGGAGGAACAGTCAGATGTGGGGCCGTGCACAAATTACGTAACGCTGATTTTACCAATTTTTGACCCCCTCCCTATGTAATGTTTTGTAACGGTTTGGCACGCCACTCCCCTAATATTACGTAACGTTTTCAATACCACTACCCTCCCCAAAAAAAAAAACTTTTCACTTATTTTCATTCCAAATTTTCTTAGTTTCACACAAATGCAAACGCTGTCGAAAGCCCCCCTCCCCTCTACGTAACGTTTTGTAACCCCCCTCCTCCCTATGACCATTACGTAATTTGTGCACGGCCCCTGTAGTCCCAGTGGAGGAGGGCGAGAAAATTGATATTTTTTTCTTAAAAATTATACTCTTTAGACCTATTTCTTTGCGTTCCCGAAATTACGTAATTTTTGAAAAAAAAATTGTAAGCGGCACCATTTTTATTTCGTGCTTTCTAATATTTTTGCGTTCGCCTAATTTAATTGAAAAATTTTTGCCTGCAGCGCCCTTTATCTTCTCACTCGAAACCATGATCCCCCGTTTTACGAAAACTGATCCTGTCTCTGTTTCTAAATTTTTTCGAATAAAAGTAGAGTATGACCATGGGGGAAATAATTTTTTTCTACGGTATGACGAAAATTTCGAGAAAGTTGAAGAAAAAAAAAAGTGGCAGAGCTCAAGTTTTTCGTAAAAAAAACGTTTTTTTGTAAAGAAACAGAGCAAAATAAATCTTTTCACCCCTTTTTGGGTGTTACAAATATTGGCAGCTTTTACCCTCCCGCTAGTTTTGAAGAATTGGTTCGCTACATGTTTCGAGATCATGTCATAAAACACCTCGAAAATATCAAATGTAGTATAGGGCCAGCTTTATTTGAAATAAATAATATCGCAAGCAAAAAGCTCTGCAGGAAAAACAGCGCCGTTTATTGATTTCTTTGGCTGCTAGTGCTAGCTGCATGGTTTGGCCGTTTCCGGATAGATGTCACTGGTAGAACAGAATGGAAAGAAATTTAATTAAAAGCGAAGATATTTCTTTCCAATGTTAACAACCTCACGAGTTTATCGCTCTGTATCGTAAATAATGGACCCTGCCGCCTCCTTTAAGCAAGAGAAAGCTGTGGTTTGGACATGAAAACATCTAATTTTTAATTAGATCATCTCATGGTGTGGCCGCCATATAGCGGAATTTGCAGACATCTTGTCAACGGTTATTATTGCAACTATGATTTATGCTCACAATGAAAGAGTGGCGACTATTTTTTCTCATGAAAGCAGTCCGGAGATAATAACAAACTGGCACCATTGCTCAATATACCTGCAGAACTTTCTATGCCATTTCTGTTTGATTTATTGAAATCCTATCCCTAAGGAAAATCTTAGGAACCCTGTATAAATACAACATCGAAGCACATGAATACGGTATTTAGATCGCAACTACACAACACTGATTTAATTTTGATAAGAGATGATCTGGACTGTTCAATTCTTGCATGTTGTCCCAGTTCTCGTTGAGGAGGCAACCCAAGTATTTGTATGAATTCACGCGTTCGACTTTCTGCCCATTTTCTTTTCCTTGGATATGACCATTCATTTTGTTTTTGCAGGCCTTCCAGCGTTTCTGCTATTATGCCAGTGTTGTCGGCATATCGTAAGTTGTTTATTTTTATGCCGTTTATGGTCAGACCATCTTCGCAGTTCTGAGGTGCATTTCTCTATTATTTTGTTACTATATGGATATTAAACAACAGCGGAGACAATTGCTATGTTTTCATGGATATTGAATTCGTTTTCAATATGTTTTGAAAACTTTTTTTTCATGAGTTTTCATGACAGGTTTTCAAATCGATTTTGAATCGATTTGAAAACGGTTTTCAAATTTTGATATTTGGCAGCTGACATATGTCATAGTTGTCAAATATTTATTTTTGAGTTTTGGTACTTTTAAAAAAAAAAAAATATTTTATTCAAAAGATGATGTTGGCCCTTGCCACACATTTTTTTTTAATTTTAATTACTACCCTTTTTGCAAGTGGAAGTGAAGAAAGAAATGCTGGACTGGCATATGTGCATAGCACATACACTTTCGAGCCAAATATTTCTTTTATTTTCCATAATTTTTTTAAAGTGTTACAAAAAACAAATCTTTAGTTATTTAAGTAAGGTTATGTTATTAATCTTCTTTTTTCTATACACTCCCCCAAATTTTAGAATGCCGGTTCCACAGTTTCACTTCTATTTCTCTCTCTCTCTCTCAAAAAGAGTGAGAGCAATAAAATATAATTTGGCGGCTGTTTGGTAATCCGACGCAATACACATGTGTAAACTCAATCCCCGTTTTCATGGAAAATCGGTATTTCGATCTCAATACGATCTTGATCCAACCCTAAAAATTTTCAGGGTCGGATCTAGATTGAAATCGATTTGAATACTGCAAAAACAGGCGTTTTCATGGACGGTATCGGATTGAAATCGTTTTCAGAACGAACTCAATTCCCATGAAAACGTAGCAAATATACAAACTTGGCGCAAAACTCTTCTTATTTGGACCTCTTCGAACGGTTGGTCATCAACCTCTATTTGAGCAGTCTGATTCCAATATAGATTAGCGATTATCTTTAGATCTCGATCATCTGGACCAACTTCTTTTAACGATTCTGTAATATTTTCGTGTTGGACTCGATTGAACGCTTTCTAAACGCCAAACAAGACCTCTGGACCGGTATTCTCGTAAATACGCTCGGCGTTTCGTACTCGCTGACCTTGTGATAACGTAATATTCGCATACCACTTGACCAAAGTAAAAAAATGGTATTCACGTATATCGAACGCAAGGCGTCGACGAAGTGCGCTCAGCGAGTGGCGACCGTTTGAGAAACACCTACCATTTGCCAGCTGTTTTGCCCTCCGCCAGTACGATTTTCCTACCCTACAATACTTTGTAGAGTGTTGCAGAAAATATAGTAGTTTTTTTCAGTTTGCGTTTTTATTAATAATAAGAAAAATAAAAATCTCGTATTAGTAGCTTGGGGACAGGTGACAAACACGTACACATCAACCCTACTATTTGATGCTCGATGTAAGACAACTTTTTTTCCAAAAAACTGCAACAAAAACTTTTCTTATCAAAATCGACATCGAAATAATTGAGCATGCATATAATACTAGAAATAAAAGCAATCAAAATTCTGTAAAATCAAGGGTAAAAAAAGCCATTGGTCAGCGATGCTCAATTTTTGTATCTTTCATCAGATGTGTACCAAAAAATATCTGGTTTTGTTAGGCTCCTGCCCACATTAATTGTTTTCTTTCAAAAATAAACTAAAAGCTTTCATGAAATATGAAATTAGCAAACATGAAATAAATAGCTTAATTGATACAAAAAATAATTAGTAAACAATATAGGTAACTACCTTTATTTCTGTGTTTTCGTCTGTATTTTCTTTACTTTTCTGAAATATCACATTTGTCACACTAATTACCATTTTTATGTTTTTTTATCTTTTATCATTTTATTTATTCATAAATGTACTAAAAATTACTATTTTCTTTTTTTAATTCAACAGTTCCATGAAAACATACATTTTTCCACACGCGAGGTTTCTCTTGTGGATGTATCAATTCTGTGTTTGTTGTTGAATTGGTTAGGTTATTTTTTGGGTAACAAATACCTTAGAGTTTTATTTTCTGTTTCTTAAAATGTAGAATACGCATGTTCACTATAATTAAAAGGTATAACTTACTAGATATATAAGTAACTATTGTGAAACCATTTTAACCATAAATGCTACATAATAAAGTATCAATATCAATATACGACCGTGCCGGAAACACCACTTTCCCTGACTGAGTGCCGGAATAAATTTAAACTTTCCCGCACTGAGTGCGGAATTTTTTTGTAGGTGTGCGGTTAAGTCTCGGGGTAAACATTTTCCCGCACACTATGCAGGAACGTGCTACTAGTTTATATTACAGGGTCAAAGGGCGGGTTTAACTGAGCTAAACCAAACCATCAAGTAATTTTTTAAAGGATCGACATGCACTTGTGCAAGTCACCATTTGATTTACCCTTTCTGAACTACGGATCGAAATCGATCACGTAATGGTCTTTTTCTTACACATAGAAAAAGAAAAGGAGCGACAAGACTAACAAGAAATAAAAATGCAAAATTCGGTGATGCCAAGATGTGCTAAGCGAGTTTGATTCTGTCTGCTCGCAGGGCAGTGCGTTCGGCAGAGCGAATACGAAAAGTCGTCGGTCAGCGTGCCGCTGAGCGCGCTGTTCGCTATTCGTTTCGCTTAGCGACTTCAAAACGTTACGTATTACGAGAATACCGGTCCTGATGTCCCGAACCCACCACGAAATCCAAAAGGATTCGCATTTTCCATAAATTCTTTTATGGATAATTATTTTTATCAGGACTGATTATTATGACAAAATTGAAGTTAGACCGCACTTTTCTTGGTTGGCGGGATATCCGAAACCTACTATCTACCAGAGGCGTTTTCTCGCGTTGAAATTGTTTAAAATGTTTTTAAAAAGTTTGAAAAATTTGTTTTCTCGCATTGCAACGGTGACTTCACATCTAAACGGGTTAAAAATATTTTGAAACGGAATCCACTCTAATTTCAAAACTGACGCGTGCGTAGAAGATACGTCAAAATTCTACATTTTTGTTTTAATCTAAGATTTTTTTTGTTTTTGCGTGAAAATGGATGAAAAATCGTATTGTATATAACTTGTTAGCCATTCTTCATGGTATCGCTGGTGTCTTATATGATTTTCGGGGCTTAAAAGAACAGTAAATAAAAAAACTTCACTATCCATGTAGCTTCCATTGCTTGCCATTCATGCTACTAAAATTTAACTGGCCGTACACTCGAAGGTTTTGTTAAATAAACCAATAGTTGATCCATTTTAATTTTAAACACCAAAAAAAATAAATAGAAAAACAAAAAAGTGAGGTTACACTAAACTACGTCAGCGTTTTGAACTACTCATTTTTTCTCGGTTCTAAATGATGACGTCACATCTAAATAGTTTCAAATAATATTTCAAAATAATTTCAGCGCGAGAAAACGCCTCAGAACTTTTTTGGACGCGGTGCTGTCAAAATAATGTCGACTTTTATCATTTTTATGTCAAGGCAATACCGCCTCCACGCAAGGCCAAGAATCGGATTCAAAATGGCCGCCACTTACGTTCTCACACAACAATGCTTTGAATGGGCAAATGACGAGAATTTTAAATTTTTGATGTATAGTGTCAATTGAAAGATTAACGTTTTAACATTAAACTTTTATTTTTTAAAATATGCTTAACTTATTACAGGATTTATCAGTTCTTTTTAAGCTAGACGAGTCTTTATAGATAACAAATTATTGATTTTTGGTGCAATTGATAGAGATCAAAAAATCTACTTATACTAGAAAGGCGAGGGATACCTTGTTTTAAATACCTTTTAAAAATCCTTTATATAATTTCTCACACTGCCTTTATTTTATTAAAAAAAAAATAAAAAACATATGTATTTTTAATCCTTTGAAAAATTCCAAAAGCAGAATTATCTATTTTTGTAAAAAAATCGAGATGAACATTTGATATTGGTTCACAAAAAAGTATAATAGAAATTAAACTATAACGTAGTTTCTCCTGTTTAATCATAAACACAGCAATAATAATTTTGTACCCTCAAATTTTAAACGAGGTTGCCTACATAGCATAGCAAACCATCCCCATAGAAAAAAAATTAAAACGTATATATGTATATATATATATATAATATATATATGTATATATATATATATATATATGTTTATAAAATTTTTTTGAAATTTAGGTAATATCGTAAACTCGATGACACATCATATGAAAGGTTTTTTTTAAGTCAAGCTATTACTTGCACGGCGGAATAACCGCAAACAAAAAACAAAATTAGGCTTTTACAAATAAAAATACATTTTAAAAACACCTCTTAACTTAAGTACACCTACTACGGTTTACCAAAAAATTTGTTTTGTTTTGGCGTCGATAAAGTGTTTTTTCACCCTCGCTAAATCCCTTTAAAATGTTTCTTCCGTTCATATATTTTTTTGAAATTACATATGCCCCCCCCCCTTAAGAGAAAAGTGTAAAATGACCCCGTTGCTCTTTAGTTTTTGTAGTTTTTAAGAAAATACATACAAATAAAACCGAGTACCTAATGCAAAAAAAAATAAAATTTGGGTTTTTATTTTAGCTTTATATCAAATATATAATGTCACCCTGTACCTTTAAATAACCAAAAATAAATCCTTTTTAAAAATAGCTTCCAAATATTTTTGACACCTCTCTACACATGCACTACCCTCCTGGCGCAGCCAAAAAGTACACAGTAGCTTTTAAATATATGCCAAAAATATTGCTGGCTTTACCCATCACTTTGGTTTGCACCAATATTTAGTACATTTACTTAGTTTACCTCTTGTAAAAAGGACTCAGCATGAAAAAAAAAACTTCAGAATAAAAACTTGTAGCTCAAAATTAGAGGCTTTAATAAAGGAACTTCCAACAGATCGCCAGTGTTATTTAGTTAAACGTTGAACTTCTTCAGGTTTAAAATACACTTCACACATCTAACAAAAAAACACTTTCAGTGCCCTAATTTCAGTGCATTTTTTTACCTGTATCTTACATACGTAAGAACAAAGTTTTCTCGTTTTATGGCATGCATCCATTTATTTGCAAGTTCTTAATTTCTTGGAAACTGAAAAACAGAAAAACTTGATGGACCACAAACAATTTAATAAATGCACTGTAAGTCCTGCAAAAATTGGTAGGTTTTGGGACAAATCTTTAACAACGCACACTTTATACGATTAAGTACACTTTAATTGTCAAAAAATTTAATGAAAAACGCTTATGAAATCCCGGAAATCACTTAAAATCCTGTATAATTTCTCTAAAAAATGCACTATAACCCTAAGAACACTGACGATTAAAAAAGCACTAACTATCGCGAATTTTGAGTCAAAACCCTAAATTACCTGAATATACTGATACATCAAACATTTTTAAACCATTTGGAATATTTAAATATAAAAATTATCAATAAAAACTCTTTACAAAAGTCTCTCGAAGTCGCGATTCCGCGGTGTAAACAAACAGACTAATGTCAAACAGAAACGTAAGACGACGCCATATTGTTTTTATTTCTGGTTGATTCCACGCCTTCTATGTAGGTCGGATTGGTCAAGGTTTGTAAGTACACCATTTACTTTACAGGTGGCATGATATGAGCTCGTTTAGATGACAATAATATCAGAAATTGTAATAGAGACGTTAGGTAACCAACTTAAAAACCATCCATAAATTACGTAACGCAGCAAGGTGGAGGGAGAGGGGTAGATTAGGTGTGATTAGATTAGAATGGGGTGGTGTAGACACCTGTCCACCTCGACCTTCTCAGATCTATTGTGGTTCCCCTTTCTTCTTCCCTGCTTGGCTAGAACTACAAAACAAGTCGCAGCCCCGTTCTTGTCATGAAACCCAGAAGCTTTGCCAGTGTGCCCTGTATTGTTGTTGCGGACATTCTAGGTACCCCAGTAAGGGCCTGGTTCTAACTAGGCCTTAACATTGACGTAGGACATATATTAAGGTTTCTTCCTCTTTCTTGCAGAAGCGGCATGCTGCATCTTCTACCAATCCCATTGTGACCAGTGACCTATTAGGAGCCCCACTATTTGTCTGACAAGTTTCTTTTACTTACTAAGAAGTTCTGCAGTCAGCTTTGGTGAACGTTTTTTAATAAACTGTTTGTCCTGCCTTTGTCCAGGCGATTGCTCCCACAGACCGTTCGTCTCTTTGGTGAGCCACTCTTTAATAGAGTGCTTGGCTCTGGCCTTAGCGATCCCACAAAATGGTTCAGGCCCTTTAAACTTTATTGCCGTGGGAGAGGGGTAAGTGAAATTGACACGAAAAATTTGTTCCAGTAATTAAATAATGGAGGGTAAAGGTAAGCCGACTTTATTAAAGTCAGGCTATGCCAATTTTATGTACCGATAAGTCTCTGTTAATTTCAAGGAATGTAACATTTCGAAAACGTCCTCTTCAGATATCCCAACGATGGGAACGTCTTTTTCGAAACTTATATTTTCTATTTTGCGGACGACGGAACTAATTGAGACGGTAACAATCGTGGCATATCGGACAAAGCGTTTTTGTTTCTCACTTCATTGCGACCAGGCCTCCAATGTCTAATGGAGAATCCAGACACCTACAGACCTGTTTCATCCTTATTAGGAAGCATCAGGGAGTCATATGATTGTACCTGGCAGTTGAAGCTACACATAGGCACCATGCACACCTCTAGAATTTAAAACAAAAAGTTTGTAATCCTGTAGTACCTGTGTGCGCCACCTGTCGAATAAACCGAGAAACAGAAACATCAAAATTGAAAACTGCAGAAGGCCGTAAATACAGAATCCTGTACTTTTCAGCAGGTTATAAAGAAGAAACCTGTAAAAGTATAAGGTCACTGTAACATGAGCCTTAAAAAGAAGTAACGTTCGCAGCAGCACCGCCCTTTTTAAGAGTCATGTTACAGTGACCTTTTACAGGTTGACTATAAATCCCTGATGATTCCTAATAAGGATAAAACAGGTCTGGTAGGTGTCTGGATTCTCCATTAGACATTGGAGGCCTGGTCGTAATGAAGTGAGAAACGAAAACGCTTTGTCCGATATGCCACGAGTGTTACTTTAATTTATATTTGCGGACACGAGATTGACTTTTTTGTTTTCTAATTGAGACTTACATAGGACATCCCTGGCATGTAGTGTATTCTAAATTTGAATGGTTACCGTAAAAACTTAATTGTTCTTGAAATCGACCTTTAACGTTATTTTAGTGATTTAGTGATCAATTGATCGAACCATTATTATTGAGTCATATCACGCGAAAAGGTAAATAATTGCTATAAGGTAGCGCGAAATCTCTAAAAAGTATGCCACGATCCATTAAATTTGAAAAATCGATTCCAAAAAATTACGGTAGGTAATTAACGGTTAGTGTAAATACAAGGCTGTCCATCCGCTCAAAACAACACGCCCGCTGAGGCTTAGTCACACCGTTTGTGTCAAAGGTTACGGCAAATAATGATACCCTTTAACACGTTTCAGATTTTGAATTCAGAAGTAGGCTACGCGATTTTTTTAATTCTAACCGTACTACCGCCACAAATAAATATATCGCGAATGCGAGGTGCTTATTCCTGAAACAGATGTTAACACTCTCAAAGGCCACTTTACGTGTCAGAACGCTTATTCTTGAATATCTGGGAGTCGTATTTTTGAATATTTGGAATCAGTTACACACTTATATTTATTTATACTCGAGTGTTTAAACTATTGTTATTTTCTATTTAGGTTAAACATATAATAAATATTATGACAACTTAAGATATAAAAAACAAAAGATCAAAAGATCTTGGGTGGAAATAACGAAAATTCAAACTTGGATGAGCATCCCACAAGGAACACACAAAATATCAAATCGAAAAGAGAAATGATTAAACGATATTTCGCCTTGGGTAACCAGCGTGGGCTCATCAGTAGTTTCACTGGTCACCCTCCACTATACATCATTAAACACCATCATACACTTTGATTTCCAACCTTGAACCACTCACAAATAGGCATCGTTCCGCACTGGCACTAATCCAAGTTACCTGATACGAATTCGCCCTGGCGTGTTAATATTTCCAGTAGGGTTATGCTCCTAAGGCAATTAATTGTAATTATGCTTCTAAGGTAATTAATTGCCTTAGGAGCATAATCCTACTGGAAATATTAACATGCCAGGACGAATTCGTAACAGGTAACTTGGATAAGTAAGTACTAGTGCGGAACGATGTCTATTTGTGAGTGGTTCAGGTTGGAAATCAAAGTGTATGATGGTGTTTAATGATGTATAGTGGAGGGTGACCAGTGAAACTACTGATGAACCCACGCTGGTTAACCAGGGCGAAATATCGTTTAATCATTTCTCTTTTGGCTTTGATATTTCGTGTGTTCCTTGTGGGATCTTTTGTTTTTTAGTTTCTTTTCGGTTGAAGTAACTGATTTGGAGGTTTTTAACTTTTTTTTCAACTTAAGATATATTGCAGACACGCTGGAAGGTCTGCAAGAGCTGTTGAATTATTTTCAGTCAAAGCATTGCAATTTGGGCTTACAAATTGAATGTTAGAAAAAAAGGAACACATTAGTCGCCTTAGAAGTAAATAGTCAGCAAGTTTCTACAAATGCTGCCAGCTTAATAACTGCACAGTTGTGTAATTAATCTCTATATTGACATACGTACTTCAGAACTAAATGCGGGCTTCTTAGCCAACTTATTATTTTCGGGAATAGAAGCCTTGGACTTATTGGAATGCTTAGTATTGCATTCAAAGATTAAAAGAAATTTTTCTGTGCTTATACCACAATAATTGTTTGATCACAGATAATTCGCTTTAACAACTCGGAGTCAAAAGCTTACAGAATCCCGGGCAAGGCCAACTTGACGGCGCTCCAGCCAAGACGACGAGATAATAAGAAACAAGTGAAGTGAAGGCGGATCGACACGGTCACGATGCGATATTGTTTCAAAGGAATACGATTTCGTAATTTTATATTGTTCAAAGAAATTGTTCGGTTGGTTTAGGTAGCAAAAGTTTTGTAAAGCAGCATGTTTCAAACTACCGCATGGCAGCCAGGGATATGATGGAATAGCTCGATTTTACAATAATACTTTGCTACTACAAAAAGTTGAAGTGGGTATTAATTCTAAGGGCTCTTAAAATATGGACAAAAATATTTAAGTTTACGTCATTTGATGCTGAATAAGCCTAAAATAAGTTTAAAATGTATAATTTCCAAATGCTGATTCCATTTAAGCCGCCAAGAAAGAATTATTTTGATGCTAATGCTTCTTCATCTGCTTTATCTAGCGAAATACCAACTAAAAGGCGACTGTTTATAGTAAATTCAACTTTGGAAAGTAAAGATCTGTTTCTTACGTTGACAAACTTTGTTTAAAAGAATGAAGGATCAAAAGATCTTGGGTGGAAAAAACGAAAATTCAAACTTGGATGAGGATCCCACAAGGAACACAGAAGGACCAAAGCGAAAAGAAAAATAATCAAATGATGGTTCGCCCTGGACAACCAGCGTGGGCCCATCAGTGGTTTCACTGGTCACTCTCCCCAAACATCATTCAACACCATCATACATTTTCATTTCCAACTTTGAATCACTCACAAATAGGCATCGTTCCGCACTTGGGCACTTATCTAAGTCACCTGATACGGGTTCGTCCTGGCGTGTTAATGTTTACAAGAGGGTTACGGTCCTGAGGCAATTCCAAAAAAAAAAAGAAAAATAAGTTACAAAACCTCCAAATCAGTTACTTCAACCGACAAGAATGTAAAAACAAAAAATCAAAAGATCTTGGGTGGGAAAAACGAAAATTCAAACTTAGATGAGTATCCCACCAGGAACACCCAGAGGACCAAAGCGAAAAGAGAAATTATCAAATGATATTTCGTCCTGAGCAACCAGCGTAGGCTCAGCAGTGGTTTCATTGGTCACGCTCCCCAAACATCATTCAACAACATCATACACTTTGATTTCCAACTTTGAATCACTCACAAATAGGCATCGTTGTTTAATCTGCTTGGTTATTGCTTTTATGAAAGTTCGAAAAACCTCGTGAAATAAATCTTTGGTGTTTATAGTGTAAAGAACTGTATACTGTAGTAAACAGTAGACCATGTCTCTTCCCCCTTTTTCGTTCCTTTCCTCTACAAGTTAATTCCATTATTAGGTTTTTAAATCTTGTTCAGATCACTCCAGACTCACTGGTGTAATAATCTGAGAGCATTGATCAAAAAGGCTACTGCAATATATTACCTATTAACTTGTTTCAAAACGTAATTACTTGCTGTCAATATAAGCTCACCAATTCGATAGGCATTAAATTTTTAATTAGCTGCCAAACGCCAACTTGCTCAGTTAATTTATTAAAATCAATTTGTACGCTTGTATACAGATAATCTATCGATTGAATCTGATCTTTCAATAATATTGGCTTGACAAATTTTTAATAGGACACTGACTGCTGGCTTCCGTTAACCAGATATCTTTGTAAGATTTTGGGATGAGGACAGGTTAAAAATCAATCTTATCGTCGGATGTCAATTCGCTTATTTTCTAGATTAATAACACGGCGTTTAATTGCGTAAGCTTTAAAAGAGAAAGAAAAGAGCTCAGTAAAAAAATGAGAAAAATTAAAAGCAAAAACCATGTCACAAAAATGCCATGAAGGAAAGAAAACTAGAAAGTTATAAAACAAAAAGAAACAGAGAGAGAAAAAGCAAAAGCTAGAGAAAGAAAAAAGAGCAACAAAAAGATAACCATAGAATATCTGGGAACAATGTGCAAAATGAAACCGGGTAGCCACATCAGGAAAGGACGGGCGTTTGGTGTGTATTCCAGCCTTAAAGGATTAAAAGTTGTGGATATTCACGCAACGCCCAAGTTTAAAAAATTATAGAAAACTTGAAAATATTTGTACCAAAAAATAATTATCCATCGGCAAAAGCAGGAGTGGGCTAAGTGCTTCAATCCTCCCCCCCTCCCAAAGCCATTGAATATCGATTCCTTAAATTTGAATTTTCCTGAAAAATCAAGAATAAAATGTTGTTCAATATTATTGAATATCCTGTTAGTCAAGCTCCCCCCAGGAACAAGTTCTTTATCCTCGATATAAATCACGATGCACATCCAAGTATTTCTTTATGATAAGCACATTACACTGTTTTTCGGTATCAAACATAAATGTGTGGTAATACTCATTCGTATATAGTGTTGTCATGTCGTTTTACCGTGTTATTATTGAATTAATTTTAAGCCCCAAATTTAACCAAAAAAATTTTTATGTGCCGTCAAATTAGTTTAACTATTCCGACAGAACATATAAGATAGTCATTTTGTTTTCTAGCAGGCTGGTGCTTAGATTAACTAGGAATCGCCATAGATTGTCACTTAGACTCAATCTATACGGAACTCCTAGCCTGAAATGTTTAGTGTATAGCGGCGTGCGGTCCATGTAAGCCAGGGAAGCAGTGCTATCCCTAGAAACATCATCTTCTTAAACGTAATTTTTTAAATAGGAAACGATGACTTTAGATTGTATTAAAAATGCTAAAAATTATTTTAAATATCAAGCCCATAACAAATGCGCCTTGACTCAAACCAGGTCACAGCACTAAGTCTACCTGCGTGTCGTATGCGTGCGGCTTTTCACTGCTCTAGAAAAATCCAACAGAAGCTGTTCCCGCTACTAGTTTCTCTATTTTTTCTTCCTGATTCCAAAAATATACTATATAGTGAAGGGGCATGTGTTAGTCCGTGGTATTTTGAATGAAGGAGTTTTGTGACTATGTGTCATTGATAGCTTTTTAGTTACACAATCGAGTGTTACTAGGTGTTTTGTTCGCATGCGTGTGAAGGGGTTGATATGACGTCATCTTTCAAGATGGCGGCCAAAAATCATAAAAAATACAACTTTCGCAACCGGGGCAGCGATTCCATATAATTCAAGAACGGGGATTTTAAAAAATTCACTTTCAAGGACCTTAAATGATCTTGAAAATCGCAAAAAACAGGATTTTTGCCATTTTCTCTTCAAAAAATCTTAAAAATTCGAGGTTTCGTCAGTCTAACTTCAAATGTACCTCAAACTAATTGCCACATATGCCAAATCCGATCCTTAGAGTTTGATGGAGTTTGAAGCTTCAGTAAAACTAACATATTTCCAATTTACCACTACGCAAAAACTTGAAGTGCTGGAGCAATATCTAAGCCATAATCAAACACTTTGTTTTAAACCTCCCTACCATTTTTTTTTTTTGATATGGCGTCCCAGATGTTTATGCTATACCCCGGTAAAAATTACCTATATGCATGTCGTTTTTATTTTCGGAACTGTGAATTTTATGTTCTACTCATTTGTCTAGCCAACAAAGTCAATTAAATAACCTACAATAGAGTTAGCAGAAGTTAGATATGTATTACCATATACTGGACCAGTGGTTTTAAATGCCATTTTCCAAAATGGCGGTATAAAAAGCATAAAAATTCTAATTATGCCAGTAGGGCATGACTACACATGTTTATTAACACTCCATAATAAATTTAAGGATGAGGACTTACGAAATTGAATAAAATAAAATGTGGTTATAGGTCGCCATTTTGATATATCAGCCGCCATATTGAAACGCGTCATAGCTGAACCAAATTTTTTTTTAACATTATTGTTGGACTTGCCGTTCTTTTCTGTCTTACCAAATTTAGTCCTCTTCGCTTTGATAGTTGATAAGTAGCGTCCTTCTACTGGGGTATTTTTCAAAGTCATGAAGCTTCAAACTGCATCAAACTCTAAGGATCGAATTTGGCATATATGCCAATTAGTTTTACGTGCATTTGAAGTTGGACTGACAAAACCTCGAATTATTAGGATTTTTTGAAGAGAAAATGGGAAAAATCTTGTTTTTTGCGATTTTCAAGGTCATTTAAGGTCAGATGACCTTGAAAGTAAATTTTTTGGTATCGCCGTTCTTGAATTATATGGAATCAAGTAAAATCAGGCCCCGGTTGCGAAAGTTGTATTTTTTATGATTTTTGGCCGCCATCTTGAAAGATGACGTCATATCAAATTCTTCTTTACAAAAATTCTTCAATTAAAATCCTACGGGATAAAAATTATCGACATGTGCCCCTACACTAATATGTAGGGTCTATCTTTAGCGGTTCTCGAGTAAATAAAAAATAATTTGCCATAAGAGCCATTAGTGTTAGCCAAGGAAAAATAGTTTACGTGGTTCTTAGTTCAACACATTGCTCTTATGGCCACGTTTTACTAAATTTGTTCAATGACCATTTAAGGCAAATATTTTTGGAATCGGAAAGAAAAGATCTATTGAAGTTTTAAATATATACAGGGTGTTAAATTTAAAATAAGAAAGTTTAGGTCAACTTTTCTTCAAGACTATTTTTTGTAAAATTCATAATAACAGAGGAAAGAGATTACAAAAAATCACAGTTGTTATCTTGGCAGCAAGATTTTAAGATGGACAGTACCAGTATAAAAAAAATTGTTACGGAAAAAATTAAACAAAAGTAGTAATTTTTATCAAAGTGTATATCTGTGGGTTAAGTTAATCTAAGCCGGTCAAAAGATCGGATCCTTAAAACGCCTTTTATAAATTAGGCGTAGCATTGGCCTACACCTTTCACTATAATTGGGTAATTAGTTTTATTTTACCGCCGCCGACGCCACGCAATAAAACGGCACTTTTATTTAAGATACAGGTGAGCAGCGTTTCTAAGACCACCAATTCGAAATATTCAAACATTTGAATTGGTAGCCTTAGAAATAAATTTTAGCTTTTTAAAAAAAGCAAAAAACTAGCTGCTTTTTTATTGTCCACAGTTTTGCGTAAAAAAAGGGAGCAGTTTTTGCGCGTGCATGAAATTTTTTGAGATTATGTCATTAAAGTATTAACCAGACTGATCACGTGTACGCATTTCTTGTAATAGGCTATCGAAGTCTACCTGCTCCCTTCTTTTAGCAGGAGTATTCAGAGGGTGCACATAAATTTGCCTTTTTATTTTAATTTTTTTTGTTACCATCAGTCTCCTCCTTTGACCAATTAAATATAGCAAAATGACTCTTTAACAAAGTCACCTCTTTCTGTCTCTCTCTACAACTGACAAACAGAAAATAATAAACAAAGTGAGATTAGATTTGCAGCATCTTCAAAAAAGTTTGACGAGATCCTACTTCTTGGCGGCAAAATCTGTCAAATTCAAAATGTTCTCTCCATCTCTCTCTACTAGAGAAAGAGGGATATAGCATCGAGCAGCAAAAAGCAAATCTGTGGATCAGGCATTAGTTTTCCATTGAAATCTCAGCCAATACTGATGTTTATTTGACTCCAAAAAGTATGAATATCACATGACCCGTTTCGAACGTCACTTCGATATTTCCTGAGCTAAGGTCACTGACAGAAAAAAGAATGAAAATAACACTCGTGGCATATCAGACAAAGCGTTTTTGTTTCTCACCAATGTTGTCAGGAACATGACAATTATCAGAATCTATGATAATTTTGACTTAATAATGACCTATTATCAACCCCCAAATATATAATAATTTAAGAAATCCTCACATAAAACGCCATTTATTCTTATAATTAACGCAAATAGTGAATATATAATTGAGATATAAAAACAATAATAATTTGTTTTTGGTCACTCAAAAATAACAAATAACAATACATAGTAATACTAAATAATCTAAAAAATAAATAATTTTTTTTTTGGTCACTCAAAAATAACAATACATAGTAATATTCAGTAATGTAAGAAATTAATAGTCCTTTTTTTTGTTTTTGGTCACTCAAAAATAACAATATTTTTTAGGCGAATGTCATGCAAAAACAAAAACTATGACAATTTTTCCCTAAACTTGATAATTTTTCGGATTGAAAATGATAGTTTTTTTCCAACCTCCTGGCAACACTGTTTCTCACTTCATTACGACCAAGCCTCCAATGTCTAATGAAGAATCCAGATACCTACAGACCTGTTTCATCCTTATTAGGAATCATCAGGGAGTCATAGGATTGTACCTGGCAGTTGAAGCTACACAGTGACCATGCACACCTCTCGAATTTAAAACGTAGTGGGGACGTAGTAACTGTGTCCGCCACCTGTCGAATAAATAAATAATAATAAATTCGAGAGGTGTGCATGGTCACTGTGTAGCTTCAACTGCCAGGTATATTCCTATGACTCTGATGATTCCTAACAAGGATGAAACAGGTCCGTAGAGGTCTGGATTCTCAATTAGACATTGGAGGCCGCTTTTTACGATATACCACGAGTGTTACTTTCATTTTTATTTGCGGACACGAGATTCATTTTGTTGTTTTTAATATTTTGGCTTTTTAGTTCTGCGCAACAAGCCTCCTCCGGAGCGATTGCTTGCTGATGCCTTAAAATTAGGGCCAGGTAGTATGAAGCTCCAATTGCGGTCGGTGCTGCTGCGAACGTTATCTCTTTTTAAGAGTCATGTTACAGTGACCTTATAGTTTTACAGGTTTCTACTTTATAACCTGCTGAAAGGTACAGGATTTTGTATTTACGGTGTTTTGCACTTTTTAATTTTGATGTTTTTGTTTCTCGGTTTATTCGACAGGTGGCGCACACAGTTACTACGTCTCCTCCGATTACAAACTTTTTGTTTTTAATTCGAGAGGTGTGCATGGTCACTATGTAGCTTCAACTGCCAGGTATAATCCTATGACTTCCTGATGATTCCTAACAAGGATGAAACAGGTATGTAGGCGTCTGGATTCTCCATTAGACATTGGAGGCCTGGTCGTAATGAAGTGAGAAACAAAAACGCTTTGTCCGATATGCCACGAGTGTTACTTTCTACGTTTATTAGAAAAAAGAATGTCTACTCTAAAAACGCAAAAAAATTTTAAAAAATGGGAGGCGGTAATGGGGGTAATTACCCCACTGCCCTTCAAGTAAGAAGAAGTATTTGATAAAAAAACACATAGCAAAACACGCAAATTAAAAATTTTGAGCACCTAAAACTACTGTACGTTTTGTTCGTTTGTTGTTTTTTATATTTTAGGTATTTTACTTTCTTATTTTCGTCTGTTCGATAAAAAATATTTTTTTCAGATACAGTTAGATTTCATTTTCAAAATATATAAGGTGGGCCTAAGAAACCGTACATTTTTTTTCGGATGTAGTTTTGCTACCGTAAGTTTTTTTGACTTTAGCTTCTGCGTTACAATCCAAGATGGCGCATGATTTTTAAAATTGCCCATTTCTAACACCCCCCGCCAAAAATTTACGTGCGCCACTGTACTCGATTTTAGATATTTGTCATAAAGACACCTCTTTGTCGTGCACAGAGACGTATCACTTTTAGAAATCGGACAAGAAGTTATAGAGCTCAATGCCAACGAAGTAAGTGGTGTTTTAATCCTTTGTAAAACGTACACTTGATTTTTTTTAAAAAATCATACATGCATTTTTTCCTATGCCACAAAATTTAGCTTTCCATTAGTGTATACTATTATAAGGCACCACCAGCTTAGTATGCCTGACAGCTTAAAATTCAGTGTGACAACCTTAAAAATGCCACAGATATCAACATTTACAAAAGTTCAAATTATCACTCGAGTTATAGAAGACGGCTGGTCTATAAGAAGAGAGGCCACTCATTTTGGAGTTGATAAAATGACGATAATGCGATGGAAGAAGCGCTGGATTGAAAATAATTCTACGGATAGGAAAGATGGATCAGGACGACCAAAAGTATGTTCTAAAGTGCAAGATAGGAGACTTATTCACCATCTCAGACAAAATCCTTTTTCAACGTCGGTTAAAGCAGATAATGTAACATTATTTCCGGGTTCTTTAGCAACAGTAAATAGAAGAGTAACGAAATCAGAAGTCTCTTGTCGAGTTGCTGCAAAGAAGTTCTAACAGAAGAAGAAAAACAGGGCAGAGTGATTTTTGCACTCAACAAAGTTCTTCGTGATAATGACTTCTGGGAGAGGGTGGTTTTCACTGACGAAAAAATTTTCAATCATCTCCAAGTAGCAGGAGAATTTCAGTTTATCGTCCACCAAATTCTAGATTTGAACCCGAATATACAAACGAAATTAAAAAAGCTGGACATTTTTCTCTAAACATGTGGGACTGGTTTAGTGCTAGAGGTTTGGGTTGTTTTTGGAGAATCGAAGGAAGATTCAATAGTGAACGATATACTGAAATCCTTGAAACCGTTATGCTGCCATCTGTACAGGCTTTATATGAAAATAATGACTTCGTTTATCAGCAGGACAACTGTCCAGTACACACGGCTAATGTTGTTCGCCAATGGTTTCAGAATAATAATATAGAAACACTTCCTTGGCCAGCCAACAGCCCTGACGTTAACCCAATGGAAAATAAATGGGGTCGAATCGTTAAAATAATATACCAAAAGAATTGGAGACCACGAAATGCTGAAGAGTTAAGCGATGTTATTTATCGTCCATTGGATCAGCTCTCAGAAGACCATCAGTATTTTCAACATTTAACCTTTTCAATGCCCAGACGTTTGCAGCTTGTAATAGAGAAAAATGGTGATCCTATTAAATACTAAATTATTTATTTTAGTTCTTTTTTAAGTTAAAATAATTAGTATTTTTGTCCTAATCCAAGTTTCCTATTCGTCGAATTGTTTTCAATCCAGCGGTGTTTCCATCGTATTATTGTTATTGTATCAACTCCAAAATGGCTTACTGCCCTCTTTATAGAACAGCCTTCGTCCGTTACTCGAGTGATAATTTGATATTGTTCCATAAAGACTTTACTAAAATATTATTTTTGCTGATTTTTTAGTATTATGCAAAATTTAATATAAAAATAAGGTTGCCTTTAATTTAAGTAAAAAAATATTTTCAGTTTTAGAGACCTTTTTTAAACAATTGTTGTACTTTTGAAGTTTTTAGGTATTTTAGCTGGTAGTTCGTAATATTATACACTTTTGGAAAGGTCAATTTCGTGACAGCATGCATGCGTTTTTTTTAAAATTAAGTGTACACTTCCGGCCACATAAAATGCGAACGCCGATTTTATATAGTGTATTATGGGCCTCGCAACTCAGTAACCTTTTAGATATTTCAAATTGACAAAAAATGTCACCGTCAGATTTTGTTGTTTTCACCCGCTTATATTTAAAAATGCCCCAACTAAACGAATTCGAAAAAGCCCAAATTTTGGCAAAATTAGACGGTGGTTGGTCGGTTCGAAGAGTAGCGGCCCATTATAGACGAAACAAGGCTACAATTGTAAAAATAAAAACAAAGTATCAAGAAGAAGAAACTGTTCGACAAAGGCGAGGTTTGACCCAAGTCAGACTTTCTTGAAGACCACCCATTTGCGATGGCCTCAGATAGGAAGATTTTCGGTGAATGTAGTAGAGTTGGATATAGGCGAGAGGACATGGGGCTCTTTTTAGAATCAATGTTATGCTTCTAAAAGCAACCATTCTTCATTCAGTATAAAACAACATCGAGGTTTGTCCATTTAAAATGTGTGGGGCCTTATAGCAAAAAAGTTAACATGAATGAATATTGTTCTCAGAAATTCCAACCACTTAACGGAGCTCATAGTCAGAGGGTACGTAGTCATTATTTAAAATCCAAATTTATTTCAAGATTTAGCAGATTTCATATCACAAATACTGGCAAACATTATCGAGGCATCACCGTTCTTAACTAAAAAGCCAGTTAACTCCTACCGCCTCAGTGCCCTTTAGCCTACGGTGGCTGCCATTTTCATAACCAAATTGACAAGTAAAACATGGATTTTCTGTCAGTTTGGTTTCAATATGGCACCGATCATAGGCCAAAGGATACTAAAACAAAAATGAGTTAACTGGCTTTTTAGTTGAGAACCGTTTTGATCGAGGCTGAAGGGGCAATGACACGCTACTGAAGAAACGTTTACTTGTTTTTTTGTAATTTACGTAGTGTTTTTTTAATAGGTTCTTTTTTATTTTGAACATTTTTGTTTGCCTGCAAAAGACTACTAAAATTTACCGATCCTGCAGACACGCCGACTATGATTAAGTTATTGCTTTCCTTTCGCCAAACAGTTCTTCTTGATACTTTTTTCTTATTCGCATAATTGTGGTCTTGTTTCATCCATAATATGCTTTAAAAATAAGTTTTTATAATAAAATGTTAAATAATTTAAAAAAATTGTTTTATTCATTAGTATAGTCGTCGATAATAAAGTGTGGCCAGTCTCCTTATTTTTGTGTTAAAAATATTATAAGATCTAACCTGTAATTCGAAAGCGTCAAAATCAGTTACAATAAGCAACGCAACTAGCAAAACTTAAGTTTAACAGACCTGCAGCTAACTTTCGCTGTACGCATTTTATGTGGCCGGAAGTTAGGTCTAAAAACCTCTGGTTTTTGTTCTACTAGGGATTTGTTAAATCTCGTCCAATTCTTTAGATTTTGAGCTCTGCGGGAAGCTAAGGCTCTGGCCTATATACGCTATCTGTCAAATTTAATAACGTAATGACGCATGCTTTTGCAGCACAGATATGTTTCACTCCTACCGCTAAACTTTTTTGCCAATGCACCTGATTTCAATTATCCGGAAAGCCACGTTTTTTCAGTGTAAAAGGCGTTGCTCAACGAAAGAAGTTCTTTTTTTAAACCTGTGTAAAATAGATAAAATGCAGAACATCTTTATTTTGCTGATTTTTTTTAACGATTTTGTTACTTTATACAGAGTGTCCAGAAAA
The DNA here is from genome assembly GCA_963921995.1 of Oxystoma pomonae. NCBI lineage: Eukaryota > Metazoa > Arthropoda > Insecta > Coleoptera > Brentidae > Oxystoma > Oxystoma pomonae. Next base: position 114,311,068 of record OY998166.1, on the reverse strand, counting down.
CTAAAATTGTAATAAAAAGCAACATAACTTTCTGAGTTACTTAGGTTTAAAAAAAGCACTTCTTTCGTTGAACAAAGTTTTTTAGTTCCTTTCCGATTTTTATGCATAATACATCATTGTGCACTGAAAAGACCGAAAAATTTAAATCAGGTACATATTCTGCAGCTCCATAGCGTTCCTTGATTAATATAGTAAAAAAGTGGTAACCTCTCAACCAGAATTAAGGCGATTTTTTAGCAGGGACGTAGACAGGAGTTCGTCGAATTCGTGTGAAATTAATGACCCCCTTCTCACTTCAAACCGTTTCTGATTTACATACGACGACGTTACCGTAAAATACCATTCGTATAATTATTGGGTCCAGATTTTATTTATCGGCGCTGATTGGAGCAACCACACAATACGGGCAAGTATAATATTGATATGAATAATTGATTTAAACCGGCTTCTAATTTTAGGCATAACCACTTCTTGTGTGCGTAAAATATAGTTGTTTGGGTAAGAAGCTCAGTGATTCAAAATGATGATGGGTAGATGGGCATTTCATTCCTAAAGAAATCAGAGAGGAATAGACCAATTATAATTATCGACGTGTCCCGAGATTTCTCAATAAAATAATAAATTGGTAAAATAAAACGATTTTGGCATTGGTCTATGCAACTTTAAAACTTAATATCTCAAAAACTAATGACTACATTTTTAAAATTTGAATACAGGCCTTCAAAATAAGGTATCATATAGCCTTTTTTCCCTATTTAAATTCTGGTGGATAAACATACCCCTTAAAAGGGGTGTGTTACAATTTGATAACATAGTCAAAAAGCATCCCCCTTAAATCGTAAACTGACGTGTTCCAGTTTTTCTTTAGTTTATACTCGAAAATGCCAGTTTCGTTTTCGTTGAGACACCCTGTATACATTTATATACAACATTCAAACTCGTTTAATCCTGCTAGATACAGTCGCACAAATAAAAAAACAAAATCCTATTAAATATTATTTTTATAATTTCTTTTTTACGCCACCACTGGTGAACATGTTAACTTTTGTTTACCGATTCCCTTGGTTGCCAAGTTTATTTTTATTAGCATAAGCAAGGCATAAGCACAACTTTTTTTATAATGTTTTAAGCTGATTATCAGTTTTTTTTTCTTATTGTAAGTAAATTATTTTAATGGATTAATTTCAGAAGTAAAAAATACTATATTTGAGATAATAACATGTGCAAAAACAAAATTAGATTAAAATCAGAACCTTGTCTAAGAATATTTACAAAGTTTATGAGGCATCATCGCGTTGAGGCGTTGAAGACCTGCCCATGGTTTGGAACTACACTAACTTTAGTCTATTCAATGCAACAAGAGCATTAATTATTATTATTATTATAATTATTATTATTACAGTACCTAATCGACACGCTGTCTACCACGTCTTTTGACTTCTCTGACAGGCCGGCAAAGCAAGAATTACTGGTTGATTTTTTTTTTCAGCCAAAACGGAAGAAATATATATAGTTTATGAGATATATAATAAGCATCTGTAGTTCACAAGTTTGTTGTCTAACAAAAAGTCGCTATGAGTTATCACGAGAGGTTTATATAGAATATTACACTAACAGTAAAGAACTTTATTATCTATATACTTGCTATTGCCTGCGACTTGGGGTTTAAAATGATCTCCCCCTCATTTATATATTTACCCGTTCCACAACCTCTCTCGCCCCCTCTCGCAAAAACCCGCTTTGTCAGCGATTTTGATGAAACAAAGACTATGTCTATGAAACTTAAAATCCGTTTAATAGGTTTTTGGTGATGTTGGAACAAACAGACAGACAAACTGACAGATAAAAATTAAAAGTTCTAAAAATTGGATTTTTGATATATATATTTTCTGATAGAAATGGTCTATAGATTGTTTTGTGTACGGTCATTTTTTTAACAGTAGCAGAATGATGGTATTGCTTGATAGATTCATTTGTGAGTGTGCCAGTATCGCACTGTCCACTGCGACCACTATAATAATTTTTTTGTTGCTACAGAATATTCAGCCTCTTAAAGAGGCTCGCAACTTGCTTTGGTGAAGCGTTATTCAGATCCAGTCCGTCGATCTGAGGTTTACCGAAGATACACTTCTCTCCACATAAAACTGCTACCACAGAAGTTAGCAGCCTCTTTAATTGTTAAAATTTTTATCGCGCCGCATCTTTTCGAATTTGGGTGGTGGGAACTATCCACCATCGTGTATCCATCGAAAGGAAGGCATCGGTTTGACGAAAGTAACTAGCCCCGAGGAAGACCAAGAAGCAATCAATTTGCTGGAAAATCAGCCGTTTGCCAAAGCGAAAGAAGTAAAAATTGAATCAAATTTTCCAGGATCCATAACAACATTAGGCAGGAGGATTAAACGTTCGAGGCTGAGGTGTCACATTGGAGCAAAAAAATTAAACTAAGTTAGGAAAAGAAGCAGTCTCGATTAATTTTTGCGTTGAATTATTCTCTGAGGGCCGAAGAATTTTGGCAGCAGGTGTTTTACACAGATGAGAACATCGATAACAACAAATTCTGGTTTATCGACCGCCAATAACCCGATACGAAGAAAGATATATTGCTGGAAACGAAGACCGGGCGGGAAGATTTTTGGTAAATGTTTGCAGCTGTATGTCGGCTATAGGACATGGCGCTCTATTTAGAATTAATGAGCGATTTACAGCCGAAGTTTACGTTAATATGCTGGAAAATGTAATGCTTGAAAAGGTGAGAGTTCCTTATCCAGATAATTTTGTATTCCAAGAGACAGTCCAGTTCATGCGGCCAGAATTCTTCAGCGATGGTTCCAGGATAATAATATCGAAGTTTTGTCTTGGCCTGCAAAAACCCCTCATGCGAATCCAATAGAGAACGTTTGGGGACTTATCGCAAATAAATTAGAAAATTTTAATATCATTTCCAGGAATTGAGAACATCTAATGGAACTCATCGTAAGGGCATATAGGGAAGTTATTCAATTCAATTCAATGCCCAAAAGACTTCAAAGTATTATTGCAGCCAACGGTGCAATGACGCTCTATTGAAAATAAATATTTTTTTAATATGGTTTTAATTTTGTTATTTTTTTAAAATTTTTGTTTATTTCGTTGATCTGTCCTTTTAATTGATTTAGGCTAGTAACTTTCGTCAAACCGGTGCCTTCCTTTCGAGTTTCTTTTTCTTGAAATCGATTTTGTAGACCTGCTTCTTTCATAATCAGCTAGTCGAATAGACCAATTACTTTGTGTAGCTTTTGTTTAGTTAATAAAACATTTTCGCTTTTTTCAAATATGGTTTTTATTTTTAGTTGCCTTACATTTTGAATTAGTAAAAAATAAACAAGCCGTCTCCTTATAAAACGTTTATATATGCCAAAAATATAACCTAAAATGACAAAGTCAAAAAGTCAGTGTTGCACATAGGAAAATATAAAAAATCGTATTTGCAACTACCCTCTGTTGTACTAGTTTTATGTGGAGAGAAGTGTACGTTGACGCTGACGTGCAATGGCCTGACATTCACACAGCACATGTCTGGCCATCTCATCATACTCCATACAGAGCCTACATTTGGTATCCTCACTTAGACTCATTCTGTGTAATGATACGTACTTATAGTTACAGTGCTGCACATTCTAACGTAAGAATAGTACATATATTTAATGTCAATTCGACTTAAGCTTCTTGATAGGTCCCTACTGTCAGCCGATAAAAAGAAGCAAAATCGTGACTTGTTAAATTAGGTCAAGACATCAAATCTATTAAAATTTAAACCAAAAAATTCTAATTAGCAACTCTCGATTTTATATAACTTGTTCAATAACTTTTCTGGTGGCCGTAACAACTAGATTAACATCTAAGATAACTACACACAAAATCCTGTTAAATTTGGCGTCAAAAAATGCCCGAAATCATTGTTAATGTCGCAATTTAGCCACCGATTTCAAACAATAGCCCAAAGGATTATTTGGTATAGTTGCTAACATATACACAGTATACTAAACACAGTATACTATACTTAAAATGGCACTAACTATTCTATACCTTCTACCTTCTGAACTAGGTGGAAAACTAAAATATTGGTTGCGTTTTTTTACGCTGAGTGGGCTTTGATCAAGGAAAGTTTTTTTGACTGAGCTTTTAGACAACCTCAATGTTTTACTCTCAGTTTGTAAATAAGTTAATATAGTTGTTTTGGGGTTTCTCATTGGTATATTTTTCGGGCATAATCAGTGACTTTCACTTATGTTCGTTTTGCGTCGTAGTGCCCTCATAAATATATTTTTTGTGCTGAAAACGGGTTCAAAATATGGCATTTTTCTGAACAAAATAGGAGGTGTCACAAATAGGCATCGTTCCGCACTGGTACTTATCCAAGTTACCTGATACGAATTCGTCCTGGCGTGTTATTAATTATAGTAGGATTATGCTTCTAAGACAATTTAAACAAAAAAAGAAGTTAAAAAAACCTCCAAATTAGTTACTTCAACCGATAAGAAACTAAAAAACAAAAGATCAAAAGATCTTCAGTGGAAATAACGAAAATTCAAACTTGGATGAGCATCCCACAAGGAACAGACAAAACATTAAAGCGAAAAGAGAAATGATTAAACGATGTTTCGCCCTGGGTAACCAGCGTGGGCTCATCAGTAGTTTCACGGGTCACCCTCCACTATACATCATTAAACACCATCACACACTTTGATTTCCAACCTTGAACCACTCACAAATAGGCATCGTTCCGCACTGGTACTTATCCAAGTTACCTGATACGAATTCGTCCTGGCGTGTTAATATGTCCAGTGGGATTATGCTTTTAAGGCAACTAAAACAAAAAAGAAGTTAAAAAACCTTCAACCGAAAAGAAACTAAAAAACAAAAGATCTTGGGTGGAAATAACGAAAATTCAAACTTGGATGAGCATCCAACAAGGAACAAACACAAGGAACATTATGCTCCTAAAGCAATTTTTAATTGCCCTAGGAGCATAATCCTACTGGAAATATTAACACGCCAGGACAAATTCGTATCAGGTAACTTGGATAAGTACCAGTGCGGAACGATGCCTATTTGTGAGTGGTTCAAGGTTGGAAATCAAAGTGTGTGATGGTGTTTAATGATGTATAGTGGAAGGTGACCAGTGAAACTACTGATGAGCCCACGCTGGTTACCCAGGGCGAAACATCGTTTAATCATTTCTCTTTTCGCTTTGATCTTTTGTGTGTTCCTTGTGGGATGCTCATCCAAGTTTGAATTTTCGTTATTTCCACCCAAGATCTTTTGATCTTTTGTTTTTTATTGTCCAGGTTGTTATAGTTGAATTATTTTTGGTGACTAGGACATCAAGAAAAGGGAACCGAAAATTTTCTTCTTTTTCCAGAGTTAATGTGATGCAGTTTCTTGTGCTGTTTGTTGTGTGGGTCTCTGCCATGATGTTTGCTGAGCTTCATCTTCAAAGGATTACATAAAGATGTGGGCCAATAACGGCGAATATGGATAGACCATCTTCCTGTCAAAAATACCTGTCCTTTTCCTGGAAGTAAGAATTCTGCAGACAATATTTCAACAAATCCATAAGAGCATTGATTGGTAGATTGGTTCTATCAGAGAGGTGGTTGCCTTTGAGTAGCTTCTGTTCAATGATTTGAAGCCAAGTCAAAACTAACAAACTGCTCGTCAGGCTGTAGGTTGATATCTCTAAGGATGTATTATTCACCTGATGACGATTGGCAGCATTCGGAACGTTGTGAAAAAATGAAGACAATGGAAGTTCGAAACTCTAATTTACTCTCAAGTTCAACTTTGTCTACCACCTTCTTCGACAAACAGAATAACTTTCTCAAGGGAAGATAATTGGTGGTACACTGACGGATCCAAAATGACTTCAGGCGTTGGATCCGGAGCTTCAATTTTCCAGGCGGAACTCTTCGCGATTGAAATGAGCGCACGTTGGATGATAGATAATAACTGGTGCAAAAGATCAATAAAGATACTCTCCGACAGTCAAGCGGACCTTAAGGCTCTTAAATCCTATAGGTGCTCATCGAGAACCGTTAGGAGCTGCCAGGACACACTGAACACCCTAGGGCGAATAAACACTGTGTCGCTGGTATGGATTGCGGGACATTCTGAGCATCGGGGAAATGAGTCTGCCGACCAGCTGACGCGTAAAGCGGCCTCTGCCGTCTTTATTGACCCGAACCAGCCCTCGGAATAGCATACAACACAATCAACACTGATCTCTCAGGCTGGATGGAAAACAAGTTCCACCAATACTGAAGAGAATTGCCGGGACTGGCAGATTCCAGAGAGTTCATTACAGAACCCTGCAGGAAGAGGGCCGGGAAACTCATTGAGCTCACCAGGCAGGACATCCGGAAAATGGTTGACCTATACACCGGACACTGCAGGTTGAAAGTACCATTACACAGAATGGGTCTAAGTGAGTCCGGCCATTGCACGTCAGCGTCAACGTATCTTCGGTAAACCACAGATCGACGTGTGTTAAATAGGGCAAATATTGTCAAATTTATTAGAATTAATTGAATTTTATATAGTCAGTGAAGTCCGCTATAGAACGACAGATAAAGGTTGGTTGGTTTAGTTAATGGATATCAAAGGAGAATTTCAGGGGGGCTGCCATCAAAATGCCCACACCCACTGTGCAGAGATGGACAGAATTAATATGTGTACAATATATGATGGTTATTGGGTATAATATGTATATGGCTGTTAGACAATTGGTAAACAAATTGGGGTGTGGGTGTAGCGGTGTAAGAAGTCCAAATATTCGTCAATCAAGATTGAGATATTTCACCTTAGAGATTGGACTGCTCATGGCCAAATGGCAGGTTGAACTAATTAGCGTTGTAGTGAGCCGCAAATAAAAGAGGGATTTAACCACTAACTTAAGAGGATATACATGGCCTTACTACAGTCAATCAAGTTACAAATTTTAATTAAAATTTTTAGTTTCTAAACGAGGAAAATGTTTTGAAAAAATTTTTAAAAACACCACAATGAAAAATACAACAATAAGTTGGAGGAACATCATAGAGGGTCACAAAAATACCCATGCCATAATTTGTAGCTAATTTGTAACCGAAGAATAAAATTAAGCTAGGGGGACCACCTCATAACTGCCGTTTGGGTAACAGTAGGACAATAAGTCATACACCTTTATTTGTAGCTCAAATCATATATCTGCACTAAAAAAATCAAAATGCAAAAAATAACATAGATTTTTTTTATTTTGAAAAAAAACTCGTTTTATTTAAACCTGTTTTATTAGTTTAAATGATACATTGAAAACATCACCATATTGCAAATACTTTACTTGAATTTGTTACCGCCAACTTAATTTTTATAAGAAGAAAAAATATGTTTTTACGGAAGATTAAATTGAGAACTGTACCCTATAAATCAAGTCAGTTCAATCTGCCAAAACAAAAGAAATACTATAAAAAATTGTATATTGCAAACTTTTTTGAAATAAGCTTTGTTAATGTGTACTTGGACTTAAGTAACAAAACTAGATGCATTCAAAAAAAGTATCACTTTTTGTCTTACGTATTTCTGTAATTTTTTAAAAGCAAAAAACCGATAAAAATAAGTGGTTTTTAGCCCATTCCCTAATTATTATTATTTTTTGCAAATACCAAAACTGATAGATGAATGTGATTTTTAGATTATAATCGAAACACGTCAGCTGCGTCAATAAAAGTATCTTCTTTTGTCTTTCTGTTTTTATTATTATTATTTTTTGAAAATCTCAAAACTGATAAAAGAATGTGGGTTTTAGATTATTATCAAAAGACGTTAGCTGAGTTTAAAAAAAGTATCATCTTTGGTTTTACGTCTCTCTGTAATTTTTTAAAAGCAAAAAACCGATAAAAATATATTGTTTTTAGCCTATTCGCTAATTATTTCTATTTCTCGCAATTCCCAAAACTGATAGAAAAATGTGATTTTTAGATTATTATCAAAAAATGTAAGCAGCGTTTAAAAAAAGTATCGCCTTTTGTCTAGCGTTTTTCTGTAATTTTTTAAAGCAAAAAATCGATCAAAATTGAACAGGCCAGATCATCCTTTATCATAATGAAATCAGTGTTATGTAGTCGCGATCTTAATACCGCTCCGAATTTGTGTGCTTCAGTGTTATGTTTTTAGCATCTTACATCTTACAATTCAGCTTTGAATGTCACGTCGCGTTGTGTTGCGGAGTATTAGTAGTAGTAGTAGTAGTAGTAGAGAAGGGGCGGCGCGAAGCCTGGCAAGTAGGCCTCCCTGGGCCCTTTCTGCCCTACCCCGAGCCTGCCCCTAATCCACCGCCTGCACCACTAGTCTGGCAGTTTGCTCATTTGGTTTCACTGTTCTTTTTGCAAAGTCCAGTATTTTGTCCCATTTGAGCATATGCAGGTCCTCCTCATCCAGGGTCGGGAAACCGAATACCTGATATCTCGTCCTCTGGTATGCCTCGCAGTTCGCTATAACGTGTCGAGATGTCTCTTCTGCCCGCCAGCAGGCCCGGTAGGTCGAGTCATTCTCCACCGCGATCCGGGTCATGTGCTTCCTTAGTCGGTTGTGACCTGTTATGATACCTCAGTAGACCAGCGTCCCTTCGCGATCTCCCCAGAAGCCATTTTTGTCTGGCTACATCCGGACCCTTCACGAAGCCTTGGTCTGTCTGCATCCTGTTCCTGCTCTCCAAGCGGTCGTCATGGCATCGTTGGCTCATTTATTGAGTCGACTTTGCAATTGCCTCTTTGTTGTTCCTAGGAGTGGTTCCGGCCCTACATACTGGGTGCTTGCTCCGATCCTGGCGAGCTCGTCGGCCATCTCGTTACCCGGCACCCCCATATATCCCGGTACCCACATAAGTGTCACATTCCTCAACCAGGGTGTTGTTGATCTTGGGCGCCTTTAGTGCCTTTAGGGCTGATTGGCTGTCGGAGCATATATAAACATGCTCCTCCCTACCGTTCTTTATTTCTGTCATGCTTGCAGCCATTATTATGGCATACGCCTCTGCCTGAAAGACCGTGGCTTGCTTTCCGAGCGGGTAGCTCTTTTGAACCTCCTGGTCTTCCACATAAACCCGGAGTATTAGTTTTTAGTGATTTTGTTTTGTATTTCGTTTTAAAAATTGAAATACACAAGTATTCATTTCTTGGGAAATTAAATAGAGAATTAGAAGCTTACCGAATTTATTCCTGTGTCCCCTTACATTAATAGAGGTATGTCATTTCACCTTTTTATTTAGTTATGAGAATATTTAAAACTTAATGGTTTTACCACTTTATGTGTTTCAATGAATCATTTGCATACTTTTAGTGGTAAAGTCATTTCTTGGAAAAATGTTCCCTAATTGAAACATTTTTGAAGAGATTAAAATGAAGTTTTTATATTGAGTGCAGTTTTTTATCAAATTAAGTTGAGCGCTTTAGCCATTACTGCATCATCAGAACCTTTTTTCTTATTTTTCTAGTTTATTTTCTAGAGGAGCAGGACATATACAAACACTTTAAAATGGAAATACACAGTTAAAATAAATTTTAAAAAATTTTGGAGTATTTTCTGCATTTTAAAATTTATTCTCCGGTACTGCTGCAAAAAATAAATTTTCTAAAAAGGGATTTAGTGAGGGTGAATAAATAACAAAATCAACGAATAGCGAGCTTTCCCTCAAAAAATGGTAACCGTAGATCCGGATTTCGCACTTGTTACCATTACCTTTTTTGAGGGAAAGCTCGCTATTCATTGATTTTGTTATTTATTCACCCTCACCATATCCCTTTTTAAATTTATCAACTCAACACCGTTCTAAACTAAAAAGCCAGGTAACTCCTACCGTCTCAGTGCCCTTTAGCCTACAATGGCAGCCATTTTTATAACCTAATGTAAAACATGTACTTTCTGTCAGTTAGGTGTCAATATGGCATCGATAATAGGCCAAAGGATACTAAATCGAAAATGAGTTAACTGGCTTTTTAGTTTAGAACGGTGTTGATCAACTCCAGAGCTTAAGATATCTGTAAAGATAATTATATCTGTCTCCACAGAGACGCTTAATTTTCCTTCAAATTGAAGGTACATCTGCCGGTTCTGCAATTTGACAGATGGTTGTCTTTTACATGAATCCTGTGTCATATTTCTCCATCATCATTTCATCTCCTAATTCCTAGCACCGTACTGATGAGCACCACAAGTGCGAAAGCTCGCAATTCAATACATTTTTTTGTTCCAAGAATTGAGTCAAGAAAACCTGTAACTTTTTATATTCCAAACCAGCGTTTTAATATTTGTAAGTATTCCCCATTAAACAGAATTTGCAGGTAACGAGTGCAGTGGTGGGTGTGATATGTTCAACTGCAACTTATCATCAATAAAAAAGTTCTATTTATTTAATGTTTTTTTTTCTGCGATTTCTTTTTCTTCCTTTTTTTTCTCATTTTGACTCTATTTTTCTTTTTATTGTTTTAAATTACTTTTTTTTGTATCAATTTATTTAATTATAGATTATATATTTTTTTTATCTTAAGCTCCCACTCTGTAATTGAGTTTTCTGTTGAGTGGTTGTAAATAAAATAAAATAAAATTTTTAAGAATATATTTTAACTATGTATGTCCCATTTTAAAGTATTTGTATACGTCTTGAACTGCTTAGAAAACTAGAAAAATAAGAAAAAATGATTCTGATGATACCGCAATGGCGAAAGCGCTCAACCTAATTTAATAAAAAACTGCACTCAATACAAAATCTTCATTTTAATCAATTGAAAAACGGTGCACACAACCAACCCCCCCCCTAGATAATTTTTGAAGAGGCTTTTGAGGACGGTGTTCTGGGTTTTTTTATATATTTTTTTATTACTTACAGGTCACTTAATACCCTCTAGTAGTTTCTGACATAAGTTGTGAAACACCCGGTATATGTTTATATGTTTTGGTAAAAAAGATTAAATTAAATTTTAAAGAAAACACGAAAAATAAAAGTTTTGTGAAACCATGCGAGACATTTCTTAAGGGTACATACAGGTATTTAACCATTGCAAAAACTATAACAATTACAAAATTTAAGCAGAATTAAAAAAATATACAAATAATACACTGCGCTATATAGGTATAACCGGTAGATACATTTAATTATTTTTAATTTATTTATCAATTCTAGTTACTTTATAGATACAAAGCAAATTCATTATTTTATATTTATATATACGAGTACGTAATTTTTCTAATTCAACACACGCCCACGTTAATTACGAATAAATCAAAATACGTGTAAAACGTATGTACGTTGAAACCTAATTACGGTGCGCCACACGTAACTGCGCCCTCGAAACCATAAAATCAATGGAAAAAGAAATTGCTTAACACACACCAACTTAAGATAAACTTACTACCCAGCAAACACAAATCGTCGGCATTGAATCGGGCCAATGTCGACAACGTCGGCAGTGTGTGGGAATCGGCGACTACACGCTGGCCCGATGTTGGACAGATTGCGATTTTTAGTTTTCGGTCAATAATCGGCAACTGACGGAGGTCCACATTACTACAGTCGACTTTATGCCGACACCACTTTAGGACCGATGGTGGTGCGATTGGAACTTTGTTTAATCGGTCGAAAATCGGCAACTGACGATGGCCCGATTTACTATAGTCGACATTATGCCAACGCAAATCTTATTTGCCTTATGACCGATGATGGTCCAATTGAAACTTTGTTTAATCGGTCGAGAGTCGGCAACTGTTGATGGCCCAATTTACTATAGTCGACTTTACGCCGACGACCTCTTTATCTGCTTTAGAGCCGACGATGGTCCGATTGGAACTTTGTTTGACTGGTCAAGGATCGGCAACTGACGATGGTCCGATTTACTATAGTCGACTTTATGCCGAAACGCACTCTATCTGCTTTAGGACCGACAGCGACGATGGCCTGATCAGATTTTTATGCGATTGGTCGATAACCGGGAACAGACGATGGTACGTCACATTTTTAAACAAATTAAATATAATAATAAATTTAAACAAATTTTTAAACTGCTTAATAGTTTATTCCTAGTATGTAGAGATGGCGCTAATGTCACTATGTTCCCTGTACAGTGGAAGATAATATTATATATATATATATATATATATATATAATGAGCAAAGATACTTCAAAACTAGAATGCGAACTTGACAAGATGGTGGTATTTATCTACAAGAATCACCTCTTCCGCTACTTAAACTACCCCGAATGATTAAGCACCCGCATTATCGAAACTTTGTAGTTTGCCAATGTCGGATCGTGTCAAGCAACCACCGACGAACCTTCGTCAATCACCGACGTCGGCCCGCTTTGAGTGTGAGGCCTTATTATCGACCCATTATCGGACCTTTGTGGTTTGCCATGTTGGGGCCGCTTTAAGCTACCACCGACGGACTTGAATAGTTTACCGATGTCGGGCCGAGACCAGCTTGTCTACGTTAAACCGACCAAATTAAGCAGCTATAGGGGCGGATGGTCGGTACCATGTGATTAATCCATATCGGACCTTAATCGTACGGCGACCATTGGTCCGACGGCGGGCTACAGTCTAACGTTGCGTCGGCAATCATACATTGGGCCTACATCACAAAGCGGACAAAATGCCGATAACGGCAAACTCGGCAATCGACATCGGGCGGACAAAGGCCCGAGAGAACCGTGTTTGCTGGGTACCAGATTTAGCATTACTGGCTATACATGTACTAATTTTGAAGGTCAGTCAAGCCATACCCCCCCCCCCCCGAGAGATATTCGAGTTTTGATATGCTTTTCGAACTAATTTTGAACCACTTTTAAAAATTTTGAAGCACACTCTTTCCTGGTTTTTTTATATTCAAAATAAGGGGTGCAGCCGGACGTCAAGCTACACCCCCCCCCCCCCTCATTGAAAGCGTACAGAAAAATGAAAAGCATCTATCCCAAAATTAAGACTTAATTTCGGACGCCTAATATCACCAAAAAAATTTCGAAAAATCCACTAGTACACCCTGTTTTTTTTTAAATACGGTGGGGGCGCAGGTTGACGTCAAGCCACACCTCCCTCAAAAAAATTTCGACGTTTGATATGCTTATAATTTTGAATTAATTTCGAACTAATTTTATACAAGTTTTTAAAAAAATGTAACCACACTAATTCATGTGATTTTTTATATTTATTCAAAAGGGGGGGTTTAGCCCATTGAAATCAGTTTGGAAGGCATAGAAATATACTAGAAATCACCTAAGAAAAACCATCTTTATTGAATTTTTTTTTGGTTAAAAATGGTGCTGTGCTTCTTAGCCATGGATATTTCTTACTAGGTTAGGGTTGTGTGGTTCAGGATTTTTAAAAGTGGTTCAAAATTATTTCGAAATTGGTTCGAAATTATAAGCATATTAAAATTCGAATATCTTTGAGGGGGGCGGGGTGTCAGTTGTTACCCTCCCTAAAATTATTTTGTTTCGTAGAGATAATTAAAAAATAAATGAGAAAACTGTTTATCTTGATCGGAAATTGAATCCCTGACCTCTAGTACAACGCTCTAAGTAATAGACCAGAATTGATACAATTTTAATTGAAGTAGTGAGTGCCCAGAAATTTTTTTGCATTCGAATTTTATGCAAAATAGAATATGATCAAAATCTACAATAAGGCAGTAATGGCTGCAGTGCAGTGACCTTAGCTTGCTACCAGGGCCTTTATTCTCGAACTACCGGGAGGAGAACTTGCTAGGGAAGTGGGCGTGGTTCACAAAAAAAGTGAGATAGAGATATGTCACGGATAAAGGTATGAAGAGGAAAAGGATACTCCCGCGGGAGCATTCCCTTCCCACACTTTCAAGAATACAGTCCCAGGCAGAAGAAGAAGAAGACTAAGTTTTATTTTTTTTGAATTTCTCAGCATTATTTAAGTCTACAGTCGCATTGCTTATCAAAGTATTTCTCCAGTATTGGTTGCAAGATTCGCGCATTAATTATAATAATAGTTTATTCGGCAAATGGCTGAAACCCTGCTTTTACACAAGCAGCCGTTTAAAAAACAAGCCTCTAACGAGTGCTTTAAAACGTCGCAAGTAAAAAAAGCTCATATTAGTCAAATATTTTACCTTCGACCAACGAATATTACATATTTTACGGCCATCTCAACAGATGGCTCATTGTCGGTCCTAGGATAATAATACAGCTTAGACGTAAACCACAAGATGGCGTGACAAGCGGTGAAACTTTATTTTATAAGAGCACTAATTGACGTAAAAATGTGAATTATTTTTCTATATTTTTGACACAATAAATATTTATTAAACGTAAATAATTTCAATATAATTTTAGTACATAACCAAAAATAAGTTCCGTTAAATTGACATATTACGCATTTTTAAAAAGATATATGAAAAGTCCCTTAGTAACGTCACTAAAACTTCAGGTTTTGAAGGTTGTTGACTTAAGAGTGTTCGCGCTTGATGTTTTTAATAATTTTTGATATTTATGACACTATCTCGCATGTTATGGTCATTACACGATCAGATAAATTAAGACACTCGCCTCCGATTCGCGTCTCAAACTTCATCTTCGCGTTTAATCACCATCATAACATGCTTGTTATGTAAACTACTATTATTTTGTACCATTCCTCATAATCTTTCCGCTAATTCGGCGCTAATTATAAAGGAATCATTGAGGAATCTTCTTGAACATGTAATCACTTACTAAGAGCATCCTAATGTATTAATATAAAAATAAATTACTTTAAAAATATTTTTCCTTTCTGGGGTTGCATTTTTTTTGTTCTCCACTAAATAATAATCATAATTTAAAAAGTTTATATCATAAAATTTTAAAAATTGGTTTTAAAAAATTCCAAAAGGGCGTTACAATATTTTTTTTCTTGAAAAATACGGTGTAATTTTAGAATTTTTACTATGCCTCAAGATTTTCTGGAGACGGGATTGCAAAAGGAAAATGCGATCGCTGGATTTTAGCGCAACTATGACGGTGTGTAACTTTTTTAATTAGTGACACTCATAAAACTATGAGATTCTATAATGCTCCAAAGATCGCGAAATATGTAACAAATAAAAACAAAGAAAATAATTTAAAAATTAGGGTTGGTCCAGGGCAAGGCCAAAAGCGAAATATCTTCTACGCTTGCTTGATGCAGTCCACTTGCGCCCAGAATAGTTTTTGGCTCTGCATTTTTTCCAGGCTTGATTAGGAGAGTTATTAACCCTGATATTTACATTATTTTTTTTGTCTTTTAAAGTTATTATTATTGTTACACATTTTGGGATCCTTGGACCATTATAGTATCTCATGGTTATATGGATAACACTATGAGTTTACGACGTATTTAATGATGTTTGAAAGTTTGAGACAATGATGTGTTTGAAATTAACTCTGTGTTTCGGACTTCCATTGTCTCTATTTTATTTATGCACGACGTTTCGATCAGTACAGTCTCTGATAGTCTTCAGGTGCAAAGTGAGATCCAGATATATTCCGGACCACACAAGGTCTCAACTTACACCACATTACATCAAGCCTCCTCATCTATACGGACTTCCCAAAATTCACAAAGATGCAATGCCCTTACGCCCAATCACAAGTTCCAAAAATTCTCCAACAAGCAATCTGTCTAAATTCCTTTTAAAAATTATTCAACCTCTTGCAGGCAATACCGCCTCATCTGTAGAAAATTCCATTTTGTTAATATTCTTAAATCTGTTGTTTTAGGACCCGAGGATAGATTTGTCAGTTTTGATGTCGAAAGTCTATACACAAATGTCCCGATAAAGGAATCGCTAGATATTATTAGACAAAGTCTGGTTGATGACGAATCCCTTTATGAACGTACCAGCCTGCCGCTGAAGGGAGTGATTGAGTTGTTAGAGTGCTGTCTATATAACTCTTATTTTCAAGTGAAAGATAGGTTTTATGCTCAGGATGACGGTCTGCCAATGGGTTCATCGCTTTCGCCAGTGGTGGCCCATATTTACAGGGAGTGGTTTGAATCACACGCGGTTGATACCGCAACATATAAACCTAAGCTTTGGCTGAGATATGTTGATGATACTTTTATTATCTGGTCCGGGAATGACCAACAACTTTCTGAATTTCTTCAGCACCTAAATAACACAATGGAGTTGAAGCAAAATTGTCAATTGATGTACTTGTCAAACGAGTAGAAAGCGAAATCAGAACTAGAGCCTATTTTAAAACCACTCACACAGGACTATATTTAAATCTAAGTTCAAATCATTGTGCTACAACCAAAGGAGGCATAATAAGAACTTTGTATAACAGAGCCGTCCAAATTTGTAACAGTTCTGATGACTTGGAAATCGAAATAAGAAACATTAAGAAGGATCTGCAACATAATGGTTACAGCCTTAGACTTATAACAGATTAGAGTATTAGAGAAAATTCAAAGAGTAGCGAACAAATTTAATATTAAAACAGCTTTTAAATCTAAACCAGAGAACAAATAAAATAAGGAATGCATTTACCAAGTTTCTTGTGAGTGTGGTGAATCATACATAGACGAAACTAAAAAACCACCATCTGTCAGGCTTAAGGAACATCAGACGAACTTCTTAAACTTCACGGTTGAGTGATTTCCCATGATATATAAGTATTTAGCCTTAGGAAAAGATTGTAGTTTGAACCTGAAGATGATCAGAGATTGTACTGATCGAAACGTCGTGTATAAATAAAATATAGACAATGGAAGTTTGAGACACAGAATTAGTCTTTAATGATCTTCAGTGAAGTAGCTAAAATTTTCCATCTACCAATTTTGTTCCAAGCTCAAACCGTCAACAAGATAAACACTTTTTCTTGCATAATGGCGCCTCTACATCTTGGCTTTTAAGCGCTCTCTAATGTGTCCATTAAGGTGCTAGTTTGTAGATTTTATTTAGCACGCGAATCGAACCAATTGAAATTCTATAGTGATTTGCGACAACGCCATGACAGATTTATACATTATTTATTGTCTATTTTTCGTAGTATTGCCGGTCGTACCTGTAATTAGTCGTCGGCATATTCTTAGGCTGGTACCACAGAAACAAAATAATTTCTGATTCTTCACCACCGTTTTTAACTCCCGACTCGAATACCCATATGTTTGCGAGTGTGTGAACCGATTTCGAATCGGTTTTTTTCTTTTTGTAGCCCATCCTTCAGAGAGTGTTCTTAGTTCCAGTGCGCCAGCCCCCCCTCCCCCCGAGACGTCGGCCTTTTTCGACTTTATTTCACTATAACTTAAAATTTGGTGGAAGATCTGAGTGTGGTTTTTATAAAGTTTGTCGAATTATCAGGAGTTTAAAAAAATTATAATTGTACATGTTTAGGATGGACTGACTGAGCGACAAAACCAGTGAAATCAGTCAATCAAATAGGTTAATCCTACAACACTCTTGCGCAGCTTTTTTCATGTCGCGTAGATTTATTGTTCCCTTGAACTTCACAATATGTTGAAGTTAACAATGCAGCTTTTAGTTAATTAATAATTCTTAATAATTATCCTCCCGAGCATTATTTATTAATATTATTAGTTCAAGGAATAATAAAATTAGGCTTGCGTGGCGCTATATTTTATCAACGGTAATCTCATTTTTTAAGCCTCATTGTTGTCTGAAGACAAATCAAAAGCAGTCTGATGCATTACACGATTAAGCTGTGTACTTTGTTTGAATAAATTAATGTTTAATAAGGCTGCAGGAACAAAATACATAACTGTGCATGGCTTGTGTTACATAAGTGACAACTTGCAATAAAGTTCCGGTTTCTGATTTTTTTTCATTAACATTACGTAGCACAATACTCTGGGTTGACCCAATAACAGTTTCAGATAGCACACGATGTCTTAAAGAGGTCTTTAAATGTTTTGTGTGGGGGGGAGTCACACAATATTTGACATCTGTAAAATTTTCCACTGAAATTTCGTCGTTACAGCGATGTGAGTTTTGTTGTTTGTTTTTAATTTTTGGTGAAATGATCAAAGATCAAAAGTTTTGCGAAATAAAGAAAACCTCTCTTATCGCTTGGTGCATAATATACTATTATTTAACTTTTTTAATAAATAGCTGGTATTGGTTTCGAATGTCTCACAAAAGACGTCTTAAACACTGTATTATAGGTCTTAAAGAGGTCTAACTAGGACCGCGGTCTTTGTAACATCAGCCCTCTTGAAGACTGATTGTAAAATATTCAATTCTCATTCAATTCAATTATACATCATCCTCTCATCAGTTAATAGACGCTTAGAGCACCGACTAAAGGTCTCTACTTTATATGATATTACTTATCCATAGATCGTCCAAATCATCATAATTATCTTCAATTACAAGAAAGTTAAGTATTTCATCCATATTTGCTTGTGCAATATTCGCTACTCAGCGCACAAACTGATTATTTGGAGGTTGCAGTATTTCATCCATATCTGATTAGAAAATGTTGACTTTTTAGGTCGACGATTGACTGATTGCTCTGTGTGTTATGGTTATCCCAGATCGTTAAAAATCATCATCAGTTCAAAGAGGCTGAAGTGTTTCATCCATAATTAATTGTAAAATATTTGCTACCCAGCTTACAAACTTGCTTAGTACCAGATCGGAGATGTACAAGCATTTCATTATTATTGTAAAATATTTCTTACTTAGATCATCAAAATCATCATTATCCTCGCCAATTAGAAGATTTAAAACATGCCTAATTGTATTTTATTGTATTGTAAACTACCGAATGATCTCTTTGATTACCACCTTTTTCAAATCATCATCATTATCAATTAGCAGAAGTTGATGTAGTTCATCTATGTCTGTCTAATTCTAATATATTTGCAAGTTCTCTCTATCTTTTTTCTGTGTGACAAGGTCATTCGCCAGAATATCCAAATAATTATCCTCATCAATTGAGAGTAAGGTACTGAAGTTGTTCAGTTATATTTAATTGTAAAACTAGCTAATTTGGAAAATTAAAAGTAGTAGTCTGTGTCTGTCTAATTCTAATATATTTGCAAGTTCTCTCTATCTATTTTCTGTGTGACAAGGTCATTCGCCAGAATATCCAAATAATTATCCTCATCAATTGAGAGTAAGGTACTGAAGTTGTTCAGTTATATTTAATTGTAAAACTAGCTAATTTGGAAAATTAAAAGTAGTAGTTATATTTTGAAATTCAACTTGTTTTTTATTTTGATCTTCATGATCAGCTGACATCTGCCCAAGTTCAACACGCTCTGCTCCTTAATCAAAATAAACGACCTCTGAAAATTAATAAAATAACAACAAGCATGATGTCCTTATTCAAACTCGATAAAACCACACATAAAGCACCTAATTCTCAGATGCAAATTGGCTAAAAGACGCAATACAATATATAATGCCTTCCAACTAACAATAAAGCTCACAGATTTCGACGAATTCTGGTTTGCTGTAATCCAAGTAAGTAAGCGTACGTTGGCGTATTTGTAAGCCTCAGATTTATTTGATACTGAATTTAGCGCCACAAAGACGCGGTCTGACACACCTCAATCATTTTTGCTTCTGGCGATCAAGGTGTATAAAGAAATAGGTAATAAATTTTTAGATAAATTTGTAATAATTTTAGTGCATTAAGAAAGAATTTGAATAAAAAATGTCTCTCAGTATTTCACAGCTTTCTAGTAATTTTAAAAATGTTTTGTTTAACTTAAAAAAGTTATGAAAGATTTAAAAAAAATAAAGACAGAAAAGATATAACTTATAAAACGGTACGGTTTATTATTAACTATGACCATAAGCAGGATTTTCTTTCGGTAGCATTTGCTGATGATAAAGGATCATAAAAAGATCATCTTGGGAAGAGGCAAAAAATAAAGGGATAACGAGCTCTTAGGTGGATAAAAAACTGGCTTAACCTAAATGTCCTTAGCTTAAATTGTGTTCACAGCTTCCTAAACTTAGGGTTTAGAGAAAAAAAATATACGCATTCTCCAAATTTGCGTTTTTTATAATTTTCATAATAGCCTTGATCAACAAAACTTGTTTTCGAAATCGTCTATGCAGAATTGAGTGTACAATCGGCTGATCAATAATGACTAAAAAAAATGGTACTTTCTTATTGATTTAATAATCAGAAAATTTTAAACTACATAATTTTATACAAAAAATATCCAACTACTGCAAAAAAAAAGGATGTTTTTTCCCTTCCGACGCGCTTCTTCCCCCGCTGAATGGTTAAGAAGGGTACCCTCGATACTATTCATCAACTATAAATGCTTATCCTTTTTGATTTCAGCAATAGTTATTATGCGTGACTTGTCATTGCTTCCAATATTAAAAGCTTACCAAAGTTGGCCTCATTTTATTCTTCTTTAGCAGCATGCAAATTGGTCTAGACCAACTATTTTTTTTTATATACAGGAACTTTCCATCCATTTTACGATCAATTCCCAAGTTTTTGCAAAGTTAAACACAAACACAAAATATCCATGCACCTAGCCGGGATTCGAACCCGGAACCTTCCGTGCGGCAGGCAGATACGTTGCCCACAGAAAATGGATTTGCTTTTGTTGTTTCAATAAAGCCCGTAAAAGAAAACTATAAAATTAGTGGCAAGCTGTTGACGTTATTAGAAAACAAGGTTGTCAACTTTGATCAATACGATGAATGTAAGCCGGCCGTTATATGCAGTTGTTGCTATATAAAACTAAAGCAAGGAAGCCTGGATGAAATGGTGTATTATACAAAATTGAAAAATTTCATTCATCCTATGTAAAACTGAAGCAAGAAAGCCTGGGTGAAATGGTGGATTATACAAAATTTAAAAATTTCATTCATCGTATTGATCAAAGTTGAAACCTCGTTTTCTTATAACGTCAACAGCTTGCCACTAATTTTATAGTTTTTTTACGGGCTTTATTGAAACAACAAAAGCAAAGCGATTTAGCGATTCACCATTTTTAGAATAGTTGGTCTAAATTAATTTGCACGCTGCTAAAGAAGAATGAAACGTGCAGGAGTGAACCTGTCATTGTAAGAGCAATTTTTTTCTAACTTCAAATCACGGCCAACAACAATGACAAGCCACGCAAGTAAATGGTCTAAAATTCATAAATGATAAGCATTTACAGTTTATGAATAGTATCGAGGGTACCCTTCCCAATAACTTAGTCGGGGAAGGAGGGAACAGCCTTTTTTTCTTGCAGTAGTTGGTGTATTTTTTTGTATAAAATTATGTATCTGATTATTAAATCAATAAGAAAGTACCATTTTTTGTATTGTCATTATTTATCAGCCGACTGTACACTCAATTCCACAAGTTTTGTTGATCCAGGCTATTGTGAAGATATAAAAAACGCAAATTTGGAAAATGTACATTTTTTTTCTTGAAATTTTAAGTTTACCAAGCTGTGTGTTAAAACCAAATATCTACCTTTTTTTGTCAACGAAAGGACAAACTCTAATTTTAAAAGTCAAATTATACACGAGCGGAATAACAAACAGGATTGTCATTGCTCTGAAAATATTGAGGTAGTTGACAGCCTTATGTATTTGGGCTTAACATTGGACAGTCGACTCAATTTTAAAGAGCCCGCTGACAAACTAGCTTTAAAGCTTGGAAAAATAAATTCTATGTTCAAGAAACTTCGTAACATCCTAAATTTCTCAAACCTTAAAACGATATATCATGCAATCTTTGAATCAATACTTCAGTATGGGATACTCATCTGCTGGGGAAGTAGTTACGACGCGTCTTTCAACAATTTAAAAGTACTCCAAAAAAGATGTATAAGAATAATTTTGCAAAAAAATCAATTGTATCCAACAAATCAACTTTTTCAAGACTTTTCAGTACTTAAATTAAAACAGTTATATGCAAGTAATTACGATATATATAAAAGTATCGTTACATTATGCGCTTCATATACTCTAACCAATATAGAACCCGACAGGTAACACAAAATATCATTGAGATACCAAAGAAACATAAAAGACCAACACCTTTCTCAACTAAAAAGTCAGTTAACTCTTTTTTGTTTTAGTATCCTTTAGCCTATGATCGGCGCCATATTGACACCAAACTGACAGAAAATCCATGTTTTACTTGTCAATTTGGTTATAAAAATGGCAGCCACAATAGGCTAAAGGGCACTGAAGCGGTAGGAGTTAACAGGCTTTTTAGTTAAGTACGGTGTTGAAAAGACTAACGTGTATAACCTACATGGCACCAAAAATATCTAACCTTTTAACTGCCCATCAAAAAACGTCAATCTGTCAAAATTACAAAAATAAAAAAATGTGTAAAACAGTTATAACAGCAATTAATTATAAAAGCCTTAAAGCATGTTTTCCGTAAAGGAAACTATTCCAAAATATCAAAAAAACTTAAACAAGCAGAGCCACTTATTCTAATTCTAATGCATGCGACTAAAATAAATCCATTCAATTTCTTTTTTTTTTCGACCGTTTTTTTTACACATAAACTTAATCTTAAGAAATGATCTAGCATTAGTACCCAATAAACACCAATCGTCGGCATTAAATCAGGCCAATGTCAACAACGTCGGCAGTGTGTCGGGATCGGCGACTACACTCTGGTCCGATGTTGGTCAGATTGCGATTTTCAGTTTTCGGTCAATAATCGGCAACTGACGAAGGTCCACATTACTACAGTCGACTTTATACAAAAACCACTTTGGGACCGACGATGGTCCGATTGGAACTTTGTTTAATCAGTCAAAAATCGGCAACTGACGATGGCCCGATTTACTATAGTCGACTTTATGCCGAAGCCCACTTTATTTGCTTTAGGGCCGACGACGGTCCGTTTGGAACTTTGTTTAATCGGACGAGAATCGGCAACTGACGATGGCCCGATTTACTATAGTCGACATTATGCCAACGCAAACCTTATGTGCGTTAGGGCCGATGATGGTCCGTTAGGAACTTTCTTTAATCGGTCGAGAATCGGCAACTGACGATGGCCCGATTTACTATAGTCGACTTTATGCCGACTCCCACTTTATTTGCTTTAGGGCCGACGACGGTCCGATTGGAACTTTGTTTAATCGGACGAGAATCGGCAACTGACGATGGCCCGATTTACTATAGTCGACATTATGCCAACGCAAACCTTATCTGCTTTAAGGCCGATAATGGTCCGATTGGAACTTTCTTTAATCGGTCGAGAATCGGCAACTGACGATGGCCCGATTTACTATAGTCGACTTTATGCCGACGACCACTTTATCTGCTTTAGGGTCGACGATGGTCCGATTGGAACTTTGTTTGATTGATGGATAATCGGCAACCGACGATGGTCCGATTACGTCACCTTAAAATTTTTAAACTGCTTAATACTTTCTTCCTAGTATGTAGAGATGGCGCTAATGTCACTAAGATAATATTGAAGAAGAAGAAAGAAGAAAGAAGAAGTATATAAATAATATATTGTATTGCGCTAAAAGTATATATTGAAGAAAATGGGAAAAGCTACGCGCTGGCAAAAGTACTACCTTAGTAGCAATCCCTTCCTACTTTATTAATATTTCTTCAATTTCTATTTAATCCGATTTTATATTAATTGTAATTATTTTTAGTGTGTATTTTTACAAAACAAAAAAAATTTGGCTACCACAGTCTCGAAATGATCTTGTTGGGTTAGTATTAGCTAAATCATATCAATACCATCATTATAATTCTTCCAAAATCGCTATTCCAATAGCATCAATTTCTCTGGAAACTTTTGTGTTAAAGATATATCTGCAGGTAAAATTAGTAACTAACAATATTAGTTTGGATAACAAGCATGTTATGATGGTCATTAAACGCGAAGA
This sequence comes from Oxystoma pomonae, assembly GCA_963921995.1. Classification (NCBI taxonomy): domain Eukaryota; kingdom Metazoa; phylum Arthropoda; class Insecta; order Coleoptera; family Brentidae; genus Oxystoma; species Oxystoma pomonae. The sequence goes on along the minus strand of OY998166.1, from coordinate 114,287,207 downwards.
TGAAGTTTGAGACGCGAGCCGCAGGCGAGTGTCCTAATTTATCTACACTGAACCAAAAACCGTTTCCAAAAAAAATTACCTTGATCCAATGTATTTTGTATATGATTTTGCTCCAATGTAAAGTTTTATTAATATCATAATCAGGTTTACATAAATTTTATCGCCAAAACTCTAGTTTAACCACACTATTAAATTTTTCCCTGTACGGGTTTGTACAGGTCCATAATGGAGCAATTCCTAGTCGTTATTGGGTCTAGTTCAACTTCCCCATGGGGCTATACCGGCCATATTCGGTCGCCAGCGCCTCGTCTGTTTTAGATATGAGAGGCTAGATGCATTCGCATCATACCGATCGAAAACCTCTGGTCCCATGCCCAATGGGTGTAAGCACGGTCTCCAACTGTTCCTCATAGCATCACTAGCCCTTACTCTCCAGTATTATTCGTAGGTCGTAGGTAAATATTGTTACAGGCATATTATTCTCCATGCTTGACGTATGGCATATTTATAAATTTAAAAAAATGTTGGCCCAGATCTAAATACTTATCTTTCGGCTTAAACGTAATATCACCTTAAAACAATAGAAGTGAGGTCACATGCAAATTGCTATATCGATGTTAGAACGGTGGTCTCCTATGTCTACCAGATTATCTATGTGCATATTAATAAATTCGAAAACATAATAGTACATATAATTTTATAAATTATGCATTTTATATGTGTGTGGGCTACCGTTGATAACAAATTGTTCATGTTATAATCTTTTAGTAAGTAAATTGTGTAGAATAAAGCTATTAGCAATAAAATGGAAATAGTTGAGTTTGGCAGGAAACTTTGGCAATACTGTATCTTATTCACGCGAGCCTATGTGCGAAAATGTCCAAGGAAAAGGTCGAGCAAAAACTCGCGGAAATGTTCGCGATGATAGTCGGGCAAAATTTGTTTCAACAAAAAGTTGTTACAGAAATTTATTTAAAATTAAAAATATATAATTTAATTTAAAAATTAAATTTTTAGGTTTTAAAAGAATAGGTTATTAAAGTACTTTCCGACATAAAAATTATTTTGTGCAAGAGTTGTTTTTTTCTGCATTGGAACGGTTGGTCAGATTTTTATAGTTTTCTTGATTATTGGCGCTCATTTCATTTCGTTTAATTAAGATTGACTGAAATGTAAAAAGAGTACTACGGTGCTTGGGAAGAGAAGAAGGTAAAACCGTAAAGTAGTGAGAGGGAGTTTGGTCAAGTTTTACATTACAACAAACAAAGCTCAATGCAACCCCCGGGGTCCTAAAAAATAACTACACTCCAGAATTATCCCCTAAAAAAGTAATTACTTTGAAGGATATTTTTCGTTTTTTTTTTAATGACGCAGAACAAAAAAAGCGATTTCAAAAATTACGTTTATATTCGTAGCTTGCGGTAGTAGTATTCGTTAATTACGACCAAAGAATTATATTAATCTACTGCGCAGACGCAGTTATTAGACACTTAAAGTAAATATTTCAACGCATCGGTATCGGTATACGTAACGCGTTCGAAACAAAGTCAAAATACACTATATTTTTGACTTGTTCATGCCATGTTTCGAACGATGCCTGCTTCTTTGACGGGTGTGATGACAGAATCTCGTTGCGTACGGAAGGATGTACGTATCGTTACGGACCCACGAACATACGCAACGATTTCAATTAGCAGTTCTGTCATCGCAACCTTCAAGAAAGCGGGCATCGTCTGAAACATCGCATAAAAAAGTCAAAAATGTAGTGTATTTTGACTTTGTTTTGAACGCGTTACGTATACCGATACCGATGTGTTGAAATATTTACTTTAAATAGATACTTAATGCGTTGGGATGGACGTAACGATACGTACATGTAGTGTATTTTGGCTTTATTTCGTACGCGATACGTATACCGATACCGATGCGTTAAAATATTTACTTTAAGTATCTAGTGTTTATTAACACATCCGCAACGAAATGTCAAATAAGCGACGTAAACTCAGTACCCACCATGTACACTAATCAATTGGTTAACTTTCGGTTTCCACTTGATTAGTTTAAAACAAAAAAGAAATCCATGATTTATGCAGAACAATTTCAGCGAACACAGTGAACTGCACAGTTTCGAAAGGTTTTATTTTATTAATTTCAGATTTATGACTGTTCTAAATATGAATATATCTAAAACGTACGCGGTGTTATCGAGATCGAAAGTTATTTTTCACTCTATCGTACTTAGATTAAACAATGCTTAGGCATGAGGTATCATATGAGATCGCTCTTGGTCTTGTGGAATACATGATGACGCTAACTTTGTTTATAGGGGTCTCTAAAAGCGCTTTATACAGGGTTCCTAAGCAAATCCTTAGGGGGCCAAGCAGCCGTGTATAAGACACAGACAAACGGAAAAGCACATTAGGCAGAAAAGGATGGGCATGGTGCGATGTTGTCACTACATCTTACACGTAGTAAATCCATTCCAGGTTGTTGTTTTCTAATGTTTTCCATTTTCATACCTTTAGGACTGGAATAAAAATTGTTTTTGCTCGACTTTAATACCAAACTGATGAAAGATATCGTAAAAAAAATATTTTTCGGCTTTTCATTTTGTAACCATTGTCCTTACGCACCTAAAGCATTCATACACGGCCGGATAAATCGAGTGAGATATTTCCGTTGAAACTTTATCAAGCAAATAGGACGGGTTGACGCCTTCGAACGTCCAACCTGGGTTTTGCACTTTGATTCGAAATCAAAAAGAAGGAACGGTCAGATGTGGGGCCATGCACAAATTACGAAACGGTGATTTTACCAATTTTTGACCCCCTCCCTATGTAATGTTTTGTAACGGTTTGGCACGCCACTCCCCTAATAATACGTAACGATTTCAAGACCACTACCCCCCCCCCCCCAAAAAAAAAATTTTCACTTATTTTCATTCCAAATTTTCTTAGTTTCACACAAATGCAAACGCTGTCGAAAATCCCCCTCCCCCCTACGTAACGTTTTGTAACCCACCTCCCCCCTATGACCATTACGTAATTTGTGCACGGCCCCTGTAGTTCCAGTGGAGGAGGGCGAGAAAATTGATATTTGTTTCTTAAAAATTATACTCTTTAGACCTATTTCTTTGCGTTCCCGAAATTACGTAATTTTTATAAAAAAAATTGTAAACGGCGCCATTTTTATTTCGTGCTTTGTTTTTGTAACATTTTTGCGTTCGGCTAATTTAATTGAAAAATTTTTGTTTTAGGAAAACTGATCCCGTCTCTGTTTCTAAATTTTTTCGAATAAAAGTAGAGTGTGACCATGGGGGAAATAATTTTTTTCTACGGTATGACGAAAATTTCGAGAAAGTTGAAGAAAAAAATAAAAAAAGTGGCAGAGCTCAAGTTTTTCGTAAGAAAAAAACGTTTTTTGTAAAGAAACAGAGCAAAATAAATCTTTTTACCCCTTTTTGGGTGTTACAAATATTGGCAGCCCCTTATTTTTCGCTTTTACCCTCCCGCTAGTTTTGAAGAATTGGTTCGCTACATGTTTCGAGATCATGTCATAAAACACCTCGAAAATATCAAATGTAGTGCAGGGCCAGCTTTATTTAAAATCAATAATATCGCAAGCAAAGAGCTCTGCAGGAAAAACAGCGCCGTTTATTGATTTCTTTGGCTGCTAGTGCTTTCTGCATGGTTTGGCTGTTTCCGGATAGATATCACTAGTAGAACAGAATGGAAAGAAATTTAATTAAAAGCGAAGATATTTATTTCTAATTTTAACAAACTCACGAGTTTATCGCTCAGTATCGTAAATAATGGACCCTGCCGCCTCCTTTAAGCAAGAAAAAGCTGTGGTTTGGACCTGAAAACATATAATTTTTAATTAGATTAGATTAGGTGTGACCGCCATCTAGCGGAATTTGCAGACATCTTGTCAACGGTTATTATTGCAACTATGATTTATGCTCACAATGAAAGAGTGGCGACAATTTTTTCTCATGAAAGCAGTCCGGAGATAATAACAAACTGGCACCATTGCTCAATATACCTATTTCTTTTGTGCGCGCAGAACTTTCTATGCCATTTCTGTTTGATTTATTGAAATCCTATCCCTAAGGAAAATCTTAGGAACCCTGTATAAAGACGTCGTATAAACACCACTAAAACCGTTTTAAAAAATTGATTTTAGGGTCGGTATAATAGTTATTTATGGTACTAGTGTGTTATGTTGAAAATAAGTCACGCGAGAAAGTGTTATACCACAAGGCCGTCAGGCCGAGTGGTATGAATTCTCAAGTGACTTAGGAAACACACGAGTGGCATACAATGTTTTATCCAACAAGTGGAAGAAATAATTTTTTTAAGAGTCAATAATTAATAATCTTTGTGATCAAATCAAAGCTACTCACGTCTCAGTACCCTAAAAAAAAAATCGGGATTAGCGGTGGTTGTAGGTGCGATGAATTGGTCAATTTGAAAATAGAAAATATTCAAGACAAAGGGAAATATTTTCACGTAGTTTTGCCAGACACTAAAACTAAGAAATCGAGAAGCTTCACCATACTTGAAGAAGAATTTCTAGTCAACCCGATCAATTGTTAGAATACTAGTTTCTAGCCACCTTTTTGTTTTTTACAAAAATGGGAGGTGTAGCCAGTGTGTGGGAATAAATACGTTGTCGAAGATACCGTATCTACACCGGTCCCTGCCTGAGAAGGTCTTCGGCGACTCTTTTGGTCAATGCAGGGGCTAACATGACTACTTTGAAGCGTCACTGAGGATGGAAGTCCTCGACCGTAGCAGAAGGATACCTAGAAGAATCGGTGCATAATAAAATACAAATTGCAGAAAAAATACAAGATTCTAATGCATCTTCCAGCACTATGAATGAACGAATTTGACAATGACTTCAAATTCGAATAAATAGTTAGCGTTTCCCTTTAATTTCAATATCAATGTGAATTCTGTTATAGTAATAAATGAATAGAATACCACTTTAAATATGCACGTGAGTTATTTGATAATTTACTTGTCTAAAATGTCACTAATAATAACAGTGATAGATAAATACTTTAAAAGCGCTTCAGCGCATTGCCTCCAACCTAATAGTCAGCCCTGGTTGTATCGAAAACTCTTTAGTTGTTTTATTTGTTTTCTTTTTTAGACTGATATTTCATGAAGGACGAATAAACCCTCGGAGAAAGCTAATTTATTTAAAACGTCAGTATATAAAACCGGTTTTAGGCGCTTATAAACGTAGTAATGGACAGTATCTTGTAAGCCTGCAACGTCCGGAATTTAAACCAACCACTTATTTTGGTTTGGATTTTTTTTATGGTTGTGCTTATTATAATTAATATATGAACAGGTTTCGCACGGTGATATCTCAGGGAAGAGTGGTTCTAAGCGATAAATAGAAATAGATACTTTTATTAGGCAATGCTGCCGAATTAATATCCCATAAAAAATGCTACCCAGCGTTGCCACTTGTAACATAATTATGGAATTGTAACATAATTTTTCCTTAAAATTGAGGTAAACGACAATGTGTAATATAATTTTTTAACTACTTTTCAGGTTTTCTTCTTACTGTAAGAAACTAATTTAAGGAACGGATTAAAATTATTTTATTTTATTTAATCAGTTCTGACCCCTTTTGGCAATTAAAAACCAAACTAAGTTACAATAAAAGGCAAAGTACCATCTATGTAAATATTATCGTACTTCGAAAACGTCTTTTGTTTCACGGAGCGAAGGGTCCCCTCGACTATACGGGATTCCCCGTACCTGTGTAATTCGCTGTTTTTATCGATTTCTATACCGATTGCCCGAATAGATTTAAGTTTTTGTGTTATTTTTTGTTGTTGCCGTATTTGTAACATAATTTTCAAGAAAAATCGATAATTTTGCCAGTACTACACCATCTTCGTCCTTTCGTCACTTCCGTATACCGATCGCCGGTCTCTACGGATAACTTTGGGTACCCTGTATGAACAAGTACAAACTAACACCTGGTATAAGCAAAACGCCGATTTCTAGCAGGTTCATGTTTCCGCGATACTGAAAAAGGCTCTCCGCACCCACGATATTTGTTTAAATAATTTATTGGAAAGAACATAATAAAGAAAATGCCATCAAAACAAAATATTGTTCCGTGTTCCAACTTGTAGGAGCAACAAAGTAAATGGATTAGCAACACAAGTTCTGAAATTTTGCACTGAGGCGTTGTTTTGTAAGAGTTTTTATTTTGTTAAATTTGATTGTAAGCACAGATTAAAAAATAAAATTTTTATTAAAAAAAGCTTTCGGAGAACAAACTTTTATTAAATGCACTCAAAATTAGAAAATAATTTTCTTTCTTATACCGATTGCGATGGACGCAAATTAAAAATTTTAACTTTAGGTATCGTATATCGGTCACATCGACGATTCACCTACAAAACAGTTCTATTACTCTATAACCTAAGGACATTTTCAAAGGTTTGGCAAGCACAGCAATCTCAGCCGTTCTCAGCTTGTTTAGATGAAAGCATTATGTTTATCATTCGAATAGAAGAAGAATTTAGTTCTTCTTCTGTAGTTCTCTCTCTTTGTCACCGTAAAGTTAAAATTTTTAATTTGCGCCCATCGCTTTTATTATGGTATAAGAAAGATAAACTAAATCTTTCCCCCCTCCACTTCCCTCGTTAGAGGGAAGTGTGTACCTAATAATACCATAATATTGTATTGTCGCTGGAACTATACACGCATACCAAGTTTGAACACAGAACCTTAATTTTTAGATTTGTACCCTTAATCGTCCATTTTGAATCCGCCATATCGAAACTTTCAAAGATGATCAAAAATTCATAATCCCCGTCCTTAAAAATCCCTGTATGCCAATTTTGATTGAAATCGAACAAACTGAATCTTTTTCCCCCTCCACTTTCCTCGTTAGAGGGAGGTGGGTACCTGAGAATACCATATTATTATATTTTCACCGGAACTATAAACGCATACCAAATTTGAACACAATCGTATGTGGATAAGTCAGTTAAAATTGATTAGCAAAACATGACCGAGAATCGTTCATTTTGAATCCGCCATATTGAATTTTAAAAATCTGACCAAAAATTTGTATTCCTTATCCCTAAAAGCTCCCGTATACCAATTTTGGTTGAAATCGGACAAACTTAGGTGTTTTCCCACCTCCACTCCTGTTATTGTATTGTCACCGGAACTATAATTGCATGCCAAATTTGAATACAATCGGATGTGTAAAGTTAGTTAAAATTGATTGGCAAAAGATCGTCCATCTTGAATCCCCATATTGAATTTTCAAAATCTGATTAGAAGTTCGTTTTCTCCATTCCTAAGTGCCCCAACACCCCAAATTTCAACGAAATCGGCCGTACTTCAACTGTATCCCTCTCCACCCCCTTCGAGTACGGGGGAGCATGCCAAATTTGAAGCCGATCGGATGTCGGGAAGTTGGTCAAAATTAGGTTGCGAGATTCCACCCGAACAACATACATACATTGCAAGTTAAATAAAAGCTTGTAAAAAGAAAGTTTATTAAAATTGAAGAACTATTCTTCTACTTCCTCCGAGGAGGAAGAAATGTGTGTAAAAGTTGGACACACACTCTAAAAGCGGGCCAAAATACGAAATTATGTGTCTGAGGTGGTCCCCGATTTTTCTGAAGAGCAAGTAAGCAAAATAAATTCGATAATCATCTTTACGGTCGGGAATCAGAGCACCCACGGGTAGATTCGTGACGTCACTACTCTACTCCGAATCGATCTGAGAGTGCGTAAACCGAAAGCGCTATCAGTGAACTTACTGGCATTTTAAAGTTAATTACCAAAATGCATGCAGGGTTGCTTAAAACGTTTTCTCCAGATCGTAACTATTACCTCAAGCTATAAAACCCAAAACGCAAAAGCAATTCTAATAAATACATTTAAATAATTGTAGAGCAAATTCTACCTATGTTCGCAAATATTTTTGGGCGATTTTAAATGTTTGCTGCTGGGTGAAAACTATTTTTTTTAGAAACAAGTATACCTACCCATATATGAAGTGCGTTGACAACAAATAATTACTATCACTATCGTAATTTAATTTAAATAAATTACTCTAATTACAGAAAATCAGATTGAAACTCTAATTTTCAATTTTCACGGCAATTCTTTAATGCATGCACATTAGTGTTCAGTTCATTACAAAACTCTGATCAAATACACCGCAGGGTTGAAAACTTATACGAAATTGATTTTGATGTTAAACAGCTTAAATTGCATATTTATAATGAACTGAATTCAAACAATTTAATTAATAAAATGAGGTTAATGTTTTGACTGGAATTTTACATATAATAGCGTATTCCATTGAGGCAATCGGTGCACCACTGGTGCTCAACTGGTTCGGTTTTTGTGGTCCATTGACAGGCACTTTTTCGGTTTTTTTGTTCGATTGGGGAACTGACACTTTCAGTGTGGCACCGAGTGCCGTTTTTTCGGCACTGGCACTAAGGGCTCGTGCCGCGCCCAAAACTTTTTCCGCCATTAATTTCAATTGCGAACAGCGAGAATGGCAAGCGTAAGAGATTTTTGTTCATTGTTTTCGATGCTGAGTAGTAGCAGCGATGAAGACGACGAAGAATAATTTTGTGCCATACATGATTGCATAGAAAACCCAAAAATAGAAAATGGTTATGAAGTTGAAAACAACCCGTTTGACAAACGGACGTGTAAATATAACAAAATGGTCGCATTCGCGATTTTATAAATAATTGCAAGAGAAAACAAAATCCAAATTTCAGTCCGAAAATGTGAGGTTAACGGTTTGCCAGATCCGCTGTTGCAGTCGTGTTCCATTGAAACTGCACCAGTGCCAGGCGTGTTCTATTGAAATGGAACCAGTGCTATTTTTGTACTGCACCGGGCCAGTGTCAGTGCAAAACTGGAAACAGGCCAGTTCGGAATTGGATTTTACGATGGAATATGTTATAAGAGTAGAGAATCTTTTTTGTCTGTCAGTGACTTTAACTCAGGAAAAGTTCATGCAAAATGGATCATGTGATATCCATAATTTTTGGAGTCAAACAAAAACAGAATTGGGAGTGGTTAGCCTAGGAACCAAGAACCAGTGCAGTGACTGTGGCTTGCCACCTGGCAGGTTGGAGTCACAATCGAGCGGTTTTGGTCGGTAGGAATCCGACACTACCCGGGCTCTTCTGGTAGAGGAGAAATGACGGGCAGGAAAGTAGTTCGGGCGTCTTATGCCCTTGATACCCTTGGAAAAGAAAAAGCATCAGAATTAGAAGAACTTTGAATGGAAGGCACATTTTTTAAAAACTTTTTCGATTTTTTGCCGATTAAACTAAAATTTCTTTCTAAGGTCACCGATGGCCTTAGAAATAAATGGTATTCTGTATCTGTAAAACAACTCTAAGTATTTTAAAACTACGAGTACCCATGGCTACCTTCACACTCTTTTTTTATTATTACTTACTATACTTATTTTTAACTATAATTTTGTGTTTTAGTCAAAGAATATTATTTTCGATGTTTCGCCTTGGGCAAGCGCATAGGCTCGTCAGTGGTTCCACTGGTCACTCTCCCCATACATCAGGAGCATAATCCTATTGGAGATATGAACACGCCAGGACGAATCCGTATCAGCTAACTTGTATAACTACCAGTGCGGAACGATGCCTATTTGTGAGTGACTCAAAGTTGAAAATCAAAGTGTATGATGTTGTTTAATGATGTATGGGGAGGGTGACCAGTGGAACCATTGACGAGCCTACGCTTTTGATCATTTTTCTTTTCGCTTTGGTCCTTTGTGTGTTCCTTGTGGGATGCTCATCCAGGTTTGAATTTTCGTCATTTCCACGCCAGATCTTTTGATCTTTTGTTTTTGGATTATTTTCGGTTGATGTAACTGATTTGGAGCTTTTTTAACTTCTTTTTTGAATTTTCGTGTTATGAAAATTTAATTTTTTAATTGAATTAAATTGCCCTTTTATTGGCCTAAAGTCGCCAGCCGCATTAATTTTATTCGTCAAGAATTTTAGGGGATTGGTCTGCTTTATTTTTTTAACAGCAGAAGGAAGCGGAAATCCAATCACAGAAATTGATTTAGGTTAGGCTTATTGCTTTTTTATAGTAAGAGGTACAAATTAGTCCCGCAATACAAGAGCAAAGCTTAATTTTAACTTTAATTACACGTTTCACTTTGTTTTCTATCAAACCTACTCAGGCCGAACAAAAAAAGTTCCTTCTTGAGTAAACTATCCGCCCCTTATTAAATTTTATAGCCTTGTTATATCTAAAATTCCTGTCCATCAGATCAAAGAACGCCTGAAAAAAAAAGGCGTCGGCAAATTTTTTTTAATAACCGCGTTATGTAATTTTCACCTGCTTTTCGATTATAGTCAATCGTATCTTTGCGTCCAATCGGCTATTTTAGCCGCGGCTCCTTGTTATACGAGGTGTTAGAAATTATAAGGCAAAAATTTTGTATTATATATCATATAGTCAACCCAGCCCTGCCAAAAAAAACGTGTCAAATCTCTTGGAAAAGTTTTACGAGATTTTATAAAAAACCTAAACATCTCTCATGAAGTTTCGGATTTTTTCCATCAGTTTTGACGAGAAATACGTAGAATCTTATTAGATCCTATAAAACACCATAAACACTCTCCAACTTTCATAAGAATCAATGCGGATTTTTACCTGCGAGAACTCGTACCCCCTGCCAAAAACCTCATATACTTACATAAATTTATGATATTTTATAATTTTTGACTAGTGAATATTTCACCAGATATTTGATTTATAAAAGTTTACAATAATAATGATTTTTATTATGACAATTCCACATAAAAGTATATAAGATTCTATATAGAATAATATAAATATAGTATTTATTATATACATTATTATATAATATGTACTAATATATATTATATATTTTATATTTATAATAAATAAATATTTTTTGTGGTAAAAGTATTTACGACAATTGATGTGATTATAGTTTTTTAATATGATTTTGTAAGTTGAGGTAGGCGACAAAAATGTTTTACGACTTAATATTTGTTTCAAAGGGCATATAAGTTTACAGCAAGTAAAATCTTTTGATAAAAATTACTTTGATAAGTTTCTATGAGATTTTGTGAGGTTTTATTTATAATATTTTATAGGATTTCATGACTCAAAAAAATATATTTGCTGAACTGAGATTTTATGAGATTTGTCTGTTTCAAAGGCCTTAGCCATGTACTAATCAAGATTATAAAAGAATTGTCAATTTATTATAGAAACCTGTAAAATATTATTTGCCTGTTAGATTATAAAATGCCCTGGAGAAGCCATAAATTCGTCGTGGATATATTTAAATGCATATAAAACTTTGTGAGTTTGTGTGACTATAGAATCTAAAGGAAGACTTATAAAAAACTTGTGTTTTACGAACCCATAGCAAACCATTAATAAAACAAGATGTTCATGAAATCTTCAAAATTTTATTAGATCATCTCAAAAATGTCTCATAAAAATGTGCTTATACAAACCCATAATACATCATAAAAAAATAAGAGTGGAATCATAGAAACCTGTTAAGTTTAATGAGCTTGTTTGATTATACAATCCCTTAGAACACGATCTTTCATAAATCTATGACATATTCAAAAATCGTTTGTACCATAAAATTTTATACATATTTATAAGTCTGTCAGATTTTAAGATCAGGTACAAAACAGATGTACGAAACCGCACAAAATCTTAACAAAATCAAAGACATAACTGATAAATTATTATTACAAACTTTAACAAACCTAAAATTTGACCTCACATAAACTTATAAACCCTATAAAAATCTGATAAAAATCAGATGTGATTTTTATGAGATTTAGGGCGGTTTTAGATTATGAGAGAGAAGCTAGTTAGATGATTGAGATCTAAAGATAGTTGATGCCAACCTACTAGAACCTCAAATAAAGTTTTATTGACCAGCTGTCCCAGGAGGTTCGAATAAAAAAGGATGTACGTTAAGGTAGTGATGTGATATCACGGATCATCTACCAGGTACTCTGTGGTGATATATCTACAGTAACAAACTAATAGAGAATGCATGCAGTCTATGCAAGGATTAAATAGGCCAGATCAGCTCAGCTGATCAGAGTACGTAATGTTGAAGTTTTATTCATCATCAGAAAACAAAAACTTGACTATTGGAAGGAAAAATTGAAGGCAGAAAAGATCCGGGGCAGCAGACATATATATCATGGCTTAAAAGCTTTCAGCTACTACTACGATACTTTTCAGATCGCAACAATCTCAAAATTGAGTACATTAATTTCACAACACCTTGTATATAAACAGAAAACAAGGAAATTATTAGCAGTTTTAACACCTCTTTGTTGGCCCATTATCATTATCATATTAATAGAAAATCAAAAGGTCTATAAGAGGGTGATTTGCCATAACGATAGCCAAAAGAAGGGGTTTTGACGCCCTTGTTTTATCTTTTAATGATTTGGGAAGGGCGGTTTTTTACCTGATGGTCAAGACAGTGGTTAAAAATCATATAAGTAGACCTTTTTAAAAAAGAACCCGTCTCATTTACGGATTCACGTAGATTTATTTTGTAATAGACACTTAAAGTAAATATTTCAACGCATCGGTATCGGTGTACGTAAAGGCGCAATTACACAGACGAACATGCTCAAATAAAAGCTCGTGCAAAAGATCTGAAATTTTTTGCGCGAACATTTTTGTGAGCTTTTCTTTGAACATTTTGTTCGGGTAAATTTTTGAGCAAGTTATTGCTATCTATTTTGGAAAAATATTTTTAAAGATGAGAATAAATATAATTTTACATCATTGATCAGTGATCTCAATTCTTTAAAAAAATGGAACACCAACTTTTATTTTAAACTTTTGTGAAAAAAAGGCGACGGCAAGCGAAACATTATTATTGGCTATCAGTTTTGTCATATGCAATGTTAAAATAGTTAATGATGGAGGTAATAACATTTAATTCTTTTTAACTTTTTTGGTTTTCTTTCACTATAAAAAGAAAACGGAAATGTCTTCGAAGTAATTACTTTTTAAAATGCAGGTGGATATTTTTAGAGAACTGTTTTGGAGAGTAGTTAGTTGTTCCCTGGGGGGGGGGGATAGGGAGGTTTAGACAGTCGGAACGCAGCGCTGTCAAACACTGCTGTAATTTTGTGTATCAATGTTCATTTGACCAAAACTCCCTCTCACTAGTCTACGGTTTTTACCTTCTCCTAACCCAGCAACAGCAATAAATAAGTGCCAATTTTTATTTTTTTTTTATTCTCATTTTTTTTACAACCCCAAAAAAGTTACAAGTATACTGGCATATCCCCTATAAAAATCAGATCAATCGAAGTTGCTTATGAGGTAAAACGTGAATTTCGACATCAAATCGTTTTTCCGTCGGAAAGCACTTAATTAAAAATACCTTGTTTTAAAACTTAGTCTTTCTATTTTCAGTTAAGTTCAATGAATTCCTATAAAATTTAAATTTGTAAGAAATTTTTATTACAACATTTCTTCAAACAAATTTTGCTCAACAATCTCTCCAAAATTTACGTGTGTTTTTTTGTCCGCTCGTGTAAATGTTTGTCGGTATCTCAACATCAAAGGAAAGGTTGTCTGTGTAAATGCGCCTTAACGCTTACGAAATAAAGCCAAAATACACCACATTTTTGTCTTGTTTATTTGATGTTTCGAACGAGGCCCGGTTTTTTGAATGGTGCGATCACAGAACAGCTGGTTGAAATCGTTGCGTACGTACGAGTGGAATCAGCTGTTCTGTCATCGCTCCCGTCAAAGAAGAGGGCATCGTTCGAAACATGGCATGGACAAGTCAAAAATATAGTTTATTTTGGCTTTGTTTCGAACGCGTTAGGTGTACCGATACCGATGCGTTGAAATATTAGACACTTAAAGTTAATTTTCAGTTTTATAGTCATTCGTATCCTTATTTCTATCGAGTCGACCAATCAAGCAGGTGCACTTTTAAAATCATGGCGAATGCGTGACAGCTCCAGGTGATTAAATGCACGAAAACCTCTTTAGGTACGATAAGCAAGTCGTAACATTACGACGCATTTGATCAGCTGGAGCTGTCACGCATTCGCCATTAGTTTAACAGTACAACTGCTCGATAGGTCGACTCGATAGAGATAAGGATACGAATGCCGATAAACGTGAAAATTAACTTTAACGGTTGGATTTACTAAAAGGGTTTAGTCTATTTTAGATCGGTCCTAACTTTCAGTGAAACCATCCTTGAGTTTTAGATATAGTTTGATTTATAATAAGAATTTGAATAAATTTGTTTACTGCATAATCATTATATCGAAACTACCTTTTTTGGGTTTTTCGCCACTAAGTTAAGGAAGTTTTTTCAAAAATATGTTAAAACCCACTGCGTAAATTCCTAAAGAAAAAAAATTGTTCATTTGTCAGTGGTTTTTCAATAAGATAAAAAATTTTGCCTACACACACGCAAATCCTAACTAGAATCTAAGTACTTATCTGACGTTTCGACAAAAATTCTACTGCCGTTATCAAAGAATTTTATCCTTTTCAAAAACTTTTTTCGATTCTTTTTTAAAATATCTGTCTGTTGTCATACAACTGATTGACTTTGACTGATATATATTTCAAATATTAACTTGACAGTTTGGTGCGTCGATAGTAGCCAGTAAGGTATTGGGTGAATTTAGTAAAATTTAAAATCAAAATTATATTTGTTTGAGTGTTTTCGATTTTCGATTACATTATAAAAATACAAAATTTTTATTTTAAGATATCAATTATAAAAATTATCTTTTGACTAACTTTAAGAAAAAATATATTAGAAACCCAAAGAACATCAATGCTATTTTTTAATTTATTTTAAAAAAACCTTTTTGAAAATCTTGTTTTAAAATTGGAAGCCAAACTGTATTTATATCAACTGATATGCTAGCTATGCATTCATATTCATTGATTGCTTCTTTGATTTTTCGTTTAATTTTGTCTGGTTCTTTTTGTAATATACTGGTTTCTCCCCTCATTACTCTATGATCAAACGTCAGATAAGTACTTAGATTCTAGTTAGGATTTGCGTGAGTGTAGGCAAATTTTTTTATCTTATTTAAAAACCACTGACAAACGAACAAATTTTTTACTTTAGGAATTTACGCAGTGGGTTTTAACATATTTTTGAAAAAATTTCCTTAACTTAGTGGCGAAAAACCCAAAAAAAGTAGTTTCGACATTATGAATCCGCCACAAACATATAGATTTTATTTGCATAATCATTGTAACACAATCTTTTGTTAGATTTAAGAAGAAAGCTTCAAATGAGAAGAAAAGAAAATTAAAAAATTTAAACCCATGCGGGGTTTAAATAGTAAACACTCCAAATTAAAATTGGGGTTATATATCACTCTAATTAAAACCTGCCCTTGTTAATTAATTTTTCCAAATAATACTTGATGTCACATAACGATTTAGATGGGTACTAATAAAATAAGGAGTACATTAATTATTTTTGTCACTGTCGAAATGTCAGTTTCAAAATATCAGCTGCGTTCAAATCAGAAACAGCGAGTTTGGATTTTTTACCTCTGCTTGTACTTTGACTTGCAGCAACCTCTACTGATGAAAGCTACAACTTTGAAATGAGTGGGCTTTGAGTAAGGAAAGTTTTCTTGACTTAGCTTTTAGATAACCTCAAATGTTTTAATTTCAGTTTGTAAATAAATTAATATAATATAATCAGTGACCTTCACTTATGTTTTTTTGGCCTCGTAGTGCCCTCATAAATATATTTTTGATGCTGAAAACGGGTTCAAAATATGGCGTTTTTCTGAACAAAATCGAAGGTGTTTTGTTGGTTAATGAACATTTTGGGAATAAGGTAAATTATTCCTTCTAAAAACGGTTACTTAGGGAAATCATATATGAACTTATTACCGATTGCCACAAACAATCCTTTCTGGGGGCTATAAATTTAAAGATAATGAAGCCATTATGTGCCAAATTTTTGGCGTATTCACCATTTGCCATTTTAAAACCTTTCAAAATGTGGTATATGTTGAGAAAAAAAGCAGTTTTTCAGTGGTATTTTGCAATAACTATACAAAATAATCAATAACTTTATGTATTTTCTGTATGAGTTAGTAGTGTTTTTTAAAAATTGGTTTTAAAATTTAGTAACCCCCCCTCCACAGGTGTAAATATGGTGGGGGTACTATTTTAGATCTTAGTATTTTAGATCTTAGTAAATCTTACTGCGAGTGTCTATTTACTTTAAGTGTCTACTAATAGGGACCAAAAGCCAAACCACCACGTAAACGTAAATCGGTGTACTTGAAAGTTTTTGTTCAATGAAACAGAATCTTATACGATTGTGAGGTTAAAGCGTGTTGAATTTTTGAATTTTTCACGTTTAATTTTTTTAACAGGAGTTAAATTCTATCTTAAATATCGTATCTTTATTATATTCTCTTCTATATTCTGTTCTGCAGTACTACAAATTACTTCTTAAAAAGAAACTTGTTATTCATAAATGATCCCCAAAATTGCCTCAAAATCGACGTTGATCCCGTGCCCTTAAGAAAAATTATGTTTTAAACAAAAGAACTTGAAGTAAAAAGCAAGGAAATCGATCCAGAGCGTTCGATAGACGCAAAAAAAACTAGATAACATATTGATTCCAGTGCCATCTACCTACAATAGATGACATTAAAATAAATTACAACTATAAATCATGTAAATCGCGTATAGTCCAATTTTTTGATGAGCGTACTGACGTCATTTTTTTGGATCTCTATTTGATACATTGTTTTAGACAGCGACAATAAATATCTAAAAAAAAGACATGTCGTTGATTGTTTCAACTGTTACTTTAAATTGTCAACAACAAATTATTTGACATGCGAACTGTTGACAGCAAAGAAATACGTTTTCAGAGGCAAAAATGACGTCAGTCCGTCATCAAAAAATTGGACCATAGTAATATTTTCAGCAAACATGCCAAAATCCTGACAAAAATATTATTTTTAGGAATTATCATAGGAATTTTATTATCTTATTACCAAAGAAATATAGCTATCACAAACTCTTAAAGAATATTCAACAAAAAATACGTCTGGAACATTTCTGTCATATTCGCAATAGAATATTCCAAAAATCCCTTTTTTTAGTACATACATACATAAATTATAGTACACCAACTCGCATGTTATGGTCATTACACGCTAAGATATATTAAAACACTCGCCTGTGGCTCGCGTCTCAAACTTCATCTTTGCATTTAATAACCATCATAACATGCTTGTCATGTAAACAACTACTATTAATTCTGACGTCAGATACTCCCTTATTTGTGTGCAAAAAAACAATTTTTTGCACCCCTAAACAATAATCAAATGTTTTGCATCCGTAACCAAAAAGCCATAGTTTTGTTAATTGTGGACAGTATCGTGTTTTTGATGAAACAATTTAAAAGTCAAGAAAATATCAGAAACCTATTGAAATTGTCTGTTATTTTGTAAAGTGTACCAAAAATGGGCTCAGCTGTCATGAACACCGTCTGCTTTTCAATTCGTTAGGTTGAGTTAATTGATCACAATACTCCCAACAGCAACTCTATATTGCACGAATTAATGCGTATTAATATTAAGCAATAGTACACACCAAAAGATCAAAATAAAGGTTTCATGATAAATGAATTTTTCGTTATAGTGCAGATTTTCTTCTATGTTGAATAAATATGTTGCCCAAAGCATCCACTTTTGACCTGCATCTTTGAATCTCAAAATACAATCAGTCTGATGCAACCTCAGTATATTTAGTAATAATAGACCGCAGTTACAATTATTGGTATTATTACAGGAATAAATATTAATATTGCACACATATCGTTTGATCTAGGCTCGATATTGTGCACTATTGTGGCCGTAATAATAACAATAACAGATATAGAAATGGTTTAGTATGACTCCTTTGACCCAGGTGCAAAGATTTCTATCGCGAAAGAAACCATTAGTCGAGATGGTGAAAACTGTGTTCCCATATTATTAGAAAATTAAATAAATTTTGTCGTCAATAACTTGTTAACCAGTATCAAAAATAAATAAGTTTGGTCTAAAGACTTAGATTTAGGGAAAAGCATTGTCCTCTCCATTGGTAGCGCTGCATCAGTCAATACCCACGGATGTAGAAACCTTGGATTGCTAATACCTATGGAAAATTTTAATGAAAATCACTGCCGCGTGTCTTCCGCCATTTTCGCCGCCATGTTGAGGAGATTTAGGTTGGCGACATTGGCTTCCTTAATTTTAAATAGTAGTGAGAGAACACTGACTGTCAACATTGTCAAAATACGATTGAATTTGACGTTTCTTTAAGAGGTTATTTTTGTTCTTGTTTTTTAATACAAGAACAAAAAGTAAAGAAACAAGCAATAAACAAATGCTCCAACGGTCACGCCATTTATCTCTCTCATTTGGTCTGGAGTATGTGCAGGTTTCGAACAAATAAATCACAACATGGAAACATTGCCCCCTAATTTATAAACTCAAAGGGTACTGTTAAGCTACACATTATAAATTGTAAACGCTCGGTTCAGCCATTGCTGCTGGCGCTCCCGCTGAAGATACACCTTGATTAAGTTGATCTCAATTTGCACAGGAACTAAAACAGCTAAGAATAGATGCGCCAACCAACACCATTCTTAACTAAAAAGCCTGTTAACTACTTCCGCCTCAGTGTCCTTTAGCCTATTGTGGCTGCCATTTTTATAACCAAATTGACAAGTAAAACATGGATTTTCTGTCAGTTTGGTGTCAATATGGCACCGATCATAGGCTAAAGGATACTAAAACGAAAATGAGTTACCTGGCTTTTTAGTTGAGAACGGTGTTGCGCCAACATGATACAGTAATCAAAAATAAATGAATAGAGGGAGATACTGACTTTGATAATAGCATATATGGATCAGCTGAACGCCAGAATCAAGAATCAAGAATCAAGAATTTTATTTAACCACGTTTTGTACACAAATACAATTGTAGCAAGTCAGACAAAGAGAAAAAAATATATAACATAGAAAAGTTAAAAAACAATTGAATAAATAACAAAAAACACTTAAGTATATAACAAACGAAATACATTTGTTTGAAAGTTTGAGACAATGATGTGTTTGAAATTAACTCTGTGTTTCGGACTTCCATTGTCTATATTTTATTTATACACGACGTTTCGATCAGTACAATCTCTGATCGTCTTCAGGTGCAAACTACAATCAATTCCTAAGGCTACGTACTTATATACTGTGAGAAATCACTCAACCTTGAAGTTTAAGAAGTTGGCTCCGCCCAAGGAGGGGCTTCCAAATATTTGGGATTTCAACACTTGGTTTACTGAAAATACCCTGATTCTGCCCAATAAAGGCAGCTTCAAGGAATTTTCGTTTCTTCCAGTGTGACTCCTTGTGCAAAACCTTTGCTTCTGCCCACTTCATTCGGTGTTGTTTTGACCATGCATGTTCGGCAATTCCTGATTTCGTGGTTTCACCTTTTTGGGTATTCGTCTGATGTTCCTTAAGCCTAACAGATAGTGGTCTTTTAGTTTCGCCTATGTATGATTCACCACACTCACAAGGAACTTGGTAAATGCATTCCTTATTTTGTTTGTTCTCCGGTTTTGTTTTACTAAGAAGGCTTCGAATTGTATTACTAGATTTAAAAGCTGATTTAATATTAAAGTTCTTCGCTACTCTTCGAATTTTCTCTGATACTCCTTTAACGTATGGGATTGTAAGGAATGCATTTGCCTGGTTTTGGTCATGTAATCTCTGTCCTGTTTGTTGAAATTTAGAAATAGTATCTGTTATAAGTTTCAGGCTGTAACCATTCTGCTGCAGATCCTTCTGAATGTTTCTTATTTCGATTTCCAAGTTATGAGAATTGTTACAAATTTGAACGGCTCTGTTATACAAAGTTTTGATTATGCCTCGTTTGGTTGTAGCAGAATGATTTGAACCTTGATTTAAATATTGTCCTGTGTGAGTGGGTTTACGATAGACTGTTGTTCCGATGTCGCTTTCTACTCGTGTGACAAGTACATCAAGAAAAGGAATTTGACAATTTTGCTCCAACTCCATTGTGAATTTAATGGTGGGTCTTATGTTATTTAGGTGGTGAAGAAATTCTGAAAGTTGTTGGTCCTTCCCGGTCCAGACAATAAAAGTATCATCAACATATCTCAGCCAGAGCTTAGGTTTATATGTTGCGGTATCAACCGCGTGTGATTCGAACCACTCCATGTAAGTATTGGCCACCACTGGCGAAAGCGATGAACCCATTGGCAGACCGTCTTCCTGAGCATAAAACCTATCTTTCACTTGAAAATAAGAGTTATGTAGGCAGCACTCCAACAACTCCATCACTCCCTCCAGCGGTAGGCTGGTACGTTCATAAAGGGATTCGTCATCAACCAGTCTCTTTCTAATAATGTCTAACGATTCCTTTATTGGGACATTGGTGTATAGACTTTCGACATCAAAACTGACAAGTCTATCCTCGGTTCCTAAAAAAAAAGATTTAAGAATATTAACAAAATGGTTTAATTGGACTCACACAGGACAAACGAGGCATAATCAAAACTTTGTATAACAGAGCCGTTCAAATTTGTAACAATTCTCATGACTTGGAAATCGAAATAAGAAACATTAAGAAGGATCTGCAGCAGAATGGTTACAACCTGAAACTTATAACAGATACTATTTCTAAATTTCAACAAACAGGACAGAGATTACATGACCAAAACCAGGCAAATGCATTCCTTACAATCCCATACGTTAAAGGAGTATCAGAGAAAATTCGAAGAGTAGCGAAGAACTTTAATATTAAAACAGCTTTTAAATCTAGTAATACAATTCGAAGCCTTCTTAGTAAAACAAAACCGGAGAACAAACAAAATAAGGAATGCATTTACCAAGTTCCTTGTGAGTGTGGTGAATCATACATAGGCGAAACTAAAAGACCACTATCTGTTAGGCTTAAGGAACATCAGACGAATACCCAAAAAGGTGAAACCACGAAATCAGGAATTGCCGAACATGCATGGTCAAAACAACACCGAATGAAGTGGGCAGAAGCAAAGGTTTTGCACAAGGAGTCACACTGGAAGAAACGAAAATTCCTTGAAGCTGCCTTTATTGGGCAGAATCAGGGTATTTTCAGTAAACCAAGTGTTGAAATCCCAAATATTTGGAAGCCCCTCCTTGGGCGGAGCCAACTTCTTAAACTTCAAGGTTGAGTGATTTCTCACAGTATATAAGTACGTAGCCTTAGGAATTGATTGTAGTTTGCACCTGAAGACGATCAGAGATTGTACTGATCGAAACGTCGTGTATAAATAAAATATAGACAATGGAAGTCCGAAACACAGAGTTAATTTCAAACGAAATACACTTGTAGTAAAACTAACAAACATTGCTAAAAAAAAAGGAAAAACAGAAAATTTAATTTCTATAAGTCTTCATAAAGGATTTGTATTCCTGTACAGAGTAGAACGCTTGACTCGCCAGGATACTCCTAACTTTAAGTTTAAATTTTTTTTTATCTAAGTTTGTAATATTTTTAGGTAAAATATTATAAAGTCCAATATCAAGTGAGTTTTTTTTAGTAAGTTCGAGTCTAAATCCAGGAGCTCTAATAAGTTCTGCTGATTTTGTGCAATAGTTATGATAAGTAGCGTTTGTTTGGTAAAATGTTTTATTTTCAGGTATTGTAACCAACTGGTTTAAAACGTACAAACACGGTAAAGTAAGAACCTTTAAATCCTTAAAAAAAAGGCCAAGGCAAGTCAAGCAGCATTTAGCGAGCGATCACAAAAAAGTACATCTTTGGCACATTAGTCGAGCATGGAGTTTTACAATATTTGAAGACCTTGGTGAAAAAAACCTATTTAAATAACATCTGTGTCGACCATACCTTTTCTAAGTTAACAAGTTATTACTAAGATATTCTTGAGTTTTGGTAAGTTTTCAGCATTCAGCATTTTTCTTGTAGCTCTCTCTTTTATAAAGGATGTGGGATTTTGCTCAAAACTGCATATGTTGTAGGTCTCATTGTCCTGATAAAAATATATCATTGCTCCACAGTGATCTGGTATGTAGTTTTCGAGATACTGCGGTCAAAGTTAAACATTTTGGTATTCTGGGTTTTCCCTAAAATCAGTTTTTTTCAGTTTTTGTGAAAATATAAATAATGTTTATGAACCAAATTGTAGTCTGTGAATAAGTAGCAGAAAAATATAGGTTGCCTTGCACTGGCATCACAAACATAAAAAATATTAAATGCATATGACTAAGAAATAACCTTTTTAACAAAAGGCAAATTTTAATTGTTATGTTGCCACTTAGTATTTAACAAACATGCTGTAAAACAAAGACTTTTGTAACATTTTTAGCCATTTTTGTTGATTTTAGTAAAATGTGTATATTGATTTATTGATTCATCAAGACAAGTAAGGTAAGTTTAACCTAAGAATGTCTTCAAAATGTCATTTAAATATTAAAAAATGTTAACATTAAGGTTTTTTTAATAAAGATTAAAAAGATAAATATTGATGTTTTCTTTATTTCTAGTAAACTGGTAAAACATCTTATAATTACTGGTCTTAAAATCTCAAAAAAAATACTGACTACAATATCACAAAAATTGACAGTAAAATCTTAAACGACTTGCTTAAAATTACATTTAAAAAGTTACAAACACATGGAAATGACAACAAGGAAAAGAAAAAAATATACTGATAAAATACATATTAAAATTGGTGGTTTAGGAACTCTTGAATTGTATATGGTACTATCTCTAAAATAATTTTTTTAATGTTCTTTTTAAAACTCATGAAGTATTGTTGTAATTTTGTAAAACTCCATGTGCCAAAGATGTACTTTTTTGTGATCACTTGCCATACCTCTGGCTTTCAGCTGATCCATATATGCTATTATCAAACTCCGATTTCCCTCTATTCATTTATTTTTCTTGTCTACTAGACCTATAACAACCTCGGATTTATAAACTGTTGGCGCATATCTGTCCCTAGCCGTTTTACTTCCTGTTTCAGATTCAGATCAACTTAATGAAGGTTTATTTTGAGCGGGAGCGCCAGCAGCAATGGTTGACAGTACCCTTTGAGCTTATAAATTGGGGGTAATGTTTCCATGTTGTAATTTATTTGTTCAAAACTTGCACATTCCCAGACCAAATAAGCGAAATTATCATGGCGTGGCCGTTCGAGCATCTGTATGTCTTTTAAATGGTTTTTGCTGCTTGGTTCTTTACTTTTTTGTTTTTGTATAAAAAACAACACAGAAACGTCATTTTTTGACACGGTTGATAGTCAATGTTCCTACTATTTAAAATTAAGGAAACCAATGTCGCCAACCCGAGTCTCCACGACATGCCGGCGAAAATGGCGGAATTAACAATCCAAGGTTTCTACATCCGTGGCAATACCACGCATGCTCCACCCGATATTACCTCCACGGAAGGCCAATCAACTCGATTTATATAATTTTGCTTTTACACATTTAAAACCGTCGCTGTTAAAAAAATTAAGAGATGAGAAAAAACATAAAATTGGAGCCTGGTAATATTTTATAATTTTTAAAATTAATTATACCCAAATTACCACAACCACAACGAAATGGATTCGTAGCTTACGGCAGTGGAAGTGGATAATTACCCAAACGGAATGCCATTGAGTTATTGTGCAGACTTAGTAATTACCACAACCACTATGAAGTGTCAAATAAGCGTTCCAAAATATCTCTAATGTCTCTATTTTAGTTATACCTTTATGGGAGAAACTGATCAGTGAAAACAATCGTCATTAATTTAAATCTTATAGAATACGGTACTCTCCTACAACCTTGCTGTCTGACTGATAACACAACGTACTGCCACGGTCAAGTAGGTCTCAAGCTGATCGGACACACAGTGATATATTACCTCTAAAGTGTTAACGAGAATTTTATCTTCAATGTTACTTCGGACTGGTTTTAATGTTCTGTAACCTCCTGTCTTATTCATTAGAGTGTGCAGGAACAAGTACTTGTTACTAGCATTGTATAACACTATAATCTTATTCGATAATAAAAGTCTTCAAAGAACGAAAAACTTTCGTTGGCAGCATTTAGATCTTCGGAGTTGATCTGGGGCCTAATTCTTGAATATCTATCACTTGACAGCCAATGCCAATCAAATGATGGTTCGTATGAAATTTCACACGAACGCAATTCAAGAATCAGCCCCCTAACTGCAATCGCCGGATATTGGCACAATAGATAGTTTTTGGTCGTGCCACCTTCTATAAAATTCCGCGCCATTGCGAACAGGGAGGTACGTCAAAAAATTTTCAAATTAATTCGCTGTTGGTGATATCTCATTCCAAATTCTCCGGGCCAATTTCATAATGGCCGCTGACAATTAAACACAGAAGCTTAATGGAACTGTCATTGTAAGACCCAAGCAAAAAAAAATTCCGAAAAATACAGTGTTGCCTTAATGACCTGTCAAAAAACTCCATTTTGATACCTATAATACTACAATCATGTATTTCCTTTAAATAATACTTAAAATAAGTAAATTATATCAAAAAATATTGGTGCTACCAATAATGCCAAAAAGGTAACATATAAATTAATTAAATTAAAATAATAATTATAATTATAAATAAAAAAGCTCCTCCAGGTCACTTGATACAGGCAGAGTACCAAGGACGGAGGCCGAATTTCCCCTCTGGATAGCAAGGCCAACCTTTTGTATTAGATAGCTTTGGGTTTTTTTATTCTTTATTTTTGCGCTTATTTCCCTAATAAGATTTTTAGCCGCGCTACTCCAGGGTCCAAACGTCTCAACACTAAATGGAACAAAAATATACTGGTTCGAAAGTTGCTCGTATTTTTTTTGTTCTATTTGTTCGCCCAGTTCTGCCGCTGAACCCGATCTAGAGGAAGTCCTACCAATATAGGACTCCGCCATGGTATCACGACAAGTTGCATCCCATCCACCCGTTTTCCGTCGGCTCTGCAAATGACATTCGGCTCCAATAAGACGGAATGTTTGCCGATCTTAAAAAGCGCAAAATAATATCGTTGATATGACTGTTTCGAGACAGCCTAACTACGCTTCTATTGCAGCATGGTCCGTGAAGAACATAAGTATCTACTTTTTTGCTGCAACCAGCGCAGTTGTGCGCCCCAACAACAGGCATACCAAGTCTTAAACCAATGGAAATACGGAAAGCATTGCTCTCCAGTTCCTGGAGGGCCAAATGGCGCGCTTTCTGTCGTTCTCCAGTTTTTTGTGATGTGATGTACTTATGTGGAACTTTCAATAAAACAATACAATTTTACAGCTAGGTGTATACGAGACTTCTGAATTTAATGGCATTGAAAATTATGCCACCTTAAAAACAATTTTGCATTTTGAAATTTAATAATGCCAGTCAATGTCTTCTTGGAATTATTTTCATTGTTTGTCTTATTGTCAAGGTGTTTTTATAATCTATAGTAATTAATATTCTCATGTGCAAATTTACTAAAGAAGTGATACCTGTTTTAATCAGTTAAAATTGATCGTTGAAAAAAGAAATACTTATTCAGCTAACAATAATGATTTAAAAATTACCAAAAAAATTGTAACCCTCTATTCTATGAATCATATTGGAAATCAGCGGCGTGCAGGGAAATTGAATGTAAAAGATGCACTGTTTCCCTTGCTTCCATGCACGAAGCTGTTGGAAATTGTACGATTTTTACACAGTACCTGATGCACCGTCATATTTCACCAGTGACAGGCGCATCCGTGACTCAGGTGAGAACGCACCAGCTGATTGTCATGTGCTCTACACTCTATTTTTGTCTCTATAATTTTTGGGATGATGAAGCGGCTCTTTGAAAGACAAAAACAAAACGCTGCGCACGAGTGTTCGAGGGGGCGTAATTCATTTCGCTTGTCATAAAATGAATCGCTTATTTTTCATATAGGTGAATTATAGTACAGGACCCAACATTAATTACTTCATAATAATAAAGTTTCGTTTGAATAGATTTTCTTCCAGGGCGGCATACTTTGCCCAGTTCGTGTTGGTTGCTATTTTGGATCGAGTAGTCTTCCCTTGTTTCGAAAATACAGTTTACTTTTGTAAAAATAATACCTTTTTACCGAAGTCTATTGGTAATAGAATCGACATAATATGTGTATTTATTTTTTGTATTCTCAAGCTTATATTAAAAAATAAAAAATTTAACGTTTTACTTTGGTGGTTGTGTATAATATCATTAAAACAAAATTCTTTTAAATCCATGGCACACTATTTTTATTGTACATTTGCCCTGAAGAAGCAAATAAATTTTGCGAAACGTTGGCATTTCAAAAAAAAGACGTTTCATTAATAAGATCCCTTAACCCATAAACCTACACCTTCATAAACATTAAAAATAGGATCGTTAAAACATTCTACAATTCTTAAGTTCAATATTGTCTAAGACCTACATAAAACATTTATAAAAGCAATGTTCAATGCTAGTATTGAAAAATGTGCCAAAACCTTTATTTTTTCCCTTTATAAACAATTTTCTGACACTGTTTTTGAATCTCCCACTAAACCAGTGACGATGCTCCATATAGTGATCTGGATGATCTATTTGAAAAACATATGGCGCTCCGCATATTGGATAAAATTTAGGGGGTTACAAATGATTTTCAATTTAAAAGATGAATTGACCAAAACATTTGTTAAGTGTGAACAAATTACCCAGAGGCATGGGGTTGCGAAGAAAAAATTTGATGAATTGGGGTTTTTTGGTAAATACTTATTTGGGGTTGTAAAAAAAAACTTATGATGAAATATTGGATAGACGAACGCAGTTTTATTTACTGCATTTTTTCCTTAATTTTCATGAAAAAGTTTTTACTTTAAATGGTCATCAGCAAACCGATCCTAATGTAATGGAGCCTATTACAATTAAAAAAAATTCAATGCACAGAAGTGATCCATATACAGAGCGCTTCAGGCTACTGCGAACATAGGGGGAATCAAGTCCAATTTACTCTCCGTGCCGTACGACCGAGGTGGATTCGAAGCACGCCGCAGTGTTATCTTTTGGAAATTCATTTTGTTTTTATTATTTTGTTTTATTTCTGCCTTGCTCGAGAAGCAGATGGGTAAGTTCTTAATTGAAATAATACATGTTTAAAACTAAAAATGGATGTCTACGAAGTTGCCGAAAAAGTGCAGATGGTCAAATGGTCAAATCGTCATAACCCAACACACGTTCGATATTGGTCGAGGGAAAATTTGCATTTGTATTTTGACGTAAGAACACAGTATCCCCAAAAACTAAATGTTTGGGGGGGGGTATTGTAGGGGAGCACGTAATTGGGCCATTTTTTATTAACGGCAATTGCAATTTGAATGGTCCTAGATACTTGGATCTACTGCAGCAGCACATTATTCCAACTGCTAGGCAGTTGTTAGGTGTAAGATTTGGTGAAACATGGTTTCAACAAGATGGTTGTTCCGCTCACAATGTTGGCCTTGTTAGGGAATATCTTGATAATGTATTTCCTAATCGGGTTATAAGTATACGGGGAACTATTTTATGGCCAGCTCGATCTCCCGATCTTGCTCCTAATGACTTGTATCTGTTTTTGAAGAAGCTTTTCAAATTATCACCCCTAACATGCTTGGAAACGTTAGAAGGGGTTTTTATAGTAGGCTCGGATATTGTCTAGCCGAGCAAGGAGGACTTTTCGAACATTTGCTTTAATTTTTTTTTGACTGGGAGAATCTTTTTGGTTTTTAGAATGTATTATTTTATTTTGAGAACTTGCTTTTATTTTGTTTCTCCTTATTATTTTCATTGTAACACGTCGTCACTGATAAATCTGAGCAGTTGACAATAAAACGCTCTTATTTATCAGTGACAAAAAATAAGAAAATTACGTTATAAAAATTTGCGTATTTATTGACCAAATTCCGGTTTCATTGACTACGCTCCACACAGCACCGTGGTTAGAGGCGTACTAAATACAAGGCGAACGGCGGCGAACGGCAGCGAATGGCGATCGGAAGCCTGAGTGTTGGTTGCTTCACTGATAGGCGCGCGGTGTCTCTGCATGTACGTACACTGGCAAATTAGACTTCTTTCGCCCTATGTTCGCAGTAGCTTGAAGCGGTCTGTATACAGAGCGCTTCAGGCTACTGCGAACATAGGCCGGAAGAAGTCCAATTTGCCAGTGTACGTACACGCAGGGACACCGCACACAGGCTTGCGATCACTGTTCGCGGCTTGTGTTTAGTACGCCTTTAACCATGGTGCGATGTGAAGTGTAGTCGATGAAACTGGAATTTGGTCAATAAATACGCAAATTTTGATAACGTTATTTTGTTGTTTTTTGTTACTGATAAATTAAAGTGTTTTATTTTCAACTGCGCAGATTTATCACTAACAACGTGTCACAATGAAAATAATCAGAAGAAACAAAATAAAAGCAAGTTCCCAAAATAAAATAATACATTCTAAAAACGAAAAAGATTCTCGCAGTCAAAAAAAAAATTAGAGCAAATGTTCGAAAAGTCCTCCTTGCTCGGCTAGACAATATCCGAGGCTATTATAAAAACACCTTCTAACGTTTCCAAGCATGTTACGGGTGATAGTTTGAAAAGCTTCAATTTTAATCCGAAGTTCTTCCAAATTATCCTTTCATGCCCGTAAACTTTATTTTTGATATAACTCCACAGATATAAGTAATTAAGAGCAAGATCGGGTGATCGAGCTGGCCATAAAATAGTTCCCCGTGTACTTATACCCGATTAGGAAATACATTATCAAGATATTCCCTAACAAGGCCAACATTGTGAGCGGGACAACCATCTAGTTGAAACCATGTTTCACCAAATCTCATACCTAACAACTGCCAAGTTCCCTTACATTAGTTTTTGGGGATACTGTTTTCTTACGTCAAAATACAAATGAAAATTTTCCCTCGACCAATATCAAACGTGTGTTGGGTTAAGACGATTCAATAATGGAAAAGTGCTTTCATCTGTGAAAAGAACAGATCTGATGCGTTTTTGACGCTTTGTAAGAATGATAACCATTCTTTCTGAGAACATGTAAGACAGTGACTGAAGACGTATCAACTGCTTCGGCAATTTGGTGGCTAGTTAACTTTCGATTTTCCTCCACTACAGCGCAAATCATCACATCTCGTACTTCCTGCTCGTCATTCAAAACAGTCGGTTTTTTATGGTTTCTTGGCGCTATACAACCAAACGTTTCAAAATTCTGCACAAACCTATGAATCGTTGATAAACTAGGTTCTGAGCGATTTACAAAATTCTCCAAAAAAAGATCTTGAATAAGTCTCAATGGTCTACCTTGATAGTACCATTTGACCATCTGCACTTTTTCGGTAACTTAAATACGTCACGTTAAATTGGCATATTACGCATTTTTAGGGAAAAAAAATCTTATTTTTAAAAAATATTAAAACTCTCTTAGTACCCTTATTTGTTTTGACGTTTTAGATAGAACGTCATTGAAACTTCAGGTTATGAAGGTTGTTGACTTAAGAGTGTTCGCATTTGATATTTTTATTAATTTCTGATACTTATCATGATATTTTCACTGGTATAGTACACTAACTGGCATGTTATGGTCATTACACGCTCAGATAAATTAAGGCACTTGCCTGCGGCTTACGCCTCAAACTTCATTTTCGCGTTTAACGACCATCATAACATTTATTTGAAAGTTTGAGACAATCATGTGTTTGAAATTAACTCTATGTTTCGGACTTCCATTGTCTATATTTTATTTATGCAAGACGTTTCCATCAGTACAATTTCTGATCGTCTTCAGATGCAAACTACAATCAATTCCTAAGGCTACGTATATACTGTGAGACATCACTCAAACTTGAAGTTTAAGTAGTTGGCTCCGCCCAAGGAGGGCCTTCCAAATATTTGAAATTTCAACACTTGGTTTACTGAAAATACCCTGATTCTGACCAATAAAGGCAGCTTCAAGGAATTTTCGTTTCTTCCAGTGTGACTCCTTGTGCAAAACCTTTGCTTCTGCCCACTTCATTCGGTGTTGTTTTGACCATGCATGTTCGGCGATTCCTAATTTCGTTGTTTCACCTTTTTGAGTATTCGTCTGATGTTCCTTAAGCCTAACAGATAGTGGTCTTTTTTGTTTCGCCTATGTATTATTCACCACACTCACAAGGAACTTGGTAAATGCATTCCTTATTTTTTTTGTTCTCCGGTTTTGTTTTACTAAGAAGGCTTGGAATTGTATTACTAGATTTAAAAGCCGTTTTATACTCCTTTAACGTATGGAATTGTAAGGAATGCATTTGCCTAGTTTTGGTCTTCTAATCTCTGTCCTGTTTGTTGAAATTTAGAAATAGTATCTTGTGTCATGAGAATTGTTACAAATTTGAAAGTCTCTATTATACAAAGTTCTGATTAAGCCTCGTTTGGTTGTAGCAGAATGATTTGAACCTTGATTTAAATATTGTCTTGTGTGAGTGGGTTTACGATAGACTGTTGTTCTGATGTCGCTTTCTACTCGTTTGACAAGTACATCAAGAAAATAAATTTGACAATTTTGCTCCAACTCCATTGTGAACTTAATGGTGGGTCTTCTGTTATTTAAGTGGTGAAGAAATTCTGAAAGTTGTCAGTTAGTGATTTCTCACAGTATATAAGTACGTAGCCTCAGGAATTGATTGTAGCTTACACCTGAAGACGATCAGAGATTGTACTGATCGAAGCGTCGTGTATAATTAAAATAACATAATATACTTGTTATGTAAACTACTATTACTTTTATAAGTAAAGTTTTATAGAAAGGGTTAAAAGCAAAGAACAAAAAATTAATGTTACTAGTTTTCTAAGATTTATTTTCGAACGTTTATTAAACCGATCTTTCATCACTCTTCTTATGTATGACTCCACCGTCCCCTGAGGTCAAAAATTAAAAGGTAAAAAGGAATAACGCCATTAAAGTTAGCTTTAATAACACTTGTAATTTCTCTCTAGTATCATAAAAGCAAGTATTAAACATAATAATCAATTATTATTATGGACTCGATATAAATACAGATTTAGAGTGCCTACAATAATGGTATTTGAAAACTTGTAGATTTACTGCCAAACCCTGGCAAACATAGCATCAGCATCGAGCAAAAACTACTAAACCGATTTTTTTTGGAGAGTACATAGGCTTTATTTCATAAAAATCGGTTAACGGAAACAAAAGTTATGACCATTTAAAGAAAAAAACTGGGAAATAAGCGGTTTTCCTAAGTTTGCCACGCTTTAACTGCGCAAGAAAAACGCTTGATTTTTGCATCAGCAAGGTTAAAATTGCATAAAAGGAGAACTTGCTTTACCTACTTGGGACTGGTAAGCATGCTAGTACAGGAATGGTGTAGGGAAGTGGGAACCCGTACATCAGGTTAACCCATATAACTATGAGATACTAGACACTTACGGTGGGATTTACTAAAAAGGTTTAGTCTATTTTAGAATGGTCCTAGGTTTAAGTGAAATTTTTGGTTTTAATGATTTTAAATCAAACCTCCTTGAGTTTTGGACATAGTTGGATTTATAAAAAGAATTTTAATAAATTTGTGTATTGAATAATCATCTTAACACAATCTTTTGTTAGATTTAAGGAGAAAGTTTCAATTTAAATTTTTTAAACACACGCGGGGTTTAAATAGTAAACACTTTGTAGAACAAATTTAAATTGGGGTTATATGTCACTTTAATTAAAAATTACCCTTGATAATTAATTTTTCCAATTAATACTTGATGTCACACAACAATTTAGATGGGTAATAATAAAATAAGGAGTAGATTAATTTTGTATTTATTTAAAAGGTCTTTTTAAAACTTAAATGCAAGTTTTCTGTCACTGTCGAAATGTCAGTTTAAAAATATTAGCGCTACATTCAGTGACAAACAGCGAGTTCAGATCTTTTACCTCTGCTTGCACCTTGGCTTGTACCAACCTCTACTGATGAAAGCTACAGCTTTAAAATGAGTGGACTTTGAGTAAGGAAAGTTTTTTTGACTGAGCTTTTAGATAACCTCAATGTTTTACTGTCAGTTTGTAAAAAAATTAATATAGTTGTTTTGGGTTTTTTTGTTTGGTATATTTTTCATGCATAATCAGTGACCTTAACTTATGTTTGTTTTGCCGCATAGTGCCCTATTAAGTATATTTTTTGTGATGAAAACGGGTTCAAAATATGGCGTTTTTCTGGACAAAATTGGAGGTGTTTTATTGGTTAATGAACAACTTGGAATATTAAATAAGGTAAATTATTCCTTGTAAAAGCGGTTACTTAGGGAAATTATAAACGAACTTATTACCAGTAGCCACAAAACAATCCTTTCTGTTGGCTATAAATTTAAACCAACCCCCAGAGGTGGTGTAAAAAATCACCAACTTTATAACCTGAAACACAAATAATGAAGCTATTATATGCCAAATTTTTGGCGTGTTCACCATTTGCCATTTTGAAACCTCTCAGAAAAAATTAGTTTTAGGGCATTTTGTCCTAAAATATGGTATATTTTGAGAAAAAAGCAGTGTTTCAGTGGTATTTTGCAATAGCAATACAAAATATTGAATAACTTTGTGTCTTTTCTGTATGGGTAAGTGTTTTTTAAAAACTGGTTTTAAAATTTGGTACCCCTCACAGGTGTAAATATTTAGACCTGTGGGGGTACTATTTTAGATCTTAGTAAATCCCACTCATAAAGTTAATTTTCAGTTTTATCAGTAATCGTATCCGTATCTCTATCGAGTCGACCAATCAAGCAGCTGATTAAATGCACGAAAACCTCGTTAGCTGCATACGAGATGATGTTTTGACGCATTTGATCAGCTGGAGCTGTCCTGCATTCGCCATTAGCTTAAAAGTACAACCTCTCGATAGGTCGACTCGCTAGAGATAAGGATACGAATGCCGATAGATCTGAAATTTAACTTTAACAGTGGGATTTACTAAGATCTAAAATAGTACCCCCCCCCAAGTCTAAAAGTCTATGGGGGGTACTAAATTTTAAAAGCAATTTTCAAAAACCACTTACCCATACAGAAAAGACACAAAGTTATTGATTATTTTGTATTATTATTGCAAAATACCATTGAAAAACTTCTGTTTTTTGTCAAAATACAACATATTTTATAAGAATTTTAGAAGAAAATGACCTAAAACTAATTTTTTTTTGGCAGGTTTCAAAATGGCAAATGGCGAATACGCCACAAATTTGGCACATAATAGTTTCATTATTTGTGTTTGAGGTTATAAAGTTCGTGATTTTTAGACCACCTCAGGGGGGCCCCAGAAAGGATTGTTTTGGGGCAATTGGTAATAAGTTCGTTTAAAATTTCCCTAAGTAACCGTTTTACAAGAAGTAATTAACCTTATTTAATGTCCCAAGTTGTTTATTAATCAGTAAAGCACCTCCAATTTTGTCCATAAAAACGTCATATTTTCAACCCGTTTTCAGCACAAAACATATATTTATGAGAGCACTACGAGGCAAAACAAACATAAGTGAAGGTCACTGATTATGCACGAAAAATATACGGAACAAAAAAAACCCAAAACAACTATATTAATTCATTTACAAACTAAAAGTAAAACATTGAGGTTATCTAAAAGCTCACTCATTTTAAAGCTGTAGCTTTCATCAGTAGAGGTTGGTGCAAGCCAAGGTGCAAGCAGAGGTAAAAGATCCGAACTCGCTGTTTGTGATTGAATGCAGTGTTAATATTTTTAAACTGACATTTCCACAGTGACAGAAATGTAAAAAAAACTTGCATTTAAGTTTTTTAGTACATTTCATAAATAAAAACACCTTTTAAATAAACACAAAATTAATCTATTCCTTATTTTATTATCACCCATCTAAATCGTTGTCTGACATCAAATATTAATTGGAAAAATCAAGGGTAAGTTTTAATTAGAGTGACATATAACCTCAATTTTAATTTGTTCTACAGAGTGTTTACTATTTAAACCCCGCGTGTGTTTCAATTTTTAAATTTTCTTTTCTTCTAAATTAAAACTTTCTTCAATCCTACAAAAGATTGTGTTGAGATGATTATTCAATAAACAAATTATTAAAATTCTTCTTATAATTCAAACTGTGTCCAAAACTCAAGGCGGGTTGATTAAAATGCTTAAAACCAAAAATTTCACTTAAACTTAGGACCCTTCTAAAATAGACTAAACCCTTTTAGTAAATCCCACCGTAAATGTCTAATATAATGGCCCAAATGTCGCAAAACGTCTAACAATAATAACTTTGAAAAACAATAATAGCTTTGAAAAACTACTAGTAAATCTACGGCGGATATCTGGCGCAGTCTGCTCGCGCACAGAAGTTTTTTTAGTTCAGTTAAGCCAACCCCCCCCCCTCCCAAAGATATTCGAGTTTTGATATGCTTATAATTTCGAACCAATTTCGAAGAAATTTTGAAACACTTTTAAAAATTTTGAATCACACTCCTTCCTGGTTTTTTTGTATTCAAAATGAGGGGGGAAGCCCTTAGATTAAAAAGAGACAAGATACCTGCCACTTACGGAGCCTTTGGTTATATTATTATATGGAACAATGTTTACCTTTCTGTTGTTTACAGTAAGCACATTGGAAGGATTGTATTATTAAAATTTTACTATAATATGAAAACCGCAAAATAATTTAAAAAACATGCAAAAAATAATTCTGCCAATTGGAGCTTTGGAAGCTTCCTGACAATAAATGTTTTGTAGTATAATTTTATACAAAAGAAATTTATTACAAAGTTTGTATATGATTTATAGCAATTTCAATTTTCAACACAATAAAATTATGCCAAACATTAAAACAAAGAAACACAGTTCATAGCACCTGGAACATCAAGAAAAAAATAATATTACCCACTAACTAAAAATTATGTTATTGTGTTTGTTAATTTTGTTATTTTTTTTGGCCATTAGCAGAAACTTACTTATACTGACTTCTTCAGTACACAATAAAGTCAATAATGCTTAGGGTACATAGAGACATCTAGGACAGACAAAAAGATTTAAATATTAATTCGAAGGGCGAGCGCAGATGGCGACGGCGGCAGTATAAATCGACCTTAATATTCTAATAACAGGTAGGAATTCAATATTATTACAAACCTGAACACATGTGAATTAACTTTAATTGTTGTTTGCAAGTTGGTTTAAGGACTTAACCTACCTTTATTTTATAGTCTTCAAAAAAAAATTCGAAAATATCTTATTTGCGCATTAACTACTTCATCAAAAGTATGCTTTATTTTACGTCTTTATAAAAAAAACCTCGCAAAAAAACTTATAAAAACGTACTTAAAATATCTCATTTGACGTATTGGGAATTAAATACTTCATAAAAAAAAACGTTTTTGTTGATATTTTGATCTAAGGATCTACTAATTTAAGTATATATACAGAAATCACGTAAGAAAAACTAACTAACACAGGAAGGAACGTGGTTCAAAATTTTTAAAAATGGTTCAAAATTAGTTCAAAATTGGTTCGAAATTATAAGCATACCAAAACTCGAATATCTTTTGGGAAGAGGGGGTGTGGCTTGACTGACCTGATTTTTTAGCTTTGAGTTTTTCTCAGGCTAATTTGATCGGGAGACCTATTATCGCTACTGCATTTTTTTTCCGAATTGGGCAAGCGCAATTTTGATATTTTTCTAACCTTAAAATGTTGTTTGTTGTCGTATTGTAAAAATATTAAATTGAAATCAAGATGGAAAAAGAAACACTTGACCAAAGGAGGAAACAATATATTAAATAATAAAATCTTAAAGAAAGGACACCATAACCAACAAATTCTCGAGTGGAAAGTTAGCAGTTTCTTCTTCTTCCTGAAAAATTTCGGGCCCCAAAGACAGAATCAAGGTCCACGGCAAGGTTAATTCGTCCAGCGCGTTTGATTCAGCAGATTGACTTGACTTGACTCAATCCAATCCAAAAAAAATTAGGATTGGATCGAAGTTTTCGATTCCTTATTCCCGTGTATTTATATCGGAGATTTAAGCGAGATTTATGAAGCCAATCCGGTTCCGATCCGGATAGAGCTGTTGAAATAAACGTAGTAATTATTTCATAGTTATATGGGTTAACCAATGAATATAGGCGGCCAAACCTGGCCAAAAGTAACGGAATAAAAGCTAATAGTATAACTGGATCGTTTTGACCTCAGCTTCCACTCAGACTGGTGATATGCTGTGGTTGATAGTCACATAATTAGAGCACGGCTGAAAGCAGGAAAAATATGGTGGGTCATTTATTAGCATCAGGTTATTTATTTTTACTACCACTTATAATTGCATCGTCTTTACATTACTACAGATGCTCTAGAGTTATTAAACGTAATTTATTACAAGACGAGGCAGAATCAGACCAAAATTCATGTACTACAACCATAAATAATCAAAATATCAAAATTAATTGTGCATAGAAAGGCTATGAGTCCATGATAATTTAAATCGGATGCATTTAAAATTAATAAGTATTTGCTTTGGGTCAAACCTTGACAGGTGAGTTTAAAAATTCTATGTATTAAAAGAAAAACACAAATAACAATGATTACAATGGGTTTCTGGGTTATTACTTTGTAAAATTTCTTCGAGTTTGAATGTTTTAAGTTTATTAATCACGTTTTCTTCATAGCAGGTATCCTTGCATCTGCAAGAATTAGGGCAAAATTTCCGCACGCTTTTCTGGGCAATAATGTTTACATTTCCTCTGAGGACCCTGGATAATTATTATAAGCACTATATCGATATGCCGTCCTTTAAACCAGGTTAAAGTATATGCTGAAAAACACGTTCAATAGGCTACATTAAGTTATTATTAATTTGGTGACTTTAAGCTTTAATTTTATATGTTGCAAAAGTTTCGAATATTAATGTTTTAGTTGTTTCTGTACTTCATTCAAAATTTTTCTAGATACTTCTAGTACAGTAGGTATTTTCTTGGTTTCGGTTGTTCACAGAGAGGGCGCCATTGACAGGATTTCTTCCTACGAAACGGCGTCGTATGAGCAATCGAAATTCAGCAAGTTCATTTTGCACTGAAGTACAAAAAACTCTTATAGTGCATGGGGTACGATGAGTAAAAAGGGAAAAAGCGGCGTTTTGTGATAAAAGCAACAAACTTTGCACAGTTGTTCTTTGGACCAAAACAATCGATTTGACCTGCACCTCTTCTCCCAAAACCTATGCTGGCGCAGTGGGGAGGCAGGGTAAAAACTGGAGAGGTTTATAGTTTCTTAAATTTTACTTTGTTGTATATAATCATCGTTGATATCAATTTATAGGTTTTCGATGATGGCCAAACCGAAAATTACTACCTCTGGTCATTTTAAGGTGCCTTTAAGGGGTTAAGGGGGTGTTTAAGCTCCTATTTGGGCATTTTAATAATAAAAGTGTAGGATTTTTATAGAAATTAAAAACTTGCGTAGAATTGTTAATAACTTTAACACTTTAACTCACTTAATTTTTGATCAAAAATCTTTACCCTGTTGGTAGGTGGAAAGGGAGGGGTCAAAATTAAAGGAGCCCAACTAGCAATTTTTAGTTGTGCAAGTTGTAAAAATTAGAATTGCACTAATTTTAAACGTTGTTTTACAGATAAAGAATATTATCATGGCGATGGTCGACAACGTCGACTATTATACGACGCCCAAACGTTTATCACAACTTCAGTCGCCATCACATCACTATTTATGACCGTCTATTGTACTAACAGTAATTCCTTAATTGTGAAGGCGCCGACTACAAACCTTTGTGTGCTAAACCAAAAATTGATCAATTTACTCCACGTTTTCTGGCCGGTTTGTTGGAGACGCGGGCGCGCCTGATTTCATCTAACCAATTTTTCTGTTCTGTTTGCAACAAACCAATTTTGGAGCACTGCTCTCTGTCATGCAAACGTCAATTAATTCAGTAAAAATAACTAAGAAGTGTTTTGTAAAATTTCTATTAGTTTTGTTTGAACATTTTGCACTATGAAAAGGAACAAATGGTATAAATATTCTTCAATATTTTGACATGTGACAGCTGTCATTGAAGGTGATTCCCCAGTGTGTCGGAAAAAAAGAGGAAGGTCCTGTGTAAACAACAAGGACGAAAATTAAGTGAGCAGCGGAAAGCCAAACTGTGGAGCAATTTCGATTGGATAAAAATTGAGGCGTATTCGCGTCTTTAAGTTAGGGGATCCGTTCAAAACACAGTTAAGTAGTTAAAGCAGTCGAGACACAGCACTCCTTTGTTTGTCATAGAAACTAATAAGTGCCGCCATGATTGATTGTTAAAACCATTGTATGCTAATTTGTAAACAAACATTAAAAATTATTTTTTTACTTTTTTCTACAATAAACTAAAATCTTTTGCATATAAAAATCCGTATTTTGTTCTTAGGAATCCTAAGTAACATCTTTAGAGGATTTTCAAAGCGATTTTTAAATCATGATTTTTTTTTTTTTAATTTTATAAAATCATCTTAATCGAGGGCGCGCTTGTTTTTTAGAGCTACGAACTGTACATTTGACAGTAAA
This sequence comes from Oxystoma pomonae, assembly GCA_963921995.1. NCBI lineage: Eukaryota > Metazoa > Arthropoda > Insecta > Coleoptera > Brentidae > Oxystoma > Oxystoma pomonae. The sequence goes on along the minus strand of OY998166.1, from coordinate 114,248,492 downwards.
CTACCGTCTGTTTATATCTTTTGTCATATATGACATAGAATATCATTTTATTTTAATAATATTATGGTGTTAGAAATAGTTTAATTTATAGTCGAATAGTGTATTTATCATTTTACGTAATGAATAATATTTTGAACAAATAATTGTACTCCAAAACCCATTGAATTGAATTGAATTGGTGCAAAAGTGGCTGGTGTTTGAGTAAAAGTAAACGTTGCGACGCAACGTTGGCACGCGGTGCACAACGTTGAGACGTCGACAAATTGCTAGCACATATTTAAAAAAAGTAGTTTGCTGGATATTATCGACATGGGTATTGATTTACAGGTTTCCGAGGATGATCAAGCCGAAAAAAACCACTTTCATTCATTTTAAGGTTTCCTGAAGGAATGGTGAGGAGGTAAAAGCTCCAATTTGGGCATTTTAATAAAAAAAGTGTAAGATTTTAGTAAAAATTTGCATAGTATTGTTAATAATTTTAGTATTTTAACTTATATCACTACCATCTACCAAAGATTTCCATCCTGTTGGGCAGGTGGAAAGGGAGGGGCGTAAAACTAAAGAGGCATTTATTTAAAAAAATATATATTAAAAATATTTTTTTAAAAGATATAATTGATTTACAGGTTTTCGAGGATGACCAAACCGAAAATAACAACCTTCATTCATTTTAAGGTATCCCTGAGGAGTTATGGAAAGGGTTAAAAGCTGCAATTTGGGCTTTTTAATAATCTTTTTTATTTATAAATTTTAATGTTTTAACCCATATCTCCTCGGAGATTTACTTAAAATTAAAATAAAATTGCTATTTTTACAACAAAAACCAAAATGGTAAAAATGCCTACAGAATATATATACATAAATAGATATCTAGTTTATTTGTCCAAATTGTCTATTTTACTATCGTCGTCACTGTCATTTCGCAAATGTGGTTCCTGTTAATATAGGCTAAAAAAGAAATTATAGGTTGCTGGATTGCTACGAAGCTAAGAAAATTAATTTTATTTTATATCAGTCTAATTTAATTTATAATCAAATCGTTAATTATCATGTTGCTACAAGCCCCTCTACATTTTTTGTATGCGGGCGTGCAAGGTAGTTTGTTCTTTTTGCAAATACATCTTAGAGTGTCGCATTGTGTAGTGCACCCACATCTATCCAATGCCCGACAAGTCTCCCATATATTTGGTTGAGCAGACCGGTTTTCACTTTTCTTTATACCACCTCCAAGGCGAGGTGAGATTAATTCGGCAGTTTTAAACTCATCAGCTGATCTACGCCAAACCTGTTGTGCCTAACATGCTGCCCTTAATGCATGTTGTTGGATGGCAGCTTCTTTGAGTATAAATAAATGTTTTCTTGCCTCATTGACACTGTCCATTTCCTGAACCCCATAATGCATGATGAAAACAAAAAGTCGTCCCCAAATAATGAAATATATCTTTTTTGTTTTCTGCGTTTCGGAGATAATCTGCCCAATCGCTAGGTAGCATATCTGTAAGAAAAGTTTCTAAATAAGTAAGAGAATAGTAAAAATAATGGACATACCAGAAAAAAATATTTACCTTTAGTCGGCAAATTCTGACGTCGGATTTCGGATCCCCTGCTGTCTCTTTTTGCCTCCTTTTGAGGTCGTAATGATCCCAAGCAAAATCGACTCTTTTAACTTGTAGACTTGAGCTAAGTTTTAGAATAAGGCTTTAATTGACTATTAAAGTAGTCTCTTAACTTTTTAAAATTTGCCGTAAATCAATACCCATGTCGATATTATCCAGAAAAATATTTTTTTTAAAATATGTGCTCCTTTAATTTTTAACCCCTCCCTTTATTATTGCATTATTTATTAAGTGATATAAATTAAACTATTAAAATTATTAACATTTCTACGCAAGTTTTTATAAATTTGTTTAAAATGCTACACTTTTATTATTAAAATGCCCAAACAGGATCTTTAACACCCCCTTAACCCCTTAAGGGCACCTTAAAACGAATGGAGGTGGTAATTTTCGATTTGGCGATTATCGAAAACCTATAAATTGATATCAATGATGATTATATACAACAAATTAAAATTTAAGAAAATGTAAACCCCTCCAGTTTTTACCCCCCCCCCCCTTCCCATCGCGCCAGCACATGTTTTGGGAGAAGAGCTGCGGGTCAAATTGACTGTTCTGATCTAAGGAACAACTGTGCAAAGTTTTTTAAATGTATGTTTCATTAAAAAATTTGTTTTCTTTTTTATGTTTATTCGAGTTATTTTGGCATACATACAGGCGCAATTACACAGACGAACATGCTCAAACAAAAGCTCGTGCAAAAGATTTAAAATTTTTTGCGCGAACATTTTTGTGAGCTTTTCTTTGAACATTTTGTTCGGGTAAATTCTTGAGCAAATTATTGCTATCTGTTTTGGAAATATATTTTTAAAGACGAGAATAAATAAAATTTCACATCAGTGATCAGTGATCTCAATTCTTTAAAAAAATGGAACACCAACTTTTATTTTAAATTTTTGTGAAAAAAAGCCGACGGCAAGCGAAACATTATTATTGGCTATCAGTTTTGTCACATGGATTAGGGTTACTTATAATATTTTTTTCTTAGGGTTTTTCCCGGATTTTTTTGCCCGGGGACTTTCTTGCGAGTTTTTTTATTTCCAAGGGTTTTTTTCCTAAATTCGAAAAACAACCCAGGAAAATTTTTCTTTTCCAAGAAATTTTTGAATTTTTCAAATATCGGCAAAAAACTCAAAAAATGCACTTTTAAGCGGTAATCCGCGCCTCACGACTATGAGGAGTGGTGGGGAGGGGATTTTTTTTAAAACATATTTTTGTAACTTTACTTTAACCTTAGCTTTGATTGTTTTTTTTTTAATTCCGCACACCAGATTTACCTACTTAGTTTAAGGCCCCAAGGGTTGCTTAAAAACGCAAAAGGTTTATGAAAATGCTGAATATAGATATTTACTGTCAATTTAATGTAATAATCAAGGTCGATTACTGACACTGAACAAACAATATGCAAAGGGGCAACATTCCGATTCAAAAGTCTAGTCTATTACTGCTAAATTATATTTTTTAGACAAGGGTCGGGATCGTAGTGTTGTAAAAGTGGGTAATAAACTGGTATTATTTAAATCGAACGTGCTTTTGTTCATATATTTGAGATTTAATAAAATGTAAATAGGTTTTTTCATTTGACTTTATTATTATTGTAAAAGACTAAACTAGGAAGTAATATAAAGAGATATGAGTGGTAAGGCGTTTATAACTAACGTATCAAACAGACAATAAATACCATGAGTACAAAAAATACTCTCACCACAACTACGACGTGTAAATATCTAAAATTTCTCTGATATATGGATGGACATTTTTAGTTTTAGTTTGCGCCCGTCGCTTTTATCATTATGATATGAGAATGCTAAAATTTATTTTCTACTTTTTAGTGCACTTTATATTTTATTTAAGCTTCTTTTTATTTAAAATAATTTTTTAATTTTTATACTATCATAAATCCATCCTTTCGATAATTCTCTTCCCTAAAAACCCCTGTATGCCAATTTTGATTGAAATCGAACAAAATAAATCTTTTTCTTCCTCCACTTCCCTCATTAGCGGGAGGGGGTGCCTAATAATACCATATTATTGTATTGCCGCCGCAACTATAAATACACACCGAAAACTGAAATTGAATACCAAACTTGAGTTGCAAGATTTGAGCCGAACATACAAACATACATAAATAAAAGCTTGTACAAATCGCCAAAAATTTCGATATTTAAAAAATCGGAAACGCAAATTCTACGCGTCAATAAAATAAAACGAATTTCTTTGTTTTGCGTCGGAGAGCCCTTTCTTTATGGAAAGATTTGTTCTAAAACTTTCATAAAAAAACTGCGTTGACCCTTGTTTGTTGTCATGTAATTTTGTGTGTCAATGTTCATTTGACCAAAACCCCCTCTCACTAGTCTACGGTTTTTACCTTCTCCTAACCCAGCATCAGCAACAAATAAGTGCCAATTATGGTATACTGGCATATCCCCTATAAAAATCAAGTCAATCGAAGTTGCTTATGAGGTAAAAACGTGAATTTCGACATCATATCGTTTTTCCGTCGGAGAGCACTTAATTAAAATACCTTGTTTTAAAACTTAGTCTTTCTATTTTCAGTTAAGTTCAATGAATTCCCATAAAACTATAAAATTTAAATTTGTAAAGAAATTTTTATACCCCCAATTCTTCAAATAGATTTTGGTCAACATTCTCTCCAAAATTTACGTGTGTTTTTTTGTACGAGATTTTGCTCGAACATTTCTTTGAACATTTTGCTCAAGAGGCTCGTGTAAATGTTTGTCGGCATTTCAACATCAAAGGAAAGTTTGTCTGTGTAAATGCGCCTTACAGTGTTCTAAGCATTTTTTTTTAAGAGAGAGAAGTCTGAATCCCATTATGACTCTAAATATTAACGAGAAAAAAAAAACAATAAACATACTGAAAATAGAGTAAAATATCTGTAATAGACATTTTCTTTAAAAAATAGTCCAAACGCAATGATTTATCATGGGAGCAATTTAAAGCAATATGTATAGGCGATCAGTTAATGTGTTTCTGTTAAGTAGTTGTACCAAGAGGTATGTAACATTATAATTTATTGCTCGCAAATATTGTTAATTACCAATCGTTTAAAATGCTTGATTCCTTGAACCGATCAAATTCAAAAATGTGTTAGCCTTAATTTATTGGCGCACGATTTCTAAGACGCATATAAGCTACTTGAAACTTACAACCGGACTAAATAGGACTTGGTATTTAAGATAAGAAATAAAACATTTTTAAGCCCGCAAGAATTGGACGGGTTTTTATCTTAAAGCTTGTACTTACTGATGTTTTAATCTGAGACCCGACAGGTTACATTTTAACCTAGATACGAAAGGTCTTTTCATTACTCTTGCATACATAAGCATAGATCACTGTTATGTTACCAAAAGAATTAAGACAAAAGCCAGAAAGTTTTATAATTAAAGTTAATGTATAAACTTAAAAAGATTAAATTAAAGTTTAAATATAATTAAACACATATTTGTTTGCACCCCATATACGTGGTTACATTCATTTAAATCATATTATAGGATAAATCGGGCAAATTCACTCCAGCAAAAATATAGAATAATAGACAGTTACGGTGAGATTTACTAAAAAGGTTTAGTCTATTTTTGAACGGTCCTAAATTTAAGTGAAATTTTTGTTTTTAAGCATTTTAAACAATCCTCCTTGAGTTTTAGACATAGTTTGATTTATAAGAAGAATTTTAATAAATTTGATTTTTGAATAATCATCTTGACACAATCTTTTGTTGGATTTAAGAAAAAAGTTTCAATTTAGAAGAAAAGAGAATTAAAAAATTTAAACCCACTCGGGATTTTAATAGTAAATTCTTTGTAGAACAAATTAAAATTCGGGTTATATGTCACTCTAATTAAAACTTAGCCTTGTTAATTAATTTTTCTAATTAATACTTGATGTCACATAACGATTTAGATGGGTACTAATAAAATAAGGAGTAGATTAATTTTGTATTTATTTAAAAGGTTTATTTATGAAATGTATTAAAAAAACTTAAATGCCAGTTTCTGTCTGTCCGTTTTCAGTCAGCAGTGGAGAGGACCACCATATTCCAAAAGCTCAGAAGCCTCCGCTACCGACTTGGATCAAGAAGAAAGCCATGGTGACCCATTTGCATCTGAGGGACTCGGGTCAGTGGAGGGGAAGAGGGGTTGGACACCTAAGGGTCGCCCAAATGGCCACTTGCGTCCTTTAAGATCAAGGCAACCCGAATTCCCTGGAGAATTCTGGCAGAGTAAGAACCTCCACTAACAGTTCGAGAGAAACGCTGTGATATGCTACACCGATGGCTCCAAGCTATCGGAAAGGCAGACAACAGGGGCGGGGGTCTACGTGCAAGACCGAGAAGTTCGGATGAGCTACCCGCTCGGGGAGCAAGCTTCGGTCTTCCAAGCCGAGGTATACGCCATTATAATGGCGGCAACACTAGAAGAGATTCGCAATGGTCTGGAGGAGCATGTGTACATGTGCTCTAACAGCCGAGAGGCCCTAAAGGCACTCAGTGCGCCAAAAATTTCTAATACTCTGGTGGAAGAGTGCGTCGAAGCACTAGAAGCCTTGAGTCGAGACAAGTCGCAAGGGAGTGTCGGACAACGAAAGGCAGATTAATTCGCTCGGATCGGGGCCAGCACTCAATACGTGGGGCCGGAACCACTCTTACCTATAACAACCCAAGCAGCAATTTAACGCCGTAGCGACGTTGTTAAATGCGACCCGATGTTATGATGCGACGTCGTTTTAGCCAACATGCCGACCCGGATTTACACCAAAATGGTGGATGATTTTTGAGTCCTTACGTCGTTGTGCGATGACTGTGACATTAGCGCCCTCTGTGTTATTGATTTTTTGGTGGTGTTTCACTACCCAAAATGTTGCCCATCTCAAACTTTGGGATTTTCGGTTACTTAAATAAACTTATTTTTATGCACTTTAGAAAATGGCAAACAAAAAATTATTATTTGATAATTACCGTTTATTAAATAGTATTTATATGGCCACTATGGGAGCAAAATTTTAAAACGCAATTCGGTTTACTGACAAATATGAGGCGTTTTCTCGCGTTGAAATTGTTTTGAAATATTATTTGAAACTATTTAGATTTGACGTCATCATTTAGAACCGAGAAATTTTTCAACTATTTAGAGTAACTCAGTATGGTGTGCAAAAACAAAAAAAAATCATAGGTCACGCGTCAGTTTTAAAACTAGAGTGGATTCCCTTTCAAAATATTTTTAACCCGTCTAGATGTGACGTCACCGTTGCAACAATTTCAACGCGAGAAAACGCCTTTTTTTTAAAACTGACGCGTGCGTAGAAGATACGTCAAAATTCTACATTTTTGTTTTAACCCAACATTTCTCTTTGTTTTTGCGTGAAAATGGATGAACAAAACGTTATATTTAAAAAGTTCGTGGAACGTGAAGGTGAAGTCATTAAAAATGTGTTCTAGATATCTTTTTAGCTATTATTTTCGGAGCTTAAAAGAACAGTAAATAAAAAAACTTCACTATCCATGTAGCTTCCATTGCTTGCCATCCACGCTACTAAAACTGGCCGTACACTCGAAGGTTTTGTTAAATAAACCAGTAGTTGATCCATTTTAATTTTAAACACCAAAAAAATAAACAGAAAAACAAAAAAGTGAGGTTACGTTTTGAACTACTCATTTTTTCTCGGTTCTAAATGATGACGTCACATCTAAATAGTTTCAAATAATATTTCAAAATAATTTCAACGCGAGAAAACGCCTATGCTTAGAAAAGGAATGAAAAAACACGCGCGCACTTGATTTGTTTGTATTTAAACGAAAAATATTGCTTTTTATTAATGTAAAAAAATGGATGCTACTAAAGCCCTCTTTTTAGGACTCCCTGGTCAAATACCTCTCGCTCAGAACATAAAACGTCTCTAAAATGCCATTCAATGGTGTTTGTAATATTTTTTGCCGTGTTTATTAAATATAAACAATGGCAGCCACTTCGAACATAAACGACGGCATCAAAAATGGCGAATATTATGAGAATCCCAAAAAATTTACGTTAATGGACTACAGTCGTCAAACATTCCCAAATGAACCACTTGCCACGACCGTTGGTTACTATCAACCCAACATGCGACTGGAAAACGCTACAATAATTCCGCCGATGGCAGTCCCCATAACCTTACTTTTTATTCGATTTTTCTAAAATAAATGGTCGGTGAACTGTGAAATAAAATTTAGTATATGGCAGGACACTTCAAAGATCCTACTTCATGGAAGCAAAAGCAAAAAGTATTTTTAATGAGCGGCAAGAAGTGAAGCTGTGGATCAGACATTACTGTTTAAAGAGCACCAGTCTTCCTTTTTCGCCCATATACTTGTAGGATAATGTCATCTCTCTGTCAGGACCCTAATTCTTGAGCAGGGAACGACATAGATTGTGTCGAATGATCCCATGTCGAACGCATTTTGTATTCTTGAGCGGTGATCGCTCATTCCATTCTATAAAAATTTGGGTGTTCCCGTTCCCCGACTCCAAAGCCAGGGATTGGTCCGATTTCTCAGGCAAGCATATGCCCCGGGATTGATCCCTTCTCTTGAGGGATCGATCCTTCTCTCGATATTCAAGAATTAGGCCCCTGACCAGTGCCATAAGTGCAGCAGAGAATTAGAATATAATGCCTTTCCTTTGGAAACTTTTCTTTTTCACAAGAAAAGGCACTTAAGTTCGTCAAAACTCCGGCCGGAAAACATCGCAAGACGGGCCAGAAATATCGCAAATTCACGTAATGTGAAAGTTGTTTAGACGTTGATACGTCGGCAGAACGTAACTTGGTTACTAGAGTCTCATAAAAACGTCCACACGACGTCACTGGTTTACTAGAAAATGCATCAACGCGTGACAGGTCGGCTAAACGTTGGGTAGACGGTAACAATGTCACTGCAGTATTATCTAACGTTAAAGCATCGGAATTTTGTCGTAATATGCAAGACCGTCTGAAGATCACTAATTTCTACACGCAAATTAACGTCCATTTAGGTGAAGTATGTGGTCATTGGTCAGAAAATTGTTGCTTGGGAAGGAGAAAGCTGCAAAGTCGACTCATTAAATGAACACTGACCGGCTATAACCGACTCAGTAAGCACCTGACTCGCATCGAGATCGGGAATGACTCTATCTGCCAGGCCTGTGGGAGGGCGGAGGAGATATCCCGGCACCTCGTTGCGATGCATATCCAAGGATGAGGCATCAGGTACTCGGACAACCGAACCTGGATGCAGAGGACCTACGAGCTCTCAAGTGGACCAAAGTACTGGACTTCGTAAAGAGAACAGGAAACCCCGGAGAGCCCACTACCGTACAAGCGGTACAGGTGGTGTATTAGGGGGCTGGGCTGGGTGACGGTAAAAAGGGACCGATTGGGCCTTTTTGCCATGTCTTGGGACGCTCTTTAGTTACTACTACTAAATGCAAGTTTTTTTTACATTTCTGTCACTGTCGAAATGTGAGTTTCAAAATATTAGCTGCGTTCAAATCACAAACAGCGAGTTCGGATCTCTTACCTCTGCTTGTACCTTGGCTTGCACCAAGCTCTACTGATGAAAGCTATAGCTTTGAAATTAGTGGGTTTTGAGTAAGGAACGTTTTCTTGACTGAGCTTTTAGATAACATCAATGTTTTAGTTTCCCTTTGTAAATATATTAATATAGTTGTTTTGGGTTTATTTGTTTGGTATATTTTTCGTGCATAATTATAATCAGTGATCTTCACTTATGTTTGTTTTGCCTCGTAGTGCTTTCATAAATATATTTTTTGTGTTGAAAACGGGTTCAAAATATAGCGTTTTTCTGGACAAAATTAATTATTGAACTACTTGGGATATTAAATAAGGTATACTAATTCTTGTAAAAAGGGTTACTTAGGGAAACTATTAACGAACTTATTAACAATTGCCACAAAACAATTTCTGGGGGCTATAAATTTAAACAACCCCCGTGAGCTAGTCTAAAAAATCACCAACTTTCTCAAACACAAATAATGAAGCTATTTTGTTCCAAATTTTTGGCGTATTCACCATTTGTCATTTTGAAACCTGTCAAAAAAAATTAGTTTAGGGTATTTTCTCCTAAATTATGGTATATTTTGAAAAAAAAAAACAGTTTTTCAGTGATTTTGCAATAACAATACAAAATAATCAATAACTTTGTGTCTTTTCTGAATGGGTAAGTGTTGGTTTTAAAATTTAATATAATTTAATAAGGTGTAAATATTTAGACCTATTCCAGACTATTTTAGATGTTAGTAAATCCAACTGAAGGAGATTAAATTAAGCTTTAAATATAATTGCGTGCCTTCAAATAGTTCGTCTAAGGTAAAATATAAGGAGACTTTAAAGGACACCTCTTTATAAATGTGCTCCTTAGTCATTTTTCTCTATTTTTTTTTCGCTTTTTATCGGCTCTATGCCTCTAAATCTTTGTCGGCATGACAAATATCACGCTTAAAGACAAGCGGTTGCCGCAAATGGGCAAGGGCAATTAGCCGGTTGATAATAGATACATCATCTCCTCATGGAGTCTGTCTCGCAGTCATTTGTTTATTCGCATTTATTTGTTCAACGCATACATCGATTTCGCTTCCGTTGGTTAGCTAATGGCGATTTATTATAGATGATATTGCGAAATCAATTTAACTGTGTGTCAACTTGATTTTCTTGGTATGGTAACCAGAATTTCTCATTTACTTGACTGCCTGGTTGGAGAAAAAACTTTTTTATCATTTTTTACGTGATTCTAAGCAAACTTTTGGTAAAAAAACAATTTTATTTTTTGAGCCTTTTTCAACCCGCGTTCTAAAGTTTCGAGAAGTAAATAAAATAAAACCATTCAGTACATAATTACCAGTTAAAAAACGCTACCCAACTACACATTATAAAAGAATCACCATTAAAACTGGGTGTATTGTTTAAGGTGCACTTATAATTGGATTGGAAATACTTACGCCAGCCGCTACCACTGGTTTAAGATCAACCATTCAACACGGAGAAAAAAATCGGCGGCTGACGCTAGACGACATTGCCATATTTTATCTTGAACAAGAGCGTCAACAACTAGCAAGAGTGTTTCCAACCTTTAAATGAGGCTTTAACTGCCTCTGTTTTGTTGGTACCCTCACATTAGGGAATTATTGAAACGCAGTTAGGGCCCGGCACTAATAAGGCCAGGCACTATTTTGACGCTGTTGACAGATACGCATGCGCAAGAACGACCACATTTAGTGCCGACACTAATAAGGTTAGGACCTGCCCTTATTTGTGGAGGAAATTTACTGGGCCGCATCTTGGCTGTGTCTATCCGTATTTGACGTTTTTGACAACTATTCGCCATTATTTTTACCTCAACCCTACTTTCGGGAATTTTTTGTATAGTGACGGCCGAAAAAGCAAAAATTTGTCTGCTACGCGAAGTAGTTCAACAAAATCCCTTCAGAAATCTAAATGGTCCTTCTCTCCACCCTCCACAAAAACCTCTGCTTCCAACACATCACCAATGCTTTTGATCACTCAAAATATAAAAAAAAAACAACACAGAATTACGAAAACAGGCAGCATATATTTGTAGGTTAGAAATAAAGTCGTATCGTCACCGCGTTCAATAATTTTATACAGCCTGTGTTAAGGTCGTCGCTAAGTAGGCACTATCCAGTGCGGCCGTATTTCAATAATTCCTTATTATCCATCTGCCTTTGAAATCGAGGTTGGGATCTAAAATCTACCCTTTGGGCCACTTTCTCTCCTTCCACTTAAGTTCTAAGTGCCACTTATCTTACAATCTGTCTTTTTCTCACTTTGATTTTTAAAAAGAGACAGCAAGCACTTAAGTCTAAGCTATAACTTAATCCAAAGTGAGAAAGTGGGCCTTTACAAGCCAAGTTTTCACTAGTACACTTGCACATTCAATATTTTTAAGTTAAAAAAATGATTGGATAAAAAAAACAAAATTATGTGTAGTTATATGGGCGCATATTTCCATGCGAATTCCCAGTAATTCCAGCCAGCCAGTAAGGTTCTCTCGCACATGCAAAGTGGTTTTATATATTTTTTTTATAGATTTTTGAACGGTAAACATAAACTCAAACGGTTTTCTGTCGGAAAACATAAAAATACCCACTGCGGCCCGATTCAAAGTTTGTTGACGATTCCCAGCAAACACGGTTCCCTCGGGCTTTCGTCGGTCCGATGATTGCCGAATTTGCCGTCATCGGCACGCCGTCGAGTTACGACATCGGACCAGCAGTATTTTTTGTCCGCTTTGCGATGTAGGCCCAATGTATGATTGCCGACGCAGCGTTAGACTGTAGCCCGCCGTCGGACCAATGGTAAATTTTACTTTTTGCTGACATCGGCATACCGATTAAGGTCCGATATGGTTTAACCACATAAAGCTGCTTAATTTGGTCGGTCTAACGTAGGCAAGCTGGTCTCGGCCCGACATCGGTAAACTATTCAAGTCCGATATTGGTTTCCTAAAACGGTCCAACGTCGGCGATTGACGGAGGTCCGTCGGTGGTAGCTTAAAGCGGCCCGACAATGGCAAACCACAAAGGTCCAATAATGGGTGGATAATAAGGCCCCACATCAGCCTATCAAAGCGTCCCGGCGTCGGTAATTGACGAAGGTCCGTCGGTGGTTGCTTGACACGACATTGGCAAACTACAAGATTTCGATAATGCGGGTGCTTTACCAGTCGGGCTGGTTTAAGTCGCAGAAGAGGTGATTCTTGTAGAGAAGTACCACCATCTTGTCAAGTCCGCATTCCAGTTTTGAAATATCTTTGCTCCATATATTAGCGCCATCTCTACATACTAGGAAGAAACTATTAAGTTTAAAAAATTTAAGTTGACGTAATCGGACCATCGTCAGTCGCCGATTCTCGACCAATCCAAAAAAGTTCCAACCGGACCATCGTCGGCCCTAATAAAGATAAAATTGTCGTTGGCATAAAGTCGACTATAGTAAATCGGGCCATCGTTAGTTGCCGATCCTCGACCGATTAAACAAAGTTCCAATCAAACCATCATCGGCACTAAAGCAGATAAGGTTTGCGTTGGCATAATGTCGACTATCTAGTAAATGGGGCCATCGTCAATTGCCGATTCTCGTCCGATTAAACAAAGTTCCAATCGAACCGTCCGTCGTCGGGCCTAAAGCAGATAGAGTCGGCGTTGGCATAAAGTCGACTATAGTAAATCGAGCCCTCGCCAGTTGCCGATTTTCGACCGATTAAAGAAAGTTCCAATCGGACCATCGTCGGTCCTAAAGTGGTGTCAGCATAAAGTCGACTGTAGTAATGTGGACCTCTGTCAGTTGCCGATTATTGATCGAAAACTGAAAATCGCAATCTGTCCAACATCGGGCCAGCGTGTAGTCGCCGATGCCGACACACTGCCGACTTTGTCGACATTGGCCCGATTCAATTCCGACGATTTGTGTTTGCTGGGTTACCATGGAAACGGGGGCTTTAGGATAGTTGGGGGATTTTCATTAGAGGACGCTTTACTGTAGGTATCTACGTATAACAAAAAGCTAATGTATAAAGATTTCAGTGAATCCTGTAACTCAATAATCGATGCAAATAAATAGGATGTTTTACACTTAGATAGGTATAATAGTATGCTACCTGATTTATATGTTTATTGGCCATAAATTTTAATTTCAAATTATTGGCATCTAACCACCTCCAATAAAGACCAATAAAGTTTTCCAATTGCAAAAAAAGTTTTTCGTTGGATTTCGTTTTACCCAATTTTTTTTAGGCTTAAATACTTTTTGAGTAAAATAATTTTTTTACAGAAATGCTGTTGATATTTGGTTAGCGTTCTTTTTTCATAATTCGCTATGGCAATTAGCCAATTTATTTTATGTATTTCAAGACTGCCGATCGAGATAATCTCTTGATCGTGATCTACTTTGCACTCGAATCAGTATGCAATAGCAGTAGTTCATGCTTTTTATCCTTCCGCTCCTGAATTATATAAATCAAATTTGACTTTATATCACGTAAGGCAAAAGGTCCATATATCTTGGTCAAATATTGCAAAACACTCCACTACTTTAGTCAAAGGTATATACGTGTGAAACCCATAGATATAGAAGAGGGAAGTAGATGACGCTTTCTATGTGAGCTCTAATTCTTGAGAAGGTGACGACATAGAAGAGTTTCGATTGATCTAATTTTGACTGACGTCAAATTTATCCTCTTTTTTATTATATTGCGGACAAAACAGACAAATAGTACTTTACCTAAAACACGGCTTTCTTTTTTCTTTTCTTTTCTAAAATTTGAGTTTAGAGTCAAGACCGTTTTTGACCAGCTCATTGAGCTGGTTTAAAGTGGTCATAAACTATTACCCACTAGCTACCTGATTTTATTATTTGGTACTGTTGTGTTTATTATGTCGGATGTTCTCACCTTATAAAACAACCGTGGTCGGCCGAAATGGTTAAATTTATTAAGTTAAATATTGCATTTGTATGACTTCACAAATGCAGCCGGTAAGCAAGACTGTAAAAACTCCTTTAATTATCGAAAAGAGACGAAAAAAAAGTTGTAATTTTATTACACTACTATCTAGAGACCCTCTATACATTTGACAGTTGTTGTTTTACCAGAGGTGGGCAACTCATATTGCCCTCTCTTTCTAGTTTTTTTTCATATTTGCATGTAAAACAGTTTTTGAAAGATTGATTTTTTTTGGTTAGTAAAATATGTCAAGCTTTGACCAAAAAAAAACAAAAACAAACAGTGAATACACACGTTAGATATTAAAAATGTAAATAATAGGTAAAAAATATAAAGGCTCTTATGATATATATTTTTGGTACTGTTTTTCTTCGACAATAAAACATGGAAACATAATGGGTTATTTATTAACGAAGTATATGCTAGATGCGTAGGTTTGTAACTACTGCTTGTAACTCACTTACCTGGCAAATTCGGCTATTTTTATTAATTTTCCAGCTTGGTAAATGCATGTTTTCTTTACACTTTTCCTGAGTATCTTTCTCCATTGGACAACGGAAAAATATAAATTCGTCGAGACATGTATTTTTACAGTTTTTGATAGAGCAAAATTCTATTTTTAAACTTGACGTTTCATAATCAAAAATGTGATAGTGACAAAGTTATTTATTGTCAGGGGTTACCAACTATCATTGCCACACACAATTTTAAACATTTCCCTAACAACTGTCAAATCCAGTTGCTCACCTCTGGTAAAACAATAACTTGTAAAATAATAAATAAAAGAGAGTGAACTTGACGTCTGTCAAAAATTTAGATCGGCAAAGACCGCGATTCGCGTGCGAAATATACGGTTTTTAGGAGAATTCAAAATATTTTTTAAAAATTATAAATATTATTATTATAAATATTTCGTCGTATGCTTCCAAGAGCTGTCAAAAAGATTTCGTTGAAAATAAATACAATCCAAAAAAACCAACACGCGCATAAAGAGCTCGTGCCAATAGTGCAGAACTTCAGGGGAAGCTAACATCAAAATGTCGGCACTCGTGAGGTTTGCTAAAATTTGAATGCACACTCGTCGAAAATTATTCTATCCCCCTCGGACTTCTATAGTATATCCCAGCGGCGTCCGGTCCAGGGAATCAGAAGAAGCAGTTCTTCCCTAGAAAAACATCATCTTCTTAAATGTCATTTTTCAAATAGCAGACAATTTAGTACTTTAGATTGTATTAAAAATGCTAAAAATTATTTTAAATATCAAGTGAGATTTACTAAGATCTAAAATGGTACCACCCACAGGTCTAAATATTTACACCTGTGGGGGGTATTAAATTTTAAAACTAATTTTCAAAAAACATTTACCCATACAAAACAGACACAAAGTTATTGATTATTTTTATTGTTATTGCAAAATACCACTGAAAAACTGCTTTTTTCTCAAAATACACCATATTTTAAAAGAAAATGCACTAAAACTAATTTTTTTTGACAGGTTTCAAAATGGCAAATGGTGAACACGCCAATAATTTAGCCTATAATAGCTTCATTATTTGTGTTTGAGGTTATAAAGTTGGTGATTTTTTAGACCACCTCAGGGGGGTAGTTTAAATTTATAGCCCCCAAAAAGGATTGTTTTTTGGCATTTGGTAATAAATTCGTTTATAATTTCCCTAACTAACCGGGTTTACAAGGATTAATTTACCTTATTTAATATCCCAAGTTGTTCATCATTGTATTGTTCAGAAAAACGCCATATTTTGAACCCGTTCTTAGCACAAAAAATATATTTATGAGGGCACTACGAGACAAAACAAACGAAAAATCCCAAAACAACTATATTAATTTATTTACAACCTAAAAGTAAAACATTGAGATTATCTAAAAGCTCAGTCAAAAAAACTTTCTTTAATATTTTTAAACTGACATATCGACAGTAACAAAAATGTAAAAAAACTTGCGTTTAAGTTTTTTAATACATTTCACAAATAAATACAAAATTAATCTACTCCTTATTTTATCATTACTCATCTAAATCGTTGTGTGACATCAAGTATTAATTGGAAAAATTAATTAACAAGGGTAAGTTTTAATTAGAGTGTTATTTAAATCCCGCGTATTCAATAAACAAATTTATTGAAATTCTTCTTATAATATATATATATAAATATAAATAAATGTCCAAAACTCAAGGAGGGATGGTTTCAAATGCTTAAAACCAGTTTCAGTTCACTTAACTTAGGACCGTTCTAAAATAGACTAAACCTTTTTAGTAAATCCCACCGCAATTTTTTTTATCATTTTCTTGGGACAATTTTAAGAAATTAAAAAAAAGGAAAGCCTAACCTCGCAAGTCGACACACACACACGTCGACACGTCGACGTGGCGACTTGCGAGGTTAGGTTTTCTTTTTTTTTTAATTTCTTAAAATTCTCCCGGGATAATAAAAAAAAAATTTATGTTTTCGAACTACGAAACACTTAGAAATGTTTTAAACGCACTCTATTTCGAAAATAATTTATACTGGAAAAGTTGGGAAATTTGACATTGACATTTGTCCACTTGCTTGCTTGCTTGCGTGCTTGCTTTCTTAATTGTAAATCCGCTTTTAGGCGGGCGTGGAAGCTATCATTGGAGTAGGTTATTTGCAAGTTTAAACGGCTATCGGTGTGTACAGTGTACGTGCGCTGTGCGATATGGAAGACAATATAGTAGAGCGGCTTAGGGCATAAAAAAGGGGTTCGACTGCTCCAAGGTAATGATGGTTGCCTGGGGTGCCTCCTGATAGCCACAATCTATCTTGGCCGCCCTCTGGTCATTCCCCCCTCACCTCACTTAAATATTTAATTTTGAATCTATCATATATCGGCAACGAAAAAAGATAGAAACTAATTTTTGTTACTGTTGTATGCGCATTTACAAGTAGATTGTTCGACATATTTATAATATTTGCATATCTCAAAAACTAAAGAAGGTATTTATAAAAAACTGTATTTTTTAAATAAAAACGTTTTTATTTTTGCCCATATTTTGTAAAATAAAGTAGACATGAAAAAAAACTTCAAATAAATGTTTTTTCGCCGTTTTCGTTCTTTCCAAAAAGGTATATAGGCTTTTGCCCACCCAACTCCCAATACCGCCGTTTGACTTGTGCCAATACGCAAAAGCATGTAAGCAGAGAAGTAGTATTCACCGTCGACAGGTTGATTTCCGTAGCCATGATATATTTTTAAAACATAAATATAGCAGCCTCACAATATTTTCACTACCTACATCTCACGTTCTCCCCCTCGCCCCTTTTCACCAGACCCACCCCACCATTACCTATGCTAAAAAAAAGCAGTAGGTACCTAACAGGAATCAATGAAGATGATCAATAACAGAAAACTTTTACTTTAAGTGCAATGCTAATATCTCATAAACTAAACAGTTTTTCTTTAATATTTCTAATAACAATTCCAAAAAAAAATGGTTGTCTACTTACAAACTAGGCTCATCTTAAAGTTTTGGTGAATTGGGTTGGTATGGCTTTTTCAAGTTACAAATGGAAAGCAAGCAATTGCCACCCACCAAAGACTCATTAGTCCCGAAATTCCTTCGGTCACGTCTGCAAACTTTTATATAAGTTAATACGCATTCTCGATCCACAATGCAGCCAAATCCAGAAGACTTTGGTTGGGAGAAAAAAGGTGACGAATTTACAGCGATATTATCAGCTTGGCAAAATGTCGCTCGCAAAAAATTTTAAAATTAATAATGTCAGCCACAGGCGATCCCTTGGGGGAAGGAAGAGGAGGAGCCTCCCCACCCCCAATGTTGCTTGCAGTTAGGAAATATGAAGGTGCAGTTGGGAAATTTAAGTACATTTTACAAAACATTTTGTATTTCTAATTTCTTCAAACAACTAAATAATCTCAAATTTTCAGGTAAAACTGCAGCTGTAGAAAAATCAATGTGCAGTATATGGGTTTGTAAATGTAAAGGAAACAACTTACCATTCATTGATGCTTGCAGTTGTGTTGATGACATGTGTGAAAACCAATGTGAATAAATTATGAATGAAGAAGATAATTAATATTACAATATGATTATTTTAAATGAAATCAAAGATGTATGAATACATCTTTGATGAAATACTTATTAGGTTTCTATTGGAAATAGTTTTGCAAAAATTCTACCTGCTTCTTCATTAAAGTGATAAAATTGATGTTTATTTCTAGAGATATAAGCGCATTATTTTCACCTTTTTTAAATTTGAAGGTTCGTTAAAATCAAACACTAGTCTCTAATCTACGCGAGCTCTTTTCCCCATCCCCCAGAGCTTCCCCCTCATGCTCCCACTCCACCATGGTTGAACCTTCCCGTCCTTTGGATAAAGGTCAGGATATCCGACCATTTCAGCGTCGGAAGGTGTTCCGGCTCGAACACTTCCTCTCCGAAGATTCCCTCTCTGATTCCTCTGTAGGCCGGACACCTTGCAAGATAGTTGAGTCAGTGAGAACTCCTATTAGGGGTCCTATCTCTGTTCGTTTCCTGCGCAGTAAGGAAGGGGAAGTGGTAAAGAGGACTGTGAAAAAGTACATTATTTTATCTTCATTTTAGGAAGTATCTTAGATGCGAAAAATCTATACATATAATGAACGTCACGCCGTCCGTGCTATTGCGGGTGGGGTTAAAAACAACCCAAAGAGCGAAAATGGTGGAAAATATTTATTTTGAAATTTTTTTTCGTATCTGGTCTTGGGTTAGAAAATATGGACAAAAATTTAAAATTTGTTTTTTTGAAAATACAGTGTTTTCAAAATACCTTGTTAATTTTTGAGATATGCAATATAGTGTAAACACATCATATAATCTAGAGGTCAATACACAAACAACAGTGAAAAAATTTTTGTTCTATCTCTTCTGGTTGCTCTGACATATTGAGGAATTTATTTTAAGGGGTTTAAAAGGGGGTGGAGGGGGCACGATCGAAAGAAATACTGTCAACTTCAGCTGACAAGAATAATATTAAAAATGTTGGACAGTTAAATAAACATTGTGTGCGAATGTGTAGTGTGTGTTCGTAAGAACAACAGGTCAGGAGAGACTTTCGGAAATATCGCTTTTGTCCATTGAAAATAAATTTCTCCAAATCTTGTCAAAGACGAATTTGCAAAAAGTGATCGAAGGATCGAATTACATAAAAAATATGAAAAATAGGGTAAGTTTTAAAAAATGGCTTTCCTTAATTGAAATTTCACGTCGCGCCGCTGGAACCTGACATATGATTTTAAACGTTTAAAGAACGATTTTGTTTGAAACTACCGGAGTTTTTATGTGATAAAATGGTGGCAGCAACCTGCTGCGCCGGAGGAATTTACGGATATTTTTAAGAAGAAAATTGATTTCAATAAATCATGTTTACAATTTTGTATTACGTTTCAAATGTTTAGTAGTTATTATCGATCGATTTCAGTTCTAAGGCAATAATGTCCTAAGAAAAACGATAACATAAAAAGAAGGAACTGTTAAGTCAATTAAATGTGTCAATTTAAAACAATTTCTTATATTGGGGCGCAAATTTTTTTATTTCAGCCAAAAAGCTTTTTTTATTTTTCGGTACAAAAAGGTTTTTCCTGTGCAAAAACATTTTTAGGCCAATTTGTTTTTAGTCTTAAGAGTTAATTTTGTTCGGCCAAAAAACTTATTTTTTCAGTAATTTTTTTACAAAGAAAAATAAACAGTTTTTTTTATTCAATTTTTTGTCAATTTTTTTTTTTTCAGTTGAAACCCGACTTGAACCAAATCCCTTTTATATGGATATATCTACAGTGGCTCTGATAAACTTTTTTTAACATTTAAAAAAACTGGGCACTTCTGTAATTTTACTGATGCATAAAACCACCCACGACATACTGAAAATCCCTGAACGAAACAAGTGACAAAAAATTAAACAAAAAAAAGTTAATATACTGCTGCTGCTATTGTTTTAATTTTTGATATGCGAGACCTTGGCACAAATCTGTTTGACAGCTTTAAAACAAAAAGGACCTGAATTTTTAGCAACCAAATTATAACAGTTTAATTGTTCCTACAGGTTTTGCATTGTTAATGTTAATGAGATTTAAAACAATAAATTAAGATTCTTCAATTAGAATTTTATTGTTCAAGATTTTGGTGTGGCGTCGTCACTACTACAATGGTTTTTTAAACTACATTTATTTTTATCTTCAACTTGCTTTGCCCGCGACTTAGTTAGCGTGTTTAAAATTGCAGCTTTCCCCCTCTCCCTTCACGATCACCTTCTGCCCTCCAAATCCTTCCACCCAGTTTCCATAAACCGATTTTAATAAAATAAAGCCTATGTTCTGCCCAGGACTCGAGTAGTGAATCGGTTTAGTAGTTTTTGCGTAATGGTAAAACACACAAACAGATAAAATTATATTTTTTCGAAAACATTAAAAGATTAGTATTGGATTATGGTAATTTTGGAAAGAATATGGGGTTCCTGAAAAATAAGGTTTTTTAGGACCCTGAAGTTACCGAAATACTTAAAAATTTATTTCCACATCTTTGCTTTAAATTTGTTACCCATGAAGACCCCCCAACCTCCGTTGGGAACTTGAATTGAATAAGCAATTTCAGTGACGTGTTTTTGAAGAAACCAAATTTTAACACGTTAGCTGTATTTTTAGAGTAAAATATTTTTTACACTAATTAAAACTTCGAATATTTCTCTACGACTTATGTTATGCTGTTTTTATTTCTAATTGTTTACTAATTTTAGTTAAGGATCTATATGCATGGGCTCGTTGCAACACTTTCATTTTAACTCGTTAATTAGCAGAATCTCTTATAGTTGCAACCTCTAGTGCAAGAGCAGGGAAGTTATTATTACAGATACTTAGTTCATCTAGATCTGCCGGTAATTTTATTAGGGAGATTTTAACATTTGTTACTTTAGGAATCACCATTTTCTTTGAATATTTCTCTCTAATTATAGTATTCTACAGCATATCCTGAGCCGCCCCTATAAACAGTTTATGACGGATAAATATTGGCCCAATTTTTGTCTAACTTGGGAATACTGGCCCTCACTTAACGGATATACCACATCATTGGTCCAATGGTAAACCATTGCTAGATCAGTAACAAAAATATATTGGCATAATGAAGGATGTTTGTCACATAGTCATTGGTCCAATGTAGCTGATCTCCACCTAACCAGCAACTTTTAGATATAACGGTATCTAGTTACTTAAATCCTAAAATATGGCTTTGAATAAAATCAAAAATATATTTTTGTGCTCCAAAAACCATGATATATCAATACATCCTAAGAAAAAAAAATCAACAAAAAATAAAAAAGTGGTATTTGAACCGTTAACCTCCAGATTAACAAGCCAACGCTATAACCACTAGACCATTGCAGCTATAGGAAAATTTCCATTTTTTTCGGCATATTAACGTTTTGTCTACAGATCATTACTAAACCAATATCGGAAAGACATAGTTTTTTCTTCAATGGCCCAAAAAAAAGAAAGCAAATCGGAAAGATGTAGTTTTTTCTTCAATGTCCTAACAACAAAGCTCGGTGTATTTAAGATTAAGATCTTACTTATGAATTTGTTGTATTTAAGATGAAGATTCTTCTCCGACGATTCAACATCGAATTAGTATTGGCGAATTTTGTTGGCAAATTAACTGATGTTTGTCAGCGGTCCACTAAATTATTTCCGTGACACTCTCTCAAAAGTCATTCAGTCATCAAATCAATGAAGAACCATCTGAAATCATTGTTTATAAGGGCGTTCGAGCATCCTTCTAAAATGTTGATAAGGCTTTAGTGACTTGATAAAAAAAGAGACAGCCCCATAACCCAGCAAACACAGTTCCCTCGGGCCTTCGTCGGTCCGATGTCCGCATTCTAGTTTTGAAATATCTTTGCTCTTTATATATATAATATTATCTTCCACTGTACAGGGAACATAGTGAAATTAGCGCCATCTCTACATACTAGGAAGAAACTATTAAGCAGTTTAAAAATTTTAAGGTGACGTAATCGGACCATCGTCGGTTGCCGATTCTCGACCAATCAAACAAAGTTCCAATCGGACCATCGTCGGCCCTAAAGCAGATAAAGTGGTCGTCGGCATGAAGTCGACTATAGTAAATCGGGCCATCGTCAGTTGACGATTCTTGACCGATTAAATAAAGTTCTAATCGGACCATCATCGGCCCTAAAGCAGATAAGGTTTGCGTTAGCATAATGTCGACTATAGTAAATCGGGTCATCGTCAGTTGCCGATTCTTGTCCGATTAAACAAAGTTTCAACCGGACCGTCGTCGGCCCTAAAGCAAGTAAAGTTGGCTTCGGCATAAAGTCGACTATAGTAAATCGGGCCACCGTTAGTTGCCGATTTTCGACCGATTAAACAAAGTTCCAATCGGACCATCGTCGGTCGACTGTAGTAATGTGGACCTCCGTCAGTTGCCGATTACTGACCGAAAACTGAAAATCGCAATCTGACCAACATCGGGACAGAGTGTAGTCGCCGATGCCGACACACTGCCGACGTTGTCGACATTGGCCGATTCAGTGCCGACGATTTGTGTTTGCTGGGAAGCGGCTGGACATTGAGAGTGACGGGGGTCTGAGCTTTATAGAGGAGGCCGCACGGAAGGGGTGCGACAGTTGGTCTAGAGAGGAGTTTTAAGAAAAAAAATATACCATCTTTGCAATATAGATTTTTGTTTTTGGACACATCGCCAACTACCATTTACCGTAAAAAGTAAAATCCCCTATGTAGTCCTTTTCAGGGAGGCTATTTTTGGAAAATATTCTGAAAACTTTAAATAGCAACTTCCTATTTTGACTTCATATTTGAATTCTCGCTGAAATTCTCATTCCAATGGTACCCCATATCATAAACCTTATGATTATTCAATAAATAAGAAGTACAAGGTCAAATCGTCAATTTATTATCATTTTTTAATTCCACTTATATCAAACACAAGAGAGATATTTTGAAACTTGCATTTTTGACATTTTGAAAGCCAATATCTCGAAAACTAGTAAAGTAAACCTAATGATATGAGGTACCATTGGAATGAGAATTTCAGCGAGAATTCAAATATGATGTCAAAATAGGAAGTTGCTATTTAAATTTTTCAGAATATTTTTTTAAAGTAGCCCCCAGAAAAGGGCTATAGTGGATTTTACTTTTTACGCTAAATGGTGGTTGGGGATGTATCGAAAACAAAAATCTATATTTTAAAGATAGTATATATTTATTTTCTTAAAACCCCCTCTCTAGACCAAGTTTTTGGCCGAATATTCGCGATCTCTAAACCATAGTTTAATAACTGGTTGGTTGTGAGGAATGGGCGGAAGTAACTATGGCCCATGGTTTCGCTCACGCTATCTAAGTTTGAGCAAAGACGGACGTCTGATGGATGTTTCAATCCTACGGCGTTTATGACCGCGATCAAAATAATATTTTTCTTATCGTTTGTCGTAAATTTTGTTTATAAAATAATTATTAAGTTATTGGTGCAATGCAGATTACGTAAATGTAAGAAAGTCTTTATATGTAATAGTCCTACTTCATTTGGAGGGTTGTGTCCTTGCCAGGAAAGAGCGTGACTGCTCTTTGTCAGGTAGAGTAGGGTTTTTTAAAGAACTTTCCGCCTGGATACCATTATTTTCCAAAAGATGTTGGGTAAGATGAGAGAAGCCGATTCGTTTTCGGCTTTTAATATTCCGAATACAGGTTACACAAAATTCATTTTAGGTAAAACTTCAGTTCAAATCGTTTAGGTTTGCAACGTGGTTAGGTTCGTTAAAATATATCTCTAATATTTTTGCTGAGATTGGGGGCGTTTGAAATCGATATAATGTATTGCACACTTCTTAATTAACAACTAGTTATAGGTACTGACATAATTGCAAATTATCTCATTACTCTTTTTTTTAGACAAGTAGGTGTATTTCATACAAAAAAAATTATTAAAACCTTATTTTACTGTTTTTAACCGAATAGCATTCTATATTAATTATTCGTTAGGTAATTTTTATATCCAATAAATGGCCTATAACTCACTAGTGGAACAAAGGAGTAAGCTATGGACACTGTCAAACACTGTATAGTCTATCGAGTCCCAAGTATTTTAGTTTTTGAGATATTTGTAGGCTTTGATCAAAGTTGTTAAACTTTTCATTGTTAATTTAAAAAATATTATTATATTAATAGATCAAAAGTGTGTGGTAAGTTTAGAAAGATATCTTTTTGCAAAACTTGAAAATGAAAAAATATAGGGCGTTCCATTTAAAAAAATATTCAAGTTGCTCAACGTCAAACCTGGTAAAAATTTTCGTACAAAAAAATTGTCAATGATCTATAATGAATTCAGTTTTTTTTTATATTCCTGCGACAAACAGTAAAAAAGTTATGGCGACGTACATTTAAAAAATCGCCCTTTACAAAGGGTATTGGGTATTAAACCGTAAATAAAATTGGTGATTTTAATGCTTTATTAGTTGCATGAGGAGTCTAAATTTAGATCTACTTTAGTTTCTCTTTATTTTGAACCTCTAAACAGAAAAAGTTTTTTTTCCTATATGGTCAACCCTTAAGCCACTTATTACCGTCATCGTCAGTAAAGATCTGTCATCGAAATAAAAATGACTTTAATCCATAAAGGGTCTTTATTTCTATTCCCACGAGACGCTAAGGGGGATTAACAGCCTGGTCCAGATAAATTCTGCATTAAAAATTAGAAACACTTGCAATTTTAAAGGGGAAGAGAGTTTGTTAGTGGTGGTGTATGACAACAGCACATTTCATAAGTGAGTGCATGGGGTGGATTTGACAAGCAAGATATATTATTACGAATGTGTTCATAAATAAGATATTTGTTAAAAATTACTTATAAATGTACACCTTCCTCATAAACACATACCAATGCAAAATATTTTGTTCAGGTTTAGGGCTGCCAAAATAGTAGTTTTTACAACTACTGGCTAAAATAATGCTTTTTTTAAATGGGTTCGTTTCAATAACCAGCGCAGCGAGATATTTATAAACGAAGCAAAAAAAAGCACAGTTTAGCCGCGACTTGTTAACACTATTTTTTTGATACCCTAAAACCCCCTAAATACTTTTAAAAATCTCGAACGAAGAGTACCTCTCGCAACACACCATGTTTACACTATAAATCAAGGCGGCTGGTAAATGGAATAACAATGGTTTCCATATCGACGTGCCTTTTAAATCGGTGACGTTAATTGTTGCGACATTTTAATCTTTGACAGTTTGATATTTTGACGATGTTTTTAAATAATTTTTTCGTAAATACTGAAAACTGGCGGAAATACTTAATTTTTAGGCAAGAATAATTAGATTTTGTCAATATTACTATTTTCCGCTATTTTTCTTTAATTTTGGGTAAAAAACGGACAGAAACCTTTTTTTGCACCCGTTATCAAAAAAAGAAGTTTTTTGCATCGGTAACCAAAAAAGCTATGCTTTAGTTATCTGCAAACAGTTACTAAAATCATGTTTTTGATGAAGGTATAAAAAAAACTATTTTTATTATTAAACACAACTCACTGCCTTTTTGTCAGGACTTATTTGCTAATATTCCTTAAAATTTGGTTTCTTAATACTGTTCCAGTAAATAAAAATTATGTCAAATTTAATTTTTCTACGCAGTTCTTGTGAAAAATCCTTTATTTGCTTAAAAATCAAGTTTATTAAGCTTATTTTTGTGTGTAAACAAACCTTTAAAACTTGTAACATACAAAACTATAGATAGCTATTACTGTTCAGAAAAGTAACACAATCTGTCTGTCTGTCTTTTATTTGACATGGTGAGAATTTTCGACACTTGACGTTTATTGGTATTCGTAGTATGCAGAATATCTTTAAAATATTAAAACAAAATGTTATTGGCGCAGTTTTTCTTACAAAGTTTTTCTTACAACGGTAGTGGGTGAGATTTTCTGTCGTTTCTGAGGTATTAAATGATCAACAGAGGGATATGGTGCAAAATTTAAAAACGGAGTAAATGCTTATATGTTCTAGTTTTCAATTTGCAGCTAAACTGTACTCGTTCCTTGAAGCTAAGCTTGTACAGAACAAACACTACTGTAGCCACTAGTTGTAGAAACTACTATTTCTTAATACCTTTATCAAAAATACTATTTTATATACCCACTGTTCACAAATAACAAAATGTCAAAATTATTTCTTCTTTTGTCCCTTCCTACCTGCTTCCCCCCCCTCCTCTTGAACTATATTCGACACAGTAAATCCAAACTGGCCAAAAATATTAGCAATGTGGGTGATATTTGATTATTCATTAATGGGTCACAATGCTTCACCCATATAACTATGAGATACTATAATGGCCCAAGTGTCACAGGATGTGTAACAGTAATAACGTTCAAAAACAAAGAAAATAATTTAAAAATCAGGGTTGGCCAGACAAGGCGAAAAATATTTTGCGCATGCCTGACGCAGTCAGCTGGTGCGCAGAGGATTTTTTGGCTTTGCGTTTTTCACAGGCTAACTTGTTTGTGAGAGTCATCGCTACGACTTTTTTTTTCGGAAAATGCATGGTAGGGCCGCTGTACACTTCATTTCAAAAAAAACTCATACATGCATTTTTTCCTATGCCACAAAATTTATCTTTCCATTAGTGTATACTATTATAAGGCACCACCAGCTTAGTAAGCCTTAAAATTCAGTGACATCCTTAAAAATGCCACAGTTATCAACATTTACAAAAGTTCAAATTATCACTCGACTTATAGGCTGGTCTATAAGAAGAGCGGCCACCCATTGTATAGTTGATAAAATGACGATAATGCGATGGAAAAAGCACCGAATTAAAAATAATTCTACGGATAGGAAAGATGGATCAGGACGACCAAAAGTAAGTTCTGAAGTGCAAGATGAGAGACTCATTGACCATCTCAGACAAAATCCTTTTTCAACATCGGTTGAAGCAGCTAATGTAACATTATTTCCGGGTTCTTTAGCAACAGTAAATACAAGAGTAACGAAATCAGAAGTCTCTTGTCGAGTTGCTGCAAAGAAGCCTTTTCTAACAGAAGAACAAAAACAGGCCAGAGTGTGATTTTTGCACTGAACAACGTTCTTCGTGATAATGACTTCTGGGAGAGGGTGGTTTTCACTGACGAAAAAATTTTTCAATCATCTTCAAGCAGCAGAAGAATTTTGGTTTATTGTCCACGAAATTCTAGATTTGAACCCGAATATACTTACTTACTGCTAGAGGTTTGGGTTTTTTTTTTGGAGAATCGCAGGAAGATTCAATAGTGAACGATATATTGAAATCCTTGAAAACGTTATGCTGCCATCTGTATAGGCTTTACATGAAAATAATGACTTCGTTTATCAGCAGGACAATTGTCCAGTACACATGGCTAATGTTGTTCGCCAATGGTTTCAGAATAATAATATAGAAACACTTCCTTGGCCAGCCAACAGCCCTGACCTTAACCCAATGGAAAATATATGGGGTCGAATCGTTTAAATAATAAACCAGAGGAATTGGAGACCACTAAATGCTGAAGAGTTAAGCGATGCTATTTATCGCGCATTGGATTAGCTCTCAGAAAACCATCAGTATTTTCAAAATTTAACTTTTCAATGCCCAGACGTTTGCAGCTTGTAATAGAGAAAAATGGTGATCCTATTAAATACTAAATTATTTATTTTACTTTTTTTTAAGTTAAAATAATTAGTATTAAGTTTGTCCTAATCCAAGTTTCCTATTCGTCGAATTGTTTTCAATCCAGAGCTGTTTCCATCGTATTATTGTTATTTTATTAACTCCAAAATGGGTTACCGCCTTCTTTATAGAACAGCCTTCGTCCGTTACTCGAGTGATAGTTTGACATTGTTCAATAAAGACTTTACTAAAACATTATTTTTGCTGATTTTTTAGTATTATGCAAAATTTAATATAAAAATAAGGTTTCCTTTAATTTAAGTAAAAAATTTTTTTCAGTTTTAGAGACCTTTTTTAAACAATATGACAAATTGTCGTACTTTTGAAGTTTTCAGGCATTTTAGCTGGTAGTCCGTATATATTATACACTTTTAGAAAGATCAATTTTGTGATTGCATGTATGCGGCTTTTTTGAAATCAAGTGTACTATCTCATAATTATATGGCTTCACCAAACTATAGTAGGTAGTACAGATATTAAGCGCTTATTGCTGCTTAAAACCTTTTTCCTACGAGATACTTAAAATTGTTGGATCACGGGTGAACACAAATCACAGCATTTTCCCATGAGAGTAGCGGACGAAGAGAGGACCCTAATAGCACCAGATATTTGACATCCGATTCTAATGTTATGTGCATTCGCCCGCTATTTCCCGGGTTACTTTTAGATAAACGCAGAGAATGTTGAGCGAAAGAGTAGAAAGAGCTTCAAGAAGAGCAACTCTGGTACTACAGAGTACAAAATCCCATGAAAATATTTGATATAAATTGGTAATATTTCTTGAACTGATTTGGTAATAATGCTCCAGTCAGTGGCGGATACCAGGGGGAGGGGCGATGGCCTTTCCTTCGCAACTGATCCAGCCCATATTTTCTTAAATAATTAACAAAAAAAATACGAAAAGATTGAAATTTTCAGCTTAATTTTCTGAAAAATTTAACTAGCGGCGCTATATTTTTGTTTAATTTTATAAAAATTATCTGGTTTTAATAATATATATATTTTTTTGAAATTAACTTTTCGATCAGTACAATCTCTGATCGTCTTCAGATGCAAACGAAGATAATTTACACCACCAAATTCGTGGAAATTCCTCAAAATCTTGGAATGCTGTTTTTAGGTGATTACATTACTTCTCTTAGCGAGAGAAGTAAAAATTGTGTATGTCGAAAGGCATTCTTCCCAACACTCACATCTCTTGATAAAGGCCGTGTGGTGGATCCATTATGCCTAAACAACTAGGCCACCCTTCGACCCCTGAGCATATTGTCGGAGAATAATTGGCGATGCACTTGTGCCCTGTGGGTCAGGACAACCGGTGATATCTGATAAAGAAAATGGGCTAAGCTAATTTGTATGTAACCAAAATGAGACCGTCTGAAGATAAGAATCATGTTCGAAATAAAAGAATCCAAAATAATTCCTATTTATTTCTATATCTAATAATAAACAAAACGATGTTTTAGTTTTGAAAAATTATTGACATTTGCCAAAATAATAGAAATTTTTGAAACTGCATTAAAATTGGTCAGTAATCTCTTCACATATTTTTTCTCGATCTTTGCCGCCATATTGCCAGAAAACGAACAGATTTTCTATCAGTTGTGATTGAAAATAGCGGAGAAGGTGGATTGGAAACTAAATCGGTAATAGTTGATCGGGCTATGTGGAGAGGGTAATGGCCGAAATCTTAAGGGAGGCATACCAAATTTTGAGAGCGGTTATTAGCTCTCCTGTCAAATATCGGCGATCGGACCAATAAGAATAAATATAATAAAAATAAAAAATAAATAAAAAAGAAAGTTTTACCAACCTCCACCAGTTCTACGAGTGATTGGTTTCAGTCCATCCACCAGTCGGACTTTTTACTATGACGAATCGATAGCAAAAAAACGAACTTTACAAAATACACCGGAGTACCACAAGAATAATGCCGGGTGCGACTTGGAGACTAGACGCAGACACGTATTTCACTCTTGTTAGGGATCATCAGTGCGAAAAAATATTCCCTAGAGCCAGGTCTACAACTTTGCCACAATTGAAATTGATACGAGGCCCAGTTTGCATTTAAAAACTGCGTTGTCCTTTATATCTGATAAACATTCTCTAATATTTTAAAACTATCGCTAAAGCTGCACCATAAATTATTGTGTGACTCGAACTGAAATAACTACAAATCAAATTTTGTAGATATCTTCAATCCCGCAATTTCGCACTGGTTTTCCCACGAAACACCCTTCCAAAAAGCAATCATCCCTTTTCTTTGCTGTAAATAAATACCTACCACCCTCCGCCTGTCATTGGCACCACACCCTTCGATTGACAAGTTCTCTATTATTGTTAAATGGATTAGCCATGAATCTAATGGATGAGCTCTATACCAGCGACTCTGCGATGTAAAGTATTGATAGAGCCCGCGTCATGTGAATTTTAGTTCCCATCAAATTTTCCGTGTTTGGTTCAATCTTCCTCAAAGTGTGAAACATGCGGAAAAATTCCACCAGTATTTTTTTGATTTTACGAAAAAATCGCGTTTAAAGTTTAATGTTATTCAAATAATTCGAATTTTTTTACAGCTCGCGGTTAAACTGTGCTTTTTTTACTACACCATATTAGAAGCTAATTTTTAGAACTAAGATTTTGTATTCTTCGGTGTTTATCAAGTAAGTAGCATAGTATTTTATTTAAATAATTAGTAAAACCAATTTATTTACATTCATAAATTGTTGACAATAACTCACCACACCGCCGCAGCGCCAATTTTTTAAGCAGCGGCGCTGCGCCAATATCGCTTTTAAGCGCTATCGTTTCAGGAATTTAATATCTGAAATAATGTCGCACCTTGCATGTTAGAGAACAATTAATTTCCCAGCGCATTATCGTTATATATCTGACTTTATATAAGGCCCATTTTAATTTATAGATATGGAACTGCCAGTTTCATTTATCGTCTTGGTACTACAGGGTGAAAACAACTAGTTGAACTAGTAGTATCGATACGAAGACTGGCAGGCTACAAAAAGCAGTTTTAGTTTTTGGATACCGGATTTGAAAAAGAGGAGGAGGTGGTTTTGATATTGAAAAAAAAATAGAACAAATGCATAGCTTTTATGAGGAACATGACAATATATGCAAACAAAACTTAGTAACTACAAACGCGGATTTAGTGTCAAATCTAGGGGGGTACTCAGATTTTAAGTCGTTTTTTGCAATTTTTGAGTCGAATTAAACTAAAATTGTTTATATCAACAGTATCATAGCGCCGCAGTCGAAAACTAAAAAAAAAAATTGCACTAAGAAAATGCCATTTTTAACACAAAATTATATATCAAAGGTGTTATAGCGCCGCAATTTATGTCCTACTTTTGATTTTCTAAATGTTTTCATAAAAAATTTAAAGCCAAGCTAGGGGGATTACCCCCCTATAATACTTTTTTTTGAGGTCTAAAAAGCTTTTTAAGTTGAAACATTACCTTGTATGTTGCATATCTCAAACATTAGATGGCTATCTCAGAAATAAATCGTTTCCGGTTTTTTTGGGCAAACCGGTCAATGATTCGCTCAATGTTAATTTCAATATGTCTGTTGATATGCAGCATCGCTAAGCCCGTCAGACGAATTTTGGTCGTAGTGTTTTTACGTACTTATGTTTTCAATCTTCTGAGGCAGGAGAAGCTTCTTTCTGACAAAGCATTACTTACTTAGCAACGGAAAAATATCGCCACTCTTGTTCATTGCCTCGAAATCGTTATCACATATGTTTTGATTTAAGCTTTTGCCTACTTCTGACCAATATTGTTTCCAAATACTGACTCCCAATAAAAGTTCAAGAATTTGTGTTTCTTATTTTAATGAAACAGTTCATAGTATTTGGAAACGACATTAGTTAATTTTGCCCTGATTTTGGCTTCACGTTGTATAAAACTTGGTATGAATATGTTCAGATCAAAAATAATTAAAGAATATCGTTATTGAACTTTGATTTTATGTCCGAAATGATTTTGTCTACAACTTGTTTAAAAATTGAAACTCTATAATACTGTTCTGTATTTCTAATATCGTGGTTTTTGCCTGATTCAAACTGTCCCAAAATACTGTGGAGGGATTCTGGAATATCTTTAAAGGAATGTTCTGCAATTTCTCGTTTTTTCTCCAAAGACTTCAGGGTTACCACCAGCATCTTTGTTGTCAACTTTTTTCTGGAGCAAAGGGGGGGGGCGATCACCCCCCTGCCCTCCCCCCTGAGACCACTACTGACTTTATGATACTTTAGTAGGTGTCAATGTTCCCAAAACTTTGAGAAATTTTTTGAGAAGTTTATTGGCTGTCCTTACTATCATTATATGTATAAGTCTCCGCTTGCTTTCCACAATAAAATTTTAACAAAATGAGTGTAAGCTTTCATGATCGCAAAAGTATAGAGTAACGGGTCAGCGAAAAATCGGTTAGTTCTTGAAATGTATATTTCGGACTTTCACAGTGGGATTTACTTAGATCTAAAATATTACCCCCCACAGGTCTAAATATTTACACCTGTGCAGGGTACTAAATTTTAAAACCAATTTTCAAAAAACAGTTACCCATACAGAAAAGATACAAAGTTATTGATTATTTTGTATTGTTATTGCAAAATACCACTGAAAAACTGCTTTTTTCTCAAAATACACCATATTTTAGAAAGGAGATGCCCTAAAACTAATTTTTTTTGATAGGTTTCAAAATGGCAAATGGCGAATACGCCAAAAATTTGGCACATAATAGTTTCATTATCTGTGTTTGAGCTTATAAAGTTGGTGGTTTTTTAGACCACTTCAGGGGGGTGGTTTAAATTTATAGCCCCCAGAAAGGATGGTTTTGTGGCATTTGGTAATAAGTTCGTTGATAATTTTCCTAAGTAACCATTTTTACAAGGATTAATTTACCTTATTTAATATTCCAACTCCTCCCATTTTGTCCAGAAAAACGCCATATTTTGAACCCGTTTTCAGCACACAAAATATATTTATGAGGGCACTACGAGGCAAAACAAACATAAGTGAAGGTCACTGATTATGCACGAAAAATATACCAAACAAAAAACCCAAAACAACTATTAATTTATTTGCAAACTGAAAGTAAAACATTGAGGTTATCTAAAAGCTCCCTCAAAAAAACTTTTCTTACTCAAAGCCCACTCATTTCAAAGCTGTAGCTTTCATCAGTAGAGGTCGGTGCAAGCCAAGGTGCAAGCAGAGGTAAGAGATCCGAACTCGCTGTTTGTGATTGAACGCCACTCTAATATTTTTAAACTGACATTTCGACAGTAACAGAAACGTAAAAAAAACTTGCATTTAAGTTTTTTAATACATTTCATAAATAAAAACACTTTTTAAATAAATACAAAATTAATCTACTCCCTATTTTATTATTACTTATCTAAATCGCTGTGTGACATCAAGTATTAATTGGAAAAATTAGTTAACAAGGGTAAGTTTTAATTAGAGTGTATATAACCCCAATATTAACTTGTTTTGCAGAGTATTTATGCGTGGGTTTAAATTTTTTAATTTTTTTTTTTCTAAATTGAAAATTTTCTCTTAAATCCAACAAAAGATTGTGTTAATATGATTATTCAATAAACAAATTTATTATAAATCAAACTACGTCCAAAACCCAGGGAAGGTTCGTTTAAAATGCTGAAAACCAAAAATTTAACTTAAACTTAGGACCATTTTAAAATAGACTAAACCGTTTTAGTAAATCTCACTGTCATTGTCTATATTTTACTTATACACGACCTTTCGATCATTACAATCTCTGATCGTCTTCAGGTGCTACTACAATTTATTTCTAATACTACGTACTTATATACTATGTAAAATCACTAAACCGTGAAGTTTAAGAAGTTGGCTCCGTCCAAGAAGGGGCTTCCAAATATTTGGAATTTCAACACTTGGTTTACTGAAAATACCCTGATTCTGCCCAATAAAGGAATTTTCATTTCTTCGAGTGTGACTCCTTGTACAAAACCTTTGCTTCCGTCCACTTCATTCGGTGTTGTTTTGACCATGCATGTTCACCTCTTTGGGTATTCGTGCCAGCAATTGAGTTCGCAAAAATTTACGTTGTCCAGCATTGTTGGCACCGATGCCCACTATTGTTCACGGACCCCAAAGGTTGGTGGAAAGTTTTATGATGGATGATGTTACCTCAAAAACTGCCAGCTGAGTTTTATTGTTTTTTGTTTTTTAATCAAGAAAGTTTATATTTTTTGTGATCAGGGATGGAATATAAATTTAAAGGGGGGCTGCACAAATGTCCATGAAACTCTCTCAAGAAACTAGTTCCTCTAATGATGAGAAACTGGATTTAATTTTAACTTAACTAACTTAGATTGAGAGCTATGTAGTAGCCAAATATGATTTAATGGACTTCAAATCCCAGAATCCATGTGGTTTCTTTTTAAATAAAAAAAGATCAGCTTCTAAAGGAACTGTGTTTATGTAAGTATCTGTCAACTGCGTTCTTAGTTTTTGTCGGTGGAACATTTGACTGATGCCACTCCACCGATTTCACCAAACTGATGCCATCGAAATCACCAAGTCGATGAATTTCAGTGGACTTTAACTCGCCCAGCTAGTGGTCTTTTTGTTTCACCTATAGCTATGTATGATTCACCACACTCACAAGGAACTTGGTCAATAAATTCCTTTTTTTTTGTTCTCCCGTTTTGTTTTACTAAGAAGGCTTCGAATTGTATTATTAGATTTAAAAGCTTTTTTATTATTAAAGTTGTTGTTGTTTGTCCCG
This sequence comes from Oxystoma pomonae, assembly GCA_963921995.1. Taxonomy (NCBI): domain Eukaryota; kingdom Metazoa; phylum Arthropoda; class Insecta; order Coleoptera; family Brentidae; genus Oxystoma; species Oxystoma pomonae. Next base: position 114,213,832 of record OY998166.1, on the reverse strand, counting down.
TTTGGTGAAATTTAGAAATAATATTATGTTATAGGTTTAAGGTTGTACTTATTCTACTGTAGATACTTCGTAATGTTTCTTATTTCGATTTCCCAATCACGAGAATTGTTACAAATTTGAACGGCTCCGTTACACAAAGCTCTTATTGTGCCTTTGTTTATGCGTTTGGTTGTGGCAGAATGATTCGAACTTTGATTTAAATATTGTCCTGTGTGAGTGGGTTTACGATAGACTGTTGTTCTGATGTCGCTTTCCACTTGTTTGACAAGTACATCGAGAAAAGGAATTTGACAATTTTGCTCCAACTCCATTCTGAATTTAATAATGGTGGGTCTTATGTTATTTAGGTGGTGAAGAAATTCTGAAAGTTGTTGGTCATTCCCGGTCCAGATAATAAAAATATCATAAACATATCTCAGCCAGAGCTTAGTTTTATATGTTGCGCTATCAACTGCGTGTGATTCGAACCATTCCATGTAAACATTGGCCACCACTGGCGAAAGCGATGAACCCAATGGCAGACCGTCATCCTGAGCATAAAACGTATCTTTTACCTGAAAGTAAGAGTTTTGTATCACACCCTCCATCCGCAGGCTGGTACGTTCATAAAGGCATTCGTCATCTCTGTCTAATAATATCTATATATTGCTCCTATTGTTTTTTTTAGATGACGTTTGACGTCAAATTAGCTTCTCGCGTATTTTTTTCTTTCTTGTTTATTTATTTTCATCTTTAATTTAGTTTTGTGTAAAATTATATGCAAAAGGTTTAGCTATACGCGCACATGGGCGCCCTAATAGGTAACTAGATGAAACATTTTTCGCCGTCATGTCAGCAAGTTCTGCTAAAACGCCGCCAAGTTTTTCGCTCATAAAAACTTACCATTAGTGCCTTTTGGCTCGTTTTTCCTATCGTAAGTACCACTTTGCTGTATTTATATTGGACCACCCTGTAGTTCGATTATAGAAACATGTGGACTTATACCGCAATTGTAAACAAACTGATAAAAGATCTCCGTCGCTATTTTCCGGGATTCTATGCTTATTTGCACCGTCATAATAATTTCTCCTAGTTGAATGAGAAAACATGGGTACCGAGGCGCGCGGGTACCAATTTGGTACCATCGCGGGACGATTTCGCAAGCGATAGACGTCCATTCCCGGCACTAATTAGAGTATTAGGAGAACGTAAAGATGGACTAAAGAAGCACCTGTGTATACCCTTTTAGGCACTCTCTCGGGTATCGAGTCGGTCACGACGAACTAAGGTCGTTTGCTCATTGTCCTTTGGATAAGGTTTGTCCCATATAACTATTAGGTATATAAAGGCCCAGGATGCCAGAAAATCGTAGCGGCAACGCTCAAAATCTAGATTGCCGGACGGCTCTCGTTCAGCGCACTTCCAGTTAACGCATGCGCATTGGATCCCGGCCAAGTTGACACCGCAAACGTACGGATGGTTGACATAAGAATTTTGACGTAAAAAGTACATGCGGATTTGTTTTTTGACGAGCTTCTATTAAATTCCGCGCCCATTGCCGACAAGGTGGCTTTGTGCTCAGTATACCCAAGACGCACCCAAGCGTGTTTTTTCTGTTTGAGACAATAATGTGTTTGAAATTAACTCTGTGTTTCGGACTTCCATTGTCTATATTTTATTTATACACGACGTTTCGATCAGTACAATATCTGATCGTCTTCAGGTGCAAACTACAATCAATTCGTAAGGCTACTTATATGCTGTTGGAAATCACTCAACCGTGGAGGAGGGGCTTTATTCGTTATTGTTTTGAACATGCGTATTCATGTGATGTTCCTTAATCCTAACAGATAGTGGTTTTAGACTTCGGGGGGGGGAGGGGGTTAGGGATAAATAATAAACAAAACCGGTTTTAACCCTAAAACCCCCCCTCTCGGTGCGCCAGTGCTAGATTTAAAAGTTGTTCTAATATCAGAGTTGTTCGCTACTCTTCGAATTTTCTCTGATACTCCTTTAACGTATGGAATTTTAAGGAATGCATTTGCCTGGTTTTGATCTTGTAATCTCTGTCATGTTTGTTGAAATTTAGAAATAGTATCTGTTATAAGTTTAAAGCTGTAACCATTCTGCTGCAGATCCTTCTTAATGTTTCTTATTTCGATTTCCAAGTCACGAGAATTGTTACAAATTTGAACGGCTCGGTTATCAAAATTCTTATTATACCTCATTTGGTTGTAGCAGAATGATTTGAAACTTGATTTAAATATTGTCCTGTGTGAGTGGGCTTACGATAGATTGTTGTTCTGATGTCGCTTTCTACTCGTTTGACAAGTACATCAAGAAAAGGAATTTGACAATTTTTCTCCAACTCCATTGTTAATTTAATGGTGAGTCTTATGTTATTTAGGTGGTGAGGAAATTCTGGAAGTTGTTGGATCAACATATCTCAGCCAGAGCTTGGGTTTATATGTTGCGTCTGATGAATGCCGGGAAGGGGATGAATCTTCATTCCACTACCAGAGCAAAATGTACATCCTAATATTCAATTAGTCGGACGACCTTTTTCCAAAAGACAAAAAAAATTTCAACCTGGGAAAGTGGAAGAAAGTGGGCACTCTGGGTAGTTACGAAAAGAAGACGCGTGGGGGCTTCTATAACCACTAGGTACTGCCGTGCCGAAAAAACCGCGTCAAATCCTTTAGAAAAGTTTTACGAGATTTCATAACGTTTTATCAAGTTTTGTATGTTTTTTGTGCGATATGAATGTAAAGCAAACTCGTAAAAGCGAACTCAAATCTCATAGAGCACTGATATTTTCTATCCGTTTTTACGAGGAATACAGCCTGGCTCATAGAATCTTATAAAACTCTATAAAACCTCTCACCAACTTTCATAAGAAACTAAGCGGGTTTTTTAACAGGGTACGCATGCTTGTAACTCTTTTTTACCTGGGGGCCGATTTAGAGCATCTATAGACAAATACAGGTACACATTTTTTTTTTGCACTACTTCTTTACTAAGTTTACCTGTTCAGTTTGGACCGGCTTTAACCATGATGCCTGTGAATGTTTCCCCGTATTTTATTGAAATTTACCACTGCATTTTTAACATATTTTTAGTTTTACCTTTAACTGGCATTAAACTAAGTACTCTTTTAATTATTAAAATGTCGTAAAAATTGGCCATTTTAACCGATTTTATCACACGAAGGAAACAAGCAAGAAAACTTTTTCTTATTTAAGCGGTGTTGTCACATTTTATCTACTGTTTTTCTCTACTTCAGTATATTTGCTACAATTTTTTAATCAAGTGGGCCATGCTTGTCTTTTGAATCTATACTGAATATAGGAATGATTTTTGAAGAGGGGCGGTGGCCGAGCAGAAAGGGTTTCTAATACGCGATTGAAGCATCCTGATTCTTGCAAAAGATTGCAACTTCAAGACTCGTGTCGACCACATTTTTTTTTAATTTTGAAAGCGATCAGTAGGTTTTACAAATTGACAAAATATTTCGATAAATGACTAAATACAAAATGATAAATGCTCATAAAAATAATCCGACTATTTTGGTCCGATCGATCATGGCCTGCTTGATAGTTTCTTGCTTGTAGTAATTTGATTTTGCAGCCAAGCAGCTTGTACTAATAATAGATTAAAAAAAAGTTGACTGAAGATGCGCTAAATTGGCCCCCTGACCCCGCAACCCAAACAATAGAATATTTACAGCAAAACGTTCAATGGAACAAACCCTGTGCATATCCCTCGCTCCAATATACAAAACCCATTAAATTCTATAGATCAGTCCATTTCAATGGTTTATGTTTTCAGATGCGGTGCGCACTGCTGCCTGGTGGTTGCCTACTTATGGGTGGATAATAACGTCCCATGGGTCACGAACTCAGAGAATCCACTTTATCAGAACTATTTATTTGTTTGAACCTGCACCATAATGCGACCAGCGAATGCCGTACCAAATCGTGCAATGAGATACATAATTCGACTATAACTTATATTGGTACTTCTAATAAGGTAGATAAACATTTTGAAGTGATGTGTAGTTAAGGGGGGGGGGTGGTTCTAGAGCAAAACCCCTCTAAACAAGGTGTAATAGATTTCTGATTATTCTTCATAGCAATGAGAGAACATTTACATGCATAGCACATGCGGTAAACCTCCTTTTGAGGATGTCCTGTTGAGCACATCTTTAGCGTATGCTTGGTACATACTATTCAAGTATATGCTATTAAGAATATCCATAGCAAATGCTATGAGTGCACCATTTGAGCAGGTCCTTTTGAGTACATCTCTAACACATGCAAAGAATATATCAATTTTAAAACATTTTTCGGTCCGTTTAGCGCACATGCTATTCTGGTACAACATCAAAAGAATGAGCTTCTAAGTATTGTCTTAACATATGCTAAGGAAATACCACTAGAGAAAGTCACTATTAGAACATCTTTAGCATATGCAAAGTATATATCACTTATTGAAACATTAGTTGGTTCTTTTAGCGCACATGCTATTGTGGTACTGCAAAAAAAAATCAAAAGAATGCGCTTCTGGTATTTCCGTAACATATGCTAAGGAAATACCATTAAAGAAGTTAACTTTTAGAACATCTATAGTATATTCAAAGTATATTATTTGGTCCTTTTAGCGCACAAGCTATTCTGGTACCGTAAAAAAACATCAAAAGAATGTTATTCTAGTATTTCCTTAGCATATACTAATGAAATACCATTAAAGAAGGTTACTTTTAGGACATCTTTAGCATATGCAAAGTATATACCAATTATAAAATAAGTTAAAAAAAAACTCGAAAAAAAATCGATGACCGGAAACGAACCCGGTAACCTTTGGTTTCGAGATGCACATGCTAAGGATGACAAATTGCTATGTGGGGAATGACTGACAAAAATTATTTAGTGGACCGCTGACGAACATCAGTTAATTTGTTAACAAAGTTGTTTCGCCAATAACTTTGTTATTGAGCCATTGAAGAAAAGACTACATCTGGACCATACATTATTGGCTCACTGACTACCTTCAGTTGGTGTGCCTACGTCTCTCTCTACGATATTCGTTCACTTTGTTGAGTCATTGAAGAAAAATCGACGTCTTTGGATGGAATGGAAATTTCCCTATAGTCGCAATGGTCCAGTGGTGATAGCGTTGGCTTGGTTATCTGCAGGTTAACGGTTCAAATCCCGTCATCGTCCCACTTTTTTTTATTTTTTGTTGGTTTTTTTTCTTAGGATGTATTGATATGTGGTTCTTAGAACACAAAAATATATTTTTGATTTTATTTAAGGTCATATTTTAGGATTTAAGTAACTAAATACCGTTACATGGAAACCACCTAAATTGGACCAATGACTGTGACAAAAATCCTTTATTATGCCAATATATTTTTGTTACTGATCTAGCAACCATTGAACCAATGAGGTGGTATGTCAGTTAAGCATAAAGGTATAACTTAAATAGAGACATTATGTTTACCACAGTTGCGATCAGACATAAGGTAAACAATTTGGCGACAATGCCAGATTGCGCCAAAAGTTGTATCTCTACACGTAATGTTTTTAAAAACATATTATTTTTATAACTTTATCATTTACATGCAATTATGCAAATTCTCCGGTTTGTTTTTTTAAACATGGAAAAACACCTTATTATTGTTCAAATATATAAAGAAATTTAGGTATATTATATATTTGCATTTAAATTTCCTTGAATCTTCACAATTTTAACTCAACAAAAAATTTATACATGTTAAGGTACTTGAAATATACATCATTTTTTCGATGGAAATATCATATAAAATACCTGATATTTTGACCGAAAGGTTTGTTATCATATGTTTTTTTGACGCCTTCTTGTGATAGGCCGCCATAGGCGTGCAACTAGTGTTGCAGTAAATACAATATGTAATTAATAATTATAGGTTTTTTTAGGATATTTTGGCGAATTTGTGATAAAAACAAGATGGTAAGCACTTATAATTAATTACACTATATTTGGTATAATGAACCAACCCCAGCTGCGACATTTTTAAATATCCTACATGAGTATTTTTGATACTATCTGTAGTCAGCTTATTTTTTCGGCTGAGATTTGTTTATAAATAGTACAAGCGTTCCCGGTATAAATATAAATTTTTAAAACATTATTATGTTAGACACAGGATAAAGAATGTATGTTTGTTACAACTTTTTATTTATAATATTTACATAGGTAGATACTCCACGTAAGATTTTTTTGTATTTATTAAAAATGTAAAGATACTTTTGTACGTCTTAAATAAAAATTATAGTAGAGTGTATAAATTCCATTTCTTTACACAACGAAAAACCATCATATAGTACCTATGATATAGGTATCATCCTTTTTCGAAATACCACTATTTTTAGTCGAATTTGCTTATTTTGTCCACATTGGGTTTTTGGTAATTTGTTAAACTTCTAAATCAGTTACATCATCATCATTTTAGAAGTTTAACTTCTTGTTTTAATTGTCTTAGGAGCATATTCCTATTGGAAAGATTAACACGCCAGGACGAACCCGTATCAGGTGACTTATAATAAGCGAGTGATTCAGAGTTGCAAGTCAGAGTGTGCGATGGTGTTAAATGATGTCTGGATTGAGGGTGACTAGTGAATTTACTGACGAGCCCACGCTAGTCACCCCGGGCGAAACATCGTTTAATTATTTCTCCTTTCACTTTGGACTTTTGTGTGTTCCTTGTGGGGCACCCGTCAAATTTTTGAATTTTCGTTCTTTCCTCCCGAGATCTTTTGATCTTCCCTTTTTTAAATTCTTTTCGGTTGATGTAACTGATTTAGAAGTTTAACAACAATTTCCTACTTGCATAAAAAGCTTCTGCCTAAGGTTATATATATTTGGTATTTTTAAAATCAAAACCAAAAAATTATTTTGTTTCCATTTTTAATTTAATCTAGTTTATAAATTCCTCTAAAAACTCCAATTAGACTTAAAATTCACGCCATGCTAAAAAAATATTTTTACCTATGCTAATTTTTTAATAAAGTTTTGCAGGTCACTTGACATTAAATAGGTAAAGAAACTACTTCGCAAATGCGTGTGAAAAAGTCTAATGTTACATATCAAATTGAATATAGAAAGTTCAACTTCCCACACGCCGTGCGTAAAAAAATAAGCACGGCGTGCATAAAAAACTGTCATAGCGTGCGTGAAAAAACGTTTAACCCACGCAATTTCTTTTTAAATGGTACTTTATGAACCAAATTTTTAAATTTTGAGTTGAAATGTGTGTTCTAACTCGTAGAAAAAAAATTGTACCTGACCCTCGCGGAAGTGTCTTTCCCGCCCGAACCCCTCCCGTGCGTAAAAGTATCACTTTCCGCACTAATTAGGCAGATAACTCTGGAAAATATTTAAAAAATTAATATTTTCTATATTATATCTTTACATAAATATTTTCACAATGACAAATATAATACCTCTCCATACCCTCGGTATCAATTATTAAGTATAAAAAAATTAAAGATTGTATTTCGAAAAAAATTCTGAAAGTCTGAAAATAACGACCAAACCTTTTTACATTTATAAATAATGAGCCGCTTCTGGCCGCTGCTAAACGTAAGGTGGTTGGAGCATGTGTGAGGAGGAGCATGTCTGGTGCAGCGTTGCCAGTGGAACATAAAATGGTTTTCCCTAAATCTGACGACTGGTCGCGTTTAAAGCAATTTATGAATGACTTGATGGGTCTATTTTAGTTAAACGTCTTTGCAGTTAAACGACTCATGGGCCAAGTTAGACAGAAAGTTACCGGCTAGATATCTGCTACCTTCAGTGGTCCATTGAACGAATAACTGAAGTTTTAAATTGGACCTATACAGACCGCTTCAAGCTACTGCGAACATAGGGCGAAAGAAGTCTAATTTGCCAGTGTACGTACATGCAGAGACACCGCACGCCTATCAGTGAAGCAACCAACACTCAGGCTTCCGATCGCCATTCGCCGCCGTTCGCCTTGTATTTAGCACGCCTCTAACCACGGTGCTGTGTGGAGCGTAGTCAATGAAACCGGAATTTGGTCAATAAATACGCAAATTTTTATAACGTAATTTTCTTATTTTTTGTCACTGATAAATAAGAGCGTTTTATTGTCAACTGCTCAGATTTATCAGTGACGACGTGTTACAATGAAAATAATAAGGAGAAACAAAATAAAAGCAAGTTCTCAAAATAAAATAATACATTCTAAAAACCAAAAAGAGTCTCCCAGTCAAAAAAAAATTAAAGCAAATGTTCGAAAGGTCCTCCTTGCTCGGCTAGACGATATCCGAGCCTACTATAAAACCCCTTCCAACGTTTCCCAGCATGTTAGGGGTGATAATTTGAAAAGCTTCTTCAAAAACAGATAGAAGTCATTAGGAGCAAGATCGGGAGATCGAGCTGGCCATAAAATAGTTCCCCGTGTACTTATAACCCGATTAGGAAATACATTATCAAGATATTCCCTAACAAGGCCAACATTGTGAGCGGAACAACCATCTTGTTGAAACCATGTTTCACCAAATCTTACACCTAACAACTGCCTAGCAGTTGGAATAATGTGCTGCTGCAGTAGATCCAAGTATCTAGGACCATTCAAATTTGCAATTGCCGTTAATAAAAAATGGCCCAATTACGTGTTCCCCTACAATACCCCCCCCCAAACATTTAGTTTTTGGGGATACTGTGTACTTACGTCAAAATACAAATGCAAATTTTCCCTCGACCAATATCGAACGTGTGTTGGGTTATGACGATTTGACCATTGCACTTTTTCGGCAACTTCGTAGACATCCATTTTTAGTTTTAAAAATGTATTATTTCAATTAAGAACTTACCCATCTGTTTCTCGAGCAAGGCAGAAATAAAACAAAATAATAAAAACAAAATGAATTTCCAAAAGATAACTCTGCAGCGTGCTTCGAATCCACCTCGGTCGTATGGCACGGAGAGTAAATTGGACTTGATTCCCCCTATGTTCGCAGTAGCTTGAAGCGGTCTGTATTTATCCATCACAAACTGCTTATAGGGATCTTGCGGTAAAAGCTTAAAGTTAATATTTTTTGTAGGATATTTGATTTATTGCCTAAGAGCCGCTTAAAGTTAACTCCAGGGTAAACCTGACAGGCGAGGGTAAGTTATCTTACTCCAGGGTGAACCTAATCCTAAAAACGTTTTGGATTAAAACAGCAAAAACCTAAGCCTAAAACCGGCCATAAGTTTTCTTGGGGCGAGAAGTAATTATTTCTCTTTAAATAATTTTTTGCCTACGGCTCTAGTTTTTGTTTGGTTTGACACTGGCAGTTTACAAAATGCCTATTCTTCTATTCGAATAAAGAAACTTATATCAAGAAGAGAACCAAAATTTTAATAAATAAAAAGTTATAGAATCTCTTCAAAAATGCAAACTTTAACAATAAATGCTTCTTATAAATAATGGGGCCAGTTTTTTCCTCTAAAGCAGGTAGGTACTTCAGACCCCGCAAAACCAGCGTTTATGTGTAAAAATCGCCAAATAAATAAAATAACAATTTTTTTTAAAACCATCATTTTCCGGTTCCCATACTCATCACATAAATTATATATTAATGCAAGTACTTTAATCCCTTATAATAGTGCATTATTTGTTTTCAAGAATTTTTCCCATGGGACGATGAGCCACATAAAAGTCACCCCAAACGCCACCCCCGTTTAAGGGGGTGTTTAGATTGTATTATTTTTGTATTGTACATCATGTATTGTATACCACCATTACCCCTATTATGTTGACTTTGCTGTGCGACGCTCGGTTGACACCCTAGGATTTTTACCAATTGACCGAAATCATATGCTCGCTCCCTTTACTGTTATTGTGTCTCTGTGCAACTTTATTTTCTTTAAAAGTATTATTATGTAAGATAATACAGGGTCGTCAAACGTGATTGCTTGTGCTTAAATACTTTAGCGAATATTATTTTTTTGTGGTATTTTTGTGTATTTTGGCAAATCTAAAATCATAGGTAAAGAACTTGGTAAAGAAACAGAGTTTTGTTGTTTGAAAAGTGAGAGAAGAAAGAAACTTAGAAAATACTGAAATTAAAAGAGAGGGTATGTTTTACCTACTTTGGCTTTTCTAACAGCAAATATCGTTTGGTGCAGTGACCCTATTAATAAAAAATTGGTGCTGGAAAGCACGGTTTACTAAGCAAAATCCTGTTACATTTACATTACCTCAATGTATTTTCGTAACCTGTTATATAGCGCAACTTGTAACGTTAACTACGATATTACATTGTCAGTACATCATTTGTCCTAAACATTTACGTAACAGTGTTACGTTCGATATTTTTAACAAGCATGTGACTTTCATGTAAAGGCGCAATTGCACAGACGAACATGCTCAAATAAAAGCTCGTGCAAAAGATCTAAAATTTTTTGCGTGAACATTTTCGTGAGCTTTTCTTTGAACATTTTGTTCGGGTAAATTTTTGAGAAAATTATTGCTATCTATTTTGGAAACATATTTTTAAAGATGAGAATAAATAAAATTTCACATCAGTGATCAGTGATCTCAATTCTTTAACAAAATGGAACACCAACTTTTATTTAAAATTTTTGTGAAAAAAAGCCAACGGCAAGCGAAACACTATTATTGGCTCTACTATCAGTTTTGTCACATGGATTAGGGTTACTTATAATATTTTTTTCTTAGGGTTTTTCCCGGATTTTTTTGCCCGGGGTTTTTTTTATTTTTTATTTCCAAGGGTTTTTTTCCTAAAGTCAAAAAAAACCCAGGAAAATTTTTCTTTTCCAAAAAAATTTTTAGTTTTTCAAATATCGGCAAAAAACTTAAAAATTGCACTTTTAATCGGTAATCCGCGCCTCACGACTATGAGGAGTGGTGGGGAGGGGGATTTTTTTAAAACACATTTTTGTAACTTTACTTTATCTTTAGCTTTTATTGTTGTTTTTTAATTCCTCACACCAGATTTACCTAGTTAGTTTAAGGTCCCAAGGGTTGCTTAAAAAAGCAAAAGGTTCATGAAAATGCTGAAGATATAGATATTTACTGTCAATTTAATCTAATAATCAAGGTCGATTACTGACACTGAACCAACAATATGCAAAGGGCAACATTGCGATTCAAAAGCGTGGCCGGCCTACTACCTGCGAAATCCAAAACGCGGGATGATAGATCGGCGACACAGTCTACTAAATTACTGCTAAATTATATTTTTTAGACAAAGGTCGGGTTCGTAGGGTTGTAAAAGTGGGCAATAAACGAGTATTATTTAAACCGAACGTGCTTTTGTTCATATATTTGAGATTTAATAAAATGTATATAGGTTTTTTAATTTGACTTAATTATTATGATAAAAGACTAAACTAGGAAGTAAAATAAAGGGATATTCCTTTAAACGAAAATTTTTATCATTATATTTTACAGGCAACAACAATAAATAAGTGCCAATTATTATTTTTTTTATTCTCGTTTTTTTTACAACCCCAAAAAAGTTACAAGTATACTGGCATATCCCCTATAAAAATCAGATCAATCGAAGTTGCTTATGAGGTAAAATGTGAATTTCGGCATCAAATCGTTTTTCCGTCGGAAAGCACTTGATTAAAAATACCTTATTTCAAAACTTTGTTTTTCTATTTTCAGTTAAGTTCAATGAATTCCGATAACAATATATATTTTGAATTTGTAAAGAAATTTTTATACCCCCAATTCTTCAAACAAATTTTGCTCAACATTCTCTCCAAAATTTACGTGTGTTTTTTTATACGAGATTTTGCTCGAACATTTCTTTGAACATTTTGCTCAAGAGGCTCGTGTAAATGTTTGTCGGCATTTCAACATCAAAGGAAAGTTTGTCTGTGTAAATGCGCCTTAACATTTAATGTTACAAGGCTAGGTATTTTTTTTTTTTAATTTACCCCTAACTTGTTAAATATTGGTTCAAAGAACATAAAAAATATATTTTTGTGCTTTAGAATCTCTGATCTTCATGATTACATCTTAAACAAATAAAAACAAATTAATAAAAATAAAAGAAAACAAAATATGCGCTGACGGGACTCACTATAAAGACGATAGACCAGAGGCGTTTTCTCGCGTTGAAATTGTTTAAATATTTTTAAAAAGTTTGAAACATTTGTTTTCTCCCGTTGCAACGGTGACGTCACACCTAAACGTGTTAAAAATGTTTTGAAACGGAATCCACTCTAGTTTTAAAACTGACGCGTGCGTAGAAGATACGTCAAAATTCTACATTTTTGTTTTAACCTAAGATTTTTTTTTGTTTTTGCACACCATACTGAGTTATTCTTAAGAGTTAAAAAAAATCGTATCTTGTTAGCCATTCTTCATGGTATCCCTGTGGTCTTATATGATTTTCGGGGTTTAAAAGAACAGTAAATAAGCCGTACACTCGAAGGTTTTGTTAAATAAAGCAGTAGTTGATCCATTTTAATTTTAAACATCAAAAAAATAAAGAGAAAAACAAAAAAGTGAGGTTAGCCTAAATTACGTCAGCGTTTTGAACTACTAATTTTTTCTCGGTTCTAAATGATGACGTCACCTCTAAATAGTTTCAGATAGTATTTCAAAATTATTTCAACGCGAAAAAACGCCTCAGGATTTTAGCGCCTTAAACCACTAGGGCATCTCGGATTTGTTAAGAAATATCACCAATTCACGGTATATTAATGCAGTGGTGTCATTGGTCGATTTTTACAAAAAATAAGAAATTGCTTTTTTTATTATCAATTTTAATAAATAAAATACATGTAAAAAGGTTTCAGTTGCAATATAAAAAAATTTATATACAAATATTGAATCACAAAAATTTGATTGAATCATAATTTGCCAAAATTAAAAAAAATACCTACCTAGGTATGTATATAAATTCGTTGGACCGTAGAAAAATCAAATCATAAAATCAATAAAATGATCGTAGGTTACTGCGAATACATATTCTTAAATTTATACTTATATTTCCTTTTGTGGGAAAATTTCATTAATTTTGGAATTTTTGCATAAAAATTACAATTATATTTGGTCATTTTCCAATAAATTAGCAAGTTTGTTTTAAAGTTGAAATTAATTTAACTCACAATACTGCTGCTTTCATGCCATCATTAATAAACCAAACTTGTTTCAAATTTGATGTTTAATATTATTACACTTACAATAGTGTATTTTGTCATGTCATAATAAAGAACCAAATTTGTTTTAAATTTGACATTTAATAAACTTACAGTATTGTGTAATATCATGTAACTGTAACGAAGCAAATTTGTTTCAACACTGACATTTATTAAACTTCAAATAATGTTATTTTTCAGTTACTTTATCGTTTACATTTCTTGTTAAATCCAAGTTAAATATTAACGTAAAATTAGCGCTTCTTTCGTGTTAATTTTTAACTTACATTTTACTTTTTTCAAACATTTTTCTTCATGTATAAAAAATTACATCAATTATACATTTTTTCAACGTTAAAAGCCTTTAATGTAACAGACCTTGCTTAGTGGGAATATTTTTAAAACATCAAACGTGATTGTTTGTTTAGCGATTATTATTTTTTTTTATTATTTTTGTGTATCTTGGCAAATCTAGGGTAAAATTATAGATAAAGAACCCGGTAAAGAAACAGAGTTTTATTGTTTAAAGAGTGAGAGAAGAAAGAAACTTAAATACCTTGGCGAATATTATTTTTTTGTGTTATTTTTGTGTATTTTGGAATCTAAATTTATAAGTAAAGAACTTGGTAAATAAACAGAGTTTTGTTGTTTGAAAAGTAAGAGACGAAAACTTAGAAAATACTTAAATTAAAAGAGAGGGTATGTTCTATCTACTTTGGCTTTTCTTACAGCAAATATCGTTTGGTGCAGTGACCCTATTAATAAAAAATTGGTGCTAGAAAGCACGGATAGTTCTCCATATAATCAATTATTTTATGTTAAAAAATATCTCGAAAACTATAGCTTTGAAAAATTTGAACCTTACAACAAAATTGTTGGGTAATATTTACGAAAACCAAAATCTGAAAACCGCATATCAATAGCTGCTTTACTACTAAAGTTTTGATTTTTTTTATACATTTTAACATTTTTTCAAATAACTCGGAAACTAAAGATCCCACGATTTTGGACTTTATTATAAAATTTGTAGTCCATATTCAGGGAAACTTAAATCTGAAAACCGTATAGCGCCACTTGCTTTTGTTCCAAAGTTACAATTTTTTTAAATATTTTTTCCCACTTTTCTCCCCTTCAACCCCACACCACCCTACCTAAAATTTAATTAGTTCATGGCCAGCCGATAGAGGATTTTTTTATTAAATTCCGTTAAAATCGATTAAATCGTTCTTGAGTTATCGTGTATTCAGACAGACAACAGACAACTTTTTTTGTCGATTAAGGTGTTTTGGAACCTTAGTAACTATTTTTTGATAAAAAAGAAAAAAGAAAAGTGAAAATTTCACGATTTTAATAGTCCCCCATACACCATATTGTTATGTGTGCTGATAATATTTTTAGTAAAATTTCATAAAACTTTTTTTTGCACACTTTTGTATCTATAATTTTAGGGTTAAAAGCATAACTTTCATAAATGCATCAATTCAAAATGTTTTTCTACATTCCCAGCCTTGACAAAAAGAACGATACATTTTATTATTATAACATGTCAGTGTCAAAAACTGCAAGCAATGAAAAATAAAACGAATGCCTGTCGAACTAGGTTTAGTGGTGGCACAATTGTAAGATATTCCACGGCCAAAATGTAAACAAGTACTCTTCCCGCCAAAATTCCTGTCAAACAAAACCTAATCTAAAAACTTCAAATGTGACAACAACATCCAGAGTCGATTTGGTTCTAAAATTTCCCAGGAGTATATGCAAAAGAAGGATACCTCGATTGCGTTATATTTTCGATTATTGTTTAAATTTACAGATAATTGTTTTTGGTAACATGTGTATGCAATAAAAAGTTTTTAATTTTTATTAATTTCCGGATTATACTTAAATTTTCATATCAAAAATGCTATGACGTCATCTATTAGCTTACATCAACAGAACAAATGGTCGTAGATAGCACAACCTGTGAAGATCCATACCTTGAGAACCGCTAACTATTCTGAACCAGCAAAATAGGCTGGTGAATTCTCAAGTCAGCTGAAAGGTGACGTCATAGCAATATTCATCTGAAAATTTAAGTACAATCCCGAAATTCATAAAAATATATATTTAAATATCAACAATTATCTGTAAATTTAAACAATATTCCAAGATATCACGAAATCGAGGTCTGCTTCTTTTGCTTATTCTTCTGGAAAATTTTAAGACCAAGGTTAACCAGGATTGTGATAAATCGAAATCGACTTAGGGCGTTTGGATTTCTGTCGACTTTCAAACCTGGTTTTGTTCAGTGGGTCATTGAGGTTAGGTTTTGTCTAAATAAAAATGCTAGGCTTATTAATTGTTGTTTTTTAAATCACAATAGGTTGCTGAAATGGCTTGAGTACATAATAATTAAATCACTAGAATCGTGACAAATTCGACACACAAAGATAAATAATCGCTTTTGTCATATTAGCTACATTATACAAACAATTAATCCACTTCGTTTTTCAACACAATTTCTTATAAATATACACTCAACACACACGCAAGTTTAAGCCAACTAACTGGTAATGATTTTTAAAGAGGAGGTAGCTCTCTAGATTATTGTGTTCAAGTACCTTTGTCTTCTTAAAGAGGCTATAAAATCTTGACAACCTCTCCTCTGATGTGCTGGTTTAAGTTTGTCCTATAGTAGGGCAGATGCCCCATGTAAAATAAGTTTTACCGTAGGCTGAAAATGCCCTTTAAACAGGAGGTCCGGGACCCTTACCTGATTACAAAAAAAATATTATTTATTATATATGCTCGCGCGCAAGGGGGCAGGGGAGGGGGAAGTTTTAATTTATTTTTTTACATGTAATGTATTGTATTTCATAATTTATATTTCAAAAACTGCTTAACTAATTTAGTTAAAGATAATATCGGTTGGAAGGTTATACTTGCCGCAAAACATCTGATAAGTCTAAAGCTTTAGCAATAGTCCCGGAGGCATCCACAAAATTACAAAATTTTGATTTAAAAAACTAACAAAAATTTTAGTTGTTAAAATCTAAGTTTGATGTAGCCTAACAATTTTAATTTATAAGTTAGAATACAACTAATCAATTCAATTAATTATACTTATATACTGCGTATGTTTTATAGATTTGTTTGCATATTCAAAAAAAATATTTTTTGTGTCCGGAACATTACATTTTCCTTATTTTTACCTAATTGATTCTCATTTAAAAATATTTTTTTCCTGGTAAAATAAAAACCTATTTTTATTTAGAAATATATTTTACATACACAGTAGCTGCAACATTGACCTTAATGCCCTTGTGGTTGTCTAGATGTCGCCAAATTAGAAAAATAGAAAAAAAAAATGATTTTTGGAAAAAGCACCATTTTAAAACTATTTCTATTTTGAATGAATTTTTAAAAGGTGATTCTGGTTTTGACCATGGAGTTTTAACCACTAAGGATAGAGTTTTCGAATGATGTATAAAATAATATACGGTTCTATGAAAAAAAAGTGAGTTTTAGAGGGTTCAATTCCAAGAAAATCGAATTTATAGGGATTCTATGTGAAATTGGTTTTGCGGTAGGCTGGAGAAACTTCAGGGGAATTACTACAAAGATATTTTTTATTACAAACCCGCGCAAGGGGAGGGGCAAAGGAGTACCAAACTGATTTTAAAAAAAATAGTGTCTTATGGAAGGTGTTACCGACCAAAACTGCTTTTAGTAGTATAGTCCTAGAGGTAACAACAACAACACATTGAATTTTTACCTTTGTTAAAGTAATTATGTACGGCATAAAAATATTCCAAAGAACTGTTTTCATATTTAATTTAAAAAAATTTGTCTTAAGAATACCGCATTCCTTAGAAACATGTTTGATTTTTTTTGTCTGGTTCCTGCCATCCTCTAGCCTCTCCCCGACTCTCTCCACTACCCGTTGCCAGCGGGTTAACACGTGTTCTCCCGTTCTTTTCCTTTAAATAATCATAACTTTGGTTCCCGTGAACTGATTTTGATGAAATAAAGCCTATATCTGTATCTCCCAGGAGCCCAACGAATGCAGTAGTGTAGTTCAGTGGTTTTTACGTGATGCTGAGACAAAAACAAACAAATATTCAAAAATGGATTTTTGGTATCTATTTCACTCGGTTAGAATCCACGGTTGAATGAAATGAATGAAAATGAAAAAAAAATGAGTTTTAGAGAGGTAGGTAAACTTTACCGAAATTCAAATAATAAGGATGTTGTGTTGTCGTTGGTTGATTTTACCGTGGACCAAAGTTTTTTTTTTATTTTTTCTGGCTCCGGTTTTTACCAAAATTTTGGAGAAAAATGTTAAAAACCGAAAAATTAAAAATCAGTAAAAATTTAATATCAGATCAAAACCAGGCAAATGCATTCCTAACAATCCCATATGTTAAAGGAGTATCAGAGAAAATTCGAAGAGTAGCGAAAAACTTCGGTATTAAAACAGCTTTTAAATCTAGTAATACAATTAGAAGCCTTCTTAGTAAAACAAAACCAGAGAACAAATAGAATGCATTTACCAAGTTCCTTGTGAGTGTGGTGAATCATACATAGGCGAAACTAAAAGACCACTATCTGTTAGGCTTAAGGAACATCAAACGAATACCTAAAAAGGTGAAACCACGAAATCAGGAATCGCATGGTCAAAACAACAACGAATGAAGTGGGCAGAAGCAAAGGTTTTTCACAAGGAGTCACACTGGAAGAAACGAAAATTCCTTGAAGCTGCCTTTATTGGACAGAATCAGGGTATTTTCAGTAAACCAAGTGTTGAAATCCCAAATATCTGGAAGCCCCTCCTTGGGCGAAGCCAACTTCTTAAACTTCAAGGTTGAGTGATTTCTCACAGTATATAAGCACATAGCCTTAGGAATTGATTGTAGTTTGCACCTGAAGACGATCAGAGATTGTACTGATCGAAACGTCGTGTATAAATAAAAGATAGACAATGGAAGTCCGAAACACAGAGTTAATTTCAAACAAATCATTGTCTCAAACTTTCAAACATCTGTTGTCTTTGTTTTTACTTTTTCACAACGTTTCAACTGATGTAATATCTTCAGTCGAAACGTTGTGAAAAATTACCTTTCACTTGTAAACCAAGCATTGTCTACAACTTTCAACGATCTAATTGCTACTTTTAGCAACGGCATCGATAGCTCTAATTTTGGATGTTATGACATAGGTTCTTTTGAGTTACTAAATTTTTTTGGTTGCCTATTTTATTTAGAAAGTAAAATATCAAAAGTTTGACGCCACTCGTTTTTTTTTTTTAATTTAGGGATTCAGTGTTATGTGTCCTTAAGAACGAGGAAAATAACAAAGCTTTCATATTGTTATAATTTGAAAAAATAAAATAAAACAATTTCATATAAATTTTTAAAAAACCAAATTTTTTAGCAGAAAGAAAACTAATTGCTCTCTTTTCTTTATCTTCCTACAACCTTGTTTGTTTAGATCATTGACAACGTTGTAATATGGATATAAATATTTAGGATCAAAATAGTTTTAAAAAAAGTTTTACTAACGTTCTAGTTCTGGCCTTAAAATATAACAACTCGCCAGCAAAGCATGAAAAAATATATATATATATTTTTTCATTTTCGCGATACTGTGCGGTATCTTAATGAGCGAGGTAACTTTCTTGGCGGTAGAAGTCTTGCGCTATAATATATATGCGCGTTTTTTTTGTCGCGATAATTGTAAGCGCTCTTAAAGTATTTCGCGATGCAATAAGTGCATTGCGCTGTATTTGTTTGCGCTGTAAATTATTTCGCTGGTAGCTCCATTGGCGGTAAATTTTTTGCGCTGTATATGATGAGGCGCTAGAAAACCTCGCTGTTAAAAAAATCGCGGTAAATGTTTTGCGCAGCCGCGTACCGTAAAATCTATTTAACATAAGGCATCCGCCCAAGAACAACGCAGAATCCTTATATATTCAATTTTCTTGGAATTTAACTGAGTTTTAGAACTCATTTTTTTTTCCTAGCACCGTATACAGGGTTCCTAAGATTTTCCTTAGGGATAGGATTTCAATAAATCAAACAGAAATGGCATAGAAAGTTCCGCGCGCACAAAAGAAACAGGTATATTGAGCAATGGTGCCAGTTTGTTATTATCTCCGGACTGCTTTCATGAGAAAAAATTGTCGCCACTCTTTCATTGTGAGCATAAATCATAGTTGCAATAATAACCGTTGTCTACAAAAAGGGGTGAAAAGATTTCTTTTGCTCTGTTTCTTTACAAAAAAAGGTTTTTTTTACGAAAAACTTGAGCTCTGCCACTTTTTTTATTTTTTTTCTTCAACTTTCTCGAAATTTTCGTCATACCGTAGAAAAAAATTATTTTCCCCAATGGTCATACTCTACTTTTATTCGAAAAAGTTTAGGAACAGAGACGGGATCAGTTTTCCTAAAACGGGGGATCTTGGTTTCGAGTGAGAAGATAAAGGGCGCCGCAGGCAAAAATTCTTCAATTAAATTAGCCGAACGCAAAAATGTTAGAAAAACAAAGCACGAAATAAAAATGGCGCAGCCTACAATTTTTTTTCAAAAATTACGTAATATCGGGAACGCAAAGAAATAGGTCTAAAGAGTATAATTTTTAAGAAAAAAATATCAATTTTCTCGTCCTCCTTCACTGGGACTACAGGGGCCGTGCACAAATTACGTAATGGTCACAGGGGGGAGGGGGGTTACAAAACGTTACGTAGGGGGGAGGGGGGTTTTCGACAGCGTTTGCATTTGTGTGAAACTAAACCGTTACAAAACATTACATAAGGAGGGGGTCAAAAATTGGTAAAATCACCGTTACGTAATTTGTGCACGGCCCCACATCTGACTGTTCCTCCTTTTTGATTTCGAATCAAAGTGCAAAACCCAGGTTGGACGTTGGAAGGCGTCAACCCGTTCTATTTGCTTGATAAAGTTTCTACGGAAATATCTCAGTCGATTTCTCCGGCCGTGTATGAACGCTTTAGGTTAGGGATTTGCATGTATCTCAGTGCCCAGCCTGTAAACAGTGCGTAAGGACAATGGAGACAAAATGAAAAGCCGAAAAATATTTTTTTTACGATAACTTTCATCAGTTTGGTATTAAAGTCGAGCAAAATCAATGTTTATTCCAGTCCTAAAGGTATGAAAATGGAAAACATTAGAAAACAACAACCTGGAATGGATTTACTACGTGTAAGATGTAGTGACAACATCGCCCCATGCCCATCCTTTTCTGCCTAATGTGCTTTTCCGTTTGTCTGCGTCTTAAACACGGCTGCTTGGCCCCCTAAGGATTTGCTTAGGAACTCTGTATTATTTTATACATCATTTGAAAGCTCCGGCCTTAGAGGTAGCGAGTGCATAGTCAAAACCAGAATCACCTATCAAAAATGCATTCATAATAGGGAGAGTTTGAAAAAGGTGCTTTTTTTTTAAATAAATTTTTTCGATTTTTGTAGTTTGGCGACATGTAGACAACCAGAAGGTCATTAAGGGCAATGTTGTGACTACTTTTTATTTTGGCCAACTAACGGGAGGCACAAAAAAAATATTTCTGGATAAAGATAGGTTTTTATTTCAAAGGAAAAAATTGTTTTTAAATGAGAACCAATTGCATAAAAATAAGGAAAATGTGTCTCAAGACAAAAAATAAATATTTTTTAAAATATGGTAAGAAATCTTTTGAAGATTTTTATACCATTTTTACGTAGTATACTTTAGTTATAATTAATATTATATTTATTGTATTCTAACTTATTTATTAAAATTGTTAAGGTACAGTAAAGTTAGATTTTAAAAATTTAATTTTTAGTTTTTATTTTTAAATCAAAACTTTATAATTTTGTTGCTACCTCCGGGACTAATGTCGAAGACTTAAAGTTATTACATGCTTTGCGATTAAGTATTACCTTCCAATCGACGGTATTTTCATTTAAATGAGTTAAGTAGTTTTTTGAAAAATAAATTATAAAGTGAAACAATACAAATGACAAATTTAAAACTCCCCCCTGCCCCTTGCGCGCGTGTATGTATAAAAAAAAATTTTTTGTAATTAGCTAACGCCCCTATTAAACTTTTACCAGAAATCCGAAAATCTGCCCTACTACTAGATTAATTCGAGTTACAACACTGGTAAAACCTGAACATCTCAAGGTCTTGCTGGAGTTGGTGGTCAGAATAATAGGCTAATGCCCGTGTGCACCACTTCCCCTTACTTCTTCTACTTGTTCAAGTGCCGCTTGAACTGAGGATGACCCTTGAGATTTACTTGGTTTGCAAAAGTTCCGAATATGTTCCACTTGGAAAAAGTAAGGAAATTATTGGCAACGTGGCAGTTATCTGCATTTTTTGTGTTTTTTGTGTGGTGATCATGATTACTACCTGTCAGCTGTCAAAAAAACACATAAAATTTGAGGTTGTTTTAAAAAAACAAATTTTATTGATGATTTATGATTGTATGGATGAAAAGGCAAATAAAATCTAATTGGTTAACTATAAAACCTGACTATTTATTTAGTATGTTTTCACATCGTACTCAATACCTATTGAAAAGAGTGTCTTCTTTTTCTTTCATAGAGCATGTTCTCTGTTCCGACAAAGACCGTGACATACGAAGAATAAGATGCTGATTATCGATACGTATTGAATACGATGAGAAAACATACTAGTTATTACACCACCAGACCGAACCAACCCAGTTTCTTTGCAACGAATTGGCGAAAAAAAGATGAATTATTTGCTTAGCGAAAAAAATATTATTTTTTTGGACATTCTAAACCTTTTGTAAGTTTAGTTTAGTTTTAGTTTAGTTTTATTTCATTTAATCAAGTACAATAATTACAGTACATACCCTTTTGTGGGTGTTGATCCTGTCAATAATTACAATAATTACATAAATATAGTAACTTATAAAATAAAAGGACACTGGGGGGCTATTTTTGGAAAATATTCTGAGAACCTTAAATAGTAACCCCCTATTTTGACTTCAGATTTGAATTCTCGCTATAATTCTCTTTCCAACGGTACCCCATATCATAAGATTTACTTTACTAATTTTCGAGATATTGGCTTTCAAAATGTCAAAAATTCAATTTTTGAAGGCCCATATCTTAGAAACTAAAAAAGATATCTCTATTATGTTTATTATCGACTTTGAGAGTATTTCAAGAGGAAATAAAAAACGATAACAGTTTGACATTTGCACATTCTTATTTACAGTTTATTAATTTTCAGTGATTTCGCGATATTATTCCAAAAATATGAAGTAGAAGGTCAAATTGTCAAACTGTTGTCCTTTTTTATGTCCTCGTAAAAAACCCTAAAAACAGTATTGAACGCAATAGAGATATTTTCTTTATGGTCCTTTAAAAACTTAATTTTTGACATTTTAAAAGCCAATATCTCGAAAACTAGTAAAGTAACCGTATGATATGGGATACCATTACACCAAAGAAAATTTCAGCGAGAATTCAAATATGAAGTCAAAATAGAAAGTTTCTTTTTAAGATTTTCAGTATATTTTTCAAAAATAGCCCCCCAGAAAAGGGCTACATAGGGGATTTTACTTTTTAGGTTAAATGGTAGTTTAATTTTTTCTTAAAACCCCTCTCTAAACCAACTGTGATATTAAAGCACGGCATTTTGATTCTCTTTTTTTATCACGTGTTCAGATTTCTGTCCCTTTTTTCCCAAAATTAAAGAGAAATAGCGGAAAATATTAATCTGAAAAAATCTAATTATTCTTGCCTAAAAATTAAGCCATTTCTGGTAGTTTTCACCAAGTATTTACGAAAAAAAATCATTTAAAAACATCGGCAGAATTTCAAACTGTCAAAGGCTAAAATGTCGCAACAATGAACGTCACCGAGTAAAAAAAACACATCGCTAAAGAAAAGATGATGTGTTGCGAGAAGTGCGAGATTTTTATAAGTATTTTCCTTTTTGTAGGATTTTTTGGTAAAAGTATTTGGTAATGGTAACAACTCGCGGCTAAACTATGCTTTTTTTACTCGGTACGCTGGTTATTTAAACCAACGCTTGTAAAAAAAAGCAGTAGTTGTGAAAACTACTATTTTGGAGTTTTTTGAAGGTTAGAAATTACAGTTACCGAGGAGATAGGAATGAGGACTTTTAGTATTAGTAAGCTTGTTAATGAAAACAAAAATTGGGCTCTAATTTTTTCCTCTATTCAGAAAATTTATATCTATCCTACAATAAAAGTTCGCTTGGGTGGGATTTTGTCTTGATTTTTGGCTTTGATTATGTGAACTTGATTCTTATTAGAAACTCACATTTTTAATTTTGCTTCTGTGTACTTTCTTATAACTTATGGTACTCATTTTATCTGCTATAGTTTTTTACTAAAAGACTTGCCTGTACTTAATTCGATTAAGAGTGTAAAATTCAGTCTATATGACAAACAGTCAAGAGATTAAATCATCTATTGCACAAACGATAATAGACATGTGGGTGTAGTAAATCAGACTGACTAAGTTTATGCCGCCATATAAAGTAATATAGACTGGCCGAGAGATTTATTTTGCAAAATTCAAAAAACTCTTAGAGACCAAACCGTATAGGAATTATTTTGAAAATAACTGTGTGTTTCGGACTTCCATTGTCTATATTTTATTTACACACGACGTTTCGATCAGTACAATCTATGACCGTCTTTAGGTGCAAACTACAATCTATTCCTAAGGCTACTTATTTATATACTATGGGAAATCACTCAACCGTTAACTGTGGAGTTTAAGAAGTTTGCTCCGCCCAAGGAGAGGCTTCCAAATATGTGGGATTTCAACACTTGGTTTACTGAAAACACCCCGATTCTGCCCAATAAAGGCAGCTTCAAGGAATTTTCGTTTCTTTCACCGTGACTCCTTGTGCAAAATCTTTGCTTCTGACCACTTCATTCGGTGTTGTTTTGACCATGCATGTTCGGCGATTCGTGATTTCGTTGTTTCACCTCTTTGGGTATTTGTTTGGTGTCCTTAAGCCTAACAGATAGTGGTCTTTTTGTTTCGCCTATGTATGATTCACCACACTCACAAGGAACTCTCCAGTTTTGTTTTACTAAGAAGGCTTCGAATTGTATTTTCAGATTTAAAGGCTGTTTTAATATTAAAGTTGTTCGCTACTCTTCGAATTTTCTCTGATACTCATTTAATGTATGGAATTGTAAGGAATGCATTTGCCTGGTTTTGGTCTTGTAATTTCTGTCCTGTTTGCTAAAATTTAGAAATAGTATATTTTATAGTTTAAGGCTGTAACCATTCTGCTGCAGATCCTTCTTAATGTTTCTTATTTCGATTTCCAAGTCATGAGAATTGTTACAAATTTGAACGGCTCTCTTATACAAAGTTCTTATTATGCCTCGTTTGGATGCACCAGAATGATTTGAACCTTGATTTATATATTGTCCTGTGTGAGTGGGTTTACGATAGACTGTTGTTCTGATGTAGCTTTCTACTCGTTTGACAAGTACAACAAGAAGAGGGATTTAATGATGGGTTTTATGTTATTAAGGTGGTGAAGAAATTCTGAATGTTGTTAGTCATTACCGGAAAAGACAATAAAAGTATCATGAACATATCTTATCCAGAGCTTAGGTTTATATGTTGCGGTATCAACTGCGAGTTATTCGAACCACTCCATGAAAATATTGGCCACCACTGGCGAAAGCGCTGAACCCATTGGCAGACCGTCATCCTGAGCATAAAACCTATCTTTCACCTGAAAGTAAGAGTTATGCAGACAGCACTCCAACAACTCCATCACTCCCTCCAGCGGTAGGCTGGTACGTTCATAAAGGGTTTCGTCATCAACCAGTCTCCGTCTAATAATATCTAGCAATTCCTTTATCGGGGCATTGGTGTATAGACTTTCGACATCAAAACTGACAAGTCTATCCTCGGTTCCTAAAACAAAAGATTTAAGAATATTAACAAAATGGTTGGAATTTTCTACAAATGAAGCGGTCTTGCCTGCAAGAGATTGAATAACTTTCAAAAGGAATTTAGACAGTCTAAAACTAAAACTTTCTCACTTTTTGCTAATTATTTGAAAAAAATGCCTTGTACTTTTGTTTTCAAAAAAAACAAATACATGCGTTTTTCCTATCCCGTAACATTTACTTTTCTAATTTTCTAACGTATTCCATTCACTAGTTTAAAATAGCTGACGGTATGTGTCAAACATTAAATAAATAACAATAAATAAAATAATAATAATAATAAATAAAAAAATAAATTAAATACTTTAAAACAAAATAAAAAAAAATATTTGTAAATTTATGTGAATACGGTATCTATAGGGTGTATTAAAACATTCGCTGTGCAAAAATTTGTTAATTTAAAATGTGCGGCTTACCTGTTTATTGGCCAACGAATTTTAAAATTTAAATTCTCTCTTAATAAACCTACTCAAACTAGTAGGTAATAATAATTAGTACCGAACAAAACCTGCACGGTACCAATTTAACCCGGTGGTACTGCGGCATAGGTAGTGGCCATTGGCTACCACAACGCCGCTCGGAATCGTGACTTGTCTGCATAGTGAAAACACTATCACTTGTTTATTACTATATGAGCCCCATTAAAATTTAGATAGACATTCTCATATTTTTTATGAGCGAATAATAAGAAGCCGAACCGGGTCACTGGCTGGTCACTATTACTTTTTCATGTATCTCCTTACTTACGTCATGTAAGACAATGAACGCAAATATTGCCATTTATCGGATCAAGGTGGCCACGGAATAGCAAATGTTTGATAATTATAATTAATAGCGTTTTCGATCTGCCGGCCGTCAAAAATAGCTTTTGAGCGACACGAGATCAATCTAAAAAACGTTTGTATCCCAAATCCTTCGCCGACCCATATACCTATAAGCTTAAATATGCGCCTTACCCTGGTGATCTGGCTAGGTCGGAAAGCGGTCAAAAGTCTTAGGATAGGGTCCAGATGGTGCCATTTTAAGCATAATAAAATTGGCCCCCAGGGGCGGAGATAATGAGGGGGGAATTATTTAAAAAATACAGTTTGATACCAAACATGGCTTGTGGGGTATCAGTCGAAATGTTTTTGAATGTGGATTGTGAAAAAAATATTTTTAGTTGTCAAGTGTCATTTTGACAGTTTGGACATATCTTCGATAATTTACATAATGCGATTTTGACGTGTGAGCTTTGGTGAATTCAATTTGCAGAGCATTTTAATATTTATACGGCGCAAGTGCAAATACCTAGGGATATGACATATTTCGTTTCAGTATGTTGTTTATAGGAAGCTTACCTACTGTGATGGCAATTAACTTAGATATTTTTAATGAGTATTGGCGTATTTAAAAATTAAACAAAGGTATTTATTGAAAATAATTCAATTATGAAAAATAGCTAAATATAACATGTTTCAGAATATAAAATTTATTAACGAAAAATATTATACTTAACATATACATACACCTCCTGCGCACGTTGTCCGTGTCCGTCATAATGATGTCACCAGTAAATCCCGCGAGAAATGCTTGGTGGCAATAATAACGCACCGGACAACGGAGTTTATCTCTGTTGTTCTCATGGGCGGGTCAGGTCGGGTAAATGTATAATTTAGATTTACTCAGTAAGGCTTGGGACACAATACTTATATACCAGCAAGCCGGACCAAGGTGGACTTTAAAAGATCTAGTCTATGAAACTAGCAGGAACTACTTTTAAAATAACGTTTTATTAAAAAAAAATAACGTAAAAACCAAAACGCTCTCACCATTTTTTTTTGTACTGTTTAACAGCTCAATGCTTACCCTACATGCAAATGTCTTTAGTTTCTTTCACGAACAATTTTTGCCTAACTTATAGTTTGTTTTACTTTTTTTCTTTAAGCCTATGGTGATTGTACACCAAAAATTATGCAAAATGAACCCTCTATAACTTAAAAAAGAATAGATTTAGGAATTAACTTTTAATGCGTCGAATCCTTAGGGACATTTAAGAGTTCAATTAGCATCGGCTAAGGATGTTATCAGGATGTCGGATTTGAGCACTTATGACGTAGTCCCAGATCACTGTGAAGCGCGAAAATATATCGATCCGAGGGTTTTCAGCCGGCTTCGCGGCCACGTCAAACGTCTTCTATCGAGGAGACGACATTTTTTTTGCTGTTAAAAATGAGAAAAAAGTGAGTTTAAAGATCCCGCTACCCAACTAACAATTTTATGTACTACAGAAGTTCTAGCATGTAAGTGCCTTATAAATGTCACCAGATTACCAGCTTGCTGTGTTACATTTTCGAAAAACTCATCTAGGTGTTAAAAGCAATTTAGCGATGATTATATTGTTGTAAATTGCAGCAACAGTTTACAGGAGTATCCTATAAAAGCGCTTATTCGGTGTTACTATAGAGCAGAATTTCCGCAAAGTACTTTAGGCTCTTAAAGTATTGTATAAGAATGTTTTAGGCCCAATAATACAACAATTTTAAATCAAAAGGGTTCTATAAGATTTTATCTGTAATTTTGCACTCTGTAAAAATGTTCTTACAGCAACAATTAAACGAATATCCTATAAAAGCTCTGCTTCTTTCTGTAAGAACATTTATACAGTGTTACTATATACAACAGTTTGGTTTTGGTTACCACATAAGAGTTACGCAGATCTTTTATACAGTTCTTATGGGTTTGTCAATAGAAGTAATTTGCTCTATATGGTGGTGCCCATTTTGCACTTATAATCGGCCTAGTACTATAGTCGAAATTATACCCATTTGTACTGAGGTCATAATGGCAGCCAAAAACGTATGTCCACGGATATTTCTTTGGCAACAAATGACTGATAGCTAATTAACGGTGGATACTTTTACTATAGGGTGATGGACATAATAAAAAATGTCATTTTACCTTTGCATATATTAAGGTGTTTAAAGCTGTCTATGCATGATCTATTTATCCGTGACCTTATAAATTAAGATTGGGTAAAAACACGATCTAATTTTATAACACTAGGGTGATTTTGGTCAGGGTTTTGGCCAGTCTGTTACCTTTAGCTTTATTCTGGGAAGGCGCAGTAGCACTCTGCCAGGCTATTACCTTTATTAAGGGTAACTACAGGCGCTAATTAGCGCCGAATAGCGAATGCCTTTACCGTTAAAAAGCCAACTAACCAAACTTAGCGTGATTATGTAAAGAATATAAAACATATTAACAATTTAGTTTACTTGCTTAAGACAAAAATACCATCTTGATGAATAATTAACATAAATAAAAAATACATTTCCAAAAAAGTTTCCAAGTAAATACAATAAATCTCAAAATAAAATTGCTGTTGTTTCATAGCCTTTTCTGGAAGGTAAATATTTTTTTTCTTTAGCCACCCGATTAGACTCTGCTGGGCCAAAGATTTTCTTGGAATCTCCTCTGATATTTGCCAGAATAGTAGCTTGCGTTGTGTTTAAAACCAATTTTCAAAATTTTGTTGTCATAATAACCCACTTTTGAATGTTAAATTAGCGCCTTTAATAAAGGCATCTTTTGTTCCAACGTGGAGCACAATATATCAATGACCTGAAAAAAAAACGGAGATAACTTACTTAATTTAAATTTAACCCATATTCTGTAATACCAAATTCATTTTTCAAAAATATATAAACTACCACTAAATAAATTGGAAAATTTGACATTTAATTATCTGATATTGCATTTTATATTTCTTTTTTAATAAAAGTGGGGGTCAATCAAGTTGTTTAAGTATGGGTTCTTTAAAGGTCCCCAGAACTTCATAGTGAGGCAATATCCGATTGACCTTAATCATTTAACTTGTTTTACATTTTTCTAAACTTTGGAACTTGCCTTCGAAGTGTTCTAGGTATTTAAAACAGGAGGAGCTTAATTTATAGGCGCAGATTTTTATCACGAATCTCTGAAAAGTTAACAAGATTATTTTTACTTTCACTGTTTTTTTTTTTTAATCCATGTGCTTGCTGTCATCTGATCCCTTGCTAAAGATCCACGTCTCGTCTATGAAAGCTAGAGTAAAACCTTCTGGCCCTAAATTTTTATTTTTAATGTACTTCCTTAAAAAGTTTATTCTTTTATGAACAATCTTCTTCCACTTAACTTTTGCCTTATTTTTGCCAACGTCACATATTCTGTTCTGGCGTACATTGAATAAATTGTTTCCCGAATTTCATTTAGTAAATAGTTTGTAATTTTGGTTTTGGTTGTGTTTTGCTTTGAAGACATATTAGATGCGTAAGTTTTGTCTGATTTTATCCCATTTTTATTAATATTTGCAATTGTTGTGGAACTTAATTTGGTTGCTTCTGCTGTTTGCTCTATTACATTCTTAACTTGAAGGGCAATTCCGTTGCAGACTGGGTATTTTTCCAGTTTAAAGAAGGTAATATATTTAAAATTAGTAGCTGCGTTTGCTCATTAAACCTATTATACTTTTGTCAACAGTGACAACACACTGACAAATTGATGTTTTTGAATGACAGTGATAAATATTTCAGGTAAAAATATAGAGGATGTTTACTTATAAAAATCGGACAATAATCAGACAACAACTTTTTCGAAAAAATTATTGTCACTGCCGTTTGAAAGTTTACCAAACAGAGATAAACAAAAATGACGTCACTATAAATGGGTATAATTTCGACTATAGTAGCGTCTTAAAGAACCCTTATATAAGCAAATTAGACAGGCATTTATTCCTGCAGTTTTTGCTTTAAGAATGTTCTTTCGGCTCTTACAGAGAAAAAAATGCTGGTTTATGGAGAACATCAGACAACGAAAGTGGAGCGACAACATCGAGGTATCGAGTGGAGAAAGTCCACAGGTTAGTAGCTCCTTTTTTTTTGGAAATTTGCGAGATTATGTTTCTTCCTCATTGGGACACATTTATTTGAATTTCGAAAAAAATGCTAAAATCCAGGATTTTTGAGAAAGGTAAACAAATAAATAACAAATGCCGATCCCTTTCTGTCAAACAAAAATGATCGGTTGCCTTCGTGGCTTCGGGTCTTCGCCGATGACGCTAGCGCGGCGCATGTGCAGAGCAGCATTACTAAAACAAACGAGATAATAGAGAGAGAAAGGGAGATAAATAGGAGAGAAAGTGGGAATTGTGATGATGTCCGGTTGACTCCGTTTATTAAAATTCAAACCACTTAACGGCCTTAAAATTCATGCCTTGTCATTTTTTGTTGTTGTTAATATCGGCATTATCAGCTGTGCACCAACTAGAACCGCCATCAGTTAAGGACAAAGAAACGCCAAATATGGTCTTAAACTAAACGGGCATTGCTACCGCAGTTGCACTTTGTGTTATAAGATAGACAAGAAATCATGATTTCCTACTCACCATTATTTGCTTTTATCTCTTTACTGTTCACCTGTTTAGGTCAAAGAGATTTTAGACAAATGTTATGAACTGTCCTAAAATAAACTGTTTTTTGTTTGAATAAAAATCATGAAGCGATTTGTTTCTATGAAAATTTGACACTGGTTTATTGTTAAATTATCGTATAGCATATATGTAAACATTCTATTCTAGAAAGCTTTTGAGTTTGAGTTCAACAAAAAGCTCATAGAATTTCTTAGAGTGTTTTAGAGGTGGGCGATGTTTATTGATGTTTTTGAAACATCAATGTAAGAGCGTGATGTTATCATCGATGCTTGTCTATCGATTTTGTCGATCTTAATTTTTTTATGCAGCCCATCCCATACGGTATACTTGCACGCTCAAAATGGGATTTCCTAACCGAAATAAAATAAGTTATCGACGAATATTGGTTACTAAGGCACTACACAGGCACTTTCTCATTATTATGTTGGTAAAATGTTGACTGAGGCTAGTCAAAAAAATTAGTATTTTAGTATTCTAGATAGACTAAACAAGTTTTTGTTTCGAGTATCACTTAATTTGTGTTACATGTTTTTTTTTTATTTTTTTGTTATTATAGAAACTTAACGAAAAATGTTTTCTACTACGAAATAATTATTTTGCAACTTAAAAATCTAAATATTCTTTTGCATTCAGTTAAAGAGATGAGTAAATAAATCTTAAGTAAATTGAATTTTAATTTTAATTTTTTTTCTAGCTACGCGGTACATGCAAAAAGATTTATATAATTAATTTTTATACAAAAAGTAATCAATATTTAATTTCTTTAAAAGTGGTCGAGGGATTTTAATTTAATTTTGCCTTTATCATACTTTTATCTAATACAGAGTGCAATTTTTTGAGGAAGATCCCAGAAAAGTGCCTGTAGAAAGATTTAAGCGCTTTTTCACAGCTTTAAGAATAAGGGCGCAGAAAAATAAAAACTAAAAATTAGGATTTCGGTTTTTGCCCTAATTTAAACCTTTTC
Source organism: Oxystoma pomonae (assembly GCA_963921995.1). NCBI lineage: Eukaryota > Metazoa > Arthropoda > Insecta > Coleoptera > Brentidae > Oxystoma > Oxystoma pomonae. Next base: position 114,182,309 of record OY998166.1, on the reverse strand, counting down.
GTATCTTCCGTTTAGGAGATCCCCATGGTGAGCATCGAATTTGAAACACCCTGTATAGGATATAATATACTGCAGAAAGGTAAAATTCCGTCGAGGATCCCCCATTTTCCGCCATCTTGCAGAAACCAAGATGGCGGCTGTCAAAATTAGGAAAAAATGTGTTTTCTACGTTTTCAGAAAAATCAAATCAAAATCAATTGAGAAATTCCAAAACTATAAAAAAAAGTTGACATATGTCACTCCAAAACAAAATGGCTGCTATATTTCAAAAAGTTAGTTTATCTTTCATTTTGTTAAAAATTAAAGCTTATAAGCGGGTACAAAGATGGCGCCTGATATCCACTAAGAGCCTTTAGAGCTGGCTCTGTCAAGGAACAAGTTACGCCCGCCTGTACATTAAGGCGCATTTACACAGATAAACTTTCCTTTGATGTTGAAATGCCGACAAATATTTAGACGAGCCTCTTGAGCAAAATGTTCAAAGAAATGTTCGAGCAAAATCTCGTACAAAAAAAAACACGTAAATTTTGGAGAATGTTGAGCAAAATTTGTTTGAAGAATTGGGGATATAAAAATTTCTTAACAAATTCAAAATATATATTGTCGTCGGAATTCATTGAACTTAACTGAAAATAGAAAAACAAAGTTTTGAAATAAGGTATTTTTAATCAAGTGCTTTCCGACGGAAAACCGATTTGATGCCGAAATTCACATTTTACCTCATAAGCAACTTCGATTGATCTGATTTTTATAGGGGATATGCCAGTATACTTGTAACTTTTTTGGAGTTGTAAAAAAAACGAGAATAAAAAAAATAATAATTGGCACTTATTTATTGTTGTTGCCTGTAAAATATAATGATAAAAATTTACGTTTCAAAGAATATACCTCTATTTTACTTCCTAGTTTAGTCTTTTACAATAATAATTAAGTCAAATTAAAAAACCTATATTATTAAATCTCAAATATATGAACAAAAGCACGTTCGGTTTAAATAATACCCGTTTATTACCCACTTTTACAAGCCTACGAACCCGCCCTTGTTTAAAAAATATAATTTAGCAGCAATTTAGTAAACTGTGTCGCCGATCAACACCTTACTCAACTAAAAAGCCAGTTAACTCCTACCGCCTCAGTGCCCTTTAGCCTACTGTGGCTGCCATTTTTATAACCAAATTGACAAATAAAACATAGATTTTCTGTCAGTTTGGTGTCAATATGGCACCGATCATAGGCCAAAGGATACTAAAACGAAAATGAGTTAACTGGCTTTTTACTTGAGAACGGTGTTGCGCCGATCTATCATCCCGCGTTTTGGATTTCTTAGGTAGTAGGCCGGCCACCCTTTTGAATCGCAATGTTACCCTTTGCATATTGTTGGTTCAGTGTCAGTAATCAACCTTGATTATTACATTAAATTGACAATAAATATCTATATCTTCAGCATTTTCATGAACCTTTTGCTTTTTTGAGCAACCCTTGGGACCTTAAACTATCTAGGTAAATCTGGTGTGAGGAATTAAAAAACAACAATAAAAGCTAAAGGTAAAGTAAAGTTACAAAAATATGTTTAAAAAAAATCCCCCTCCCCACCACTCCTCATAGTCGTGAGGCGCGGATTACCGCTTAAAAGTGCAATTTTTGAGTTTTTTGCCGATATTCGAAAAACTCAAAATTTTCTTGGAAAAGAAAAATTTTCCTGGGTTTTTTTTGACTTTAGGAAAAAAACCCTTGGAAATAAAAAAAAAATCGCAAAAAAATCCCATAAAAAACCACGGGCAAAAAAATCCGGGGAAAACCCCTAAAAAAAAATATTATAAGTAATTGCATAGGATTGTCGGCAAATTAAACATATTTTTCAAAGTCATGTTCAACAAATTCTCGAAACGAGCATCGCACGCATCGAAACTAGGCTAAACGTGTCGGACAAAATTTCGCACATCGATTTTAGACGTTTAAAACATGGAGATGTATGGCACCTGTCAAGTTTTAATACTGTCCTCGGTTCAATAAATCGTCGCGTATATTATGCTTGTGTAAACTTAAAAACATGCCTTAAGCTTCGTTTAACTAGGTTTAAGACTAAAAACCGGTAATGCTCTGTTAGCTCATCTACAGGGTGACTGAACGAAAGAAATCATATTTTGCCCAATGAAAATAATCCAGGCACAAGGGCGGATCCAGCTTTTTAGTGGGGGGTGGGTTACATCAGTGGTATAAAGGTAAGCGGACATATTTGCCCCATCCCAAGACGAGAAACAAAAAAACTCAAAAAAGCCTAAAATTTAACTAAAAAAATGGAATCAAATAACAAAATCAATTTGCCTCTTCTGTTTTCTCGCGAAACGATAAATTACTTCCTACACTTCCATAGGAACGTTTTTATGAACATGGAGAAGCGCCAATACTGTTAGTACATACCTCTGGAGATAAGCGCTCTTGAAGATCGTTCACTATGGAGTCTAGAATACCGGTGATCAAAATTAAGGAAAAAGACGAACAAAAATGCCAACCAAAATAACATAGATACAAAATGGTTATTTTAAAAACAAAAAAAAGGTTGCAGTTTAACAATAACTTTTATTAAGGTAATAGAGCTTATACAGAGCGCTTCAGGCTACTGCTAACATAGACTGGAAGAAGTCCACGCAGAGACACCGCACACTTATCAGTAGAGCAACCAATACTCAGGCTTGCGATCACCGTTCGCATCTTGCGTTTAGTACGCCTCTAACCATGGTGCAATGTGAAGTGTAGTTCATGAAACCGGAAATAGAGCGTTTTGTTTTCAAATGTTACAATGAAAATAATAAGGAGAAACAAAATAAAAGCAAGTTCTCAAAATAAAATAATAAATTGTTGGAAAAGCTTCTTCAATTTCAATCCGAAGTTCTTCCAAATTATTAGCCCTTTCATGCCAGTAAACTTTATTTTTGATGTAACTCCACAGATAGAAGTCATTAGGAGCAAGATCGGGTGATCGAGCTGGCCATAAAATAGTTCCCCGTGTACTTATAACCCGATTAGAAAATACATTATCAAGATATTCCCTAACAAGGCCGACATTGTGAGCGGGACAACCATCTTGTTGAAACCATGTTTCACCAAATCTCACACCTAATAACTGCCTAGCAGGACCATTCAAATTGCCGCCAATAAAAAATGGCCCAATTACATATTCCTCTACAATGCCCCCCCCCCAACATTTAGTTTTTGGGAATACTGTGTTCTTACGTCAAAATACAAATGCAAATTTTCCCTCGACCAATATCGAACGTGTGTTGGGTTATGACGATTCAATAATGGACAAGTGCTTTCATCTGTGATCAGAAAGTTTTCATCACGATTAGCCCTTTCCATCATTGTTTCGCAAAATTCCATACGACGATAGTTGTCCTCCGGGAAAATTTGAATTTGATGCGTTTTTGACGCTTTGTAAGAATAATAACCATTCTTTTTGAGAACAAGTAAGACAGTGGCTGAAGACGTATCAACTGCTTTGGCAATTTGGTACCTAGTTAACTTTCGATTTTTCTCCACTGCAGCGCAAATCATCACATCTCGTACTTACTGCTCGTCATTCAAAACAGTGGGTTTTTTATGGTTTCTTGGCGTTACACAACCAAACTTTTCAAAATTCTGCACAAACCTATGAATCCTTGATAAACTAAGTTCTGGGCGATTTACAAAATTCTCCGAAAAAAGTTCTTGAATAAGTCTTAATGGTCTTCCTTGATAGTACCATTTGATCATCTGCACTTTTTCGGCAACTTCGTAGATATCCATTTTTAGTTTTAAAAATATATTATTTCACTTAAGAACTTACCAATCTGTTTCTCGAGCAAGGCAGAAATAAAACAAAATAGTAAAAACATCATAAATTTCAAAAAGATAACACCCCAAAAATTTGATGCGTTTTTGACGCTTTGTAAGAATAATAACCATTCTTTTTGAGAACAAGTAAGACAGTGGCTGAAGACGTATCAACTGCTTTGGCAATTTGGTACCTAGTTAACTTTCGATTTTTCTCCTCTGCAGCGCAAATCATCACATCTCGTACTTACTGCTCGTCATTCAAAACAGTGGGTTTTTTTATGGTTTCTTGGCGCTACACAACCAAACTTTTCAAAATTCTGCACAAACCTATGAATCCTTGATAAACTAGGTTCTGGGCGATTTACAAAATTCTCCGAAAAAAGTTCTTGAATAAGTCTTAATGGTCTGCCTTGATAGTACCATTTGATCAACTGCACTTTTTCGGCAACTTCGTAGATATCCATTTTTAGTTTTAAAAATATATTATTTCACTTAAGAACTTACCAATCTGTTTCTCGAGCAAGGCAGAAATAAAACAAAATAGTAAAAACATCATAAATTTCAAAAAGATAACACCCCAAAAATTTGATGCGTTTTTGACGCTTTGTAAGAATAATAACCATTCTTTTTGAGAACAAGTAAGACAGTGGCTGAAGACGTATCAACTGCTTTGGCAATTTGGTACCTAGTTAACTTTCGATTTTTCTCCACTGCAGCGCAAATCATCACATCTCGTACTTACTGCTCGTCATTCAAAACAGTGGGTTTTTTTTATGGTTTCTTGGCGCTACACAACCAAACTTTTCAAAATTCTGCACAAACCTATGAATCCTTGATAAACTAGGTTCTGGGCGATTTACAAAATTCTCCGAAAAAAGTTCTTGAATAAGTCTTAATGGTCTGCCTTGATAGTACCATTTGATCAACTGCACTTTTTCGGCAACTTCGTAGATATCCATTTTTAGTTTTAAAAATATATTATTTCACTTAAGAACTTACCAATCTGTTTCTCGAGCAAGGCAGAAATAAAACAAAATAGTAAAAACATCATAAATTTCAAAAAGATAACACCCCAAAAATTTGATGCGTTTTTGACGCTTTGTAAGAATAATAACCATTCTTTTTGAGAACAAGTAAGACAGTGGCTGAAGACGTATCAACTGCTTTGGCAATTTGGTACCTAGTTAACTTTCGATTTTTCTCCACTGCAGCGCAAATCATCACATCTCGTACTTACTGCTCGTCATTCAAAACAGTGGGTTTTTTTTATGGTTTCTTGGCGTTACATAACCAAACTTTTCAAAATTCTGCACAAACCTATGAATCCTTGATAAACTAGGTTCTGGGCGATTTACAAAATTCTCCGAAAAAAGTTCTTGAATAAGTCTTAATGGTCTGCCTTGATAGTACCATTTGATCATCTGCACTTTTTCGGCAACTTCGTGGATATCCATGTTTAGTTTTAAAAATATATTATTTCACTTAAGAACTTACCAATCTGTTTCTCGAGCAAGGCAGAAATAAAACAAAATAATAAAAACAACATAAATTTCAAAAAGATAACACCCCAAAAATTTGATGCGTTTTTGACGCTTTGTAAGAATAATAACCATTCTTTTTGAGAACAAGTAAGACAGTGGCTGAAGACGTATCAACTGCTTTGGCAATTTGGTACCTAGTTAACTTTCGATTTTTCTCCACTGCAGCGCAAATCATCACATCTCGTACTTACTGCTCGTCATTCAAAACAGTGGGTTTTTTTTATGGTTTCTTGGCGCTACACAACCAAACTTTTCAAAATTCTGCACAAACCTATGAATCCTTGATAAACTAGGTTCTGGGCGATTTACAAAATTCTCCGAAAAAAGTTCTTGAATAAGTCTTAATGGTCTGCCTTGATAGTACCATTTGATCAACTGCACTTTTTCGGCAACTTCGTAGATATCCATTTTTAGTTTTAAAAATATATTATTTCACTTAAGAACTTACCAATCTGTTTCTCGAGCAAGGCAGAAATAAAACAAAATAGTAAAAACATCATAAATTTCAAAAAGATAACACCCCAAAAATTTGATGCGTTTTTGACGCTTTGTAAGAATAATAACCATTCTTTTTGAGAACAAGTAAGACAGTGGCTGAAGACGTATCAACTGCTTTGGCAATTTGGTACCTAGTTAACTTTCGATTTTTCTCCACTGCAGCGCAAATCATCACATCTCGTACTTACTGCTCGTCATTCAAAACAGTGGGTTTTTTTTATGGTTTCTTGGCGTTACATAACCAAACTTTTCAAAATTCTGCACAAACCTATGAATCCTTGATAAACTAGGTTCTGGGCGATTTACAAAATTCTCCGAAAAAAGTTCTTGAATAAGTCTTAATGGTCTGCCTTGATAGTACCATTTGATCATCTGCACTTTTTCGGCAACTTCGTGGATATCCATTTTTAGTTTTAAAAATATATTATTTCACTTAAGAACTTACCAATCTGTTTCTCGAGCAAGGCAGAAATAAAACAAAATAATAAAAACAACATAAATTTCAAAAAGATAACACCCCAAAAATTTGATGCGTTTTTGACGCTTTGTAAGAATAATAACCATTCTTTTTGAGAACAAGTAAGACAGTGGCTGAAGACGTATCAACTGCTTTGGCAATTTGGTACCTAGTTAACTTTCGATTTTTCTCCACTGCAGCGCAAATCATCACATCTCGTACTTACTGCTCGTCATTCAAAACAGTGGGTTTTTTTTATGGTTTCTTGGCGCTACACAACCAAACTTTTCAAAATTCTGCACAAACCTATGAATCCTTGATAAACTAGGTTCTGGGCGATTTACAAAATTCTCCGAAAAAAGTTCTTGAATAAGTCTTAATGGTCTGCCTTGATAGTACCATTTGATCAACTGCACTTTTTCGGCAACTTCGTAGATATCCATTTTTAGTTTTAAAAATATATTATTTCACTTAAGAACTTACCAATCTGTTTCTCGAGCAAGGCAGAAATAAAACAAAATAGTAAAAACATCATAAATTTCAAAAAGATAACACCCCAAAAATTTGATGCGTTTTTGACGCTTTGTAAGAATAATAACCATTCTTTTTGAGAACAAGTAAGACAGTGGCTGAAGACGTATCAACTGCTTTGGCAATTTGGTACCTAGTTAACTTTCGATTTTTCTCCACTGCAGCGCAAATCATCACATCTCGTACTTACTGCTCGTCATTCAAAACAGTGGGTTTTTTTTATGGTTTCTTGGCGCTACACCTTGATAAACAAGGTTCTGGGCGATTTACAAAATTCTCCGAAAAAAGTTCTTGAATAAGTCTTAATGGTCTGCCTTGATAGTACCATTTGATCATCTGCACTTTTTCGGCAACTTCGTAGATATCCATTTTTAGTTTTAAAAATATATTATTTCACTTAAGAACTTACCAATCTGTTTATCGAGCAAGGCAAAAATAAAACAAAATAATAAAAGCAACATAAATTTCCAAAAGATAACACCCCAGCATACTTCGACCCCACCTCGGTCGTACGCAAGCAAAATCGAAAACTGCTCGCCTTAAATTTTCTGGGTATCTTAGATTTTGCCCTCCTGTTCCAACCAAGTTCCCAAGCTTTCCCCCAGAAACTGAAGACACTCTTCGATATGACGTGCATTTTTAATGGTATTTTTCAAAGTATGTGTATGCTTTTGAACCAATTCAAGATTTACAGTTTTTACATAAAAACAGCTATTAACTATTGCATCCATGCTTTGAATGCTGTAACAAAAGGGATAATAATTAATGGACTATGATTTCCACGAAGAGCTGTGCAGAGCAAAAAGTCAGAAAACAAGAAAAATTATTGAGGTGGGCATTTTACTTTGAATTGATTGACTGGCGACAATTACCTTTAATTTTAGAATTTTAAAAAACACAAAATCCCAAACCAAATTCTAAAACCGATTATTATGAAATTTGGTATGTAGATGTAGACTAGGGAATAGTTTATTTTAATTCTGCCAAAGTAAATAAGAGTAGTAAAGGTTTTAAACATTTTTAACTTTATACTTATTTTGTGTGTTGAATCACTCTGTTTGTAGGTACTTGTAAATTATTGTTTCTATGATGGTGGTCGCATGTTAGTTTTGTATTAATTAATAATCGCTAGGATAGGATGTATTCATATATCTGCAATATATTGGTTTTTAATCGGGAAATGCTAACATAAATTATCGTGAATTTGTTCCACAAGATAAATTTCTTCGGCAATAATTAAAGAAAAAAAATGAATTAGCTAATAGTCAGGTTGATTTAAGTAAAGCGGCTTAGCGGCATGTAAATAATGCAGGTAAGCATTATTCATGCAAATAAAATTATTAAATAAAATAAATCCTCGGTATATGCATGGTGATAGCTATATTGATGAATTTGGTAAAAAATTAGGCACCAAGCAAAATATTAATAAACTAATTGTGTTATTAAACTTACCACAACTATTAGGGTAAAGGTCTTTAGAGTTTTTTATGTACTTAAATACATGACGTCAAAGAAAGAGAGGATTTGGAGTAAATATTTGCAGAGGATGGAAATAAATCAAGAAGATCCAGCCTCTTAGGGCATATTCAAGTGCCCGGCAGGAAGGATGCTCCCCGAACTCACTATAGTACAAAATACATAAATCAATCAATCAATTTACTCTCTACCTAGGCTCTAGGCACAAGAGCCATTGATATGTATATATCTATATTGGGGGAAATGAGTTAAATTTGTGTTAGTTAAAACTCAACCTTTATGAACCTACTGATTTTCATACCATACCCTGTCTTTGACATAGTGAGGGATTAAGTATAACTTATTTTTTATAGATTTATGATTTTCCTTTCATTCATCTGTAACTATTCTATCCAGTCAATTCAAGATTACATAACATTACTTTGTAATTTATGATGCCATTACAAACGCTTAATCATTATTTCAGTATTGTAAAAATTGATCTACTTTATTTAATCTATTTAATCTTCTTAAAATCAACAATAATGGTCTTTTATGAAGACTAACGAGTTACCAGATTCGAACTAATTCAATAGTCATGACAAAAGTTTTGAAATTTTTTACGTTTTCGCTTTCGATTTTTGGAAGATAAATTGATTCGTGTCACTTTTACCAAAATTTCTTGTTCCGTAATAGTAGGAAGTTTTAAGGACCTGTTTTACATAACGGTTGTCTCTTTATTCTACTTTAGGCACAACCAAGAGAAAAAGTGCACTTTAACGCCCTAGGACGCCTTTCCTGCCCCCGGGCCTTAAGGATCCAAAATGACTGGTAGTTCTGGCCCGCAATCGTTTGTTGTTGCTTTAAGTGACTTGTCATTAACTTTACATTTTGAAGTATTTTTGACAATGTCATTACAAAAATATAAACTATTATTTTGGGTGTGTTTAGCGTCCTTGGAATGTACTAATGATCTTGAAATTAGCGGGTAATAGGACAGGAGAAAAAGAAACTCTTATTCTTTTTTAACGGCCAACGTTTCGACCCTTTATTGGGATCTTTATCAAGGCTGCAACAATGGAGAAAATTACAATAGTTTTTTATTAATATAAACACACTTTCGCTCAAATATAGGTAGGTAATATTTTCTAAACTTAGTGATCAACGGATCTAAAATAATTATTCTTTTTTTCCATGTTTAACAATAGTAGTTTTATAAATCTAGAAGTCTAAGAGTTAATAAAAAATCACTTTTTTTTGTATAAATAAAAAACAAAATGACACTAAACCATAAGCAGAACACTTTAAAATGGAAAATGGAAATACAAAACATTGAAATCATTTCGTTTATTGATGCAAATATTCAAACTAACTCCAACTGGTGGTGAATGGAGGTAGGAAGTTGGAGTTAGTTTGAATATTTGCATCAATAAACGAAATGATTTCAATGTTTTGTATTTCCATTTTCCATTTTAAAGTGTTCTGCTTATGGTTTAGTGTCATTTTGTTTTTTATTTATACAAAAAAAAGTGCTGTTTTATTACCTCTTAGACTTCTAGATTTATAAAACTACTATTGTTAAACATGGAAAAAAAGAATAATTATTTTAGATCCGTTGATCACTAAGTTTAGAAAATATTACCTACCTATATTTGAGCGAAAGTCTGTTTATATTAATAAAAAACTATTGTAATTTTCTCCATTGTTGCAGCCTTGATAAAGATCCCAATAAAGGGTCGAAACGTTGGCCGTTAAAAAAGAATAAGAGTTTCTTTTTCTCCTGTCCTATTACCCGCTAATTTCAAGATCATAAACTATTATTATAAAATGTTGTATGTCCCTCGGTCAAAAACAGCTTTAATGCCCTCTGCGTTTAACGACCCTCGGCTAACGCCTCAGGGACACACTGCGGGCGTCAAAGCTGTACTTTTTGTATTTACAATGTATTTTAATGATTTTTTCACATTACAACATTAGACTATTAAAATAGTGAAATTTTGACTTTTCTTAATTTTTTTCAAAAATGAGTTACTAAGGTTCCGAAACACCTTAGTCGACGAAAAAAAAAAGTTGTCTGTCGGTCTGTTGTCTGTCTGTATACACGATAACTCAAGAACGCCTTAATCGATTTTAACGAAATTTGTTACAAAAATCCTCTATCAGCTAGTGGTGGAGGGTTTAAGGGGGAAAAAGGAGATACAATATTTTAAAAAATTGTATGTTCGGAACAAAAGCAAGTAGCGGTTTTTAGATTTAAAACCAAAATCTGAAAACCACATATCAATAGCTGCTTTACTTCTAAAGTTATGATTTTTTTTACATATTTTAACGTTTTTTCAAATAACTCGGAAACTAAAGCTCCCACAAATTTGGACTTTTTAACAAAATTTGTAGTCCATATTCATGGAAACTTAAATATGAAAACTGTATATCGCTACTCGCTCTTGTTCCAAAGTTATTTTTTTTTTTAATATTTTATCCCTTTTTACCCCCTTCAATCCCCCACCATCCTACCCAAAAGTTAATCAGTTCATGGTTAGCAAATAGAGGATTTTTGTACCAAATTTCGTTAAAATCTATAAAGGCGTTCTTGAGTTATCGTGTATACAGACCGACAACAGACCGACAGTCAACTTTTATTAAGTTAACAAAAAAATACAAAAAAAAACATATTAGAATCAAAAATAAATCAAATTAGAATAACTATAATCTTCGGGACTTTGGTATATAATACCTAAAAATATATGGTTTATTCAGTGGCATACGCAGATATTCTTCTTGGGCGAGGGCTTGAGATACAGAATAGTGTTGAATAACCATTTTTTATTTATTTTTGGGGACAATTTGATTGTTAGGAGCTAATACTTATTGGCTTTACCCCCCTCCTCTGAATACTCCAGTGGTATATTTTTAATACACAAATTCCCAAATTTCTTAAATCCAATGTAAACTAAATTTATAATTGCTAATCCACCGTCCCCAAAAGTTGATGGGCATTAAATCGAGAAAAAAATGCTTTACAATCTTGCCCGAGATGTGGCGTCAAGTATAATGGTCCAAGTCTGGTGTAAAGGCGTATAGAAATGCAAATAATGCAACAATTCTGACGAGATTTTATCTAAATCTGTTTTACCACAACTACAATCACTAGAGCTAGAGAAGTCAGTGTTTGACTTATTTTGGTCGTTTTTTAGCATTTTAGTTCGACTTGAGCAGCGACTTGACACGATGACTATAAGGAATCGGTCCCCGGAGCCCGATTGCCAACAATCAGGGACCTGTGGAGATAATATTTGCCTATCTAGTATTTCGCTTATGAAAACGGTAGTAAGTATGGCACCACATCTTAACTTAGATTCTAGCGAGGTTTCTTTGCACAACAAAAAATCAAATTTCGTATTGATTTTGAGTTAAAAGATGGGTTTCTCAAAAATCACATAATCTAACACGATGACTATAAGTTCCCGGTGATCGTAACAAAAACATGAAATTTTATTGGGGATCGTTACATTTTGCAATGAAAAACACTTGCTGCCAATGTTTCGCCCTCAGCATATGCACCAAATAATCACAAAAATTAAATTGGCTGCAGGGCTTTTATATTAAACTGTTTTTCGTAATTCAAAATACCATCTATTTACAAAATAGACACAGAAGAAATAGTTGCAAAGAAACCTCATAATTAACAAAATTTACAGTCGATAATAATAGTCAAAATTGATGGCACTTACCTTAAATTCGGTAGTTTCTGCTCTTGAATAGTCACCTTTCTAAAATTATTAAATCCTAATTTTTGGTTCCACACGTGGAGATTCGGATGAATTTTCGAAAATATTCAAATTACTTTGTTATTTTTTCTTGCTTGGGGACGGTTGCAAAGAAAATTCGAAATTTATCTACGTCTTTTCGAAATCGTAAATATTCTAAAGTACAGAAAAAAAATAAATTTGAAAGAGAGGTCGAAACGACAAAAAATTTCACCCATCACAATTCCGGAAAATCGCTTATTGCCTTATTTAAAATGAAATAAAAGCTTCGTTAATATTTATTCCATCGTTCTTTGTAAGCAAATCTGCGACATGGGTTGTTTCGGTTTTTGAAGAATCGCGTCCAGAGTATCACTTTTCACAAGATTTTGAAACAGATGAATTTCGGATCTGTGTCTAGGATTAAAAAGGATATTTAACACAATTTGGGCACCTAAAGTGTAAAACGTAAACCTAAAAATTTATGAATAGGAAATAAATATAAATTCGTGCCCACTTGTCCGATTTCAAAAAATTTGTTTCGTTCGAAAGCTAAAGCTTTAAGCTATAGGATCCTGTCACCAGAATTGACATTTCGCTAAAATTTAAGATGGCGGACGCTGTTGAAAAATGCTAATTTTTCGCCTCTCCTGCCAATTTTTCATGTGCGCCACTCTCTTTCCTAACTAACGTCAGTTCAAAAGCCACATTCTTGTCATGTTCAAAAAGGTATCACTTGTTAAAATTGGTCATGAAATACGAAAGATGGAATAAAATTAACAGCGTGAGTTTTTGGCCTCTTATTAAAAGTTGTTGTTTGTTTTGGACATTGCATTTATTGCCAATTGCACCAACCCAAACCTAGAGCACACCTGAATAGGTGCCCCCTAGTTCTAGGGAAACCCTAACCCGTCACTTAAATTGAAATGGCTCGCTTAGCAAATTTTAAACGTACCCCTGGTTAGTTAGGTGAGCAAAACATTCGGCAACGTCACAAATTCTGTGAAAAAATCGTCATTCCTTGGGTTATCTGGCATTTCTCTCTGCCTCCGTCGCCCAAATTTTTTAGCAAGTATTTAAACAGGTGAAAAATTGTTTTCCTGAAGATATATGGCTGACATTGATTTTTCAGATTTTTCTAATTTATCGCAAGGTAAAATGTTACAGAGAGGTGTTTCAGGCAATTTTTTTATGCCTGCCTGTGTGTATGTATATTTTTGCCATGTAGTTACAATATGTTTTGTATGATAATAATATTCTTTCAGCGAGGTGGTGCGGTATGGTAACAAAACCAATATCATATTATTAAGGATTATTTACTTAACTTTTAATGCATAGTACTTAATTTTGACCTCTGTCTTTTAATATGCTGGAAACAGATAAAGATATAAAATTAATACACATTAAGTATTAAAAATTTAGTTAATGGGCCTTTACTGTTCGACAGTGATGCAACCCTGACTCTTTTTCTTTTGCTAAGGGAAAAAGAGACATATTTATAGTATAAGTATATAATCTTGACCGATTTTCAATCTGCTCCAAAATTGTTATCACTGTTGGTTTCGTTATCCTAAACCTTTTGAAAAAAGTTAGGTTGTCCATATCCTCAAAATGATTGGACCTGTTGTAAAGTTGACGTGACAAGCTATTCTCAATTATTTCTAACAGCTCCAGGTCATCGTCCCACGCCTCCATATCCAAAAAATCCATTTTTACAACACAGCCACAAAAAAAAACATTGTGGTTAGTTAAGTTTTGAGGTTATATTCTCACTAGGTAAGGGTAAGGTGGGAGCTAGGGCTAACCTAACACGTTTAGGGCTTATCTAAACGCTTCATCAAGTGAAAACTGACATCTACCTAAATTTAGGAGATACCTAGGGCTAGGTGTATCCTTAAATCGTTGGTGCAAGTGGCCATTAGTACGTTTATACGCACCTAAAGGCGCTTTTATATAAGGATGGTTTTAAATAATTTCGCTTTCTTCGAAGGTTTAAAGAGAAAACAAATAAAACAACTTAGTTAACAAAAGATTTTTCGGAAAACCAGGTTTGAGTATTTTTTTGGGTTGGAAGAAATGCGCTCAAGCGTTTTTAAAGTGTTTATAACGACCCTAAAATGGGTTTTTAAGCGATAAACGGCTTTCTTAGCAGATAAATCGTGTAAACATTTTGAAACCGTCCTAATATAAAAGAGAGGCCCGTATAAACAAAGTATAAGAAAGACAATAAATCGAAATCAACCTTTTACCAAAACCAAAAAACAACTCCCTTGATTATTGGCGCGACAGGTATCTACTGATTCACAAAAAATTTTTCCAAAGTATAGTATTGTATGCCTAAACATAAAATTAATTTTTTAGGGGCCAAAAGCTAACCCTGTTAATTTTATTAAATCCTTCGTATTTCATGACCAATTTTAACAAGTGATACCTTTTTGAACACGTCAAGGGTGTGGCTTTTTAACTGACGTTCGTGTGGCGCACATAAAAAATTGGCATTTTTCAAAAGCGTCCGTGATCTTGAATTTTAGCGAAATGTCAATCCTGGTGAGAGAATCCTATAGTCTAAAGCTTTAGCTTTCCAGGAAAATAAAAAATTTTGAAATCCGACAAGTGGTAATAAATTTATATCCTAAAAAAAATGTGCGGTTTTTTATGGGCCACCCTATATACAGGGTTCCTAAGCAAATCCTTAGGGGGCCAAGCAGCCGTGTATAAGACGCAGACAAACGGAAAAGCACATTAGGCAGAAAAGGATGGGCATGGAGCGATGTTTTCACTACATCTTACACGTAGTAAATTCATTCCAGGTTGTTGTTTTCTAATGTTTTCCATTTTCATACCTTTAGGACTGGAATAAAAATTGTTTTTTCTCGACTTTAATACCAAACTGATGAAAGATATCGTAAAAAAAAATTATTTTTCGGCTTTTCATTTTGTAACCATTGCCCTTACGCACTGTTTACAGGCTGGGGACTGAGATACATGCAAATACCTAACCTAAAGCGTTCATACACGGCCGGAGAAATCGACTGAGATATTTCCGTGGAAACTTTATCAAGCAAATAGGACGGGTTGAAACCTTCGAACGTCCAACCCGGGTTTTGCATTGTGATTCGAAATCAAAAAGGAGGAACAGTCAGATGTGGTCCGTGCACAAATTACGTAACGGTGATTTTACCAATTTTTGACCCCCTCCCTATGTAATGTTTTGTAACGGTTTGGCACGCCACTCCCCTAATATTACGTAACGATTTCAAGACCACTACCCCCCCCCCAAAAAAAAAACTTTTCACTTATTTTCATTTAAAATTTTCTTAGTTTCACACAAATGCAAACGCTGTCGAAAACCCCCCTCCCCCCTACGTAACGTTTTGTAACCCCCCTCCCCCCTATGACCATTACGTAATTTGTGCACGGCCCCTGTAGTCCCAGTGGAGGAGGGCGAGAAAATTGATATTTTTTTCTTAAAAATTATACTCTTTAGACCTATTTCTTTGCGTTCCCGAAATTACGTAATTTTTGAAAAAAAATTGTAAGCGGCGCCATTTTTATTTCGTGCTTTGTTTTTGTAACATTTTTGCGTTCGGCTAATTTGATTGAAAATTTTTTGCCTGCGGCGCCCTTTATCTTCTCACTCGAAACCAAGATCCCCCGTTTTAGGAAAACTGATCCCGTCTCTGTTTCTAAATTTTTTCGAATAAAAGTAGAGTATGACCATGGGGGAAATAGTTATTTTCTACGGTATGACGAAAATTTCGAGAAAGTTGAAGAAAAAAATAAAAAAAATGGCAGAGCTCAAGTTTTTCGTAAAAAAAAACGTTTTTTGTAAAGAAACAGAGCAAAATAAATCACCCCTTTTTGGGTGTTACAAATATTGGCAACCCCTTATTTTTCGCTTTTACCCTCCGGCTAGTTTTGAAGAATTGGTTCGCTACATGTTTCGAGATCATGTCATAAAACACCTCGAAAATATCAAATGTAGTGTAGGGCCAGCTTTATTTAAAATCAATAATATCGCAAGCAAAAAGCTCTGCAGGAAAAACAGCGCCGTTTATTGATTTCTTTGGCTGCTAGTGCTAGCTGCATGGTTTGGCCGTTTCCGGATAGATGTCACTAGTAGAACAGAATGGAAAGAAATTTAAATAAAAGCGAAGATATTTCTTTCTAATGTTAACAACCTCACGAGTTTATCGCTCAGTATCGTAAATAATGGACCCTGCCGCCTCCTTTAAGCAAGAAAAAGCTGTGGTTTGGACCTGAAAACATCTAATTTTTAATTAGATTACATGTTCAAATCTCATGGTGTGGCTGCCATCTAGCGGAATTTGCAGACATCTTGTCAACGGTTATTATTGCAACTATGATTTATGCTCACAATGAAAGAGTGGCGACAATTTTTTCTCATGAAAGCAGTCCGGAGATAATAACAAACTGACACCATTGCTGAATATACCTGTTTCTTTTGTGCGCGCAGAACTTTCTATGTTATTTCTGTTTGATTTATTGAAATCCAATCATTTTCAAAAAACACTTACCCTTATAGAAGATACACAAAGTTATTGTTAATGCAAAATACCACTGAAAAACTGGTTTTTTCTCAAAATACACCATATTTTAGAAGAGAATCCCCTAAAAATATTTTTTTTACAGGTTTCAAAATGGCAAATGGTGAATACGCCAAAAATTTGGCACATAATAGCTTCATTATTTGTGTTTGAGGTTATAAAGATTTTTAGACCACCTCAGGGGGGGTGGTTTAAATTTATAGCCCTCAGAAAGAATTGTTTTTTGGCATTTGGTAATAAGTTCGTTTATAATTTCCTTAAGTAACCGCTTTTACAAGGATTAATTTACCTTAATATCCCAAGTTGTTCATTACCCAATAAAACCACCGCCATATTTTGAACCCCTTTTCAGCACAAAAAATATATTTATGAGGGCACTACGAGGCAAAACAAACATAAAGTAAAGGTCACTGATTATGCACGAAAAATATACCAAACAAAAAACCCAAAACAACTATATTAATTTACGTACAAACTAAAAGTTAAACATTGAGGTTATCTAAAAGCTCAGTCAAAAAAAAACTTTCCTTACTCAAAGCCCACTCATTTTAAAGCTGTAGCTTTCATCAGTAGAGGTTGGTGCAAGCCAAGGTGCAAGCAGAGGTAAAAGACACTTTCGACAATGACAAAAATGTAAAAAAAAGTTGCATTTAGGTTTTTTAATACATTTCATAAATAAAAACAGCTTTTAAATAAATAAAAAAAATCTAATTCTTATTCTGTTATTACTAATCTAAATCATTGTGTGACATCAAGTATTAATTGGAAAAATTAATTAACAAGGGTAGGTTTTGATTAAAGTGACGTATAACCCCAATTTTAGTTTATTCTACTGAGTGTTTACTATTTAAACCTCGCGCGGCTTTAAATTTTTAAATTTTATTTTCTTCTAAATTAAAAATTTCCTCTTAAATCCAACAAAAGATTGTGTTAAGATGATTATCTAATAAACAAATTTATAAAAATTCTTCTTATAAATCAAACTATGTCCAAAACTCAAGGAGGGTTGGTTTAAAATGCTTAAAACCAAAAGGTTCACTTAAACTTAGGACGGTTCTAAAATAGACTAAACCGATCAAGTGACTTTTCTCCCAACTAGCAATTTTTAGTTGTGCAAGTTGTAAAAATTAGAATTACACTAATTTTAAACGTTGTTTTACAGATAAAGAATAGTTATCATGGCGACGGTCGACAACGTCGACTATTATACGACGCCTAAACGTTTATCACAACTTCAGTCGCCATCACAACTATTTAAGACCGTCTATTGTACTAACAGTAATTCCTTAGTTGTGAAGGCGCCGACTAAAAACCGGTGTGTGCTAAACCAAAAATTGATCAATTTACTCCACGTTTTCTGGCCGGTTTGTTGGAGACGCGGGCGCGCCTGTTTTCATCTAACCAATTTTTCTGTTATGTTTGCAACAAGCCAATTTTGGAGCACTGCTGTCTCTACAAACGTCAATTAATTCAGTAAAAATAACTAAGAAGTGTTTTGTAAAGTTTCTATTAGTTTAGTTTGAACATTTTGCACTATGAAAAGGAACAAATGGTATAAATATTCTTCGATATTTTGACATGTGACAGCTGTCATTGAAGGTGATTCCCCAGTGTGTCGGAAAAAAAGAGGAAGGCCCCGTGTAAACAACAAGGACGGAAATTAAGTGAGCAGCAGAAAGCCAAACTGTGGAGCAATTTCGATTGGGTAAAAATTAAGGCGTGTTCGCATCTTTAAGTTAGGGGATCCGTTCAAAACACAGTTAAGTAGTTAAAGCAGTCGAGACACGGGACTCCTTTGGTTGTCATAGAAACTAATAAGTGCCGCCATGATTGATTGTTAAAACCATTGTATGCTAATTTGTAAACAAACATTAAAAATTATTTTTTTGCTTTTTTCTTCAATAAACTAAGATCTTTTTGCATATAAAAATCCGTATTTTGTTCTTAGGAATCCTAAGCAACATCTTTAGAGGATTTTCGAAGCGATTTTTAAATCATGATTTTTTTTTTAATTTCATAAAATCATCTTAATCGAGGGCGCGCTTGTTTTTTACATTTGACAGTAAACTATACCGTCTGTTTATATATTTTGGCATTGGTTCGCATGTTATGATGATGCAAAACATGATATATGACATAGAATATCATTTTATTTTAATAATATTATGGTGTTAAAAATAGTTTAATTTGTAGTTGAATAGTGTATTTATCATTTTACATAATGAATAATATTTTGAACAAATAATTGTACTCCAAAACCCATTGAACTATTACTTCAACTGTAGTCGCGATCGCGACGTTGACTTAACCAAAAAATCATCCACCAAATTGGTGCAAAAGTGGGTGGTGTTTGAGTAAAAGTAAACGTTGCAACGCAACGTTGGCACGCGGTGCATAACGTTGAGACGTCGATAAATTGCTAGTTGGGCTGCCTTTGTACGCTGGCCAAACTCCGGTAAGGCAATTGCGTGCAAGAAAGTGACACTTTCCGTAATATTTAAGATAAACTTCGCGCAATATGGTCCATTCAAAGATTAAATACGATGGTTCGTTGCATTTTGCAGTTGACGTTTCTAATAGACAAATTTGGGCATGGTTTGAAGTAACCTCCACAAAGGGAAACTGCCAAATTATAATTTTTATTTAGGAAAAGCTTCTTTAAATCTACGCTTTTCAATAAATGTTTAGGTAAAAACATACTTTTTCCATCCTTTTTGCCCGGGGTTTAACTGCCTTAAAATGGTGATTTAATAGGAACCATCATATACCCGTCAGTCACGTCAAATTAAAAAAATCATTAGATCAAATGTTTCAAAAAATCTATTTTCCAGTCAGGGTCTACGCTCAAGATTCTAATTTACGTTAATTAATAGGATTGGTTCAGGTTATACCAGTGGGTAGCCATGTAATTAAAATCTGCCAAAATTTCAAATATCTTAATTTGAGAAAAGGATTTTGACGTAAACTAATGATCGCTATTTCTTAAGATCAAGGTGGTCTTATGTCAGGTTTCTTAAGTTTCGTTTTATTGTTCTAGATTTTTGTGTTTTAATTATTGTCGTTTTCTATAAAGATCAAATCATAATCAGTATAACGGCCCTGCCCTTCCATTTTCCGAAGAAAAGCCTCCCAATCAATTGAGCCTGGAAAAAATTCAGAGCCAAAATTTTTCGCCTTTGGCCTTGCCTAGGGCCATCCCTGATTTTTACATTATTTTCTTTGTTTTTCAAAGTTATATTTTGCACCTGAAGACGACCAGAGATTGTATTGATCGAAACGTCGTGTATAAATAAAATATAGACAATGGAAGTCTGCTTTTATTATTGTATACACCCAACAACTACAATATTTTTTTTGAAACGACCGGAAAATAGCCACTTTCAGTACGATTTTTCATACGGAAAGTTCTACATTACAAGGCATGTTCTTTCGAAATATTTCCACTCTCCAGAAAGGACCTTTTTGTTCAATTTTCCGGTCCCTTTTGGCCAAGTTGGCTATGACTTCTTGTTGACTGCTTTTAGCTTGTTTTTTTAGGCAGTTTTGACACTTCTAAAAAGCTGTTTTAAATTTGTGTCAAAAGTTTTGTTTACGAAAATGGACTCAGATCTAGAAAATGAGTTGAATCCGGAGGAAATAATAAAAGCTGCTTCAAGAGTCACATTCACCGAAAAATCGACCACAGATTTTTAATTCTCAAAGTAAGAGTATACTATAAATATATGTAAATAAAGAACAAACCTAGAAATCTGCCTTTTATGAGCTCTTTTATCATCATTTTGCTTGATAAGTTGGCCATAACTGGTCGTCAGTCATCACTGATTTAGCTGTGTGAAGCTAATAGGCACTACACTATAATTTGTCTAATGTTTTATACAATTTTGCACAAGTTAAAAATACAAAAATCATTTCTAACCACAAAACTTTACTTATTTTTCTTAGTTTTCGTCTTAAAAACTACCGGCCTTAGCGGCAATGGCTATCTAGCCAACAAGAAGCAGAAAATATCAGGGGACTGTTCATAAATTACGCAACACGGCTAGGCGTCGACGAAAGTGATAGATACTAAAATGTTTTTTCTGATCGTTTGAAAAAAAAGACCAATTTTTCGGTCTAGTGACGTAAATACCTATTCCCGGCATTACTTTTTGTCGATAAGCTCTGGTCAAACCCTTATTTTCACGTACCTTTTTGTTCACCTAATGAATGTTTTAACAAAAATCCTATCGGCCACGTAAAAACGCCATAAAGAACGGCCATAAAATTTATGTTAATGATTATGTACTTACATTTACACAAGAAATAAAGCATAAAACCGACTACCGTTTACCTGATCCCAAAGATATCATTACGCGCGGTTTTTATGTTTATCTCTTAATTTATGTTCACAATTAATCATTTTGTAAAGTGCTTAACAAACATGCAAGAATAATTTTAATTCGGGTAATATTTTATTAAAAGTATAATTTAAAAGTATAGTGGGATAAGCTTAATAAAATTATTAAAAAACCCATTCTTATTTTTTTTTAACTACGGTTTTTAAAATCTAAACACATAAAACTTGGGACCGAGTTTTCTCTTTTTGCGTAAAATCTAATGGTCAAGCCATGATGGTAATTTAAGGCTTAAAATATTTTAGCATAATTTAAGGCATAATGTTTTGATTAAGCAATTTTTACTATGTTTTTTACATTTTTTTGCCATGATTTTACTCAGGTTTTAAAGCTTTCTTTCCAAACTTTCAATTTCTAGAATAAAACACTCACATTTTTCAAGTTTGTTTTGTTCTCTGTTAAAATGAAAAATATTTAGAGAGAGAGAGCAGTATTTTAGAGGTAGTTGGAGAGATATCTTAGCAAAGTGCAAAAATATTTAAGGTTGTTGAAGAGAGACAGCAGGCCATAAAAAGTATTTTAGAGAAAGATGAACATAATTTAAGGAAATTGTTTACTAAAAATTTCTGTTATATCATCTGTCTGTCATCTTGAGTGGTGTCGTGCATATGACCTTTATTTTGCCATTTTTACCCAAAAAACAGCAAAAATTGTCATTTTTCAAAGAGTAATGTGTGTAAAACTTAAGGTGGTACCGTGTCCTACTAAGGTATTTAACAAAATTATTTTAAGGCTTATCATGGCTCTACCATCATATTAGCAGACAATCCTGCATTTAAAATACTCAGTCGTTTAAAAATTTCAAAAGTGTGAACAAAACATGTGACCTCATAAAAAACAAAAGATCACCCTCCACTAATACATCATTAAACACCATCATACACTTAGATTTCCAACCTTGAACCACTCACAAATAGGCATCGTTCCGCACTGGTACTTACTTATCCAAGTTACCTAATACGAATTCGTCCTGGCGTGTTAATATTTCCAGTAGGATTATGCTCCTAAGGCAATTAAAATAAAGAAGAAGTTAAAAAACCTCCCGAGGTGACCAGTGAAACTACTGATGAGCCCACGCTGGTTACCCAGGGCGAAACATCGTTTATTCATTTCTCTTTTCGCTTTGATCTTTTGTGTGTTCCTTGTGGAATTCTCATCCAAGTTTGAATTTTCTTTATTTCCACCCAAGATCTTTTGATCTTTTGTTTTTTAGTTTCTTTTCGGTTGAAGTAACTGATTTGGAGGTTTTTTAACTTCTTCTTTATGTGACCTCATATTTTATTTGGCTATTCAACGCCTACTAGTAGGACTCGAATCATTGCAAGCATACGTGTAAAAAAAAACTTTGAAAAACAAAGAAAATAATGTAAAAATTAGTGTTGTCCATGGGCAAGGCAAAGGCGAAAAAATCTACTTCGTATGCCTGATGCAGTCTACTCGCGCCAGCCCAAAGGATTTTTCCAGGCTAACTTGTTTGGGATATTTATTATCCGTACAGTTTTTTTTTCGAAAAATATAAAGGCATATTATTTCATAGTTATATGATTAAAAATTATTATTTTTGATAATTTCTGTTGTTGTGTTGATTTAATTTTAGTGTCTGAAGTTATTTTAGTGAACTTATAATAATTTTATTTAGTTTTTTTTAGTTGCTGTGGTGCGCGATCAAGTTGGTAAAATTGAAGTAAGTAAAAATATTACCTGGGTTTTTTAAGGGTTCGTTTAAACACAAAAAAAATAAGGTAGCGACCCCGGATGTTTGAAGATTTTGTGTAAATGGCTGCGGTCAAAAAAATTATGTTTTCTACACTCTAAAGTTGGGTTTATTATACAGCCAAAAGAAAGCAGACAGGTCTCAGCGCATTTAGCCAACCGGGATATCGCGACTGACGTTACTCGTTTTACTTTCTTCTTCTTTAAGTGCCATGCTTTCTTTAAACGTTGGCATCAGCGCGATCTGTACCGGAAAAGTGTCATAGTACTAACATCACTGTCTAAGATTTTTAAGCCATGATATCCGTCTACGGGCCGGACCTCTTCTGCCTTCAATTTTACCTTCTATTATTAATTCTAAAGTTTATATTTGTGACCAGCGTAGGCTCGTCAGTAGATTCACTAGTCACCCTCAATCTAGACATCATTTAACACCATCGCACACTCTGACTTCCAACTCTGAATCACTTACAAATAGGCATCTTTCCGCATGGTACTTATTATAAGTAACCTGATACGGGTTCGTCCTGACGTGTTAATCTTTCCATCAACCGAAAAGAATCTAAAAAAGAGAAGATCAAAAGATCTTGGGAGGAAAGAACGAAAATTTAAAATTGGATGAGTGTCCCACTTCAATTCACTAGTCACCCTCAATCCAGACATCATTTAACACCATCGCATACTTTGACTCACTCATGTCATCGTTCCGCATGATACTTATTATAAGTCACGTGATACGCGTTCGTCCTGGCGTGTTAATCTTTCCAATAGAAATATGCTCCTAAGACAATGAAAACAAGAAGTTAAACTTCCAAATTAGTTACATCAACCGAAAAGAATCTAAAAAAGAGAAGATCAAAGAATCTTGGGAGGAAAGAACGAAAATTCAAAATTGGATGAGAGTCCCACAAGGAACACACAAAAGACCAAAGCGAAATAAAAAACAGTTAAACGATGTTTCGCCCGGGGTGACCAGCGTGGGCTCGTCAGTGGATTCACTAGTCACCCTGAATCCAGACATCATCGGGTCACCCCGGACGAAACATCGTTTAACTGTTTCTCCTTTCGCTTTGGTCTTTTCTGTGTTCCTTGTGGAACACTCATCCAATTTTGAATTTTCGTTCTTTCCTCCCAAGATCTTCTGACTTTTGATGTAATTGATTTGGAAGTTTAACTTCTTGATATCGTATGTTGTTGATTTTTATGCCGTTTATGGCCAGATCCTCTTTGCAGTCATAAAGTGCATTCTCTATTATTTTGTTACTATAGATATTAAACTACATCGGAGACAATATACAACCTTGGTGCATAACTCTTCTTATTTGGACCTCTTCGGACAGTTGGCCATCAACCTTTATTTGTGCAGTCTGATTCCAGTATAGATTAGCGATTATCTTTAGATCTCGGTCATCTAGACCAACTTCTTTTGGCGATTCTATGAGATTTTCGTATTGGACTCGATCGAACGCTTTCTCATAATCTATGAAACAGGCATATACTGGCGCCGACACATCCCTAGACCACTGAACTAAGACTTGAATGCCAAACAATTCAAATCCAAACTGCGTGTCGCCCATAAAGGATTCGCATTTTCCATCAATTCTTTTATGGATAATCTTTAGACATATTTTTTTAACATATGGCTCATTAGGCTTATTAGGCGGTAATCACTACAATTTTTTGCTGAATGTTTTTAGGTAGCGTAAAAAAGGTTGATTTTAGCTAGTCGGCAGGGATTTTACCACAGCGATAAATCAAGTAAAAAGTTTGACTAGCGTATTTAGCGAATCTTCGTTTTTTATTACGTTTTACTTTGGGTTTTGAAACCACCCTTTCGATTTGAAGGTTTTAAACTACACACAATTTAGCTCAAAACTGATTGTAGGGTAATATTTGGACCTCGACAATCGAAAAAGAAGAAAAAGGAGAGTTGTTTTGTTCAACAACCAAATTTTCTTACTTATTACCAAAAAAAAATTGCAAATCTGAATATATATTTACTAAAAAACAAACTGGATGACGTTGTTACCTATAGACGCAGATAATATAACTAAGTACGAAGATAATAAATACAAACAACTGCCGGTTTTTAAAAGGTTAACCCAAAACCATAAAAACATTATTAATAACAGGGTAGGTTGCGTGTTTATTACTGTTTAATAATAATATGTCGAAGGTTCTAACAAGCCAATTAGGTGTAATTTTCAAAACACGTGTGTGTGTGTGTGTGTGTGTTAACTCTTTAAATCTTTTCACAAAGTGCGTAACTCTTCACCTGCCCGTACCATATATAATCCGCCTACTTTACACCTGGAAGTGGCTTAGCCATAATTACCATTGATTTAATTTAACGGAGTATATTTGGCATATACCTTGAAATGTCTATCTAGGTACTGTTGTTTGAAGGCGCTAGACAATGTTGAACTTGAGAGTAACTAGAGTTTAATTTTTTTACAACGTTTCGATTGCTTACGTATCTGCAATCGTCATCAGGTGAATACTAACAAAAACTAAGACTACCTAATCTTATAGAGTAGCATGTGTTCACTGAACCATGAATACACTTGGTTGGCTCCGCCCTTTCACAGTTGAAATCTGTTACCTCCGAATGGTGACGCTCTGTGGAGAAAATACATTCTGGTTCCTCTGTATGCATGCTGTTTCTTTGAACTTCCGCTTGAATAGATTTTCTTCCCCGGCGACGATATTTGCCACTTTTCATTCCATATGATGTTGATTTTCCCAGCAATGTTGACCTATTTTTGATACGGTTCTGTTCTCTTGTCCAGTTTTGCGTTTGTGTTCTGTAAAACGAACTTCCATGGGTCGGCTGGTTTCTCCGACACTCGTACTTGGTAGATGCAGTTCTTGGTGCTGCGGCGATATGGTTTAGTTTTTGTTAACATTATTCTTCTTATCTTTTCTGTGATTCTGGCGTCTTTTGTGTTGATGTGGTCTGAAAAGTTTTATTGATCGTATAGTTGGAGAAACCACTTCTTCGCAGATCGGATCGAATTTTTGACTTTTCTTTATTTGAAGCTTCTTCTGTATTGCAGATGTAAGTGGCTCGATCTATAAGAGATTTTGCAATTCCCAGTTTGCTTGATGTGGAGGGGTTTAATTTGAAGTTTAGATAAACTGGACAAACTGGACACCTTAAAATATATATAAAAAAAAAACAAAGAAAGAAGTTAAAAAACCTCCAAATCAATTACTTCAACTGAAAAGAAACTAAAAACAGAAGATCAAAAGATCTTGGGTGGAAATAACGAAAATTCAAAATTGGATGAGCATCCCACAAGGAACACACAAAGGACCAAAGCGAAAAGGGAAATGATTAAACGATGTTTCGCCCTGGGTAACCAGCGTGGGCTCTCTTTTTTTTTTGTTTTTTATATAAAAAAAAATCAAAAAAATCAAAAACTTTAGAAGTAAAGCAGCTATTGATATGCGATTTTCAAATGTTGGTTTTCGTAAATATTACCCAAAAATTTTGTTATAAGGTTCAAATCTTTCAACGCTACAGTTTTCGAGATATTTTTATTTTCTTTCAATATAAATTAATTAATTGTATGGTGGACTATCCGTGCTTTCTAGCACCAATTTTTTATTTACTGGAACGGTATTACAAAACTAAATTTTAGGAAGTATTAGCAAATAAATCCTGAAAAAAAGGAGTTAGTTTAAACTTGTGTTTAAATCGTCTGATTTTTTGTAATGGCGAGTGTTTCTGACGGTTTTTGAAGAATCTTGCCCATTTCCAGCTCACATCGGTGAAATTCCAAGATAATTTGGCTCTAGGCACAGAATATGGATCTGGGTTCAGTTCGAACCACGATTTAATTCCCCTTCCTGTTTCTCACCCTCGTCACATTATGTCCCAATGAGCATTATCAGAAACCTCTGGTGACAAAAATTTATATAATTATTATAAAGAGGGTTCCATTAATGCCCTAGGATATTTAGAGGTTTCCTACAGGAATTGAGTTTGTATATTTGTTTTATTAAAGTTTCTAAATTGATGGTACCCTAAAGTAACAAAAA
Organism: Oxystoma pomonae; assembly: GCA_963921995.1. NCBI lineage: Eukaryota > Metazoa > Arthropoda > Insecta > Coleoptera > Brentidae > Oxystoma > Oxystoma pomonae. The sequence goes on along the minus strand of OY998166.1, from coordinate 114,155,546 downwards.
ACTGGTGTTAACAATATTTCCACGGACATCTTTATAAAAATTAAAGTCATCTGTAACAAATGTTATATAAATTGGTGTTAACAATGTTTCCACCAACATATTTATAAAAATATAAATCATCAGTGACAAAAGTTATATAAATTGGTTTTTGAAATCTTTCTGTTAACCCATCTATAAAACCGTAAGTAACTATCAATTAGAGATATATAGATTGGTTTTTAAAATGTTGCTATCAACCCATTTATAAAAACTTAATTTACCAACAACAAAGAGACACTTATAAAAACTTGGGAACTCACACACAATACGTAATTATATAAATTGGTGCCTGTAATATTCTTATGAACTCATTCATAAACCTTTTTTGCCCATTCCTTCTATAATGTTTTTATTAATTTCTTTGTATAGTGGTTATAATGCCACTGTTTTTACAACAAAAAAACAATTTTAATTTATAACAAAACAAACAAGATTTTTTAGGTTAATTTTGTGACATCAAAAGGCTCGTTTTTGCGACTTTAAAAGGTGCGTTTTTGCGACATCAAAAGGCGCATTTTTGCGAGATACCATTCCATCATCTGGTTTTAATTACATCAATCTGAGAGAGATAAGAGATCCAAATCTTGAGTTTTTGATGACAGATATCGGGATCGAATGCATTCTACATCCGATTCCGACCAGCGTTTCCCATGCGCGGCCACCCTGACTCAAAAAACTCATCACGTGGACCGACATGAACTTGTGTAGGCAAATCTCGCTTAGATTACGTGATCCGTGATTTGATTCGGAGAGCCCACGCATAAGAAACCCATAGATGGAAACCGGGTTTTAGAAAAAGAGAACAATATAGTAACCATGTTAAGTTCGCAAAAATGCACCGTGAAACTTCGAGTGAATACAGTGCTTACGGCTGGTCGGCGGCAATTGTGAATACATCACCTTACGACGCGACGGAACGCAGCCTCAAGATCCGTTTCTGCGAGTTTGACATAGTTACTATTATCCTCTTTTTCTAAATGCATTCGTCTGAGAGAGATCCAGCATACCAGGGAAATACCTGCCTGTACACCCTTCGACCCCGCAATCTAACTATCTTCTTGAGATGGTTACCTCTGACAGTTATGCGGGGTTGAAGGGTGTGCAGGCGGGTATTTTTCCTGGTATGTGTGGTATGCTGGATCTCTCTCAGACGAATACATTTAGGAAAAGAGAACAATGGTAACTATGTTAAGCTCGCAGAAACGGACCTTCAGTGTTCAACACTGCGCCATCTGCAGCCTTTTGTTCCAACTAGTATCATGTTTTAAAACGTTGATAAAATAGTGTTGAAAGAGGTAAACAGTGGTATAATTGTATTGTTTTTTTTTATAGAATTGTCGTAAATTTTCGCCATTTTGGATTCCAACAATAGGTTTTTGACCAAAATAAAAACGTTATTTATGGGGTTTTAACATGTGTTTTAATCGAAATATGGCTTGTTTAGGGTTAAAAACAAAATACAAAATTCAATATTTCTCCCAGAAAGCCAAAAACATATGTGAAAAAAAAAGTATTATTTAAATGAATATTTTTTCCCCGTTTTCTCAAATATTTTTGGAGCCCATGAAAATTTTGTGAGTGTATTCGAAAACTATACAGTACACACGGGACCGCAGCTGATTATCAGAGTAGGATGACTGGGAAAACAGCTTTTATTTAACCTATGGTATATAAATATTCATATTCTTGCTTCAACTTATCTCACTTCCATTTTAATTTATTTTAGAAGATTGATAAACACCATTTTATAAATTTTTTATTTTAAAAAGAAAAAGAATAATACATAACACGCAAAGGAAAGAAAGATGGAAAATTTATATTTCTAAATCGATAAAAACCTTTAATTTGTTATGTAGTGTTGTTAGAACAGTTGTAAAACCTTTTTATAATAATCTCTATACTTGAGGGCTCATAAGGAAGTTTTGTAAAATCTATATGTTGTTTTTCTATCCTTTACTATGTATCATAAATTTTTATAAGCTGGTGTTGAACAATTGTTTTTCAAGTCTTTTTTACTCATTTAAGAGATATATTAGAGTTATAAAATTATCACCAACACTAAATAATATAACTTTTGGTTATTTTATGAAGGTTTTATATTATTTGCTGTAACTTCTATATAGACAAAAATGCTCATTGGGGTGTTGGTGGTCCAAAATAGTAGGCAATTTAAAAAATGCCCTTTTATGGCCTCTTATCTTTAAATAAATAACCACAATTTCCCTAAATGCCCGAGGAAACAAAATCATCATCACTAGGCTAAATACGCCTCTAAATAATTTATTCATAATTTATCACTACAATAATAGTTTTTTCGATCGATTTAAGACCCATTGAACAAAATTAACCCGTCCACACTTTAACACAAAACGTCAATAAAATCCTATAGAATCATATTAATGAAATAACTCCGACAAATTAGAGATTATCTCAAAGAAAACATGTGTGAACATTTATCATAATTATGGTGATTCTAACCACATACTGCCACAAAGTCAATTTTTACCAAGTTCCTACGTACGTGTTAGACACAAGTATTTTTGAATATTTATGAGTAACTTTTTCTGGATTATTGCTTTTCAACAATTTTTTTCCAATGTTGGATTCATTCCACTACCATTGTTCATCAAGGGCGGATCCAGGCGGTGGGGTCATTACCCCCCCCCCCTCTGGGCGATTCACATCTTTTTTTTTGAATATTTAAATAACAAAAATATTTTTTTTATACCTTAATCAAAAACATGATTTTAGTAACTGTCTGCAGATAACTAAAGCATGGCTTTTTTGGTTACCGATGCAAAAAAACTTTTTTTTATCACGGGTGCAAAAAAAGATCGCTTTCCGTTGTTTACCCAAAATTAAAGAGAAATAGCGGAAAACAGTAATATTGAATTGAATTATTCTTGCCTAAAAATTAAGCCATTTTAATCAGTTTCATCAAGTAGTATTTACGAAAAAATCATTTAAAAACATCGTCAAAATATCAAAATGTCAAAGATTAAAATGTCGCAACCATGAACGTCACCGAGTAAAAAGGTACATCGGTATGGAAACCATTGTTATTTCATGTACCAGACGCCTTGATTTATAGTGTAAAGAGTGTGTGTTGCGAGAAGTGCTCTTCGTTTGAGATTTTTAACAGTATTTTCCTGTTTTTGTTGGATTTTTTGGTATTAAAAAAAAGTAGTGTTAAGAGCTCGCGGCTAAACTGTGCTTTTTTTTACTCGCGTATTCAAAATACCTCGCTGTGCTCGTTATTTAAACCAAAGCTTGTAAAAAAAGCAGTATTTTAGCCACTAGTTGTGACAACTACTATTATATCTAGTCACTTCCCGAAACATTATGTTGAATTCTTACAACATTCATAAACCAACGCACACTTTTTTCTGCCAAACCAAAATGAACGCTGTCGGTAATATTATTTTCCTACGAGCGTGCGGAAAAATGCGTTTCTCGCACAAATTTCCGTGCGGAAAGTGCTACTTTTCCACACGCCGTGCGTGAAAAAAAAATTCCGCACGCTTTTCCCGAAAAAAATTCCTCTACGCTGGCGCGTTGTTCGTGCAAACGCCGTTGGGTGCGGGAAAGTATAACTTTCCGCACTTGTTCGCATTAATCGTTTCGCGAGAAGACAGAAGAGGAAAATTAATTTTGTAATTCGATTTCATTTTCAAGTTGGGTTTTTTGCGTCTTTCTCGTCTTGGGAGGGGGTAAATATGTCCGCTAACCTTTACACCACTGATGTGACCCCCCCCCCTCTTACTAAAAAGCTGGATCTGCCCTTGTTGTTCTTAATAACTTTGCTTGACCTTTGTTTTCCAAAGTCTATAGTAACCAATGATTGTGTAAATTAAATTATTATCAAGACATAACTTAATTCTTATTTTAGTTAGGTATTTTTATAATAATAAAGCAATATTTTTTTAAACGTACCTTTTTACAAAAATATTATGATTTTTTTAATACACAAAATAAAAAATTCAATTTTTTTCTGTTGTGCTAACCACTTTTTTGTCTTTTGGACGCCAGAAAACAAAAAATTTTCGGCGGACTAAGTTTTACCATATAGTTCGTCTATGTAAACGTAGTTAGTCATTTATTATGCTCTCATTATGCTTTAAATTATAAAAATTATGTAAATCTAAGCTGGTGATCGGTTCCTGGGGCAAAAGCGTAAAAATAGGCCGTTTTCAATGAAGGCACCTCATCGACAATTCAAGGCGATGGATCTTTAAATTTTAAAAAATTGAATTTGTGAAGTTGAACTTCCATGAACCCGGTTTAGAGACACAACATCTTAAACCTATTTAAGAGTAGACTAGGATAAAAAATGGTGGAATTTCTAGGCCCAAGATCTTAGAGATGAAGATTTTTAGGGGTCTTTAGTGGTGGTTTTTCTTTTTGTTATTTTGTGTTGGTGTGAGTATTAACCATTTTATCTATTTTTAAGATCATACTCCTGGCATCGGAAACAAAATATTAAGACATTACCACTAAAGTTCCAAGCTTCGTCCATCAAATATACCAACCATTAAAAATCTTTACTATCTAACTCTTAAAATAAATTAAAAACAACAAACAACATATTGTTTCCAAAAACAAAAATTTAATAAAAACTAAATAAATAAACCTTATAAATCTGCAAGATAGAGAAAAGCGAAGTGGAAAAAAACTTTCCGGGGGTGGTAAGGTTTAATTTCCATCCCTATTACGTGTTGAAATCACCGTTTTTTTGATAAGGTAGTTGAAAAAAGATGAAGTAAACCCATTATAAACATAATAATAAAATAAATAAAAATATACATTTACATGAAAAACTCAACGGCCTTCCTTCACTTAGTATTACCCAAAAATATGCATAGTTAACCTGACTTTGCCACAGTGCTTAGATGAAAATAAATTCGAAAAACGTGTACGTGGCTAGTTTTAAGGTTTTTCTTGTAGATTTTACTTAGTTGAATTTTGTTTTAAAAAATAAACATTGACTAAATCAAGTTTATAAATATTTTAGTGTGTCCGCCAAATTTGAAACTTTACAATGAGATTTTCTAAGATCTAAAATAGTACCCCCCACAGGTTTAAATATTTACACCTGTGGAGGGGTACTAAACTTTAAAACCAATTTAAAAAGGGATTTAGTGAGGGTGAATAAATAGCAAAATCAATGAATAGCGAGCTTTTAGCGAGACGCTTAATTTTCCTTCAAAATGAAGGTACATCTGCCGATTCTGCAATTTGACAGATGATTGTCTTTTATATGAATCCTGTGTCATATTTTTCCATCATCATTTCATCTTCTAATTCCTAGCACCGTACTGATGAGCACCACAAATGCGAAATCCGGATCTACGGTTACCATTACTTTTTTTGAGGGAAAGCTCGCTATTCATTGATTTTGTTTAAAACCAATTTTCAAAGAACACTTACCCATACAGAAAAGACACAAAATTATTGATTATTTTGTATTGTTATTGCAAAATACCACTGAAAAACTGCTTTTTCTCTCAAAATACACCATATTTTAGGAGAAAGTGCCCTAAAACCAATTTTTTTGACAGGTTTCAAAATGGCAAATGGTGAATACGCCAAAAATTTGGCATATAATAGCTTCATTATTTGTATTTGAGGTTATAAAGTTGGTGATTTATTAGACCACCTCAGGGGGGTGGTTTAAATTTATAACCCCCAGAAAGGATATTTTTGTGGCATTTGATAATAAGTTCGTTTCTTTCCCTAAGTAACCGTTTTTACAAGGATTAATTAACATTATTTAATATCCCAAGGTGTTCATAACCCAATAAAACACCTCCTATTTTGTCCAGAAAAACACCACATTTTGAACCCGTTTTCAGTAAAAAAAAATATATTTATGACGGCACAACGAGGCAAAACAAACATAAGTGAAGGTCACTGATTATGCACGAAAAATATACCAAACAAAAAAACCCAAAACTACTATATTAATTTATTTACAAACCGAAACTAATACATTGAGGTTATCTAAAAGCTCAGTCAAAAAAACTTTCCTTATTGAAAGCCCACTCATTTTAAAGCTGTAGTTTTCATCAGAGGTAAAAGATCCGAACTCGCCGTTTATGATTGAAAGCAGAGCTAATATTTTTAAACTGACATTTCGACGGTGACAGAAATGTAAAAAAAACTTTCATTTAAGTTTTTTAATAAATTTCATAAATAAAAACACCTTTTAAATAGATACAAAATTATTCTACTCCTTAATTTATTATTACCCATCTAAATCGTTTTGTGACATCAAGTATTAATTGGAAAAATTAATTAAAAAGGGTCAGTTTTAATTAGAGTGACATATAGCCCCAATGTTAATTAATTCTACATTTATTTCCTCTTAAATCCAACAAACGATTGTGTTAAGATGATTATTCAATAAACAGATTTATTAAAATTCTTCTTATAAATCAAACTATGTCCAAAACTCAAGGAGGGTTGGTTTAAAATGCGTGAAACCAAAAATTTAACTTAAACTTAGGATCGTTCTAAAATAGACTAAACCTTTTTAGTAAATCCCACCGTTAGATTTTAAATGCTATCCGCAACTCACATATAAAAGAACTATAAGTATAATGCATCTTGACACAGAAAAAATTGGTGCTAAAAAGCACAGAAGAATAAGAAATGAAAATATCTCGAAAACTGTAGCTTTGAAACATTTGAACCTTATAGCAAAATTTTTGGGTAATATTTACGAAAACCAAAATATAAATAGCTGCTTTACTTCTAAAGTTACTATTTTTTGATCTGATCGTTTTTTTAAATAACTCGGAAACTAAAGCTCCCAGGAATTTGGGCTTTATATCAAAATTTGTAGTCCATATCTATGGAAACTTAAATCCGAAACCCGTATATCTCTACCTGCTTTTGTTCCAAAGTTACAATTTTTCAAAATATTTTGGTATCGTGGACTAAAAAGAGCTAAATAAGCTCCAAGCCAGCTAGAAAAATAAATTTCAATTTATTTAAAAGCTAGATACTGCCGACGACTTCGTTCGTTCGTTAGAATGGTAGCATCATCCCCACCCTTTTCTACCATCTCACTACGCTCCGCCCTCGCCCTCCCCGCGCTATATTCAAATGCACAAAAATTGTAAAAATTGGATCTTTGGTATCTATATGGTTTGATTAGAAGCCTAGACCAAAAATTTTAACAGAAATGGCCTATCTAGGCTTTGTTATATGTATAGAAAACTCCTGCAAAATAATACCTTTTTAAATTATTTTTTGGGTGTGTTACTTTTATAAGAAGGAACTGATATTGATGATGAAAATATCCAAGAAAAATGAACACTTCATCTTGCGGACAACTCCCTCTCGAAATTTGGGTAATTATTTTTTTAAAACCCACATGTGTCGGCGGGGCCCACCAGTACCGTTACACGAATTAATTTAGCGAAATAAGGTGGTACCTATGTGGTACTTAAAAAATATTTTTAAACATTGTGATTAATGTCGCTTTCTGAACTGTGCCCTCAACACCGTCGGCCGTAAAGTAGGTAAGTTTGTATCGGAAATTATAATTAAAAATGCGCCAGGAGGCACGTACAGCCATACGAAAATCCTTTTAAAAAATTACTTATACGTGGTAATTATTTTTGTTATTTTTGTGTAATAGTGGTGCAGATATGACATAGTTGGTCCTCATAAAATTTAAACCAATAAAAAAAGGCCCTGCCCTTGCATTTTCTGAAGAAAAAGCCGTGGCGATAATAACTCTCCCAATCAAGTTGGCCTGGAAAAAATGCAGAGCCTAAAAATCATCTGGGCGCGAGCAGGCTCGTCAAGCATGCGCAGTAGTTTTTTTAATAACTAATAATAACTATGAAATTTAAAAGAGTTTTTGGAATGTAATCAGTGTTGGCTCTGGGCACGGTCAAAGGCCAAAAATCTACTGTATTGCGCATGTCTGACGCAGTCTACTCGCGTCAATTAAGTATAAATTTTTCAGTATCTTTAAATTTAGCAGTAGTGTCAAAAAAGTACCTGGACCTGTTTCCTCAAAATTTAGTGTCAATCACAAACACAAGCACAAATTTATCATTAAGAAAAGTTGATAAACGCCCAGTTACTCATTTAATAAGTATAAATTTAGTGCTAATTCTGTATATCTGTAATTTTTCTTCCTTACCAAAAAAAGAGACAGTGATACAGAATTAGCACTAAATTTATGCTTATGAAATGAGTAAATATGGCCTAACTTTCAACATTTATGATTGTGCTTGTTAAAAATCGTTGGATGCGCATGCGTCAATCGAAATCAAATATCGCGCCATGTCAATTGTCAATTGCAGTCCACGTATTCTGAAAAAAATGATTTTTTAAAGAGATTAATGCGTTTTTTTTTCGAGTTTAAAAAAAACATGTATATAGTTATGAAGATCTTTTTATTGAGATTGTGGAAAAGTTTCCATGCATATAGATGATTAACCAAATTGTATTCTACCATATTGTCCATATATTTGTGTTTGTGTTTACAGAATGGGTAAAGAGGCAAATAGTATCTCATAGTTATATGGTTGAAATTGATCTAACCCGATACTGATACCAGTGAACGGACGTGACAAAGCTAGATTTAAAAATTAATTAAGCGTCCTTAAGAGATCTAATCAGATGATCACCTGTCTAACAAGATTAAATATTTTAGAAGAATTAGAAGAAAACTAGTAGGTACAAAAGTTTTTTATGGCTTAAAAAATGAATCTAATGATATTATTGATCGATATTTACAAAATTTTCTTTCCTTCAAAATTCCTATTGTTTGGGATGAAAAAAACAATAAAAACTCTTTAACCAAAAATTGAAAAAAGTACTCTACAAAGTATAAAATAAAATAATTTTTATTTGTATATATAAAATCCAACTTTTTTTAAGTTATTTATACAACATTTTTATATTAACACAGAATGTATACAGAGTAAGCAAAGAAAAGCACTTACAGTTTCCCAAAATCGCTCATTTTGTGTGCATCCTTTTAATTGACTTTGATCAATTTCAGGCATACTTTTTCGCTTACCCTGTACAGATACGAACATTAGTATTAATGAAAAAACAAGAGTTTTTTGTACTTCAGTGCAAAATGAACTTCTTGGATTTCGATTGCTCACACACCACCACCTAGGACGACGCCGTTTCATCCTTATTATGCCCATTTGCTCTGCGATTTGCTTAAGTAATGAGTAGTAAAGAAATCCATAATTTTTAAGTATTCCCTAAATTTTATTCGTTTGCTCTGGCCAAAAAAAAGTTTTCCATAGCTAGGAATTAAATCTTCTTATAAGTTCAACCACTGGATGGCGCTGCTTGTCATAAAACCATTATTTGTTGTTATTATTTATTATTATAATTATTATTTATTATTAATTATTCTTTGCGTCAATTTTTACATTAATTTGTTCAGCTTCAGTAAGGGTTATTTAAACATATCCAGGGTGGATTCTTTAAATGGAACGGTGCTTTTAGCGGGTTAGAATTTGGTTTTATAAAGAAATCCAAAAACACGTCAATTGAGATTTATAATTTTCTTTAATCGTGCTATCTTGGTTTTTTTATGTCGTTTTGTTTACGAGGTATGTTAAAAAAATATTTTTTTTTTAAATAGGACACCCTGTATAGTTTGACATTTTTTAATTCTAAAAAAAATTATCCTTTTGACAATACCAAACGCTAATACTCTATCTCTTATGGTTTCCAAGATAGAGGCATTTAAACTTGTCTATGCCCTGTTTTACAGGGGATATTTGAAGTAATATCGAAGTTTTCCATACAGATTTAGATAAAAATATCTTGATTATCGTGAAAGATAGATTCTACTGTGTGGTATTGCTGAAGAGAGAATTGTTTGCAGATTTCAAAAATTGCAAAATATACAGGGTGTCCTATTTTTTTTTTAAATGCCATACCTCGTAAAGGAAATTAAAAATCTCAGTTGACGTGTTTTTGTATTTTTTTATTCAACCAAATTCTAACCCGCTAGAAGCACCGTTTCATTTAAAGAATCCACCCTCTATATTGGCCTTAAAATCCCCAATGCTAAAAAGATGCCCTCCAGTGCACATAATCGTAGGGTTCTCAGTATAATTAAACAGTTGTACTGTTTTTAAAAAATAACCAGTGATATTTATTTTAATTAAACTAATAAAACAACAAAAAAACTTGCATAAAAATATGCGACCATAAAAACTTGAAGCCATCATCCAGTGGGGCATCATGGAAATTAAATTGAATGTAGGCTTGTCTCTGCATTGACTGATCCTAATTTGTAAGTCATATAGTCTTACCCGAAACGTCCTCCATCTAACTCCAACTGTTCTTGTATGAGTGGCAAAATATTTCGAACTGTTGGTTTGGTTAGCAGGAAACGTTGAAAAAATCTAAATCTAAATCTAGATCCTTCTGGCAAAACCATTTTCAATTATATTCAGCACATCCAAATCGTCATTTAAAAATTCCTTTTTTATTTTTTTTACCGTTTTCGAATTGACAAAAAATGAGGTTAGAATTCACTCCTAGGGATGATTTAAGGCTCGATATCTGGCATCTTAAATTTAGGTATTTCTTAGACTACAAAGAAAAGCTGAGCAAACCAAATCAGCTACTTAGCACCGTTAAGAGATCCTTAGCGCAAAGGAATCCTTAGAGAAATCGCAGAGCAAATGGACATTAGGGACTCGTTAGTATTAATAACTAAAACGTAGATCGTTATAGTTGAATCAGATCTACAGAAACCATTATTATCCTATCTTTATTTTTGTCGTAAACGAAGGTGAAGTTTAGTAAAAAACGGCCATTTTTGTAACTTTAAGTCTAATTTCTGGGTCACCCTGTACATACATATTGGTGAAAATGCCTATAATGAAAATTGCTCATTGGAACCCCCTCTATAACAAAAGTAATAAAATATAAAAACAAATTAACCGAAATACGTCCCCCATAAGAAAAAGGCAGGGTTCTTTACAAACCGTAAAAGACATCAACAGTCCGTTACACAGCAAACCTTAAGGTTAAAACTCGATATTAAATAATATTATGTTGTATCACAAGCATACTGCATAATCATAATAATATACACTTAAAGTTAATTTTCTGGTTTATCGGCATTCGTATCCCTATCTCTATCGAGTCGACCTATCGAGCAGGTGTACTTTTAAACTAACGGCGAATGCGTGACAGCTCCAGCTGATCAAATGCGTCAAAACATCGTTTCGTATGCAGGGACGGTCGTAACGTTATCGTACCTAACGAGGTTTTCGTGCATTTAATCAGCTGTAGCTGTCACGCATTCGCCATGATTTTAAAAGTGCACCTGCTTGATTGGTCGACTCGATAGAGATAAGGATACGAATGTTGACAAAACTGAGAATTAACTTTAAGTGTCTATTGTTTAATTTATTTAAGTTCTAGTAACTATTCTCAGACCACTGATATTGTTTGAAAAATACGAACGACTTTTTGTGAGGAGTGATGACAATTTGATAGATAGTGGACACTTAAAGACTACATTTTTGACTTGTTCATACCATGTTTCGAACGATGCCTGCTCTTTTGACAGGTGCGATGACAGAATAACTGATTTCACTAGTTGCGTACGGAGGGATGTACGTAACGTTACGGACCCACGAGCTTAACCAACGGTTTCAATCAGAAGTTCTGTCGTCGCACCCTTTAAAAAGCGGGCATCGTTCGAAACATCGCATAAACAATTCAAAAATGTAGAGAATTTTGGCATTATTTCGAACGCGTTAGGTATACCGATGCGTTAAAATATTTACTTTAAGTGTCTATTAATTTTACTACAAAATATTTATAATAAATTTATAAAATAACATACATACTTACCTATATATTATTGGTAAAATGAATAACCTAGTAAAAAGATAATAATAAAATTCCTGCGAGATAAGCTGAACACTTATGAACACGGATGTATTTTTTAAAAATGATAGCCATGCCTTTGTCCAAAAAATCACTACTGAAAAGGAGGTCGGCCATCGAGTGACAATTTCTGTTGGAAACACTGATTTCATTAAAAACCGTTGGGCGGTAGCACTGATTGTAAAAATGTGTAAAAATTTCCCTTTGGTTTTTTAAATCTGCAACGAGAAAGTTACAAGCCCTAAGAATGTAGTAATGTGTGCCTTCTCTATCCAGATTTTGAACAATATATATTATACAACATCTTCAATTAATTCATATATTTCTTTAGACAAATTCAGTGTCACCACACTGTAATTTTACAAGAATTTCAGTGCTGCCAACAGAAATTGTCTCGCGATGGCGGACCTCCATCTTGCAGTTAATTTTCTATCTAGCTGTCGTTACTTCCTTATTTTTTCAACTACCTACATATCTTCATTTTTGACAATTTTTTTGTTCCTTTGTTAAAAACTGGCGTTCATCTTATACTTATATTTCTTTTAAAAAACGCACAAGCATGTTATCATAAAATTAACTATAATATTTTTTCCGAAAACTTTACAAGACCTACGGTGGAATTTCATATTTTTTTCCCGCAAGAGAGAAAAATCTTTTTTTTTAAATTTGACAAAGGCTTTTATTTTTCTCTGTATTTCTTTAGGTTGGAAGCAATGCACTATCGTTTTTAAAGCGTCGGTTCCAGGGGGGGCATCGCCCCCACCCCATTTGCTCCAGAAAAAAGTAGAGAACAAAGATGCTGCTGGTAACCCTGAAGTATTTGGACAATCTAGATTCAAGATACTCTAGAATACCTTCACAGTATTTTGGAGCAGTTTGACCTTCAGTTCGTCTCACCAAGAATAAACGAACGCATGACATACTCACCGCGAAAACGACGATATTGGAAATACAGGACAATATTATAGAGTTTCTATTTATAAACAAGTTTTAGACAAAATCATTTCGAACATAAAATCAAGGTTCAATAACGAGACTTTCATTGGGAGAAGTCAGTATTTGGAAACAATATTGGTCAGAAGTACGAAAGCTCAAATCAAAACATATATGATAACAAAGCAATGAACAATTATGGGGATATTTTTCCGTTGATTCTCTTATGTTTCTTAGTAAGTAATGCTTCATCATAAAGAAGCTTAAAAAACAAAAGATCAAAAGATCTTGGGTGGAAATAACGAAAATTCAAACTTGGATGAGCATCCCACAAGGAACACACAAAAGATCAAAGCGAAAAGAGAAATGATTAAACGATGTTTCGCCCTGGGTAACCAGCGTGGGCTCATCAGTAGTTTCAATGGTCACCCTCCACTATACATTATTAAACACCATCATACACTTTGATTTCCAACCTTGAAACACTCACAAATAGGCATCGTTCCGCACTGATACTTACTTATCCAAGTTACCTGATACGAATTCGTTCTGGCGTGTTAATATTTCCAATAGGATTATGCTCCTAAGGCAATTAAAATAACGAAAAAGTTAAAAAACCTCCAAATCAGTTACCTCAACCGAAAAGAAACTAAAAAACAAAAGATCAAAAGATCTTGGGTGGAAATAATAATGATTTCTCTTTTCGTTTTGATCTTTTGTGTGTTCTTTGTGGGATGCTCATCCAAGTTTGAATTTTCGTTATTTCCACCCAAGATCTTTTGATCTTTTGTTTTTTAGTTTCTTTTCGGTTGAGGTAACTGATTTGGAGGTTTTTTAACTACTTCTTTGTTTTAATTGCCTTAGGAGCATAATCCTATTGGAAATATTAACACGCCAGGGCGAATTCGTATCAGGTAACTTGGATAAGTAAGTACCAGTGCGGAACGATGCCTATTTGTGAGTGGTTCAAGGTTGGACATCAAAGTGTATGATGGTGTTTAAATGATGTATAGTGGAGGGTGACCAGTGAAACTACTGATGAGCCCACGCTGGTTACCCAGGGCGAAACATCGTTTAATCATTTCTCTTTTCGCTTTGATCTTTTGTGTGTTCCTTGTGGGATGCTCATCCAAGTTTGAATTTTCGTTATTTCCACCCAAGATTTTTTGATCTTTTGTTTTTTAGTTTCTTTTCGGTTAAAGTAACTGATTTGGAGGTTTTTTAACTTCTTCTTTAACGAGACTTTTATTGGGAGAAGTCAGTATTTGGTAACAATATTGGTCAGAAGTACGAAAGCTCAAATCAAAACATATATGATAACAAGGCAATGAACAATTATGGGGATATTTTTCCGTTAATAAAAGCATTATCTTATGTTTCTTAGTAAGTAATGCTTCATCATAAAGAAGCTTCTTCTGCCTCTCTCTTCTGTTGAAAACATAAATACTTAAAAACACTATGACGGAAATTCGTCTGAATGGCTTAACGTTCCTGCCTATCAACATTGACATTGAGCTAGTCATTAACCGGTTTGCCCAAAAAAAACCGGAAACTATATTTCAACTTTCAACTTAAAAAGCTTCTTAGACATAAAAAAATTATTTAGCAGTTTTTTACGAAAAAAATTATACGTAGTTACTCAAGCATGGATTTCAGGAGTGTAGGGGGGTTAGAAAATCAGCGCATAAATTGCGGCGCTTTGATATATATAATTTTAGTTTAATTTTAAATAAAAAAATGCAATTTTCAGTGCAATTTTCTTCAAATAAAAAATACATTAAACAAACAAGTTAAAATCTGGATGGAAACGCCACTGGTTTATACTAAACTCGGTTTTAAAGCAATAAATCTAATCTAAAATCACAGAGGATATACCTACATCCTCTCTGTTAAAACGGTTTTGGTGGTGTTTATTCGCCACCTCTTTTAGAGGTCCATTTAATTAAATTAACTGTAAACGTTACTAATAATGGCGGCCCATATTCCAATAAGTCCTTATAGGTAGTTCATCGGAGCTGTTCTCTAAAATCATCGCTAAATATTCAACTAGTTTTGTATAATAACAGATTTTAAGACCCAATATATCTTCGAGCTGCTCACGATTTCACACCTGCCTAGAAAATATGTGCCTACCATTACACCAAATACCACTTAGTCACTACCTTCTGTTTATAGGTAGGGTAAATTTAATTTTAAATGGTACGTTGTAGCTATAGCTAATAGTCTTTTGCGAGAAAAAAGTCTTGGAAAAATATTGGTTCAGTTCTAATGGATGTAGACGTCATCTAAATAAAAATATTTTTTCCGCGACCCTGTATTTTGGCCACAGAAAAATCAACAGCATTTACATTTTTGGAATAAAAAAATAATCAAATTTGCATATAATTTACACGAAGATTGATTTTGATTTTCCTATTTAGTCAAGGAAATACCTTATAGCAGAAATTAATTGACACAGGATTTATAAACTATGTTGGCGTTCAGTCGGCGTTCGGGTCCGCGTCCGCCAATCACATAATATTGACAGTCATATGTCATCTGTCATCAATTAACTGTTTTGGCCTCATTCTCCCATCTCTTGCCTGACATTAAAGACCAATAAAAATTAGAAACCCAACTGTATGAACTGCCTTTATAAATGCTTCCATCTGAACTCTCACCTGCGAATGGCAACCTTACACCCATCATAGATTACAAACAACAGAAAAAGGCCCCATCTACACCTCGTTAAAGTTGTACAATCATTTGCCAAAAAAGTTTCAAAACATTTTAAATGTCAAACCGTTTAAAAAACATTGTTTTGAGTACATCTGTGAGATTGAACCGTACTCCATTGTTTTTAAACAAGAAAACCAGGCAAAACTCTAATTTGAATTCTATTTTTTCTTTCATACATAAACGTGTCTATGTCCATTTTGTCGTTCTGTATAAACGAATTGTTTTATTTACATTTTGATGTTTTATGTTGATTTATTTTAGGGAAATCGCTTGTACAGATATTTTGTTCCTTTTATACCTATTTTAATCTATGTTGTTTTCATCAGGTAACAATGCTGTTCCTATCTTATTTTAATCCTGTGTGTCAAAATATAAAATAGTTTTTTTGTACACTTAAATGTTAGTACGTTGTCTATTGCAAAAAAAAAAAAATCTGCTTGTACAATTTAATTATAACTTATACGCTTAATTTTCTGTTTTGTTCAAAAAGAAATCCACAATACCATGACAATTTCCAATGGATGTTTATATTTATATTAATATGTTACCTATTTATTTTATTAATCTATAACTTTATAATATTCAATTAGGCTGACGATACCTGTATATATATATATATGTATTTTATATGTATAAATAACATGGCAATAAAGAACTATGAACTATGAACTATGAACTATGAACTATGAACTATGAACTATGAACAACAAGTGGCCAACTGAACTGCGAACTGCCTCTACCAGGATCGAGCGGTGACCAGATTTTTTTGTTAAAAATGCCTCAGAATACCATAAATAGCATTAAAATGCATAGAATGCCGCTAAATGCTTCCGAAATACCTCGAAATACTGCTTCAAAATGCCATCGGCGTGTACACCAAAGCTCATTAACGAGTCACACCGTGCCAGGATACAATATTTCCTCCCTAAAAAGGACAAGGGCGGATCCAGGGGGGTCATGGTTCACATCTTTTTTGTAATATCTAAATAATAAAAATGCTTTAACTTGGACATCATATCTAGTCACTTCCCGAAATTTTATGTGAAAATCTTACAACATACGTAAAAACTATTGTGGAGTCGAGAAGAGTGATTCATAACCCAGTGCACATTTTTTCTGCAAATTAGAAACACTGTGATTTTACGGCGTCGTGCAAAACCAAAACGACGCTGTTGGTAATATTATTTTCGCAAGAGCGTCTAGATCCCTTTTCTAGACTCCATAATAAACGACCTTCAAGAGCGGTTATCTCCAGAAGTACTAACAGGATTAGCGCTTCTCCATGTTCATAAAAACGTTTCTATGGAAGTGGAGGAAGTAATTAATCGTTTCGCGAGAAGACAGAAGAGGAAAATTGATTTTGTAATTTGACCTTTTTGGGTCTTTTTTTTCTCGTCCTGGGACGGGGCAAATATGTCCGCTTACTAAAAAGTTGAATCCGCTCTTGAAAAGGGAAAATATTTTCCTAATAAAAGGAGATATTTTAAGTAGGATATTTAAGACATTTTATTGCAGAAAGTCAAAATATGACCAAAAATCGTGTTGTGTACAATGTGATTTTTTTTATTAATAACATATATCTATACAAAACACCAATCCATCTTAATCTCCCGGCCATTAGCTTTTAATCAAGACAAAATAGACGTAATTTTGAACATTTTTTTACGGATACGCACAGCCCTAGAGTAAACCGAAGTTCTGGACACATAGATACCTCATACAAAAATGTTTAGTGAAATTTTTCCCTTCTTGAGTTTTGGACATAGTTTGATTTATAAGAAGAATTTTAATAAATTTTTCTATTGAATAATCATCTTAACACAATCTTTTGTTGGATTTAAGAAGAATGTTTCAATTTAGAAGATAAGAAAATTAAAAAATTTAAACCCACGCGGGCTTTAAATAGTAAACACTCTGTAAAACAAATTAAAATTGAAGTTATGTGTCACTCTAATTAAAACTTACCCTTGTTAATTAATTTTTTCAATTAATACTTGATGTCACACAACGATTTAGATGGGTAATAATAAAATAAGAAGTGCATTAATTTTGTATTTATTTAAAAGGTGTTTTTATTTATGAAATGTATAAAAAAACTTAAATGCAAGTTTTGTTTACATTTCTGTCACTGTCAAAATGTCAGTTTAAAAATATTAGCTGCGTTCAAATCACAAACCGCGAGTTCGGATCTCTTATCTCTGCTTGCACCTTGGCTTGCACCAACCTCTTCTGATGAAAGCTACAGCTTTGAAATGAGTTGGGCTTTGAGTAAGGAAAGTTTTCTTGCCTGAGCCTTTAGATAACCTCAATGTTTCAATTTCAGTTTGTATATAAATTAATATAGTTGTTTCGGGCTTTTTTCTTTGGTATATTTTTCGTGCATGAACTTCACTAGTGTGTATTTTGCGTCGTCGTGCCCTCATAAATATATTTTCTTTTGCCGAAAACGGGTTCAAAATATCGCGTTTCTCTGGACAAAATTGGAGGTGTTTTGTTGGTTAATGAACAACGGTTATTTAGGGAAATTATCAACGAACTTATTACCAATTGCCACAAAACAATCCTTTCTGGGGGCTATAAGCTTAAACCACCCCCTCCAGAGGTGGTCTCAAAAATTACCAATTTTATAACCTCAAACTCAGATAATGAAGCTATTATGTGCCAAATTTTTGGCGTATTTACCATTTGCCATTTGGAAACCTGTCAAAAAAAATTAGGTTTAGGGCATTTTCTCCTAAAATATGGTATTTGAGAAAAAAAAGCGGTTTTTCAGTGGTTTTTGCTATAACCATACAAAATATTCAATAACTTTGTTTCTTTTCTGTATGGGTAAATGTTTTTTAAATTTCGTACTCCTCACATGTGTCAATATTTAGACCTGTGAGGGGTACTACTTTAGATCGTAGTAAATCTCACTGTTAGCTATTATTAGACAGTAGAACAGGTGACTGCACTCGTTGTGTACGTCGGGATGGGCGTAGCGATTGCAGTCAACTATTGTGTCATAAAATCGAGCGTCGTTCGAAAAATGGCGGAAATAGGTTAAAAATGTAGTGCCTTTTGGCTTTGTTTTGAACGCGTTAGGTATAAGTATACGGTTGCGTTTAAAAAATAATTAAAAGTACCTATTTTCTGGCAAAAAATACTAAGGCCTAATTTTAAACGCCGACAGAGACTTCAAACACTCGACAGCCAATACACACCAAGCACGTTCACGGTTTAAGAAATCATTCCCAGCCACGTGACGCTCTTTCGTTCATTTAAGCATAGGACACACCATTATTCATTTAACTAACACTTAACCTAACATATAGAACTATATTGAAATTATGCCTGCCGATTGATTTAATTTTTCTGAGTGTGTGCAAAATTTGTAAATAAACATTAACTAACTTGTAACAGACAATTTTTTTATTTTACGTTGGTTTTGTTTTTAAATATTAATCATGCTTTAGTAAAAAAATAAAAGCATATTTCGAAACTACCCAGGACCCCGATTCAAGTGCCGGCTATTTTAAATAACGACCGACTTTCAAACCGAGTTTACACGTACGGTTGTAAAAGGAAACTGAAGTTTACTTTAGTTACCTACTTAGGACTTGAAATACATATAAATTGATTTTTTTAGGAGTTTTGTGATCTTTCAATGCAAGTATGCTATCGAAATGTGATAAAACAACCTTTGTCTTTGTTTTAGCACCAATAAAAATTTCTAAAGTTTTCTTAACGCAACTATACAAACGTGCCATCGAATTTTTAAGAACAAATTTGCTGATGCACTGTTGCCAGTGCTCCGACCCAAAGAAATCGTTATCTTTTTGCAGGCATTTTACGACTTACAACTTATGAGAAAAAAAAATTGAGGGATATTTTAGGACTTATGAGGCATAATACCAATATCATTGCCAAGGATAGGCAACCAATTATATATACCACAATATATATCGCTGGTAAGGCCACCGTCGTCTCGGCTTGCTTCGCTGACTTCACAGTAAACTAACTGTGGCTGACTTCAATTTGAAATATAACCTCAAAAGTTGTTATTTATTTTGTTAGTTTTCATTTTTCTCTGCGCGGCTTTTTAAAAATATTCTCGTCAGAAGTTCGATGTTAACTTTTGCTGTATCAAGAGGTAAATAAAAATGCCTCATCTTTCATGAAAATAGTGAAAATTGAAAGAAAAAAGATAAAAACTTAAAGTTCAATTTATACTCAACGTGTGGAGTGCTTAAAAAACAAACTTACCTAGAGTTAACATCTAATAACTAGTGATAAGTTAAAAAAGAAAGAATCTATGAAAACAAGCCAGAAAACGCCTGTTGGATTTCAGAGAAATAGCCCATAAAGAGGTAAGGATGAACATGCATGCTGCAAATTATAATTATTATTTATTTGAGTACACACTTAATACATTAACTGCCGGATTGGGAAAAAGGTAATTATGCAGTATACGGTTTTCTGCCACTTTTGATTTTTTATGATAAATTCTTTATGGGTGCACCTACTAGGGTCCCTAGGACCCCAAATCGCCTGCGCCCGATTTTTCTTTTTTTTTAAGAGAAAAAAGGGTGCCCGGGAGGGGGTTGTAATGTGTTTTTTTGATTGTTTTGGGTTGGGTTGGGTTGGATTAGGTTGGGTTGGACTGTGTTGGATTGGACTGTGTTGGATTGACTTGTTTTAGTGAAAAAAAATTTAAAAAAAAAAAAAAATCAAAAAAATACCAACCGGCGCAGGCGGATTTGTGGTCCTAGGGACCCTAGTAGGTGCCCCCATAAATAATTTGTCATAAAAAATCAAAACTGGCAAAAAACCGTATACTGCATAATTACCAATATAAACCTCAAATCTATCAATTTTGTTACCCTTCTCGTAAAAACAGTTTTTTGCGACTATGGGTGTAAAACACTTGAAAAAAAGATAGGGACGACTGCTATAATGGTAATATTGGTAAATCCTAAAATCAGATTTTTTGCAGATGCCAAATCCGTCTTTTGAACTATATGCTTCTTTTTAGGGCTGTTGTTGTAAAATTTGGTCAAGTTTCTCTTCTTTTTTGTTTGCAAATGAGTGCCGGCATTGAATTTCGTACTCTGTGGAGAAGGTGGGTCTCAAAATACATATTCGGGAAGCGCAAAAGCTCTGAATCTTTCTTGGATAATAAAATTTAAATTCCTAGTCTTTTTTTAATGCATTAAACTAAAAAACGGCACTTTTATAAAAAGAAACAACTTTACGAACGGAAAAAGTAAACAAATATGACAGAAGTCAACTATGGAAGTCAAAATATATCGAGAGACGAGTTGACCTTACAAACCACACAAGATGCGATGTTGCCAGCATTCACCCCTAGATACCGGAAAATCGGGTCGTTATAAAAAATAGCCGCCACTTGAATCGCCATCCAGGTACCTTATTAAAAAAAATAACTGAGCCTTTGTTTTTCTTCTGGCAAAAAGGTACTAATAGTTGAGAATATCGGCTTTGAATGGCCAATTGACGCTTTTTTTAAAGGGCCCCAAGTTTGAGACAAAAATAAAGAGTGACAAGCGGAAAAAAATTTGTTAAATATTTTAAGGGTCTCTAAAATATGTGATTAAAACACTATTAGTTTCATGATCCAATAACTGCATTATTTGCCTTGAATTAATTTCCTGCCGTTTCCGAAGATGTCACTTACTTATTCTTCAAATCTGATAACTGCCAAGAGCGTATTATCTCTTGGCACGTAGTGTAATTAATCTAAGGTGTATTATAAAGCCGAAAAAATGCGCTGTTAAAACACTACTACGTGTCTGTCATTGTAAATGATGAATCGGATTTATAAATTGTTTAGGTTACGTGTTACTCCAAATTTTTACACGCTAGCTACAAGTAGAAAAATATCTGCCGTTTACAAAATATAAATTAGTTAAATTACATAATGATTGACCTACTGTTTTAACGTCAGTCAAGCTATAACTTTACGCGTACAATTAATATAAACTAAAATGAAATTAATAAAAAAAATACATGCGAGAGAATGAAAATTTTTTGTCTTTCTCATATAAATATGAGATACTATAACGGCCTTGTCCTTGTATTTTCCGTAGCGAAAACAACCCTAATGAAGTTGTGTCACAGTCCTTCCACCAGTCGGGCTTTTTACTATGACGAATTGATAGCAAAAAATAAACTATATATAAATTTTTATAAAAAGAACTTTTAAAGAACAAGCTTTTATTAAATGCACTCGAAAGTAGAAAATAATTTTTTATCTTTCTTATACCAAAATAAAAGCGATGGGCACAAGTTAAAAATTTTAACTTTAGGTATCTTATATCGGTCACATCGACGATTCACCTAAGAAACAGATGTATTACTCTATAACCTAAGGACTTTAGATGAAAGCATTATGTTCATCATTCGAATAGAATAAAAATTTAGTTCTTCTTTTATACTTCTCTTTTTGTCACCGTAAAGTTAAAATTTTTAATTTGCGCCCATCGCTTTGAGTTATAAGAAAGATAAAAAATTATTTTATATTTTTGAATGCATTTAATAAAAGCTTGTTCTTTAAAAGTTTTATTTAAGAAAAAATAATTTTTGAATTTTTAGATTTCAAAGATTATATTGAAATTTTCAAATCTGATCAAAAATTCATATCCCCATCCCGAAAAACTAAACCTTTTCCCCCTCCACTTCCTTCGTTAGAGGGAGGTGGGTACCTCAGAATACCATATTATTGTATTTTCACCGGAACTATAAACGCGTACCAAATTTGAACAGAATCGGATGTGGACAAGTCAGTTAAAATTGGTTAGCAAAACATCGTCCATTTTAAATCCGCCATATTGAATTTTCAAAATATGATCAAAAATTCGTATTCCTTATCCCCAAAAGTCTCTGTGTACCAAACTAATAATGACATATTATTGTATTGTCTCCGGAACTATAAATGCATGCCAGATTTGAAGGCAATCGGATGTGTATAAGTTAGTTAAAATTGGTTAGCAAAAGATGACCAAAAACCATCCATCTTGAACAAAGCTATGATTGTTTTCCACAAAACAAAACTACACTTTTTTGCACTTGACGCGCGTTTCGCTAACAACGTTAGCATCATCAGGAGACGATAAATAATCTTGAATCCGCCATATCAAACTTTCAAAATCTGATTAAAAATTCGTTATCTCCATCCCCAAGTGCCCCAACACACCAAATTTCAACGAAATCGGGCGTACTTCAACTGTACCTCTCTCCACCCGCTTCAAGTAGGGGGAAGCTGTCAATTTCATCACACTATATTCTTGTGTTGTCACCGCAACTATATAAGCATGCCAAATTTGAAGCCGATCCGATGTCGGGAAGTTGGTCAAAATTAAGTTGCAAGCTCATAAAAACACACTGGAGTACCATACCGGGAGCAATTTGGAGACTAGACGCAAACACGTGTTTTTATAAGTATTTATAAATTTTTATAGACGAATACGAACTAGTTAGTGGTAGAACTAGTGGATATTTTTTTTATTTATAGGGTATGCCAAAAAAAACGCACTTTTTTAAATGATTATAACTTAGCGGTAAATTGTCCGATTTTTATAATATTTAGCTTTTTGTAAAGCCAAAGCTTCAAAATTTATAGCGCCAATGTCAAACTTGACATTTCCTAAAAATATCCCTAGATATTTTTTTTGTGCGAAACTGTAATAAGCCCCATTCTTTCGAAACACATCGATATATCATTTTAAAAATTCCTACAAGATACAAAGAAGTTTGAAATCTTTATATAGACCAGAGTTTACATGCAAAATCAAGCTTATTAAGAAAAAATTGCTTAATTATGCAGGCAAATTCTGGTCTATATAAAGATTTAAAACTTTCTTATTTATTGTCCTAATTTTTAAAATATTTTATTGCTGTTCTTGATTGAGATTAAATATATAATTGCAGAAAAAGTTTTTTCTTGAATTTTTAAGAAATGTCATTTTTGACACAAGTTCTATAAATATTGAGACCTGTGCCTTTTAAAAAGTTTAAACTTATAAAAATCGATCAATTTTTGAAAAAGTTATTGCTATTTAAAGCTTGATTTTTTCAGGTAACCTCTGGTCTATTTCAAAGTTGCAAGCTTCCTTATTTCTTGTCCGAATTTTTAAAAGGTTACATCGATGTGCTTCGAAAGAATGTGGCTTCATAACCAATGTTTCAGATTTATTACAGTTTCGCACACAAAAAAATATCTAGGGGGTTAAAAATGCCTATTTTTCAAATAGGTCCGCCATCTTGCATTTTTAGGAAATGTTAAGTTTGATTGATCGTATAAATTTTGAGACTTTGGCTTTCCAAAAAGTTAAATATTATTAAAATCGCAGAAGTTTAAATAAAAAAATAATTCAAAATTAGTGTGGAGTTGGCACCCCTCTTTCGAATTGAACTACAAAAGTGGTAACATGGTGGAAATAACGTAAAAACGTTTGGTAGTTGGGTTTTTTCGTTTGGTGGTGTAATTTTGGCAATATTTAAAAAAAAAATTCCTGGCCTGCGGATTAATTTTTTTCCGGCCTGGGCTAAGTAAAATGAAATTTTGGAACCAAACTATTGTAGAGGTTCAATCGTTTTAGGTTGTTTGGTAGTGTTCGGTGGTTACTTCTTTTCTTTTGGTAGGTTTTTTCCACTTTACTTGACCCAGGCCGGAAAAAGGTAATCTGCAAAAAAAAAATATTGGCAAAATGACAGCACCAAACGAAAAATCAAACGTTTTTTTACGTTAATTGTCTAACATGTTACCAATTTTTGTAGTTTATTTCGAAAGTGGGGGTGCCAACTTTACAATTATATTAAATTTGTCATTCTCTTAATAATAAAATGTTCGGTTTAATTCACAATTTTTTTAATACAATTTACGTTTAATAAACAACAATATTTTTCACACACGATAACAATCGCACGTTTTTCACTCTCACTCTAATCAGTGAGAGGAACCACACCCACACGCGGAACCCAGAACCCACAAAGACAACAGATAATGTAATGTTTTCGCACTGCCTTCTTGTTAATGAACATATCGATACAAATTATGTGAAAAGGTTAAGGTTGCGAAAATTATATTAGATACATAACCCTCAGGGCGTATAATAAAAACATATGATATGCAACCTGGGAGGCAAAATTATTCAGAAGATATTTCTTAAGTAATAGGGGTGCCTTTTATCTCAGCCGTCGCATTTTGGAACCATTTTTATAAATATTTTCAATTATTAATTTTATTTTACGAATAAAAACTTCAATTTTCATCCCCAATAGGTATTCGATGTTAATGGATGTTGGCACCCACACATTAAAATTTCGGAACCAAACTAGGTTCAATCGTTTGGTGGTCGTTTGATAGCGTTTGGTAGTCATTTATTTTCGTTTGGTGGTACCCGCTTTATTTATAAAAAAAATAAATAAAAAATTAGTGTGAAGTTGGCACCCCACTTTCGAATTGAACTTCAAAAATTGGTAACATGGTGTATAATCATGTAAAAACGTTTGATAGTTGGGTTTTTTCGTTTGGTGGTGTAATTTTGACAATATGTTTAAAAAACTATTTTTTTTCCTGGCCTGCGGATTAATTTTTTTCCGGCCTGGGGTAAGTAAAGTGAAATTTTGGAACCAAACTATTGTAGAGGTTCAATCGTTTGAGGTTGTTTGGTAGTGTTCGGTGGTTACTTCTTTTCTTTTGGTAGGTTTTTTTCACTTTACTTGAACCAGGTCGGAGAAAGGTAATCTGCAGGCCAGGAAAAAAATTGTAAAAAAAAATATTGGCAAAATGACCAAACGAAAACCAAACGTTTTTTACGTTAATTGTCTAAGATGTTACCAGTTTTTGTAGTTTATTTCGAAAGTGGGGGTGCCAACTTTACACTAATCTTTTATTTATTTTTTTATAAATAAAGCAGGTACCACCATACTAAACTAAGTGCCTACCAAACGCTACCAAACGACCACCAAACGTTTGAACCTATTTTGGTTCCGAAATTTTAATGTGGGGGTGCCAACTTTACGTCAGTAACTAGGGTTACTGCATCCTGACCTGAAGCCTGGAGCAGTTGTCGTGGTGCAGTGACCCTAATGATAACCAATTCCAGCATGTAGTAGAGTAGGTACAGTCGTCACCAATAAATTCTGCCTCCAATAAATGTCAGATTATTAGCTTAAATATGCGCCTTACGCCAAACTTGTAAGAAACATCTGCCATGGAAGTACCAAAACAAAAGAAATTGGCTTAGGTCCGGCGTATTGCACATGTGCGAAAATTTATTGATTCAAAGTGCTTTCGGTCAGTTTCGGCCGAAAAAGGCGTATTGAACTGAGGCAGGGTCAACGAAAAAAACTTTGATATGCTTTTCGATTCGCGTTTTCACGATAGTTTTACATGAAACGTAGTATTTATTAGTGAAGTTGGAAATGGAAGAAAATATCAAGTACTAGTAAACTACGAAGAACCTCGAAACAGCAAGTCTTTTAAACCCTTTAAACGAAAGGGTTCTATAATAATTGGGGAGATTTTGGTCGGGTTTTTTTTCAGTCTATTACCCTTACCTTTATCCTGGTCAGGCGCAGTAGCGCTCTGTCAGGCTGTTACCTTTATCAAAGGTAACCACTGGCGCTAATTAGTTTTGTTAACCGTGTTTATAATAGTAGTGGGGTGCATTTTCAACCGTTGTTTATTTGGTAAACAGGTGAGTAAATACAAATAAGTTTGCAGAGGCTTTATTTCTTCTATTACTCCACCAAAGATATCTTGCAAAATCATTTATCTGACTAAATTTATGTTGGGGTGTCCGTCTCCGAGTCCTATCACTAAATTAATATTTTGCTACATGATATGGTTAGAAAAGCAAATAAAAAAAAAAGAAAAACAACAAAACACAATAAAAAAGTAAGATTATTACCGCCAAACGATTGACTACGTACAAAAGCTCTTTTTTTAATCCCTTGAAGTAACCATAAGAGTAACGAACTCCTATTAAGGTTTACCGCATTTATTGTAAGACAAAGAATTGGGTGTTTTATTAAAAAACGCACTTTTTTAATCAAAAATTTTACATTGGTGAATATGGGCATAAAATGTATACCAAACTAGCCTCACGGGTTTTTCCAATATTCATTAAAGCCCCTTTTTTGAACCCTTAAAATTATCAACACTCATCTGCCACCTATAGAATACCCATTTTACCTCGGGCCCTCCCACATGGTTAAAAATTAATAATTTCTGCTGCCCCTAGAAAAAAAAGTACCAGTTTTTATGCCCGGTTAACATTAATTTTATTTTAAGGTACGCGCGTGTGGATGAAAAATCTGTTTTTTCACTTTGTAGTCGCCTGTAGGACTTAAAAAAAACTAATGATGGTGTGCCGATAAAGGAAAGGGAACCTACTGGAAGTTAATCAAAATAAAATGAGGATTTTATTAATTAACGAGGATGTGTTTTGTTAAGCAGAACCTGATATTTGAACCCCTTATCGGTACCCATTAGATATGTTTTTATCGGAAAAAAAATCGAACAGTCAAGGCATAAAATGGTACACCTGAAATTAATTAAAGTAAACATTCTTTAAGATCTCCTAATTCCTTGCTGTTAAAACCAAAAAAAAAGTAGGTAGGTGTTTTTTTTTGAAATACTAATTTTTTAATAATATTTTAAATAATTATTGGACAGTTTTCTTTTTTCAAAATTCAGTTATTCAAAATTCATCTGAATAGGAACTAAAAATTCTACAAGAACCACATATGTAAAAACAAAAGATTAAAAGATCTTGGGTGGAAAAAACGAAAATTTAAACTTCGATGAGCATCCCAAAAGGAACACCCAAAGGACGAAAGCGAAAAGAGAAATTATCAAATCATAGGTTAAGGAGCTACAATAGTGTTACGGTTCGGAACTATTTAGAGTTTGGCGAGTCTGCGCAGATATGCACGCGAACAATAACCATACTTTTGTGTTGATTTTTCTTTTTTAATTTGTAATATGACCACTAGATGGCTCACGGTTAAATTCGCGATAACCGTACTATTGATTTTTTAGTTAGTTTTTAATATGACCGCTAGATAGTGCTCGCTTAAATTTCACACAAAACAAAATTGTTAATAGTTAAACCAAAAAAGCATATTTTTAAAAAATAAATACAAATTACCCATAATAAAATGTACTTGTAGTAAAAAACCTCTGGTTGCTTTATTATAAAAGATTATGGCATACCTATATTTCAAAACATCTTATATAAATAAATAAAATATTACAATATTATTTTGTCTGTGCTTTTTTAAATATTAAATAATATTCTTTAAAATTTTTATTTTGTTTTTAGTACATAAAAAAACAATAAATGCAACACTTTTGTATTCCAAACTAAATTTCTGAAACCAAAAAAAAAATAATGTTAAACTCAAAAAATGTACTGTACATATGTAGGGCAATTTATGGTAAATGCACACATTAGAAAAAATCTTGGTGTAAATAATATTAATACCTGTGGTTTGGAATCCACAAGTGTCGCATTTTCTAACTTATTATTGATATATTACAAAAACTGGCCATACTAAACTTGGTGAAATAAGGAAAGGATGTTTTAAAACTATATATAAATAGTTAAGTGGGGTCCAAATGCAAGTGTGGGTACGGCACTCCCTAAGGCCTCTGCGACCAGTCTGCAAAAAATCCTCTGGAGCAAAATATTTTATCACAAACGTAAAATCTGTTACCTATATATTTCATCAGCACTTAGTTTATTCGCATTTAAGAGCTTCACTATACTTCTGAAAAAACAGGATTGCCTTTGGGGAAACGATGTCTTTTTTTATTGGGCTCATGGCACGGTCTCCGCAGCTTTGAACACAGCACAACTCTTTGTGTCGCAGCCATTGTAATCAACGGATAAAATCACAATTTTTTAAACAGGAAAAATCACAAAATCACTTTTTAAAAACCTTGGCGAACCTCAGTTTCCAAAATGGAACTCATAGTTATGAGTCATAACCAACATTCTCTCACTTTTGTCATAATGTGCCCTCTGACGGACAACCGTAGCACGGGTAAGAGGCAGAGCTGCAGATTTCTCGAATATTGCCAACCTAAATATTAATATGTTGGTAGTTCCTTTGCATGCGGAAACATAAGCGCACTTTTCGCCAAAAATAATTATTGGCGGGAAGGATGGAGTGACGGATCTATAGTTCCTTAATCTATGTGATCAAACGATGTTTCGCACTGGTCCCCCTCCCCAAACATCATTAAACACCATCATCTTATACCCATATAACATTGGAGGAATATTCTTGTTATAGAAATATTCTCTCAAAGTGATTTTTGGAATATTCTATTGCGAATATGACAGGAATGTTTCAGACGTATTTTTCGTTGAATATTCTTTAAGAGTTTGTGATAGTTATATTTCTTTGGTAATAAGATACTATACTACTACTACTACTATACTATACTAGATAAATACTCCCATGATAACGTGATAATCAAGATTTCTTCATGAATATTCCCAAAAGGAATATTTTTGTCAGGATATTACTGTCTTGTGAAAAGAATGCGATTTATATGATTTAGTTTAATGTCATCTATTGTAGGTAGACGGTACTGGAATCAATATGTTCTCTCTATAGTAGGTAATATTATTATACATACAAGACAACAAAAAGTTAATTAGATAATCTTTTGATAACTAATCTCAAGTAGTACATAACATAATGGTGATACATTAATGCACCTATGTCCATAGGCTACTCCGTAATTGCACTTTAGTGGAAGACTAATGCGTATTTGGTGGATATTCATGTGGATACATATCCACTGCATATATTAGGATATCCATCTCGTGGCCATCTGGACATGTTTTGAATCACAAAATCATATCCATGATATATTGTGGGATATTATAGTCAGTCTTTATGTAGATTACTATAAATAACTCTTTTAAAAAAACTTTTTGGTAGTATTATACTAATGTTTCACGTCACGTTTCTATCACATTTATATCACAGGTATGAGCTAGAACGTAACTTATTGTTGGCATGTGTTAATAATATTCCCAATGGTAAAATGTAACATTCCTATCACATCCTTCGTTCTCTAAGTATATGACTATTATATTACAGGGATATTTAATTGTTATGTGGGTACTTTAATTCCCAACTTGAATCATCAAACAACAAAAGATCAAAAGATCTTTTTGGTTGAAGCAACTGATTTGAAGCTTTCTTACCTTCTTTTTGTTTTAATTGCCTTATGATCCTAACCCTATTGGAAATATTAACACGGCAGGGCGAACCCGCATCAGGTGCAACGATGCCTATTTGTGAGTGATTCAAAGCTGGAAATCAAAGTGTATGATGGTGTTTAATGATGTTTGGGGAAGGTGACCAGTGAAACCACTGATGGGCCCACGCTGATTACCCAGGGCGAAACATCGTTTGATCATTTCTCTTTTCGCTTTGGTCCTTTGCGTGTTCCTTGTGGGATGGTCATCCAAGTTTGAATTTTTGTTTTTTCCACCCAAGATCTTTTGATCTTTTGTTTTTAGATTCTTTTCGGTTGAAGTAACTGATTTGGAGGTTTTTTGAGTTCTTTTTTTTTGTTTACATAATAATATGTGTCTTAAAAAATGCAGATTTATTTGCAATCAGCAAAATATTCACAGTAACAGATAATCTCTTTAAGATGAAACAAAGAAGAAATTTGTCTATTTGCCTTGTTTGTTACTGAGATACAAATATTAGAC
This sequence comes from Oxystoma pomonae, assembly GCA_963921995.1. Taxonomy (NCBI): domain Eukaryota; kingdom Metazoa; phylum Arthropoda; class Insecta; order Coleoptera; family Brentidae; genus Oxystoma; species Oxystoma pomonae. Next base: position 114,125,205 of record OY998166.1, on the reverse strand, counting down.
CATCAAAATTCGCGATACCGTAGGCAAGATCGCCTATTTTTCACCCGTATCCAAAAATAACCGAACCGAAATACGTTACTTAGGGAGGCTTAACGGAACCCGCTAGGTTACTTTTTTGCAACCAACCAGATTTGGTTCTGTGCAAATGCTGCAGCTGGGGTGATAATTCGTTTTTTTGTGTAGTTAGGTTTTTCAAAAACAAAATTATGATTGTTTTCCACAAACCAAAACTACACTTTTTTGCACTCGACGCGCGTTTCGCTAACAACGTTAGCATCATCAGGAGACGATAAACAATGAACTAAATTAATCTACGCTCTATCTTATATACAATCCATTAGTGGGCGGAGATAAGACTAATAAATTGTGATTGATCACGATTTTTAATCCTACCTCCCCTCAACCAAAGAATAAAGTGTACTAAACGGGATAGGTCCTCTATCTTTATTTAAACTATTTCTGGATTTAATGATTTCCATACTTTCATATGCATTCAAAAGTCTTTTGTTTGGTACACTTTTTAGAAGTTTTAGGTTATCTAATGTGAATCTATGATTGTTTTCAAAAGCATGCTCGGCCACACTTGACTTTTCTGTTCTTCCGTATTTTAAGTGTGCTAAGTGTTCTTTAAAACGTGTTTGAATAGAGCGTCTCGTTTGGCCAACATATTTTTTATCACAATCCATGCAACTAATTTCGTAAATTCCACTTTTTTCTAGAACTGTAGTTTTATCCTTGGGATTTCCTAGTAAGCTTCTTATTGTGTTAGCGGATTGATATACTAATTTAAGACCGGTGTTATTAAATACTTTCTGTAATCCTTTCGTATAATTAGGATTATACGGAATTGATACAAATTTTGAATCGCAGGTATCTTTTTGTCTGAAAAAGGTAGAATTCCGAAAGGTCTTTTGAAAAGAATGTCTATTTATCAGCTTATTTATTAAGCCTTCGTCGTAACCGTTTTCGCCAGCTATATTACTAATCCTATTCTTTTCTGCTTCAAATCTTTCTTTGTTTAAGGGGAAATTTACTAATCTATATGTTAAAAAGTGCAAACTTGCAAGCTTATGTTGTAAGCAATGAAAAGAGTCATTTGGAATATACCTGTTGGTGGCCGTGCCTTTTCTGTATAGGTCAAAGTCCAATTTATTTTTATTTCTTATAACTAAAGTGTCTAGAAATGGCAGTGTACCGTTGTTCTCTGTTTCATAAGTAAATTTAATAGTGGGAAATTTGTTATTTATTTTTTCCATAAAATTTTCAACACTAGTTACTTTAGTGTTGAATACTGCAAACACATCGTCTACATACCTGAACCATACTCTGGGGAAATACTCAAATTCTTTACTTATATCTGATTCAAATTTGCTCATAAATAGGTTTGCGATAAAAGGTGATAAACTATTACCCATTGTGGTTCCTTCTAATTGCTGGTAGTAGTTATTTTTATATTGAAAGTAATTTTGATTCATGCAGAGTTTTGTTAAAGATAGGTATTCTAAAGTCTGTTTGTCTTCTAGATTGTTTTTTCTTAGTAGTTCCTCCAGGTATTGTAAGGTATTGGGGATCGGCACACTAGGGAACAACGAACTAACATCAAACGAGATTAAAATTTCACCTTCTTGGAGTGAAATATCTTTAACTTTGTTGATAAATTCAAGGGAATTTTGAACATAAAAACCTTTTTCCTTTATCGGTAAATTTTCAAACTCGTTTGCTAGCCATTTCGAAATGTTGTAAGTAGGTGATCCTACAGCAGAAACTATAGGTCTAACCGATTTTCCAGGCTTGTGGATTTTCGGAAGACAATACAGTTTGGGCATAGTGGGATTGCTTACTTGTAGTTTATATTTAATATTATCAGTAATAATATTGTTACATTTTTTAATTGTGTTTTTTACTTCGTTAATCATTTTTGGTAAGGGGTTCTTTGGGACTTGTTTGTAGGGTCCATTTTTTATTAGGTTATCTACCCTTTCGAAATAATCTGTTTTATCTAATATAACAACTTTATTACCCTTATCAGCCTTTAGATAGAAAACATCTTTTTCTCTCAAACTTTTAATTGTTTTATTGTGATTTAATGTACTATTTTTATTGTTTTGAATGATGTTTTGAGAGATCTGATATCGGCAAGCATCTCGCACATAGCCCTTTGTACCTTCTGAAAGATAAGAGATTGAACTTTCAATATTTGCAATAATATCACTTAAATTATCTTTTTGTGGGGGCAGAGCAAAATTAAGACCTTTGTTTAAAAGTGATATTTCTTTGTTATTAAAAGTTTGAGAGGATAGGTTTTCTACAATGTTTGCGATTTCCTTCGACTTTTTTGGTTTAGGTTCAGAACGTTTTAACTTTTGTAGCTTTTTATTAAGTGAAGACATCTTCTTCGTAAATTTTTTCTCAATTACTACAAACATATGTCTTTGGAAATCGCACCATTCTTCAAAGTTCTTATCACTAAGTCTAAATGTCAACTTTTTAAACAGTCGGTATGCTTCAAGCTCAAACATACTTCGTTTTGCGTACAAATTTTTGATTTCTAAATCTAACCATTTCTGTTTTGCAAACAGGGCTACTTTTGAAGAAACTGTAGATTTCGGCAACTTTACTTGAACAAAGTTTGGAAAAACTTTGAATTTTTTGCAAGATTTTAGAAACCAAATATCTGCACCAACTAGCCTAATCTTAGTACTAAACTTACGATATAGATTTAGTTCCGTTGACCGTGAAGCCATCTCAACTATGTTGGGAATTTGGAACCTTTGGTTGCACTAAAACAAAATTATGATTGTTTTCCACAAACCAAAAATACACTTTTTTGCACTCGACGCGCGTTTCGCTAACAACGCTAGCTAACGTTGTTAGCGAAACGCGCGTCGAGTGCAAAAAAGTGTAGTTTTGGTTTGTGGAAAACAATCATAATTTTGTTTTAGTGCAACCAAAGGTTCCAAATTCCCAACATAGTTAGGTTTTTATTTTTTATTTGTTGTTTTCTTTTCTATTCTATTTACATTGGCAGTTTTTTGTGTTTGTGGTTTAAAAACTCTTTTTAGCATCTCAGTTACGGTAATACGGTAAGTAAATAATACAGGTACATCTATTACATTTTGGGAGCCTTAAGGTAAGATCATCATAAAACAAAGTTATGATTGTTTTCCACAAACCAAAACTTCACTTTTTTGCACTCGACGCGCGTTTCGCTAACAACGTTAGCATCATCAGGAGACGATAAACAATGAACTAAATTAATCTACTCTCTATCTTATATACAATCCTTTAGTGGGCGGAGATAAGACTAATAATTTGTGATTGATCACGATTTTTAATCCTATCTTCCCTCAACCAAAGAATAAAGTGTACTAAACGGGATGGGTCCTCTATCCTTATTTAAACTATTTCTGGATTTAATGATTTCCATACTTTCATATGCATTCAAAAGTCTTTTGTTTGGTACACTTTTTAGAAGTTTTAGGTTATCTAATGTGAATCTATGATTGTTTTCAAAAGCATGCTCGGCCACACTTGACTTTTCGGTTCTTCCGTATTTTAAGTGTGCTAAGTGTTCTTTAAAACGTGTTTGAATAGAGCGTCTCGTTTGGCCAACATATTTTTTGTCACAATCCATGCAACTAATTTCGTAAATTCCACTTTTTTCTAGAACTGTAGTTTTATCCTTGGGATTTCCTAGTAAGCTTCTTATTGTGTTACCGGATTGATATACTAATTTAAGACCGGTGTTATTAAATACTTTTTGTAATCTTTTCGTGTAATTAGGATTACAAGGAATTGATACAAATTTTGAGTCGCAGGTATCTTTTTGTCTGAAAAAAGTGGAATTCCGAAAGGTCTTTTGAAAAGAATGTCTATTTATCAGCTTATTTATTAAGCCTTCGTCGTAATCGTTTTCGCCAGCTATATTCCTAATCGCGCGAATCGCGCGTCGAGTGCAAAAAAGTGTAGTTTTGGTTTGTGGAAAACAATCATAACTTTGTTTTAGTGCAACCAAAGGTTCCAAATTCCCAACATAGTTAAAATCATCATGTTTAGAATGGGCAGTCCTGTATAGAAGAGTCTCATTCTGATCACAACTTTATCTTAAGGCTTTTGAAATATCTTAGCGAAAGCCTTTTCGTCATCTGCTGTGAAGGGGTGGTGGGGACGATCATATTGTTTTCATATTTTTCGTCGGCCCGATGTCGATTGCCGAATTTGCCGTTATCGGCACGACGTCGATTTACGACATCGGACCAGCAGTATTTTTTGTCCGTTTTGCGATGTAGGCCCAATGTATGTTTGTCGACGCAGAGTTAGACTGTAGCCCGCCGTCGGACCAATGGTAAATTTTACTTTTTTTGACATCGGCATACCGTCGCCGTACGATTAAGGCCCGATATGGTTTAACCACATAACACATTTCATTTAACACATTAATGGGGTCAGTCTAACGTAGGCCAGCTGGTCTCGGCCCGACATCGGTAAACGGCGATTGACGAAGGTCCGTCGGTGGTAGTTTAAATCGGCCCGACAATGGCAAACCACAAAGGTCCGATAATGGGTGGATAATAAAGCCCCGCATCGGCCTCTCAAAGCGGGCCGACGTCGGTGATTGACGAAGATGCGTCGGTGGTTGCTTGACACGATCCAAAATTGGCAAACTACAAAGTTTCGATAATGTGGGTGCTTAACCAGTCGGGCTGGTTTAAGTGGCAGAAGAGGTGATTCTTGTAGAGAAGTACCACCATCTTGTCAAGTCCGCATTCTAGTTTTGAAATATCTTTGCTCATTATATATATAATATTATCTTTAATTGTACACGGAACATAGTGACATTAGCGCCATCTCTACATACTAGGAAAAAAGTATTGAGCAGTTTAAAAATTTTAAGGTGACGGAATTGGACCATCGTCAGTTGCCGATTCTCGACCAAAGTTCCAATCGGACCATCGTCGGCCCTAAAGCAGATAAAGTGGTCGTCGGCATAAAGTCGACTATAGTAAATCGGACCATCGTCAGTTGCCGATTCTCGACCGATTAAATAAAGTTAAAGCAGATAAGGTTTGCGTTGGCATAATGTTGACTATAGTAAATCGGGCCATCGTCAGTTGCCGATTCTCGTCCAATTAAACAAAGTTCCAATCGGACTGTCGTCGGCCCTAAAGCAGATAAAGTGGGAGTCGGCATAAAGTCAACTATAGTAAATCGGATCATCGTCAGTTGCCGATTTTCGACCGATTAAACAAAGTTCTAATCGGACCATCGTCGGTCCTAAAGTGGTGTCGGCATAAAGTCGACTGTAGTAATGTCGACCTCTGTCAGTTGCCGATTATTGACCAAAAACTGAAAATCGCAATCTGTCCAACATCGGGCCAGCGTGTAGTCGCCGATGCCGACACACTGCCGACGTTGTCGACATTGGCCCGATTCAATGCCGACGATTTGTGTTTGCTGGAAGGGGTTTCGTATGTGCTTTATTGGAAATCGAACATTATTTTCCTGCATGCAAACTTTCGCTGTTTTAAATTAAAAGACAATGTTATAATATTTTTTTTGGTGTTTAAGATTTTTATGTTTCATAATATTCATTTAAGTTTTAAATGTGCATATGGAATATGAAAATGTATCCCGCCCCCTTACAGCCCCTGAGAGCTGGGACAAAGTTGGGGGTATTTAAAATTGAGAAATGGTCCACTGCGTTTCCGGTGGGGCATTTTTGTTGACATTGGCTGGAAGATAAGTGAAATATAATTTTTTAATTGAAATCGACAAAATTTCTAGCCCCTAACCTAGGTGCCTTGTTAACAGCTACGAAATTTTTTCCGGTATAGTAGTATGAACTACCAACTGCCTGAGATTTAGATGTGCAGGTGCATTATTATAGAAGGTATGAGGGATAGTTTTAAAACACATTTTGGCCCCTGTTGCCCCCTAGGAGCCACATATGTAATTTTTTATGGCACACGCGGGTACGTTGTCGGAAGGTCAACATATGTGTCAAGTTTCATTGTTCTAGCTTAAACCATCTGAATTTAAGGAAAAAAATTGACATCCTAACTCTACTTTGTGACTGCAGCATTTAGATTTAGAGGTTAGATAGTGTTGGTGAGTCCAATACTAGGATTTGTTAAATGCAGTATGAATGAATCTAGCAATATCTATAGTTTTAAAAATATGCATTATTCTCCTATTTAGATCTGTTTTAGAATATGCGTCAAATGTTTGGTCACCTTTCTATGATTCTCAAGTGGATAATCTAGAAAAGGTACAAAGAAAATTATTTAGATTTATAGCATACAAATTTAATATATCAGTTGAAACGCCCGCGGCGTAGAAATAAAAACACGAGCCGCTAGGCGAGGGTTTTTACACGCTGAGGGGGTTAAACGTATTTTATGACTGAGATACATACAATATTTTATGCACAACCGCATGTTTTTTGGAAAAAAAATATTTTAAAATATTTTTTTTTGGTGTCAAAATCTCTCTAATATTTTGACAATAGAAAAATCACCAGTTGAAAAGTAGTTAAGTATTCGAAAGTGATCTGTTGTATGGTTATTTCTGTCATTCTCAATGAAGCAATCTGAGACACAAACAGTTGCTTGTGATTAGCAACCATATCAACAAAGTCATCATTACAAATAATGTTGTTTTTAGTCGCTATTTTTACCGTTTTTCTTGTAAAATATTATGGAATTTGAAGAAAAAGTAATCCCTAGAGATACACTGGAGGCTGCTGAAGAGGCGAAGACAAACCTTTTGCCGGCCAAATCAAGAAAACTATACGAAAAAACCTATAAAGATTATGTTTTGTGGTGTAAAAGAAGACGCCTTACTTGAAATGCTTCAACGAAAAAGTGAAACAACACAAGCCGTCTTCCCTATGGAGTTAGTTATTATTATTTTACTACAGGTAATTTCATTGTTGCGTTCGTTTAATAAAAATTATTGAAACAAAAATTAGCATTTTTTCGTCTACAAATTCAAGAAAAGAGTATTACGAAAAACTATAGAATGACTGCTTTTCATAAATAATTAAAAAAGCCCCTAAATTTAACACATGCGGGCCTTAAAATAAGTTTTAACGCCCGCGTGCGTTAAAGTACTGTTTTACCGCCCGCGGGCGTTAAAGTGCTTTATTACGCCTTAAAATGCGGGCGTTAAAGTGCACTTTAATTGTGCTTAAAATAAGTTACATTATTTTCTCCGGGGTTTATACGTCTTTTAATAAATGTCATTAAATGTCAGGTTAAAAAGAAAACAAATACAACTAAGTTAACAAACAGATTTTTCAGTAAAAACAGGGTAGGTATTTCCTTAAGTTGAGAGCAAAGCGTTAAAGCTTTTTTTAAAGTAAAATCGATTAAAAGCTTAAAGCGGTTTTAGTGCTGTTTATACGACAACATTTTTAAATCGTTCTTATATAAAAGCGCTTGAAGAGGCCCGTATAAACAAAGTAATTGATTCAAATGCCAAATAATCAGGACACCGACGAAAAATATGATTTATTATGACTTTATGCGTCTCTTCATATAGCTAAAACAAAAAACCACAAATCATATAAACAAACAAATTCAAACAAAACCCCAGCAAACTATCATGAAGCAACACCGCAAGCGCCTTTAGAGATGTCGGGCAGTTCGTTTGAGCGCAGTCCTGCGGGACTCCCACATGCGGTTTTCTGACAACGAGCCGCAGTTTGATCGCGGCCGATGCCTGCACGAATTATTGCTTACCATACCTGTGTAATATGTCTCGACTACCTACCTGCAGATAAGGACTTGCAATATTTATAGATAGATAGCTACAAGGTGGATGGGCTTAGAGAGAGCGATATATAGGGTGGACCACAAAAAACTGGACTGTTTGGTTTCAACTGCCAATTATTTATTTATTGTCAGATTTTAACGCAAAAAAGAGCTTTGCAAAAGTAATGAAATAGACTTTTTGCAAATATGTCAAAAAATTACATTTATCAAAAATTCAGAATTTTTATGAATCTTAAAAAACCGTTGGGTTTTTTTTGAGATAATTTGTTTATTTTTTTTGCAACTACAAAAAACTTCTATCTATTGTCTGTAGACCGATGTATCGTTTGATAAATTCTATTAAGAAATAAAAACACTATGGGTTTTTTCCTATATCAACTTCTTGCAAAAAATAATAATTTAAGTTAACCGGATTTTGTTATATTTTCGCCAATTTGAAATTGTTTTTTTCATACATTTAAATTTTTGCAATGGCACTGAAGAGTGCATTTTTTTATTTAAAATTAAAGTAAAATTATAAATATATCAATGGTTTCAAAGCGCAGCGGGTAAAAATTATTAAAAAAAAAAAAGCCTGGAATTTGGTTTTTTAGTGATTAAAATACTTAAAAATATTTATTTTGAACAACAAAATCAACCAAATTGTGATTGTTTTAAAATTTAAAGCAGATAAACCACCTCTTGGCGATGGTCTATAATATACGATGTTTTTACTCAAAATATAACATCCCGTGTCACTTTGACATTTCTCAGATTTCTTGTTCAGCCATATTTTATTAATATTTACGGATTATTTGGACTGTTTTAAGAAAAAATGGCCATATGCGTCTCATGTCAGTACATTGTGCCGTCTATCCAGGTAAAATTATCTTATGTGGTTTGGTTCGGCTGTATATGTCAGCCTTCAAACCAAACTTTCGATAAACTATCGTCCTTAGTAAATACCGCCCTTAAAGTTAATTTTCAGTTTTATCATCATTCGTATCGTTATCTCTATCGAGTAGACCAACCAAGCAGGTGCACTTTTAAAATCATGGCGAATGCGTGACAGCTCCAGCTGATTGAATGCACGAAAACCTCGTTAGATACGATAAGGGAGTCGTAACGTCACGACCGTCCCTGCATACGAAACGATGTTTTGACGCATTTGATCAGCTGGAGCTGGCACGCATTCGCCATTAGTTTAAAAGTACACCTGCTCGATAGGTCGACTCGGTAGAGATCAGGATAAGAATGCCGATAAACTCGAAAATTAACTCAAGTGTCTAATAATTTTAAGTACTTATATTTTCAATCTTCTGAGGCAGGAGAAGCTTCTTTCTGTCGAAGCATTACCTACTGAAAAACATCCAAGAATGTTTTTATCAACAGAAAAATATCGCCACACTTGTTCATTGCCTCGAAAACGTTTTGATTTAAACTTTTGCCTACTTCTGACCAATATTGTTTCCAAATACTGAATTCTCCCAATAAAAGTTCAATAATTTGTGTTTTGTATTAATCAAATTATTTATTTGGAATCGACAATTTTGCCCTGATTTTGGCTTCACGTTGTATAAAACTTGGTTTGAATATGTTCAGGTCAAAAACACTTAGAGAGAGTTATTAAACCTTGATTTTATGTCCGGAATGATTTTGTCTAAAACTTGTTAATAAATTGAAACTCTATAATACCGTTATGTATTTCTAATATCGTGGTTTTCGTCTGTTTCAAACTGTCCCAAAATACTGTGGAGGGATTCTAGAATGTCTTCAAAGGAACGTTCTGCAATTTCTCGTTTTTTCTCCAAAGACTTCACTGTTACCACCAGCATCTTGGTTGTCTACTTTTTTCTGGAGCAAAGGAGGAGGGCGTTCGCCTCCCTCCCGAGGACCATCACTGTGTTTTATCAGGTTTTACATGTTTTCCATGCGGTATGTGAAGCAAACTTGTAAAAACCAAGACAAATCAAATAAGGTAAAGATTTTCTTTCTACCAGTTTTTACAAACAAAACAGTCTGGCTCGTAGAATATTATAAAACCTTATAAAATAACATAAAAACTTATTACTACAGATGACTTGGCTAACAGACCGCAAAGGGGAGGGCCTCCCCTTCATGAACGCCACTGTCCACATGTAAAGGCGCATTTACACAGACAAACTTTCCTTTGATGTGGAAATGCCGACAAACATTTACACGAGCCTCTTGAGCAAAATGCTCAAAGAAATGTTCGAGCAAAATCTCGTACAAAAAACACACGTAAATTTTGGAGAGAATGTTAAGCAAAATTTGTTTGAAGAAATGTTGGTATAGAAATTTCTTAAGGCGCAATTACACAGACGAACATGCTCAAACAAAAGCTCGTGCAAAAGATCTAAAATTTTTTGCGTGAACATTTTTGTGAGCTTTTCTTTGAACATTTTGTTCGGGTAAATTTTTGAGCAAATTATTGCTATCCGTTTTGGAAACATATTTTTAAAGATGAGAGTAAATAAAATTTTACATCAGTGATCAGTGATCTCAATTCTTTAAAAAAATGGAACACCAACTTTTATTTTAATTTTTGTGAAAAAAAGCCGACGGCAAGCGAAACATTATTCTTGACTATTTTTTTGCCCGGGGGTTTTTTTGGGATATTCTTGCGAGTTTTTTTTATTTCCAAGGGTTTTTTCCTAAATTCAAAAAACAACCCAGGAAAATTTTTCTTTTCCAAAAAAATTTTGAGTTTTTCAAATATCGCCAAAAAACTCAAAAATTGCACTTTTAAGCGGTAATCCGCGCCTCACGACTATGAGGAGTGGTGGGGAGGGGATTTTTTTTAAACATATTTTTGTAACTTTACTTTACCCTTAGCTTCGATTGTTTTTTTTCATTCCTCACACCAGATTTACCTAGTTAGTTTAAGGCCCCAACGGTTGCTTAAAAAAGCAAAAGGTTCATGAAAATGCTGAAGATAGATATTTACTGTCAATTTAATGTAATAATCAAGGTCGATTACTGACACTGAACAAACAATATGCAAAGGAGCAACATTCCGATTCAGAAATCTAGTCTATTACTGCTAAATTATATTTTTTTAGACAAGGGTCGGGATCGTAGGGTTGTAAAAGTGGGTAATAAACGGGTATTATTTAGACCGAACGTGCTTTTGTTCATATATTTGAGATTTAATAAAAAAAGTTACAAGTATACTGGCATATCCCCTATAAAAATCAGGTCAATCGAAGTTGCTTATAAGGTAAAATGTGAATTTCGACATCAAATCGTTTTTCCGTCGGAAAGCACTTAAAAATACCTTGTTTAAAAACTTAGTCTTTCTATTTTCAGTTAAATTCAACGAATTCCCATAAAACTATAAAATTTAAATTTGTAAAGGCGCATTTACACAGACAAACTTTCCTTTGATGTTGAAATGCCGACAAACATTTACACAAGCCTCTTGAGCAAAATGTTCAAAGAAATGTTCGAGCAAAATCTCGTACAAAAAAACACACGTAAATTTTGGAGAGAATGTTGAGCAAAATTTGTTTGAAGAATTGGGGGTATAAAAATTTCTTTACAAATTTAAATTTTATAGTTTTATGGGAATTCATTGAACTTAACTGAAAATAGAAAGACTAAGTTGTAAAACAAGGTATTTTAATTAAGTGGTTTTCGACGGAAAAACGATATGATGTCGAAATTCACGTTTTACCTCATAAGCAACTTCGATTGATCTGATTTTTATAGGGGATATCCCAGTATACTTGTAACTTTTTTGGGGTTGTAAAAAAAACGACAATAAAAAAAATATTATTTGGCAATTATTTATTGCTGTTGCCTGTAAAATGTAATGATAAAAATTTACGTTTAAAAGAATATCTCTTTATTTTACTTCCTAGTTTAAAACACAATACAATAATAATTAAGTCAAATTCAGAAACCTATATACATTTTATTAAATCTCAAATATATGAACAAAAGCACGTTCGGTCTAAATAATACCCGTTTATTACGCACTTTTACAACCCTACGATCCCAGACCCTTGTCTAAAAAAATATAATTTAGCAGTAATAGACTGGACTTCTGAATCGGAATGTTGCTTCTTTGCATATTGTTTGTTCAGTGTCAGTAATCGACCTTGATTATTACATTAAATTGACAGTAAATATCTATCTTCAGCATTTTCATGAACCTTTTGCTTTTTTAAGCAACCGTTGGGGCCTTAAACTAACTAGGTAAATCTGGTGTGAGGAATTAAAAAAAAACAATCAAAGCTTAGGGTAAAGTAAAGTCACAAAAATATGTTTAAAAAAAAATCCCCTCCCCTCCACTCTTCATAGTCGTGAGACGCGGATTACCGCTTAAAAGTGCAATTTTTGAGTTTTTTGCCGATATTTGAAAAACTCAAAATTTTTTTGGAAAAGAAAAATTTTCCTAGGTTTTTTTTGACTTTAGGAAAAAAAACCCTAGGAAATAAAAAAAACTCAAAAGAAAATTCCAAAAAAAAGCCCGGGCAAACAAATCTGGGAAAAACCCTAAAAAAAAATATTATAAGTAACCCTAATCCATGTGACAAAACTGATAGTAGAGCCAATAATAATGTTTCGCTTGCCGTCGGCTTTTTTTCACAAAAATTTTTAATAAAAGTTGGTGTTCCATTTTTTTAAAGAATTGAAATCACTGATCACTGATGTGAAATTTTATTTATTGTCATCTTTAAAATTATGTTTCCAAAATAGATAGAAATAATTTGCTCAAAAATTTACCCGAACAAAATGTTCAAAGAAAAGCTCACAAAAATGTTCACGCAAAAAATTTTAGATCTTTTTCACGAGCTTTTATTTGAGCATGTTCGTCTGTGTAATTGCGCCTTAAGGTTTTGTGCTAGCACGGCGGCATTATTGAACGTCAGAAACCCATTTTAAATAAGATACATTTTAACTCCCATTATTTCCCGAAAAAGTCCCGACCGCATTTTTTAGGCCTATACTTAGCGTCTCATTAATAATGTTTTAAAGGCGGCAGTTAAAAAACTTATTGACTGTATATATTGAAAGCTTGCCAACCTTGTAAAGCTTTTGCTCAATCAGCGCGCGGCGTTAATTTAGACCCATAACTGCGGTTGGCAACCCTTAATTTTCAAGAGAATAATTGTTTGATTATAGGGTTGTGGGTGTTTTCCAAAACGGAGCAATTTGCATTTAACGAGTTCGGTTCAGTTTACAGTGCGATGAAACAGTTTAACAGTGGGATTTACTGAGATCTAAAATAGTACACCCCACAGGTCTAAATATTTACACCTGTGAGGGGTACTAAATTTTAAAACCAATTTTCAAAAAACACTTACCCATACAGAAAAGACACAAAGTTATTGATTATTGTGTATTGTTATTGCAAAATACCACTGAAAAACTGCTTTTTTCTCAAAATACACCATATTTTAGAAAAAGAAAGAAAATGCCCTAAAACTAATTTTTTTTGACAGGTTTCAAAATGGCAAATGGCGAATACGACAAAAATTTGACACATAATACCTTCATTATTTGTGTTTAAGGTTATAAAGTTGGTGATTTTTTTAGACCACCTGGTTTAAATTTATAGCCCCCAGAAAGGATTGTTTTGTGGCATTTGGTAATAAGTTCGTTTATAATTTCCCTAAGTAACCGTTTTTACAAGGATTAATTTACCTTGTTTGATATCCCAAGTTGTTCATTGCCCAATAAAACACCTCCTATTTTGTCCAGAAAAACGTCATATTTTGAACCCGTTTTCAGCAGACAAAATATATTTATGAGGGCACTACGAGGCAAAACAAACATAAGTGAAGGTCACTGATTTTGCAGGAAAAATATTCCCAACAGAAAAGCCCAAACCAACTATATTAATTTATTTACAAACTGAAAGTAAAACATTAAGGTTATCTAAAAGCTCAGTCAAAAAAACTTTCCTTACTCAAAACCCACTCATTTTAAAGCTGTGGCTTTCATCAGTAGACGTTGGTATAAGCCAAGGTGCAAGCAGAGGTAAAAGATCCGAACTCGCTGTTTGTGATTGAACGCAGCGCTATTATTTTTAAAGTGACATTTCGACAGTGACAGAAATGACATGACAAGGGCCTATGGAAGGGCAGAGGGGAAAAAGTGGGTCATCTGGCAATCGAGGAACTGGTAACAAAAGAGTTGCCTCTTCTAAAAATGCCAGTAGGGACTCCTTCGAAACCATGGAGGTTTGACAAAAAGTACAAAGTCACAATACCTGACGCGACGGTCTGCTACACTGACGGATCAAAACTGTCAGCCAGGCAGACAACAGGCGCAGGAGTGTATGCGGAAGACCTAGAGGTTCAAGAAAGCTATCCGCTTGGCGAGCACGCTACGGTCTTTCAGGCGAAGGTATACGCCATTATCATGGCGGCAACCCTACCAGAGGTCAGAAATAGCAGGAGGGACATTTGCATATGTTCCGACAGCCAAGCTGCCCTCAAGGCTCTTAGTTCACCAAAAATTGTCAGTAGCCTAGTGGAAGAGTGCGTTAACGCGCTACAGACATTAGTTGAAGACAAGAGGGTGACACTGATGTGGGTCCCGGGCCACGAGGGAATACCAGGGAATGAGAAGGCGGACGAACTTGACAAAGCTGGTGCCGAAACCCAATATATTGGACCGGAACCGCTCTTGGGAATCACAAGAAAACAGGTGCAGAGCGAGCTCAATAAATGGGCGAGCGATCAACTGAAGACGTCCTGGAGGAAAGAGCGAGAGTGCAGACAGTACAAACTGTTCGTAAGCGGACCAGACGCAGCCAGAACTAAATGGCTCCTGGGAAAAACTCGCAAGGACATTGGATTGTTAGTAGGAATGCTGACAGGGCATAATCGGCTGCGCAAGCACTTGACATGACATGACATGACAGAGTGTTGGACGACTCCGCCTGCCCAACATGTGGGTGGGCAGAGGAATCAGCGGTGCACCTGATAGGAGAGTGTGACGGGTACACCAGATTGAGGCAGCAGACGTGGGGTGCCCCCACAATAGAAGAAGAGGAGCTACACTCTCTAAGATGGGCTGATGTGCTGTCCTTCGTAACGAAGGCGGGAAGGCCCGAAGAGAGAGCGGCAAGAAATTTAGAGGGAGTGGGAGGATAAGGGTGCGAGACGGGGTATGGCAGAAAGGGCCCATGAAGAGGCCTAGTTGCCAGGCCTGCGGGCCGCTCCCTTACTACTACTAGGACCGTTTTAATATAGACTAAACCGTTTTAGTAAATCCCACTGTAAGTGTTTTCGTCTGATTACACGTATATAAAACAAACAATGCTCTAAAAGCAATAAGCTTAAATAAGATCCAATCACTTTTAGTTTGGAACTGCCTTCAAACTCTGCTAAAGATCTGTGGAACCCACAAAATCACTCTTGTATTGGTCCCGGGCCACACAGGAATTGAAGGAAATGAAAAAGCCGACTCTCTAGCTAAGGCAGGAACGGAATCTGCGTTCTTAGGGCCAGAGCACTTCTTTGGACTAACTAAAGCCACGGTCAATATGGAAATATCTGAGTGGGTTGAAAGAAAAGTGTTTCAGCACTGACCCTCAACTTCGGAACAACACCACTCCAAAGAATTTCTGAATAAGCCAGACAAACGTAGAGCAAAGCAGATCCTGCAACTACTAAGGAACAGCCTATATACAGGCCAGTGCCGACTCAACCAACACATGAATAGAATTGGAGTGACCATATAACTATGACATACTATAATGGCTCAAATGGTCCAAAATGTGTAACGAAAATAACTTTGAAAAAAAAAGGAGAAAATTCAAGATCGCGGTTGGCTTTGAAACTGTTTGGGTCACCAGGCCATAAACCAAAAATCTACTGCGCATGCACTTACAAATCCATGCCTGGCGTCATAGTGACCTTACGATAATTTAATGACACTTTCACTGCTGACGCAATCGACGCGTCTGCCCGTTTACACTCTGCGTTTATCGGTTTTTTCCAGGCCAACTTGATTGGGAGAGTTATTATCGGTACGCATTTTTCTCGGGCCGGTCAGGGTAGGGCCGTTATAGTATCTCATAGTTATATGGGAGTGACCAATACACCGAGTTGTAGATTCTGTGGAGGAGAGGGGGAGGACTATTTGGCCCTGGGTTGAAAGTGCCCCAAGATTTCGAGGAGGTCTTACCTAATATTAATATAATTTAAATATTAATATTTATGAGGGAAGTAAGGATGAGTAACTTCTAGCCAGGTATGAGCTACAATAGACCTCTTAGGTCGCAGTAGAGGGTGCAATATTGCACAACTCATAACAAACCTCACCTATTCTAACGCCAAAATGAGCAACAACCGCGAATGTCGTCCAACCGAAAATTGGCTTTACTTTCGTCTCTCAAGCTTCCAAACTTTACTGATGCATTTTGTGCAGATCGATGTTCATGTCATGATTTATATTAACATTTTCTACATTAATGCGCAATTCTACAACTCATAGTTAAACGTCAAACCTCAGTTTAAACCACAGATGTCGACTTTTTTACGTTTTATAGGTGCAGTTTACCAACAAACTTCGGTTTAACCGTTAACGGCGGTCTGGGTGGTTGTTAAACTTCAGTTTAATAGTTACCAAAAGATTTTAACCTCAAAAAAGTTATTAAAAATTTGTTTTTGGTAAAAAGACTGTAATTATTTAGTGAAATCGCTGTGATCAATGACTTAGAATTTATTTTTGATCAACTGCATGAAGACAATTATTGACATTGTCGAAGCACGAAGACCAGATATTATTTGTCCTAGAACAAATCTTTGGAGGAGTCCGACGATATGTAGATTTTAAAAAGAGGATTGAATTATCTAAAGAGATATGCGAAATTGTTCACAAGGAAATTCGACAAGAGTTGGAACATCCAACAGACCAGCAAGTTTTATTCTCACAGCGAGCTCACACGTATATATACTGTATATCTTTCTAACAAATCTGAACATTATTGTTGTGTCGTCTGGCTGTATGTCTGGCTGTATGTCTGTCTGTAACCAACGCTGATATCTCAAAAACTACTTTTTTTTATCAAGTTTGGTTCTAGTTGGTGCCATTTTGGCTAAACTATATATGTATGTAAAGAAAATGTAGTCTTTCTTCATGGCCGTGGTTTAACTCCGACTTATAAAATTGAGCAACTTGTTTACCGATGGATTAATCCAAAGATTAAACTAAAGTTTAAACTATGGTTTAATCTGGAGTTTTACCTTTGGTTGTAAAATTAGCCCTTATGGCAAATTCTGTTAGAACGAGAAAACAGTGCACTGATGATTTAACATTTTTGATATAAATTGGTAGCGTGCGTAGGATTTTTAAGGGGGCGCTTACGTACGAAAGCGTAGAAGGGCCACAACCTACTTGTTCGCGTGTAACTTTTTACTTATTCGCAAAAAAAGTGTGAAACGAGGAACAACAAATGACAATTGTGCGTTTGAATTCGGTGACATGCTTTGAAACTATGAATGTTGTAAATGAAAAGATAAAAAAAAAACATCTGAGAGTAATTTTTGATGAAACTAACTTTTTTAAGCATATAAACACAGAGTAAAATCTTGAAAAATGCTAGGCTTTATATTAAGAAACTCTTTAGTTAGGTCTATGCTGGAGTATGATTCAATCCCTATCAAGATATGCATGGCTATTCAGAGGAAAAAGTTCAGCATAACTTCTGGCGATTTTGTGCGTTTAAGTTAAAGGTTACAATACAGAACCACAATTATAGATATTTAGAGCGACAGCTTGACTTAAATACACTTAAGGAGCAAATAATTTTGTCTGGCTTAATATTTTTTTATGGTTTAGTTAATGGAAAAATAGATCCTTTGGATTTTTTGCAATGTTAAAATAGCTACAAGAAATAGAAGACAAGAATTTTTTTCGTTCTATATCCCATTTTATCGTACAAACTATGGGTTTAATTCTTCTACAGATAAGTATTGTAGACTTATAAATAGTTGTCATGTAGAAATATTTGGTATCTCCCTGGAATTGTTTAAAAAGAGCTTTACTATGGTATAAATTGATTTTGCAAATTTTTGTATACCTAAGTATATGGTTTTGTTACTTATAATTCAATCTATTTTGCATAACAAATTTTATTAATTGTAACTGTAAAATAGGGTTATCTCGTCAATAAATAAATAAATAAATAAATAAAACTTATAAATTCTGTTTTTCTACTTAATGTTTTACTGTCGGCAACCATGTCAATTATAAGATACCTTACCCATAAACATGAAGTTGCACATAAAAAGGGTGCTTAGTCGTTGTCGTAACTCAGTGCGCATGCTCAGGACCGATACAATATGCTAACTGCTGGCGAATACTGCAAGGAGGTTGGTAGAGATATAGGTGAGACGTAGTCGCTACTGTAAGCACCCTTTTTATGTGCAAATTTTATGTTTATGGGTGAGACGTAACGCCGTATGGCATTTTGAGCATGCGCACTGAGATACGACAAGAAATAAACAGTCTTTTTATATGTAACTTTAAGTGTCTACTAACCAATAAAATTTTTCGTTACCTGCGAGTGTGCGGGTACCTTATAATTGTCTATTGAGGCGCATACCCGAAATATGCGATAAAGTAAAAAGGCATCAAAATTATAGGTGCTAAAGGTCTCTAGTAATAGAGTTAATACGTTAAAACGTAATACCGTAAGGTTAAGCCCCGCCTTAAAGATGTATAACTCTAGATTTATCGCTGGTGATAATTGACAGTTCTCCCGCGAATATTATTTACATTTATTAGCCTACTGGATTAACCCGTTTGCAGATTTCTCATCAGTTTTTTCTTTCGAATCATTATTATTGTTGGGTTCAGTTTTTTTTTTTCACTGATCATTGTACAGCCTCCTTATACAGGGTGTCTCATTTAAAACGTACCGACCAGGATTTGTGGGCAACTACTGAAACTTTTGAATTCTCCGTCGTGGAGCATCTTAAAGTAACCAGAAGAGGAAGGGTCCTTAGTCCGCAAAAATGAAAAACCTAAATTTTATATTGATAAAATTTTTATTGTTTTTTCCCAACGGGTCATCGTAAAAAATATACAAAAATATTTATAATTTTCATTAAAGTTAGAAAAAAAGTTTAAATACGAAAGTTGCTTAGATTTTCAAAAGTTTTAAGAAAATTTAACCAAAATTTTCAAAATGTCAAATTTTGACATCAACTTTCCTATTTCAAAAGAACACTCCTGTATATTTTTTAAAAACTTCGATAGATATTTTCTTTCCGATTCCAAAAATATACCATATGTTAATTATCTTTAGCTTGAAAGGTCATTGAACAAATTATTTTTCCTTGGCACATCGCCCTTGTGGCAAATTATTTTGTATTTTACTCGAGAACCGCTGAAGGTAAACCCTACATATGACATATTTTTGGAATCGGGAAGAAAAGATCTATCAAAATTTTATAAAATATACAGGGTGTTCAATATAAAATAAGAAATTTAATATCTAAATTTGACATTTTCAATGACATTTTGAAAATTTTGATTGAATTTTCTTAAAACTTGTGAAAAACTAAGCAACTTTTGTATTTAAACTATTTTTCTATCTCTAATAATAAATGAGCTATGTAGTTGGGAAAATATAGTGAAGTTCAAGGATTTTAAAGAACAAAAGTTGCTATAGAAAAAAGAAACAGTCAGACACAAATGGTTTTTGAACAATGCAAACGTTTATTCTTTCAATCTCTGCCTTTTTAAGGTCAGTTCTTCTTAACACTATTTAATTTGGAAATACGTAAAAACATTTTAATATCTTCAGCTGAAACAAGCCAAGAAAAAGCACGTCTTCTTGCTGTCCCAGCCCCAGAGAGCCGTGCATGGCTTAATGCCCTTACATCCGCAAATTTAGGAAATCTTTTAGATAACAATACGTTTCCTATTTCAACTGCATGTGTCTAGAGAGCACACCTGCGTTTATGGCGGAATAGCAGATATTTATGGCTCTCATGGGCTAAGCTGCAGGAAAAGCGAAGAACGTGTATTAGACATATGCAGATTAATGACATCCTCAGAAGGGCTCTGATTTCAGCGGGTTGCCATGCCTTATTGGAGCTTCTCGGGGTTTGTCGCGATGATGGTACGTACGGTTGGGATGACTTTGATCTCATGGAAACACGGTAAACAACTTCTTAGGCAAAACTTCAAAATCATCTAGCTTGTAGCTTGTATAGCTTCTACTCTTTGGAGGACAAAAAAAGTAAAAAATATGCTAAACTATTAGATCGCTTTATTTTTGTGCCCTTTGCGGTCGAGACTTATGGACCCTGGGGTGGTGAGGCTAAGAGACTAATCTTAGACATAGCCTCCAAAATATCTTCTGACCAGCCCCATGGCTTCATAACCCAGAGTATAAGTCTCGCAATCCAGAGGGGCACCATCCGGGAGGAGCAGGCACGGATTAAGGAAATTTTCTGCGTGTGATGTGTGCGTGTGAGAGTAAGTTTGTATATACTTATTGTTTATATTTTCAATTTCTTAATTTATTGTTATCATTTTTCTGATCAAAGATATACTTACATGCTACCATATAACACAATATACAAACAGTTTTGTTTTTCTTACACAATAACATATAAAAGACAGACTAACAAAATTAAAACTATTAAAAACTGGTTTTTGACCTTACAAAACAAAATAAACCATGCAAATATTAGAACGTTAAAAACAGCGCCTTTGTTAACAATAAAAATAAACTAATTTGAATTTTTCAGGTTTAAACCATCTACTCACTATTGAACTGGAAACGAACGTCAAAATATAGTAGTAATTAAAAAATTTAATAAAAAGGTTGGTAGATATTTGAATGCTCAAAAAGATTTGATATTCTTTCGGCCTCTGTATATAAATCTGGAACGCTGTTCCTGCTATTTTATTATTATTTAAATGAAGAGAGAAAATAATTATTATTTAAAGAAGAGAATTTAAAAGAAGAATGGGGGGGGGCCTACGCACCGGCGTATACAAGGGGGGGTAATGGGGGTAATTCCCTCCCCCCAAGATCTCAGGTATTGGATTAAAAATCACATCGCAAAATACGCAAATTAAAAACGTAAAACTTTTAGATAAAAGCTTCTAACTAACTTATACATTTTTTGTGTGTCCATTTCTTTAAAAAAAAACTTCGCCGGCGGCAGCGCGGTGCAACGTGTGATCCACTTCATATTAATTTTGTTTTCATAAAATTTTCATTTGCGGTGTCATGTTTTGCATTATTTTACATTATTTGTCGAAAATTTTTACCTGCAGCGCATTTTTATCCTGATTTTACATTTTTTTAAAAGAATCTGGCTATTTTTTTTATTTTCTCTCCTTCTTGATGTCCCAAGATTTTAGATGGCCCAACTATAAAAGCAATACCCTTTTTTATAAGACAATTGCATTTCAGTTTCACTTTGACTTTTACGGAAAGCGGCACGCCAACAATCGCAGCAAAAGTGTTTGTTGTTTTTTAGTTGGGCCGGCCAACAAAATGTGAACTTATACCCTGGACAATAAAATACCCCCCTGAGGGGAGTTTTACCCCAAACTCCCCCCCTTTCGGTGCGCCACTGGATCAAGTGGTTTATATATTATTAAAAAATAATATCCGTCATTCAACACGTCCTAAGTAACACACATCATACACATTAGAATTTATGACCAAGGTAAAGCTGTAAAAACGTTTTGTCAGCAACTTTTTGGTTTAAAATTAGCTGGCTTAGTTTTTGTAATACTTTTTGCTTTTATAATGTAAGCGCAACCCATTTTGATGACCATACTGGTATTAAAAGCAAAAGTATTTACTAAACTTTGCTCAGAAATACTAAGTATTCTTTGGGCAAAAAAATATGCAGAATGTTGGCTATACAATAAAGCAAGCAAAGTTGTAAAAACAGAAAATAATTTTTTTGGCTATAATACAGCAAGTTTAGTTGTCGGATTTTTTCGGGTTGTTTCGACAATAATGCGCTTTCTGTGCAGGAATTTTTAAAAATAGTTACAGAAAAAAAATTTCAGCTAAAGCACAGTAATTTCAGCCGTTGGGTTCTTTCGGCTTGCTTCGCGAACAAAGCCCCGCCTCTTATTCATATTAAGTAAAAAAAATAGTGGAAATAAACATTATTTGCTAAAGTACAGCAATATTACCCGTCGAGTTAGGTCGCGTTGTTAGTTTCAATGGCAGCCATTACACGAAAACAACCTAGAAAAAACATCATTTTTTCCAAAATAAAATCAAAAATTCTATAAAAAAAAAGTAATGTAGAGATAAATCTTTTTTGGTTATTTTGGCCCCAATCCAAAAAAAATTAATTTAACAGTTAAATAAAAAAAAAAACTTTAAATATTTTTAATATGTGAAGCGTGCGTATTTTCGTAAGATTTCGCGGTAAATATTATCAGTAAACTGGCCTTCGCATGTCCATTTGGTCTATGGATGAAGCCAGAAATCTATTTTTGTTTTTTTTTTGCCATTTTTTTCTTTGCGTTTTGTAAGAAATGTTTTTTTTTTAAATTAGGTTAACTGAAAAAGCTATATTCGTTGCAAAAAGTGCTGCAATGGCCATTACAGTGACCAAAAAATGATTGATAAATTGGGCTAGGCGACGTTGTGGCAGACAATAGCAAAAACACAATAGTAGAGAAGTTTTGCTATCGCAACGTTTTTCTAATATTTTTGCAAAAATTTTTCAGCACCTTGTGTTACTTGGGGTAGAATATTATAAGTTACCACTTTTCAATACCTTTAAATAAGTAGGTGTTGCAAAATATTTATTATTCATATAAAATATAAATAAACAAAATTTAAAGAAATAAATACATAGCTCGTGCTGCTACTGATTAGATAAAATCGAGCACGAGATAGAATTCCACCTACCTATTCAAGAACAATGCTAAATGGAATCACGCTTATTTTGACAGCCCTTATTATTATTATTATCTCCGCTAAATTCAAGTTATAATTGTCTCATTAAAAAAAAAATGGATGCACGAATCAATTAAATGGTTAGAAATGACCTATTTCCAAAGGCGTCTCAGAACAATACTGGCACCCTGAACTATAATAAATATAATAAATCTCTAGATCCATTTCTGTACATTGGATATTTTTTCAAAATTGTAAGATTTTCGGTTTCTATCGTTTGGTTAAGCACTCGTATGCGATCCAACCCAAACGATATAGAAATTAAAAATCCTGAACTACTGAACCGATTTTGATACTACACTACCGCATTCCTTGTCCAGGGCGATACGTACGCATTATTTCATTAAAATCGGTTAACGGAAACAAAAGTTATATAGATTTAAAGCAAAAGAAGAACGGAAAATAACCTCGGGCAGAGCGGGTATTCGACTGGAGGAAAAAATTTGAGATTTTTGCGTTGAGAGACAGTTGTAAATTAATTTTGAGTTTTTAAAATAAATGACATTCCCAAATATATAAGTATTTTTTCCAGAAGTGTCTCTAAAAAATAATAAGATCTTGGTGACCAAAAAGAGGTAAAGTAAGCAATAAATCTCCCGACAGCGAATCGAAAATATAATTTTCTGACAGATCGAGTAGAAAAAAATAAGCGTAGTTCAAGATTTAAAAGTTTTTATCTACTTCCCTGTCAGAACATGATATTTTCGACCCGCATATGAGGGAAAAAAGTTCCACTTTACCGCCGTAGGGAGTTTTACATATTTTACCTCCCTCCGGGAAGTAAAGTGACAGCTTTACCTCCCCGTAACGCCCAGAACAAAGAATAGTCATTTTTTCTCAAATAATTATTTATTATTATAGAAAGTAATGTTACAGTTTGTTAAGGGCTAATTTTACAACCAAAGGTAAAACTCCAGATTAAACAATAGTTTAAACTTCAGTTTAATCTTTGGATTAATCCATCGGTAAACAAGTTGCTCAATTTTATAAGTCGGAGTTAAACCACGGCCATGAAGAAAGACTACATTTTCTTTACATATATAGGGTTGATTATTTTAACCAAAATGGCACCAACTAGAGCCAAACTTGATAAAAATCAGACAAGTAGTTTTTGAGATATCAGCGTTGGTTACAAACAGACATACAGCCAGACGACATAACAAAAATGTTCAGATTTGTCAAAAAGATACACAGTATATATATACGTGTGAGCTCAATGTGAGAATAAAACTTGCTGGTCTGTGGGATGTTTCAACTCTTGTCTTTTTACCAAAAACAAATTTTTAATAACTTTTTTGAGGTTAGAATCTTTCGGTAACTATTAAACTGAAGTTTAACAAACACCCAGACCGCTGGTAATGGTTAAACCGAAGTTTGTTGGTAAACTGCACCTATAAAACGTAAAAAAGTCGACATCTGTGGTTTAAACTGAGGTTTGACGTTTAACTATGAGTTGTAAAATTGCGCATAAATTAGTGAAGGATAAGTCTGAAACAGCATTTTTGAATGAACTGTTGAATGTTGAATAAATATTTAACACTTTGTTATTCATTTGCTGTGATGTGCTCGGGGCATTATTTTTCTATGTCTTACTGTAGTTGGGATTGGTAGGAATATCCCCGGATATTATGCGGCTGGCAACCTCGCATTTTTTCGATAGAGACTCGCTTACGTATCCTTCGTCCACTGTAGAAGAATTCCAGCCTCAGTGTTGTTTGAGTGCTGGCTGCATTAACTAATAGAGTGGCAGAAGTCCTGCGAAATGCATTACTAGTATAGCTCTCCTTGTTCTCCAATTTCAAAAATTCTGCTATTTTACTAGGTATTTCTGCCATAGTATTTTTCCCTATAACCGGGAGCACCTCCCAATTTGATAGGTAAAGAAAAACCGTTGTTGACACATTTTTCGGTCTTAGTGATGCGTATTTCCTATACAGATTAAGCACAGGAACTCCTCGTGTCATCCGTGTTAGTGAACATTCCTTTTGTCTTCGTTTTTGAATTCGGTATTCTGACGACCAACATGTTACGCCGATCATCGATGTCGCTAACTATCATGTTGATCAACTCATCGCAACGGCAGGCTCCCGTTATTCCAAAAAGGAACGCCACCTGAAAATAATAGAACATTGATTTAGTTTCCCGATAACATACAATTTTTATAGCCCGAACGAAAATAAAAACTAATCCAGCTTACCTTAATGTGCAAGAAATATTCATCCAAAGTCGGGCTCATGAATGCATTGATTTCGTGCCTTGTGAAAGTAGAGGCTTTCTTTGAATGAAAACCATGAGATTGACGCTTCAAAAAGGCAATAAGTTTAGGGTATTTTATGTCAACATTTTCCTTCAAACTAATGCAGGACCGCAGCATGCTGTATTTGCTCCATAATGACGACGGCTTCAGTTTTTCTGCCAGCATGAAGAAGTACATAAGAACGGAACTTTCAGAAACTTTTCTCACGTTCTTTTCCCCCATCCATTTCTGAAACCCTATTACTTTTCATACCTTTCTCTTGATTTTTGGGGTGGCAAATATAGAACGATATGTTTCGCTTTTTCTTCCATATCTTGGTTTTCTTTAGAAAATTACCTTTTTTGAGATCGACGAACTAACACAGACGAATAAACAACGCTCTTTTGTTTCAACTAACAACCATTAGCGTCCTAGCAACAAGCCTACTAGATTGTATTTTTTCCTTTAATGTTTGCATGGTGTTTTTTAATTGTTGTCAAACAACACTTTACTCCACCGTACCGCGTAGTGATCCTTACCGTAACTAACTAACTAACGTCGGGCATCAAACAAACCGCGGGAGGAAATGTGGCACTTTCCTCCCTTGGTATGTAAATAACTATTTGTTTTAATCCTCTACAAGTCATAAATAAGACATAAAAAATAATTAAATCTTTTGTAGGAATTTCATTTTGTAATAAGGCAATATCCTCTCCTTGAGATGATGATCTTGTACATACAAAATACAATAAAATACTGACCTAAATACACTAAATCGTTAAATCTAAAAGATTTATTAGTATGGCAATGCCAAAAAATTAAAATTATACCTTTAAATATCATGTATAATATAATATTTTGGTGAAATATAGCCGACCCAAGCCGAGGCGAAATATATAATTACCAATGACCACGAGCTTTGCCCATTAAGCATTAGTAGAAGCACGTCTTAATTATCAGGACGTGTTAAAAAGATTGCTAGGTCTTAAATGCGCCTCGCCGCGCCGCCTTGATTTCACTTTTACGATTTGGACACTGAAAAAACGCGAAACAGAGAGCAACCCAATGAGCATTTTCAGAAACTTCTGGTGACAGATATTTATATAATTATTATAAAGAGGGTTCCATTGATACCCTAGGGTATTTAGAAGTTTCCTACAAGAATTGAGTTTGTATATTTGTTTTATTAAAGGCTCTAAATTGATAGTACCCTAAAGTAACATAAAACTGGCGTTAACAATATTTCCACGGACATCTTTATAAAAATTGAAGTCATCGGTTCAAATGTTATATAAATTGGTGTTAACAATGTTTCCACCAACATATTTATAAAAATATAAGTCATCAGTGACAAAAGTTATATAAATTGGTGTTTGAAATCTTTCTGTCAACCCACCTATAAAACCGTAAGTAACTATCAAGTAAAGATATATAATAGATTGGTTTTTAAAATGTTGCTATCAACCCACTTATAAAACTTAATTAACCAACAACAAATTTATATAAGATAAGATTGAAAATATTTCGAGAGACACTTATAAAAACTTGGGAACTCAGACACAATAGTTATATAAATTGGTGTCTGTAATATTTTTATGAACTCATTCATATAAACCTTTTTTGCCCATAAGGTTTTTTCTATAATTTTGTTAATAATTTCTTTATATAGTGATTATAATACAACTATTTTTAGAACAAAAAAAAAACAATTTTGATTTATTTTGGCAATTATAAAAACAAAACAAACAAGATTTTTTAAGGTTAATTTTGTGATATCAAAAGGTGCGTTTTTGCGACCTCAAAAGGAGCGTTTTTGCGACATCAAAAGGCACGTTTTTGCGAGATACCATACCATTATTATCTTGTTTTAATTACATCAATCTGAGAGAGATAAGAGATCCAAATTTTTTTGAGATCGGGATCGAATGCATTTTACACCCGATTCCCACCAGCGTTTCCCATGCGCAGTCACCCTGGCTCAAAAAACTCATCATGTGGTCCGACATGAACTTGTATAGGCAAATCTCGCTTAGACCACGTGATACGTGTTTTGATTCGGGGGACCCATAGATGGGAACCGTGTTTTAGAAAAAGAGAACAATATAGTAACCGTGTTAAGGTCGCAAAAACGCACCGTGAAACGTCGAGCGCATACGCTGATACTGCTGGTCGGCGGCAAATGTGAACACCCCGGAAAATACTCGCCTGTACACCCTTCGACTCCGCAATCTAACTATATTCTTGAGATAGTTACCTCTGATAGTTATGCGGGCTTGAAGTGTGTGGAGGCGGGTATTTTTCCTGGTATGTGTAGTATGCTGGATCTCTCGAGGAATGCATTTAGGAAAAGAGAACAATGGTAACTATGTTAAGCTCGCAGAAACGGACCATCAGTGTTCAACACTGCGCCATCTGTAGCCCTTTGTTCCAAGTAGCATCATTTTTTAAAAGGGTTATAAAATAGTGTTGACGAGGTAAACAGTGGTATAGTTGTATTGTTTTTTTTATAGAATTGTCGGAAATTTTCGCCATTTTGGATTACAAAAATAGGTTTTTGGCCTAAATAAAAACGTTATTTATAGGGTTTCAACATATGTTTCAATCGAAATATTGCTTGTTAGGGTTAGGAACAACATACAAAAATCAATATTTGTCCCAGAAAGAAAAAAACGCGTATGAAAAAAAACCGATATTTAAATTAATATTTTTTTTCTCGTTTTCTCAAGTATTTTTGGAGCCCATGAAATTTACGTGAGTGTATTCGAAAACTATATAGTACACACGGGACCGCAGCTGATTTTCAGAGTAGGATGACTTGAAAAACAGCTTTTATTTGACTATAGTATATAAATATTCATTCATTCATTCATTCATTCATGTAAAACCTTTTTATAATAATCTCTATACTTGAGGGCTCATAAGGAAGTTTTATAAAATCTATATGTTGTTTTTCTATCCATTACTATGTACCAAAAATTTTTATAAGCTGGTGATGAACAGTTGTTTTTCAAGTCTTTTTTACTCATTTAAGAGATATATTAGAGTTATGAAGGTTTTATATTATTTGCTGTAACTTTTATATAGACAAAAATGCTCATTGGGAAGCCTGTACTGTACTAGCACGAGACACCTTGACAGAGAAAATATTAGGTCAGTCAAGCCACACCCCCACCCCGAAAGATATTCGAGTTTTGATATGCTTATAATTTCATACCAATTTCGAACTAATTTTGAACCACACTCCTTTCTGGACGTCAAGCTATACCCCCCTCATTTAAATCGTAAAGAAAAATGAAAAGCAACTATCCCAAAATTAAGAACTAATTTTGAACTCCTAATATCACCAAAAGAATTTCGAAAAACCCACTAGTAACCCTCTTTTTTTAAAAAAAATATGGTGGGGGGGGTGCAGGTTGACGCCAAGCCACACTCCCCCCCCCTCGAAATTTTTCTTCTCTGGCCGTGAAAAATGGGTGTTCTTCCAGGAAATTAGTGACTTGCTGATCCTGTTGGGATGTGCTGACTTTGGTCAAGCCAGTTCCTTCTTTCGTCGTACAGATCCTTCTTCTTTGAATTTTCTTTTTAGTCTTACTCTAGTTGACTTGTCTGGTCCATAATGATGGACAAGACTGCACAAAGCATATACCTACGGACATAGAGAAAACTCTTACTCAAGAAACAAGTTACAGCGCCTCTGGTTACTCGGTCCCGAAGCTCACGCGACAAATCGCACCGATGACATCTCTTTTAATCAATGTCCATCAATGCCATCGTCTTATCGTTCTTTTCATGAGGTTTTTTTTAAAGTTTTTTAGTTTTGTGTGTTTTTGGCCTTTTTTAAACTGTTACAGTAATTTCTTGGATTTTTGTAATAAGTAAAATTGGAAAACTATGCCGAAGTGTTGTGTCCCAGTGTCCCAGTGATCCTCTGCTTGATCGGTTTCCACACCCTAGAGATCAAGCTCGCCAAAGACAATGGTTTGCCATCTGAAACGCTTTATAGGTTTAGAGTATGCACCCGACATTTTAAACCAGAAAACTATTCAAAAAAACTGTGGACGAAGCTTTCTAATTCGTGCATTTACCACCAGAGTCTTAATTTAAGTTTAATGGTAAGTACAGGGCAAGGTTTCTACATACCAGAGGAAAAACAGCATATTCAATAATAGAGAGTTAATAGACCACTAATTTATCGACACCTCATTTGCTTACCGTAATTGCGATGCTAAAAAGAGTTTTAAAACCACAAACATAAATTACCGTAACCGTATTTTTTTGCCCGCATACAAACTGCCAATGTAAATAGAATAGAAAAGAAAACAACAATTCCTGTTTTTGAAAATTCACTTTCGCAAAAAAATTAAAAACCTATAACTAAACAAAAAAACGAATTATCATTTACCAGCTGCAGCTTTTGCTCAGAAATAAATCTGGTTGGTTAGAAAAAATAACCAAGCGGGCCCTGTTAACCCTCCGTAAGTAACGTATTTTGTTTCGGTTATTTTTGGATACGGGAGAAAAATAATCGATTTTGCCTACGGTATCACCAATTTTGATGTCTATTAACGCTCTAATAAGACTGATAGGACATTTATTTAGCCCATTCTGTTCAAAAAGCAGAATAAATAGTTTATTAATAAATACAATAGTTTCGATATGTATACTGTTATATCTTCTTAAAAGAATAATATAATATATTAAATACGACGCATTTGGTTTACTTCTTAAATTTATAGTCATTAGAATCAAAAATACCCGAATTCAAATTTCCCGGCATCGGCGCCGCTACCCTAATTTAAGCTTCGGGACCGAGTCACTAGAGGCGCAACAGTAGCAAAAAACTTATAACAGGGCCCTAAGTCGTCAGATCGCCTTCTATACCCGTAGGTACATATTTTGTGGTTTACACTTAATACTTTTTTATCAGGACTATTTGCTAATATTCCTTAAAATTTAGTTTCTTAATACTGTTGTAGTAAATAAACAATATGTCAGTTTTAATTTTTGTAGGCTGTTTTTCTGAAAACCCTGTGCTGTTTTGTTTCAAAATGTATGTTATTAAGCTTATTTTTATGTGTAAACAAACCTTTAAAACTTTTTACGTACAAAACCATAGATAGCCATGGAATATTTCGCTGTCACTGTTCAGAAAAGTCACACAAATTTTTTCTTTCTTTCCTTTCACATGGTGAGAATTTTCGACACTTTTTGACATTTATTGGTACGCATCTTAACAATTTAGCTCCTGCACTAGTCCTGCAGAATATCTTTAAAATATTAAATTTACAAAATGTTATTAAAAAAATAACGCAGTTTCTCTTACAACGTTAGGATAAATATGAAGGACGCCGTGTTTTATTTTAAATGAGGCGATAAGTAAAAATCGCCACTTTTCAGAATTCTGACAGGTAAGATTTTCTGTCATTTCTGAAGAATCGCGACCCGAGTGCCGCTTTTTCGGCACCGGCTCTGAGGGCTCGTACCGCACCCAAACCTGTTTCCCGCCATTAAAAATTCCAATTGCGAACAGCAAAAATGGCAAGTGTTTTTGTACATTTTCTTCGCTGCTGAGTAGTAGCAGCGACGAAGACGAAAAAGAAAAATTTTGTGCTACACATCATCGCACAGAAACTCCTAAAAATAAAAACATGGAAACATGCTTTATTGATAATTCAATAGTTATGAAATTAAAAACACCCCGTTTGACAAACGGACGGTGAATAGCAAAACGGTCGCAACTCGCGATTTTAAAAATAATTGCAACAGAAAACAAAACCAAAATTTCAATCCGAGAATGTAGGAGAAGGTAGAATGACAATATCCTATAACCAAAATGACCACTACATGTACTTGACATTTGTGAGCTTAAATCAGTTGGTATTGACGAAATTCCCCCAACTCTAGTCATTCGGGTTGTATAACACAGTGGCGTTCCCAGAGAATTTATTTAAAAAATCGCCGCTTTCTCATAAAAACAGTAAAATTTTTGAGAGTTTTTTTAAAAATTTTCGCCTGCGTGTGCTATTCGGTCAAATGTTACATTAATTTTAGAACTTTTGCATCAAACTTTTTCTTTGCTTTTACAAAATTTTAACCTCCCCCCCCCTTTTGTGAAAGCTGCGACCGCCACTGGATGGACCACTGAACAAACAACAACAAATAAGTGGAAAAGACACGTAAAAAAAATAATGTTAAGCCGATTTAATTAAATGTGACTACGTTCTTTTAGGCTCATAACTGTCACCCACATAAGGCGGTCAGTTTTGTGAAATTTCTCAGGGAGTATTAGGGACTTATTGGGCGTTACTCAATAAGGTTTTACCATAATAAGAGGGAACCGTATTTTATTTAGGTTGAACCTTAACCATACTTTTAAAAAAAAAAGTGTTATTAGGGCAACTTTCGCACCTTCCACTTAAGTTCTAATTGCCACTTATCTTACCATCTGTCTTTTTCTCACTTTGATTTTTAAAAAGAGACCGCTCGCACTTAAGTCTCTTATAACTTAATCCAAATTGAGAAAGTGGGCCTGGAAGTCGCATTACTTTTCCTTAGTCCTAACCTAAAATTTCTAACCTTGTAAGGATTTTCCCTGATAAATTCTCGCAAAAGAATTATATCGTCAGTGTAGCTGAACAACAACCTTGTAGGTTTCTCCAATTTATTCATTTTTTCACATAAATTTTAAAAATCCACAAGACTGTTTTTGTTTATAAACAAAAAACTAAAAATGCAAAGAATATTAAAAAGTCGTGTCGAAAAACCGTCCGTGCTAATTGAGGTTATGTTTAAAGATAAGGGACGTACGGTAACTGTACCGAATTAAGGGAACACCGTATTTTATTACGGTTCCCTTAATAAAAACGCAGGTCACGCGCATGCTCAGATGTCAAATGACAATTTTCCTTAATAAGGGAACGCGAAAATGTACGGGGGAGTTTGTAAATTCAACATTTTTTTTTGACAGTGGTGCCAACATTTGGTTGACACATGGGTTTGACATCCATCTGAGATCTAGAAGGTTAACAGCTAAGTGCCAATAACCACACTTAAAATAATAAAATCATACCTCAACTTCGACTCGAGAAAATCGGAAATGTGACTTATAAGGGCCGTATTCATAGTCGCTCCCAAGTCTCCCTTCTTCCTTGGGAAATGTAAATTTTTATGGGCGAAGGAAGGAAGAAAGGAGCCTACTTCTGGACAGTTTTTTCAAAATAGTCTTCAATGCAAGTACGTTTTTTGCTCAAATTTAGTATGATGTCTAGCTCATCATCAGTCTTCACTTGAACTGTCTTGCATTATTATTATGGCTCACCACTCCATTAAGGATCCTGTACTGTACCTTGTATTAAACAAAATGCATAAAAAAATATCTTGTTTGAATAAGTTATAAAAAAACTCGAAAAAATAATAACCATAAAGTAAGGTTATGTTTAATCCAACGAAGATTTTCCACCTACTCCCGAAGCCGGTGGCGATCGGTGCCAACATTTATTGGATTGGTGAAATCCATCAAAAAATTTAGGAACTCTATTGTTGGACTGGTGAAATCCATCTAAAATTTATGTACTCTTTTGTTAGCACCGGTGGAACACCGGTGCATTTACAAACTCGCCCTACGCCCAATAAGTCTCTATTATCATCCCACCTTTATTTTTACTTCCCGTGTGTTGCAGCCGTGTTCCATTCAAACAGCACCAGTGTCATTTTTTTACAGCACCGGGCCAGTGTCAGTGCGAAACTGGAAACAAGCGAGTGCGGAACTGGATTTTACAATGGAATGAAATTTGGAAAGCCATTCTTCATTCCTTGTTGTTAGCGTGTCTTTGATGCGTTTGAGAAACCGTCCTTAAAAAAGGGTTAAAGTTGTGCTTACAACGTACGACGTAACCAAACCAACAGTGCTTGATTCACAGTTTTATATACTTATATACTTTTTTATACTTCATGCCGCTCACTTCTATTTTCTTCCTTGTCGAAAAAAGTGAGAGGGCAATAGAATGAAAAATAGAAGGAGTGAAACTGTGGCTCAGGCATTTATGAAAACCCACAGATAACAAAATGGTTAGGATGCGCTAGCTGCGTACAAATACTGCAAGGGTGGTCGTAGAGATAATTGTGCAACTTTAACCCCTAAATGCACCGTAGACACTTAATCGCTTGTTGATCCCACATAAATGAACAAAGAGGGAGCATGGATTAGCTAAACTTATCTCAATATTTTTACGGTGCATCTGGGCGTAAGTGTCTAATATATAGGGGAGTAAGGGATAGTGATGCGAATATAATGTAACCTTCATATTTGCTCGGAACAGTTGGAGACCATGCTTAGGCCAGTGGGCATGGGACCAGAGGTTTTCGATCGGTATGATGCGAATGCGTCTAGCCTCTCATATCCAAATGCCAACCTCACCTTCTCGTGGTGCTCCCTGTCTAAAACAGACGAGGCTCTGGCGACCCAATATGGCCGGTATTGCCCTATGGGGAAGTTGAACTAGACCCAGTAACGACTAGGAATTGCTCCATTAAGGACCTGTACAAACTCATACAGGGGAGTGGAGTAGTTAAACTAGGATCAAAGGGTGCACAATAAGCCAGTAGTGGCTGCAGTGCAGGGACTCTGGCCAGCCATCAGGCTGGTCGGAGCCACAATCGGGAGGTTTTAGTCGGTAGGAATCCGACACTACCCGGGCTCTCCTGGTAGAGGAGAAATGACTCAGAAAGAAAGAAAAAGAAAGAAAGAGAAATGACGCAGGAAAGTAGTTCGGGCGTCTTATGCAAGGTTTCCCCTTGAGGGGGTTGAATGCTTAGAGCTTGATGCGATTCGATGCATTATGATCGAATCACTTGCGAGTATTGAATGATCGAATCATGTTTGCTGGATATGATTCAATCAGTCAAATGAGTCAAATGACCGATGAAGACAGAATGAATTAAACGAGTGAATCAAATCTGAATGGATCAAATGACTGACTGACCGACGCGCGACGGAGACAAAAGAAATTAAATGAAATTCAACGTGAAGAGATACAGACGAACAGACTGATTCAATAGGTTGAATGAAAGCAGCGAGCAGCCAATAAACTAAGTTAAATAGAGCAAGAGATAGACGAGAGAGAATATCGGAATAACCAGGGCTAAGTCTATGTTTTTGATTTTGATGAAAATAAAGAAAGATATCATTCAATATTTAGATTTTTTGGTCAGCAGAGTATTTCGTATTTAGCTGCATCCCGAATGGACCTTTTTTCTTAATCACCATTTTCTTTAATTTAATTTCAAATGATTGATTCAATGATCGATCGAAAAGATTCAATCATTCTAGAAACGAATCACTGATCGATTTGTTCAAATGATCGATTTACCCATCTCTACCTCTTATGTTTTTTCCTTGGCTATTACCATCCGTTCGGTTTTTCCAACATAAGTTTAACTTCTGTTTGGTTTGTTTTTTCGGTGGCTCGGATAATTAGAGAAATAGGCGTAGTTTCTTATGTAAGTGAGTCTAATAACAAGTGTAGTAATTACCGATCTTAAAAAAATATTGACTTTTGGAGAATAATGTTTTGATTAGTGATTAGATGAATGAAGCAAGATGATTTGGCATAGCTAAGATTCTATAGACAGTATTTTAAATTTAAAAAAAATGCAAAGTAAAATGTTTAATTTTCGTCATTTAAAGATCACCAATGGAAAATTTTTGTGTGTTCCATGTCTGCTTTTTAAGATATGCATTGTTTAAAATTTTAAATATTTTTCAGATGTAATGTCTCAGAAATATTTTTTTTTTGTTTGGATTTTTAAATCAGTTCTCCAAAAGCGCCCGGTCAAAAAATATTCGCTCGCTCAAGTCTCTTTTGTAGTATTTTTTTAAGGCCATTTTCTGAAATCTGTAAAAGTTTTGACATGCTTTTAAATACCACATTACCTAAATACGAAAATATCGTTATATAAACGCTTTATTATAAAAAGTTGCACTGGTTTCCTAGATCCTAGCTAGGTTTAGTTAGAGATTTGAGAGGTACTCTAATTCCTAAACTATTGTAGCACCATTTGATTAAAAATGTTTTTTTCAAAGAAAGAGCGAATACGGATGGATGGAATATTTGTTTTGGCTACTTCATTATTTCAAGTTTAAAAATGTGTCTATTTTTATTGGTGGACCAAGGTGTGTTTTAATTTGCTCAGGGAAAGTCAGGGAATTCTGGAAAAGAAAATCTGTGGACACCCACTTCCCGGACACAAGAAAATTGAATTAAAAATTGTACCTCTGGAGAAATCTCCAACTCTATTATTTTTTGTAAATGCCATAATCTTTTGTTTACCGAGCGAAGAACTGATTTTTTACTATACTTTTCAGAAGAAACAACATTAGTAAACATATTTGCCGGTTTATTTAATGTGAAAATATTTGCTATTTCCTTGTAGATTTTGGTTTCAATTGACCATTTCATGTTGATAAAAAATTGCGGTATTTATAGTTGTATTTAAATATTGAATGTTGCTGTGTTTTATCCATACAACTATGGATACTATATAATGGCTCAACTGTCGCAAAATTTGTAACAGGGTATTTTCTATCTACGATTGCACTAAACAATGCAGTTTTTTATTTAAAATTAAACTAAAATTGTAAATATACCAATGGTGTCAAAGCACAGCAGGCGAAATTTTTTAAGAAAACCACACTACAAATGCCACTTTTAACACAAAATTAAACTAATACCGTTATAAATGTTTTCATAGAAAATTTAAAGTCCCTCTGTTAACTACCCTCCTATTCTTCTGGAATCCACGCTTGAGTAACTACAGTTATAAAAAACATAGATAACAAACAAACAACAAACAAAAGCTAATAGCTAAATACTTTTTTTTAAGGTCTAAAAAGCTTTTTAAGTTGAAACATTACCTTTTATATTGCATATCTCAAAAATACGATGCCTATCTCAAAAAAAAATCGTTTCCGGTTGTTTTGGGCAAACCGATCAATGACTCGCTTAATGCCAATTTCAATATGTCTGAGAGTAAAGCTGGGTTCATACAGAAATAAAAATAAGATAAGATAACATAAGAGAAGAGAAAATAAAAAATAAAATAAGAGTTCACCTTATGGCACTGCTTGATGACGTTCAAACAGAGAGAAAAATAAGATAAGATAACATAACATAACAAAAAGATGACAAACTTTTATCTTTTTATTTTATTTTATCTGAAAACACGTTCCACGCATGACCGTGATGTCATCGCGACGAACGAATGACAGGAGACAATAAAGTAATAATAAAATTCAAAATCGCATGTGCAAAAATTCGCGTTTTGATTTGCTGGAAATGATCTCTTATTTTATATTATTTTTCTGTGTGAACGCCCAATTTTTTTATTTTAAGTTATCTTATCTTATTTTTACCTTATTTTTACCTTATCTTATGTTATCTTATGTTATTTTATTTCTGTATGAACCCAGTTTTAGTTAGAGTTTCGAACTTCCATTGCCTTTTTTTCACAACGTTTTGAATGCTTATGTATTTGCAATGAAGCAACGCTAAGCCCGTCAGACAAATTTCAGTCATAGTGTTTTTAAATACTTATGTTTTTAATCTTCTGAGGCATGAGAAGTTCCTTTCTGACGAAGCATTACTTACTGGCAAACATCCAATAATGTTTTTAGCAACGGAAAATGATCGCCACTTGATCATTTTGCCTACTTCTGACCAATATTGTTTCCAAATGCTGACTTCTCCCGATAAGAGTTCAAGTGTTTTGGATTAATCAAACAGTTAATAGTATTTAGAAACAACTTTAGTTAATTTTTCCTTGATTTTGGCTTCACGTTGTATAAAACTTGATATGAATATGTTCAGATCAAAAATACTTTTTAGTACGTCATGCGTTTGTTTATTCTTGGTATGACGAATTGAAGGTCAAACTCTCCCAAAATACTGTGGAGGGATTCTAGAATATCTTTAAAGGCACGTTCGACAATTTCTCGTTTTTTCTCCAAAGACTTCAGGGTTACCACTTTTTTGTCAACTTTTTTCTGGAGCAAAGGGGGAAGGCAATTGCCTTCCCCCTGGAACCGCCATTGCTACTGGCACCCAGAAGAGTTTCTGGCTCTACATTGTTTCCAGGCTAACCTGGTTGGAATTATTATCGCTACGTCTTTTTTTTGAAAATGCAAGGGCACGGGCGTAGAATTTCAAGTTATATGATTTTACCCCATTAAAACCTGAGTAAATTGCTTGGTTTATCCTTCGAAAGGGCGGGTTACTACGATTTGCCATTTCCTATAACTTAGCCAAATATTTAAATTTTAAAACATTTTCAAATCAAAAAAATAACGATAGTAAGGCAATAATCTAGTAAATGACTTTTCACGCGAGACATATATAGGTATTAACTTTGAACACCAAAATTTAATGGTAGGTTGACGTCAAAGAGTCTAGTTGAAATTAAAACAGAGAGCATTTAGAACTGCAATATTGAGTATACTTACGCCAATATAACTAAGAGAAAGAGAATATGCAAATAAACATTCAAAGAATCGCGTACAAGTTATATATGCAGGCGTAGGATTACAAACAATAATATTTATTATCTAAATATGCTACTCAACATCGTTTTTAGCATCTCTTATATGGAAAAACGGCAGTAATAATTTTATTGCTTCGCGAAATTGTTAATTTCGAAAACAACGTATGAAGCTCTATTTCATTTCTATGATAATTTCATACGCGGTTCTGTCATGAGTGGTTGTTTGTATCGACGCATTTAAAATTCAAATTTGTTTTTTCTAACGACAGGTTCATATGTAACGCCCATGAAAACGTAAGCGGCAAGTAGTTGGAAAACGAAAAAAACTTAATGGGCGGAGCTTTATACATAGGAAAATGTTTAATAATAAATTAACAGCGTTAACAGCGACGTACCTATAGAAAGTGAGTCTGGGAGGGTTTTTCGCATTTGGGGTAAACACATCGTTCCCCCCCTCCAGGTTGCCAAGCGCCAAAACTGACATTTTTGAGATTTTCCAGTAGCAAGTGCCCGAAACCAGATGCGTCATTTCACATTTCTCTTCGGGGGGGGGGGGGGCATACCTAACTTCAAAAAAAAATACGAACGAAAAAAAACCACATTATTGATGCCAAAATAAATCAAATAAACATAAAAAGCAAAACAATTTTTTTGGTAAAAAATACAATAAAAAAAAAAACAAAAAAGCTTACACCAGTTGATTACAATGCCTTATTGCACTGCAAATTCGTCAACTAGTTTGTCCAGGTCAAACTCATTAACCATGTTTGATTTTGCGTGCGAATACTCAGGGGCCGGGGGTAATTGCCCCCCTGCCCCCCTCTCAATTGACGCCCCTGCCCGGAACCCTACCTAATTTTGTGTTAGAAGAAGAAGTAACCACCAAAAAATTATTGGGACTCAAGGCTAATTTTACCACCAAAGGTAAAACTCCAGATTAAACGATAGTTTAAACTTCAGTTTAATCCTTGGATTAAACCATTGGTAAATAAGTTGCTCAATTCTATAAGTCACAGTTAAACCACGGCCAGGAAGAAAAGAAGAGCTGTTGGATTAGCTGTAGGATTAGCAGGACAACGAGTTTTTTTCTAGTTTAAAAAGACTACATTTACCATATCTTTAAAATGTCACCAACTAGAGCCAAACCCAGCATAGTCACCAAATTTGATAAAAAACAGTGAAATAGTTTTTGAGCTTTGGTTACATATATATATATGTATACGTTTGAGCTCGGTGTGAGAATAAAACTTACTGCTCTGTGGGATGTTCCAACTCTTGTCGAATTTCTTCGTGCACAATTTCGCAAGCTCTCTTTGGATCATCTAAACCCAGTGCCGGTCCTAGAGGGGGAGCGGGGGGAACGATCGCCCCCCTTTTTGCTCCAGAAAAAAGTAGACAACAAAGATGCTGGTGGTAACCCTGAAGTCTTGGGAGAAAAAACGAGAAATTGCAGAATATTCCTTTAAAGACATTTTAGAAACACTCCACAGTATTTTGGGACAGACACAACAAACGTATGACGCACTTACCGCAAAAACCACGATATTGGAAATACAGAAGTGAAGAACAGTATTATAGAGTTTCTATTTATATATAGACAAGTTTTAGAGAAAACCATTTTGGACATAAAATCAAAGTTCAATAACGAGACTTAAGTATTTTTGACCTAAATATATTCATACCAAGTTTTATACAACGTGAAACCAAAACAAGGCCAAATTAATTAATATCGTTTCTAAATACTATAAACTGTTTGATTAATCCAAAACACAAATTCTTGAACTTTTAATAGGAGAAGTCAGTATTAGGAAACAAAATTAGTCAGAAGTAGGCAAAACCTTAAATCAAAACGTTTTCGAGGCAATGAACAAGTGTGACAATATTCTTAGACCTCAAAAAAAGTATTTAGCTATTAGGTTTTGTTTGTGGTCTCTTTCTTATCTATGTTTTTTATAACTGAAAAAATTATACGCAGTTACTCAAGCGCGGATTTCAGGGGAGTAGGGGGTTAATTACCCCGTCCCACCCTGGATTTAAATTTTTTACGAAAACATTTACAAAATTAAAAGTAGGGCCTAAATTGGAAGCCAATAACACCTTTGATATTTACGGTATTAAGTTTATTTTGTGTCAAAAATGACATTTGTAGTGTCATTTTCCTAAAAATTTTCACCTGCTGGGCTTTGAAACCATTGTTATATTTACAATTTTAGTTTAATTTTAGGTAAAAAAATGCATTTTTTAGTGCAATTGTCCTAATTTTAGTTTAATTTGACTCATACATGACTTTTAATATAATTTTCTCAAAAATTTTCAGCGCATTTAAATATTTTTTTTTAATAAAAAATGTATGAAATAAACAACTTAAAATCTGAATACCCCCCCCCTAGATTTGAGGCCAAATCCGCGCTTGCAGTTACTAAGTTTTGTTTGCATATATTGATATCGGCCTCATAAAAGCTATGTTTTTATTCTAAATTTTTTTTCATATCGAAACCCCCCCCCCCTTCTTTTTAAATGGCTGGGACCGCCACTGCTAAACCTCTTTTTAAAATCTACATTCTTGGTGCTTCGACAAGGTCAATAATTTCTTCAACATCTTCATCCAGTTGATCAAAAATAAATTCTAAGTCATCGATCATAGCGACTTCACCAAATACTTACAGTTTTTTTACCAAAACCAAATTTTAAATAAAGTTTTTATAACTATTTTGAGGTTAGAATCTTTCGGAAACTATTAAATTGAAGTTTAACCCACACCCAGACCGCCAGTTACGGTTAAATTGACGTTTGTTCGTAAACTGCACCTATAAAACGTAATAAATTTTTATTAAAAAAAACTTTAGATGAAAGATTTATATTTATCATTCGAATAGAAGAAGCATTTATTTCTTCTTTTATAGGTCCCTCTTTGTCACCGTAAAGTTAAAATTTTTAACAAAATCAATGAATAGCGAGCTTTCCCTCAAAAGGTAATGGTAACCGTAGATCCGGATTTCGCACTTGTGGTGCTCATCAGTACGCTGCTAGGAATTAGAAGATCAAATTATGATGAAAAACGGGACACAGGATTCATGTAAAAGACACGTTTTTCATCATCATTCCATCTCCTAATTCCTAGCACCGTACTGATGAGCACCACAGGTGCGAAATCCAGATCTACGGTTACCATTACCTTTTGAGGGAAAGCTCGCCATTCATTGATTTTGTTATTTATTCACCCTCGCTAAATTCCTTTTTAGATTTATCAACTCCAGAGCTTAGGATATCTGTAAAGATAATTATATCTGTCTCCGTAGAGACGCTTATTTTCCTTCAATTTGAAGGTACATCTACCGATTCTGCAATTTGACAGATGGTTGTCTTTTACATGAATCCTGTGCCACGTTTTTCATGATCATTTTATCTCCTAATTCCTAGCACCGTACTGATGAGCACCACAAGTGCGAAATCCAGATCTACGGTTACCATTACCTTTTGAGGGAAAGCTCGCTATTCATTGATTTTGTTATTTATTCACCCCCGATAAATTCCTTTTTAGATTTATCAACTCCAGGGCTTAGGATATCTGTAAAGATAATTATATCTGTCTCCGTAGAGACGCTTATTTTCCTTCAATTTGAAGGTACATCTGCCGATTCTGCAATTTGACAGATGGTTGTCTTTTACATGAATCCTGTGCCACGTTTTTCATCATCATTTCATCTCCTAATTCCTAGCACCGTACTGATGAGCACCACAAGTGCGAAATCCAGATCTACGGTTACCATTACCTTTTGAGGGAAAGCTCGCTATTCATTGATTTTGTTATTTATTCACCCCCGATAAATTCCTTTTTAGATTTATCAACTCCAGAGCTTAGGATATCTGTAAAGATAATTATATCTGTCTCCGTAGAGACGCTTATTTTCCTTCAATTTGAAGGTACATCTGCCGATTCGGCAATTTGACAGATGGTTGTCTTTTACATGAATCCTGTGTCACGTTTTTCATCATCATTTCATCTCCTAATTCCTAGCACCGTACTGATGAGCACCACAAGTTCGAAATCCGGATCTACGGTTACCATTACCTTTTGAGGAAAAGCTCGCTAATCATTGATTTTGTTATTTATGCACCCTCGCTAAATTCCTTTTTAGATTTATCAACTCCAGAGCTTAGGATATCTGTAAAGATAATTATATCTGTCTCCGTAGAGACGCTTATTTTCCTTCAATTTGAAGGTACATCTGCCGATTCTGCAATTTGACAGATGGTTGTCTTTTACATGAATCCTGTGCCACGTTTTTCATGATCATTTCATCTCCTAATTCCTAGCACCGTACTGATGAGCACCACAAGTGCGAAATCGAGATCTACGGTTACCATTACCTTTTGAGGGAAAGCTCGCTATTCATTGATTTTGTTATTTATTCACCCTCGATAAATTCCTTTTTAGATTTATCAACTCCAGAGCTTAGGATATCTGTAAAGATAATTATATCTGTCTCCTTAGAGACGCTTATTTTCCTTCAATTTGAAGGTACATCTGCCGATTCTGCAATTTGACAGATGGTTGTCTTTTACATGAATCCTGTGCCACGTTTTTCATGATCATTTCATCTCCTAATTCCTAGCACCGTACTGATGAGCACCACAAGTGCGAAATCGAGATCTACGGTTACCATTACCTTTTGAGGGAAAGCTCGCTATTCATTGATTTTGTTATTTATTCACCCTCGATAAATTCCTTTTTAGATTTATCAACTCCAGAGCTTAGGATATCTGTAAAGATAATTATATCTGTCTCCGTAGAGACGCTTATTTTCCTTCAATTTGAATTTGCAATTTGACAGATGGTTGTCTTTTACATGAATCCTGTGTCACGTTTTTCATCATCATTTCATCTCCTAATTCCTAGCACCGTACTGATGAGCACCACAAGTTCGAAATCCGGATCTACGGTTACCATTACCTTTTGAGGAAAAGCTCGCTATTCATTGATTTTGTTATTTATGCACCATCGCTAAATTTCTTTTTAGATTTAAAATTTTGCGCCCATCGCTTTTATTTTGGTATGAGAAGGATAAAAAATTATTTTCTACTTTTGAGTGCATTTAATAAAAACTTGTCCTTTAGAAGTTCTTTTTGATAAAAATGTATTTTTTAATTTTTAGATTTGTACCCTAAATCGTTCATTTTGAATCCGCCATTTTCAAATCTGATGAAAAATTCATATCCCCTTCCTGAAAAACCCCTGTATGCCAATTTTCATTTAAATCGAGCAAACTAAATCTTTTCCCCCTTCCACTTCTCTCATTAGAGGGAAGTGGGTACCTAATAATACCATATTATTGTATTGTCGCCGGAACTATAGACGCATACCAAATTTGAACACACACCCTTCATTTTTACACTTGTACCCTTAATCGTCCATTTTGAATTCGACATATTGAAATTTTTAAATCTGATCAAAAATTCATAATCCCCCTCCTTAAAAACCCCTGTATGCCAATTTTGATTGAAATCGAACAAACTAAATTTTGTTCCCTCCACTTCCCTTGTTAGAGGGAGGTGGGTACCTGAGAATACCATATTATTGTATTTTCGCCGGAACTATAAACGCATACCAAATTTGAACACGATCGGATGTGGATAAGTTAGTTAAAATTGTTTAGCAAAACATGACCGAAAATCGTCCATCTTGAATCCGCCATATAGAATTTTCAAAATCTGATCAAAAATTCGTATTCCATATCCCCAAAATCCCTCGTATATTAATTCTGGTTAAAACCGGACAAACTTAGGTGATTTCGCCCCCTCCACTCCTCTCGGTGGGGTGAGGGGTGTCTAATAATATTATTATATTATTATATTATTATATTATTATATTATTATATTATTATATTATTATATTATTATATTATTATATTATTATATTATTATATTATTATATTATTATATTATTATATTATTATATTATTATATTATTATATTATTATATTATTATATTATTATATTATTATATTATTATATTATTATATTATTATATTATTATATTATTATATTATTATATTATTATATTATTATAATATTATTGTATCGTCACCCAATACCCAAGAAAATATATGCATGAATTTTGGCACCAAAAATAAATTGTGAATCGAAAATAACTGCACATTATTATTGATAAAAATCCAAGGGTCACAAAAGTTATTATGTTTCTCTCGGGGATTTTTATTGGCCTTTCAACGCCAACCAAAATCCGGATTTAATTATAGGCTTATTTTTTTTCTTAATTTAAAGCCCAAAAATTACTATCTGCGCGCGGTCAGATATCGGCACGATAAGGATCGGGAATGCGATTGCCATCAATGAAATATTAAGCGATATATGATGTTTATGATGTATGATTAGTGTTGGAAGGAGGACGGGTTTCACGTGTCATTCCACTTTAAAAGTTTTACATGCTTTATATGCGTAGATTAAATAAATAGCAATTTTTTTTGACCTTACTGCTCAAAACGGATACGTCGTACAACTAACGTCTCACCTATATCTACGACAACCCTTGCAGTATTCCTACACAGTTGGTCTAGAGAGGGGTTTTAAGAAAAAAAATATACCATCTTTGCAATATATACAGATTTTTGTTTTCCGCACATCGCCAACTACCATTTATCGTAAAAAGTAAAATGTATCTCTTTTCTGGGAGGCTATTTTTGGAAAATATTCTGAAAACTTTTAAATAGCTACTTCCTATTTGGACTTCATATTTGAGTTCTCGGTGAACTTCTCATTCCAATGGTACCCCATATCATAAGGTT
Organism: Oxystoma pomonae; assembly: GCA_963921995.1. Taxonomy (NCBI): domain Eukaryota; kingdom Metazoa; phylum Arthropoda; class Insecta; order Coleoptera; family Brentidae; genus Oxystoma; species Oxystoma pomonae. The sequence continues at coordinate 114,080,937 of OY998166.1, read as the reverse complement.
TACTTTACTAGTTTTCGAGATATTGGCTTTCAAAATGTCAAAAATGCAATTTTCAAAAGTCCGTGCAAGTGCAAGTACAAAAATCTATATTTTAAAGATGGAATATTTATTTTCTTAAAAGCCGTCTCTAGACCAACTATGCGTACGCAGCTAGCGTGTCCTAACCATTTTGTTATCTGTGGGTTTTCATAAATAGGGATATTTCGTAAGGCTTATTTGACACTTTGTACTGGTTATGGTAATTACTGCGTCTGCGCAATAAGTAAACGTCATTCCATTGTGGTAATTAACCACTACCCCTGCCGTAAGCTACGAATCCATTTCGTTGTGGCTTTGGTTATTTTTCTGGTTAATTTTCGAGAATAAAACACCTATTTTGTAAAATTAAGCCCAATTTTTTACTTTTTCTCATCTCTAAATTATTTTAAAAGTGACAGTTTTTAATGTGTTCCAAAAACTCTTGTAAAATCGATGCGTGGTTGTTAAACACTACCACAGCCGATGTCAAAGTTTTCAAAATTTTAAGCGTTCGAAAATTTCTCTATAGTGATCTGATCCACAGTTTCGCTCACAAAAGGATTTAGCCTATTTTAGACAGTTCCTAAGTTTAAGTAAAATTGTTGGTTTCAAGCAACTTATACCAACTTCCAAGAATTTTAATTATTTTTTTTTAGTGAAGAATCACCTTAACACAACCTTTTGTTGGTTTAGAAGAAAATTTCAATTTAAAAGAAGTTTTTTTAACCCTAGGGGTTGAACACTCGGTTGAGCAAATTAAAATTGACGGTATATATCACTCTTAACAAAACTTACCCTTGTTTAATGATTTCCGCGATTAATACTCACGATATAGTTTAGATCTGAAGACGATCAGAAATTGTACTGATCGAAACGTCGTGTATAAATTAAATATAGACAATGGAAGTCCGAAAGACAGAGTTAATTTCATTAATACTCACTGTCACAAAAAGCATTTCATGAAATAAGAATTAGATTTACTTTTTATTTATTTAAAAGGGGTTTTTATCTATCGAAAGTATGAAAAAATTTTACAAAAACAAACCCATCGCAATCGAAAACCACAAATAAAAATAATTCATCAAAGGAGGTCATGTAAACAAATGCGGCTAAAAGCAGACCTGAATCCTGCGATCATTCACTGGTGCGTTCACAAAAGAGTCATGTCGGCTCAACGAACTGGACGGTGCCCGGTTCTCTGGTAGAACATGATAAAATGGCCATTAGCGAGGTACCGATGAAATCTGCAGGTTTGAGACTTTTGAGTGTGATATTTCAGTGGAAAATTTGTTTTATGATTAAGCTTTTAGATAAACTCGATGTTTTAATTTTATTTTGAAAATAAATTAATAGGTACAGTTGTTTTGGATTTTTTTCATTGGACAGAGTTTTCGTGCATAATCAGTGACCTTCACATATGTTTGTTTGGCCTCGTAGGGACCTCATAAATATATTTTTTGTGCTGAAAACGGGTTCAAAATATGGCGTTTTTCTAGACAAAATCGGAGGTGTTTTATTGATTAATGAACAACTTCGGATATTAAATAAGGTAAATTAATTCTTGTAAAAACTGTTACTTAGGGAAATTATAAACGAACTTAAACCAACCCCCAGAGGTGGTCTAAAAAATCACCGACTTTATAATCTCAAACACAGATAATGAAGCAATTATGTGCCAAATTTTTGGCGTGTTCACCATTTGCCATTTTGATACCTTTAAAAAAATAGTTTTACGGCATTTTCTCCTAAAATATGGTATATTTTGAGAAAAAAAGCAGTTTTTAGTGGTATTTTGCAATAACAATACAAAATAATCAATAACTTTGTGTCTTTTCTGTATGAGTAAGTGTTTTTTGAAAATTGGTTTAAAATTTAGTACCACCCACAGGTGTAGATTTTTTGGTGAATATTTTTATCTTGGATTTAGTTTAATTGTTTTAGTAAAATCGGTAGAGACGCAAGTTGAGTTGAAAGATTATTTTGTCCGGGCTCGGGTCCGGGGCATAATGTAAGATTTTGTTGTTTTATTTTAGATTCCTATAAACTTATTTTAGAACACATAAATATTACAATTATATTAAAAACTACTTTTCAAAATACAAAATGAAGTTTACTCCTATACTTATTTAAAACTAATTAAAAGGAACCGCCATTACTTACCTTAAGTACAAACTTAAAAAAATATATACAGACCGCTTCAAGCTACTGCGAACATAGGGCGGAAGAAGTCTAATTTGCCAGTGTACGTACATGCAGAGACACCGCACGCCTATCAGTGAAGCAACCAATACTCAGGCTTGCGATCACCACTTGCATGACTTTCCTTTGGTATTTAGTACGCCTCTAACCACGGTGCTGTGTGGAGCGTAGTCAATGAAACCGGAATTTGGTCAATAAATACGCAAATTTTTATAACGTAATTTTCTTATTTTTTGTCACTGATAAATAAGAGCGTTTTATTGTCAACTGCTCAGATTTATCAGTGAAGACGTGTTACAATGAAAATAATAAGGAGAAACAAAATAAAAGCAAGTTCTCAAAATAAAATAATACATTCTAAAAACCAAAAAGATTCTCCCAGTCAAAAAAAAATTAAAGCAAATGTTCGAAAAGTCCTCCTTGCTCGGCTAGACAATATCCGAGCCTACTATAAAAACCCCTTCGAAAGTTTCCAAGCATGTTAGGGGTGATAATTCGAAAAACTTCTTCAAAAACAGATAGAAGTCATTAGGAGCAAGATCGGGAGATCGAGCTGGCCATAAAATAGTTCCCCGTGTACTTATAACCCGATTAGGAAATACATTATCAAGATATTCCCTAACAAGGCCAACATTGTGAGCGGAACAACCATCTTGTTGAAACCATGTTTCACCAAATCTTACACCTAACAACTGCCTAGCAGTTGGAATAATGTGCTGCTGCAGTAGATCCAAGTATCTAGGACCATTCAAATTGCAATTGCCGTTAATAAAAAATGGCCCAATTACGTGTTACCCTACAATACCCCCCCCCCAAACATTTAGTTTTTGGGAATACTGTGTTCTTACGTCAAAATACAAATGCAAATTTTCCCTCGACCAATATCGAACGTGTGTTGGGTTATGACGATTTGACCATTTGACCATCTGCACTTTTTCGGCAACTTCGTAGACATCCATTTTTAGTTTTAAAAATGTATTATTTTAATTAAGAACTTACACATCTGTCTCTCGAGCAAGGCAGAAATAAAACAAAATAATAAAAACAAAATGAATTTCCAAAAGATAACACTGCAGCGTGCTTCGAATCCACCCCGGTCGTACGGCACGGAGAGTAAATTGGACTTGATTCCCCCTATGTTCGCAGTAGCTTGAAGCGGTCTGTGTAGGGAAATCTTTTGGTAACAATTTATCTTATGGCCGCTATATTCAATTGATTGCGCTTCATCCAAACATGTCGAAAACTTTGTCCCATCCTGAGGTCTCATCCTTGGGGTCTAAAACCTTTTTATTGTCAAGATTTCTGGGGAAATAACTTGTGTCCGTGGGACCTTTCAGTAGCGGTACAAAGGAAGAGGTCATTTTTCCAGAGGCTAGTTTTTTCCAATCGAAACCTAAAAAATTTACTTACATTGCAGTCAAAATGACATTTTTTTTAGGTACACGCTAAAAATCTAAATATTTCTTTAAGAGTTTCAAATTAATTCGGTACCATGCACCTACACTAGTAGGAAATAGTTATTTACAATGTTTCTCCTACGAGTGTTTTTGTCCATTTTATTTATCAAAAAGAATGTTTCTAATAAGCAAAGATTTTATAGTAATGCTACAAAATGACACATAGATAGAACAGTTACATAAATCATTTAATTAGTCCTAAATATCTTTATTTTTAGCAATATACAAAAATCGCACAATTTTACTTTTTCGCACGATTTTTTTAGTAAAGTGCCTGCATGTGACTTTTTACGTTTAGTGGTTAAGGCTATGAATTTTCTAAATGAAAAATAGTACCCATAGATGGTAATTTGATTTAAAGTATATCTTGCGGAAAAGTACAACTTTCAAAACGAAAAATCGTGCGCAAAAGTAACTTTCCGCACTCTCGTAGGAAAATAACATAAATTTATATCTACCTCGAAACCAAGGATGCCGTCGAATGGCATTTACTCCGTCTTTGGACATTCCAAGCCTCTGGTTTGGATTGTGTCCACAAAGTCGTTTGATAATGGCAACAGCTTCAGGCCGGATGCATTCTAAAATGTTTAAAAAGAGAATGGGTATCTTAAATAATTAAAAATTAAAATAAATGTCGACGTTTCGATTTTTAAAATGTCATCTTCAGGTTCTTGAAAATCCCCAGCAGTAGTATTTTATAATTTACCTGGAAAATTGACAGATTCAATACCCTTCTTAAGAATTTTCATGAACGTTTTGTCGTCGTTCGAACTTCTGAAAGGCGTTCTCCCAGTCAAAAGCTCGAAAATTAAAATTCCTAAAGTCCAATAATCTACGGCTTTGTTGTGTCCGCATCCTAAAACAAACAAAAATTTCAAATACAAACTATTTCTAATAGCTCAGGCAATTTGGTATCTGTCAAAGACAAAATTAGTAACAACTCGACACCCTGAAAAACCCTAAAAAATCGAAATAGGTCATTAGGGATATTTTGGAACGCTTTTGGCTTAATTAATTTTAAAAATAATAAAATATTACCAGGTTCCGACATATAAAACACTTATTTTGTAAAATTGTTTATTTTTTCTCATCTCTAAATTTTTTTACAAGTGACAGATTTTAATGTGTTTCAAAAACTGGTAAAATCGATGAATGGTAGTGGTAGTGGTTGTTAAACACTACCACAGCGGCTGTCAAAGTTGTCAAAATTTTAAGCGTTCCAAAATATCCCTATTGTATAACATATGTTAATCCATTTATATACACAAAGAATACATTTTTTATTTTGACAAATTATCTATACAGATACAGATACTAAATACCAAAGTTTTGGTATTTTGTATCTTGTAATTTATTGTATCTCAATAACGAAAACAAAAAGTGAGGTTAGATATCACTATAATCTGTATTTAGTCGCTTGTATTTTCAATTGTGTCTCCAGCTTCAAAATGGGTTAAGTTTAGGATACTTAGGTGTGGTTTAAATTTAGTTTGTGAATACAAATAAATACATATTACTCCTACTACTGCCGCTATTATAATTGTGTGCATACAATTTTTTCTTTTTCGTACTTCCTAGAGATGGACTTTGGTGATGGTCCAAAGTGTATATAAATTTTCGAAATACTTACCCTCCAACATTTCTGGTGCTACATATTCAGGGGTGCCAACAAAAGTGTAAGTTTTCGATTCGTTTGGTATTTTTTTGGCGAAACCAAAGTCTGTCAGTTTGAAATACCCGTTTTTCGCTATCATAATGTTCTCGGGTTTGAGATCTCTATTTATTACACCTCTAAAAGAATTTGAGTTATTATATCTATACAGAAAAGATTTATGGCATAGAGGGCAAAGCGTGAGGGAGTTAATCGGAAAAAAGTTTTTCCTTGACTATCGAGGACATGAGGGTTTTGACTGGCTATTCGGAAATCCTTCCGTCCGATTCATTTGTTAGTAGTGGGGAGATCTTTGAAGCCTACTGCGGCTTTAAAAACCTAGGGATATTATAAAGACAAGGAGGTGCACATTCACGATTATTAGTTGTACGAGATATCTATTTACCTGAAAATAAAAAATTACATTGGTTATCATTTATCTTTTACGTGTTTTAATAATATAATTTATCCTCTTTATACAAATTATTTACACCAAAATTTTTTTTTGTAGAATAAAAATACACCAAATCAATATAATTCAGCATGTATCTGTTCAGTGCATTTGCCAGTGTACTGACTTTTTTACCTCGCAGGCAATTTTCTGAAAGGTGTTTGCACACAAGCTGTAGCATAAGTGCTAATATAGTTTAAGCAAATATCTTTTTTGAATACTGCATAGAGTATGGAAATATCTGTTTTTCATTAGAGATTTTTATATCATTTAAAATTTGTAGTTAACCAAATAATTTAAGATTACCTTTTCATTAATTTTTTTAATTCAAAATTATGTAGGGCTTACTGTAATAAACATGTAGTCTTTTAATAAATAAATAAATAAATAAATAAATCTATCAACCAACGATACACGACATACAGCGTTTTATTGGAGATGTCAGGTGACGAATTTCGTACTAAAAATTTCAGCCAAACATATTTACAAAATGAAGGAAAAATGATATTTTTGAAAAATAAAGTACCAAGAAACAATTTTCTTTTTGTATCTAGATATTTTTCTGGGGTTTTTTAGTCACTATTTTTAACTTGCATAAAATTCTATAGTCAATTTTACCTAGCATGCATATAATCGAAAGCCTCTACCATACACCCAACTATAAATTTGGCATGTTTTTCGTGAAACCTCCTGGGTTTTTGCCGGTCCAGTAGTGAAAATAAATCTCCTCCCATGCAAGGTTCCATAAGAAAATAGACGTATTTTTTATCTCTGTACGTTCGGTACAAGCGTACGATGAATTCCGATTTAATGTTCATCTAAAAATATACAATCAGTTTTGTTAACTTTTCTTGGATCAGGCAACCAAGTTAGTAATACACTAAGGAACAAATTCCAACTACTTTTTTGTGTCCTGAACAAAAACTATTTTTTTGGGTGTAACTACACCCAAGTAAAAAACTATATTATATGTTACAAAATTTATAGGCATACAATAAATATACAAAATTTAATAAAAGAAATTAAATAGCATACTTTTATTTTCGAATCTAGAGTTTGGAAACTCATTTTGCGCTTCTTAACCTGCTTTTTGAAAGTAGCCTTTGGGGCATCTCTCCGAATAGTCCCGCAGTATAGTCGGCTAACATTTCAAAGTTATATTTTCCCTGATACTCATGTTTAAACCCATCTTTAAAACATCTTGGTGGAACAAAAGAATCAAGGTTCAAATCATTCTGCTGCAACCAAACGAGGCATAATAAGAATTTTGTATAACAGAGCCGTTCAAAACAATTCATGATTTGGAAATCAAAATAAGAAACATTAAGAAGGATCTGCAGCAAAATGGTTACAGCCTTAAACTTATAACAGATACTATTTCTAAATTTCAGCAAACAGGACAGAGATTAATACATTAAAGGAGTGTCAGAGAGAATTTGAAGAGTAGCGAACAACTGTAATATAAAAACAGTTTTTAAATATAATAATACAATTCGAAGCCTTCTTAGTCAAACAAACCGGAGAACAAACAAAATAAGGAATGCATTTACCAAGTTCCTTGTGAGTGTGGTGAATCATAAAGGTATTTTATTGATCCAGAAACTTAATATATAAATGACAAGATCAGTCTGGGCGAGGTTCAGGGCATCTGCTTGGAGTCAAACAATTATCCTGTTCTTCCAGAGGAAAACAACACCGAATAAAGTGGACAGAAGCAAAGGTTTTTCACAAGGAGTCACACTTGAAGAAACGAAAATTCCTTGAAGCTGCCTTTAGTGGGCAGAATCAGGATATTTTCAGTAAACCAATTGTTCCAAATATTTAGTAGCCCCTCCTTGGGCGAATCCAACTTCACGGTTGAGTGATTTTCCATAGTATATAAGTAAGTAGCTTTAGGAATAGATTGTAGTTTGCACCTGAAGACGATTAGAGATTGTACTGATCGAAACGTCGTGTATAAATAAAATAAAGACAATGGAAGTCCAAAACACAGAGTTAATTTCAAACACAAGAGAAGTTGGGCAACCAGGTCTTTATAGTTTTCTGATCTAGTGTTTCCCAAAAAATTCTTTACAGCCATTTTAAATGCATTTCAAGCCTCTTTTTCCTTGCCTTGAAGTATGGAATCGAATTGCGTATATCCGAAAAGTTTCGTAATATGGCGACCCACGAATATTCCCTCTTTAATTTTATCGTCACTGATTCTAGGGAACTTTTCTTTTAAATAATTAAAAGCATGGCCTTCTTTGTCCACGGCCTTCATAAAATAATAAAGTCCTAATTTTATATTAAGTAGCGGCAATAAAATTTTTTCTGGGGTAACTAATGGGGCGCTGGTTACATTTTTTCCCTGGCTCAAGACTCTCTTGGTTTACTAAAATTGAAACAAACCCACAAAATTCACTCTCTCAGGCTAATCCCTAACAATATTATATAAAAATGTAACTAACAATTTAGGATTTATGTTATAACTACTTATAAAGTACAATTGATATAATAAATACAGGTACATACTTCTATAAAACCGGAGCTAAGTGAGACTTTTGCAAGATAGATTGTTAATTAGCATAATTAATTAACATTTTTTCTGTTCCCCAGTAAATTGTTTCAGGGTTAATTAACGTCCTTAGTTCGTAAGACAAACAGCGATGGGCGTCTTTGTGATATAGATAGATTATAGACTCCTGAACGCCATGACCAACCTTGACAGATATCCTTTGCCAAACATAAGAAAACATTTTTTAAATGAACCCTGCATCGAAAGAACAGCAATAATAACTCCAATTCAAACAACATCCAAGTATAATTTTCTTAAAATTGGGGGAGACACAAATTTTAATACCTAAGGATATCAAAATGTCTAACAATCTATCGACTAGCCTAAAACAACTAAATACACAAAAATTTAAACTGGAAGCAATTTTAATGAAAAAAAAGCGATGGTTTTCCCAAACCCTGTATAAATTATCCATTCTCAAAAAAATATCCTAGCAATAAATTGTGGCTTTGCACTGTCACCCTTCCACTCTATAATGTGATTTTTTTAAACTAAGAATAAGTAAGTAGTAGTTAATATAAAATAATATTTAACTTCTATTATGTAGATCAGATTTTTGTAGTTCGTACATAGTTATAGGAGAAACCATTTATACTGTAAAGTTTGTTGGTTTCATAAAGACTTCTTATTAAAAAAATACCTACCTGTATACTTCTTTCACAAATCGCAAACTTCTGCTTTTTCTCCAAAACTATATTCGCTTTTGACATCTTCTTCAAGGCAAACACCAAACTCTTCTTTTTTCTGTGTTGCACCAACTCGACCTTACCAAACGCACCCACTCCAAGGGTTTTTCTGAAAACCAAATCGGACTGTTTAACGTCCAAGTATTCCGAATTTTCCAGCAGTAAGGATTGGGCTTTTGACAGTTCGATGTCGGTTATTTTAACGTCGCCGAAGTAATTCATGAAATCTGAGCGATTAAGGACCAAGCAATCAACCCCTAAAAATAAAAAATTACATAAAACTCATCAAAATGGTAAGAGATTATTACAAATATAGAATGAAGCAAATCCTCAAAAGTTAATAAACCTAAAGTTTCTTTTTTTTTCACGTCGCTAAACATCTGCTAAATCTCTACCGCCGTACATACCTGGTGGATCGGCTACGACCGTGGCTAATCTAATATCGGCATTTTGTAATGCAAGTTCGCCAAAACATTTCGATTTGTCTAGTTTCTCTAAAAACTCGTCGTTTTTTGTTATAGTTACAGAGCCCGCTCGAATAATGTAGAAAAAATCTCCTGGATCGCCTACAAAAATTTAACTATGTTGGGAATCTGAAACCTTTGGTTGCACTAAAGCAAAGTGATGATTGTTTTTCACAAATTTAAGTTTACTCAAGCGCTATTCTACTACTACTACTGCTACGATTTTAAGATAATACGGCCGTATTAAATATTTATGGGGAGAATATACTTAATTATTTATAGAAAGATTGGCCTAAGGGAAATTGAATAATAATATTTATGGATTTTTTCTGGAAATTTAGTTCGATGAAAGGGACAGTAAAATAATGCAAAATAAACAAAATTTAAAGTCGGAAGTAGTAAGTAAGTTGGTTAAGACTCGTACTTTCACTAGATGTATTTCTAAAAAAATGTTTTTTTTCCCAAATATAGGTAAGGTCCCTTAGACCCCCAGAGATCGTGATAGCGTTAAAGAGTTTGTAATCTACACACGGTCAGCTACATACCAAGAAAACATCAAGACTGGTTTGATGAGCACGACAAAGAAATTCAAGACCTTATTGAGAGGATGAGAAAAGCCCTTAATGCTTGGAAAAGTCAGCCTAACTCTAACGAAAAGAAAAGGCAATATCAAGAAGCCAAAGCAGAAGTACAGAGGCAAACACGTAGATTAAAAAACCAATGGTGGACAACAAAATCACATGAAATGCATCATCTAGCTGAGTTCAACAACACCAGAGCCTTCTTTCAAGCTACTAAGATGATATATGGTCCCACTATACAAGGTATCAATCCCCTACAACCCAAAGATGGAACAAGGCAGCTTAAAGACAGATCCCCTATCAATTCACGATGGAAAGAACACTTCCAAGAACTACTCAACAGAGAGTCTCAGGTCGATAATGACATCTTCGACAAAATTCCGGAGAAAACTACACAACAACACCTAAGTGAGATTCCGAGATTAGAGGAGGTCGAAAAGGCAATCACACAGCTAAAGAATAACAAGTCAGCAGGCACAGATGGTATCGCTGCTGAACTCTACAAACAAGGGGGTCCCGCACTTAATTCCCAAATGCACATTCTAATATGGGCCACCGAGACCATTCCTGCCGAACTCAGAAACGCCTCTATAGTTACCATTTTCAAAAAAGGCGACAAGGCCCAATGTGGAAACTACAGAGGTATATCTCTGCTTTCTGTTGCTGGAAAGATACTTGCACGGATACTATCAAACCGATTAATTCCGATAGCTGAACAAAATCTGCCAGAGATACAGTGTGGATTTAGGTCCAATCGAGGCACAGATGACATGATCTTCAGCGCCAGACAAATGCAAGAAAAATCTAGAGAACAAAATCGCCCTCTCTTCATGGCCTTCGTAGACCTAGTCAAAGCATTTGACTCGGTCAACAGAGAAGCTCTTTGGAAAATACTGGCAAAAGCTGGATGCCCTCAAAAATATATTTAAACTCTTAGACTACTACACGACAATATGAATGCAACAGTCCTGAGCAACGATGGACCAGGAGATTCATTCCAGATTACGACAGGCGTTAAACAAGGGTGTGTTATTGCGCCGACCCTATTCTCTATATTTTTAGGTGCCATGCTTCATCTTGTTGAGGAACATCTACCGCCAGGAGTGGAAATTCTATATAGATTCGACGGTTTCCTACTTAACCTAGGCAGACTGTGAGCAAAAACTGAGGTCTCGACAACCTCGGTAATCGAACTGCAATACGCCGATGACAACGTCGTTATGGTCGATACAGAGGAGGGTCTACAGCTGGTAATCAACACATTTAACCAAGCCTACAAAAGCATTGGCCTAGAGGTCAATCTTGCCAAAACGCAAATTCTTCACCAACCAGAACCAGGTACGAATCCTCAATCTCCAAACATTTTCATAAATGGCCATCCTCTGCAGAACGTGGAACATTACCCATACCTTGGGAGCCACCTATCACCAAATGCAACTATTGACGCAGAAACACAGTATCGCTTAAAATGTGCTAGTGCAGCGTTCGGACGGCTTTCGGAGAGAGTCTTCAACAATCACGACATCAAAAACAAAGTTATGATTGTTTTCCACAAACCAAAACTACACTTTTTTGCACTCGACGCGCGTTGCGCTAACAACGTTAGCATCATCAGGAGACGATAAACAATGAACTAAATTAATCTACGCTCTATCTTATTTACAATCCTTTAGTGGGCGGAGATAAGACTAATAATTTGTTATTGATCACGATTTTTAATCCTATCCCCCTCAACCAAAGAATAAAGTGTACTAAACGGGATGGGTCCTCTATCTTTATTTAAACTATTTCTGGATTTAATAATTTCCATACTTTCATATGCATTCAAAAGTCTTTTGTTTGGTACACTTTTTAGAAGTTTTAGGTTATCTAATGTGAATCTATGATTGTTTTCAAAAGCATTCTCGGCCACACTTGACTTTTCTGTTCTTCCGTATTTTAAATGTGCTAAGTGTTCTTTAAAACGTGTTTGAATAGAGAGCGTCTCGTTTGGCCAACATATTTTTTGTCACAATCCATGCAACTAATTTCGTAAATTCCACTTTTTTCTAGAACTGTAGTTTTATCCTTGTTGAAAATTTTATGGAAAAAATAAATAACAAATTTCCCACAATTAAATTTACTTATGAAACAGAGAACAACGGTACACTGCCATTTCTAGACACTTTAGTTATAAGAAATAAAAATAAATTGGACTTTGACCTATACATAAAAGGAACGGCCACCAACAGGTATATTCCAACAGAAAAGTCAAGTGTGGCCGAGCATGCTTTTGAAAACAATCATAGATTCACATTAGATAACCTAAAACTTCTAAAAAGTGTACCAAACAAAAGACATTTGAATGCATATGAAAGTATGGAAATTATTAAATCCAGAAATAGTTTAAATAAAGATAGAGGACCCATCCCGTTTAGTACACTTTATTCTTTGTTTGAGGGGAGATAGGATTAAAAGTCGTGATCAATAACAAATTATTAGTCTTATCTCCGCACACTAAAGGATTGTATATAAGATAGAGCGTAGATTAATTTAGTTAATTGTTTATCGCCTCCTGATGATGCTAACGTTGTTAGCGAAATGCGCGTCGAGTGCAAAAAAGTGTAGTTTTGGTTTGTTGAAAACAATTATAACTTTGTTTTAGTGCAACCAAAGGTTCCAAATTCCCAACATAATCACGACATCAATGCGGAGACCAAGCTTCGTGTCTACAACACAGTTATAATACCAACTCTAACATACGGATGCGAAACGTGGACCATCTACAGAAGGCATATCAAATGACTAGAAAAATATCACCAAAGTTGTTTAAGACGAATACTGAGAATCAAATGGCAAGACCGACGAACAAACATAAGTGTTTTAGAAGAAGCCAGAACAACTAGTATAGAAACCCTTATCTTCAAGCACCAGCTTCGTTGGACTGGTCACATTATCCGCATGCCCGAAACACGTCTCCCAAAGCAGATATTTTATGGAAAACTGAAGGAAGGAAAGAGAAATCAAGGAGGTCAACAAAAAAGGTACAAGGACGTTCTCAAAGGCACATCGATATAAACAACTTCGAGACCACGGCAAATGATAGGTCTTCATGGCGCCGAATAGTCCATGAGGGAGCACAAACTTTCGAAGATCAACGACGTAGACTAGAGACGGAAAAGAGAGAGCGTAGAAAGGAGCGACAAAATGGAAGAATGGATGACCAACAACACCCGGCTGCGGAGACTGGGTGTGCCAGGACTGTGGAAGGGTGTGCGGCTCGAGAATTGGCTTACATAGCCATCAAAAAACGCACAACAGATAGCGACGATACATAATAGAGGAAAATCATACTCGTCTGTCTTACAAACTAAGGTTGTCAAGAACAATATAGTACCTAATATAACATTAAGCCTACACATCCTTGAACATGGGGATAAAAACTAAAATTCCCAAGTACCAAATATAACTATTTATAAACGATCAATACCTTGGGGGCCATCTGTCGGCGAATGCAACTATTGTCGAAAAAATTTTTTGTTGGTGTTGCGTTCAGGCGATCAAACTTTTAGAAAAATATTACCAGCGTTGCCTAAGAGGATCCTAAGGATTAAATGGTAAAACTCACGACGAACAATGGTACCTAAAAGGAGTCCAAAACAACAAGCATCATAGACCAACTCGTCTGGATGCCTGCAACACATCTTTCATGATAGATACTCTATCTATGTAGACACTGAAAAGGGAAAAACGAAGCAAGAATATAAGCAAAAACATTCAAGAATGTTCTTATAAAGGCGAGGTTCCATGAAGAACCACAAATTTTCGAAGAGCCACGAATCAGACGTGAGACAGAAAAGAGAAAATGCAGAAAGGAGCAAACAGAGGAAGGGTCAGAAGCTGGGTGTGTCAAGACTGTGGGAAAGTGTGCGGTTCCGAAATTGGTTTATCATATAGCTTTCAGAGAACACAAAATCGACGACTATAAGAATAGAAGATAGATATAATCATACTCGGTGATGCCCATTTGTTAAAGTTAAAAAAGTTTTTTGTGACAATACCTTCTCTAATAATTTTTGTCCCAGAAGCGAAAAACTTTTGGAAAGCAATATTGGAAACTGCTCTCAGGACTTCGTCACTCTTGGTGTTAAGTTTGTTCACTCCTTGATGAAAGTTAAAAATTTCCTCTTCCTTTCTTATGTTGGTCACCGAAACTATCGTTTGATACACGTGGCGATTAAGGAACCAAACTTTGCCACCAGTGACGGCTTTGACAGTTGAAGACCGGTTCGAACTGTAAAGGATTGCCAGTTCGCCGAAGACACGGCTGTCTGAGAATTCGCTCACTATTTCGTTGTGTACGTGTATCTAAAACAAATTTTTATCTCTGTTGAGTTTTTCTCCGCGAGACATCTCTTGCTTTGCATCCTGGTTTAACTTAATTATTACCTGAAAAGTTCCTTCACGAGAAATAAACATCTCAGATCCCTTTCCCCCTTGCCTTATAAGAATTTCTTTGGCCCCCACCGTTCTAGGAGACATAGCGTTTACGATTCTGGTAATTCTTTCTTCATTTAAAATGTAGCCCAAAAAGTCGTTTGCCTGTAGTGCTTTTCTGATTATTTCTTCTTCTCTAAGAAAGACAAGGGCAGCATTAAACCGGCGACTCTACTCGATCTAGCCTCTTATTTGACTAGTCAATGCAACCAATGGAACAGTAGGTCCGTACCTATGTAACACAATGTTACAGTACATTGGTTAAAGTAATAGGTTTAAGTTATTTACTTACTCGGGTGTTTTCTGGACATACAGCAGCTCGGAAATCTTTTTTGTACTGTCAACTTCAATAGGATCTGCTCCGATGGCTTCTCTAGGAGTTTTGGTGTAGATGTCCTCTTGATCTTCGTCTGAAACTGTAAGATTAATTTTAGTTTTTTCACTTTCTTTTCACAAGACCACAAATGTTTGACAATGCATTAAAAATTCCAGACACTTACCACTTTCACGTGGTTTTCTTTGAATTTCTTTAATTTTTCCTTTGCCTGGTTTTTCTCGAACTTTCGTTGCGCCAGTTAATGGCAGGGAGATATTTTCTCTTCTTTTTAATCCACACCACCACTTCATGTTGGTGTTCTATCTTATTTTCTAGCTGCACTAAAACGGACAAAAGTTATAAATTTTGTTAGGCATGTTCTATACCTATCTACAATGTGTTTCATAACACTGGGAATCAAATTCCAACTTTTTTTTTGTTTCCTTAACCAAGAATATTTTTTTTGGTATACTTAACTACACCCAAGTAACAAAAAAATACCAATTAAAGATTTATGTTGGCTCGCAAAAAACTGTAGTAAACTATATATTTTTAATTTAAGAAAAGCAATAAAATAGCACACTTTTATTATTAAATCCAGAGTTTAGACACACATTTTACACTTCTTAGCCTGCGTTTTGAAAGTCGCCACTGAGGCATCTCTCGTAATACTCCAGCAGTGGTCGGCTAATATCTCATAGTTCCATTTTCCCTTATACCTTCTTTCCATGTTTAAAGGTGCAGTTAGACTGTGGTAGTGCAGTCGTCGTTGCATTGCAGCTGCAGTGAATTTTTTTCCATAGATAATGCAGAACAGAATATTTTACAGATAAATAGTTAACAATATTTTTTGGTACACACTTTTTAATATAATTTACCTTGTTTAATGTTTTAAACAAATATTGGTGATAATAGGCCCTCTTGCAAAATTTTTGAACATGTTAAAAGATCCACCTTACATATTTTTTTTGTATTAACCGAGAAAGTTCCGTTTTTTCTTAATATAAGTTCAAAAATGCTTTATTTTTAAAATTATCGTTGATTGGGTACCAAAGATGGACAAAATAAAACTTGGGGAAGAAAAAAAATGTGGTTATTTTGTATTTGCATACATACATACAGTCAATAGTGTGTTCAGTGGTATTAGCGATAAATTAACAAGTTACTGTAGTAGTTATATCTGATCCGCTGATTAATCATTCTGGTTTATTATAATTGCGAAGAAATTAGAGCCTTTTTTCTAAGTGACAAAAAGCGCTTACTTTTGGCATTACTTCGCTTGCATGGACAAATTATATCAAATAATTTACCTTCTTAATCTTATATATTGCTTTAGTAATAACTTTTAGAAAAGTTATAGTACCGTATTATCAGCGGTGCACGGTGGTTGTAGTGAAAAAAACTCACACAGAGATAGGTAGATATTTTCGGGAGCACATGAAAAAGATGGCATGAACATACCAACTTTATGCATGGGAGTTATTTCGTGGAAATGCAGACAGTCGATATTTTCAATAAATGAACCAAGTATTATATTTACTTATGTCCCTATCCCCTGACCAGCCGAAGTTAATAATTAATAATGGTACCTATCTACAATAAAGAGCGGCGGTATATTACCCCTCTCCCCTTTTCTACGTCAAACTAGTAATTTTCTAAAATTGTTTATAAAACTGTTTAAAAGTAACTTTTTTAAAGAACATTTTCCCTCAAATAATACTTATATTACCTACTAGACGTATTACTTTTATTACACACTAGACACCGACGCGCCGGCGCTTTGCCTGCGGTTTTACCCATTTTTCCCGCTTTTATTCCTTTAAATGTCATAACTTTTGTTTCCGTAAACCGATTTTGATGAAATAAATGCCTATGTGTTGCCTAGGAACACAAGGAATGCAATAGTGTAAGTCCCATCAAAATCGGCTGGGCGGTCTATGCATGATGCTGGAACAAACAGACATACATACAGAAAAAAATTGTAAAAATTGCATTTTTGGTATTTCGTTTGGTCAAACAATAAAATATAAAAAAATTGTCAATGTACAATTCAATGTACAGAAATGGTCCTTTTAGAGATTATAGTGAGTGGGATAAGTGGCGATTTTTCCAAATTTCATAAAATTTCGGTTCAGTGGATTTTGCCTAATTGCCTCCCAAACAGACAGACAGACACAATCAAAAAAATTTTATATTTAGGTCTTTCTTTTTGCGGATCCCATTAGCCTATACTATAGTTTGGATAGCTAAAAATAGAGTTCTAGATTACTACATAGCCGGTACCTACTAAGTTTTTTGTTTATGGGTAATAAAAGTAACACGACCGCCTTACTTATAATATTGCTATTGCTATTTTGATAGAGCGATGAAGGAGAAAAATTTAGAGATAAAAAGTTTGGTCACCTCTACTTGATAGCTGTAGGTATTGCAGTATGTATATTGACTATATAAGGCTATAGTTATTTATATTCTTTGGTTTAAAAAATATTCAATGTAGAGAAATTAGAGATTTACCAATAAATGTACCAATAAATTTTAGAAAATTAATAGTTTAATGTAAAAAAATGGAGGGAGGGAGTTTACTGTATCGCCACTGCGTATTGTAGGTAGGTAACATTAATATTATTAACATCGGTTGGTCAGGGGATGGGGACATAGGTAAATATAATACCTTCTTCATTTTATATTATTGCAAAGATCGACTGTATGCTTTTCCACGAAATCATTCCCATGCTTAACGTTGGTGTATTCATGCCATCTCTTTCATACGCGCCCGAAAATATCTCTATCTCTGTGTGAGTTTTTTTCACTACAACCACCGTGCACCGCTGATAATACGGTACTACAACTTTTCTAAAGGTTGTTACTAAAGCAATATATAAGATTAAGAAGGCAAATTATTTGATATAATTTGTCCATGCAAGCGAAGTAATGCTAAAAGTAAGCACTTTTTGTCACTTAGAAAAAAGGCTCTAATTTTAATTATAATAAACCAGAATGATTAATCAGCGGATCAGATATAACTAGTATAGTACCTTGTTAATTTATCGCTAATACCACTGAACACACTATTGACTGTATGTATGCAAATACAAAATAACTACATTTTTTTCTTCCCCAAGTTTTATTTTGTCCATCTTTGATACCCAATCAACCCTAATTTTAAAACTAAAGCATTTTTGAACTTATATTAAGAAAAAACGGAACTTTCTCGGTTAATACAAAAGAAATATGTATAAAGGTGGATCTTTTAACATGTTAAAAAATTTTGCAAGAGGGTCTATTATCACCAATGTGTGTTTGAAACATTAAACAAGGTAAATTATATTAAAAAGTGTGTACCAAAAAATATTGTTAACTATTTATCTGTAAAATATCCTGTTCTGTATTATACAGACCGCTTCAAGCTACTGCGAACATGGGGGGAAACAAGTCCAATTTACTCTCCGTGCCGTACGACCGAGGTGGATTCGAAGCACGCTGCAGTGTTATCTTTTGGAAATTCATTTTGTTTTTATTATTTTGTTTTATTTCTGCCTTGCTCGAGAAACAGATGGGTAAGTTCTTAATTGAAATAATACATTTTTAAAACTAAAAATGGATGTCTACGAAGTGGCCGAAAAAGTGCAGATGGTCAAATGGTCAAATCGTCATAACCCAACACACGTTCGATATTGTTCGAGGGAAAATTTGCATTTGTATTTTGACGTAAGAACACAGTATCCCCAAAAACTAAATGTTTGGGGGGGGGGGGGTATTGTAGGGGAACACGTAATTGGGCCATTTTTTATTAACGGCAATTGCAATTTGAATGGTCCTAGATACTTGGATCTACTGCAGCAGCACATTATTCCAACTGCTAGGCAGTTGTTAGGTGTAAGATTTGGTGAAACATGGTTTCAACAAGATGGTTGCTCCGCTCACAATGTTGGCCTTGTTAGGGAATATCTTGATAATGTATTTCCTAATCGGGTTATAAGTACACGGGGAACTATTTTATGGCCAGCTCGATCTCCCGATCTTGCTCCTAATGACTTCTATCTGTTTTTGAAGAAGCTTTTCAAATTATCACCCCTAACATGCTTGGAAATGTTGGAAGGGGTTTTTATAGTAGGCTCGGATATTGTCTAGCCGAGCAAGGAAGACTTTTCGAACATTTGCTTTAATTTTTTTTTGACTGGGAGAATCTTTTTGGTTTTTAGAATGTATTATTTTATTTTGAGAACTTGCTTTTACTTTGTTTCTCTTTATTATTTTCATTGTAACACGTCGTCACTGATAAATCTGAGCAGTTGACAATAAAACGCTCTTATTTATCAGTGACAAAAAATAAGAAAATTACGTTATAAAAATTTGCGTATTTATTGACCAAATTCCGGTTTCATTGACTACGCTCCACACAGCACCGTGGTTAGAGGCGTACTAAATACAAGGCGAACGGCGGCGAACGGCAGCGAATGGCGATCGGAAGCCTGAGTATTGGTTGCTTCACTGATAGGCGTGCGGTGTCTCTGCATGTACGTACACTGGCAAATTAGACTTCTTTCGCCCTATGTTCGCAGTAGCTTGAAGCGGTCTTTATATGGAAAAAAATTCACTACAGCTGCAATGCAACGACGACTACACTACCACAGTCTAACTGCACCTTCAAATATCTTGGTGGAACATCTCACCGTGCTCGTCATTTACAGCACCACAATTTTCCGGAAAGTAATCCAGATGAAAATCCAGGAAATGATTTTTTAACATGATTTGCTAACACAAAAGAAGTTGGGCAACCAAGTCTTTATAGTTTTTTGGAGTCCCGCGTGCACTTTCCTCAAATTAATAAGGTTTTGGGTAGGCTTTTTTAGGGCCTGGGGTATATTAAGTGCAATTTTTATATTTTAAAAAACTTTTTTATTTTCAGAGCTAGCTTTCGGCTATAAAGTAAGGTGACCAACTCCTAAAGGGGAAAACCGGGACACTCCGGCCATTCAATGTATTGAATATCATGAACTTTTTTTATATGCACCCCTAATAATATTAAGATGTATTTTCCAAAATACTTAAATTAAGTAAGGTTTCAATTCAAATTTATAGATGGCAGAGAACATCCGCTTTTTTAATTGCAGTGATTTTAAAGTTACAAAATACAGTGGTATCAAAACCGGAGCGAACCGAACTTTTGCTGAAAAACCGGGACTATCCGGGAAGGAATTTTTCCCCGGGACAAATGGTTAAAAACCGGGACTGTCCCGGCCAAACCGCGACGGTTGGTCACCTTATTTATATAAAGCCATTATCAGTGCTTTGTAAATTTGGGCAACCACGCCAGTTTTTGAACTTCTTAATTCTAACAGGTACATAGGACATTTAAGTTAAATTTAGGTTTTCCTAAGGCTATATGCGAATCAACTGAAAATTAAAAACCGAAATTTTTTTTTAATAAAAAATCCAATATGACTTAGTCAAACTCAAAATACGCAAAAATATGCATTACAACCAGTAACAAATGAAAAAGAAACATACCCACTAAGCAAGGTCTGTTACATTACAAGTTTTCAACGTTGAAAAAATGTAAAATTGGTGTAACTTTGAATACGTTAAGAAAAATGTTTAAAGAAAGTAAAATGTAAGTTCAAAATTAACATTCTATGTGAAAGTATTGCTGATACACGAAAGAAGCACTAATTTTACGTTAATATTTAATCTTGGATTTAACAAGAAATGTAAACAATAAAGTAACTGAAAAATAACATTATTTGAAGTTTAATAAATGTCACTGTCGAAACAAATTGGCTTGTTTACAGTTACATGATATTACACAATATTGCAAGTTTATTAAATTTAAAACAAATTTGATTCTTTATTGTGACATGTTAAAATACAATATTGTAAGTTAATAAACATCAAAGTTGAAACAAGTTTAGTCTAATGATCACATGAAAGCAGCGGTATTGTGAGTTCAATTAATGTCAACTTTAAAACAATTACGTGAATTAACACCTCGGAAGCTCAAAGTGTCTTTTTAAAAATTTATTTTTATTACTAAGTTTACAAAAGTCGTATTTTACGACATAAAAATGACAATAGGTAAAATAGATGTTACTAAGATTAAAGATGCTAGCTGACTGCCGGAGCGCTTCGTTGAAGACAAACAACAGGAATCTTCATATTGCAGCTTGGTCAGCAGTTTCTCTGGAAACTGCATGTTTTTCATATTCTCACGGGAAGGAACGGTGATATAATTCCTCCCCCCGAAGATTCAACTTCTGCAATTTTAATGAGGAAGCTGAACGGTAGCTAAGTCCAACTCAGCTTCTTTATGGGGCTGTGTTTTCTTTCTTCTGAGCTGCTTTATTTTCTTATACCCAAAACTGATCGATAATGCAATAATCAATCCATAAATGAGTATTGTCCAAATACTAGGCATGTGGGCTGGAACTTCAAACGACAGTTCTGGCTGGTTCTGGTAAATTCGGGATTTTATGTTTTCGAGGTAATCCAAATTTGGTTCTTCCAGATGAAGAGTGATGTTAGGTACAGTGACGTCATTAGTATCGGTTTGCAAATCGGGAAAAAGCATCGGTCTGATTGATTTTACCGTTGTGTGGTTTTTGTGGCTTCCTATTAATGTGTGGGCGGTGGCTATTTGGCATCCAAGTGGCATATTGATTAGATATGTTCCAATATTGACTTCGATCGTTTCTTCTTGTCGGTCGCATTGTAACTGTAGTGTTTCTCGTTCCGGGAAGACTCCGATCCATTGATCTGATTGGTCCAATTGCTGTATTATTGATTTTGATGGTTTAATTATTGCTTTTTGCATCTAGGAGGTTCAACTTTGGACAGAGAAAGCGTTGTGGTGCTACCTCTTCGCAAGGTGCGTTCAGAAATGCAAAGTACAATTCATTTTTTACTAAAATTTTGCTTTTTGGAATAATAGCCTTAAACTGACTCTTTTTGAAAATTGGGATTGCATATAAACGAAAGTAATTTAATTCAAAATTTTGCGTAACTGGAATGTTTAGAATAAAAGTTATTTTATTGTTTGAAATATAGCAGTTAATTTTAATAAATTTCTCAATAGATAAAATATTTTCTGATTTAATTTGTACAGGGAAATTATCTGGTTTTATTCTTAATTTTTGCAGTTCTATTAATAATTCTTGAGATTTTATGATGCTAGGATGCATAAGCTGCAGTTTTGAGAAAAGAATAGAATTCTCGATATCTTGCAAGATCGAGTTTATTATCTCAAACATGTTAATCAGCTGATTCATGATATCTTTAATAAAACTCGAATTTTCTCTCTGTGATTGTTTTTGTACTATTAAGACTACTTGATTTAACTTAGATTCCAAAAGTTTTTCATTTTGCGATATTTGTTGAATCGTTTGATTAAATTTATTGATTAAATCTATTGATAACGAATTTTGCGATTTTATGTTTGATGCCAACTTAATTTGGTTATGTTGTAATTGTTGAATTAATTTGTCGTACCTTTCACCATCGGCTGAATCAAGATTTCCCGTTATTGATTTAAAAATTGATCCGAAACCATTCACAAGCCCACGTTTTGCCCTTTGTGTGTGAGGTAAAATTTCAAATAATTTGCCTTCTACTCGCGATTGTGTAAACTCGAGAATTTTATTGTAGTTCGATGATTCTAATAAATATTCTTCATTTTTGGAAACAAGAGTCCCTAATTTATTTGATTGATTTTTTAATTTAAGAAGTTCTGATATAATGGGATTAAGATCATAATAGTGCATTAACGTGTGGGTGTATTGTATAACTTTGGCTGTTCCCAATTTAAGAGGAATAAGTCCCGGGTTGTCTTCTAGATTTCTTAATATTATTTGTTTTTGGCAGCCTAGGGTAGCCAACCATAAAACTATAAGAACGACTTTAAGCATTTCTCCAAGCTTCTATAAGGTCAACTTCTGGGTTGGCGATTTTGGTCCTCACCAGGGTAGCTTCCCTTGCAGAACTAAACGATTCTTGTTTAGCCCTCGATGAACGTTGCTGAATGCACCGTAACGGATCCTCGATGGACTGGGTGTCTTGAAGTTCGAAGAGCCACACCGCCACAATCACCTTTTCACAACGTTCAACTGTTTCGGTACCCGATCAATCGTTGATACGAACTATCCTTTTCACGAAGATGCGTTGCGGATAGTCGGGTATCCTACCGACTGCGCCAATTAACAACTCGGAAGCTCAAAGTGTCTTTTTAAAAATTTATTTTTATTACTAAGTTTACAAAAGTCGCGTATTTTACGACATAAAAATGACAATAGGTAAAATAGATGTTACTAAGACTAAAGATGCTAGCTGACTGCCGGAGCGCTTCGTTGAAGATAAACAACAGGAATCTTCATATTGCAGCTTGGTCAGCAGTTTCTCTGGAAACTGCATGTTTTCCATATTCTCACGGGAAGGAACGGTGATATAATTCGTGGTTGCTTATTGGAAAATGACTAAATACAATTGTAAGTTTTATGTAAAAATTCCAAAATTAATGAAACTTTTAACCCAAATATGGTGAAAATTTTTGAAAAAGTAAGGAATGATTGAAGTAATGTAAATGTACTTGGTGAGTAATAGAGACCTGGAATAGTACAGGAAGTTTTAAACGTTTTAATTTTATGGCCTAGTCATTTTCATTTTCTATAGAATGTAAGACACACTCCTCAGGTGATTCGCATATAGCCTTAGGAAAACCTAAATTTAAATTGCCATAACTTTACCTACGACCAATGAAAATGTCATCATAAAAAACAGAGATTATAAAAATATCAAACGCGAACACTCTTAAAGCTGGGTTCATACAGAAATAAAATAACAGAAGATAAGATAAGTTAAAAATAACATAAAATAACAAAAAAAAAATTGAGCGTTCACACAGTTCCAGCCAATCAAAACGCGAATTTTTGCGCATGCGATTTTGAATTTTACTATCACTTTATTGTTTCCTGTCATTCGTTCGTCGCGATGACGTCATGGTCATGCGCGGAACGCGATTTTAGATAAAATAAAATAAGAAGATAAAAGTTTGCCATCTTTCTGTTATGTTATGTTATCCTATCTTATTTTTCTGTCTGTATGAACGCCATCAAGCAGTCCCATAAGGTGAACTCTTATTTTTTATTTAATTTTTTATTTTCTCTTATCTTATGATATTTTTATTTCTGTATTAAAATATTTTAGCATAATTTAAGGGCATAAGCATTTTTTACTACGTTTTTCACATTTTTGTGCCATGATTTTGCTCACATTTTAAAGCTTTCTTTCCAAAGTTTCGATTTCTATAATAAAACACTCAATTTTTTTAAAGTTTTTACTGTTTTTTTAGCGTTCAAGAAAGGTACTTATTTTCTGTTAAAATGAAAAATATTTAGAGCGAGAAGGCAGAATTTTAGAGGTAGATGGAGAGATAATTTTTAAAAACTTTAAATTTACCAAAAAAAGTGTCCTGCTATAAGTGTAAATAAGAACATCTAAAAATCATTTAACAGGTATTTAACTAAATTATTTTAAGGGTCATCATGGCTTTACCCTTAAAAATGCGTAATAAGTCAATTTAACGGGACTTATTTTTGCTTAGATACTAAAATTATATTGGATATATTTACGTTTAATAAATATTTATTGTCTTAAAAATATAGAAAAATAATTAACATTTTTACGTCAATTAGTGCACTTATAAAGTAAAGTTTGATCGCTTGTCACGCCATCTTGTGGTTTACGTCTAAGCTTTATTGTTATACTAGGACCGTTAATGAGTCATTAAAATCATGTAGAGATGGTCTTAAAATTAGTATTCTTCGTTGGTCGTAGAAAAAAGGTATTTAGATATTTAATTTTTAGAAATTAATGCGATAAAAACGTCACTTTAAGGGATCTACATCCAATTGTTCAAAAATTTAAAATTATATCTAATCATTTTTCTTGTAAATAAATTATGGAAAAATATTTAATTCTTAGAACAAAAACTATAAATTATTTGTATAGAATACCTACCGTCTAATCTAACCAACGAATTTTTTTGTCCTAACGCTGTTATAAAGTCCTTTAATGCCAGCGCTTTCAAAAAACTAAATCCGTATTGAAAACATTAACACAATTTTTTTGACACTTAAAACCACACGTTTTTACACCAGTCGAAAAAATAAATGAAGTTTCTTTTTTTTAACACCGTTCTTGCTTGAATTTAAAATTTTTTACGTCAAATATTTAAGGAAAAATAAATATACCAAACTTATTGCGTTAATAACAAATCGTTTCTAATCAATGTAAAACTCTTATTTGTGAAGTCGCGTTGACAAAATTGATGTAAATAATAGGGAGATAAAGTCAAATATTAGCGGTATCACATCCGTTAACCCTATCTATAGTTGACGAATCAACCACAGAATACGTACCTACAGGTATAGATCTGACGACTTGGGCCCTGTTATAAGTTTTTTGCTACTGTTGCGCCTCTAGTGACTCGGTGTCGAAGCTTGAATTAGGGTAGCGACGCCGGGAAATTTGAATTCGGGTATTTTTTAAAGTATTACAGTTTATTAGAAACAACATTATTTTGGAAAACCTAATTCATCAAAATATTGCTGATTCTAATGACTATAAATTTAAGAAATAAACCAAATGTGTCGTATTTAATATATTATAATATTCTTTTAAGAAGGTATATACATATGAAACTATTTATTATGCTTCTCCTGTTGTTAATCATGATTCAAACTTAATCAGAGACAGTTTTCACATTGGTGGATATGTATACAGACCGCTTCAAGCTACTGCGAACATAGGGCGGAAGAAGTCTAATTTGCCAGTGTACGTACATGCAGAGACACCGCACGCCTATCAGTGAAGCAACCAATACTCAGGCTTGCGATCACCACTTGCATGACTTTCCTTTGGTATTTAGTACGCCTCTAACCACGGTGGTGTGTGGAGCGTAGTCAATGAAACCGGAATTTGGTCAATAAATACGCAAATTTTTATAACGTAATTTTCTTATTTTTTGTCACTGATAAATAAGAGCGTTTTATTGTCAACTGCTCAGATTTATCAGTGACGACGTGTTACAATGAAAATAATAAGGAGAAACAAAATAAAAGCAAGTTCTCAAAATAAAATAATACATTCTAAAAACCAAAAAGATTCTCCCTATCAAAAAAAATTAAAGCAAATGTTCGAAAAGTCCTCCTTGCTCGGCTAGACAATATACGAGCCTACTATAAAAACCCCTTCTAACGTTTCCAAGCATGTTAGGGGTGATAATTTGAAAATCTTCTTCAAAAACAGATAGAAGTCGTTAGGAGCAAGATCGGGAGATCGAGCTGGCCATAAAATAGTTCCCCGTGTACTTATAACCCGATTAGGAAATACATTATCAAGATATTCCCTAACAAGGCCAACATTGTGAGCGGAAAAATCATCTTGTTGAAACCATGTTTCACCAAATCTTACACCTAACAACTGCCTAGCAGTTGGAATAATGTGTTGCTGCAGTAGATCCAAGTATCTAGGACCATTCAAATTGCAATTGCCGTTAATAAAAAATGGCCCAATTACGTGTTCCCCTATAATACCCCTCCCCAAACATTTAGTTTTTGGGGATACTGTGTTCTTACGTCAAAATACAAATGCAAATTTTCCCTCGACCAATATCGAACGTGTGTTGGGTTATGACGATTTGACCATTTGACCATCTGCACTTTTTCGGCAACTTCGTAGACATCCATTTTTGGTTTTAAAAATGTATTATTTCAATTAAGAACTTACCCATCTGTTTCTCGAGCAAGGCAGAAATAAAACAAAATAATAAAAACAAAATGAATTTCCAAAAGATAACACTGCAGCGTGCTTCGAATCCACCTCGGTCGTACGGCAGGGAGAGTAAATTGGACTTGATTCCCCCTATGTTCGCAGTAGCTTGAAGCGGTCTGTATAAGAGTTTTCCGTAAGTATATGCTTTGTGGAATCAACTAGCTATACGTTTTTAGATGTAGGTATAACAAATCCGTGGCAGCATCAGTGCTAAGTGGTTCTCGGATTAGGTCGGATCTGGGTAGCATTCACCATAATTTAAAAGGTGGACGACTAGATAATAAGGATCAGAGAAATGGGAATAGTTTTCCCATTTCTCTGATAAGGATACGGATTTATAAAGTTACAAAGCAAAGTATTAGGGAGATATAAACGTCAGTTATCCATGGTATACGACTTTATCTCTCTAAAATATTTTAGGTAGTTAAGTTTTATAAATAAAGGTAGAAGTGCTATTGAAATTATGTATATCAATCACATTCCCACTTACATATTAAACGAATTGCGGTTTTTTTGTTTAAACAATAAAAACAGATTGTTTTTATTTTAAACGAGTCAAAATTTATTTTTTACTCAGTCAAATAAAATTCGTCTCCGAAATTTCTTACGTTTAACATTTTTACTAAACACTTAAGTTGACCCAAAAATTGATATACTATATCGATTGCCAATATTTGTGGGATTAATTAACGTGATCCTATTTTTAAAAACGTTTACGTTAAAATCGTATAAAAGTGCTAAAATATTTGTTTAATTGACTGGCCAAATAATTAAGCCTGTATTATTTTAAAAACTAAACACAGATCGCTATTAACACACTTTGTTCCCGGGACGTCCCCTGTAAGTCCCGTTTTGGCGGGAAAATCTGAGCTTTAAAATGTACGTCCTGTGAACGTTCCCGCCAGAGGTTCAAGGAAAGTTTCAAATAGACCGTTGAAGGAACTTCCGTTTTGGATTTAAGATAAATCTCGTGCGCTGTCTTTTTTACCCAAGTCCAAGATAATTTTTTAACAATTTATTAGAAAACGTCTACTTATCTTTGCGTACCTAATTTATGGACGGTTCCTTATCGGCTTTAAAATTTTAAATCATTTACTCAGTGGCGTAGCCAGAGGGGGTGGCCCAAAAAAAGTGGCTCTGACGTGTGTTTGGTGTGATGTCTTAAATTTTGAAATTTTTGCCTGCGGTGCTATTAATTGTTACAATTTTAGTTTAATTTCAAGGAATTTTTATCACCAGCATTCAAAACGTGTATTAAATGGCATACTATAATTTTTCTTCAAATTTTCATCTACACCGCATTTATGATTTGGCAAAAAATCTATATATATATACCACCGCAACCCTCGCCCCTTCTTGGCATCTAACCCGATCTACTTTTTGAACAATATTTTACAAAAAACCTAAGAAATCAAAATTTGTAGAGAATTTTGTTTTTTTTTGTCAAAGTTTTCGCCTGCGGCGCTATACCAACATTAAATATAGTTACAATTTTGTTTAATTTTAAGCAATTTTTTTGTCAACAGGATTTGAAACGCGTAAAAAATAGTATAAAAATATTTTAGTGTAATTTTTTCTAAATTTTTACCTGAAGCGTTGTATGAACAACTTACAGCTCCTGAAGGGTTAATTTGAAAAAAAATCTGCAAATGAGACTGGATGAGACTTGCTTTTAAAAATAAGTGTTTTTGTTTCGTATACAGCACTAAATCAACACCTATTAAACCAACACTCTCCACTCCCTTTAGTTCAAGAGCTCAAGCAATAGGCACCTACCTAACTTTTAAAAATATGCCATATAAGTTGTTGATTTTTATTAAATAAAACTGATTTACTATGTTTTCAAGTGGAACTGAATACGTTTTCTTTCAATACGATCCACTTTTCGGTTTTCATGAAGCGATTTGAACACGTTTTGAACACGTTTAGTAAACGTCCATTAGTACGATTCTAAAAGTTCCGATAAGAGTCCTCATCAGACCGGAAAGGGACGTAAAAAAACAGGTCCCAGGGACGTTCCAAAAACGTCTATGTAACGTCCCAAGGGACGTTCCCGGAACAAAGTTTTTGAAAACATCGCTGGTTCCCCGAACGTCCCCGGAACGTACAGCGACCAAACAGGTCATTCCCGGAAGGTACTGTAAGTTAGGCTGGGACGTCGCAGGTACGTTCCCGGAACGGATTCGTGATATAATGTGTCTTTACCAGTTTTTGCGGTTAGTGAATTTAATAGTAGTCCCACGATATCCACGAAGCCTGGGGTTCTCACCAATGCTTTCCTGGGTCCGTATTCTTGACGGTCTGCGAGGTGAGTAGTCACCGGTAAGTATTTGCCTCTCTCATTTTTCACATAGTTCAAAGCAGGTAAGGAGTGAGAAATTTATTCACACTCACGGGCATCGGCGTCAATAATACTGCCCCTGGATAGAAAAGACTTCAAATGAAATATTGGTCCTAACGGGTTAGAAGTTCGTTTTTTACAAAAATGCAAAAACACATCAACTAAAATTTTTAGCAGCTACAATTTTCGGCAAAATTTTTTTTTTGTTTCACTCATAATCCTTATCATTAAATTTTTTTAAGCAAATTCGAGCATTATTATACCCAACAAGCATTTGGACGTTATATTACGTTATGGTCACGTAGGGCAAGAAATACCTGACGTCGGCTCCGACGTCCATCAGTCTTCCTGAGGACTCGATTTAGCACCTAAGTGGGGAATCAAAATTCGAGTCGTTTCGACGTCGGGTGCTGCACAATGTTTTGGTCAAATATTACGTCAAATTACGTAGACCCACGACCCAAAGTTTTACTGTGCACACCAAGTTTAAACTTATTAGGTAAAATCTTTTATATGTCTAAAGAAACATCCCAATGAACTGTGGATGACAATAATTATTATCTTAGTTATTGTAGGTAACTGAAGAAAGTTAGTTTTACACATTCTATGAATGTAAATCTTCCAACGAAGGTCAGTTTACTGATAAATATAATTAAAATAGACATTAAAAAAACAGAAACCCACAAAAATAGTTCAAAAATATTAAGAAATTAATTTTGAAAAAAATTAACCTAAAAATAAAATCTTTATAAGGAAGCCCGTTTCTTCTAGTAAAACATTATAGGCATTTAAAAAATGCATTTTAGTTGCCAACAAATGAGTTAATTTGCATATCGAGCCTTTAAAATTAAAAAATAAAATGTACTGTTGTAATGGCGCATCGATGCTAAACGTTTAAAATGGCGTTTCGGGTGGCGACCAAATTTCTAATGATTATTTACCTATTCGGACAAGAACACCTCCTGCGACGTAGCCTTGTAGAACGACCCGACCTAGAATATTGTAGTATAATTGTAGGTCACGCACCCACGTCGGTGGACCTCGGAATAGTTACATTTAATAAATAAAAGTTTGGCAACGTCAATTTTCTTACAATTGTACTTTAGAACTCATACTAAATATAAAGCATTGTGCTCACCAACGCGTGGCAACAACTAAATTTATTGACGTCCGTTTTCACTTTGGCCTGACCTTAAATTTTAGTCTAAAAATTACGTCGCCGAAATTAACGTTAATTTACGTCGCTGATAAGTATCACCAACATTTGGCTACGTCAGTTTTGGTAAGTATCGACGTCACAACTGATGCACTAGTTGTTGGCGACGTCAGGTCTTAGTAAAAAATACGTTGTTTGATAGACAAACCAACTGCCGACCTAAATTTGGGCCAAAACCGACGTCATGTTAGGTTGTAATTAGTCGGAAGTCAGAAAAATGCTGGGGTATACCTTCCATTATCTTGTCTTTTGGAAATCTGACAAACTTAATATCACGCAAAAAATCTTTTGTCTGATTGTCAACTGTACATCCCGTGTACACAGCATTGTTAATTTTTTCCACTGAAAAATTAATAACACTGATTGTAAACGACCACCAGGTGACGTCAGCTAGCCACAACTACTCCTGCGCGATATCATATCGGAGAATCTAGCATTGGAGATAGCTTCTATTGAATTTTTCTCACGAAAGTAAAAACAAAAGTGGAATGATAATACTCCCTGAGAAATTTCACAAAAATGACCGCCTTATGCAGGTGACAGTTATGAGCCTAAAAGAACGTAGTCACATCAATCGAATAGATTTGACATTCTTTTTTGTTTTTGGTGTGTCTTTACCACAATCAGTAATTGGTATTTTTGACCATGATTTTTCATAATATATTAAAATTTGTTTTTTTTTAAATTTTTGTTAATAGAAAAAGTAAAGTTATATCATTTTTAGATGGGTTTCAAGTCCCCCTGTAAACATGATATATATTTGCCTGCTTTTTTTATTCACCACACACTTGTTTGAACCAAAACAAAAGTTACTAGGATGTTACTCCGTTGTTTTTTTAGTCAAAATAAAGTGTTTTCGTTTTTTTTTTTCGTGTTTTTGCTAAAAATATAGTGTTTTGATTTGTTCAGTGCTGTTATACAACCGGAATAACTAGTTTTTTGCCTTCCATAAGTGATGTGCGATAACCCTTTTTATTATTAGCCTCAGAGTTAGGGGAATTTTGTCAATACCAACTTATTTAGACTCACAAATGTCAAGTACATGTAGCGGTCATTTTATTTACAGGATATTATCATTCCACTTTTGCTTTTACTTTCGTGATTTTTCTAGAGTAGTGAAAAGGCGCGCGCACACAAGATGCATGCACTTTCTGCTCTGAGTCGGTTTGAGCCAAGGCCGCATTTCTTATGGGCTTGATAAATAAAATATTTTTTTTTTATACCTTCATCAAAAACATGATTTTAATAACTGTCTGCAGATAACTAAAAAGCATGGTTTTGTTGGTTACCGATGCAAAAAACTTTTTTTTGATCACGGATGCAAGAAAATATTTCTGTCTGTTTTTTACCCAAAGTCAAAGAGAAGCCATTTCCGCCAGTTTTCACCAAGTATTTACGAAAAAATCATTTAAAAAGTTCGTCAAAATATCAAACTGTCAAAGATTAAAATGTCGCAACAATGAATGTCACCGAGTAAAAAGGCACATCGCTATGGAAACCATTGTTATTTTATTTACCAGCCGCCTTGATTTATAGTGTAAAGATGGTGTGTCGAGAGAAGTGCTCTTCGTTTTTCTTAGATTTTTTGATAAAGTTATTTAAAAAAATAGTGTTAACGACTCGCGGCTAAATTGTGCTTTTTTTTACTCGCGTTTTTAAATACCTCGGTTCGCTCGTTATTTAAACCAACGCTTGTAAAAGAAGCACTATTTTAGCCACTAGTTGTGAAAACTATTTAGCATTTTTAATACAATCCAAAGTAATTGTTTCCTATTTCAAATTACATTTAAGATGATGTAGGAAAATAAAAAATTGTTGTACAGATCTACATAAATATATCGAATCCATATATCCATTGTTTCTGTTTTGTAAAAAAGTCACAGATATTATGTAGTAGTTTTTCAATATGTATATCTATTTTTAGGACACAAATAAACTAAGAAAAATAGACTCATTTTAGACAGATAGAAGACAACATAACACCAATAAAGTTGTTTGTCCAACTTAGGGCAGGATTAGGCCCTTCGTGTCAGGATAAATCAAAACAGCAGGACGACACTGACGATGCACCACCCAGTGTGAAAAAGGGCGTGAAGGAGCTTATGTAGATATTCTAATGCTTTATTTCCAGTGGCGCACAGAGGGATAACCTCAAAACAATAAGCAAAAAATAATGTATTTAGAAAATGTTGTGTAAAATTATTTTTCTCATTGCCAATTGCACCGTGATGTTAAACCTGGTTTAAATTTAGCTGCTGTTCAGAATGCGATGCCTTGTCATTTTAAGTTCTTTGTAGAAGCGCATTCTGAACACCGGCTTAAATTTAAACTAGGTTTAACATTACGGTGCAATCAGGTATTAATTAGGTGGTGTAAACTTTTCTCTTGCTAGCACAAGCAAAGTTAAGCTTTCTGTCTTATTCTAACCAAAAACTATTTAAGGTTAAATATGGTCAAGGGCTTAAAGTCTTTAAAAATAAAAGTTGATAGTTTTATTAAAAGTGCTCTCGAGTGCTGTATCCAGAAGTTCCTTTTTGATTTTTTTTTGGGGAATGGGTGTACCTATATACCCAAGTAGCACAGGATGTCCTCAGGACGTCCCATTTAGGTCCGAAGGTCCTGGGTCCGAAGCGAACGTCCTCTAGACGTCCAATTAAGGACCAGTTGAGGATTAAAATTTTAAGACATCTTTAGGACGTCTTTAGGACTTTGGTAATTATGCAGTATATAGGGGGTTTTCCGCCAACTTTTAGTTTTAAGGTTAGAAAATTTTCCGAGAAATTTTCAGTTAGATTAGGCCGACTTTCCTTTAAAGAAAATTCGAGAAACTCAAAACAGACACGACAACATATATACTCTTTTTTAATGCAAAAATACAACTGCGTTCTGGTTACATGCCGGATGTCGTCGGGTGATATTTCTGTCTCTCTCTATCTGTGAATTGCGAAAAAACGTTATTTTCATTAAATTTAAATGCCATTATAAGGTTTTTTTTTCATTTGTGATTAGTGGGGAGCTAGTATTTGTATGATTTGACTTTTGGAAAGTTCCCTTTATAAATATGTTTATATGAATGCGTACTCATAAAGTTTTACTATTATAATAATAGATAGTTTTAACATCCCAAATATTTCTGGGACATAGAAATGTCTCAGATTTTTTCTCAGAATTTGCTATAACTTTTGATCGAATCGGTCGATTTTAAAATGTTTTGACTTTTTGGGAACAAAAGACATGAGACTTCTCCGATCCGGTCCAAAAATTGACATTTCCTAAAAAATTCAAGATGGCGGACCGTTTTAAATAACGGGAAATTTTCACCCCCCCCCCTGCAAAAAAAATTTGTGCGGCACTGGAGAAAATCTAAGTCATTGTGACAAAAGCCTTATGTATTCTCTCTATACCAAGGCATTACTTAATTAAATCGGTTAAGAAATAAAAAATAAATACGGGCTTTTATATTGACTGGAGTTATTTGCTGTAACTTTAGATAGAAGTACAATATTTAAGGATTTTATGTTGTGGTTCAAAATTTAACAATTCTCAAAAATTCATGATGGCGGACATTTTTAAATAATGGGTGATTTTTACCCCCCCCCCCCTCTAACAAGAAAAAAAAAATTTGTTTGGTACCAATACTGAACAAAATCTAAGTTAAGGTATCACTAAATTAAATCGGCTAAGAAATTAAAAATCGATCATCAAGTATATTGACATAAATTAAACGCCCCTTTGCTTAAAATTTGCCTGTTGCATATAGGAAAATGTCGCAGATTTTATTAGGCCCATTGAGTGGCCTACTAACATCCCCGATTTGAATCTGGTAGACAACCAAGATTGGGGAGATTTAGAAAAAGAAGTGGCCACAGTCACAATTTTTATTGAAAACGCTGGAAATGATGACACTAAATTGTTTACTTCTTACCTGATTTAAGCAAGTGATACCTCCATATACCTAGCAGAGATGGGAAGTAGAATAGCCTTCATTTTGTTTTGTTACTTTTTTAGGCCGCAAGCTTTGTTCACCCAAAAATGTAAAATGTTTAAAATCAAGGAATCCGATCAAAAGTTAAAGCAAATGCAAAAACTGCGATTTTTTTTGCAAATGACAATGTGGAGTCAAAAACCACTTATTTCAGAGGTTTATAGTTTTCTTATCTCTTAACCGATTTGATTAAGTAATGCCTTAGTATAGAAAGCACACATAAGGCTTTTGTCGCAATGACTTAGATTTTCTCCAGTGCCGCACGTATTTTTTTTGTAGGGGGGGGGGGGTGAAAATTACCCGATATTCAAAACGGTCCATCATCTTGGATTTTTGCGAAATGTCAAATTTTGAACCGGATCCGAAAAGCCTTATGTCTTGTCTTTCAACAAAAAAACCTTACATTTTTTTTCGGCTGTAGTTTTTCTACCATAAGTGATTATTGTGATTGAAACTTAGATATTTTTCACTCCTTTCTGCCAAACTTTTTTGTAAACCAATGTACCTGATTTTGATTATCCGGAAAGCCACGTCTTTTTAGTGTAGAAGGAGGTATCATTCGTAAAAATCGGACAAGAACTAAAAAAACTTGGCTTAACGAAAAAGGTGCTGTTTTTAAACATGTGTAAAATAGATAAAATGCAGATTTTTTTTTTCTTATCCGAATTTGTTATTTTATACAGTGTCCAGAAGACTAAAATGACATGGCAACGTAGTTTTGATAAAACAGCAATACATTTTTTTTCGGCTGTGGTTTTGCTACCTTAAGCTTGATTTCTGTGACTTTA
Organism: Oxystoma pomonae; assembly: GCA_963921995.1. Classification (NCBI taxonomy): domain Eukaryota; kingdom Metazoa; phylum Arthropoda; class Insecta; order Coleoptera; family Brentidae; genus Oxystoma; species Oxystoma pomonae. The sequence continues at coordinate 114,045,928 of OY998166.1, read as the reverse complement.
GCTTCTGCAAAAAGCTAAAGCTTCAAACTAGATCAAACTTTTGTCAATTTTGATATTTCTTTAAAATCCAAGATGACGCATGCCATAAAGATACGTCTTTGTCATGCAGAGAGACAAATAAAATAAAAAAATAAATAATAAAGCTCAATGCCAACGAATTAAGTGGTGATCAAAAGATCTTGGGTGGAAATAACGAAAATTCAAACTTGGATGAGCATCCCACAAGGAACACACAAAAGATCAAAGCAACACACAAGAAATCAAAGTGTATGATGGTGTTTAATGATGTATAGTGGAGGGTGACCAGTGAAACTACTGATGAGCTCACGCTGGTTACCCAGAAACATCGTTTAATCATTTCTCTTTTCGCTTTGATCTTTTGTGTGTTCCTTGTGGGATGCTCATCCAAGTTTGAATTTTCGTTATTTCCACCCAAGATCTTTTGATCTTTAGTCTCTTTTCGGTTGAAGTAACTGATTTGGAGATTTTTTAACTTCATTTTTTAATTAAGTGGTGTTAACCTTTTGTAAATAACATGGGTCTAAAAACCTCTAGTTTTTGTTCTATTAGGGATTTGTTAAATCTCGTCCGATTCTTTAGATTTGGAGCTCTGCGGGAATCTGAAGCTCCGGCCTATATACGCTATCTGTCAAATTTGTCATTTTATGAAAATCCGTAATGGTGAAGAGACAGAGAGAAACTTAGATATTTTTCACTTTTTCCTGCCATACTTATTTGTATCCAATGTACCTGATTTCAATCGTCCGGAAAACCACATCTTTTTAGTGTAGAAAGAGGTATCGCGCACCTAAAAACACTATTCTTTTAAATCCAATCTAGAACGCCATTGCTGTTTTGTCAGAACTACGTTGCCATGTCATTTTAGTCTTCTGGACACTATATAAAATAACAAATTCGGATAAGTAAAAAAAAATCAGCAAAATAAAAATTTTCTGCATTTTATCTATTTTACACAGGTTTAAAAACAGCACCTCTTTCGTTAAGCAAAGCTTTTTTAGTTTTTGTCCGATTACAAATGATCGATGAGATTAAAAACTCGCCCAAACATTGTATTATTTGATAAGTGACGCTTAGAATTAGGGTTCTTTAATCGTAAAATGTGGCATATTTACATCAAAATTGCACAAAAATAACAGAAAAAAATAAGAACTACCTTTAAAGAAGAAATTTTAAATCCTTTATTAACATCTTGGGCCAGAAGTAGACACTCTGAAACATTGTAAGTATTTTTGTTCTTACAGTAAGTATTGGTCAGTAATGGGCGAGCGGAATTGCTTGTGTGGTACACCTATCTGAAGAGTCCGTGATAAGGATGAAACGGTGACGTCTGTCGTCCTAGGTTCTGCCTCCTACTTGAACAGTCAAAAATCAGCAGCACTGACGTTTTTGTACGCCCCTGGCATTACAATCCAGAATTTTGTATAAATGACCTCTGGATTCAACAGTAAATCCTCAGTGTAAGAAGTCAGGCCATTGAAAATGGGTCGCCTTAGTTCAGTTAACTGTTTAGTTTTGTTAAGTTTCTTTTTATATTTTGGTAAGATCGCCAGAATAATCAAACTTAGAAACAGTTTACCATTTATCTGATAAGTAAATTATTCGATACATGTAGTTTACATAAAAAAATTGGTGCTAGAAAGCACGGACAGTCCACCATACAATCAATTAGTAGCTTTGAAAGATTTGAACCTTATAACAAAATTTTTGGGCAATATTTACGAAAACCAAAATCTGAAAAGCGCATATCGATAGCTGCTACTTCTAAAGTTATGATTTTTTTAAATATATTTTAACGTTTTTTCAAATAACTCGGACAGTAAAGCTCCCACCAATTTGGACTTTATAACAAAATTTGTAGTCCATATTCATGGAAACTTAAATCTGAAAACCGTATATCGATACTTGCTTTTGTTCCACAGTTACAATTTTTTTAAATATTTTTCCCCCTTTCCCCCCCCCTTCAACCCCCCACCACCTAACTCAAAAGTTAATCAGTTCATGGTCAGCCTATGGAGGATTTTTGTACCAAATTTCGTTAAAATCGATTAAGGCATTCTTGAGTTATCGTGTATACAGGCAGACAACAGACCGACAGACAACTTTTTTTTTCGTCGATTAAGGTGTTTCGGAACCTTAGTAGCTCATTTTTGATCAAATTAAGAAAAGTCAATATTTCACGATTTTAATAGTCCCCCATACCATATTTGTTTGTTTGTTTGTTTCTTTATTCAACCTTTGATCATATTACATGATATTAGTTACGTCATTAATGGTAATAAAATAGTTTTTATAACAAAAGAAAGATTAAGTAAAAACATTTTCATGTTTTAAATGCAGAATAAAAATATAAAAAAAAATACATATAATTAAGTATTTTGTCATTAGAATGGAACACAAAAAAAAAGATTCATACCACTGATGGGTACAACACATTATATTAACATCACTATATCTAGAAAAACTGACCTACAGACATACATAAAACGTAGGCAAAAAAAAATAAAGGATATAAAACAAACATACATCAAAATACAGGCGTCTGACATTAAAATAAGTACGTATAAAAAAATAATAAGAATATACAGACATTATAAAAATATATGTTGAATAAAATATTCATTAATGACTAGAATTATAAAAGTCTTGTACAGAGTAAAAAGTTTTGGATTCTAGGAATTTGCGCAGCTTGTTTTTAAAAATTTTAATGTTGGTACTTTGTTTTAGTTCGTCTGGTAGGTTATTATACATACAGAGAGGAGCATTATTAATTGATTTCTGGTAAAGAGTTGTTGAGTGTTTGTTTATTCGCAATAGAGTGCCTCGCCTTGTAGGGTAATTATGTGTTGAATTATTAGTAGGAAATTTAAGAATATTTTGTTTAACAAAGAGTACTGATTTATAGATATAGATAGACGGAAAAGTCAAAATTTTATGCTCTACAAATAAACGACGACAAGAGTCTAACGGTTTTGGACTAAATATAAGCCTTAAAATTCTTTTCTGTAAGATAAAAATTCTGTTATTATCACATGCATTACCCCAATGGTATGGTGGAACAATAACACAACAATTTCAGGGAAGGGGAACATTTTAATAGGCGTTGAATTGGGTGTTTTACGAAAAAAAATATTTATTATATTTTAAACTCAACAAAGTTATGATTGTCTATATTTTATTTATACACGACGTTTCGATCAGAGATTGTATTGATCGAAACGTCGTGTATAAATAAAATATAGACAATGGAATTCCGAAACACAGAGTTAATTTCAAAAGTTATGATTGTTTTCCAAAAGCCAAAACTACACTTCTTTGCACGCGACGCTCGAACAAAAGATTAGAGAGACCGTTATAGGGCGGGGTAATCAGATTTTAGAGCGTTAATAGACCATCAAAATTGGATATACCCTAGGTAAAATCGGTTATTTTTCTCCCGTATCCAAAAATAACCGAATCGAAATACGTTACTTACGGAGGCTTCTCGGTTATTTTTTGCAACCAACCAGATTTATTTCTGTGCAAAAGCTTCAGCTGGTAGCTGATAATTCGTTTTTCTGTTTAGTTGGGTTTTTAATTTTTTTGTGCAAGTGAATTTGCAAAAACAGGAATTGTTGTTTCTTTTCGATTCTGTTTACATTTGGCAGTTTGTATGTGGCAAAAGAATCTAATTTGTGTTTGTGGTTTAAAAACTTTTTCAGGATCTCAGGTAATACGGTAAGCAAAAGTGGTCTATTAACTCTCTTTTAAATTATTTGTTTACCGTAGATTATTCTTTTTTTTTTTGAAAAATTACCCTAAAATTGTAATTGTTTTGACGTTTTGAATGCTGTTTTCATTATAACATACCTTTGTTTTCCTAATGGTAGAGCCTTAAAATAATGTACTTAAATTATTTTTAGATGTGCTAAAATACACTTATATTGGTAAATTTAAAGACTGTGAATAACTTTAATTGATAGAAATTAATACCGCCCCATGTCTTTGAACAATTACAATTTTTGCTGTTTCTTGGATAAAAATGGCAAAATAAAAATCATATACACGACACCTCTAAAGATGACAGACAGATAAAAAAACAGAAATTTTTATTAAACATCTGCCTTATATTATTTCCTTCTTTCTCTAAAATACTTTTTATAGCCTGCTATCTCTCTTCAACAATCTTAAATATTCAGAGAAAAAATGTTTCTTAACAGTACTTTTTTTGAACGCCTAAAAAACAGTAGAAACTTGAAAAATTGGAGTGTTCTATTCTAGAAAACGAAAGTTTGGAAAGAAAGCTTTAAAATGTGAACAAAATCATGGCATAAAAATGTGAAAAACATAGTAAAAATTGCTTAAACAAAAACGTTACCCCTTAAATTATGCTAAAATATTTTAAGCCTTGTATTAAAAGTGACGTGCTTCATAAATTCATAACTTTTAATAACATGGAAATTTATCCAAAGTCCTTGACAGGAATTGTTGAGGAAACTTTCAAAGCATTATCAATTTTTCTCTCTAAACACAGAACTTAGTGTAAACTTTATGGGGGGGGGGGTACGCCCGAATAACAGATCTTAGCAAGTAAATATTATTTTTTTTATTACAGTAGCAGAAGCAGAAAACTTCGATGAACGAAGAACCAAAGAAAACTCTCCGATGTGGTTCGGTCCCAGAATCGGCAGAAAAAAGCGAGATCCAAACAACGAGAAATTTTACAGGACCGAAAAAGATCGGGGCATCATGGACGTGTTACGAGAGTCACCTTTGGTTGTTGTGGCCGTAAACGAAGGTATCTATTTTTTTGTTCGATCTCCTAGCTTGACACCAAATTTAAAATTCTTATTCGCTTTTTAAAGATACCCTCACAGGGTTCGCATATCTAGTTTTCAAGATATCTGCGATTATCTCACAAACCAAATAAGATATCCTTTCCCAAGAAGCATTTGGACGTTATATTACGTCATGGTCACGTAGGGCCAGAAATACCTGACGTCGGCTTCGACGTCCATCAGTCTTCCTGATGACTCGATTTAGCACCTAAGTGGGAAATCAAAATTCGAGTCGTTTCGACGTCGGGTGCCGCACAGTGTTTTGGTCAAATATTACGTCAAATTACGTAGACCCACGACCCAAAGTTTTACTGTGCACACCAAGTTTAAACTTATTAGGTAAAAAATTTTATATGTCTTAACAAACACATCCAAATGAACTGTGGATGACAGTAATTATTATCTTAGTTATTGTAGGTAATTGAAAAAAGTTAGTTTTACACATTCTATGGATCCAAATCTTCCAACGAAGGTCAGTTTACTGATAAATATCATTAAAATAGACATTAAAATACAGAAACCCACAAAAATAATTCAAAAATATTAAGAAAATAATTAAAAAAAAAAATAACATAAAAATAAAATATTTATAAGGAAGCCCGTTTCTTATAGTAAAACATTATAGACATTTAAAAAATGCATTTTAGTTGCCAGCAAAGAGTCAATTTACATATTAAGCCTTTAAAATGAAAAAATAAAATGTATTGTTGTAATGGCGCATCGATGCAAAACGTTTAAAATGGCGTTTCGGGCGCCAACCAAATTTGTAATGATTATTTACCTATTCGGACAAGAACACCTCCTGCGACGTCGCCTTGTAGAACGACCCGACCTAGAATATTGTAGTATTATTGTAGGTCACGCACCCACATCGGTGGACCTCGGAATAGTTACATTTAATAAATAAAAGTTTGGCAACGTCAATTTTATTACAATTCTACTTTAAAACTCATACTAAATATAACGTCTCATGAATTGGACGTTATACCGGGTGGCCCAAGGTGAGTGATGGCCTATAAGATTATTTTGGAAACTATATAATAGAAACTTTTAAACTTTCTATTCTAACATAAGTCCATGTAAAGTATATTTGTAAAATACTTTCGTATTTGCAGTGTTGCCATTTACAGGAAATCTTGGCAACGACTTTGTTATTTTAAATTAAACACACAACACAAGGTATCGCTTGAGACTATTTTTAAATTTAACGCAGGGTTAAAATATTCCAAGATAAATTTAACCCTGGATTAAAAATAAAATGATAGCCTGATAGGAATATGGAAACCGTTTTGTCCTCTCTTTAACCGTTATGATGTTACGGGCTTTCAAAGTTATAACATGGCTATTTTCACCTCTCAATATTTTAAAAACAGTTGAAAATAGGTATAGGATATTATGCATAAAATGTACCTAGAATTTTTTGTAGAATCCAAAAATGCGAAAATATACGGGGTGTTTTATTTAAAATAACAGTTTTTGTCAATATTTCCTGTAAATGGCAACACTGCAAATACGAAAGTATTTTATAAATATACTTTACATGAACTTATGTTAGAATAGAAAGTTTGAAGTTTCTATTGTATAGTTTCTAAAATAATCTAATAGGCACTCACCTTGGAACACCCAGTACGACGTCCAACATACATCCTAAATTTATTGACGTCCGTTTTCACTTTGACCCGACCTTCAATTTTATTCTAAAAATTACGTCGCCGTAATTAACGTTAAATTACGTCGCTGATAAGTAGCGAGTATTACCAACATTTGGCTACGTCAGTTTTGGTAAGTATCGACGTCACAACTGATGCACTAGTTGTTGGCGACGTCAGGTCTTAGTAAAAAATACGTTGTTTGATGGACAAACCAACTGCCGACCTAAATTTGGACCAAAACCGACGTCATGTTAGGTTGTAATTAGTCGGAAGTAAATGCTGCTTGGGTTAATGTTGAGTGACATTTTAAAGGATTTTTTTGAGAGAAAACACAGTAGCAACATTTTTGAAATAAAGCAATTGTATCAACTTTTTAACATTTGACGTCAAAATAAAGGAAGATTTCCCTTCCGTGGTGTCTGTGAAGATTTTCATAGAGTGCGATTTTTAAATAGGAAAAAGCTTAATAAATCTGCTCTTATATAAAAAAGGTTGCCTATAATTATATAACTGAAAGGAAATTACTTTTCTTACTCTTTGATGGTGAGCTCCTGTGATACATTTTTCTATCACATGGCTTTCATCACTGGCACCAAAAAGCTGCATCCTTCCCAAACACTAAATGTATCACTTTGCTAAAATCACTCAAGAATTAGCGATGCAAGATGCTTTTGTTTTTAAGCTGATCAAACAACACTTAAAGGCGTTAGTTTGGCTATAATGTACAGAGAATTGGGGTTATAAAATTAAACATTATTTAAATAGCACACTTTTATTATTAGTGAAGGGGCATGTGTAACTCTGTGGGATTTTGAATGAAGGAGTTTTGTGACTATGTGGGATTGATAGCTCTTTAGTCGCACAATCGAGTGTTACCGGGTGTTTTGTTCGCATCCGTATAAAAAGGGTTGATATGACGTCATCTTTCAAGATGGCGGTCAAAAATCATAAATAATTGTATTCGATTCCATATAATTCGAAAACGAGGATTCCAAAAAGTTTACTTCTAAGGTCATATGACCTTAAGTGACCTTGAAAATAGCAAAAAAACCAAGATTTTTGCCATTTTCTCTTCAACAAATCTTAATAATTCGAGGTTTTGTCAGTCCAACTTCAAATCTACCTTAAACTATTAGACATGTATACCAAGTTCGATCCTTAGAGATTGATGCAGTTTGAAGCTTCATGACCTGGAAAACTACCCCAGTAAAATTAACATATTGCAAAAATAACATATTAAACGGCGCTATTCAGCAACTATTAAAGCGAAGAGGAGCAAACTTGGTAAGAAAGATAAGGAGGTCAAGTTCAAATAATAATGTTGAAAAAATTTAGTTTAGCTATGACGCGTTTCAATATGTTGGCTAATATATCAAAATGGCGACCTATAACCACATTTTATTTTATCCAGTTTTTTAAAAAAGGAAAAAATTACAAGGTGACCATCAATTATTGTTTAATTATTGCCGCTTACTATGAAAAAAAAGTTACGTTGATGCATGACCTTGATTGACCTTGAAAATACCATGTTCAAGTGAAAAACCTGCTTTTTGAGATTTTTTTTTGCCACTATGCAAAAACTGTAAGTGCCGGAGATGAAATACTATTTTTTTTGATATGGCTCCCAGATGTTTATGCTATACCCCGGTAAAAATGGCCTACATGCCTGTCGTTTTTATTAAGTTTCGGAACTGTGAATTTTATGTTCTACTCACTTGTCTAGCCAACAAAGTCAAATAAATAACTTATAGGAGAGTTAGCAGGAGATAGATATATATTGCCATATACAGGACCAGTGGTTTTAGATCGGTCGAAAAAGCATAAAAAATTCTAATTATGCCAGTAGGACATGACTAAACTTGATTATTAACATTCATAATAAAATTCAAGGATGAGGATTTAACAGCTATTTAGTCACACATTGATGTGCCATCGCATCCCTGTAGAAGTTCCGAAACTTAATAAAAACGATAGGCATATAGGTCATTTTTACCGGGGTATAGCATAAACATCTGGGGCGTCATATCAAAAAAAAAAAAAAAATGGTAGGGAGGTTTAAAATGAGGTGTTTGTTTATGCTAAGATGTTAATTTTATCTCCGGCGCTTAAAGTTTTTGCATAGTGGTAAATTATTTTACTTGCACATGGTATTTTCAAAGTCAATTAAGGTCATGATTAAACTAAACTTTTATTTCATAGTAAGCGACGACAATTCAACAAGAATTGATGGTCACCTGGCTTTTTTTGACTTTTTTAAGAAATTGGATAAAATAAAATGTGGTTATAGGTCGTCATTTTGATATATCAATCGCCATAGCTGAACCAATTTTTTTTAACAATATTCTTGAAATTGCCCTTCTTCTCTGTCTTACCAAATTTGATCCTCTTCGCTTTAATAGTTGATGAATAGCGCCCTTTAGTTTATTTTTGCACAATGTGTTAATTTTACTGGGGTATTTTTTAAGGTCATGAAGCTTCAAACTGCATCAAACTCTAAGGATCGAATTTGGCATATATGCCTAATAGTTTTAGGTACATTTGAAGTTGAACTGTCAAAACCTCGAATTATTAGGATTTTTTGAAGAGAAAATGGCAAAAATCTTGTTTTGCGACTTTCAAGGTCATTTAAGGTCGGATGACCTTAAAGATGAACTTTTTGGAATCCCCGTTCTGGAATTATATGGAATTGAGTATAATCATGCCCCGTTTGCAAAAGTTGTATCTTTTATGATTTGTGGCCGCCATCTTGAAAGACGACGTCATATCAACTTCTTCTACACGGATACGAACAAAACACATGGTAACACTTGATTGTGTGACTAAAGAGCTATCAATCCCACATAGTCACAAAACTCCTTCATTAAAAATCCCACGGGATAGAAATTATCGACACTATATTGAACATAGAGTTTCAGACACTCATATTGCGCTTGAAAGTAGCCTCTGGGGCCTCTCTCGTAACAGTCCAGCAGTAGTCAGCTAACATCTCACAGTTCCATTTTCCCTGATACCTCCTTTCCATGTTTAAAATATCTTGGTGGAACCTCTCACCATGCTCGTCAAAGCACCACAATTTTCCGGAAAGTTATCCAGATGAGAATCCAAGAAATGAATATGCTACATCCTAGGTTTCCTAATTTTATATGAAGTAACGGTAGTAAAATCTTTTCTGGGGCAACTAATGGGGCGCCGGTTACATTTTTTTTCCCTTGCTCAAAAGAATCTCTTGGTTTACTAAAATTCACAGAAACCCACACAATTCACTCTTATATTAATTCCTAATAATATTAAATCACCTAACAATTTAGAATTTATGTACTTATAAAGTACAATTCATATAATAAATTCAGCTATTTCCTTTTTAACGGTCGAACTTTTCAATACGTTAAGGATACAAGCCTTTGCTTCTGTTGGGTTGGATTTGCAAGATACAAGCATTCCCCCGGCCCAAGGGGCCCCAGAGCTCTCTTCTCTAAATCCAATTTGGGTAATTCTCAACAGGTGCGTCCAAGTCGCGGGGTGGACCCGACTGAATAAGTCGGTGACTAAATCCTGTTGGCGAACGTCATACCGCACCCCCCTGGAACGCAGCTCTTTGGGGTCGGTGTGCTGGAGTGTGTGGGAGCGCTTAGGTGAACCCAACTCTGGCTCGCTCTCGACTTCTCCGAGTGTTGGATCGGGGACGGGTGTGGGGGCCTTGGTTTAAAAACCTTCCTCAGGGAATCAGGTGCACCCTGTTGTATATAGCCTTTTCCCCGAAGCGCTGGGTAGAATCGGCTAGAATCACTACCCGATTTACTCGTTTCTGAGAGAACTCTAGAACGATCCTCTGACAATCAGGAGGTAACACAGGGAACCGAACAGGTACCTACACAGTTCACTTTTTGATTGATTTTAAGAAAAAAAATATACTCTTTTCGAAAGGTGTATTTTTGTGTGGATGACGTCCCTAAATAGTTATTCTGATAAAAATTAAAATCTTCCATATACGTCCTACTGTCAGAACCTGCCAAAAATATGTAATTTTTTCTGAAAATGTAAAAAAAAAATATTTAAAAAAATTAAAAATTTGGTCTTATAGAGCATTCCATTCTAGACAAAAAAGTCACATAAGCATTTTTGTATTACTAACCATTTTTTATAAACGTAATTTAAATATTTAAAAAATGGAAAAATTGTTACATTTTTAATTTTAACGCTGTTAGTTAAAAAATATATTTTCCGAAAAAGCGATGGGGAACCTGAGAGAGAACATATTTTCGATAAAAAAACGTTACAACTTTTTTTTCTGCATCACCTATTGTTTCCATACAAAAATAAAATAAGTTGAAGAAAATGGTAAAATCATGTCGATTGTATTGAACTTTTTTGCACCAAGATTTTTCTATAAAAGTAAACTCTCTAAACTTTTTTACTGTCGTTTGATAGATAATAAGACACCTGCTGAGCACATATTTTTTTTTTTTTTAGAAGTTTAGGTTTATAGAAAAATCTTGGTGTAAAGACGTTCAATACAATCGACATGATTTTAGCATTTTCTTCAAGTAATTTTATTTTTATATAGAAATTATAAGTGATGTAAAAACATTGTAACGGTTTTTTTAGCGGAAATATGTTCTCTTTCAGGTTTCACATCGCTTTTTCAGAAAATATATTTTTTTTAATTAACAGCATTAAAATTTAAAATGTGACAATTTTTTCCATTTTTCAAACATTTAAATGTTTATAAAAAAACTGTTAGTACTACAAAAATGCTTGTTTGACTTTTTTTGTCTAAAATGAAATGATCTATAAGCCCTAATTTTTACTTTTTTAACCTATTTTCATATAGATTGGTATACAGAGCGCTTCAGGCTACTGCGAACATAGGCCAGAAGTCCAATTTGCCAGTGTACGGACACGCAGGGACACCGCACACCTATCAGTGGAGCAACCAACACTCAGGCTTGCGATCACCGTTCGCGGCTTGCATTTAGTACACCTCTAACCACGGTCCAATGTGAAGTGTAGTCCATGAAACCGGAATTTGGTCAATAATTACGCAAATTTTGATAACGTAATTTTCTTGTTTATTTGTCACTGATAAATTAGAGCGTTTTATTTTCAACTGCTCAGATTTATCACTAACAACGTGTTACAATGAAAATAATAAGGAGAAACAAAATAAAAGCAAGTTCCTTCGAACGTTTCCAAGCATGTTAGGGGTGATAGTTTGAAAAGCTTCAATTTTAATCCGAAGTTCTTCCAAATTATTAGCCCTTTCATGCCCTTAAACTTTATTTTTGATATAACTCCACATCCACACAGATAGAATTCATTAAAAGCAAGAACGGGTGTATCCCGTGTAATTATAACCCGATTAGGAAAAACATTATCAAGATATTCCCTAACAAGGCCAACATTGTGACCGGCACAACCATCTTGTTGAAACCATGTTTCACCAAATCTCACACCTAACAACTGTCTAGCAGTTGGAATATGCTGCTGCAGTAGATCCAAGTATCTAGGACCATTCAAATTTCCGTCAATCAAAAATGGCCCAATTACGTGTTCCCCTACAATACCCCCCGAAACATTTAGTTTTTGGGGATACTGTGTTCTTACGTCAAAATACAAATGCAAATTTTCCCTCGACCAATAGATCTCAGAAAGTTTTCATCACGATTAGCCCTTTCCATCATTGTTTCGCAAAATTCCATACGACGATAGTTGTCCTCCGGAAAAATTTGATGCGTTTTTGACGCTTTGTAAGAATGATAACCATTCTCTTGAGAACACGTAAGACAGTGGCTGACAAAATAAATTTCAAGAAGATAACACTGCAGCGTGCTTCGACCCCACCTCGGTCGTATGGCACGGACAGTAAATTGGACTTGATTCCCCCTATGTGCCCAGTAGCCTAAAGCTCATTATATATGTGCGACAAGACAGCTTTAAAAAAATATATTTTTACGACAATGGCGCACAGAAAAAAATTCCATTTTAAAATCGAACCAGCCAGTTTGGATGGCTTACCTTTAATTTCCCAGGTAGGAGGGCTTTTAATCACTGTAATTTTGTTTCTTAGGAAAACAGCACAATTTCACACCCAGACTGGGCAGAGAATCTGGCGAAGTCTCACTGTTTATTCAAGATGGCGACGCCGACGACAACTTGGGGCCAAGGTCGACCAATCCGTTTGCTCCGAGACTGGGAAGAAATTTGTCACCGTTTTCGCCGAGGCTAGGACGGACCAACGAAGAACTTTTACAATAATCGTAAAATAATTTAAAAGATTAACAAAACAAGTTTATATATTTCTGTCTTGTAAATATTTTAGACCTATCACCAAAAAGATATGACTGAAAAGTTAACAAAAACTCGAAGAGGCTGGAATAAGAGATTTTGGTAGTTGTTAGTGTGGTTAATTTTTAAATATCTTAAAGTCTTACCAGAAAAATATGTTGTATTTCCAAAAGGGGGAGGAAATATTCATAATTAATATTTTTAAACAGGCATTTAGTCTCTTTGGAATAAATAATGACTCTTGCTTAAATAAAGGCTCATGAGACCTTTTAGAATCTATTGTATTGGAAAGCATTAAAAAAAAAATAAAAAAATATATTTTAATACATTAAATTTGTGTAAAGAGTATTTATATTACAACATTTAGAAGCAGAAATTATCTAGTTTATTTTGTTTAGGAATGTTTTTGTCAGTCAAAGAAAATGAGCGTCGCAAGACATTTTAAATCTCCAAAACCAACTTTTTTCAGGAAATTTTGTTTTGCTTGAAAGTACAGTTTTATATATAATGCCTCAAATATTGTTAAAACTAGCAGTTTTTTCCCTTCTATAGAACCTTTTTTTTAACACTGAGAAAAATAAATAACTTTTTTTAAGGATGGGGAATAATATTATTCTGCGCAATAATAGGTACATAAAAATCGCAAAATTGAAAGTTAGGACGACAGTACTGTTTGTAAGGTTACAGCAAAGAAGATATCTTTTTATAAACAAACTATATTTCAGTCTTTAGCAAACAATTTTTTTGAAAAAATAACATGAGCAAAACTTTTCTATAACAATTGTTTAAAACGGCTATTATAGACATATATTTTAACAACACTAACGTGTAAAACCAATATATTATTGTACTAACAACGCTTTTGTGAGTAACCAAAAAAAATCGAACTGTTATGAAACTCTTAAATATGAATGTATTTTGCTTTGTGGGAAAGCTCGACATTCTGACAACGTGTTAAATTTTTATTTTAATCTCAGAATCCCAAAATGCTCATCCTTGAAACTTTAAATCGAATCCCTGTATTTAAATGCATAAAAGCTATTCAAAAATTAAAACAGTACGATTTTTTGTTACTACACAGGGTTTGTTTGAAAGTTTGAGACAATGATGTGTTTGAAATTAACTCTGTGTTTCGGACTTCCATTGTCTATATTTTATTTATACACGATGTTTCGATCAGTACAATCTCTGATCGTCTTCAGGTGCAAACTACAATCAATTCCTAAGGCTACGTACTTATATACTGTGGGAAATCACTCAACCTTAAAGTTTAAGAAGTTGGCTCCACCCAAGAAGGGGCTTCCAAATATTTGGAATTTCAAAACTTGGTTTACTGAAAATACTTTGATTCTGCCCAATAAAGGCAGCTTCAAAAATTTACGTTACTTCCAGTGTGACTCCCTGTGCAAAACCTTTGCTTCTGCCCACTTCATTCGGTGTTGTTTTGACCATGCATGTTCGGCGATTCCTGATTTCGTTGTTTCACCTTTTTGGGTATTCGTCCTTAAGCCTAACAGATAGTGGTCTTTTTGTTTCGCCTATATATGATTCACGACACTCACAAGGAACTTGGTAAATGCATTCCTTATTTTGTTTGTTCTCCGGTTTTGTTTTACTAAGAAGGCTTCGAATTGTATTACAAGATTTAAAAGCTGTTTTAATATTAAAGTTTTTCGCTACTCTTCACTACTCTGCAGCAGAATGGTTACAGCCTTAAACTTATAACAGATACTATTTCTAAATTTCAACAAACAGGACAGAGATTACAAGACCAAAACCAGGCAAATGCATTCCTTACAATTCAATATGTTAAAGGAGTATCAGAGAAAAAAACTATCTGTTAGGCTTAAGGAACATCAGACGAATACCCAAAAAGGTGAAACAACGGAATCAGGAATCGCCGAACATGCATAGTCAAAACAACACCCAATGAAGTGGGCAGAAGCAAAGGTTTTGCACAGGGAGTCACACTGGAAGAAACGTAAATTCCTTGAAGCTGCCTTTATTGGGCAGAATCAGGGTATTTTCAGTAAACCAAGTGTTGAAATTCTAAATATTTGGAAGCCCCTCCCTGGGCGGAGCCAACTTCTTAAACTTTAAGGTTGAGTGATTTCTCACAGTATATAAGTACGTAGCCTTAGGAATTGATTGTAGTTTGCACCTGAAGACGATCAGAGATTGTACTGATCGAAATGTCGTGTATAAATAAAATATAGACAATGGAAGTCCGAAACCCAGATTTATTTTCACTACACAGGGTGTTCCAAAAATTTTAGTACCTCCTAAATCTTGTCTATTGAAACATTTATAAAACTCTTCTTTTCTATGTTAAGAGGGGGGGGGGTCTAACACTGTTGGGACACCCCTTAGAGGAACTACCTAAACATACCCAGTCCAGCGAAAACTCGACAAAACAAAAGTAATAGGATGGTAGGACTTTGTAGAGTATTTGATCAAATAATATAACCAATCCATCCAGAATCTTTAAGTAGTTCATCTGAATCACACCCTGTTTATATATCAGGTAATAATTGCACACTTGAAATTACTGCTTAAAATTAGGTACAATATTGCTTAATTAATAGAAGAATTTCAAAACAAAGGCAGAAAACTGCCTTTTAAAATAAAAAAGTACATAAAAAATAAGAACAAAAATATTCACTGGACAAAACTAAGATGTACCAATATGCTCTATGGATGTAACAGGTAATTAGATAAAATATTGTGTGATGTAAATGAAAATATTTTGAACGATTTACTTAACATTTTCTCTGTGCCGAAAAATGAAACGTGAAAAAAAATGTAAATGCAAAAATTCTTATTTTCTCATTCCCTAGTCCACCCCAGTTTTTACGTTTTAAACATAATACAAAGATATAAATATATAACATAATATAAAAATTGCAAAAACGAGCTTTAAAACAATAACATACACTGAAAAACAAACTTAGCTAAGGCACACTTTTGGTATTTTCGTTGGCACTCATTAAAAATCGCCTTTGGCTGATTTCTCGGCCTATTGCACACTAATCACTACACAAAAGATAAGAAAACAACTGGGTTAGACTCACCCCTGATGTCCGTACTCGGCTATCGAATCCCCGTGATGAATCACCATGTAGTCGTGGTAGTACATCATAATTGACAGCGGCTGGCCGATAATTATGGATGTCCACACTACGATGTTGCCAAGTCTCGATCCGTAGCGTTTTTCGACGAATTTGCAAAAATAGGAGAGCGGAACTTGAAACATCATGCCGGCGAAGGCCCAGATTTTGTAGGTTTTCAAAGGTACGCTGACCTAAAAGAGAATCATCTATTATACAGGGTGAGTTATAAGTTCGGACTTCATTTTTAAGTACTCTTGTTTTCAAAAAATCAAACGCAAACATGCATTTTTCCCTATATCTCAAACTTTGACTTTTTATTAGTGTATATTCAAACACACCACCAGCTGGTAATGTCTGACAGCATTAAATTCGGTATTAGGATAACGTTATATGCACGCAAAGGAGGGTTTTGAGTTTAGTTTCTTGTTTCTAAAATCAATGTTTTAATCTCGGATATAATTATTTAATGATACCTAAAATCGCCAGTTGAACAGCAAATAAATATATATAACATTCTTTATTGCATAAGAGCAACTATCACTCGAGTTGCAGAAGACGACTAGTCTATAAGAAGATTGATGATATAATGAAAAAAGCGATGGATTCAAAATAACACAACGGATTGGAAAAAACTAAATATTAAATATTACTTAAAACAACAACAAAAATTATTATTTAGTGGGCGCACCATTCTTTTCAATAACACTCCGCAAACGCCTGGGCATTGAAAAACTTAAATTTTGACAATATTCATGACCTTCTGACAGCACCTCCAATGCGCGATGAATCGCCTAACTCTTCAGCATTTTGTGGTCTCCAGTTTCTCTGATAAATAATTTTGACAAGTCGACCCCATGTATTTTCTATTGGGTTGAGATCGGGGCTGTTGGATGGCCAAAGAAGAGTTTCAATATTATTGTTTTCAAACCACTGGCGAACAACATTAGCCGTGTGCACGGGACAGTTGTCCTGCTGATAAACGAAGTCGTTGTTTTCGTAAAACATGTGCACAGATAGCAACATATTATCCTCAATCTCAACATATCTTTGACTGTTGAATCTTTTTCCTTCCTTCCTTCCTTTCTTATCAATCAAACCTAGAATTTGGTGGACGATACCCTAAAATTCTTCCGCTGCTCGAAGATAACTGAAATACCACTCTCTCCCAAAAGCTATCATCATGAAGAACATTATTCAATGCAAAAAAAACCCTGGTCAGTTTTTGTTCTTCCGTTTTTTGGATGGAGAGGTTTTTTGCAGCAACTTGACAGGAAATTTCAATTTTTTAATCCTCCTGTTATTAGTTGATAAGGAACCGTTATATTAGATGGTTCAACGGATGTGACAAAAGGATTTTGTCCGAGGTGGTCGATAAGCCTTTCATCTTATATCTCAGAACTTACTGGCTTTCGTCCTGATCCATATTTTCCATCTTTTTTCATCGTACTATCGTCATTTTATGAACCCCAAAATAAGTGGCCGCTCTCTTTATAGACTATAACTCGAGTGATAATTTGTGCTTTCGTAAATGTTGTAATTTGCGGCATTTTTGACTTACCATTGAAAAGAGAATTTCAGCGAGAATTCAAATATGAAGTCAAAATAGGGGGTTGCTATTTAAGGTTCCCAGAATATTCTCCAAAAATAGCCCGCCAGAAGAGGATTTTACTTTTTACGGTAAATAGTAGATGGATCAAAAACAAAAGTGTATGTTTTAAAGATTATATATTTTTTTTCTTAAAACCCCTCTCTAGACCAACTGTGCCCCGCACTTACTTCCCATTGAGAAAAGTGTATGCAGTTTTTTTCTATCAACTGGTCACGGAGAAAAAGTGCTTTTTACACTTTGATGGACGAACATACAATAGACAAATTCACAGAAATAAAAAATAAAGGACCTCTTGCTCTGCGCGCTTGCAGGACATATTAAATTTGACTTTTTTTGTATCACATGAACTCGGAGAAATGCTGCATTTTTTATATTTAGGTATATATTTTTTTTTTACTTTTTTTAATTTTTTTTTTATTACTTTATTTTTTTTATTTTCAATTTTTTTTAATATTTTTTTTTATTTTACTTCATTTCTATTTTTTTATTTTATTTTTTTTTATTTATTTGATACTGAAATGATGCAACTTAAATAACATAAAATATTTTTTATGTAAGACCTGAGTATCAGGCGTCCCTTCGCGACTTTGTATGAACATCTGAGGAGGGAAAAGGAGCCGAGCCGGGTTTCCTCGGCAATTTTTGCAAAATAAAGTCTACAGTCAGAATTTTTTTAAAAAACAACCCTCTGTTATTAAATTTAATAACAGCTTTAAATTCGTATAAAGTTAAACACGGTTACAAAAAGTGTTCTGGGTAGAAAGAGTAGAAGGTTGCAGATTGAAAGACTGCGCTACAATGTTTTAATTTTTTTATTCTTTTAAAAATGTAGGTACTATTTTGTTTTAAATTTATTTGAACAAGATATTTCGTGAGAGTGCGAGACTGCTACAAATTTTCTCGTCGGGACTTTAGCATAACTGGTTATGGGAGGTCAGGCTCAGACTTTTCGAAGCTTTATTGAAAGAGCAACGTCAATCAGTAGTAAAAGTTTATGGATAAACGGGCATTTTAATTAATTTAGCGGATTCTAATTTCAAACTTTTACGCCCTTTGAAGGCAACATTTATCACTAAATTTGACGAGATCTTACTTAGGAATCTTTTAGTTAATTGTGGGCGACATCGGCAACAGCGTGTCGGTTTCTAAAGTTTATTATCTCTTTCTAAAGTTTATTATCTCTGTCTACCCCTGTAGAGACTGAAAGTTGCCAAAAATATGATGAAAACAGCTAATTTGATTTATCTTTATAATCTTTTTCATTTCTCTTTTAACACACATAAATCGGAAGAAGACGGTTATATGGGGAACTCTATGAGGGCCAGAACTTACCATATACTCGTGGAAAAAGGCACTGACAAAGAAAACCGTGGTCCCCGCAGCGGTTTTGGAGTAGCCCATATCGACCATGGGGAAGTATAGATGCCTCACGGCCCATCGGTGCACAGGGAGGTTCCACGTCCTCCAAAAAACGTCGAGGTTTTGGGAGTTCCACCAATCGGCGTAGAAGTTACGATCCGCAAAATGGAGGATTTCGCCAAGCAGGTTGAACCACGCGTGGAAAATGATGTAGAAGGCTATGAGCCAGGCCAAATGGTTGGGTATCTAAAATATTAAGAACATGTCGATAGCATAGTCCATTTCTTACAAGGAAAATAGCGCCAAATTGTTCTATAAGCGTGAAATTTTGTACGATTGTTAAATAGTTATTTACCTAACAGGTGCGGAAAGTGATACTTTTCCGCATGCGACGGTAGTTGCATAAACGACGCGGAGCGGAGTTCAGGCAAGCCGTCAAGGGCGGAAAAGATACTTTTCGCACATGTTAGGTACAACATTTTTCCTACTTGCGTGAAAACCGTCCAGACAACATTATATTTTCACTTCTAGGTATTAAAATAGCAAAAAACTGTGTTTTTTTTGCATTTTCTTTACATTTGACTTGAAAAATATATCTAAAAGGTTGAACCACGCGTGGAAAATGATGTAGAAGGCTATGAGCCAGGCCAAATGGTTGGGTATCTAAAATATTAAGAACATGTGTCCCCAGCATAGTCCATTTCTTACAAGGAAAATAGCGACAAATTGTTCTATAAGCGTGAAATTTTGTACGATTGTTAAATAGTTATTTACCTAACAGGTGCGGAAAGTGATACTTTTCCGCATGCGACGGTAGTTGCATAAACGACGCGGAGCGGAGTTCAGGCAAGCCGTCAAGGGCGTAAAAGATACTTTTCGCACATGTTAGGTACAACATTTTTCCTACTTGCGTGAAAACCGTCCAGACAACATTATATTTTCACTTCTAGGTATTAAAATAGCAAAAAACTGTGTTTTTTTTGCATTTTCTTTACATTTGACTTGAAAAATATATCTAAAAGGTTGAACCACGCGTGGAAAATGATGTAGAAGGCTATGAGCCAGGCCAAATGGTTGGGTATCTAAAATATTAAGAACATGTGTCCCCAGCATAGTCCATTTCTTACAAGGAAAATAGCGCCAAATTGTTCTATAAGCGGGAAATTTTGTACGATTGTTAAATAGTTATTTACCTAACAGGTGCGGAAAGTGATACTTTTCCGCATGCGACGGTAGTTGCATAAACGACGCGGAGCGGAGTTCAGGCAAGCCGTCAAGGGCGGAAAAGATACTTTTCGCACATGTTAGGTACAAAATTTTTCCTACTTGCGTGAAAACCGTCCAGACAACATTATATTTTCACTGCTAGGTATTAAAATAGCAAAAAACTGTGTTTTTTTTGCATTTTCTTTACATTTGACTTGAAAAATATATCTAAAAAGTCGAATTGGACCCAAAAAATCGATAAAAAAAAAGCGTGTGTAAATATTTTTTACGCACGCCGTGCGCGAAAACTTCGTGCAGAAAAGGCACAGGGTAAATGCGTGCATAAAAGTGCACTTTTACGCACGCTAGTAGGAAAAACGACATTTTAAGAGATTTGACCTGAGAAGATACTAACCTGTCGATGATTAGGACTCACTGTCGTTATTTTTTCAAAATGACGACCATATAAATTTATTAGATTTCATATAAATAGTAGTTTTAATAACTAGTGGCTAAAATAGGGCTTTTTTTTATAAGCGTTGATTTAAATAACGAGCGCAGCGAGGTATTTAAAAACGCGAGTAAAAAAAGCACAGTTTAGCTGCGAGTTGTTAACACTATTTTTTTTAATACCTTTTCCAAAAAATACAAGAAAAACAGGAAATAGTTATTTAAACAACAAGGTTTGAAAACGACTCTTTGCAAACGATCGACACAGTTTGGTGGACCGAGCGGAAGGCGAGGTCCACAAGTCGAGGTAGTGTGCAAAGAGGTTTTCAAACGAGTTTTTTACGATACTTTTCATACGACTGCAAATAAACAGAGACCAGAAAAAAAAATCAATTTAACTCCTTTTTATAAATAAAGTGTATAATATTCTACTTGAAGTATCTAATCAACAAAACAAAGGAGCCGTGACGGTTGCTATGGAACTCAGCCAACTTATATTGTTGGGTGACAACAACAAAAATCACAATGACGGGAGACCCGTGTGCAAAAATGACGTAAGCATGCGCAAAAATGACGTAAGCGTGTGCAAAACGTTTATCACACGGCGTGCACAAAATGCCGTTTTCAGATCGTGTTCTCCATGCGCAAAACCCCCTTTTTCAAGACAGTTGTATAAAAATACTTTTAAAAATCTTGAACTAAGAGCACTTCTCGCAACACTCTATCCTTACACTATAAATCAAGGTGGCTGGTAAATGAAATAACAATGGTTTCCATAGCGACGTGCCAGTTTGATATTTTGACGATGTTTTTAAATGATTTTTTCGGAAATACTTGGTTAAAGCTGGCAGAAATTGCTAATTTTTAGGCAAGAATAGTTAGATTTTGACAATATAACCATATTCCGCTATTTCTCTTTAATTTTGGGTAAAAAACGGACAGAAACCTTTTTTTGCACCCGTGATTTGTTTTGTTTTTTTTCATCGGTAACCATAAAAGCCATGTTAGTTATCTGCAGAGGGTTACTAAAATTATATTTTGGAAGAAGGTATAAAAAAAATGTTTTAAAGTTAGTATGACTTTCAATGACTTTCGAAGTTTATAGTTCATTTGAAAGAGTCTAATTTTTAAGAAATGCGCGGACTCGTCGATTTTTGGTCGAGCGGGACACATTTTGGTTATCTTAAAATTTTTGTAGCGTGCATCCCCTTCGAGAAGTAAACGTTACCCCTAAATTTTGAACAGGGAAAGTGGGTCGAGTGATACCTTGTTTTGAAGATCTCTTAAATGTCTCAACGTGTAAAAATTTTGAAAATCTCGCTTAGTTTTCGAGATATTCATTTTAAAAATAAACTCAAATTCTACAGGTAAATTTCACTTATCTTTAAGAAAAACAAAGTCGACATGTCCGGGAATTTCTCAAAAAATAAAAAATTACTTTGTAAAAAAAAACTATTTTTGCATTGTTCCATGCAACTGTAGAACTGAATATCTCGATGAATTTTCGAAATTACGCGATTATAAAGACATTCGAAAGACCCTCAAAACAAGGTATCACTCGACCCACTTTCCCTATTAAAAATATAAGGGTAAAGCACGTAACAAAAAATTTCAGGAGAGACAAAATGTGTCCCCTTTGAATAAAAAATCGATGTGTCCGAGACTTTTTCTAAAATCAGCCTCTGCATATGTGAATCTTGGGTGGGAAGTTTTTAAAATCAAGTATTATCACAAAATTAGTACTGTAAAACTTTTGATCTACGACCAACGAATAATATTAATTTTACGACCATCTCAACACGATTTTAACGGCTCACTTACGGTCCTAGGTTAATAATAAAGCTTAGACGTAAACCACAAGATGGCGTGAGAAGCGATGAAACTTTATTTTATAAGAGCATTAATTAAGACAATAAATATTTATTAAACGTAAATAAATCTAATCTAATTTTAGTACCTAACCAAAAATAAGCCCCATTAAATTGACATATTAGGCATTTTTAAGAAAAAAAAACCTTGTGTTTAAAAAGATATATGTAAAGTCCCTTAGTCACCTTATTTGTTTTGACGTTTTAGATAGAACGTCATTGAAACGTCTGTTATGAAGGTTGTTGACTTAAGGCTATAGTTTCTCCCCAGATTTAGATTTTAAGTAAAAAAAAGTACAACTGGCAACGCCTTGTTCTTTAATTTTTTAATCTTTTGCCAGAGTGCACAGGGAAAACTAAACATCAGAATTAGCTGAAATTTTGCAGGAGTGATCATTTTTAAATGCTTAACAAAAATATCTGAAGGATTTTCCAAAATTTTCAATTATTTCTTCTTCAAAATAAAAGCTCTGGTGCTGTCGTCTATCCCAAAAGCCTCAAAATAATTGCGGTTTAGAACAAACAGAAAAAATAGAGAAATACTCACAATTTCCTCTGGATTACGTTTTTCCTTTTTATATTTCCTTGCTTTAGCGAAAATAAAAACTAAGTTTCCTCTTTTCTAAAAGCCTGTACACTCTGGAAAAGAAAACCGATCAATCACACTTCATTGAATTTGGGAGACACACGCAGCTCAAGTGTTAGCCGATAGACCGCAGAATTTATACGATTCCATGGTAACTGCAGGTGTTTTGTCAACAAACTTTAAATCGGATCGCATTGGGACAGAAGAGTATTTTTACGTTTTCTGACAGAAAAACCATTCGAGGTTATGTTTATCTTTCAAAAATGTGTTTTCAAAAACATTGTTCTAAAACAAATATGAAACCACTCCGCGTGTGCGGTCGCCCGCCGAAAAAAGCCTAGCGCTGCGCGGGAATTACCCCGAGTCTATCAATACACAATTTTGTTTTTATTTTGATTCGACCATTTTTTTTTATTTAAATTATTGCGGCATAGTTATGTGCAATTGTACTAGTGAAATCTTGGAGTGCAAAGGATAGTTTTAGAATCTCAGTTTCAAAAACACACGGATACTTGTGTACTAACAAAGCAGGTCAGTAAAGCTCCATTTAGAGGTTGGAAAGACTGTTGCTAGTCGTTGACTATCCTGTTTAAAATAGAATACGATTATTTCGTCTAGCGCCAGTAGCCGATTTTTGAATCTGCATGCTTTAAAGTTAACCTGTTGTCGGTATCAGCTAGTGGGAGTGTTTCCAAATCAATTATAAAAGCACCTGTAAATGCAACCTTAAACATTACACCCAGTTACTTTAATACGTTGTTGGGTAGCGTTTAGGTAATTCCGCAATAAATCGTTTTCTTTTATTTTAGTATTTTACTTGGTTTTTTAGCGGCGCAGAACGCGAAAAGTCAAAATAAGTAACCCAGCCCTAAATTTTTGACCCGGTGCTAAAAAATCTCTGGTGGATAAACATAAATAAAGACTCCGCGTTGCCATGGAAAACAAATTCAATGACGTAAAATTATGCAAAAAAATCAGGTCAACATAGTTAAATTGATTCAATTTGAAACAGTGTTGCTAAAAACAATTCCTCAGATTGTAACTACGACCGTAAGAGTGTTTGCGTTTGATATTTTTAATAATTTTTGATATTCATTATGACATTCTCATTGGTCGTAGGTAAAGTATAGTGCATATTATTGTCATTACACGCTCAGATAAACTTCATCTTTGCGTTTAATGACCATCATAACATGCTTGTTATATAACCTACTATAATTACACAAAACAATTTGTCTTACCGCCAATTTCAACATTCTTTCGGTGGCGTGCGTCACCTCCATGTTACTAAACGGAATCAGAGAGTTCTTAATAGAAGGAATCATCCATTGCTGAATCACCGCCAAAATAATCTGGGTACCGACGATCACTTCGAAAATTCTCCTGGCAAGGAAACGCTTCCTGATTCTTTCGGTTCTCGGGAAGTTCAGCTCGTAGCACAACGTGGGCACCAGCATGTAGTAGTAGAGATCTTTGAGGTTCAGGTTGTCTGGGTACTGAACCAAACACTTTTCGGAACTTCTGAGGTCTTCGTCGGATACTTTGTCACCTTAAAAATTCATACTCGTCACAGTGTCTATACTTAATTATGTAATCAAATTCGAAAAAGAACCCCGCACACAAACACCAATAAATTTGTATCTCGGTCGAATTTAATAATATTCTGGTATGCTGTAGTGCAAGTTAATATTAGAAAACTGTGTAGGTAGTTTCTGAGATATTTGCACGTAAATTCGGGAAACATGCCCAACTGGGCTATATTCCAATGGCAAAAAAACACATTTCTTAAACGAATTAAACCAAAATAGAGACGAAATTAAATTATCCAGATATTGTAGTTTCACCCAGTAGGAATTTTTTATGCTTCAGTTAGACAGTTTGTATACAGAGGCTAGTCAAAAATAAGGTTTTTAGCTATATCGATATAGGCAGTATTTGAGGCAAAAAGAAATGGTGCGCAGCTAAAACTTTTTATTTGCGTCATGATAAGATAATTCGACTGAGTCTCGTTCATTTACCATCATTACTTCTTAGTGTATGAATTTTTAAAATTGTCCATCGGACAGCCATTTTTTATCCAAAACTGCCCGCATTGTCCATGGACCATTTATGGACATCCATTGGACATAGATTTTTCCTGATACAATGCATGACAAAAAAACTGAGTCCAAAGGACTTCCAATTTTAATCCATAAAGAACTGCTTTTTTTCAGTTAGTTTTTGGATATCCAATGGATAACGATGTTTCTTGGTCCATCGGACCAAAAATAAACTATATCCGGTGGACGTCCATTTTATGTCCTGAGTAAGTGATATGTACCTTATACATTGACTAAACATTGAATATTTTTTCAAAAAATCTATGTCAATCGGGCTTGGCCTAAGTTGGCACATTAATAAATATCTTTTAAATGTCTTTTGTCCGAACTGTTTTGGATATGTTTTTTCTTATTCATTAAACAATAAAATTTCTTCCATATCTAGCCGAATTATTTGTATATTATAGGTAAGTATTTTTCATTATTTTAGACTAATTGATATTTTAGTATTTTAATACCCATCCTTTGCTAGGAACTCCATCCTCGGGGATCGAGAATCAGACTTATGATATTGGAGTGCTTTTGAGAAAACTGTCCAGTGGACAGTGTCCACTGGATATCCATTCACTGAATCATTTGAAAATCGTAGAAAATATTTTGATACAATTTTTATTTACAGGGTTCCTAAGCAAATCCTTAGGGGGCCAAGCAGCCGTGTATAAGACGCAGACAAACGGAAAAGCACATTAGGCAAAAAAGGATGGGCATGGGGCGATGTTGTCACTACATCTTACACGTAGTAAATCCATTCCAGGTTGTTGTTTTCTAATGTTTTCCATTTTCATACCTTTAGGACTGGAATAAAAATTGTTTTTGCTCGACTTTAATACCCAACTGATGAAAGATATCGTAAAAAAAAATATTTTTCGGCTTTTCAATTTGTAACCAAACTTTATCAAGCAAATAGGACGGGTTGACGCCTTCGAACGTCCAACCCGGGTTTTGCACTTTGATTCGAAATCAAAAAGGAGGAACAGTCAGATGTGGGGCCGTGCACAAATTACGTAACGGTGATTTTACCAATTTTTGACCCCCTCCCTATGTAATGTTTTGTAACGGTTTGGCAGGCCACTTCCCTAATATTACTTAACGATTTCAAGACCACTACCCCCCCCCCCCCCCCCAAAAAAAAAACTTTTCACTTATTTTCATTCCAAATTTTCTTAGTTTCACACAAATGCAAACGCTGTCGAAAACCCCCCTCCCCCCTACGTAACGTTTTGTAACCCCCCTTCCCCCTATGACCATTACGTAATATGTGCACGGCCCCCGTAGTCCCAGTGGAGGAGGGCGAGAAAATTGATATTTTTTTCTTAAAAATTATACTCTTTAGACCTATTTCTTTGCGTTCCCGAAATTACGTAATTTTTGAAAAACAATTGTAAGCGGCGCCATTTTTATTTCGTGCTTTGTTTTTCTAACATTTTTGCGTTCGGCTAATTTAAATGAAAAATTTTTGCCTGCGGCGCCCTTTATCTTCTCACTCGAAACCAAGATCCCCCGTTTTAGGAAAATTGATCCCGTCTCTGTTTCTAAATTTTTTCGAATAAAAGTAGAGTATGACCATGGGGGAAATAATTTTTTTCTACGGTATGACGAAAATTTCGAGAAAGTTGAAAAAAAAAATAAAAAAAGTGGCAGAGCTGAAGTTTTTCGTAAAAAAAACGTTTTTTGTAAAGAAACAGAGCAAAATAAATCTTTTCACCCCTTTTTGGGTGTTACAAATATTGGCAGCCCCTCATTTTTCGCTTTTACCCTCCCGCTAGTTTTGAAGAATTGGTTCGCCTCGAAAATATCAAATGTAGTGTAGGGCCAGCTTTATTTAAAATCAATAATATCGCAAGCAAAAAGCTCTGCAGGAAAAATAGCGCCGTTTATTGATTTCTTTGACTGCTAGTGCTAGCTGCATGGTTTGGCCGTTTTCGGATAGATGTCACTAGTAGAACAGAATGGAAAGAAATTTAATTAAAAGCGAAGATATTTCTTTCTAATGTTAACAACCTCACGAGTTTATCGCTCAGTATCGTAAATAATGGACCCTGCCGCCTCCTTTAAGCAAGAAAAAGCTGTGGTTTGGACCTGAAAACATCTAATTTTTAATTAGTTTTTCCTCGATCATCTCATGGTGTGGCCGCCATCTAGCGGAATTTGCAGACATCTTGTCAACGGTTATTATTGCAACTATAATTTATGCTCACAATGAAAGAGTGGCAACAATTTTTTCTCATGAAAGCCGTCCGGAGATAATAACAAACTGGCACCATTGCTCAATATACCTGTTTCTTTTGTGCGCGCAGAACTTTCTATGCCATTTCTGTTTCATTTATTGAAATCCTATCCCTAAGGAAAATCTTAGGAACCCTGTATAAGGGTCTTAACGGGATTTTTGACTGTACCTTTTTTACAAATTTTTTATCTATTAATGCTAATCCATATACCATAAGGCATCGACAGTTACTTTTCTGTGTTGGTTTCTCACTTTTTTGCTTAATATTGAATTAATTTTTTTATCTTAGTATTTTTCCGTTAAATTTTAGTTCTTATTTTAAGGATTATAGTGTATTACCATACTACCTAGGTTAAGATATTAAAGTGTAATATGTGTTAACTCGTTATTGGACAGCTTCGTCTGTCTGTGAGTTGACATTTTTTGTAAAATCAAATACAAATAAAATAAAAATAAAAACAAATATATCCAGTGTACCAAGAAAATTAGACCAACGGATATACATTGTATTTAATTTTTTCCAACAGTGAACCATACAGATACTTTTTGGATAGCTAGTGTATAACTTTTGGATAGAATTTCGTTCCACTGTATAGTCAAAATATTAGGGAAATTTTGAAACGCTTCAAATGTTGACCACTTTGACAGCGTAGTGTTTAACAACTACTACCATGCATCGATTTTACCAGAGTTTTTGGAACACATTAGCAACTGTCACTCGTAAAAAAATTGAGATGATAAAAACCGCAAAATTGGGCTTTATTTTACAAAATAAGTGTTTTACATAAATTAACTCTGTGTGTCGGACTTCCATTGTCTATATTTTATTTATACACGACGTTTCGATCAGAGATTGTACTGATCGAAACGTCGTGTACAATAAAATATATAAACACAGAGTTAATTTCTAACACATCATTGTCTCAAACTTTCAAACAAAGTGTTTTATATGTTGGAACCTGGTATTATTTTATTGTTTTTAAAATTAATTGTGCCAAAATTCTATAAAACTAACCATAAAAATAACCACAACGAAATGGATTCGTAGCTTGCGGCAGTGGTAGTCAACAGAATGACGTTTAGCTATTGCGCAGGCGCAGTAATTACCACAACCACTACGAAATGTCAAATAAGCGTTCCAAAATATCTCTATTGAAATTTTTGGACTTTTTTGGAATGTCCAAGAGCCGTCCAACGTTTCGACAATTCTATTATCCAATGGATATGCCTTGGACAAAATGTCTTAGATTTGGTTGTCCAATGGACTGCTGCATTGTCCAGAAAACTCTCTCCACTGGACATCCTTGGGACAGAGTTGTGCTGTCTGAGTTAAACCCTTGTAAAAATAAGGTTTTCACAAATATGCCAGAGACCTAGGATAACCTAGAAAAAATGTACCCTGTAACAGTTGAGCTATTATTTATAATTTTCCTGAACCTTAAAATATCAGAATTACAAAAGTATCGAAAACAATTAACGAAAAACATCAAAATTACAAATTGATAGAAAATAATATGCCCGATATCCTTAAATGAACAGAACCACAATCTATCCGAATGAATCGCTATTGGGCATGCGCCAAATTTAAATCTCTAGAGCGCCGTAGGCCCTGGATTGCGGCATTGACAAGTTTCGGGAAAGTTTCTCTATTTGGAAGGTTACACGGGGATTTTTTTTTATTAAATGATTTTATTTAACTTCACAGTTTCTGGCTGTCTAACTGTCCATCAAATCTTGCGATTCATTTTTGACACACTTCCTGTGAACCGATTTTAATGAAATTTGGAAGACTAATGTAGGTCTGATGACAATACAATATTATAAAAAAATTTGATGGTTGAGTAAAAGGGGGTAAATTAATACAATATCACAACTTACTTCGACTCTTCCCTGCCGTAAGCCTTGCAACGAATCGTGGCTATCTCTATATCATTTTTGGACAGATTGGGGTTCTTGAATTTTGTGGTTTGGCATTTCTGGTTTCTAGTTTTTTATAGGGACCCAATTTTTCCATAGAAATGTTTGCTTTTTAAACCCAATTTAAATAAACAAAAACTAACCATTTTTCTTGAGAGCTGTCTCTTGATCTCTTTGCAACTGGCTCAAAGACACTGACTGTCTCCTTATGGAACCTTTGGAGTTTTGTTGGCTGAGGCGACACCACATGTTGACTTGGATGTACGACCACAGTTTTAGGAAAATTACCGTGTAAACAGAGCACACTGTTGAGGCCCCCACTAAAATAAAAAAAGTGGAAACGAAATTAAATTTATTGTAAATAAAAGACAAAAATGTAGATTAAGATGTAGTGAAGAAAGTGGGGGTTGTACTAGAACCCAGAAGTTGCAAAATGTGTATGTTTCCTGTCCCTAATTTTTTAAAGAAAAACCGAGGAAAAACTCGCGATCCTAAAAAACATACACGGATTTATATTGTTAAAGGTATTCCCGAGAATATTCCCAATGATTCCCAAGTGATTTCCAGGCAATTCCCATGTGATTCCCAGGAAAAATGTGCAGTGATTATCAACCACGAATTCCCCCTCGACAAAAACGCATTTTTAGAAAAACTAAAACACTTGAAAATCAAAAACGTATGAATGCGACAAAGATGTCCCTATTTTTTAAAAGAAAAACGCATTTTTAGAATAATTAAAGAACTCGAAAAACAAAAGCATGGCAACAACAAGGGGTCTTCATTTTTTTTCCTAGTATCTCTAAAAAAAACTTACTTAAACTGAAGCCGTCCTTAACATGTATGACAACCATTGGCACTAATATCACAGCTAGCAAGTTAACAACATGTGCCGTCATACCCAAGGTTATTGGTACAACCTCCTAAAAAAAATTATCACGTGGCAAATAAGGCATTTGATTAATATAATAATAATAATAATAATAATAATAATAATAATCATAATAATAATAATAATAATAATAATAATAATAATAATAATAATAATAATAATAATAATAATAATAATAATAATAATAATAATAATAATAATAATAATAATAATAATAATAATAATAATAATAATAATAATAATAATAATAATAACCCCGTGTGGGGTACGGGTTGACATCAAGAATATCCCCACGGTAATCTCTGCCTGTCGTAAAAGGCGACTAAAAGAGAAAACCGCCTAGTGTGTTAGCAACTCACAAAGCGAGCAAACTAGTTCCTTGCTATAAATACAAGAAGTAAAAGATATTCGGGCGTGGCAGATAACCAG
This sequence comes from Oxystoma pomonae, assembly GCA_963921995.1. Taxonomy (NCBI): domain Eukaryota; kingdom Metazoa; phylum Arthropoda; class Insecta; order Coleoptera; family Brentidae; genus Oxystoma; species Oxystoma pomonae. Next base: position 114,015,407 of record OY998166.1, on the reverse strand, counting down.
GCCATATCTGCTCGGACACGTCAGGAGGACCCTCGGCCTGGCTCGAGTCAGGGTGGACCAGGTGGCACCCCCTCGAGTACGGAATCCACCTCGCATGAAACTGGAGTAAATAGCAGCCAATCAGCTACACGAAGAAGAAATAGACAGCCTGTCCCTCAAACAGCTCCAACCGCTATGGGTGCTGCGCAGGATACTCAGCCAGCGCTCACTCAAGCGGGAATGCCTAGGAGACGCATGAGATGGACTTTAGAAATGAACCAAGACATAATGCGTACATTTTACAGAGTCACAAACCTAGGTAGAGATAAACCAGGCTATAGGCAAAAGATGCATACAGAATTTGCCAGAAAATATTTACATCTTGAAGTTACCGAGCAAAGGGTGGTCGATCAGTACCGAACCATACTAAAAAACAAACTTCTCTCAGAAGACACTATTAACACAATAAAACAAGAAATTGATCGCGAATCCAGAAGAAGTATGCGACGTACCATTGAAAATCGACATAGCCTAGCCTTTGAGGACCAAAACGAAACCGCCCAACAAAACCAAGGGTCAATCATAAACAACCAAACAGAAGGCAATCTTGAACTTTTAACTTCCGAAATGCAAAAAGCAGTGCTTGAATTTGAAGGAACTGATCCATCAACTAGGCCAGTATTGCCAAAAATAAACACATCAAAAAACTTGACAGCAGCACTGGAAAACATGAATAATAATATCCTTCCTCAGCATGTTCAAGAAGCTACCTGCCTAGAGAACCTCCATACAATAATTTACTGTGCGGGTACTGCTATTAGCAGATTACTGGGCATTAAAACAAAAACCTCTACTAATCTGGTAAGAAAGACTTATGAACCTGCATGGTCGAAAAGGCTGCAAACAAAGGTGGATTCGCTGCGCAGAGATATCGGCCGGCTTACAGAATATCAAAAGGGAGTCAAAACGCACAAACTTCAAGATAAAGTTAAAGCTATAGTCGAGAAAAACCGAACACACTCACGAAGAGATGCAGACAATAGCACTGTGCCACAATGCCTTGATACACTCCGACAAAAACTGGGCAAATATGCTTCCAGACTAAAAAGGTACAAATGCAGTAACCAGAGGAAGCAAGACAATATCCTCTTTACAAAAGCTGAAAAGAAATTCTATAGGCAGCTTACTGAACCCAATGAAAAAATGGAATGCAATTATCCAACCAAAGAGACGATAGACAATTTTTGGAGAGAGCAATTAGCCACCCCAGCAAGTGCCAATCTTAATGCTTCATGGATAACTACTGAAACTGCCTGTTCGCAAGCCTATGACAACATGGTCTTTCGACCATTTACAAAACCCGAGATTAGCAAGATACTCAAAGAAATGCACAACTGGAAAGCACCAGGACCAGATGGCGTTCAAAACTACTGGCTTAAGAAATTTGTCTGTACCCACGAAAAACTAGCAGAATTCATTAACGAAATCCTAAATCAACCTAAAAAAATGCCACAATTCTTGACGCAGGGCATAACATATTTACTACCAAAAGACCGGCAGAACACTTACGATCCTGCGAAATACCGCCCGATAACCTGTTTACCAACGATGTATAAACTGATTACATCATGCATCACGAATAGAATTTATGATCACTGCAATCAGAACAACATTATAGCAGAACAACAAAAAGGTTGTACCAAAAACGCAATGGGCTGCAAAGAACAACTAACTATTGATTCTGTAATATGTAACCAAGCGTTTGCGAAGAACAGAAATCTTTACATGGCATACATAGATTACAAAAAAGCATTCGATTCTGTCCCCCACGACTGGCTGCTAGCCATTTTAAAAGTATACAAAGTAGATAGGCTTATAGTTGACTTCTTGGAGCACGCGATGAGATCATGGCGTACATCTATTATACTTAAAGATGCAAATATTCAAACCAATACAATTTCCATAAAAAGAGGGATCTTTCAAGGGGACTCACTAAGTCCACTATGGTTCTGTCTTGCCTTGAACCCACTCTCTAACAGATTAAACTCAACATCCTACGGGTTTAGCTTAAAAGAAAATAATAGAGAGCTCTTAAAAATAAACCACCTATTATACATGGATGATCTAAAATTAACAACTGCAACAAAGAAACAACTAGAAGAACTACTCGGAATTGTCGAGGGATTTTCAAATGACATAAAAATGCAATTTGGTCTTGATAAATGTAAAACCCTTAACATAATCAGGGGTAAAATACAACCAGGAGACTTTCAAACAAGAGATGGACAACTTATTACAGCCATACAAGACGGCACCACTTACAAATATCTTGGAATGAAGCAGTCCCAACGAATAGAGCAGCGATTAATGAAAAAAGAACTAGAACAGTCTTTTGTTCAAAGAGTACGTACAGTCCTTAAATCAAAACTAAATAGTAAAAATCTTTTTAAAGCATTAAACACGTATGCATGCGCTGTTCTTACTTATTCGTTTGGAATTATTAACTGGACAAGGACAGAATTAGATGCTTTACAACGTAAAATGAGAACTATGCTGACAAAATCACGTATGCACCACCCTAGAAGCGCCGTGGAGAGAACCACTCTACATAGATCGGAAGGTGGAAGAGCTTTGGCAGACATAGGAGAAAGATTAGACCAGCAAATAGCAAACCTTAGAAAGTACTTTTTAACGAAAGCAACCCAGTCTGAAATTCATCGAGTCGTCTGTCAAATAGATAATGCAACCCCATTAAAGCTATCACAACACCAGATACCAACACATCACCAAACAAAGGATGAAAAAATTCAACACTGGAGAGAAAAACCGCTGCATGGAAGACACCTGAATGAGGTTACCCAAGAAAATGTCGACAAAAGTGCGTCGAACTACTGGCTAACTTCAGGACATATGTTTCCAGAAACAGAAGGATTTTTAATGGCAATACAAGATCAAGTTATTCCAACTCGAAACTATTTAAAATATATAGAAAAAAAGACTCTTCAATAACTGATGGAAAATGCAGGTATGGATGCCAAGCACAAGAAACGATACAACATATTACGAGTGGTTGTCAAGTGTTTGCAGCGTCTGAATATAAAAACCGCCATGATTCGGCTGCAAAAATTCTGCATCAAGAGCTAGCACTTAAATACAACCTAATATCGAATGAAAAACAGCCGTATTACAACTACACGCCAGAAACTATCTTAGAAAATGACAGCCATAAGTTATACTGGGATCGCAGTGTGCTAACGGATCAGACTACTCCTCATAATCGGCCGGATATTATTATGGTAGATAAGATAGCACGAAAAGTTACACTTATTGACATTGCCATCCCGAACTCTCACAACTTACGCGAGAAGCATGCTGAGAAAATTGCAAAATACCGGGACTTAGAAATTCAAATAAAAAGACAATGGAACATGCAGAATGCCGAAACAATTCCAATTATTCTGTCAACCACGGGAATCATACCCAAAATACTGCTTACTAACCTGAAGGCACTTGAACTAAATAAAAACGTCTATATCCCCATACAGAAGTCGGTGCTGCTTGGAACTTCAAGAGTTGTTAGAAAATTTATGGGAGAACAACCAAGAATAGGACCCGAAAGGGCGCCCACCGAGCTCAATCCCACTGATATCTAGATATCTGGGATGAGTAAATGTTCCCCTCAGAGGGAGTGCGAAATGACCAAGAGAGGTCAAAATCAGATAATAATAAAAATAAAAAATAATAAATCAAGATCAAAGAAAAATACAAAACAAATATATATATAAATAAAAAATAATTAAATAAAAAAAAAATTGAACAAAAAAATGTGTAATATAAACTGTGAATACTTAAATAGGAGAAAAAAAATGTGAATTTATCTTTATTTATTTATTTATTTAAAAGCTGGTTTAAATTTAAATTTAATTTTGAAATTGCATTTGAAATTGCACACACAACCTCTATATTATAAACTTGTGATAGGCAAACAAAATATTAACATTTTACAAGAAATGTCCCATCAAATCAAATCAAGTACTAAAGGGTTCAAAATGATTTTCAATTTTAAAATTCCGACTCTTCCAGGTTTTCCCTGACCATTTTCTAACAAATTCCCTGACATTTTTGTCCATGTTACACTTTTTCAAATTTAGTCTCGTAGTCTCTGTACACTATTTTTTCCCCTTATTAGTTAAGTTATTATTTGAAAAAACTGTTACCACCGCCTATAAAACTATAAAATATAAGCAAATTTGCCAAACCTTTAACCAATGGTTACTAAATCGTATAGTAATATAGTATAGTAGCGGCTAGGTAGTCCACACCTTCACCAAACATAAAATATAAGAAAGTTTTTTTTTTCTGACGCGCATACGCCAAGCTGTAAACCTTGTAATTGGGTTTATTAACAGTCATCACTATAGTATTTAAGCACCACAATACATTTTCCTGAATATCACAAATAATAATAGAATTTTTTGAGGTATTCGCTTCATTATTTTTCTTTGTCATCACACTCTCTTCATGGTTTTAACAATCCCTTTTAGTTTATGCGTTTTTTGAAAAAGTTCAACTTTATTTTTGTGTTTGGATCCTTCGAAGTGGGATTTTACTGCCTGGCTGCCCATGTTTGACACAGGACACACAAAAACTGATTTCGATTTTTTTTTACTGGCTTAATAAGCCACTTCACCCAATCAGTTGGGGCTTTAGTATCAGGATCAATCCAATCTATACTAAAATTAGTTTTTCTATAAGACATTTTTTAAATTCTTCCACTACCAGACAAACAAAACCACAAAAAAAAAGATTTCTGCAGGAAAACAGAAAAATTTTTACGCGCCTTAATTATAATAAGCAAAAAGAGTCTCTGTTGGTGAAAATGGTGGTAAGAGCCGGTGCAATAAGAGCGGAACTAAACAATAAATACACTGGCACGTTTTTTACATCATCATTAGTGCAGACAAAAATACGAATATAGCTAAGACAAACATAGTGACTCTCAGTTTCTTTTTTTTGCACTATGCCGCACGGTAACCAAAGAATTTCTACATTTACTGAATATTTTCTTTGTACCAGGTTTATTTCTAAAATAATCATAAACAGTTGCACACTATGGGTACTTTATTCCCTAACTTTTTCGTCATTTTAGGGCTTTTACTGACTTTCCCCTGACAGCATACAAATTCTCTGACGTTTCCAGGTTTTCCTTGACTACTTTGAACCCTAAGTAACTAATAAACTACTTTTAGATAAAGAGAAAAAACACTTAAATCAACGATTTTTCTCTGTCCGTTTTTTGTCACCAATTTTTTTCTTAATCTTGGACCCCAGATAAAAAATGATTTTGCGTTTAAATTATTCTGATAAATCCCCCTCTAAATAAGATATATGGCCGGTCTGTCGGAATTGTCGAGCTTTCATAACATTACCCTATTATCTTGAGAATTATCTATACTTACAACTGATAAGGCTTTTTCAATAATCAGACACAAAACAATTGGTACTGTTGTATCTAAAAAAAAATAATGTATAGAACTTTGCTCTGTTACTATTATTATTTCTCTAAAATGTTTATTTGCAGGTATTTTTTTGTCTGTAAGATCACATATACAGAAAAATACAAAGGTGTATATAACCTGTTATTTTTATATAATATTTTTTACTGATACTTTTCATGACAGAGATTATTCTAGACCTTTTTACTTACATAAAAGTAAAATTAATGAAGGGTGTTCAGAGCTCTCATCGCTCCATGTAAGAATATAAAACCACTCAATTGGGTCTACTCTTATGCCATATCTAAAAATAATAAATTCTTATTAAGAACACAAAAAATTTTTAAAAAAGATAAAAAAAAATAAAATGTAAAAACAAGAAACTGTATAATGGGGGTGGTCCAAATTCTCAATTTTTAACCACACATGTCAAGCCCTCTGAGCTATGTAAAGAACAACAACAATTTTTTCAATAGGTTTTTCAAGGATAAAAAACTTTTTTTTTTCTAAAAATAGAATCCCCAAAATTAGATTTTGTTTTAATATTGGCTTGAATTTTGGGGATGGGGATCATTTTGTCCATAAAAGAACCCCTATGGGGGGTAACAGCTCACCAGGCATGAAATTCCCCCATTTATAAATACATGGCATAACAGACATTGCATTCCCAGCAAACACAAATCGTCGGCATTGAATCGGGCTAATGTCGAAAACGTCGGCAGTGTGTCGGCATCGGCGACTACACTCTGGCCCGATGTTGGTCAGATTGCGATTTTCAGTTTTTGGTCAATAATCGGCAACTGATGGAGGTACACATTACTACAGTCGACTTTATGCCGACACCACTTTTGGACCGACGATGGTCCGATTGGAACTTTGTTTAATCGGTCGAAAATCGGCAACTGACGATGGCCCGATTTACTATAGTCGACTTTATGCCGAAGCCCACTTTATTTGCTTTAGGGTCGACGACGGTCCGATTGGAACTGTGTTTGATTGCTCGAGAATCGGTAACCGACGATGGTCCGATTACGTCACCTTAAAATTTTCAAACTGCTTAATAATTTCTCCCTAGTATGTAGAGATGGCGCTAATGTCACTATGTTCCCTGTACAGTGGAAGATAATATTATATATATAATGAGCAAAGATATTTCCAAACTAGAATGCAGACTTGACAAGATGGTGGTACTTCTCTATAAGAATCACCTCTTCTGCCAATTAAACCAGCCCGACTGGTTAAGCAACCGCATTATCGTCAATCGCCGACTTTGGACTGCTTGAGGAAACCAATGGCGGACTGGAATAGTTTACCAATGTCAGGCCCAGACCAGCTTGCCTATGGTAGACCGACCCAATTAAGCAGTTATGGGCGGATGGTCGGTACCATGTGGTTAAACCATATCGGACCTTAATCGTACGGCGACGGTATACCGATGTCAGCAAAAAGTCAAATTTACCATTTACATCGCAAAGCGGACAAAAAATACTGCTGGTCCAATGACGACAAATTCGGCAATCGACATCGGACCGACGAAGGCCCGAGGGAACCGTGTTTGCTGAGTTGACCTGTTTTTGCTTTTTTCAAAAACATCAGGACCTAAATTTGTTGATCGACAAAAATTTTTGGGCTTTGTGTGCTGGAAATGTCAAAATCCAGAAATCCAGAAAAAAGTATAACTTACCTTATTAAATTTTCCAAAAATAGCCTTAATCCTCCTATCGATAACAGCAAAAATGCCCAATTTACAAATCCTGTAAAGTTATCAAATTCCGAGTTCCATGAAAATAGAGAATCTCGTGGTTTGTGGCATCTAAAAAATAAAAAGCGATCCAACAAATTACAGATCATCCATATAAACTTAATTAATCAAGTGTAAAATTTTAATTAAAGAAATAAACAAAAACAACACCTCAACAAAAAAAACGGGACATTTAACCATCCCAACAATTTTTTTGGTTATGTGGAAGTCAAAAAACGGGATGTCTGGTAGGCTATAGGGTTGCCATCTCTAAAATTGTAAAACTAGGATAAAGACTTAAAAATTTATAATTAAAATAACTAACCTTATGGTTCAATTAACTATATTAAAAATGCCATTTTTTACACATTTTAAATGTTTTTGACAAAAAATTTTTTTTCAATTTAAACAAAAAGTTCTTTTAAAAATTTGATTATCTTCATGTTTTTTGTCAAATATTTATTAAAATTCAGTGTAGATTTAATTATGGATTTGTTGCCAAAACCACATCATAAATGCGCTGCACGCAAAAATTTTGAGAAAACTGTGCCTATTAAAAATGCTATTGCTTCTTAAATGCATTTTAAAAATGCCATTCTTTTTGAATGCTGTTGCTGACAAAAATTAAACTTAAATTAAACATTTATAGTGGTCCAGGCAAATGTTTAAAACTTAAAATTCTTCAAAAATTTCTTGTTTTTGTTTTGTGACATTAAAAGAAAAATGTGGGCTGAGAATCCTGCAAAATCCAGACTGCTCCGGCTGAAAAAGAAAATCATAAAATCCTGAACATGTGTGTTTATAGTTAAATTTGGTAAAAAATCATATATTTGAAGGCACAAAATTGCCTAACTGCATTCAAAAAGCCGCCTGGTTGTTCCTGGACGCCTCCAATACATCTCCAGGGAAATCCAAAAGAATGGCAACCCTAGGTAGGCTTAGCAACTATGTAATAAACTTACGGCTTATCAGGCTGATTCTTCCTCGTTTTCTCAGCAACTGCATGAATATATTCAGCTTTGGTGGCACTATTAGACCTCCTCCTGACTCCTTGTCCATTTTGACCAATTGTAGTCATTTTTGGCATCAATTTTTCTTCTTTTTAAATGTAGTATGAGTATTTAATTAGCAAAATTTATTGCCCTTCCAATTTTGAAGAGAGAAATGTGTACATGTATTGCTATTTTAGGTCATCTAAAAAGTGAGCAGAAATTACTGAAAAAATTGTCATAAAATTTAAACTATTTGACTAACCTTAATTATTTTGAAGCCATCTTCGAACTCTGTCAGGCGATTAGAAAAAGTGGACTCCTTATCATTCATTCTTTTTATCTTAAAATTATTCATAAAAAAAAAACAAATTGTAAACATGTGGTTGTCAGTCATACATGTCACAACCCGACATATGCAATGAATTGTATATCGTTTTGTCTGTTTTCTTTTTAATACGTTAAAGAGAGATACACAGACCTTCGTACGTCAAATTGTCTAATGAACAGGGTGGTACTAAAAACACTTTTTGAAAAATAAAAAAGACAGGACGGTACTAAAAATAGTTTTTTAAAAAGGACAGTCAGCTTGTCCTAAAACTATTAGCGGTTTCCATTGGTAAAACTGGTGCGCCACCAGGGCACAACTGAATCGATGCTGTTGTTCTATTGGTGTGCACATTTTCAGTTTTCATGTTACATTGAAAAACTGATAATTTCTGTTTTGCACTAAGTGCAACTTTTTCAGCACCGGCTCCGAGAACTCGTGGCGGCGCATCGAAAACTTTTCCCCGCCTTTATATTTTAAGTCAAAACCCACTAATCAGCCTCAAAAAGAGTTTTTCAATGGTCCTAAGATACTTTTATATATATTGAGTTAGTGTTTGAATGAAACGAGTTGTTCTGGTTTGGATGCAGTTTTTTTTTTCATGTTCCAGTTAATCTGCACTCAGACTGCACTGACGCAATTTTTTGACAGCACCAAGCCAGTGTTAGTGCAGTACGAGCGGCGCATCAATTTTATCAATGGAAACCCCTATATCTGTCATCCCTGCCCTACTAACGATATGTATATTACTTTTGCAATCATCTATATATTTTTAAGATCTCTATATAGTTTTTAATTAAATTCTAATTTTAGAAGGAAAAACCCCGCAACCCAGAAATTTTTCAAAAATGACTTTTTTGGTTTTTTGAACTGTTTGGTTTAAAACAGGTTAAAATGAAAAAAATTTATATATTTTTTATTTTTGACTTAAAAAAAAATTATGAAACCACGTATTTACAACTCTTTTATGATCTCTACTAAGCTATAACCACGTATATCGCCAGTGCTAAAAAAAACACAAAGTCTGTGGATTTACGTAGATCTTTCTTAGTATTTATCATAATTTATCGCTTTTGCCCATCATAGGATGTTATTTTACCGTATGTCCCTTATTTAATCTGCAAAACGCACAATTAATAATTATTGTGTTTTATTTTTTCGTATTTTAATTCATATTTTGAATCTTTATCTATAGCCCAAAAAAATAATTTGTCTGTATTACACCTAGAACGTTTTACGAGACTTTATTAAAATTCCAAGTTTCTTTTCTATTTTTCCACAAATCAAGGTTAGGTCGCTTACGGGGTTTTTCCTTTTGACGGCAGTGTACATATATATATTTTAACCGCCATTGCTTCCTTAGTTAAGAAATAATTAATAATCTGGAACCGGCCCGAAAAACACATGCAGCTATAGAAAATACCCTCGGGAATACCAATTAAAAAACCACACAGTAGGTATACTTATAACTTAATTTATTTTTGTTCTTTTATTTTTTTGATTGTGTCTTAAAATCTTTTATATAATATTGCAAATTAAATATAACATCAATTTTTTATTTAAATTATACCACTTTTTTTACAGATCACAATACAAATATAGACTTCGCGGAAAGTTATCATTTCTTATAACTTATGGTTAAATATAAGTATAATCGTATAACATACATGAAAATTAATTCCCAATTGCATCGCAATGTTAAACGTAAAGCCCGCTTAACATGGAGCAAAATAACTTGCAATTGACTGCAATTGGGGGTCATTCTAAAATAATGTCACAAAATTTTTACGTTTTTTTTTACTCCCTCCTCCTAATGTCTCAATATGTGTTGTGAAAGGGAAACCTAACAAACAACACAACACAAATTGTGACATTAAGAGGGAGGAGTAAAAAAAATCCTAAAAAATTTGTGGCATTATTTTAGAATGACCCCGAGTTGCAGGCAATTGCAAGGTATATTGCTTGATGTCAAGCGGGCTTAAAAAGTTTAAATTTAAACGGCGGTGTTTGGAATATTAATTGCTTCTACGCATCAAGTTAACAGTAGGATGCAATTGGCCCTGAGGCCACAAACGATCGACTCGAAGTCCGGTCAGGTGGGCGCGGCCAAGTGAGCGCCGGTACAATCGGGAGCGAAAGTATAATTTTAATCTTGCGAAAAAAAGCCTCCGGAATAAAAATTACCAAAAAACAATGAGTCCCTATAGTTTGTAAAAAAATACAATAGAGAAAACATATTTCATAGAAATGAACAATGACAAAATCGTACTTTGTAGAAATCGAACTCCGGAGAAATTATACATCGTAAAACAGAAAAACCGTAAAACGTAAAAATTGGTAAGGCGAAAATCTGTTCTGTGCCTGACAGCTGTTTGTATGTGCCCTTAGAATAAGAAAGGGTGTAGATCAAGTTATTTTTTTTTCTAAATCAACCCGACTTCTCCTAACTTAAAAAACTTAAACCAACTCAAACTAACCCAGATCAATAGAAAACACTTAAAAAAGCAACCCAAACCAACCCACCACTTCTTGAATTTTAGCATAAAAAAATGTCTTTTCTACGACCTTTCTTATTCTAAGCTCGCATGCAAACACCTGTCAGGCAGAGAACAGATGTCGCCTTAGCATTTTTTACGTTTTACGGTTTCTCTGTTTTACGATTTCTTTGATGTACTTTTCTCCAAAGTACGATTTCTGCAAAATACTATTTTGCCAAAGTTTGTTTCTATAAATAACGATTACTGCATTTTACTTTTCTTTATTTTATGGGACCCCAAAACGATTTACCTATACTAAACCAATCCAACCCAAACTATTATTTTTAAATTTTTATTTGTTACTGCACCCACTTGACGTCACAGACCTAGGTTTGTGTCTTGCCCCCCACTTGTCCCATTCCGCGTTCATAGACTTTATAGGCTCATTTATTTTATTTTAGAATGGTTTTATACTATTGCTACAATAAAATCAACTATTGGTAGGTTCCTATTTTGTTTGTGGCGGAATACGTTTTTACTATGGACTATTTTTTGGGGGATTTTCGCCAGTAATCTCCGTCTGCACTATTTTGTCTGGTGTCCTTTAACCAAGATAAAAATCTCTATCGCTGCTCCCTTAACTTGGTGGCGAAAACCCTTAATTACAAATATAATCTCTTTTGTCTACAATTTTCTATTTTACGTTTAACCATTATTAATTTTGATGTAAGAAATTGACTGCATAACATAAAAAAAAGTAATTTTTGTAAACCTAAAGCCATTTTTGTGTGCCTCTGTATTTCACTAAAATTATTTTTCAACAACACTTTTTCTACAAGCAGCAAAAATTCGTCATTCAATTAGAGACAGATCGACAATCATACCACCTATCTGGCCCTCTGTGGGCCTTTGACAAAAGTTAAACTCTTTTAGAGAGAGCCTTTACAGGAATGTCAAATAAATAAATAACATTTACTTAGGTGTAGTAGTGATAAAACATCAAAGTTGGTGAAGTGTGTAGGGTGTAATAACATAAATAATTTGACCTTCTTAATTAATTGTGTTACATTAAGAACTAACTGCACAACTATGTTGGGAATTTGGAACCTTTGGTTGCACTAAAACAAAATTATGATTGTTTTCCACAAACCAAAACTACACTTTTTTGCACTCGACGCGCGTTTCTCTAACAACGTTAGCATCATCAGGAGACGATAAAAAAGTGTAGTTTTGGTTTGTGGAAAACAATCATAATTTTGTTTTAATTGCACAACATTTTTACTTTTTTAAAACGTATTTTTTAGTTTTGCGGCAGAAAAATTCGAAAAATTATTGGGGTAAAAAACATATTTTTCCAAAAATTGAATCTGGTGAATTTTATTTTGTTCTCATTCTTTTCTTTATTTAAATTTTCTGTGATCCGCCCTTTTTGGGATTTGACAGGTGAGACAAGAGCGGTAAAAATATCGCAACCCCCCCCCCAAAACTGTGTTCGAGTTCTTAAAACTAGAGAGGTATGTTGAACACACAAATCACATGATATCTTTTATAAAGAAATAATAATACTTTAATAAAATTTGAGGTATTACCTATAAGCTTTAAACCTACAAAAAAGATGTTAATTTTTCGGTTTTTATACTCCTCTATGTGGTTCTTAATAACCATTTGTTTAGGCTTGATTTTTATATTTTTCAACTTTTTCGATTTTTTCGCAGTAATTGTGAAGAACAGAAGTTTTTAAAAACTATAAATAAAAGTCAGTTGTGTAATTAATATATTTAGGCTACTGATAACACACCAATATTGCACAAAAATAACTGAAAAAAAAACGAAAAACTAGGGTTAGGGAACCCTATATTTAATAGCCCAAGATTATCAAAAAATTTATTTGTTAGGATGGAAAAATATTGAGAGTATACTCATAAATTAGGACGTGATTTTCATCCGTTTTGTAGGTGAAAAGCTTCCGGGACGCGAAATAAATTAAGTTAGTCAAATATTATCATTAACAGTCGGTGAAACTATTCTTCATCTTCAGGTGGTTGATGTCATCCAAACTCTTTTTTGCCTTCAGCGAGATGTCGTCCATAGACTTTTTTGCGCTCGTCGTCAGGTCGTCCAAAGACTGAAACAATTTAAAAGAAACACAATGTAGTAACTGTTTGGAAAACACCAGTGTAAGACACAGAAAATGCAATGATCGATGAATGTTTTTTGTAATTATGCTTTTCTGCTTTTGGTGTTGCGCCCTCGAAACCGAGAAAGGCGGTTAGGTCGTCCAAATGTAAACATAGTTGTGATCGAGACAAGTGCAACGTGTAGTGCATGTATTTTGGGTTTTAGAAATAAAGATCTTAATACTTATTCTAACGTTGTAAGAGACACGGCATAATTTATTTAATAACATTTTGTAAATTTAATATTTTAAAGATATTCTGCAGGACTGGGTTCATACAGAAATAAAAATAATATAAGATATCATAAGATAAAAGAAAATAAAAAATAAAATAGTTCACCTTATGGGACTGCTTGATGGCGTTCATACAGACAGAAAAATAAGATAACATAAAGAAAGATGGCAAACTTTAGCTTCTTATTTTATTTTATCTGAAAACGCGTTCCGCGCGTCATCGCGAAAAACGAATTTTCACAAAAAATTTTTGGAACCTAACCTCAAATCTATGGATTCTTTGGTTATTTTTTTTTGTAAATTTTTAAAAAAAAGGAAAAGCTTTTGGAAAGCCATTTGAAAACGCCGTTCACGAGTCCACTAACAAAGAGAAGAAGAATAAAACAAGAAAAAAGGTAAGCCTGCATGCACAAAAATTTGCGTTTTGATTGGCTGGAACTGATCTATTATTTTATGGTATTTCTGTGTGTGAACACCCAATTTTTATTATTTTATGTTATGTTATTTTTAACTTATCTTATCTTATGTTATCTTATGTTATTTTATTTCTGTATGAACCCAGCTTAAAAGGAAAGAACGAATTTGTGTGACTTTTCTGAACAGTGACAGCGACATATTCCATGGATATCTATGGTTTTGTATGTTAAAAGTTTTAAAGGTTTGTTCAAGATTCAATATGCTTTATTGTCGAAAAATACAAAGATTTTTATAGACAAAGCGATTAACAACTAAGTATAGAAAATAAAGCAAAAAATTAAAAAAGGCAACAATTAAATGTCATAATAAAATTAATCTAAAATACTAATAAGAATTTTAAAGTTAAAAACACAAAACTTGCAAGTACTTTATGATCTCCTGTTCTGTATGTCACTTAAAAACATTTTAATGTAAAAATATAATAATATGCGCCACTAATAACTAAAATAAAGTTTAACAATTATGTTATGTCAATCCAAAATAATAATACCAAGGAATTTTAAAATTGTAAAATAACATTAACCCTAACATCAATTGTCCTATCGGGTACAAAAAAAAAAACAGAAAATAAAAGAAAGAGAGATTATTTTACTCCCCTACCAGAATGTGTCACTATAAAACTCTTGAATATCATAGTATGCCTCAGTAACCAACAATTTTTTAACTGATTCACGAAACTTTTTGAATGAATTTTCGGTTTTGCAATATTCTGGAATATGACAGACTGTTTGGTAAAGGTATATCTTGGTATTGGGAGAGGAATATTTTTTCGGTTTCGGGTGTTATAAGAATGGCGAAACCCTTATATTTTTTGAAAACCAAACAAACTGTTTCCAAAATAAACAGGCATGTTACGGTAAGAATTTTTTCTTTTAAAAACAAAGGTTTGCAGTGTTCCCTTAGACTTGATCCACAGAGATATCTAACAGCTCTCTTTTGAAAAACAAAAACTGAACCAAACAAATGACTGTTACAATAGCCCCAGATTGCGATCCCGTACCTCAGATATGACTGAATTAAAGCATAATAGATTGATTTTGCTATTTGAGAACCAAGCTCGTTGAAAGTCTGTCTCACTGCAAAGAAGCCGGGCGACAATTTTTTATTCAGATTAATAATGTGTTTATCAAATTTTAACCCATCATCTATTTATTTATTTATTTATTTATTACACAAGTATCAACAGCACTGAATGCCAATTACAGATACGTCTTAAAGCTACCCTGAAATAAAAAATAAAAAGAAAGTTATGCAAGTATACTATTTTAGTAAACATAAATAAAAATTAATTATTAAATTTATATGTGTCATTAATAATTTTGTAAATTAGTCATACACAGGTACACAACTTAGGACCCTTATTCAGATAATTTACATACATCCATTCAATTAAAAATTAGTAAAAAGTCTAAGTATATATATGTTTTACAACATCTAATAAAAACGCAGGTAGGTACCAAAACAACAGGATTATAAGACACCGCCCAACTAGTAAAATAAAATATTTAAACAAAAAAGAAAAACACAAGTTAAAATACAATAAATTGAGAAAACAGTCAAATAAAAGAGAGAACATACTAAAATAGATACATACTTATTTAAGAATATTTAAGTTAGTTTACCTATTGGTTTTCACTTTATTTTCGACTAGTTGTTTAAACTTACTGAGACTAGTTGTATCTACATCAATATTTTTATTTATTTATCCATTCATTCATTTGCAAAGTATCTACAGCCATATGCCAATTACAGACATCTAACCTATCAAAAAGTTTGTTTAAAAATAAATGCTTTAGATTAATATTAATATTATAAATTACTGCAAATTCCGCAATTTGTTATGAATTATTTTTTTAAAATGCTTAAGATTAACATTGTCAATATCGATTTCGGAAGCATACAAATTAAAAAAATTACACAATTGATAAATTGGTGAGCTCTTGTACAGATTTGTTCTGGGAAAAGCTAGATAAAATGTTTGTTTGTTTCTAGTATTAACACGACTCACCGCAAAAGGTAGATGATTTAAAATATCAGGACAGTCAATTTTACCTTTTAAAATTTTAAACATGGTACACAAGAATGTTTTAATCCTTCTACTACATAAAGACAACCTATTAAATATACCCAGTAGATAGTTGTTATCACATCCTCTCAGAGGATAAGTTCCAAACTTTTTAAAAAACATATACTTTAAGAATTTTCTTTGTACACCCTCAATGAGATTCACCCAAATGTTGTATTGTGGAGACCAAATTATATTTCCATATTCTAATATTGGTAGGACTAATGAGTCAAACAAATATAGACTTACATCCACATTTAAGTTTCTGGTGTTCCGTGTAATTAATCCTGCTACTTTTTGAGCACTTTTAATTTTCTCACTAATGTGGTTGGAATATGACAAATTTGTGTCAAAAATTACCCCCAAATCTTTTTGATTTTCCACTCGTTTGAGTACCGCATTATCAACTTTGTAGTCAAAGTTAATAACATTCGGATTAAGGGTATATGACATACATGCACACTTATCCGGGTGTAAAAAAAAAACCATTTTCTTGACACCAATCAGAAGCATTAGTAAAATCATTCTGCAGAGATCTACAGTCTTCAAACGAGATAATTTCCAAAAACAATTTAAAGTCATCTGCAAATAATAATCCTGAAGCGCCTCTGACTTGTTTCAATAAATTGTTTATCGCTATAATAAAAAGAAGAGGTCCTAAATTTGAGCCCTGAGGCACCCCCGACGTACTTACATACTTTGATGATTTACAGCCTTTCAACTCAACATATTGATATCTCTTATCTAAATATGACTTAACTAGTTTTGACAAATAAACTGAAACATCCATTTCCATTAAAGCTTTTAAAATAACTGTGTGGTTTACTTTGTCAAATGCCTTTTCCATATCGGTGTAGATCACATCAACTTGGGTTTTTTTATTTAACGATTCATGGACATATTGAGAAAAGGACATGAGATTAGTTAAGGTAGATCTCATGGGCAAGAAACCATGCTGGTTGCTTGATATTCGACCAGAAACCTCAGAGAAAAGCATATCAAATAAAACTGATTCAAATACTTTTGAAACAGCACAAACAATAGTGATTGGACGGTAGTTTTTAAGGTCCTGTCTAGGTCCGGATTTATGTACAGGAATTACTTTACTGAGTTTCCATTTTTCTGGGTATGTAGAAGTTTTGAGCAGTAGGTTAAATAAAAGTTCAAGAGGATACAGCAGGGATTCTTTATTACCCTTTAAGACATAAGCTGGTAACCCATCAGGACCAATAGCTTTATTTGGTTTTAGTTTTATTAAAGCTTTTTCCACGTCAACCTGAGATATGACTTTGTTACAACAAAATGACTTTGGTTCCGTTGGAGAGCAGCAAATGCCCCCGTCTACAAATACGCTCTCAAAATAAGTGGCAAAAGCATCTGCAATCTTCTGGGCGCCATTAAACTTTTCCCCATCAAGAGACATTTCGTCAAGTACATCAGGGCTGCCCTTAAGGCTATTTAAATACGACCAGAAGTGTCTTGGATTTGTTCTTAAGCTACTTTCAAGAATTCGGAAATAATTTGAGCGAGCATCTTTAATTTTAACCTTAATTAATGATCTTAGATTATTATATTTTATTTTCCAATATAAAGAACCATTCTTCTTGGACTTAAGTAAAGAATTTTGTTTTTGTTTCAAAAGTTTAATTATATCATTATTATACCATACAGGATATTTTTTTCTTTTTTGTATTGATTTAGGAACGCATTTTTCAAAAATTTCGGACAGTTTGTTATAAAAACAATCAAGAGCAAGATTTACATCTGTAAAATATTTTAACACAATCCAATTTTCATTTGTAAAAAGATGGTACATTAATGTATAGTTCGCTTTTTTAAAATTATATTTAGTTGTAGCTATCAATTTGCAAGTTTTTACAGGATTTTTTATTGATAATCTAATACTTAAGCAAGGATGGCTCTTGTCAATTGGCAAAAGTGGTTCATTTGCACACGCCACAGTAACATATTCACTAGATGAGATAACAAGATCAAGGAGTACATTATTTACATTTTTTATGTTATTATGTTGATATAAGTTATTAAATGAGATATATGATCTTAAATTGACTACAATCTCGTTACAAGTCGTCATATTGATGAAGCCCGGGATAATCTCCGAGTTTGATTTATTCATTAAATTATTCTCAATTTTTTCATATATTCTTTCATAAATTGCGCTAGGGCTATTTGGGACAATATAGACCAACACTAAATATAAAAACCTATTGCCTTCTAACTTAATTGAAACACATAGTGCTTCTTGGTCATCATCAAACATAACTATTTCAGTGGCATTGAGGCAAGCTCCTAACAGCAATATTATTCCGCCACCATCACGTTTACCCGTAAGCAAAAGACTACGATCTTTCCTAAACACCAATTTATCATCTAAAATTAATTCAGAGGTATATATATTATTATTTAACCATGTTTCCGTTAAAGCTATGATGTCATGATCATTGTTTAATATTTAATCATCAATGTGTATGCCCAAAAACTTTTGACAGTCCTCGCAAATGGTTCATATGGCCCAAAGAAATCAAGCTCACTCAGTTGATTGCACAATCTGAGAGTACGGGGAATGAAAGAGTGAAATCCATAATTGCTGGTGGAATGTTTTAGTTGTGCGAGTATTGCGAAAGGGGACATGTAAACCAATTTGGGATGTTAAGTAAGTAGGAAAGTGTTGGCAGGCTTAGTTCTGTGCAGAGGTTTGCATAATTGAATTCCTGGTTGTTGAAAAATTTGTAGTTTAAATATCTGAAGAGTTTACGCTGTACACTTTCAATTCGGTGTATATGGCAGGTGTAGTTTGGACTCCTTACTGATGCAGCATACTCTAGATGAGTACGGACATAGGAAAAATATAATGATTTTATAGAGTTAATTTTCATGAAGTCCCTTGTACTGCGTTTCACAAACCCCAGCATTCGAAGCGCCCTATTGATTGTGAAATCGATATGGTCAGTAAAGTCCAGCCGAGGATTCAACAAGATGCCCAAGTCCTTGATCTGCTCTACACAGTCCACGGTCCAAGGTAAATGTAGTTGTTCAAGGTTTTTGATTTAGGAAATTTAATTACCTTTCCATGCCATTTGTCTGGCACCAATGCACTAGCCTGTCAACATCTTCTTAGAGTGCACGGCAGTCGATTTGAGAGGATATTTTTAAAAACAGTTTTAGATTATCTGCAAATAGAAGAAAAAAGCAGTGCTTGAAAATAAATGCAATATCGTTGATGAAGATGTAGCAAAGTAAAGGTCCCAGGTGTGAACCTTGGGGCACGCCTGATAAGACTGAGATTTGGGAAGAAGTGAAGTTGTTTATCCGTACTATTTGGAACCTTTCTGTGAGGTAGCTCTCAATCCAGAGGAGTAGGAAGCTAGAAATGCCGAGTGCCTCCAATTTCCTGGTCAAGACTGCATGATTGACTCTGTCAAATGCTTTGGAGAAGTCTGTGTATATTGAGTGTACCTCTTCACCCCTCTCCAAAGCATTTGTCAGTATGTTCAAGTAAGTAAGAAGATTAGTTTCTGTAGAAGAATTCTTTTTGAAGCCGAATTGCTCAGGTATGATTTCTGTACCCAATAAAGATGCAATAAACTTTGTGACAATGTTCTCAAACACTTTTGGAATAGCGTTGAGAATACAAATAGGACGACATAGCTGGTCTTCCAGAATTCAGGGAAGATGCCTGACTGAAGTGAGCTGTTGAATATAGTGTGCAGTGGTTTAGACAACACAAAGCAGCATTCTTTTAAAAATAGGGGATGGACCTTATCAGGACCAGGTCCCTTTTGTGGGTCTACATTTTTTAATTCGGTATAAATATCTGAAATTGAAATAGTGAAACTATTTAAATTGTGAGGACTTAGAGATGGCTGGTGGGGAGGGTCTAAAGATTGGTTAGTGTACACTGAGCCAAAGTATTCAACAAAGAGTTCAGCAGCTTGGGGTCCCATGGTGGATGATTTCCCATTTAAATGAAAACTAGATGGTAGTTTACTAGACTTATGTAAAGAGCTTGTGTAGGACCAGAATTCTTTAGGGCTATGTTGTAGGGCAGCTTCACTGTTTATTATATGATTTTGCAAGCTGATACGAGAGAGATTGTTACACTGAGAACGTAAATTGGAGAAGTTTTGATATTCAAGAGGAAGCCTGGTTTGCTTGTATTTTTGATGGGCGATTTTTTTCTGTATGGTAAGTGATTTTAGGTCTTGTGAGAACCATTTGGGAAACTTTCTGCTGGCTATTTTTTTGATTGGTACAGATATATCAAAGGTATTATACAAAACATCATAAAAAATATTTATCATTTCATTAACAGCCTTATTGAAAAACATGTCCTCCCATGATCTATAATCAGCAGATTTAAAGTCATAGTAAAACCCACTACCTTAAGGATTCGAATTGCTGTGTTTATACTGTAAACTAATTTGAAAGTTCAAAGGAGGGTGATTGCTATCTGGTGGTAGTAGGAATTCAGAGGCATCAGGCTGAATAATGGACATCCTGGAATGGCATAGGAACAAGTCGAGAATTACATCGTTTAAATTGGGAATAGCATTGAGCTGGTACAGGTTGTGGAATGCACAGACCTCAGACATGTGTTGAATTTTGCTGAGTTCAGACGGAGGCAGATATCCATCCTCAGGTCGGTGTGCAGCAGAGCACACATCTTCTATAGTCCACCTAGCCCTGGGCAGGTTGAAGTCACCCATAATGCAGCACTCAGCATGGTTAAACTGTTGGGTTATTTCGTCAAGATTGTTGCCAAAGATCTCATATTTCTCTAATGGAGTGTTTGGTGGTAAGTAGACACATCCTAGGACCATTTGCTTTTTACCTGTGCCAATGACAACATATACCTGTTCTATATCGCCTGTAGATTCTATTAAGCGTGATGGAATTGACTGATGAACAGCAATAAGGACCCCTCCAAGACGCTCAGCGGTGCTGGTTGCAGCCGAACGATCACAACAGAATACATAGTATGCTTCAAAACCGAGCTCAGCTGTGTTAAAGTTATTGTTTAAGCTAGTCTCTGAAAAGGCTACTATGTGTTAATTATTAACCGCTATGCTGCATCGAAGCTTTTCCAACTTGGTACGAAGACAACGAACATTTTGCTAGTAGATATTAAGACTTGAGTATTTTATTCGGCTCTTGAATTGGTGTTTACTGTGACTGTTGGTGGGGCTTGACCCCTCAGGGGGTTTTTTTGGATGATTTGTGGTATACCCCTCTGCTCGCCCTGTTCCCGACGTTTTTTTAGGTCGTCTAACGCAGTTTTTTCAAAGGTCTGTTTGCTTGGTGGTAAGGTCAGGTTTAATGTATATATATATAAATATACTTTCCTTTAAGTTTATGACGATTTCGTCATACAGTTTGAACTTCGTAAGCTGAGCCCAACACTGCTCTTATTGAACAAGCATTTTTGGAAGTGGGTTTTCCAAAACGAGATACCCGACAGGTGGTAGGTTGAGTGCCGGTTAACATGCAAGAGAGAGCATACCTGTTTGTTATCATCCTCGGATACTGGCATGTTAAAAAGAAGTAGGTTATTTGCCCTGTTCTGGCGATCTTGAAGCTCTGCCAGGATATCCATGCTTGAAGTGTCGGACGAGGGGTTGATTGGCACTACCTGAGAACTTGCAGCGACAGTGTTGTGGGATTCCAGATGAGTAACTCTATCTACAAGTGAGGTGGTAACAGCGGTAACTGACTCCTTTATAAGTACTGGTAGATTGCTTTGCAGGTCTTTCAGAGACTTCTCGAATTCGCTTACGCGATCCATCAGGCCCAATATCTGTTTAACATTGTTCAGGCACCCCTTACAATAAAATGGAAAAGCTCATTTTGAGAGAACTATGGCCCTTATCTCTGTTGGTCCAGTGATGTCTCCACATGTTTGGCAAACTACCCTCTTGCAGTGGTCGCAGGGGTATCCAAAAATATCATTGCTCTTTGTTTTGGGCTCCTTAAAAATTACTGTAGCGTTGCAGGTACTATAAGTTCCAGACATCATAAAAGGTGATCCGTTAATATTTGGTCAATCCTTACATTTTTTGGTGATTTTCTATTATGTGAATGATCTACAATACTTCTGTAATAAGCCCATAACAATATTTATTATAATTTTTGAGAGAAAACTAGAAAAAAATGTCAGAAATAGCAAATCTAAATCCTAAATTTTTCGTTTTTTCAATATTAAAACACAAATAATTGGAGTTTTTGACATTTTTAATTTAAAAAAGGGTTTTCCACAAAAACTGCCTAAAAAAATTTAAATTGTATTGTTAAAAGTCCTGACAAAAAAGCAGTTAATGTGTTATGTTTAAAAATCGTCAGATTTTGTGTAAGGACGAGATTTTCTGACGGTTTTTGAAGAAGATAAACGCGCCGCATGCGAATTTTTTTTAGAAAATTTGACTAAAAATTAATTTTCTATATGTTTTGACCGGTGTTCAGAAACCCTAATAGCACAGGATATTCCAGGGATATCCCAGTAAGGTGCTGTGAATGTCTGAATGTTCTGGCACATTCACAGTATATTCGTTGGGCAAACCGGTCAATGACTCGCTCAATGTCAATTTCAATATGTCTGTTGATATGCAGCAACGCTAAGCCCGTCAGACGAATTTCTGTCATAGTGTTTTTTAAGTATTTAGGTTCTCAATCTTCTGAGTCATGAGAATCTTGTTTCTGACTTCTTTTTGACTGGCAAACATCCAAGAATCAATGGAAAAATATTGCCACACTTGTTCTATGCCTCAAAAACGTTATCAGGTATGTTTTGATTTAAGCTTTTGCCTACTTCTGACCAATATTGTTTCCAAATACTGACTTCTCCCAAAGATCAAGAATTTATGTTTTGGATTAATCAAACAGTTTATAGTATTTAGAAACGACTTTAGTTAATTTTGCCTGATTTTGGCTTCACGTTATATAAAACATGGCATGAATATGTTCAGGTCAGGGAATTTCCATGACTTTCCAGACTTCTGAGTAAGTTCCTTGGGGTCAAACCATATCAAGTCAACCAGGCGATAGTTTTGACCATCTCCGATTTTGATGATTTTTGGTGCACTTATTCGTCTTATCAAAAAACTCAAAAATCCAAAAAATCAAATTTTTTGGATAAGCGGTTTTTGTTTTATTGATTTTTGAAAATCAAGAAATTGACCAATATGTCCTTGACAGACACTTACAAAAATCTCAAAAACTATTGATCCTATAGAAGCGAGTGAGAGCTCATTTTGAAGGGCTTTTAAAGACCTTTTTAAAGATGTGTGACTTTTTTTTCTTAATTAAAAAAAAAATTTTTTTCAAAAATCTCAAAAACACATTTTTGAATTTTTTTCAAAAAAATATTGTTTTTTTTAAATTTTTGGAAAATTTTAGGATGGAGAAATAATGGAGTCATACTTTAAAAAAATAATAAGATATTTAATACAGGGCTAATTTACCTAATATGGGTATAACAAAAAAATGAAAAGTAAGAATAATAGAAAATTTACAATAAAAAATATTTAGGTTGCTATTTTTTTTTGTAAAATATTTGAGGAATCTGTCATTTCTTCTGCAGTTAGCGTATATGTCCTACCAGTGACAGTATTTGGGTTGACCCATCTTAAAAGAGAATTTTGATCTATGACCAATATATCAGCTTTTGGCTTTGGAAAGTAAAAAGACGGAGAGGGACCATGAGGATGTAAAAAACTAACTTTTAATTCCCCGCTTTCTATATTTTTGCCAATGATACATCCCATCCACCAAAGACAGTCATAGTTTATGGTTACAAAACCAGAGTCAATGTTTTCAATTTCTGTGTTTGACAAACCACAGGTTGCAAAAAGACATTGAATATTTTCCTCTTTACTTAGTGAAAATGGTTTTGTAAAAATTTTTTCATTACTGAGGGGCATAATCGAGTGCAATTTTTGAGTCCCAGGTATCGATTGTGCTTCCAGGTATCTTTTTTCCAAAAACTTTTCATGTTGCTGGTAGTCATTTAATGAACAATATTTAAATTTAAAAAGATCTTCAGGGGTCATAATCTGTTCATTATATGGTCTCTGCAGACTTGCTTTAGCAGCCAATCTTTTTACGGTGCCTCCCAGTCCATCGCATGCACTCTTCCCGTGGGAGGTGGCAAAAAATTCCATTCTGCTTTAATTTTAAATTCCTCGAGATGGTACGCAATATTAACAAAAATTTTTATACTGTGCGGCACAGCCGTCTGAAAAATAGATAATTTTGTCTAAATTATCAATTTGCCTCTTTAGTTCAGGCATAAGGTGGCTTAAAAAAAAGATGAAATGCCACAGTGTGTACCAAACAGTCTGAAATAAATATATAATTTAATTTAATTTTAAAATTAAATAATTTTCATATTTTGGTTAGTAACTACATTTTTTTACTTAAGTTATGCATAAGTTAGAATTAGTATTGTAAAATCTATAACTTATTGTAAATTGCAAATTGTAAGAGCTTACTTTCTTGTAGCTAATAAAGTGTGATATATAAATGACCCATGAGTTTGTAATATATTACAAAAGGATATAGGGTTGCCTGGCTATTTGTCCAGGGATAGGACTGCACTTCATCCTGCAAAATAAATGAATAATTTTCAGCGAAGTCGCATGTGATTAGTGCTTCCCCCTTTTTTAAATTGTCTTTTACCTCATTGTAGTATTCTTTTTGCATGCGACTGTAAAAAGAATGAGATTTTAATTTAATCAAGTCGTTTGAAAATTCTTCAATGAAGTCCTCTGCTGGTTTAATTAATGTCTGCATATTGCATCTATCTACAGATATCCACTTCTTAAAAGTCACATTGTCAATCATTGCTTCTTCGAACTTTTCATTCAAAAAGTTTTTTAAATTCTCAGTTCCTGGGCATATCTCACATTTGTCCAAAAAGCAGTGAACTCCTGGTGGCAAGCAATTTATCATATAAACCGCAGGTTTGCAATTAATTATTGTCAAAACTTTTCATGTCTGAACCAGAAATGATACAAATAGGGCTAAGGGCCAATAAAAAGTAATGGGAGGAGCTAAACATTTTGCAGGAATTAACATGTTTAAATGTATAATAGGTGGGTGAAAAGATCTTGGGTGGAGGGGAGGACAATTGAAGAAATACTCAAAATTTTGCAGGAATAAATAAGTTTGGAAAAACCTTGTATGTATCTGATTTACAAGACTGGGAGCAATTGACAAGTTTTTAGATATAAAGAGTAAATATATAGGTATTTATCAAAAAATGTACGGTTTTTTCCTGCAAGGTTTTTTATATTATTTTTTTTTAAATAGAACCAATAACTTCTCCATCCTGAAATTTTCCAAAAATATTTAAAAAAATACTAAAAAAAAATAGTATTTTTTGGAAAAAAATTCAAAATGGTGTTTTCAAGATTTTTCAAAAAAAAAAATTTAAAAAAAAAAGAAATAAAAACAAAAAATTACATGGTGATACACATCGTTAAAAAGGTCTTTAAAAAACCTTCAAAATAAGCTATAACTCGCTTCTATAGGACCAATAGTTTTTGAGATATTGCTACTTTTGTAAGTGCCTGTCAAGGGCATATTGGTCAATTTCTTTATTTTCAAAAATCAATAAAACAAAAACCGCTTATCCAAAAAATTTAATTTTTTGGATTTTTAAGTTTTTGGATTAGAAGAATAACTGTACCAAAAATCATCAAAATCGGATATGGTCAAAATGAAAAGTGCCTTTTTTTTGGTTGATTTGATATGGTTTGACCCCTTGGCTTTCCATGACCACTTTTTTTTCCCCGACTTTCCAGGTTTTTCCAGAATGTAGACACCCTGTTTTTTCAGTTTTTAAACGTCGGCGACTCTTTTTGGGCTCCTTTAATAAAAATTCCCGTCTGATAAAAATCTTCTAAAGAGCAAGACGACGACGAGTCTTGAACCATTTTGGTCCCATAAGGCAAATTTCAGTCAAAAAGTTTACCAGCCACCTCAACACCAATGGCTTTGAGGGCTGGTGGAAATAATCAAGGCCAGCTTATGTCCGTGAATTTAAAGTTTTGGAGGGAAATGCTTCTTTTCTTTACCAATAGCATGACAAAAAAGAGACATACCTTGTTTTAAAATTGACACTCATAATAATAAAGGGTGACCTAAATAAAATTTAATGCATTCTGATAAATTTGACCATATTTGCCCTATTTAACACACAACGCAACTTATATCAGTTTAGAAGTCCAATTTTGTCTATTGATTGGATGTGCAGGATTCCCACAGAGATACATACCTTTTTTGTCTGGTTAATAATTTCGTCTGTGCTTCGCGTCAGATCCTTAACTTCTTCATTTATTTTATTGATCACCCATTCCATTGCCACCCTGCCCTTGCCGGCGTTATTTGATATTTTTGTTGTTAAGAGATCTTCCATATAGTTTGTTAGAGGTACTCCTAAAAAATCCAAAAAATATAGATTCTTTGTTGTATATTTTTTTAATCCAAAAATAACCAAGAAAATAACTGAAATTTTTTCTTACTAGGTACAATTTTTTTTCACTAGGTACTTTAAGAAGCAGTGACCCTAGGTACTCCAGGATTATTTTTTGCTTCGAACTTGGCACACTGTCCGCATGTGTGTGGTAAGGTAAAATTCATTACATAAAATTTTTGACAGCCCAGCCAACACAGAATCTGCTGGAGTTTGTTCATGTAAACTACCAACTATCCAATGTTTATGATCAAACACTGATGACACACAACAGCCAACCAGTTTCTATGGAAAGTAAATATTACAAACAAAATTGCATGTCTTTTTAGAGAAAATCTCAGGGAAAACCAACATTTTGGGTTAATTTCCAAATAACCTGAAATAGTAAAAAAAAAAGTGTTTTTTGACTGTTTTATAAATATTTAGTTATTTCTGTTATATAATACCTACAAAAACATTATTTTGGGACTTACTTAACCCAGGAGTTATTCTAACTTGTAGGTAAAGTAAAGTAAAGGTTTATTCAAGGATTAACCATTTTAAAAAAGTACAAAAAGTTACAGGTACACAAATAATATAAATATCTAAAGAATCTTATGCTGAATCTTCGATCTGAATTTGCTTAAATTTAAGTTGAAAAACTCTATTTTGTTTGTAATAGCATTAGCAATTTTACATAATCTATTTGTAGGAATATTTTGGCCATAAAAAAAGATATTTTTTGTAATAAAGTTGTTGAATCTATCAGTCCATTTAAGATTTTGTATAAAAAGTCTCTTCTATTTTCTAAGTTAGGTAAATGTAATAATTTACTAATATCATGCAAATTTATTGATTCAACAGGAATGCTGAGTATGTAACCTATAAATCTAAAAAAATTTCTTTGGACTTTTTCTAAACTATTTATATGAATATCATAGAAAGGAGATGAAATAGTCGAAGCATATTCTAAAACAGATCTGCCAACATAATCTTAAAACTATAGATGTTAGTAAACTCTGACACACTGTGCTTATTAAAACCTAGCATTTTTAAATGTCACCCACTATTGATAAACCCTCGGATAAACCGGCGGATCTAAGTCATTTTGAAGTGTTTAAAAATACAATGTTTTTTCAAGAAGTTCTTGAGAGAGCTTGGAGGGTTTTTGGTCTGATCTTAAGAAAATAATCTATGTTATCTCACCTTGTACAGTCACAACAGCTTCTTGTGTCAGAAGAGTTTTGCTAGCGTCCGTCGGATGCGGTGTATATTTTAAGGTTTCATTTACTGCTATGTGTCGACAGAATGTTAGATTTATGGTTTTTAAGATCATATGTCTACTGGATGGATTTACTACTGAATGTTCTGCTGCGTAGCAGATTTTAGCTGAGCCTATAAGCTGTAATAGAAAAAAAAGTCAAAAATTATTACAAGAATCAAAAACATATAATAAACTTATTTCTATGTATGTAAAAAAGTAAAATCCTACACTTATTGCGTCCCGACATACTGAACTTCGTAAAGAAGACAGGGAGGCCCGGAAAAAGAGTTGCAGCACAAGTAGAGGCTTTAATTAAATGAAAGCAATAAATTTGGGTACTTTTAATCCCCTATGTTTTCTCGGAACTTAATTAAGAATTATCAATTTTGTCTTAAAATGGAAAAATTAAAAACAAAAACAAATAAATTATCCAAACTGGACTGTCGACATAAAACCTGTACCTAAAAGCTATTTTGAACAGTAAAATAGTATTATTGTTGTTGGCGAAGTCATCAGGCTGTAAATTGGCAGGAGCAAAAACTATCTATTGACCTTTATGAAAATTTTTATTTTCTTGGCAATCATTTTAACAAAAATTTTAATTATGTATTCTACTGCGTAAGTATAACATTATCAGTATACAAATATAGATAATATCCTCACATTCTTTTATCATAATATTGTATCATAGAAAATCTTAAATTTTTGTGGGACTTATATTAGCTCAGATAAGCAAAATGACATTATTTGGATATTGAACATGCAGGAAAATCTTAGTTTTATTTAAAAAAATGCAATAAAGCAGTGGGGTAAAAGAACAAACTGAATAAAATATTAAGTAAAACATTATAATAACTACTTCCTACTTAAGGAATAAAAAAGGGTAAACTTTAATTATTTATATGACCTTAAGAAAAGTTTTCATAATGTAATTTTCATGAAAATCAATAAAGACTGGTTGAAAGTTGTAGCGGTTTTAATTCAACTTCCAAGGTTTTATATAAAAGGATCTAAGAATCTATTTTATTTTAAGTAAAGTTAAAGATAAATAATAAAGCCTTAATTTACAGAACAATTTTCAAGGAAACTTTCATCTGTTACACTTGTTGGATCAAGATCAACTGTGAATCAGAGTGAAGGTCAATATCAAGAATGCTTTGAAAACTAATTAACTGAATTGCAATAATGATGTAGAAAGGTTAAAGTCCAACATATTTTCAAAGAAACTCAAAAAAAACTTAGGTGTACAGATGGTTTTAGAATGCTTTATTAAAACAAATTTAAAGAAAATGTAACCTTGGCAATGGAAACATATTTTAATCTCATTTTCTATAAAACAATGTCAAAAATAACTTAGACTGTCTATCTCTCAGCTTGTTATTATCACATTTGTAGTGATGTAATTTTTATGATCCAGGCAACACTTTGCACATGGGTTTTCCACGTCACTTTAATTACAAGTTTAAAATTAAAACAATTTTTATATTTCAATGTCTACACACTAGGCACTTAATGTAACGTATTTCAAACCAAGTCAATTGACTGATTTTGGAATAGTTAATAAATTTGATAATTATACTTAGGTATGATTGATTTGTTTATCCACAATAAAATGCCAAATTTGAAACTCTTTGTGTCAGTGGATTTGTCAAAAGATATATTCTTTCTTGAAATGGGACATTGATTGGTTATATAATTAATAGTAAAGCTGGGTTTATACAGACAAAACTAAAATGAAAATTAAATTAAATTAAAAATAAAAAGTTGTTGATGGTTTATACAGGAAATAAAATCAAATAAGAGTCATCTGTCAATATTAGTAATTTTGACAATTTTTTTTGTTGGCTGTGTCTTACCAGGACTGTGCCCCACCAGAAGCTAATGGTTGTCCAAGTCACATAAATACTTTATTATAATCGGCAAAATTAGAGTCAAAACCTTTCCTTAGCTTTTTATAAGAAAATACACAGCTTAAAAGGCAGTTTCAGTGCCTCTAGACACAGCCAAATTAGAGATGCTGACAGTATCATACATAATTCGAATAGTCATAATTTTTGTTATAATACATGCTGCCACTTTCTTTCTGGTAATATGACAGTGACAGAGTGTGTGTTATGAAAAAAATTACAACTATTGCAGTTACTATTCCAATTATGAACAATACTTAAATTTAAACACCTAAAAAATCACTAAATGCTACTTACTGCTTGTGCCCACCTAGGAAAATACCATATAGAACTGACTAGTCTTTGTGTATGTAAAACTCCATCAACTACTTTCCTTTCTACTACATCTGTACCTATCACAGCTGTATTGTGAGGGTTCGGGTATTTCCTCCAGGCTGCGGTGGCTACTGTTTCCCATGGGTGGCTAAAATAAAGAGATAATGAAATAAATAAAGTTATTATCTGTTCTTGCCAGGAAGAAAAATTGGGTTTATTTCCTGAATAACATAAAACAGCCCTATGTCGATGGTGTTCTGTCAACCAGACAGTTTTGCCCCAAAACCAACCCAAATAGGTTGACAAATCAGCAACAAATTTTGGTCAGGCTTGCTTGAAGATTTTAAAGGATTAATGTTTTTTTTTGCTTACTTGAATGTATGTTCACTGGTCCAGATTTTCATATTCTTCTATTGATTTCACTAATTTTAATCGCAAATTCTACAATTTGCGCAATAAAAGGTCGTGACCACCAACCACACAGCTGAAACCTGCTAGGAAGAGAGTGAGACGAATTTTTATCGCAAAGGAGGGTCCATTTTGCGACGTTGTCAGATTGTCAGCTGTCAGCGTACGTCATTAGGAATTTCCTGTTACGAGTGAAGATCAAAGAGTAGACTAGCCTTTGCTTTCTCATATGAAGAGGTCCATAAGTACGGGCAAGTTTTTAAAATCATCTGCACGGGCAAGTTCTTTTATTCAGCTCAGCAAGTTGTCCACCGGTTCCATCAAGAGAGTTCTTAATATATATGGTGGAATGTTGGTGGCACCAAACCGGTTCATAAATTATTCGGTGGATTCCAGCAATCGGTGTCCACCAACGCCACCGAAGGAGGACCTCGGTTGAGATTTTGACATATGTCAGTCCTGTCATATTTATTTGTTTTTTTTTAACCAAAAACTTTTTAGTTGTTTTTTGTTAGAAGTATGGATACTGAAACTGCAGTCAAAAGAGTTGTGGGGCAACTAGCCCTTAACGAAGATACACATACATTTCTTGGTTTTTTGTGCTGGTAAGTAGACACAAATTGGCTCTTCATTGTCTACTTGCAGTTGAACCAAAAATGTCTCTTCATCAGGGTTTTAATCCATAATTTTTGAGTGACCAGAGTGATTTATCCGATGTTGCGAGTTGGTGTAATGAGAATAGTTTTAAGTTGAATATTATGAAATGTTCATATGAGTATGGGTATACACTTGGAGACGTCCAGCTACAGAGAGAAAGTCAACAAAAAGACTTGGGAATAAGATTTAATCCTACCCTATCATTTACTAACCATATTTTTAAAAAAATTGAAAGTGCACACAAAATTTCAGGTTTTATTGTAAGAAGCACAAAACATTTTAATATAGAATTAAGTTTACAAATTTTTGACAGTCTTGTCATACCCATTCTAGAATATGGAAGTATTATTTGGTCCCCGCAATATACTGTGTGGATTTCTATTATTGAAAAAGTTCAAAGAAAATTTTTAAAAGCTATGTATTTCAAAAATATGGTATATATCCAAAAAGAAGTTGCGATAATGATTATTTTTTGGGAATTTTTAATAGACTTTCTTTAAGCCAAAGGCAAAATAAATTACTTTTGTGTACTATGTTTCATATTCTAAAAAGAAATATTGATTGTCCTAACATTTTGGCTCAATTTCAATTTTCAATAAATAGGGTTATTTCAAGGAACTCTACAACTTTTTATCTTGCATATCCTAGAATAAATCTTTATAAAAATTCTACTATCTATAAAATGTGCCATATATTTCTAAACAATTTAAAAAAATTATTGAAGCTAAGCTTCAAGTATTTATTTTTCCGTATAAAATACCTACAAGCTACGGTGCTTTAAATTATTTTTTTAAATACATTTTTAAATTGTTAGATTATAATACTGATATAACCAGTTTATCATTTTAATTTAATTTAAGTTGTATCTGAATTGGCTTTGCTGTAGATACTGAAGGAAATAAATAAAAAAAAAAATTTTTCAAAAAACGTTATAATGACTGTCAGTCGATTCTACCGCGTCCGCAAATTATTTTTTCTGGCTCACCGATCCAACAACCGGTAGATGTCAGATGGATGTAATATGTCACATGTCAAAATCCGGTGGTACACCACTGTTGGAAAGCTGCTGAATTAAATGTAATATGTCACATGTCAAAATCCGGTGGTACACCACTGCTGGAAAGCTGCTGAATTAAAGAACGTTGACACCGATGTAAACATTTGATTGAACATCTGATTCTGACAGCCATCACTGATGATTAATCCATCCATCAATAGCCATCAGCCATCGGAGCCGATTGCAATTGTTGGCATCAAAGACGTCTTTTCGCAACCGATGATTTCGAAACCGCTTTGAAAACATGCGTAAAATGTTATTTTGGCGACGAAACGGTGACGTCACGGTTCAAAGGATTTCGAAAGCACCTCGGCCGCCGTTTCGAACACGGTTCAATATGGCGGTACTTTTCAATATATATTTGGCAATAATGAAAATAGGCCAAGGTCATTTGGCGGCGACAAAAAAAAGGCTCACTTGTGGATCTACGACACAAAAAAAATACAAATCCAAAAAACGAGAAGCCACATACACGCAGCTGATTAATGACCTTCAATAATTGTCATTTTGGCGATCAGTAGCAATGGTTCGAAAACGTGACGTTGCGGTTGAAACGCGGTGACGTATGTTTTCAAAATATGCTTCCGAAATCATCAGTCGCGAAAAGACTTCTCAAGTCGGCTGAATCGAAAATCCAAAAGAACGCGTTTGGTGGCATCGGAACGTTTCAAAAACTTGTTTGATGCATCGATTGCTCAATCGATGAGATTACAAACTCGCCCTACGTGCAGAGTCCCCCGTTTCCGATCTACATGGCTCTCAGATCAACCCCAGCCAGAGCAGTGATGTCACAAATCTGTCCGGGAGTGATCTGAGGGCGATTCCGAATACGAGCACTCGAGTTACGATCGTAAGTCGAACGCGTTTATGCCACGGAAGTAAAAATAAGTTTTCTCCACGAAAGTATACTCTCTATAATCCATTACATAACCCCAGATTTTCTCGTGGGGACCCTAGGGGCTTGATCAGTCTTTCTAGAGTAGTTTTTCTGTATAATTTGTGTTTTGTCCCAACTTTGTAGGTTTTTTCAAATATTTAAAGATATTTTTGGTACTACCTTTTAAAACTCCCAAAACATTTGTCAAATATTCTAACAATTTGTAACATTTTCAGAACTATGGCAACCCAGCATTTTTATTGAATTTCTAAAAATCTTGAATTAACTTTGCTTCAACATTTTTAAAAATTGGCAAAACAAATTAAAATATGAAAAGTACTTATTTATTATCAACATCATACACCAAAACTTATATGTGCTAAAATCATTAAAATTAAATTGACAAAATTATTAAATTGGTATGAACTTCCTAAAAAAAAACCTATCAAAATTTATTTTACAGTTAACTAAAGCTAGTCTCAACACAAAAATTGTTTTTTATCCACTTGCAAATACATTTTCATCAAACATATTGCTGGATTTTATTCTAATTTGTTAATATGCCCGTTAATATGTAAACATTTTTTAGGCTTGAGATGTGGCCAAAGGATTACGCACAACCATAATTACTGCATCTCCCCTTAGGAACATCTTTGATATAAATCTGTCTTTGTTCACAGGTTTTGACTTCTTTTTTCCTTTGCCTGGTCTTGGAAGTTCGGTCCACATTTCTTTGACATTTTCTAACACCTAAGAAGAAAGACAAAAATGCAGTTAAATATATGGTGTACATAAGTATCATCAAAACAACTATCCACCAGGGCCTGTATTGTTCATTTGTTGGGAGAGAAACTTGGTTAAGAGTTGCATGCTTTACAAAAGAGTGAAATGATCACATGCAAGGGATCATTATGTTCTAGGTCTACATCTTAAAAGTGAAGATAATAACATCCCATAGCAGCCATGGCGTACTATTTTGAACTTTTGGAAGGACGTCAACTGGGCGAATATATGCCCAATATATGACACAAAATATAAAAATGCTAACCCTCAAAACCAAAAATCTATTATCAAAAATACCTACCATATTACAATGTCTATCAAACGCCTTTACTCTGCCCAACAATTTTTTGTTGTTTCTGCAGTTTATCAGTACTTGTGTATTGTTCTTTACAGACTGTGTGAGTACTGAAAGGGGCCCAGTGTTGAACTCTTCCTCTTCTCGGGCGCGCAGCTCGTCTATGGAGAGTTCGGACTTCGGTTTAGCTAGTGCCATATTTATAGCCTTGTTTTTTTATAGAAAAAGTAGGAGAAAATCCGTGAAAATCTTTTAAAAATTGCTTGTTTGGGAAACACGACGCCGAAAACTTTTTGGTTAAGATTTTGACAGTTTTTTTTCCATCCACTGTCAAAAATGTAGCTGGGCAAAAGTTAGCTTCTTAATTATGAAAAACAGTTGTCCAAGTTTTGCGTTATGAAGGCCGGGAATCGTAGTTTTCATTTTTTTTTGTTGGCTTCGCACAGCTTTTTCATTATCTCAAATTTATTCCATGTTCTTTGATGACACTGATAGTCAGCTTTCACCGATACGTTGTCAACATCACCAAATATTTTCTTTTTAAAAATTTAATTGAAATTCGTCTGTTTAAGAATGGCAGACGATAATTCAAAGGACAAAAGATCCAAGTTAGCTAATACAAGAAAGAGGGTAAGTGCCGTGGCTTACCTATCAGTTTAGCAATATTGCCTCCTTTGTTAGATGGCCACATCACCATGATCTGTCAGCTATGAACAGGATTGGTAATAGATTTTGTTGGATTTTTTGCTTATTTATGAGGTTCACCTTTTTCCTTGGCAAAAAAAACTAGTTTGATAAATGCAATTTTTTCTTAATAAGGCTTCCAAAGGTTTTGTCAATTTATGACACAGTAGCTTTTTATCCAAAAAAGTTCCTTTTATATTATTGTTTATAGTTGTTCTGGTACTTGGTTTTCTTGACCTTTTTGCCAGTTACTATGTTTTCAATAGGATTTACTTTTTGATTTTCATGAAGCAATTTGAACATGACTTGAGCTTTTGACATTTGCCTGATGTATTTTGAGGTTAGTTTTTGCCAATTTTACTTTGTTTGCTTTTTTAAAGCCACTAAGTTTGCATTACTATTGAAAGTGCTAACATCTTATTATTGGTGTCATCAGTCAGTTTATTAAACTTGGGCAGGGCCAAGAAAAAAAAAAGTTTGATTTGCCATGTTTTCATGGAAGGTTTGAAAGTGAATCGAATTGAAAATGTATTTAGTTCCACATGAAAATGTAGCAAATGTATGCAACTTTTGTATTTAAGTCATATTTCTGGTCCAAAGTATTTTGTGTGTGTGAAAAACCATTGTATTATAAAATTTGAGGGAAAAAAATATTTAACTTATTTTTTACTTGTTTAGTTTAAGGAACTGCAAGAGCTAAAGAGACAAAAAGAATCCTCAATTAGCCCCATTTCTATCATAGAAAGATCCTTAATTTCCCCAAGTTCACCTGCAAACCATCAAATAAACTATGAAAATAACACACAACTCCAAGAAACTTATACTACATTGCCAAACCCACAAAATTTCGATCCAAATCAACTCTCCCAATATGAAAATCTCCATACTGATGCTTATAATGGATCATTAGGATTACACGAGTCACCAATAGCTTCAACAAATACCAGTCTTCCATTGTATTTTGAGGTACCTAATAGTGCAGATTTTTTTGATAGTGTAGCTTCTACAACTGCTCAACTACCTCAAGATGTACAAGAAAATGTACCAAAGGATGGTAGCGCATTCCTAACACATTTTAATACAAATGAACAGGAAAATTCAAATGAAAATACAGATCAAAATATTGGTTTGGCAAAGTATTTTGACAACCGATTACCAAACTTTGAGGATGTTCCTTCAGACCAATTTCACTTGGAAAAACTTGCAAATGCCAACTATGCCTTATTTCCTTTGGAAAGGAAAGAAAATTATGTCTTTGAAATGCAACATATAACTCACCCAACAAATATTCCTGATAGTTTGACAGAGGAAGATCCAGTTGTTAATGCAGATATTCAGCCTAAGAATTTACCTGATATATTTGATTCACAAGGAGGCACTCAAAAATTGATAGATTACTTAGAAAGTGAGAGTGGCCAAGAAAGTCAGGATATTTCTACATCTGAAAATAATCAAGCAATAACAAATTCTTCAATAACAGTAGATTATCCTGAAATTGGTGATTTAAAACAAAATCCTTCAACTAGCACACAAAATCTGCCAGATTGTTATTTAAATCAAGAAACTTTAGGACAATCAGAATCAGACAAAATCAAAGATCAGATTAGTAAGTCAACTGATTTAGCAAAACATGAAGCTGCTCAACATTCAAATGTTGAAAGTTTAAGGCAACTCTCTGATCATCTAGCTCATATGATAGATGCAAGCTTTGAGTTTTCTGCTTCTGGGGGAATAACAGATTTAGAAAAAAGGAATTTAGAATTAGCAGCAAATCTTGAAAAGGAAAAACTACATTCTGAACAATTAAGGAGCCAAAATCAAGAATATTTATTAAGAATTAACGATTTGGAGTTAAGATTAAGACAGCAAGAAACTGGTTCAGAGTTACAAAACCAACATGAAGTTTCTAGGCTTAAAGATGAGTTACAAACTCATTTTCAAACTATTGGTTTGTTGGTTGCTGAAAAAACTGAATTAGCCACTGCAGTAAATCAGTACGAGTTAAATTTGAAACAAAAGAATTCCGAGTGTGAAGAACTTCAAGCTAGATTAAAAGCTTCAAGATCTAGAGTTGCAGATCTAGAAAGAGAATTAGGAAATCTAAGAGAGGAGAAATCTAAAATCGAAAGTCTTGGTGGACAGTACAGTTCTAGTTATGAAGTTATTAAAAAGGAGTATGAATCTTTAAGAGATCAGAAAGAGGAATTGGCTCAGGATTTATTGGAAGCTAAAGAAAGATTAAGGCAGGCTTTAGATGAAAATCTGGTAATCCAGCAAGAGAAAAAGGTAGGTAAAATATATTTGATTTCTTTACTTTTTGAGTAAACTTTTACAAGTTGAATTTTCATGATTTGTTTTCCAGGATTTGGCTGGAAAAATCTCTCTGGCAGATATCAAAATTCAACAGCTGACCTCTTCCAGCGATTTTTCAGGAGTGAATTCACAAATTGAACAGTTAACTCAGCAGAAATTTGCCCTAGAAACTGATCTAACTAGTTCAAATCAGATGCTTAAGACATTCATAAAGGAAAGAGATGAAGCTAGGACCGAGTATCAGCATTACACTGAGCAACTAAATGGTATGTCAAATTTTATTTTTAACATGCTTTTTTAGAGATATACAGCCTATAATAATATCATTTAAAATACAATGCAAACAAATATACCACACTGTATTTTTTTAAAATAAAATCATCTCTCCATTTTACCCCTGTAAATTCTTTGAATCTGTAAAAGGCCTCGCATGCCTTTACTCTGTTTGAGAGATGTCAACAGAAAGCCTGTTTTTTTTTTTGGTAACTTGTTAAAGTAAATGCCTGCAATATGATTTAGGTTTATTTTTATTCATGTATGACAGTGTGTTGTCTATAATCTCCTATATGTTTTCTTGCATAGAGTATATTCTCGGGTATTTAACAATATCTGGAAAAGTATTACTAAAACTAATTAAGTATAATATGTAAACATTTTTTAGGCTTGAGATGTGAAAAAAAATGTTGTGGAACCTGCTCTTATTCCTAATCACTTACCTTGAAATGGTCTGTTTAATTATTGGCTGTTTCTAACATTAAAGTTGGTAATTTTTTTGTATTTCTAGCACAAATAGCCAATCTGCATACCACAGTTGAAAAGTTACAGCAAGAAAAAGAAAACCTGATTATGCAAGAACAAAATCGAATACGGCACATAGGAGAGCTGGAACGGCAGCTTCAAACGTTACAGGATAATCAACTTTCATATGTCACAAGAAGTTCGAGTAATGGTGATCTGAAAACCGAATTGGAGAATTATAAGGAAATGGTGATACAGATGGAGAGTCAGAAAACTGCTATGGAAGAAACATATACTAAGGTAACAAGTAAAATAAAAAAATTTTAAAACCTCAACAACTATGCGATTTTTTCTAAGAACTATCTCCATTTCCTGCGCCTGGTTTTTTATAGTTTGTAAATATACAAATATATTCTATTCCCTGAAATTCGATTTTCATAAAAATGTATTTTTAAAGGTGCATAATAAAAGAGAACTCCTTAAAAAACTGATTCTATTGCTCAGTTAGAAAGCAAAGTCGAGAAATTGAGGGGCAACCAATCATTTCAATGCATGACACAATCTTCTTGATTAATATCACGTGGTTTTTGTAAG
The DNA here is from genome assembly GCA_963921995.1 of Oxystoma pomonae. Taxonomy (NCBI): domain Eukaryota; kingdom Metazoa; phylum Arthropoda; class Insecta; order Coleoptera; family Brentidae; genus Oxystoma; species Oxystoma pomonae. Next base: position 113,977,086 of record OY998166.1, on the reverse strand, counting down.
ATTTTCAACATTCTGTATTTTAAAAAATGTGTTCTCAAAGAACTCAAGGAAAAAACTGATTCTGTTGCTCAGTTAGACAGCATGGTGGAGCAATTGAAAGGTAATGAGCCTGGTGCTACCCCATTTCAATGTATCCCAGAATCTCACTGATTAACATCCCATGTTTTTTGTCAGATTTTCAATAAAATATATTTTTTTAAAGGTGTTTAATGAAAAAGAGCTCCTTCTTAAAGAACTCGAGGCCAAAACCGATTCTATCGCTCAGTTAGAACACATGGTAGAGCAATTGAGAGGCAACCAACCTGACAGTGTCAAACTATTGGCAACAATGGAGAGCGATAAGGTGGCGGCGGCGCGAGCGGTACAGCAAAACAGAGAGTTGAAGTTGCAAATGGAAAGTATGCAGGAAGTTTTTGCAAAATTGGTGAGTAATTCCGGATTATTCTGTCATTTAAATATTAAATATGTCCTGTGGAAGCTTATTTCTAAAGTGCAGTAAATTTCATCACACTCATCATAAAATTTTTGCATGGTCCATTTAATATACATATTGTTTGTTTTTTACAGGACAATGATAAAATTACTCTCACTGAACAACTGAACTATGAGCAAAATACTAATAAGGAACTCATGGAAAAGCTCCAAAAAACCGAGATACATCTTCAAACTCTGGCAGACGCAATTGAAATCAAGGACAAGGAATTGTTGCATATTCGAAACAACTTTGAGGATATCAATAGGCAAGCCTTACATCATGAACAACTTGCAGACAGACTCAGACACTATGAGGCCCATGACCACTCTGCAAATTCATTACAAAATGAATTGTTAGAGTCCAAGACCACTATAGCAAAATTAACAAATGAACTTAATGCACATGGCCACTCCGCGAATTCTTTACAAAATGAATTGTTAGAGTCCAAAACTACTATAGCGAAATTGACAAATGAGCTCCACCAGTTAAGAAATATTCAAGGTAATTGGGATATTAAATCAAGTGAATCTGAAAGCGAAAGTCAAACTATAGGTTCGGAAAAAGAGAAAAACACAACTGTTGAATTAACTAATGAAATAAATAGACTCAAAGCAGAATTAAGTAATCAGATAGAAAACAATCTTGCTCAAACTGAAACAAATTTAAAAAAACTACGAATTAATGAAAATGTTGAGGATACTGCAAGTTCTTTACTGCAAAATGATGCCAACCAAAACACCCTTAACAAAGAAACTACTGTTAAATTTTTAGAAGAAAAAGTTAAAAGAACAATGGAAGAAATAGCAGATTTAACAGATGAAAAGCAAAGATTAGAACATATTATTTTACAGCTACAAGGCGAAACTGAAACAATCGGTGAATACGTAGCTCTTTATCAACATCAACGAATGATTCTGAAACAAAAAGCTCTAGAAAAAGATTACCAACTTAAACAACTGGCAAGCGATAGGGAACTGATCAAAGGCAAATTGGACAGACTCAATCAGCTGATTAAAAAACTCGTAACGGAGAAAGGCGTGATACCCGAGGAGCTGATTCAACATCAAGAAAGTATCAACAATCAAGCGAATAATCTGTGCGAACTTCATTCGCAAATGAACGACGAAGTTAACAGTAGAATAGCCAACAAGGAAAAAGATAATACCACTTTCGACAAAGATAATATTGAAACAAAGGACGAAAGTAAAGCTTCGAGCACCGCCGAAGAAATAATTAATTTGTTATCAGAGATAAAAAGTAGTAATTTGGTAGAACCTGAAGATATCTTTCATCATTGTCCATATTGTTCAGGACAGCTGATCACTGTATAACAAAAGGCCATACAGGTGGGCGATTGGGATAGAATTTTAAATAGATTTCGTTACTTGTTTCACTATATACTGCGCTAAGTCTAGTAGCAGAAAGTTGAGGACTCATCTGAAGATTAATTTGAGAGGAGTAGTTGTGCAGGATGGACGGCCAAGATGAAACAAACTCAATCAAGAGAAAAATGTGCAGTATAAGAACTGATGTAAGTATATTTTTACCAAAAAAATAATATTACCTTACTTCTTAGCAAGTTTTAAACTACCAGAAATGGAAATTCCCTGGTGAGTAGACCCTTTTTTATTTTGTCACAACGTTTTCAGAATTTTAAATATAATTATGATTTTAAGCAATATTATTTAATGAAGCTTAAAAATAAAATTGCTAAAGAACTTCTTGAATAGCAGTTCTAATTGAGAGTTGATGTATAATAAAATATTCGTGATTTTTTTTCTAAACATTATATTCAGACTTCGTACAACTTATTCTAATAAATATGTTATAATAAGCAATTTTTAAGGTACCGTTAACGTATTTTTAAAACCAAAAACCATGACGAATAAGAAAAAAGCTAAAAACGAGAAATTGTAGTTTTATTTCTTAAGTAATAGTATATTCTAGCTTTTTAAGAAAACTCTTCCGCCAACTTTAATATAGAGATGGGACTGTTTAGTGTGTAAAAAGTGAAGAAAGGATTAAATAGGCTAACCTCAAAAATAATTATTCTATCTCGAACAGTTATCAAGATATAACGATCACCCTGTATTATACCACCTTTCCAAGCACGAGACGTTTTCTTATATGCAACTATTTCAAAAAAAATTCAAAACAATGAAGTCACATACTATGTCATAGTTTGGCAAGGCACTTGTGGCTCAAATAGACTAAGGTTTCATTGGCTCCATCTCCAAAAACCAAAAATATAGAAGGAATCTTTCCACATTTATATAAAAAATAAAGACGATAAGAGTTGGCGAGAAGTTAGCCACAGAATTTAACGTTAACTAATGCATAGTCTACAGTTCAACGTCTTGCCACTGATTTCTATTTCTCTCTTTGTTCAAGAGTGAGAAGCAATAGAAGGCAGTGGCAAAAAATTTCAATTACTACGTGTATACGCATTTAAAACCGGTTTTATATAAAGACGGTTTTAAATAAAATCGTTTTCTCCCAGGGTTTATACATCGTTCAAAACAAACAAAACGAATTGGTTAACAACAGATTTTCTGGTAAAACCACGGTTGAGTATTTCTTTGCGTTGGAAGCAATGCCCTAAAGCGTTTTTATAGCGACCTTAAAAACGGTTTTAAAGCGATAAACTGCTCTCTTAAATCGCTTTAAAATAGTTAGTAGTGTTTATACGACAAATTTTTAAACCGCCCTATTATAAAAGCGCTTTAGGAGGTTCGTATAAACACAGTAAATGTGGAGTCTAGGCGAAAGACATGCGCTAGTTCGAAACAAACAAAAAGCTCGAAATTAACTCTGTTTCGGACTTCCATTGTCTATGTTTTATTATACACGACGTTTCGATCAGTACAATCTCTGATCGTCTTCAGGTGCAAACTACAATCTATTCCTAAGGCTATGTACTTGTCAAAATCACTCAACCGTGAAGTTTAAGAAGCTGGCTCCGCCCAAGGAGGGGCTTCTAAATATTTGGAATTTCAACACTTGGTTTACTGAAAACACCCTGATTTTCGTTTTTTCCAGTGTAACTCCTTGTGCAAAACCTTTGCTTCTGTCCACTTCATTCGGTGTTATTTTGACCATGCGTGTTCGGCGATTCCTGATTTCGTTGTCTCACCTCTGGGTATTCATCTGATGTTCTTTAAGCCTAACAGGTAGTGGTATTTTTGTATGATTCAGCACACTCACAAGGAACTTGGTAAATGCATTCCTTATTTTGTTTGTTCTCCGGTCTTATTTTACTAAGAAGGCTTCGAATTGTATTATTAGATTTAAAAGCTGTTTTAATATTAAAGTTGTTCGCTACTCTTCGAATTTTCTCTGATACTCCTTTAATGTATGGAAATGCATTCCTTACAATTCCATACATTAAGGGAGTATCAGAAAAAATTCGCAGAGTAGTATTAAAACAGCTTTTAAATCTGATAATACAATTCGAAGTCTTCTTAGTAAAACAAAACCGAAGAACAAACAAAATAAGGAATGCATTTACCAAGTTTCTTGTGAGTGTGGTGAATCATACATAGGTGAAACAAAAAGACTACTATCTGTTAGGCTTAAAGAACATCAGACGAATACCCAAAGAGGTGAAACAACGAAATCAGGAATCGCCGAACACGCATGGTTAAAACAACATCGAATGAAGTGGACAGAAGCAAAGATTTTGCACAAGAAGTCACACTGGAAGAAACGAAAATTCCTTGAAGCTGCCTTTATTGGGCAGAATCAGGGTGTTTTCAGTAAACCAAGTTTTGAAATTCCAAATATTTGAAAGCCCTTCCTTGGGCGGAACCAACTTCTTAAACTTCATGGTTGAGTGATTTCCCATAGTATATAAGTACGCAGCCTTAGGAATAGATTGTAGTTTGCACCTAAATACGAACAGAGATTGTACTGATCAGAACGTCGTGTATAAATAAAATACAGACAATGGAAGTCCGAAACACAGAGTTAATTTCAAATACATCATTATCTCAAAAAACAAAAAGTTCAGTTCGAAACCATTCAAATCGGTGAAAAAGTGATGTCATTGATAACTAGCGGGCAAAATTCATATTTAAACTAATTCTATAAATAATTAAAAAACAAAACCTTTTCAGCTTTATGCGGATTTTACTAATTTTGAAGAAATAAAGAATTTACTGGGTTGTAAATGGTTTTTGAGCATTAATAACACTAGATTTCAGAGTTGTGACGTCACTAGTCAATAACGTAATTATTGAAAGTTTTCCAAAACTGGTTCCATGTAAGAAAACGTCTCCGGTATATCGATCAGTTTTTATGCAAAAATCATCTCGTCTCGTCGCCTCTTCGGTTGATTGCCGGGTTTCGACTGGCATTCCGAGTGGTTCATCAGTTCGGGGGGACAATTCGACACTGGAGAGGCCAGTAACATTTGCTTGAGGTCGTAGAACAAAGGCGAGTCGTCTTGAGTGCAAAAACTGATGGCGATACCGCTCTTGCCGGCACGGCCCGTTCTTCCGATACGATGGGTGTAATCTTAAAGAGAAAATAGTTATATTAAAAAAATTGTAGAGGAAATATGGATATTAAAACCATTTGTTAACTCGTTTAATACGATAGATTAGATAGATAGAAAAAAATTGAAGCTTGCCAAAAATTGTAATTACAAATTCTAAATTTGAACCCTGCCATTTTCTTAAAGGAAATGTGTTTCGGCTACATTTTTTTTTATATTTTAATATGTTATAGAGGGGGTTCCCAATATGTACAGGGTGAGCTAGAAATTAGACTTAATGTCACAAAAATGTCCGTTTTTTCCTAAACTTAACCTTTGTTTACGATGAAACTAAAGATAGGATAATAATGGTTTCTGCAGGGTAAGCAAAAAAATAGGCCTGAAATTCTTCAAAATCCCTTATTTTATATAGGAGCAGCGAAGAAAAATTGGTTTTTGATACCCTGAAAAGAATACATACAAAATGACCGATAAACTTTGAAATATGTACAGAGTACGCCAAAACATACCAACTATGCTTTTTTAACCTATTGAAATTGTCATTACAAAGAAACTACCAATCGGGCAACACTTATTTATTTGCTATGTTATTGTACGGACCACAACTAACCTTTGGCGTCCTCTGTACATATTTAAAAGTTTATCTCTCATTTTGTGTGCATCCTTTTTAGGGTATCAAAAACCATTTTTTTTTCTCTTTGAGGCATTTGGTAGATGATCGATGAATTTATTTTGGACGAGCATAGATAAGTTTAGGATTCGATAGGTCTTTTGTTGAATCCAAAAATTATAATTTGATTATTACAGACCAACACAGGTTTTCCAGGTTCCCATATAATTTTCCACGTTTTTGTCGATTTTCATAAAATTTCCTGACTTCCAGGTTTATTTTATGACATTTTTAATTCCCTGAATTTACCAGGTCGCTACGAACCCTGACCCTGCATATAATTTTGCATTTTTGAATTGCCCTTTCCTTCCTGATATCGAAAATACCAAACTTGTTACCCGGATGATTCCTAACAAGGATGAAACAGGCCTATAGGTTTCTGACCTATCCATTAGATCTTGGAGGCCTGGTCGTAATGAATTGAAAGCAGTGGTTTGTGAGAAATTTGCCAAAAAACCCTCGTGAGCGAATCCTACCTTCAATAGTCTTGGCCATGTCGTAATTAATGACGACCGAGACATCCTTGATGTCGATACCTCTTCCGGCGACGTCTGTGGCCACCAAAATGTCCTTTTCTCCTTTCTTGAGACTCGCCAGTGCGTACTCTCTTTGCTCTTGACCTTTGCCACCGTGAAGCGTACACGCGTTGTAGCCCAGTTTCTCCAAACCTACGAAAATAATATATTAGTTATTACCACAGATTATTATTATTATTTTATATATTTTTTGTGATTAATTTGACATTGTATTTGTATTTATATTATTCTGCCGTCACAAGGAAAAACCCCGTGGGCGACCTAAACTTGATTTGTGGAAAAATAGAAAAGAAGCTTTGAATTGTAATAAAGTCTCTAAAACGTTCTAAGTGTAAGACAAATGATTTTTTTGGCTATAGATACAAGATTCAAAATATTAATTAAAATACCAAAAAATAAAACACAATAATTAATAATTGTGCGTTTTGCAGATTAAATAAGGGACATACGGTAAAATAACATATCCTCGAATCCTGCCAGGCAAAAGCGATAAATTATGATAAATACTAAGACAGGGTTCCCACCAAATTCTGATTTCCAAATTCCCTGACTTTTCCAGGTTTTCCCTGACCATTTTTTAAAAAATTCCTGGTATTTTTTGGATATAAATTGCTTGTCTATGTGGATACCAAGTAAATGTAGATTTTATATTATCGAGATAAAAAGGTAAAAAGCAGATAAATAAGACGAGAAACTTTGTTAGAAACTTTATTTGAAGACAAAAATCACAGGAACCGAATTCATTAAATCGTAAAAACAGTATTAAAAAAAAAATAATTTGCCTAGTTCTACCAACGTTTTTTTGGTTCGTCTATCAAGTTATAAAACTAAATTGCACGAAGTGTTAATATATATGCACACGTGCACATTCACACGAAAAAAAATACCAGCATAAGCTAGAATAGGAAAAAACTCAAGACAGAACAAACACAAGAAGTATACCAGAAACCAATTACTGAAAAAATAAAAAAGAATCGCAATGGGGATACAATGTAAACGAAATCTGGAAGAACATCCAAGAAACAGTAATTAGGATAACTAGTAAGTGCTCGACAAAAAGAGAAAACAAAGAATGAAGTATTCTTTTCATTCATCATCTATTACAGAAGAGTATAAACAACATAAATCTTAAGCACGCAGAATGATATAAAGGAAAAAGAGAGACCACCATCTAAATATAATAAGAGAAATGGATGAAAACAGACAAAACAACAGAAAAAGCACAAAACAGGATACCAACCGAGAACCGAAAACTTCCTCTCAACAAACAACGGACAACTGATAACCAACAAAAGAGAGATCCTAACCACATGGAAGAACTACTTTTGCGAACTACTCAACGAAGAAGTAAATACCGATACTACACCCATAAGCATATTGACAGCTGAAATTTTGACCACTTCAACATATAAAGAAACAGTTAACGTCATAAAAAAGCTGAAAACAACAAAGCTGCTGGTAGTGACGGCATACCTGCCAAATGTATAAAATATGGTGGAGAAAACACTCCATAGTGCCATACATGAGCTCATCCAAAACATTTGAAACACCGAAATGATACCGGATTCATGGAAGGAAGGCGTGGTAGTCCCCATCCATATAAAAGGAGATTAAAAGAAATGCTCCAATTATCGTGGAATAACTCTGCGAAATATATACTACAAGGTTCTCTCCAGTATCCTGCGAGAGAGAATTGAACCATATAAGGAGGAGATAGTCGGGGACTATCAGTGCGGGTTTAGCCTAAAAGGCCCACCATAGACCAGATTTTCACCGTTAGACAAATAATCGAAAAATGCTGGGAATTTCACAGAGAACTTCACCGGGTGTTTATTGATTTCAAACAGGCATTTGACAGATTATATATAGCAAAGTTGTGGAAAGCAAATAAGGAACTGGGGTTTCCAAAAAAGCTGATATCCCTGGTAAAAATATGTACGGAGGATACAAGGTGCAAGATTAAGAGTGGGACAGAGCTACTCTGATTTTTTTTAGTATCAACAATAAGCTTAAGCAGGGTGACTCTTTTTTACCCCAACTCTTTAACATAGCATTAGAATATGCAATTAGGAAAGTCAATATTGAAACACCAACGGCTGTATTCCACCAGGACGGACCCAACCTACTACTGGCCTTCGCAGATGATTAGGACATAATTGGCAACATCAGGATTAATCTTAAAGATTCCTTGATCCACAGGAATCAGTTGCTGTGGAGATTCCTTCACTTCCAGTAGTTATTGTAGATGTAGGTCCATTGTAATCTTGGGCCAAGACTGATAGTTTTCTCAATTGAATTTTTTTCAGCCTCCACTTTACTTTTTTTCGTTAGCCAAAATTATGCAAAGTGAAAGAAAAACACAAAATATCCATGCACCTATCCGGGATTCGAACCCGGAACCTTCCGTGCGGCAGGCAGATACGCTGCCCACTGTGCTATTCCACTTACTTTACATGATCACTGCTCTTAAAATGGCTCAAGATGGCCTGACTCCCCATATTACCCAATTAAATATTTTTTAAACTAAGCTTACAATATACGTGATATTTATTGGTTTTTCACAGCTTATGACACTGCCACTTCGGTGGACTTATGGGAGGACTTATCCAGTTTAAATTAGAAACTGTTTTTTTAAGGTTAGGAACACAGTACATGAAAAATATTGTGGCATTAGAGAAAACGCTCTAGACTTTTGAGGATTTTTTGGTCATTCCCTGACTTTTCCAGGTAGCTCTCAAAATTCCCTGACTTTTCCAGATTTTCCAGGTCAGTGGGAACCCTGTAAGAAAGATCGACGTAAATCCACAGACTTTACGTGTTTTTTTCTTAGCAGTGGCGATATACGTGGTTATAGCTTAGTAGAGATCATAAAAGAGTTGTAAATACATGGTTTCATAATTTTCTTTTAAGTAAAAAATAAAAAATTATATATATTTTTTAATTTTAACCTGTTTTAAACCAACCAGTAAGTTCAAAAAATCAAAAAAGTCATTTTTGAAAAATTTGTGGGTTGCGGGGTTTTTCCTTCTGATGGCAGTATTAGTTTTGGCTAAAAAAAAAGGATTATTATTATTATTAGACACCAGAAAACATTCACACAAAACAATTTTTTCTATAAAGGTTTAAATTTATTTAACCAACTACCTAATAATCTCAAATCATCTGGGACAATGTATGTACTACCTCTTCTTCTTTTTCTGTGTTCTTCACATTACTTATACCTATTACATTGTGTAAATAATATCTATTATTGTCAATATGTTACCTTTTTTTTGTTTTTTTTTTTAATTTTTTGTCTTTACTTAAAACTAGATAGATAGGTAGAAATAATGTAAATAACTATTACTATGATTTTGTTTACTCTCTGTTATTATCAATTAAATTAATTATTTTTGTATTCTTTCTATTTTCTAGAAATATTGTAAGATTTGTATGATTAGGTTTTGCTAAATAAAGGATTTATTATTATTAGAAATCCGAGGAGGAAAACGATTTTCGACTACGGCGCATCCATGAATGCCGCCATTTTGATGGTAACTTATTTATGGTTCTGTTTCTGACTTTACTACCGTCCATTTTGGCATCTTTTCGTTTTGGCTAGAAAAGTTAAAAAGTCAAAAAAATCTTTTATTTGATTTTTTTGACTTTTTAACTTCATTTTTAGTTAAATACGCGTTTTATTTTATAGAGTTTGTGTTGTAGATTGTGTCTTGGGGGCCCCGTTTTTTAAATGCTGGCTTGCTCTGTAAATAGGCCAGTCAAATAGGTAGAAAAAAATCGTTTTGAAGAATTAATTCCCAGCGAGCTGCATATCGTTTTAATACCTCTATTTGTTCCTAAATGTGTACAATCTTAAGTTTTCACCATTCAAGGTGGTGACCTTAAATTTTGGTGGCCAAAAAACCGCCAAAGTTTTGCACTTTTTAAGTTTTTTGCTTGTATCTGGAAAACGGTGCGTCGGATGGAAAATGCCATTCTATTAAATAATGCAGTTTACTAAATTCTGCGTCGAACGGTATTCAAAACGTCAAATTCGATTTAGTGTTATAATTTTTCATTTCGGTGAAAAATTACATTTTGCGACGTCGGTTAACCTGGGGACTATCATAAGGGGCCCAAATATTTTCAACGCTAAGTTTTGTAGCTATTTTGTTACGGTTAAATTAATTTTGTAGCTGCGGCCGTTTTCTCTTTTTATATGTGATTCCGTCAAACAAGCTGAGCTACAAAATGTATTATTTAATCTTCCCAGCTTTGACAGAACTAAAGTTATAAGGTGTCCCCTCAGCTTAACGGTTGAGCTAGGGGGGCGCGTTTTCTCGAAAACGCCTGCAGCTACAAAACGAAGCGTTGAAAATATTTGGGCCCCTTATGATGATGAAATGAAAAATGTTCCTTGTTTTCAACATTCGATTTCGGCTATACTACTAAACCGAATTTGACATTTTAGATGTCATTCAACGCAAAATTTAGCCATCTGCAATATTGAATAGAATAGAAGTTTTCCAGCTACAAGCAAAAAACTAAAAAAAGTGCAAAAGTTTGGCGGTTTTTTGGCTACCAAAAGTTAAGCTCACCACCTGGGATGGAGCAAACTCAGACAGGGTGTCCCCAGAATTTTTAGAAAAAAATCCATGACTTTCCATTACTATTACTTTTTTAAAAATCAGCCTACTACAACTGATCAAACCTCTTGTTTAACATTTTTTCTTCCTTTTTTGAAGGTAAATGATTTTTTGACGATTTTTGTAATATATATTTTGGATTGGCATCTAGGTCACAATTCTTCAGAAACGACAGAAAATCGCAACCGTCACAATCCTGGAAAGTGGCGATTTTTACTTATTGCCTCACTTAAAATAAAAAATAAAAAGTATGTTTGAGCTTGAAGCATACCGACTGTTTAAAAAGTTGACATTTAGACTTAGTGATAAGAACTTTGAAGAATGGTGCGATTTCCAAAGACATATGTTTGTAGTAACTGAGAAGAAATTAACGAAGAAGATGTCTTCACTTAATAAAAAGCTACAAAAGTTAAACCGTTCTGAACCAAAACCAAAAAAGTCGAAGGAAATCGCAAACATTGTAGAAAACCTATCCTCTCTGCCCCCACAAAAAGATAATTTAAGTGATATTATTGCAAATATTGAAAGTTCAATCTACAATCTTTCAGAAGGCACAAAGGGCTATGTGCGAGATGCTTGCCGATATCAGATCTCTCAAAACATCATTAAAAACAATAAAAATAGTACATTGAATCACAATAAAACAATTAGAAGTTTGAGAGAAAAAGATGTTTTCTATCTAAAGGCTGACAAATGTAATAAAGTTGTTATATTAGATAAAACAGATTATTTCGAAAGCGTAGATATCCTAATAAAAAATGGACCCTACAAACAAGTCCCAAAGAACCCCTTACCAAAAATGATTATTGAAGTAAAAAACACAATTAAAAAATGTAACAATATTATTACTGACAATATTAAATATAAGCTACAAGTAAGCAATCCCACTATGCCGAAACTGTATTGTCTTCCAAAAATCCACAAGCCTGGAAAATCGGTTAGACCTATAGTTTCTGCTGTAGGATCACATACTTACAACATTTCGAAATGGCTAGCAAACAAGTTTGAAAATTTACCTATAAAGGAAAAAGGTTTTTTGTTCAAAAATTCCCTTGAATTTATCAACAAAGTTAAAGATATTTCACTCCAAGAAGGTGAAATTTTAATCTCGTTTGATGTTAGTTCGTTGTTCCCTAGTGTACCGATCCCCAATACCTTACAATACCTGGAGGAACTACTAAGAAAAAACAATCTAGAAGACAAACAGAATACCTATCTTTAACAAAACTCTGCATGAATCAAAATTACTTTCAATATAAAAATAACTACTACCAGCAATTAGAAGGAACCACAATGGGTAATAGTTTATCACCTTTTATCGCAAACCTCTTTATGAGCAAATCTGAATCAGATATAAGTAAAGAAATTGAGTATTTCCCCAGAGTATGGTTTAGGTATGTAGACGATGTGTTTGCAGTATTCAACACTAAAGTAACTAGTGTTGAAAATTTTATGGAAAAAATAAATAACAAATTTCCCACAATTAAATTTACTTATGAAATAGAGAACAACGGTACACTGCCATTTCTAGACACAGTTATAAGAAATAAAAATAAATTGGACTTTGACCTATACAGAAAAGGAACGGCCACCAACAGGTATATTCCAAATGACTCTTCATTGCTTACAACATAAGCTTGCAAGTTTGCACTTTTTAACATATAGATTAGTAAATTTCCCCTTAAACAAAAAAAGATTTGAAGCAGAAAAGAATAGGATTAGGAATATAGCTGGCGAAAACGGTTACGACGAAGGCTTAATAAATAAGCTGATAAATAGATATTCTTTTCAAAAGACCTTTCGGAATTCCACTTTTTTCAGACAAAAAGATACCTGCGACTCAAAATTTGTATCAATTCCTTATAATCCTAATTATACGAAAGGATTACAAAAAGTATTTAATAACACCGGTCTTAAATTAGTATAACAATCCGGTAACACAATAAGAAGCTTACTAGGAAATCCCAAGGATAAAACTACAGTTCTAGAAAAAAGTGGAATTTACGAAATTAGTTGCATGGATTGTGACAAAAAATATGTTGGCCAAACAAGACGCTCTATTCAAAGACGTTTTAAAGAACACTTAGCACACTTAAAATACGGAAGAACGGAAAATTCAAGTGTGGCCGAGCATGCTTTTGAAAACAATCATAGATTCACATTAGATAAGCTAAAACTTCTAAAAAGTGTACAACAAAAGACTTTTGAATGCATATGAAAATATGGAAATCATTAAATCCAGAAATAGTTTAGTACACTTTATTCTTTGGTCGAGGGGAGATAGGATTAAAAATCGTGATCAATCACAAATTATTAGTTTTATCTCCGCCCACTAAAGGATTGTATATAAGATAGAGCGTAGATTAATTTAGTTCATTGTTTATCGTCTCCTGATGATGCTAACAGTGACAGTGACATATTCCAATGCTATCTATGGTTTTGTATGTTCAAAGTTTGAAAGGTTTGTTTACACACAAAAATAAGCTTCATAACATACATTATTAAATAAAAAAAGGATTTTTCATGAAAACCGCCTACAAAAATTAAAATTGGTTGTAGATTGATTGCCAAAATCATAAAGTTGGATAAACGCGCCGCAGGCGAATTTTTTTTAGAAAATTTCACTAAAAAATTAATTTTATATACGTTGTGAACGGTGTTAAGAAAGGTTGCTAAAATTAATCAAAAAAATTAAAATTTTGATCTTGGCTAGGGCCATCGAGTTCGATTTGCCGCGTTTTCTCGGAAGATTTGAAAGTGAATCGTATTGAAAACGTATTCATTTCCACGTGAAAACGTAGTAAATAATAAAACAACTTACCTTTGCACAAAACATCGGCTCCCTTCTTCTGGTTAACGAAAATGATGATGGGCGGGTCGATGCCTTTCTTCAGGTATTCCATCAGTTTCCTTCTCTTGTCATTCTCGTTGAGAATGTGTACGATCTGTTCGGTTCTTTCGGTGGGTTTACCGATTGCACCGATGTACACCACCGCCGGACGCCTCAGGTAGGTTCGCGCCAATCTAAAAATCCAACAATTTATTAACCAAACTTCGATGCAATAGTTATGTAAAACTCCCTAGGAAGGTAAAGTGGCATATTCGCCCTTCATATGCGGGTCGAAAATGTCTTTTTCTGAAAAGGTAGTAGATAAGTTTTTTTTTTCGATCCACTGGGAGGAAAATTTTATTTTTACTTCACCGCTCGCCGGGGTGTTGTTTACTTTACCTCTCTCTACCCTGTAGATCTAATGATTTGTAGAGATAATGTCCTCCCCTCCCCCGCTTTCGAAGACGTGGGAACTGGTAACTTCATAATATGTTCTGGTTGCGCATTGTTTTTCCGTCATTACAAACAATTAAAAGTCAGGAAACAAACAACATTAAGGAAATTTTTCTAACATTGAAACAGTGACTTTGTTTATACGGGCCCCTTAAAGCGTAAATATTTTGTTGTATAAACATTACTAAAACCGTTTAAGCTCTAAATCGATTTAAGAAAGTGGATCATCGCTTTAAAACCAATTTTAGGCTTGGTATAAACACTTTATAAACATATATAAAGTACATATAAACTCTCAGAGAAAGCTTTTATTTAAAAGTCCTTATATAAAACCGGTTTTAGGCGCGTATAAACATAATAAAAGTCAAGTTTTGTAACAACGTCAACATCACTGGCTAGATCAGCCTGTTAAGCATTGCACTTCTATTTTGTAGGTATTTACTTTATGCCATGATACTTGCCTTTCAACAGCTGGGGGCATAGTTGCTGTGAACATGACAGTTTGCCTAAACTTTTTCTTGCTGTTGTAGTTGGCCAACAACACTTTCGAGTCTTCGGCCGCCTCCGAGTCCGGTTTCAAATTTGACACAGGCATGTACTCTAAAATTCTTTGCACGTCCGGTTCGAAACCTGTCAACAACAAACACATCAGTGATTAGGGACGGTAAAAAGCCAATACGTTGCATAAACGCAACATATTGGCATACCTAGGGCCTATAAAATGCCTGCCTAAGGAGTAGTATGCATTGTTGGACACTTATTCAGGGCTTATAAAATATCTGTCTAATTAAGGAGTCTGAATTGTAGACACTTACCCAGGGCCTATAAAATGTATGCCTAACTAAGAAATCTGCTGTGTAGAAACTTACCCAGGGCCTACAAAATGTCTGCCTAAAGAGGAAATCTGCCTTGTAAACACTTACCCACCCTCTGTCTAACTAAGGATTCTGCACTGAAAAATTTACCCAGAGCCTATAAAGTTTTGCCTAACTAAGGAGTCAGCATTGTAAAAACTAATGAGTCTGCATTGTAGACACTTATTCAGGGCCTATAAAATATCTGTCTACTTACCCACATTCTATAAAATGTGTGCCTGCCTAAGGAGGATGCATTGTAGACAGGGTCTATAAAATGTCTGCCTAACTAAGTAATCTGGATTGTAAAAATTTACCCACAGCCTATAAAGTGTCTGCCTAACTAACCCAAGTAACATTTTTGGTTAAAATTTGGTAAAATATTCCCGAGATAAGCCAGTAATTTTTTCTTATGAAAAGCTGGGAGGTCAAAAAAGAGGGAAATTTCCCGCCTTTTTACCAAAGTGGGGACAAAAACCAAGGTAATTTGGTGGGATAAAATAGGTAATTAAATTTTTTTTTCCTGAAGGTGAATTTGCCCAGAGGACACTTTTTACCAACTTTTGGGACACATGTACACATCTGCATAAATGCTCAACCTAATTTGTGTCCTATTGTACAAAATGCCCTCTCAGTGCCCTCTTGTTTGTCTGTGACTGAAGCGCCCTCTACGTGTCAGAATAGAAGAAGATGAAAACATTTTTAAATGAAAATAAAAAAAGAGAAAAGTAATAATTATGTCCTTGGCCTACAACAATATTGGAAATAAAAAATGGTGATGAAAAATCAGAGCTATATTTTAATCATAGGGGTTAAACTACTATTTTAAACTATTAATGGGAGGAAACCGACATGCGCCGAGAATTTTTTTGTTGAATTGTTTACTTTTACTTCCATAAAATTGACGCGCCCATCGAAACATGCAGTTTTAACAAAAACATCGCGAAAATTATGCTTCGGGAAAACACTAATTAAATATTATTTCCAATTTGTAATCATAATCTAATATTTGGGTACGAAACAAGTGTAAGCAAATCATTTCCATAAAGATTTTGTTGTTTTTTTTTTCAATAAAAATAATAAAGACTTCTTAAAAAAGAAAAAAAAAACATGGAGCCTTATCTTTTTTGGCGACCGTGCCCTAAAAGTCGTGTTAACCATGTTTTTTTCCCTCAAACACAAAATTTCCAATGTTGAAGCCAAAATTTCTTATTAATTTTGCATCAAGGACGGTTTATCCATTTTTCGAATTCATTGCCAAATGTTCCCCGCACAGCCCCTGCCCATTGTTCGGTTGTCATGTTGATTGTTGACATAAAGGCGGATGTGTGTATTCCCATTGATTGTGTTCGGCACTTGTAGAGATCCACTAGGACTTGTTGGGTCCCCACTATCACTTTTAATTTAACTTTTCTGTAAAAACTGCTTGATGCTGTGAAAGGTTTGTTTCTTTTGGCATGTTAAAACACAAAACTGTCAGGATCACCACTACTAGGTAGGCACTTTAACACAGAGTATCCTTTTCGACGATCAAAAAGTGAATGCTCTCTCTTCCTTAAACCCAAATTTTACCTAAACATCTACTTTCTTTGTTTGAATTTTGAGCTTCCATCTGGTTTTTCCTAACCCTTTTTATTATAGGAGAGTAGGTATCTAATAGGCCAAAATCCAAACAAAGGTTGAAGATGCAATAGTTATTAAGGACATATCTTATAATTTGGAAATACCGAGAAGGAACATGAAAGTTATGATTATTGATCTAAACAGCTGATCATGACAGTTTGTTAGAGGACACGTGACGCAAAGGAGTTTTCTTGTTTTCTACCAGAACTACTTTCTTCCCATCAAGAAAAACAAAACTGAAGTTTTAACCTAATCAAATCTTAATATTCCATATAGTTAAATAAATTAGAATAATTTTCCATAAAGTTCGAACATATTTTTAGGTTGTACTTATTTGGTCAAAAAAACAAATTTTTGTCCTAAAACTTATTCCAAAAAAAACCCTAACTTTGAGAAATAACTGTAGGTCAAAAATAAGTAACTTTAGTTCAGTTTTAAACCAAAAAAGTTCTTAACATTGAGGGATTTCTTCAGGACATTAATAAAAACTTTTGACAAGCAATGTTGACCAAGAAATGCCCAAACAAGGCGAGGACCTCAGAGTAGAATCTCAAGTCAAGTTTACCATCAATTTACCTTCTCTTTTAACTTTATATTCTAAACAACTTTGAAGACATGATACCAGGAAAATAATTCGAAAAATATCCTAAAAGAAAACCTTTAAAATGTCGTGTATATAATGACCGTTCCTTAAGGTTATTTGGTCCAATTTAAAACTTATTTTCAAACTTCAAACTATAAGTAATTTTCTGAAGGAAAACGGGGTATGTTTTGACGTATGATTGGTTATCTTAACCTTCCAACTTCCCAATATGCCCTAAAATGTTACTTGGGAAGAAGTCTGCATTGTAAAAAGTAATGAGTTGGCATTGTAGAATTTACCCAAGTCAATCATACGATCTGCTTCATCTAATACAATATAGGTACATTGATTCAAAACGAGGTACCGGTTTTCCAAGACGTCGATTAGACGACCCGGAGTGGCGATGACTATTTCACAACCCATTCGTAGTCTGAAACCTTGCTCTTCTCTGCTCAAACCTAGGAAAAAATAAATGTTAAAACATAACTTATTGACTTTGGGGAAAAAAAAACAAGAAAGGAACAAGTCAGTCTGCAGATCTTACCTCCCACTACGACAACAGTCCTAATTCCCAACGGCGTGCCAAATTTCACGGTTTCTTCTTCGATTTGCTGGGCCAATTCACGAGTGGGCGCCATAATAATGGCGTAGGGTCCCTGATCAGCCTCTTCGACCCTTTCGATCTTCGGAAGGGACTGGATCCAGGACAGCAGAGGGAATAAGAATGCCAAAGTTTTACCGGAACCAGTTTCAGCAACACCTGTAAAAACAATTGAATATTTTCTTGGCGTCTTTGGATGGCTGTCATTAGAAAATAGAAGAATTAAAATAATTCTTTGCACCATGTTTAAACTGTTAAAGGGCGATATAGATGGTCCTGATATTATATTGTTAGCCTGTTACCATTTGCGATAAATCGAGTTAATTTTCGTAATTCAAACATATTCTATTTAGCATTCCCGTGAACTAATTTATATAAGAACTCAACAATATATAAAATGTGTTCAATCATCACCGGCAAACTGCATCGAAACATTTAGCAGTTAAAACTTATAAAAAAAAAATTATATCAGAATCAATTTTACTTGACTTTAGTGCTCCAACGATCTGTAGATAATCACAAAACGAAAATTTTAATCTTGTCCCATTATACCAATTTTGTGTTTTTTATTTTTATTAATATTTTTTAATCTTTTATTTTTATTTAATTTCTTTGTCCACTTTCATGTCAACAAACTTTATTTTTACTTCTTTTTATTTTTTTTAATCTGTGTTTTTATTTTAACATATTATTTTAACTTTTTATCTACTTTGCTGTGTGATGTGCTTTTGATAATCTGTAGTTAATTACAAAATGAGAATTTCCATCTAGTCTCATTATACTTTAATTATATATGTATGTATTTTTCAAGTAATAATATTATTTTTATATTTTAATGTTTATTTCAACCTACTATTTTAGTACATTTCTATTTTTTTATGATATCTTGTAGTAACCACTTTTATTATTTATGACTGTAATATAGTAGGTAAGTATACAGGGAACTAACTAAAACAACTGCTCCGAGGGCAAATACCCATAACGGCATTGAATTACAAAGTGAGTTCAAAGCTTTCATTGGCAAAGGAATTAAAACCAAGCCAAACGTATTTTGCAAAGACACGAGTGGTCTTTGTGCGGAACACGTCCTGATACGCTGCATGCTCCGTGATCCATCGCCAATCCACGACCGGTTTTCGATTTTATTGAATCTCATCAGGTAATTTCTATTTTAATAAATTTAGATTTAATAAAATCGAAAACGGTCATGGATTGGCGATGGACCACGGAGCCTGCAGCGTGTCAGGACGTGTTCCGCACAAAGACCACTCATGTCTTGCAAAAACACAATTGTTTTCATAGTAGTATAAGAATTGTATCTGTAACTGGCAATAGTGCTGTTGATACTTGTCTAATAAATAAATAAAATAAAGCTTTGATTCTTGAATTTTAAGAGAACATTTGTCTGGGAAAGTGTGGGCCGCTTATTTGTTTTTTTTATACATTACTCACCAATAATATCTCTGTTCTGCATACCAATAGGTATGGCTTGCCTTTGAATCGGGGTCGGGTCTTTGTAGCCCACTTTCTCTACAATTTCCAAAAGTTCCTTTTGAATGCCCGATTCTTGCCAGTTACGGATCGGTTCAGGAATCCTTCCACCTAGCACAAGAAAACATGGAATACAATAAACTATTGTTAAATGGGGTTTTGGCACATTTTTTAAAATATAGTTATTATTAAACAAAAAGAAGAAGAATCACTTACTTCAACCAAAAAGAATCTAAAAACAAAAGATCAAAAGATCTTGGATGGAAAAAACGAAAATTCAAAGTTGGATGAATATCCCACAAGGAACACACAAAGGACCAAAGCAAAAAGGGAAGCGTGGGGTCATCAGTGGTTCCGCTGGTTGCCCAGGGCCTTTTCGCTTTGGTCCTTTGTGTGTTCCTTGTGGGATACTCATCCAAGTTTGAATTTTCGTTTTTTCCACCCAAGATCTTTCTTTTGTTTGTAGTTAGAATTTAAAATTCCTTCAGAGAACATTGTTTATTTTGACATTCTTAAATTGTTGAACATTCCATCTCTGAAAAACCGTAGAGAAATTTTAGATTTGGTCTTTTTATTTAAGGTTGTAAAAATGGAATGATTCACTCACTTCAGCTTCTGATTTTAAGGTGCCACAAAGGAATTCTAGAAATAGAAATACTTTCTATTTAGAGTCTCATAACAGAAATTATTCTTTAAAAATACCAATTCAAAGAATGTGTCATTCCGGGGATAGCACACAATTAGACTTTTTTACCATGCCTTTGAGTTCATTTAGAAATAAGCTTAAAAAGAAAATTCTGTGATTACACTGGTTCCGAGGGGTCATCAGCTGCAGAAAGTAGGTGTACAAATCGTTGACAATACTTGAACAATACCTGACAATACTGGAGACAATACTGGACAATACTATTAAAAATACTGGAAAATACTTAACAATCCCGGACAATACTTTACAATATTTTAGTTCTTGACAGTAGATGTACAAATTTTTGGCCAGCTGTTGACTCCTCGACTGGATCCTATACTTGAGACCTACTGCTTTTTATTTTATATTGGTTAATAATATTTGAACAATTGTTTTTTTTTATGTTAATATTTATAAGATTATTTTATATTGTAAAATGGTAAATCCGTCAATAAATTTCATTCTATTCTATTTTTGGCCCTTCACGTCGCACCATCTTTGTTCTGGTTTTCTGGAAAAAATAAAGTAGTGGCTACGGATGCGCCAATTGAATTGTGAGTTTTTATTTAAAAGCGCTGCACCAAAAAAATAATGCTTTTATACTCGAAAGCTATAACGTAATATGTAGCTGTAGCTAGTATTGTAGCTGGGAAAATGTCAGGATTATACATAGTCTAGGCTACAATCTTCCAGGCGGAACTCTTTGCCATTGAAATGAGCGTATATTGGATGAAAGATCATAACTGGCACAACAGATCAAAAAAGATACTCTCCGACAGTCAAGCAGCCCTTAAGGCTCTTGAATTCTATAGGTGCTCATCAAGAACCCTTGGGAGCTGCCAGGACAAACTGAATATCCTTAGGCCAATAAACACTGTGCTGCTGGTATGGATTCCGGGCATCGGGTAAATGAGACTGCCAGCCAGCAGGCGCGCGAAGCGGCCTCCGCCGTTTTTGTTGGCCCCGAATCAGCCCTTGGAATAGCAAACAAAACAATTAACAATGCTCTCTCTCAAGTTGGATGGAGACTAAGTTCCACCAATACTGGAGAGAATTGCAAGAACTGGCACATTCCAAAGAGTTCATTACATAAGAGGGCCGGGAAACTTATTGAGCTCACCAACCAGGAGTTCCGGACAATGGTTGATCTATATCCCAGACCCTGCAGTCCGGCCATTACATGTCAATGTCAACCTATTTTTGGCAAACCACAGATAGACGCGCTGGATCTGGCAGATGCTTCACCAAAGCAAGTTGCAAGCCTCTTTTAAGGGGCTGAAACATGGCCAGACAAATGGCAACATATAACAATATGGCAGCAAAGCGAATGTTTTTTTTCAAAAGGCTTATTTCTCTTATCAATACAATTTTTTTTTATTGAAATTGGTAAAGTTATAGCAAAAAACAATTTGTCCGGTTAACCTGGTATGTTCATATAATATATCTTGGTTGTCCAGGTCTACTATATAGTAGTTAAATATAAATGGTCTCAAAAAAAATAAATTAAAATAGGACCAGAAAAAAAATGCAAAAATGATCCTGATGATAGTACCAACGAAACGAAACGCCGGAGTCAAATTTGGAGAAAACCATTGTGTTTTTCTAAAAAGGTTGCCACAGACATGTTTTTACAGAATTTTATTAACTCTTAAATTAAGGGAGATAGGTATCACCAATTGGTAATTCCAACCATTTTTTAACTTTCCCTTGCAGGTCAAAACCTACAAAGGACAGAATAAAACTGATAATACCATTTTTTAAAGCTCAAAAAAGTAAGAGAGTAATGCGAAAACTGCATGTCTCTATCTTCAATAACAATGGAGTTTCCCATTGAATCTCATAGAAAATGGAACACCCTGTACACCATACCTTTAATTGTAATGCTATAATCCTCCCTGAATATACGCCAATCTCTCTCTGTCATCTCGTCTTTCTCTTTTTCCGACCAATGCCTGTCATCCCACAACTGCTTCTCTTCTCTTCTCTTCACCTTCTTCAATCTCACTTTTTCTTGGGCTTTTTCTGCTTCAGTTCTTCTCTTTTCCAGCAATTCCCCATAGAATTTGCTCTGGTCTCTTTTCTGGGCTTTGATATCTATGCCCGCAATGTGTCCTCTGCCATATAATTGAATCTAAAAAGATCATTTTTTCCCATTTTTATATTAAAAACAAAAAATGTTAAGATATTCATTTTCTGACATAAAAATACTGGCAATCTAGCAAATAACTAATTCTTAGATAAATATCTGAACTGGTTAGCCTCATAACATTTTTCTCTAGTAAGCAGAACAAAAATTTTTTTTTAGGTGCTAATTAAGGGACCACCCATAATTAACTTTTGGTGTGACTCTACTGGGTGCTTTTTCTTGAAACTTAGAGAAGGGAATGCTCCCTGGGAAGTGACAAAAAAGGTACCAAAATCAGAATTTAATAATGAATTTTAAAATGAAGAGAAAAAGGTCCTGGGTTCAAATCCTGATTGAGGAAAAACTTTTTTCCGATTTATTCCCTCACCCTTTGCCCTCTACTCCACAAATCTTTTCTATGAATTTTAAAGGTTCATTCTACTCCTTGGCTGTGTTCCCTTACATTGCTCTAGGAGAATGTGGCATTGATCCCTCCCTGATTTGCTCCCCATGAGAATTTTGCTCCTTTCTATTGTCTGACTGTCAAGAATATGGCCCCTGGGAGGCAGGAACCATAATTTGTCTATCAATCAATCTAAAATTTATTTGAGTACATTGTCACTTTTCTTATGTAAATTATATTAAACTTATGTTATGTTAACTTTTATGTTTGTATATTTGACTTGTCTAAGTGTGCAAGCACAATAACCTCAATAAAGAATATGAATAATAATAAAATGATCCAATTAAAATTGGCCACTCTTCAAATATGTTTCCCTCAAAATTTTTTCATTAGCCCAAAAACAATTTCCTAAAATTTTAACACTCATTTGGAAGCATATTTTTAAAATATGTAGGTAATTTTAATAGAGCAACTTGAAAGAGTAGTTGGCTTAAAATCCACACTCTTGACTGTAAAAATGATTGTGAATTAAATATACAAGTACCTGGTGTTTTTCCTTGTAAAGATTATTATAATCATTGGAAGTGTCCTCCCCAGCATCCCAGTCAAACACAAACTTCCTGTCATTTAATCTTCTAACCCTTCGTTTTTTCTTCACAAGCCCCAAATATCTCTCTCTAATCGCCTCCTGCTCCTTTTCTTTGTCTTTATCTTTTTCCTTGTCTTCTCTATCTTTTTCACGCTCCCGTCTTCTTTCCCTGTCTCTATCTCTGTCATCTTTTCTATCATCTTGCTCCCTCTCTTTTTGTAGATTTTGAGCAATCTTTCTTTCTTCTTCAAGTTTTTTCCTCTGGTTTTCTGCTTCTTCTTGGCGCCGTTTTAAAGCTTCTTGTTGTCGCTGTTCCTTTGTTAAAAAGACAGGTTTGGATTTGGCAGCTTCTTCTGCTTTCTTTTTGGCTAGAAGTTCTTCAAGGGATAACGGTTCTTTTTTGACAGGTTCCTGTTTAACTGGCTTTATGTCTTTAATGTCTGGTTTTTGTTCTTCTTCCTCTTCCCTTTTAAGGTCTTTTTTTTTATCTTTATCCTCCCGCTTATCCTTGTCTCTTTCTCTGTCATATTTATCATCTCGTTTATCTAGCCTATCGTCACGTCTTTCTCTTCTATCGTACAGCCTATCTCTCTTATCATCATACCTTTCTCTAGAGCGTGGTCTTTTAGGGGCCCTCTCTTTACTTCTGGAGCGAGATCTTTTCACTCTTTTGTCTCTGTCTTTGTCTACACGTTCCCTGCTCCGGGATCTTCTACCCATCTTGCCTTTGGTCGAAAATAAGCCCTATAATTGCACTAGTTTTTTTTAATAAATTTCAGAGCGTTTGGAATTTGTTGACGTTTTTGTAAATGAGGTTATGAGACCTTCCTCCTTTTTCTCAGTCAGTGATGCCTGTCGGCCCCAAATTTCTTTCCAGTTTCACGTCAGCGGCTAATAGAAAAGAAAGTAAAGACCATGTGATATTTTTTCTAAAGGTATTTTTTTATATTTACCCATTGCCTCCTTTATCAACAGTTTATTAATGAGGTCACAATGGTTCGTAAATTTTAAATAGATCTAATTTTATACAATTTTTTTGCTAAAAACAAAAAATTCGACCGTTCCAGACTGGACAACGAAAAAAAAACTTGGTTAGTGTGGCCATGAGGCCAAAGGGTAAAAAAAAGAAAAAAATATTTCAGACGGGAAGAAAAATTGTTTGGCTTTTTCAATTCACCCTTTAAATCTTTTAACAAATATAAATCATCCTTCTAAAAAAATGTTTATAGTTCAGGTTTTGGTTCTTTTTATCAGGTTCTTTTATTCAAAAATTCTTGTAACTGCATGCAACCTGACCTCTTTTTAAAGAAAAAAAACGCAAATTCAACAGATTTGGGGTAATGTAACATAAAACCTACACAATTATATCATAATTATTTTTTTCTGTGCCCTGCCCGTTTATAAATATGGTGAACTATGTCTGCAGAACTTGCCTCTATGTCAGTCATAATGAGTTTTCTTTTAAAAAGCTGGAGAAAGTAAAAGATGCCCTGGAAAATTATGTTCCTGAGATTGTAAGTTTTCTTGTGGTTTAATTCCTATTCTAAAAGAGTAAAAGACCATACTTGTTTTGATGTAATTTTTTTATTGCCTTGTTTAAAAAAAAAAATTGATTTTGGCAGAAAAATTTCCTTGGATCAAACTGCATAGTGTGTGAACAATGCTACCAGTTTTTGAAATGTATGAAAAAATTCAGAGAAAAATGCATTGAATCTCAAAATCGGATGTGCAGCTTTAATGTCAATAATATTATAGAGAATACTGATAGAGCTATAGCTGAGGCAAGATGGCAGCTGCATCCCCCTCCATCTTATACCAGTCAAAGTTTTAACTCAGTTCAGGCAATCAGAGGTAGGTACCTATGATTTTTAAATAGATTTCCTAATATAAGTAAGTACCTACTGAGATAAAGAAAAAAATAGTAGGTATACAAAAGGGTCAAACAAATATTTCTGAGATGACTTAAAACTCCTTAAATAAAAAATTAATATTTTTGGATATTTCTTTTTATTTTTTAGGCACAAAAAGATCACCCGAACAAGAGTCAGTTATAAATTTTGCCTCCACCAAAGAATTGACCTCACAACTATTTGGAGCTTCAACTCCAAATACCATTGATTCTGCTACAGATCTAACCTCTCCTAGAAATAAATTAAATACCAGTACTAACAGCATACCTTCTGTACAAAAAAGACATCGTAACAGTGTTATAAAAAAGCCTAACTCAGATCAATCCACTGTAGTTGACTTAAGTGTCAAATCTCTTAATTCTTCAACTGCAGTTTTACGTAGGCTAAGGAGGTCCAAGAATACAGAGACTGGTAGAGTACCTACTGCAGGCCCTAGCTCAGTTCAAGCTAATGATAATACCAATGACAATACCTCAAAAATTGGAACACCAGGTAAGTTAATACCCAAACTCAATATTTCTGTGAAAAATGAGGGTGTTTAATTTTCAAAGGGATATAATGTGAAACTGTTATTATTGAAGATTGAGACTTAAAGTACTGCACTATTGCCACTTTTTTGCACTTCTGAAAAAAATTGTGCTAACAGATTATTTTTTACAATAAATTTATTTTGAGCTAAGTTTTAAAATTTTTGAAATTACCAACTAAACTTTTCTCCACTATTAGGATAAATAATTTTTATTTGCTGTTTCTATTATTTTTTTTTTAGTTTTATTTAACTATTCAAAAAAATGTTTAGTTAAGCATTTTGGTCTCTAAAAAATCATTAATTCAGAAAATTTTGTAATTTTTTCAATACTGTCCAGTTAAACTAATTTTTTGGGACTAACCCTGGATTTATAAGTTTTGGAAAAAGAATGAAAAATACACCAGCTGTTTATTAGTTTTTCCCAAAACTTATGAACCAGGAGTTATTTTGTACCTTTATAAAAATCAACCATCCTTTTTTAAAAAGTTCACTACTACAATTCAATTTTGTAGCTCCATCAAAATCAACCATCCTTTTTTAAAAAGTTTAAAAACCTTGTTTTTGCACTTTAGGGATAAAAGTGCACTTTTGAGTAAATAAATATTAGACAAAAGATTCTAAGTAAGTTTAATTAAACACAATAAAAAATACATTGGCAGTAACATAGCCAAAAAAAGTCGATATTTCCATGAACTGAAATATCTTAACTGTGAGTGGACCTGACAGAACCTGAAGAAAATGTCAGCTAAACTATAGGTCCTGCCAAGTGTTTTGTACACCTTCTACTGGAAAAGAGTATTCACACATTACCAACATCTACAGAAAATAATGCAATACCTAAAGTAAATGAGAAAAAGTACATTTTTTTAAATATATATATATATATATATATATATATAAACTTAATTTTTTTAGATATATATTTGTCATATTTTGCCTGTATCTGAAAAACATTTGGTTCTTAAAGTAATAATATCATTAATTTGATCCATACAGAAGTTGAGGACAAAAATTCAAAAATTGTACTTTTTTGATAATAAAGAGGTATGGTATAATAGAGTCTCTAAAAGTTAAAATTAGTATAAATACTTGAGCAAACAAAAATTATGTTTAATGTTTTTCAAGCTATCTTTCGCCTTTCAGCTAATAAAATAATAATAACAAATCCTTTAATCCTAGCTAATCATACAAATGTTAGAATATTTCAAGAAAATAGAAAAAATACAAAAATACCTTATGTAATCAATAATAACTGAGAGTAATCAAAATCATAGTAATAGTTATTTATAAAATTTCTACCTACAAAAAAAAACAAAAAACACTAAAATATAATAGGTATATATGCCATGCGAAGATCACAGAAGAAAAAGAAGAGATAGTACATACATTATCCCAGAGGACTTGAGATCATTAGATAGTTGGTTAAATAAACTTAACCCTTTATAGAAAAAATTGTTTTGTGTGGATGTTTTCTGGTATAATAATAATCCTTTTTTTCAGCCAAAACTAATAATTCAAATTCAATTAAAAAATAGCTTTATTGTCTGAAGCAAGAATATCTCATTGACAAAGCAGTCCTAAATCTAATAAAATGGTACAACAAAACTATTTTACACAAAATGTGGTTAATTAACATTCCAAATATTTAATAAATAGTAAATACAAACAACAAGACATGTTAAAAAACTGTAAGAAAAGGGGAAATAATTAAAAAGCCTTTATATTAAAAATGCTCAGACAAATTCTTAAAACCTAAATACACACTTTTGTTATTTAAGTTTTAACATGGTTATTATAGAGCTACTGCATTAAAATATTATTTCATAATTATTAATTAAAAATTAACTATTTAGTTGACAGTATAAATATAACAATACGATATATATAAACAAACAAAAAATAATAAAACAAACCTTTACAATGTAATAGTATCCCTATAATATTCAACACAGTCATAATATGGTCTAGTTTCAAGACAGCTACTGACCTTTTTTCTAAAGTTATTATATTCCTTAATACTTCTAATTTCTAATGGTAGGTGGTTATAGAGTTTAAGACTTTCGTATATAGTCGAATCTTTAGTTAATGTGAGTCTGGGTATTGGTAAAGGTAAAAGCATATTGGCATCTTGTCGAGCATTGCTGAGTATCGTTTTGATGACAATTTTGGGCACTTTGTTTTTGTGGATAACGCACATAGATTCTAGAGTAAAAAGTAATGTGAGAGTTAGAACTTTACATTTTGTAAATAGGGGTCTACAGTGTTCCCTTGTTCCCGCCTTGTTCAGTATCTGAAGAGCAAAACTCCCAAAACGCTACCTACCATATCTTGCTCGAGATTCGAACAGGGAAATCCGAGTTCTCGGCTCACAACCTTAATGGCAAAACAAGCCGAGGATAATTTGGACTTAAGTTGACTTATATGATCTTGAAAATCTAAGTTTGTATCAAGGGTGAGGCCTAGGAATTTAACGAGTGACTGAGAGTTGATGGTTTGATTATTAAAAATAATAGAGTTTTGAGAGAACTTAAAGGACAAAATGTTGTTTTTTTAACATTAAAGCAAAGAGAGTTGGCGTCGCACCATTCTTTAACTAATTTTAGGTCATTCATCATGATATTTTCTAGTTCTGACTTGTTACCAGGCCAGACGATGGTGTTGTCATCAGCAAAGACGAAACATTTACCCTTATTGTTCAAGGCTGTCAAGTCGTTAATATAGACAGGGAAGAAAATTGGTCCAAGAACTGAGCCTTGAAAAACGCCCCTAGAAGTTTTCTAGGAACCCGGAAAGTGAGTTGTTGTATGCTACCTTTTGATACCTCCCTAACATTGATTAAAGGATTTTTCTTTTACTCTAATGTCCCTGAGCTGTAAGAATCGATATCGTTCCAGCTTGCTCAGGTATTCGGTGATCCACGCAATCAAATGCTTTGGAGAAATCACAGAACACTGCCTCTACTGAATCCCCATTTTTAATACTAAGGTATACATTCTCTAATAAACCAAACATCGCGTCGTTTGTCCTTTTGTTTTGTTGAAAATCAAGTTGAGAATTTGATATTACACTAAATTTGTGGAAGTCTAGCTTTAGCAATCTTTTTAATTAACTTGGGTAAAGATTATAATAAGGCGATAGGGCAATAATTGAAGGAGTCGTTTTTTACATCTCCTCCTTTATGAATTGGAATAATTATTGCTGCCTTTAGGCAATCAGGGAAGTAGCCTTCACGAAAAGAATTATTAACTAAGTCAATCAGTATACACAAGGTGGAGTCTGGAAGTTGTTGTAAAATTTTTATCGAAAGTCCGTCACATCCTGAGGTAGTTTTATTTTTAATCTTGCTTACAACAATCTTTATTTCGGCTAGAGTTGTTGGTTCAAGAACAAGTTTCTCAGGAATGTTTATATTGTCTAAATAACTTAATGGGTTTATGGAGGGACTTAATTCTTTTGTCAATTTTTCGGCGATGGTACAATAGAAGCTATTTAGTAAGTTGGGCTCGATTACAGAGTTGGGGGATGGCGTGTTGTTTTTTCCGCGGAGAGAATTAATTATTTTCCAATTTTCTCTTGATTTGTTATCAACTTTTTTGAGTCGGCCTTGGTAGTAGTTTTCTTTGAATTGTTTTACAACCCTTCTGTAAATTTTTCTATATTTGTTAACATAATATATAAAGAAAAAATGCGTGTTACGAAGATGCTTACGAATAGCAAATATAATGACCTCATATTTTTTACAGACACTTAGGCCTTTGGTTTGGTTATCCATATAAATATAAATACAAATACAATGTCAAATTAATTACAAAAAATATATAAAATAAATAAATAAAATGTTTTGAAAATTACACAGAGAGAAATTTAAGTTAAAATATTTTTAAATAAATTTAACTTAAAATAAAAACCGAGATAAAAACATTTAAATTAAAATAGAAACTTAAAAAAAAATAAACGACTAAATATAAAATAAAAGTAAGCTAAAATTAAAAAATAGAAAATCACTAAAATAACAGATAATCAGAGATACTCAATTGTAACATACAATACGAGATACAATACATCCTAAAATATAAAATAAAAATTTTGCAAAAAGGAAACGAGAAGCAGGGTTAATTAAAACAATAGCTGTGTTAAAAAAAAAACGTGTTTATTTAAAGTTTGTTTGTGTTGTAAGGGCGCCTAAAGGGCTAGAACAATTTAATCCCTTAAGTGCGAAAACAACATAATTAAATGCACATTTTAAAATAGTTTTTAATAAACCAACCTTTTTAGGTACTACTCCAAAAAGCAGCAAAATTACTCGGACATCCAATGTCTGCTTAACACCGAAAACCATTGCAAATTTAACAGCACCCGTTATTACTCTAATAAACATTAAAAACGACAGTATCTCAATAAAAGACACTCCGAAAGGTGTCCAAAAGAAGTCGCCAATACTTAATACTAAAGTACCACCTGAAATGCCAATACTGACATGTAATGATGATGACGACAGCGACCTCGAAATTGTGGAAATTGATGACGAGGATGGCGCTGATGGGAACACTGTTGAACTTAAAATCCGAAGAAAGTCGGTTGGTATCGCCGACACCGGTCCAGATATAACTGCTGTTTTAACCAGCGATGACAGTTGCACGATAGCAGATGACAACTCTGGTAATGACAATGTTGTGGAAAGCAATAACAATGACGTAGCTTGTGATCATCATAATGAATTCGAAGATATGCCGGTGTTGACCAAAATAAAAGAAGAGGCCCCTGAAGAACCAAATCCTGGGTAAGCAACAGGTGACGTTTTGTAGGTTTTTAAGACAGTTTCCTTAGCCGCGTTTGAGCTTAGGTGCAATTAGCCTCAAAATGTTGATAAGGCTTTAGTGACTTGCGATATAAAAAAAAGAGATAGCAACATGAGCGGCACGACATTGATTGGGACGGGTGTCTGAGCTTTATAGAAAAAGGCCGCACGGAAGAGATCGAATATTCGCGATCTTTGATCCAAAATTAATAACTAATTGGGGTGTTATAAAGCTCCAAAAGTTAGGTAGGGGCAGTTGCCGAGAACAGGCGGAAGTAACTTAGAAAAAAAGGGTCTCCATAAAATTTTGCTATATTTTTACACTTGAAGAAATTATAGTAGTTTACCTAACTAGTGCGGAAAGTGGAACAGTCAATTTACGCACGTGTTAGAATGTGCCGTCAAACAGACGTAAAGAGAGCCAGGTGGACGTAAAGAAAAAAAAACAATAATTAAAAATTCTAGTGCAGAAAAGTATGGGGTTAAATTCATTGCCACACTCAGTGCGGAAAAGTGCATCTTTCCCCACACAAATAAGTGCGGAAAGTGAGTACTTTCCGCACGCGAGTAGAAAAAATATTTTTTGTCAAGCTGCTTTTAAGACACAGGCTGTGCAAACAGACACGTTTTTTTAAATTCTTTTTAGGTAGTTTGAGCAGTTAACAACAAGCATTTATCCTTCTGAAAAGTGGAGGTTTCTCTTGTTTTAGTGTTTGTGCGAAAAAACTTATATTAAGGACGCGAGTATGATAGTTTTATCAGTTTCAGCTAATAAAGAAATATTCTTTTTTTTATTCTAGGTGGCATCCAAATATGGTCGATCAAAAAGGTACTGCTAGTGTTTTTATCACTTTGCCTGTTTTTTAATATTGCTTGATTTTACGTATAATTTCACTAAAATATTGGAGTTGGTTCCTTTTTTTAAGTGGTTTTGGTTATGCTTGTTTTGCATTGTGTACAGCATTAAACTACAACATTATTAGTTAGTTAACCCCTAGAGAATAGTGGGTAACAAAGTTTCCCTGGTGATTGACAGCAATATTTTACCAAGTTTTAGTATTGTCTGCGACTTTGTTCGTGTGTTACACACATTTACTTCCTTACCCTCTCCCGCCCCTTAAACCATTCCAGCTAGTCAAATACCTGCTGTACCTGCGGTTTTTCCCGGTTTTTTGCTTTAAAGGATCATAACTTTTATTTCCATTTACCGACCAAAGAATCTAAATCATCCATCAAAATCCGTTTCGTATATTTTGTGTAAGGCTGAAACAAACGAACAGAAAGACAGACAAACAGACACAAATTTTAAAAAAAAATGATTTTTGGTATCTGCATCGTTTGGACCTCTATTAATCAAGCGACACCACCTCAACAAAATCAAAATTAAGTCACACCATAATTATGTGCTAATTTCGTTCCCAATCAAAAAATTTTGGGCTCCTCTGGTTTCTGAGAAGATCGAAAAACAAAATGAGGTAGCTACGTTAAAGAAAGTGGGTTAGCTAAGTTAATATTAACTTAGCAACCCCACCCTTTTTTTTAAACAAAACATTATTTAAAATGAAGAATTCGATTTTTTTCTTATATAACCGTAGAGCACATAATTTGGTATATACTTTTTAAAATGTACAACCGCATTTTACGGTGGGGTCGCTAGGTTAATATTAAGCCACCCCACTAAAAAGCTGCACTGAAAACAAAAAATTCGGATTTTTCTTGTACATATTCATGGAGCACATAATTTTGTTAATTTTAACCTAGCTACCCCTCCCTTTTAAAAAAAAAACAATTTAAAATGAAAAATTCGATTTTTTTCTTATATATTCGTGGAGCACATAATCAGCACATAATTTTAAAACCAACAATTTTTAGTTTGGCCCCATATTTCCTGATGGGTTGCTAAGTTAATATTAATCTAGCTACCCCATTTTCTTTTTCCATTTTCTCAGAAACCAGAGGAGCACAAAATTTTTTGATTGGGCATGAAATTAGTACATAATTATGGCATAACTAAATTTTGATTTTCTTAGAGTGGGGTAGCTAGGTTAATGGAGGTAGGTATCGTTTGGTTAGAGGCCTGTACTGGAGATTTATTATCTGTATAGATATGAATTCCTTTGTTTTCGCCGCTGTATATGGTTTGCTGCTTGTTTTTATAGTTTTTTTTAATTAATTTTCGGAAACTTCAGTCTCATAACATACTGGCATAAAAAAATGCTGTTTTCCTCCTGGGTCAAACTATATCAAATCAACCAAAAAAAGGGCACTTTTCGTTTTGACCATCTCACCAAATTTTTTGGATAAGCGGTTTTTGTTTTATTGATTTTTGAAAATAAAGAAATTGACCAATATGCCCTTGACAGGCACTTACAAAAATAGCAATATCTCAAAAACTATTGGTCCTATAGAAGCGAGTTATAGCTTATTTTGAAGGTTTTTTAAAGATCTTTTTAACGATGTGTATCACCATGTAATTTTTTGTTTTTATTTTTTTTTAATATTTTTTTTTTGAAAAATCTTGAAAACACCATTTTGATTTTTTTTCAAAAAAATACAATTTTTTTTCAGTATTTTTTTAATATTTTTGAAAAATTTCAGGATGGAGAAGTTATTGGTTCTATTTTTAAAAAAATAATATAAAAAACCTTGCAGGAAAAAAACCATACATTTTTTGATAAATACCTATATATTTACTCTTTATATCTAAAAACATGTCAACTGCTCCCAGTCTTGTAAATAAGATACATAAAAGGTTTTTCCAAACTTGTTTATTCCTGCAAAATTTTGAGTATTTCTTCAATTGTCCTCCCCTCCACCCAAGATCTTTTCACCCTATTTTGTTGTTGTAAGAAAAGAAGGAACTAAGGAGCATCATCAGAAAAGAATAGTTTTGGCTAATATCAAAGAAATATATTTGCATTTTAAGAAAGAGCATCCAGACCTAAAAATTGGTTTGTCTAAATTTAGTGAATTGAGACCAAAAAGTTGCATTTTAGCAGGAAAGAGCGGTGCACACAGTGTGTGTGTGCACAATACATCAAAATATGAAGTTAATGATAGAGTGTTCTAAAATAAACAAGTTTATCTTAAATGATAAGGGTAATCCTGCTTTACCAGACTACCATGCTTGCCTCTCAAAAATGATGTGTAACCCACCAGGAGTTCACTGCTTTTTGGACAAATGTGAGATATGCCCAGGAACTGAGAATTTAAAAAACTTTGAATGGAAAGTTCGAAGAAGCAATGATTGACAATGTGACTTTTAAGAAGTGGATCTCTGTAGATAGATGCAATATGGAGACAATAATTAAACCAGCAGAGGACTTCATTGAAGAATTTTCAAACGAATTGATTAAATTAAAATCTCATTCTTTTTACACTTACATGCAAAAAGAATACTACAATGAGGTAAAAGACAATTTAAAAAAGGGGGAAGCACTAATCACATGCGACTTTGCTGAAAATTATTCATTTATTTTGCAGGATGAAGTGCAGTCCTATCACTGGACAAATAGCCAGGCAACCCTACATCCTTTTGTAATATATTACAAAACTCATGAGAGAAAACTGGGTCATTTAAATTATATATTTATCTTTTTTTAAGCCACCTTATGCCTGAACTAAAGAGGCAAATTGATAATTTAGACAAAATTATCTATTTTTAATTTTAATATTACGTACCATCTCGAGGAATTTAAAATTAAATCGGAATGAAATTTTTTTGCCACCTCCCACTGGAAGAGTTCATGCGATGGACTGGGAGACACCGTAAAAAGGTTGGCTGCTAAAGCAAGTCTGCAGAGACCATATAATGAACAGATTATGACCCCCGAAGATCTTTTTAAATTTGCAACAGAAAATATTCCTGGTATAACATTTAAATATTGTTCATTAAATGACTACCAGCAACATGAAAAGTTTTTGAAAAAAAATTGCACTCGATTATCCCCCTCAGTAATGAAAAAATTATTACAAAACCATTTTCACTAAGTAAAGAGGAAAATATTCAATGTCTTTTTGCAACCTGTGGTTTGTCAAACACAGAAATTGAAAACATCGACTCCGGTTTTGTAACAATAAACTATGACTGTCTTTGGTGGATGGGATGTATTATTAGCAAAAATATAGAAAGCGGGGAATTAAAATTTAGTTTTTTACATCCTCATGGTCCCTCTCCGTCTTTTTACTTTCCAAAGCCAAAAGCTGATATATTGGTCATAGATCAAAATTCTCTTTTAAGACGGGTCAACCCAAATACTGCCAGTGGTAGGAGATATACGCTAACTGCAGAAGAAATGACAGATTCCTCAAATATTTTACAAAAAAAATTAGCAACCTAAATATTTTTTAATGTAAATTTTCTATTATTCTTATTTTTCATTTTTTTGTTATACCCATATTAGGTAAATTAGCCCTGTATTAAATATCTTATTATTTTTTTAAAGTATGACTCCATTATTTCTCCATCCTAAAATTTTCCAAAAATATTAAAAAAACATTGAAAAAAAAATAAATATTTTTTTGAAAAAAATTAAAAAAATGTGTTTTAGAGATTTTTTAATTAAGAAAAAAAAATTAAACAAACTATATTGTGTCACTCATTTTCAAAAAGGTCTTTAAAAACCCTTCAAAATGAGCTATCACTCGCTTCTATAGGATCAATAGTTTTTGAGATATTACTATTTTTGTAAGTGTCTGTCAAGGACATATTGGTCAATTTCTGGATTTTCAAAAATCAATAAAACAAAAACCGCTTATCCAAAAAATTTGATTTTTTGGATTTTTTAGTTTTTTGATAAGACGAATAAGTGTACCAAAAATCATCAAAATCGGAAATGGTCAAAACTATTGCCTGGTTGACTTGATATGGTTTGACCCTCCTGTTTCACTTATCACGTTTGTATCTATTTTAGATTCTTTAATAAGAAAAATCTAGACGGCCTCTACGTCTGCAGAATCTGCTCCAAAGTTTACAAAACCTCAAAAGGCCTCTACAACCATACTAAAGACATCCATTCCAAAGATCTGAAATTTTTCCACTGCGGATTTTGCAGCTTTTTCACCCTATGGCGCAGTGCTTTGCGCAGACACTGTCAGAACTACCACGCGAGACCGGTCAAAAAAAGTAAGAAAAAACCAACCGGCGAAAAACCTGTGAGTAGAAAAATTGCAGAAGCCAAAAACGGTACCAAAGAGCGTCCGATGCCACTATTGGAACGTCTTTATGCCGTGGACAATAATAATACCAAAGCACCGGAACAAAAAAAGGTACCATCCCCACCGAGTACAAGTAAGTCGTATCCGGTAGATGAGAAAACTAATAACGGGGCAAAGTTGGCAAGGTCGCTGGAAGAAAGAAAGGTCGCGTCATCGCCGAGCGGTAGGTTGCATGCGGTGGTTTTAAAATGCCACTTGGCCGGCTGTCATTTTCAAACTTTGTCGAAAATAATTTTGAATCAGCACTTGATCACGCGTCATAATTTTTTGCCGAGTTATTAATAAATGTAGCGCACAAAAAAAGTACAACTTTTGTATTTACTTACTAAAAAAAAAACGGGTTTTCTGTAATTTGATATTTTTTTTAGATAGGTATGGAAATTTTTTGTTCGTTTTTGAGGGAGTTTTGGTCAAGAAACTTTAGAACTAAAAAAATCGATTTACTTATCTTGAAAACCATAAACATTACCCTAACGCATTTGTTTGTTTTAACCACTGATAGATTTTTAAAAAAGTAAAGAAAATACTTGATTACTGTTTCAACTCAAAAAATTGGTTAATACGATAAATTTAGGTTAGGGATGGACAGCAGGAAGAACAAATTAGATCTCAAAAAAAGGGGAAATAGAACCTATAGGGATTGGATATCCCAACCGACCAATCTAAATATTTAGTTATTTAAGATATTTTCAGCAGATTCCAAAATGGATTGACGCGTTTTTATCAGTGCGTTATGGTAGAGCCATGATGGGCCTTAAAATTAATTTAGTTAAATGCCTGTTAAATTATTTTTAAATGTGCTAAAATACACTTCTAGTAGGACACGTTTTTCGGCAAATTTAAAGACTGTAAAGAATTTTGATTGAAAGAAATTAATACCACCTTATGTCTTACACCTTTTACGCCTTGAACAATTACAATTTTTGCTGTTTTTTGGACAAAAATGGCAAAATAAAAATCATATGCACGACACCACTAAAAATGGCAGACAGATGACAAAACAGAAATTTTTATTAAACAATTTCCATCTTTCTCTGAAATACTTTTTTATAGCCTGCTATCTCTCTTCAACAACCTTAAATCTTTTTCATTTTAACGGAGAAAAAATGTTTTTTGGCAGTACTTTTTTTGAACGCTTAAAAAACAGTGAAAGTGGCACAGAAATTTTAAAAACATAGTAAAAATTGCTTAAACAAAAACGTTAACCCTTAAATTATGCTAAAATATTTTAAGCCTTAAACTACCATCATGGCTTGACAGTTTTCAAAAAATTTCTTAAAATCACACTGTTCTATGCTTGTGATGAACTGCTCCTTACTTGATTATTTTTTTCATGTACTTAATATTATTTGATTTACGAACAATTGTTTTTTAAATAAGGCCCCGATCTTTTTACCGAGAAATTATATGAATCTCATTTTATTTTTTTTTCAAGCCAAATTGGTCGGAAAAAAAAGCTGGGTTGGGTTAGAATCCCTGTATGTGGATATTCAAGTTTTCAAAGTCACTTTCGATGAAATTTTGAGGTTGTGAAAAAATGTTTATATATTAAGGTATATATAAATCATAAATTGGTCATAAAATACTGCATAGATTCGTAGATGTAAAAAAAACAATGTGTTTTTTTTTTTAAATGTGACGGGAAGTGTTTGACAAAAAGACAATAATTTGACTAATTTCTCACTGTTATCAAACACAGGGTTCTTGGAATTTTAGCAAAATATTCCTTGAATTTTCCTGAAATTTTTTCAAGTCGTTTGGTCTAGTTTGGAATAAAACAATTGTCCAACAATACTTTATACTACCTATTCTAAAAATTGTATATTTTATTGACGGAAAAATCCGTAATTATATTGTTGCATTGTTGTACTGGGTGGCTCGTTGGGATGCAAAGTAGTAAGTCTTTGTATTTTTTTTTTTAACCACGATTTTGTCACTCAATTTGTAATCACACGTCTGGTAAAAACTTGTCAAAGTAGCTGTTATCAGTGACCAACACTTTTATTATGCTTACAGTGTTGCGGATTTTTATTCTAAATTAATACAACAGCTTTCTTTGAGGGAGGAGGGTGCCCTGATTCTCGAACTGCTTAAATCGGTTTCTCTCACTTTTGCCCGATATTGATCGAAAGTAATCGTATTGGTCTTGACTAAGATAGTAAGGGAAACATATGCAAATAATCGAGGGGTCATCTGGGGGCTGCTGCAGACAGTAG
Organism: Oxystoma pomonae; assembly: GCA_963921995.1. Classification (NCBI taxonomy): domain Eukaryota; kingdom Metazoa; phylum Arthropoda; class Insecta; order Coleoptera; family Brentidae; genus Oxystoma; species Oxystoma pomonae. The sequence goes on along the minus strand of OY998166.1, from coordinate 113,939,378 downwards.
GTGTAAAAATCTTTGACAATACTTTAAAAATACTTGACAAAACTGGACATTGCAATAATTGACAATACTGGAGATAATACTGGACAATACTTAACAATACCTGACAATAGTCGAGACAATACTTTCAAAATATGAACAAAAATTTGGAAACCAATGCAAACGAAGGAAATTAATAGTGTATAGAGATATTTCTCTGTTTCTTGTTTTTACTTCGGTTTTTATCAAAAATCGCAATATGCGAGTACTGCCCTGACTGACGCTATAAAGTCGAATATGACCAATCGGGACCGATTCAGGTTCTCGCCAATATTTGTTATGGTCGAGGTTGGTTTGAGTTGACACTCCAGCCCGGAGGTACTCTCTATCTTTGTTTACAATGACCTTGCATTGTAAGCAGAGGGAGAGACAGAGAGCGCTTGGGGTGCCAACTCAAATGCACTCTTTATTTACCATGCATAGCGCGCGCAACCGAATCGCCGCCGAATATAAGTCGAGTTTCCCGCCAATATTTTGTTATGATGGTGGAGTTTTGTTTACCAAATTGATCGCGCAGTTAATGTGATTTATATGTGATGTAAGATATTTTTGGATTATTTTTTGATAATAGAGGTTGAGCCCATTTCTCTCTAGTAGCTAGATACATAGAGACTGTTAAACAATTACTCCTTTACCTCAACAGGTAAATATTTAAATACAAACAGCCCAATTTAAAAATGTCAAGGCATTAGCCAGAGGAGTAGTTGTTTAAAAGTCGTCTCTACCGTTTTTTATCTTTAGCGATGTTATATCATAGATCAAGGAGTAAATAATCTTCATTCTATTCTGTCTTTACTTTTCCGTGACAATTTTTTTCACTGATATTTCTCACATACAGGGAATAACCTTGCGCGACTCTTTTTTTCACTGATACCTGTTACATACAGGCACTCTAGGTTGGGTAAGATCAACCTGAAAGTTCGTCAGGGATAGTAAAACCAAAAATGCTTAAGGTGACTGAAAATGTTCTGAAAGCTGGGGTCAAACTGATTTTTTTCACTCATAAAATCAAGCAACACCAGTGGCGGCTCGTGACTTATAACACTGATGAGGCACCAAGATCAAAAATGTTAAAAAAATAAACACCGCAAATGACAATAATATTGGTCAAATGTAAAATCTAATATTTTATGCGTTTTTACTTTGACATAAAAAAAAATTATATTTTTATATAGAATGACATTATTTCACAACATTTCAAATAACATTGAATTTTTGTATTTTAATGCTCGAGGCAATACCTTCTCCACATAGGCCCATCAGCTCTTATCGTTTTAGTGTCCTTTTCTCCACCTTCGCCGCCATTTTGACAGAAAACTAATGGATTATCTGTCACTTTTGAGTGAAAATGGCGGCGAAGGTGGAGAAAAGGACACTAAATCGCTATGAGTTGATCGGCCTATCTGGAGAGGGTACTGCTCGAGGGCGAAAAAATGACCCTAGGGGTTTAATAACTTTAAACACTAGTTATCCTCTCACGCTTGTGCATAAATAGTTATTATACATTTTCATTCCACAATTTTTTTGTTTCCGACAAAATCAAAATGTTTGCATATACAGGGTGGATTCTTTAAACGGAACGGTGCTTCTAGCTGGTTAGAATTTGTTTTTTTTTATGTCGTTTTGTTTACGAGGTATGGCAAAAAAATATTTTTTAAAAAAATAGGACACCCTTGTATAGTTTGACATTTTTGAATTCTAAAAAAAATTATCTTTTTGACAATACCACAAATGACCGACGAAGACAGAATGAATCAAACGAGTGAATCAAATCGGAACGGATCAACGACTGACCCACTGTGGCGATAAAATGAATCAGTGGGAAATAGGTCGATCGTTTCGTTCATTCGTTCCTTTGATTCGAATTCCTGCGAGATTTTTTGGTCAGCAGAGTATGTCGTATTTAGCTGCATCCTGCAGAACTTTTTTTTTTGGTCACCATTTTCTTTAATTTAATTTCAAATGATTGATTCAAAAGATTCGATCACTCTAGAAACAAGATGAGAATTCATTCCCGCCTCACCAAGCCACCGCGCGCTCTCGGCAGGGTCTCGGACAGCGTTGATAGAAGACCGAAGCAAAACCGTTGCAGAGTGGGGAAGCGAGGCGACCGGAATGAGTGCTTCATCCATTTTTGATGGAACATACAAAACAAAGCAAGGCAGAATAAGAAATGAATGACATAAAAGAAATAGCACCCTAATATTAAAATTAAAAAAAATGATATGAAGGGCATTTTTTTCCTACAAAAATTAAACACAAAAAATCAATTTACCAGGGTTTCCAAAAATGTTGGTGAGGCGCCGCCTCACTTGCCTCATCTGACGAGCCGCCACTGCACAACACTATTTGGTATAAAAGGTTTTTAACCCGCGTTTTAAATATTGTCATAAGGTTATGTTGCTCGACTTAACGCTAACTCGTTATTGAGAAACCGGCCCTAGGGGGGCGAAGTTTTGTTCAAAAATTTAAATGGTTCGTGCAATACAGTACCTATGTTTATGGTTATTAGTTTCAACGATACATAGTATTTGACCAGGTAAAAATCAAATCAGAATATTTTTTCAATAAAATATTTATTAAGCTCTGTACAATTTAAAGTTAAATCTTGCAATATTAGTTACTAGTTCTAAGTGGACGAGCTGCTTCGCTTGTCAAAGTATACCGGGTGTCCCAAGGTGAGTAACCTATTAGAATATTTTGGAAACTATACAATGGAAACTTTTCAAACTTTCTATTCTAACATAAGTCCATGCAAACTATCTTTATGAAATACTCTCATATTTGCAATGTTATAATGTGCAGATAAACTTGGCAACAACTTTCTTATTTTAAATTGAACACCCTATATATTTTTGCATTTTTGGATTCTGCAAAATATTTTAGGTACATTTTATGTATAATGTCCTATACCTATGTTCAACTGGTTTTAAAATATTGACATTTTTTAACTTTGACATCCTGTAACATCGAAACGGTTAAGGATAGAGCAAAACGGTTTTTACATTCCTATCTTCGGTTTTCACAAGCTATCGTTTTATACTATTTTTAACCCAGGGTTAAACTAACCATGGGATATTTTAACCCTGGGTTTAGATATAAAACGATAGCTTGTGAAAAACCAAGGTAGAAATGTAAAAACCGTTTCGATGTTACGGGCTATCAAAGTTAAAAAATGTCAATTTTCACCTGTCAATATTTTAAAAACAGTTGAACATAGGTATAGGATATTATACATAAAATGTACCTAAAATATATTGTAGAATAGAAAAGATATACAGGGTGTTCAATTTAAAATAAAAAAGTTGTTGCCAAGTTTTCCTGCAAATGGCAACACTGCAAATACAAAGGTATTTTATAAAGATAGTTTACATGGACCTGGGGTCGTATTTTCGAAACCATACGAAATTATTCGCATGCGACTACTTCCGTCTCTTCCTATACCGTATAGAAAAGGAGGCAAAAGATATGCAGATATGCTGATTCATGGGTAGTACGTGCAAGAATAACCGGTTTTTCATGCGAAACAACACGAATGCCTCCACCCACTCGTGCAATATTGCGTTAAACCAGTCGAATTCGAACGCGGTCCACACATACCGGCTTATCTTTCGCCTCTCATTTCACACGGTATAGAAAGAGACTGACATAAAAATTGTTGATTATTCAGTATAAGTATGCGGATATTTTCGTATGGATTCGAAAATCAGACCCCTGTCTTAGAATAGAAAGTTTGAAAAGTTTCCATTGTATAGTTTCCAAAATATTCTAATATGTTACTTACCTTGGGACACCCGGTATACTTTACCTCCCAATAAAATAATCTACGATTTCTTTTGTTGTTAAATCTAGTACTTAAATGACATTTTAAGATAATATGGGAGTTGTTGAAGTTGTGCTAATTACTGCGTATGCGCAGGAGATAAAGTCATTCCGTTGTGGTAATTAACCACTACGACTCACTGTCGTTGTGATTATTTTTGTTGTTTAATTTTAAAAAATTCTTGCGCGATTCGTATTAAAAATAAATAAATATTACGTACAGTGTAGCTATTCTTGAGCTCAAGGAAAAGAAAATAATTTCTACAAATGCGCAGTTCCCATTGGTCGGTGTCGCTGATTTCTCCAACAAATCCCAAGCAGCATTTAGATGTTATCTTACGTTGCGTATACGTTGCCTTTGAGAAACGCGACGTCGGCTAGCGACGTCGTTTCGACTGCCTGACGACCCTCATTCGCACATAAATGGGTAATACAGATTCGGGTCGCCTCGACGTCATTGATCCTGACTAGCTTTACCAATTGTCAACGTTTAATTTCTCTACGTTTGGTTTTGTTTCGACTACCTAAAATATATAAAGTTCTTGTAAAAGCAATTCTTGAAGGTTTACTTAAATTATACCCAATAAATACATATTTTACATGTTGAATAAAAATGGATGCGTTTTTTATAGGCGGATCCTGATAGGTACACAATAATAATAATTCTTTTATTTAATTTTAAAGCACCTTACACATAAAAATTTATAAACGAAAGGCCGTTTATTGATAAATGTAAATAAGATACTTCGAAAAAAAACCGGGCACCCTGAAAATTTGAAAAATTTAAGAAAAAATATTAAATAAAATTTGGTCGAAATATTTTTTTTAATGATGTTGTTAGTTTTGTCGTACAAGTTATCTAACATTCCCCCAAAACCTTATTTTATTAATTATACTACACGGCACTCTAATTTTAGACTAAATCTAAAAAGCAAAATAATTACAATGGCCGACAGACGCCAACCTGTTCAAAATGGCGAGTTTTTGTGCCCTACTTCATCTGAACTAACATTATACCAAGTCCGACCGGGTCTCCAAGTTAAGTCGTCAAGCATGACTAAAGTTACGAAACCCGTCGGTTCGCAAACGAATTACGACGTAATAAAACCGTATGTGTCCGCCATGATGTATGTAATATACCTAACCGTTTTTAGCTTTTTTATTTATTTTTGTTTGTGGTCGTGCCTCGTTATCTCGACATGAGTGATTACTTGTGAAATGGGATACGCTGGTTCCCTAAAGGAATTTGTTTGTATCTCGGATTTGTCTGAGGTTTTCATCTGCAAAAGTTTAATTGTTTTCTGTAGAAACTACTCGAAAGTTTGAATGGTCGTTTTGGCATTTTCAAGAGTCTTGCAACTAGCATCCTAGATCCAAAAACTTCAAGAAAAAAACTAAATAAAAGTTGGGTTAAAATTTTTAAAAAAGTTAGGTTAGAACCAGAGAAATAAAAATAGTTGTTTTAAGTTAGACCAAATGCACGAAAATGGACATATTCGTTTGGGACGTCGTTTTGCGTAGGCCAGTGTGAGCTACACGTTTTAAATTTCAACGGCAAGCAAACGTTAGTATCCGGCACGTTTAAATTTCTTACGCGCTGAAGACGTCGGCTTTGTAGTAAAAACGTTCGTCGCTTTTGCGTGGGCATATCGTTGGGTTTTGCAACAGATAACTAAGAACGTAGCTTTTACCCCAAAAACAACGTTGGAGACAAACGTTCTTGATCACAACCTTCACTCTACCCGAAATTGACGTCATATTAAGACGCATTTGGTTGGAAGTCAGATTTTTGCTGCTTGGGATCACACTAATTTTTATTTTAAATAGAAATTGGTATTTTTATTTTCTTTTTATTTAAATTTCATCAAAAATCATGTTATTTGTGTTATTTTCAGGAGAATCGGCGGCATCTGCCGATAGCACCCTGTGTGTTTCAGGGAAAATTGTTTTCTCCCTGATTTCAAAAATAGCTACACAGGTGTAATATCTACTGTGTTTAATTGTCAGCCGCCATATTGAAATCGGTCTGGAGAATTTGGTAGGTTGAAGCAGTGGTTGTTAAATGCTATACCACAACAGCTCTCTGAATTTTAATTTTTGCTCAATTTGTTTAGTGAGAGTTATCATAGGTAATCCCTAGTGCATAGCAAATTGTCGCTCGAGTGCTGAGGTGAAAATTATCATAATTTGCAATGCACGAGGGATATTTTGCGGACTATTACCTGAAGAAAATACTGTATGATTTGTTATCATGTTTTATATTCCTAATCTTTATAACTTGCTTAGTGAGTTAGTTCAGTCGCCATAAAAAATAAAAAATACTGTAGACTGACAGTAGTAGCCAAAATATGTCTTAAAATGGACTTTTTATGGAAGGCGATAATTTTCACTAGTGCAAATTACCGATAATTTGCACTAGTGCACATTGCCGATAATTTACACTAGGGCAAATTATCTCTGAAATCCGTCTCGTGTTTGTCCAAATCTGCCAGCCGCATCGGTTTTATTGGTCAATATTTTCTGAGGGAAATAGTCATTAAGAACATACGTACAAATTTTTTGGAGTCTTCTGCTCATAAACTGTTGTGCCTGAATGTTTTGATAGCAGTCGCCGGTTGGTTGAATATTTACCAGTAAGATACGATTTATACTTGTTTAACACTTAAAAGCGTTGTATGAACAGCTTAAAAGAGCTGTTCATACAACGCTTTAAAGTAAAATGGTTTTTATTGAAATGTTTTTTTTTTAAGAGAGTTACTTACTTAAGTTTATTTTTTTTTAATATTCGATTGAAATTCTAAAATGTTAAAGTTGGATTATACCTCAGTTATATTTTGTTTATTATTCTAAAAGGGTCTCGAAAATTGGCGTCCCAGGGAACACCTTTGTAAATTTTAAAGTAAAAATTAATTTGTTTAAAAAAAAACGAAATCTTTATAGATATTTCAGTTTCATCAACTTTCACGCGACAAACGTGCAGCGATTTGGCAATTTTTCTCTATGTTTTGATTTTAGGCCAGTCAAATTAGGTCGAAAAAAACCATTTTAAAGAATTAATTCCCAGCGGGCTGGGAATCATTTTAATACCTCTGTTTGGTCCTAAATGTGTGTAATCTGAGTTTGCACCATCCCAGGTGGTGAGTTTAACTTTTGGTAGCCAAAAAACCGCCAAATTTTTACACTTTTTTTGATTTTTTGCTTGTGGCTCGAAAACGGTGCGTCGGACAGAAAATGTCATTCTATTCAATAATGCAGAGAATGTTAAAAACAGGAATAATTTTTCATATTTGCCTGGGCTATTTGGTACCTAACAAGTTTTATTTATTTGGAAATTATCAACTGAATCTTCTTTTAATACAAAATTAGTTATTTCCAAAGATATAAGTCACCTTAAAGCTCTCAGGGCAGTACCCACAACGAAACTCGATCAAATCGAGTCGGACCTCTTTGTTTTCTGCACGGTAAGCAATAAAGGGGTTAGATTTGATTTGAACGAGTTCGACAAATTGAATCTGGGCCCAGCCTAAGTTTAGGGGAGCTTCAATTGGGAAAGAGGTGCTATTTATTCATCTGTGCCCTTATTCTCGAACTAATATAAATCTCATTGGTCCAAATCTTCGGTGTAAATTGGTTTCTCTCACTTTTGCCCAATATTGATCGAAACTAATTCTCTTACTTTAAGACCAATAGAATTACTTTCGATCAATATCGAGCAAAAGTGACAGAAACCGATTTAAATTTGACTCCCTGGGAGCAGAATTTCTGTAATTTGAAGAATAGGGGCCCAGGTATTTTTTTAACGCGTGGCCTTAGTTATTAAAATTTTTTAAAGGCGCCAATTTTTGTAAACCCTGTAATTTTTGTTCGGACAATTTTTAAGAATGTTTTTTTTTACTTAAACGGTGCGCTTTGTGATACTTAAAGCAAACTGTGACAGTCGAGTAATAAATTAATAAAAATTTAATCAAAAGTTTTTTTTTTACAGGGCTCGGTACAGGGTCATCCACTATAAACCTTCCCTGGGGAGAAGTTTTTTACTATTGGCCCTTAGTCCAGGAAAATTGTACTTTTCACAATGATTTGTTTGTGTGGAGTACCATTGGGAAAGCTTAACTATAGATTTGCAGCATTCTCACCCCCTTAACTTGGGCGCCATCTTGAATCAAAGGGTTAAATCGGTTTTTTGCTCATAACTTCTGTTAATTTTACAATACAAAAAAATCAAAAAAGCATTTTGTAGGAAGAAACAATACCTACAAAACGATGACTCTCAAAATTATAGTAACTGTTTTGTTCATACTTAGAATTTCATTATTTAAACAAAATGAGCATAATGATATCAGTTTTTTCGCAATTTCTAATTTCCTGTCACTCTGATTGAAAATTTTTTTCATCAAACATTGTAGTCGAAAATTTTCTACATTTTATGTTCGAACATTTTTTTTCTTAAACTAGTTATTTTTGTTGTACACCGCGCCAAATCGCTGGAGGACGAGGATTCGTTATGTTATATCTACCTTTCTATGGCCGTCTTTTGTTATTTGTTTACATAAGCCTCATTTAAAGCTCTAATGATGTGTGGAATGTGGCCTGCAATAACGTGATAATGATGCTATATGTATTAAAAAATATTTCAACTTTCTTCATTTAATTTTTTTTTCTTATGATTCTAGCCCGTTTTGACAAATATTAAGTGAACTACGTCAGCGCCATCTACAAAAAAGCTATAGCGATGAAACTTGGCACAATTGTTAAGCACTAGTGGAAAATGAAGCCTTTTTAAGATGCTCCTCCGTTGTTCCGCTCTGTCCAGGAAGTTGACTAATCGTTTTCAAATTTTGCACGAATTAGGCCTTATTTAGTTACGAAGCCTATTGAAAATGGGCTAAATCGGAAGAAAACAAGTAACTCATTTTGAGACTTTTCTAAAGGTCCGCAGGGTCCCATTTTACGACATGTGGTAAAATAGTTGCAAATTTGCCGGATTTTTGGCATTTTTTAAAATTACCCAAAACATTGTGCTCAGTGACTGTATAGTTGACTTTTGAGATTAGTTTTTGAGTTTTGAGGATTTTTCGGTCCAAGGTCCAAAATAATTTCTAAATAAGTTTTGAGAACTCTAGGACATCATGCTTTTAAGTTTTGGCAAAACATCCAAAAACACGCAAAAAAAATTTTGAAAAAAAAGGTATATCGCAAAAACGGCGAGCTCTAATGTAATGTTCGTTAATAAGACATTTTGAAATATATTTTAAGAAGTTAGCTGCAGGTCTGTTGAATTTAAGTTTTTCTAATTGCGTTGCTTATTGTAACTGACTTGCCCGTGTGCACGGGTTCGGCTTGACATGTAAGCCGAGCTTAAGCTTTAGTTTTGTTTTGCAAGGGTGTGGAATATCATGTAAGTGGCACTTAAGATGTAGTTAAGATAAGCCGTATAATTACTTCGGCTTAAGCGCATTTTTAGGTTATGTGAGGTATTTTTTTGATTATGTTTTTAGACAGATTATAAAACTGTTCTGTTGCCTTAAAATATTTCTGTGATTGTAATAGTGGTCTGTGGTTCTTTTGGATGACGAAGAAGATGAAGAATTAGACTTTGTAATTAATGTAATACCTACCAAGAAGGATTTTTCAAAAAATGAGATGAAGATATACCTTTTACAAAAGGTTTAGAATGTCCAAAAAAATCATGTGTTTTTCTCTAAGCGAATAATTCACCTTTTTTTTGCAAATTCGTTGTAAAGAAACTGAAAAATGGGTTGAGTTGGTCTGGTCCCAACTAGCAATTTGTCGACGACTCAACGTTGTGCACCGCGTGCCAACGTTGCGTCGCAACGTTTACTTTTACTCAAATACCACCCACTTTTGCACCAATTTGGTGGATGATTTTTTGGTTGAGTCAACGTCCCGATCGCGACTACAGTTGAAGTAATAGTTAGTTCAATGGGTTTTGGAGTACAATTATTTGTTCAAAATATTGTTCATTACGTAAAATGATAAATAAACTATTCGACTACAAATTAAACTATTTCTAACACCATAATATTTTTAAAATAAAATGATATTCTATGTCATATATCATGTTTTGCAGCATCAAAACATGCGAACCAATGCCAAAATATATAAACAGACGGTAGTTTACTGTCAAATGTGCAGGTCGTAGCTTTAAAAAACAAGCGCGCCCTCGATTAAGATGATTTTATGAAATTAAAAAAAAATCATGATTTAAAAATTGCTTCGAAAAACCTCTGAAGGAGTTGCTTAGGATTCCTAAAAACAAAATACGAATTTTTACATGCAAAAAGATCGTAGTTTATTGTAGAAAAAAAGTAAAATATAATTTTTAATGTTTGTTTACATATTAGCATACAATGGTTTTTACAATCAATTATGGCGGCACTTATTAGTTTCTATGACAACCAAAGGAGTCCCGTATCTCGTCCGCTTTAACTACTTAACTTTGTTTTGAACTGATCCTCTAACTTAAAAGACGCGAACACGCCTCAATTTTTACCCAATCGAAATTGCTCCACAGTTTGGCTTTCTGCTGCTCACTTAATTTCCGTCCTTGTTGTTTACACAGGACCTTTCTTTTTCTTTTCCGCCACAGAGAAGATGCCACATTTTGATCCATTATATCAGCTAATGCTAGCTAAAGCATTCTGCGACGATAAAATATCGAAGGATATTTATACAATTTGTTCCTTTTCATAGCGCAAAATGTTGAAACAAAACTAATAGAAACTTTACAAAACACTTTTGACGTTTGTATGACAGACAAAATTGGTTTGTTGCAAACGTAACAGAAAACTTGGTTAGATGAAAACAGGCGCGCCCGCGTCTCCAACAAACTGGCCAGAAAACGTGGGGCAAATTGATCAATTTTCGGTTTAGCACACACCGATTTGTAGTCGGCGCCTTCACAACTAAGGAATTACTGTTAGTAAAATAGACGGTCATAAATAGTTGTGATGGCGACTGAAGTTGTGATAAACGTTTAGGCGTCGTATAATAGTCGAAGTTGTCGACGGTCGCCATGATAACTATTCTTTATCCGTAAAACAACGTTTAAAATTAGTGCAATTCTAATTTTTACAACTTGCACAACTAAAAATTGCTAGTTGGGGTGGTGTAACATGTAATATAATATGTTTTCACATCGTATTCAATACGTATCGAAAATCAAGCATCTTGTTCTTCATATGTCACGCTCTTTGTCGGAACAGAGAACATGCTCTATGAAAGAAAAAGAAGACAATCTTTTTAATACGTATTGATTACGATGTGAAAACATATACTAAATAAATAGTCAGGTTTTATAGTTAACCAATTATAGTAGTTTTATTTGCCTTTTCCTCCATACAATCATAAATCATCAATCAAATTGATTTTTTTAAAACAACCTCAAATTTAATGTAACATGTAATAATCATGATCACCACACAAAAAACACAAAAAAATGCAGATAACTACCACGTTGCCAATAATTTCCTTACTTTTTCCAAGTGGAACATATTCGGAACCTTTGCAAACCAAGTAAATCTCAAGGGTCATCCTCAGTTCAAGCGGCACTTGAACAAGTGGAAGAAGTAAGGGGAAGTGGTGCACACGGGCATTTGACGTTTTCCAATTACAGGTTAGATGTTTTGACATGGTAAACACAAAAACAAAGAGACTGGCCACACTTTAATGAAAGTCTATAAATAAATTAACGAATAAAACAATTTTTAACAACTTTTAAATTATTCAATATTTTATTGTAAAAACTTATTCTTAAAGCTCATTATGGACGAAACAAGACCACAATTGTGCGAATAAGAAGAAAGTATCCAGAAGCCGGAACTGTTTGGCGAAGCCCAACTAGCAATTTTTAGTTGTGCAAGTTGTAAAAATTAGAATTGCACTAATTTTAAACGTTGTTTTATAGATAAAGAATAGTTATCATGGCGACGGTCGACAACGTCGACTATTATACGACGCCTAAACGTTTATCACAACTTCAGTCGCCATCACAACTATTTATGACCGTCTATTGTACTAACAGTAATTCCTTAGTTGTGAAGGCGCCGACTACAAACCGGTGTGTGCTAAACCAAAAATTGATCAATTTACTCCACGTTTTCAGGGCGGTTTGTTGGAGACGCGGGCGCGCCTGTTTTCATCTAACCAATTTTTCTCTTCTGTTTGCAACAAGCCAATTTTGGAGCACTGCTGTCTGTCATACAAACGTCAATTAATTCAGTAAAAAAGTTTCTATTAGTTTTCTTTGAACATTTTGCACTATGAAAAGGAACAAATGGTATAAATATTCTTCGATATTTTGACATGTGACAGCTGTGATGACAATGATTCCCCAGTGTGTCAGAAAAAAAGAGGAAGGTCATGTGTAAACAACAAGGACGGAAATTAAGTGAGGAGCAGAAAGCCAAACTGTGGAGCAATTTCGATTGGGTAAAAATTGAGGCGTGTTCGCGTCTTTTAGTTAGGGGATCCGTTCAAAACAAAGTTAAGTAGTTAAAGCAGTCGAGACACGGGACTCCTTTGGTTGTCATAGAAACTAATAAGTGCCGCCATGATTGATTGTTAAAAACATTGTATGCTAATTTGTAAACAAACATTAAAAATTTTTTTTGCTTTTTTTCTACAATAAACTAAGATCTTTTTGCATATAAAAATCCGTATTTTGTTCTTAGGAATCCTAAGCAACATCTTTAGAGGATTTTCGAAGCGATTTTTAAATCATGTTTTTTTTTTAATTTCATAAAATCATCTTAATCGAGGGCGCGCTTGTTTTTTAGAGCTACGAACTGTACATTTGACAGTAAACTACCGTCTGTTTATATATTTTGGCATATATGACATAGAATATCATTTTATTTTAATAATATAATAGTGTATTTATCATTTTACGTAATGAATAATATTTTGAACAAATAATTGTACTCCAAAACCCATTGAACTATTACTTCAACTGTAGTCGCGATCGCGACGTTGACTCAACCAAAAAATCATCCACCAAATTGGTGCAAAAGTGGGTGGTATTTGAGTAAAAGTAAACGTTGCGACGCAACGTTGGCACGCGGTGCACAACGTTGAGACGTCGACAAATTGATAGTTGGGAGGGAAGCAATAACTGAATCATAGTCAGCGCACCTCTGCAGGATCGGTAAATTTGAATAATCTAAATCTTTATAGATAACCAAAAATGTTCAAAATCAAAAAGAAATTATTAAAAAAACACTACCTAAATTTAACAAAAAAAAAAACAAGAAAGCGTTTCTTCAGTAGCGCGTCATTGCCCCATCAGCCTGGATAATGTTTTCCAGTCTTCATTAAATTATGAAAATAAATTTGGATTTGAAACAATGGACGAACTACCCTCTTACTATGAGCTCCATTAAGTGGTTGGAATTTCTGTGAAAAATATTCATTCGTGTTGACTTTTGCTATAAGGCCCATACATTTTCCATGGGATTGGCGTCAGGAGTTTTTGCCGCCCATGGCAAAACCCCGATGTTCTTTTGCTGGAACTTTTGGATGAAGAATGGTTCCTTCTGGAAGCATAATATTTCTCATCATATCCTCATAAACCTCAGCCGTAAATCTTCTATGGATTTTAAAAATAGCCCAATGTCCTCTCGCCGATATCCAATTCCACACATTATTAAAACTTTAAATGAGGCTTATGTAAACAAATGACGAAAAACGGCCATAAAAAGTTAGAGATACCATAACGAATCCTCGTCCTCCAGCGATTTTCAAATCGTGCGCAGAGCGACTGCAGATTCGTTGAAGCTTATTGAACATTTTGCGCGGGATGCAACAGAAAGAATTAGTTTAAGAAAAAAAAATGTTCGAACATAAAATGTAGAGAATTTGCTGCTCTTCTATGTTTGTTGAAAATTTTTTTCAATCAGAGTAAAAATATCTCATTTTGTTTAATTAATGGAATTCTGAGTATAAACAAAAAAGTTACTATAATTCTGAGAGGCTTTGTTTTGTAGGTATTGTCTTTCCCTACAAAATGCTTTTTTGATTTTTTTTTACTGTAAAATTAACCGAAGTTATAAGCGAAAAACCGATTTAACCTTTTGATTCAAGATGGCGCCGTAGTTAAGGGGGTGAAAATGGTGCAAATCTATAGTTAAGCTTTCCCAGTGGTACCCTACACCCCTGCCAAATTTCAGCTTGCTCTCTTTTAGTTCCCAGAAAAATTACAATTTGCCTGGATTACCTAGGAAGTTTAATCAAAAAGCATTCAATATAAGAGATATTTTTCGACTAACAATTGTCAAATATGACGTTTATGGATTACAAGATAGGCCCAAACAGTCCTGGTAAAACATGCTTTCCAACCATACCAATCACTAAGGAGTTTTATTTATCGGTTTATAAGATTTTTGGCAGTTAATGTTGAAAACACGATTTAATAATTTTTACCCATTAACCCTCAGATGCACCGTAAAAATATTTGGATTAGTTCAGCTAATCCATGCTTCCTCTTGGTTCATTTATGCAGAATCAAGAGAGAAAAAAGAATGGATTAGATAGCCAATCGCGATTAAGTGCCTACGTCTGTCAGTGACCTTATTAACTCAGGAAATGTCAGAGTGACGTTTAAAACGGGTCATGTGATATCCATACTTTTTGGAGGAAAATAAACATCAGAATTGACTGAACTTTGAATGGAAAGGACATTTTATAAAGCTAAGACATGGCTCAGAGCACTTTTTCATGTTTTGCCGAATAAGCTAAAATTTCTTTCTAAGTTCACCGACTTAAATATTTGAATATTGTGTGCCTTCCATTCAAAGTTCAGCCCATGCCCATGTTTATTCAGGGAAAATAGAGCATATAGGGAATGGATATCCGAATTACCGACCAATCTAAAAAATTAGGGGTCACGATACGATTGACAGTTTCGTAGCTAAAACCCTAATAGCACAGGATATTCCAGGGATATCCCAGTAAGGTGCTGTGATTGTCTGAATGTTCTGGCACATTCACAGTATATTCGTAGGATGTTCCAAAAACGTGTTCTGAATAACTTTCAAGTTAGTACATAAACAGCACATTTAAAAAAGATTCTTAGAATATCCTACCTGCTACATTCAGCGGACATTCTATGCGGGATATTCCAGGAATGTTCTGTTAAAGTCCTAAAAAAATGTCCTTTTTTGGACATTGACAGCACATTTAAAAAACATTCTTAGGATATACTGGACAGTACATTCAGCGAATATTCCATGCAGAATATTCCCTAATGTTCTACTAAAGTCCGGAAAATGCCTTTCCTCCTGGATAGAATATTCAGCGAATATTCTATGCAGGATATTCCGTGAATGTTCTGCCAATTTCCGAAAAATGTCCTTTCCTTTTGGATATGGACAGCACATTCAAAAAACATTCTTACACATCCTGAACAGTACACTCACCGAATATTCTATGCAGGATATTCCACGAATGTTCTGGGAATATCCTGGGTAATACATTCAGGAAATGTTCTAGTCAGAATAATCTACCAATGATCTCTCAAAGTCCTATAAATATCCCACAATATTGTAACGTGTTTTATTCTAACAGCTGCGGTAAAGACTTTTTTCGGGATATTTTTATCTGTCGCTGCAAGTTTTCTTTTTTATTAAAAAAATACTCTTGTTAGTTACAAGAAAAAACCATTTTGTTGGCCCAAAAAAATATCATGAAATCATGCTATGAAAGGAAATAATATTTTTTTATCTACGATCATGCTTACGCAGCAGAATTGATTTTATTTTGTTGCAAAAAGCTTGTTGGGGTAGGCTAATATTTATTTCCAATAAAAAAATAATTATAAAAATCGGTTGAGCTGTTCGGGAGTTATCCTGCATTGAACAAATAACGTAATCCCCTTCTACTACCGTTTGGGAGGATTCGGGGAGGAGGGTAATATTTTTATCCAATAAAAAAAGAATTATGAAAATCCGTTGAGCCCTCCAGGAGTGATCCTGATTTTATGTAAAAAAAAAACAATTCACGGTGTCCAAAAGTTTATACTCCGCTAATATATAATTTCTCCCATAGGCCCCTGTATAGCGCAAAAGATTAAGTCGTTGTTAAAGTGTTATATGGATGCCAGAAGGTTGAGGGTTCGAATCCCATCGGTGTTTAAAAAGTTCTTTTTATTTTTTTAAATTTTTTAGGGTGTTTTGTGAGAGAACATATTTTTTCAAGCTCATAAATGTGCTATGAAAATCCTTTTTCCTTTTTTACCAGAATGTTCTAGGAATATCAAAACTGCGGACACAGAACATTCCATGAACATCCCTGGTATGCTTAGAGGATTTGAGGGAACATTCAGGGAATGCTCCCAATATCCTAGCTCAACATTCAGCGAATGTTCGGGGAATATTTCTGTGCTATTAGGGAAAGGCATAACGGTTGGGGAAACGTCACTTTTTCTATGCTTTGACACAAGGAGTTGAAATTTTATTGTTGTTTTCATGGCAATAATTTTCTTACATTTTTTTTTAAATTTTGAGTGATTTATGCTAGCCAGTGAGTTTATAATTAAAAATAAACACAATATTGATACCTCATCTGTTCTTTACAGAAAATACTTACTTGTTGTGGAATTTTTATACAATCCGCGAAGCAGGGCAGCTCTAGAAGCAATTTATTCGATATTTTAGAGAAAAGAATCAAAAAAAGGCCCAGAGATTCCAACTTTAAAAAGTAAACAACACAAAAGAAAACGTAAACAAAAAAGTAGGGTTATAACGTCAGGCCGAACCAGAGATCAAATTTACGCAGGGAATATAAATTTACCGAACCGTTATGTCTCTCAGATTGTTCCATCTGCTCGTTCGAAATTTGCCACTTTTTCTTTGGTGATATCCATTTCCTATGTGTTCTATTTTCCCTGTGTTTATTTGACTCCAAAAAGTATTCATTCAAGTAGACATTTCCTGAGCTAAGGTCACCGACAGAAAAAAAGAATCTCTAATGATGATTTTTTTTCGAACTTAGGGCCAACTAAAAAACTTCTACTGTGATGATGTGACAGTGAGGTTATGGTATTTCCTGGTGAAAATGTATGAGCATTCCTTTTTTTGAGGAAGTCGCATTGATCAACTTTAAAAAACGAGAGTAGAGAGAGAGAGTAGAAGAAGGGGGGGGGGAGCTCTAAAAAAAGTAGAAAATCTTTAAATTGAAAGAACCAATTTTTAATCCTTATTAAGTTTTTCCTATAGATATATCTAAAAAAAAAATGGTCACTCTGTAGCAATGTTTAAGTTTTATGTAAAAGACCAAAGAGGATCAAGGGTTAATTACACGGCTGAACTAACACGAATATTTCCACGCATTTTGTTTTTGTTTACAATAGAAGTAAGTGTGAAATTTTTAGGGTCGACCTGGTTTTCCGTAAGGTATATCCTTTGTGGTTATACATATAGAGGGAAAATACGTGGAAATACCTCCCATACTGATAAAAATAATGTCGGATTTTCCTCGCTTTGTAAACAATTTGTAGCTTACCTACATTTTTTTGTTTTCATAAAAAAGTACAGGGTGGAGAATAAAATAAATGCAAACCTTTTTTATTGGCTTCCACAAAGCTCCAAATGGAATAAGTTTCCTGGTGAAACTCAGTTGATTATGCTTCGTAAGAGTGCTAATTACTAGTGTTGAATACATACGTACAGACATCATGACCCATTGAAGGAAGGGGGGTTTCGGGTTAACCCCCCCCCCCCAAAAAAAGCTAAAAAAAAATGGGATTTCAGCATAGACGGTCGAAGTATAGTTTCCATTTCAGGCAGCAAAAAATATAAAAACAGGAAAATCATGTCTACCCAAAATTACCACAAAAACCACTGACAGCTAAGACTAAGAATTCAGCCAGACTTAAATATACCAAAAGCGTCCTTTTAACGGACGTATAAGAAAATTAGTTTGTTATAAAGGTGTAAAATAATAATGGTTTTTACAACTAAATGCTAAAATACTACTTTAGCGAGTTTTCAACACTGTTTGTTTCCTATATTCATAAAAAAAAAACAGCAAAGCCAGAAAAGAAAGCACAGATAGTCCATCATACAATCAATTACTTTATAATAGTTACTAAAACCAAAATCTGAAAACCGCATATCAATAGCTGCTTTACTTCTAAAGTAATGATTTTTATTCCACCATACCAATATCGACCTTAATCGACGAAAAAAAAAAGTTGTCTGTCGATCTGTTGTTTGTTTGTATACACGATAACTCAAGAACGCCCTAATCGATTTTAACGAAATTTGGTACAAAAAATCCTCTATATGCTGACCATGAGCTGATTAACTTGGGCGTTGACGGGGGAAAAAGGGGGAGAAAATATTTAAAAAACTTTGGAAGATATACGGTTTTCAGATTTAAGTTTCCATGAATATGGACTACAAATTTTTGTTATAAAGTTCAAATTCGTGGGGAGCTTTAGTTTCCGAGTTATTTGAAAAAACGTTGAAATATATAAAACAAATCACAACTTTAGAAGTAAAGCAGCTATTGATATGCGGTTTTCGGATGTTGGTTTTCGTAAATATTACTAAAAAAGCTCCAGTTTTCGAGATATTTTCATTTCCTTTCAACATAAAATAATTGATTGTATGCATCCGTGCTTTCTAGCGACAATTTTTTTTTATATATTTTAACGTTTTTTCAAATAACTCGAAAACTAAAGCTCCCCGCTTTTGTTCCAAAGTTACAATTTTTTTAAATATTTTATCCCTCTTTTCCCCCCTTCAACCCCCCCACCACCCTAACCAAAAGTTAATCAATTTATGGTCAGCCGATAGAGGATTTTCGTACCCAATTTCATTAAAATTGATTAAGGCGTTCTTGAGTTATCGTGTATACAGACAGACAACTTTTTTTCGTCGATTAAGGTGTTTTTTGAAACCTTAGTAACTCATTTTTGATAAAATTAAGAAAAGTCAAAATGTTAAAAAATTGCACCCATGAACAATTTTTTCTGTATCGGTTACCGAAAAACTAAAATCGCGTTTTAATGACAATATGAAAAATTTGTTTTTTCCTTGCGCCAATTTTTGTCTGATTGATTTAGACTGGAAACAAAAATACCGCATTATTAGGCGAATATTGGGAATCTTGGGGGGGAAGAAGGCCATGCACCTCCATGTGACCTCCGCGTTGGTCTATTCTTGTCCTGAGACATTTCGATCGCTTCTCTTTCCCGTCGTCGCATCTTTCACCCATCCCGATTTCTAGTCGCTAAATTATAGATTCCTTCTGTGGGTCCTTGTTAGTCTAGGAATAAAACGGGTCCTTATCAGGTACGAACCAGAGAAGTTCCTTTTTTCCAAAATAGGGTAGTTTTTTTTATACCCACCGAGTAAGAAGACACATCGCTCTGGAAACGATTGTTATTTCATTCACCAGCCGCCTTGCTTTATAGTATAAAGATGGTGTGTAGCGAGAAACTCTCTTCGTTCGAGCTTTTTAATAGTAGTTTTCACATCTAATGGCTAAAATGGTGCTTTTTTACAAGCGTTGGTTTAAATAACGAGCGCAGCAAGGTATTTAAAAACGCGAGAGTTGTGAACACTATTTTTTTTATTACCTTTATCAAAAAATCC
Source organism: Oxystoma pomonae (assembly GCA_963921995.1). Taxonomy (NCBI): domain Eukaryota; kingdom Metazoa; phylum Arthropoda; class Insecta; order Coleoptera; family Brentidae; genus Oxystoma; species Oxystoma pomonae. The sequence goes on along the minus strand of OY998166.1, from coordinate 113,919,903 downwards.
AAGAAAAACAGGAAAATACTTCTCGCAAGACCACATCTTTACACTATAAATCAAGGCGGCTGGTAAATGAAATAACAATATGGTTTCCATAGCGACATGCCTTTTTACTCGCTGACGTTTATTGTCGCGACATTTTAATCTTTGACAGTTTGATTTTTTGCCGATTTTTTTAAATGATTTTTTCGAAAATTCGTGATGAAAACTGGCGGAAAATGCTTAATTTTTAGGCAAGAATAATTAGATTTTTTCTATATTATTGGTAATGAATAAGAAAAAACATCCATTGGATATCCAAAACAGTTCGGACAAACGACATATTTATTATTGTGACAAGTAGACCAAGCCCGATTGATATAAATTTTGTGGACGTCCGCCGGAAAAAAAAGCAGTTCTATATGGATCAAAATTGGAAGTCCTTTGGACTCAGTTTTTTTGTCATCCACTGTATCAGGAAAAACCTTTGTCCGATAGATGTCCATAAATGGTCCATGGACAATGCGGGCGGTTTTGGAGAAAAAATGGCTGTACGATGGACAATTTTTGCTGTCTGGGCAGTGGATAACCCTGTACAACCAAAGAAATTAAATTTTATTTTAATTTCTTTGCGTACAGGGTGATCGGTTATAAGTGTTCTCTGGGATAACTTTTTTTCTAACAGTCGCAGAAAAACTGGGTGAAAGGATATTTATATAATAGGGACCTCAAAATCATTAATAAAAATTAATCAGTTCAAATAGTATACAGGGTTTCCTCTTATGGACACCCTATATATTTTGACATTTTTGAATTCTCCAGAAAATTAGCTTTAAAAAAATATCATATAGTGTATAGGTCTGCATGTACCCGTTTTTGAATTTGAATTAGATATTAGGGAGATTTGGTTCATGCAGTTTAACGGAAAATTTCGTTACTGTTATGGTTACCGTTACCGTAAATAAAGGTAACTTCGAGAGGTTAAAAAAGAAGCTTTTGAACGTATAGTCAATAGTTTGGCGGTAAACATAACCTTACTTTTTATTGACTTTTGTTGTTTTCCTCTAAAGTCTTTTTTTATTTGCTTTTCTATAACTATAACTATATCATGGAGGAAAATATGAATTTAGTGATAGGACTGAGAGACCCCAAGCAGCATTTTTCTGACTTCCGACTAATTACAACCTAACATGACGTCGGTTTTGGCGCAAATTTAGGTCGGCAACTAGTGCATCAGTTGTGATGTCGATACTTACCAAAACTGACGTAGCCAAATGTTGGTGATACTCGCTACTTATCAGCGACGTAAATTAACGTTAATTTCGGCGACGTAATTTTTAGAATAAAATTTAAGGTCAGGCCAAAGTGAAAACGGACGTCAATAAATTTAGTTGTTGCCAAGATTTTCTGTAAATGACAACACTGCAAATACGAAAGTATTTTATAAATATACTTTACTTGGACTTATGTTAGAATAGAAAGTTTAAAAGTTTCTATTGTATAGTTTACAAAACAATCTTATAGGCCAGTCACCTCGGGACATCCGCTATAACGTCCAATTCATGAGTTTTAAAGTAGAATTGTAATAAAATTGACGTTGCCAAACTTTTATTTATTAGATGTAACTATTCCGAGGTCCACCTACGTGGGTGCGTGACCTACAATTATATTACAATATTCTAGGTCGGGTCGTTCTACAAGGCGACGTCGCAGGAGGTGTTCTTGTCCGAATAGGTAAATAATCATTAGAAATTTGGTCGGCGCCCGAAACGCCATTTTAAACGTTTAGCATCGATGCGCCATTACAACAGTACATTTTATTTTTTAATTTTAAAGGCTTGATATGTAAATTAACTCATTTGTTGGCAACTAAAATGCATTTTTTAAATGCCTATAATGTTTTACTATAAGAAACGGTCTTCCTTATAAACATTTTGTTTTTAGGTTAATTTTTTTCAAAATTAATTTCTTAATATTTTTGAATTATTTTTGTGGGTTTCTGTTTTTTTAATGTCTATTTTAATTATATTTATCAGTAACCTGACCTTCGTTGGAAGATTTGCATCCATAGAATGTGTAAAACTAACTTTTTTTCAGTTACCTACAATAACTAAGATAATAATTATTGTCATCCACAGTTCATTGGGATGTGTTTGTTTAGACTTATAAAAGTTTTTACCTAATAAGTTTAAACTTGGTGTGCACAGTAAAACTTTGGGTCGTGGCTCTACGTAATTTGACGTAATATTTGACCAAAACATTGTGCAGCACCTGACGTCGAAACGATTCGAATTTTGATTCCCCACTTAGGTGCTAAATCGAGTCCTCAGGAAGACTGATGGACGTCGGAGGCGACGTCAGGTATTTCTTTCCCTACGTGACCATAACGTAATATAACGTCCAAATGCTTGTTGGGCAATAGTTTGGCGGTAAGCATAACCTTACTTTTTTATTGACTTTTGTTGTTTTTCTCTAGTCTTTTTTTTATTTGCTTTTCTATATAACCATATCATGGAGGAAAATATTAATTTATTGATAGGACTGGGAGACGGACACTTCAACAGAAATTTAGTCAGGCAAAATATCTTTGGTGGAGTAATAGAAGAAATAGAGCCTCTGCAAACTTATTTGTACTTACTCAGCTCTGTTTACTAAAAAAAAATGGCAACTACTACTATAAACACGGTTAACAAAAAATAAAATCCAAATACACAAAATTTGTGTAAAACGAAACAAACTTTTATAACCTAAAAATCTTCCACCACAGAATCGCATCAAGTTTGGTTGGTTGTCTTTTTAACGGTAAGGGAAGTCGCTATTCGACGCTAATGCTAATTAGCGCCAGTGGCTACCTTTAATAAAGGTAACAGTCCTGACAGAGCGCTACTGCGCCTGCCCAGAATAAAGGTAAGGGTAACAAACCGACAAAAAACCTGACCAAAATCGCTATTGTAACCAAAAAAAAAATAGCGGCATTTTGACAGCAGGGCGTCATAAATTACTTAGGTTTAATTATAATACAATAATACGAAGAAGAAGTTAAAAAACCTCCAAATCAGTTACTTCAACAGAAAATAAACTAAAAACCAAAAGATCAAAAGATCTTGGGTAGAAATAACGAAAATTCAAACTTGGATGAGCATCCCACAAAGAGCGAAACATCGTTTAATCATTTCTCTTTTCGCTTTGATCTTTTGTGTGTCTTTGTGGGATGCTCATCCAAGTTTGAATTTTCGTTATTTCTACCCAAGATCTTTTGATCTTTTGTTTTTTACAATAATACGAGTTAATTAATATCTAATTCAAATTAAAATATCTCGAAAAACGGTTACATGCAGACCTATACTATATTGTACTTTTAAAAAGCTAATTTTCTGGAGAATTCAAAAGTGTCAAAATATATAGGGTGTTCCATAAGAAAAAAATGAAGTTTTTGGCACCCCCTGCATATTATTTAAAACGAATAATTTTATTTAAAGATTTTGAGGTCCCAGAAAATACCCTTTCACCCAGTTTTTGTTTGATTCTTCTGCCGCTATTAGAAAAAAATTGGTGCTAGAAAGTACGGATAGTCCACCATACAATCAATTACTTTATGTTGAAAGGAAATGAAAATATCTCGAAAACTGTAGCTTTGAAACAGTTGAACCTAACAAAATTTTTGGGTAATATTTACGAAAACCAAAATCTGAAAACCGCGCCCAGACAGCAAAGTTACGTACCAGGTACGTACCTCGTACCTAAGCCTAGGACGAAAAGTACGTACATAGTACGTACGCTAACTCCAATGTACGTACTAGGGACGTACATTTTACGTGCACTTTCCAATGCTATGTACGTCTTAGGTACGTTCTTGAGATATGAAAAATATGTACCATGTTCGTACATTTGTGTACGTACCAAGTACGTACTTTGAATGTCCTGCGGGGATCAATAAAAGACGTGAATTGGACTTAAAATGTACGGGGTACGTACAGGAGACGTTTTTGGTACGTACCATAGAGAAAGTAATAACTACGAGAGAGTGACCAATACTGTGTTATACTTGGGGAACATTGTTTGTCGCCGACACGAGCGCAGCCAGTGGCTACAGCCAGACGCATAATAAAATACATATATTCTTTTGGTTAATTTTTTACAGAGACTTAACTTATTTAATACTAAAAAGATATGAAAAAACCTAACAGGCCCAGTTTTTTTCTTCTTGCTTAACTGTGTATAAATCATTACAATATTTTCTTCAGAGATTTGGTTTGCAAAGATCTGAACCCCAATTGTCGGCACTCTTTAAATAGTCCCATGCTCTCTAGCTTTAATGGTAGTGATCCAGCCTGATTTGAATGGCATTTCAGACTTTACAATAAGTTGTTAATCCACGATGTAGCTAATCCCATAACTCGAGCGATTTCCAACCAAAACTAATTAAAATAACTCACTTTTGAAAATCTAAAAAACCGCTTGCCAGGCTTGACAGACTTTGACAAGCGGTAGCAAAAACCGGCAGGTACTAAATTAAAATTGTGTGAAATATATTTCGACATTGAATAATGTTCTGTCTTTCTTTCATGATCCTATAGAAAGAGATGGACGGGGCAAGGTAGGTGTTGACTTAATACAAGCATTACTTTCACTAGCCGTCGCAATGCGCTACAGGAACGTAGTTCCTGCGCCGCCTTATCTTTCTGTTAGTCTCCGTAAGTTATTAGGTTGTCTCTGGCACGTACCTTGGGGGAAGTAAATAAGTAAAATATTTTTTTATGCCTAGAGGGGGAGGGCGGCGATTTTAAATCCCGAAAACTCCTCTCTGCTGGTTGACTTTCCGGGAAAGAATTCCTGACGGAGGATGGATATTTATAAAATACCAATTACTTATTTAAGAGAATGAAAAATACTTATACAAAAGTTTGCGTTAGAAGTGAGAGAAATGTTACATAAATGAACTACGTCCAAGCTTTGACAACTTAAAAACGTAGTAAGTACATACAAAAAAGACCTAAAAATAACGTCAAAATACGTTTTTGCTGTACGTACATTTTACGCACACTTTTGTACGTACCTCGTACGTACCTAGTAGGTTCCTGGACATACAGATGTAAAATGGATGTAAAATGTACGTCCCTGGGACGAATGATGCTGTCTGGGGCATATCAATAGCTGCTTTACTTCTAAAGTTATGACTTTATTTATATATTTTAACGTTTTTTACAAATAATTTGGAAACTAAAGCTCCCACGAATCGACTTTATAACAAAATTTGTAGTCCATATTCATGGAAACATGGAATCTGAAAACCGTATATCGCTATTTGCTTTTGTTCCAAAGTTACAATTTTTTTAAATAATTTATCCCCCTTTTGCCCCTTCAACCCTCTGCCACCCTAACCAAAAGGTAATCAGTTCATGGTCAGCCGATAGAGGATTTTCGTACTAAATTTCGTTCAAATTGATTGAGGCGTTTTTGAGTTATCGTGTATACAGACAGACAACTTTTTTTTTTCGCCGATTAAGGTGTATTGGAACCGTAACTCATTTTTGATAAAATTAAGAAAAGTCAAAATTTTGGTATGGTGGACTAAAAAGTTATCTCAGGGAACACTTATAACCGATCACCCTGTAACTCCTTCCTGGCCTATCGTCCGTCAGCCCAACGAATCCGCGCGATCGTCGACGGGCAAATTCGTCGCGCATCTTCCGACAGTCCAGGCATCCAGGACGCCTGCCTTCCTACCCCGGATCAATATCCAGTGTGCCGTGACGTCACCGCGCGACGCACTCCCATTGGCCCGGCCCTGGCTCATCCCATTATTTATTAAAAGCGTATGAATGGGTAATTGCTTACTGTGATATTTGACTGTAGATCGCTCGACATGGATATTTTCGTTAAATAAAGTACAAAAATCGGTCTCCTATGTGAAAAACAAACGCGCGGGGGTGTCTTAAACGAGTCGGTCGCGAAATTTCTTGAAACGAGCGCACACGATCCGGTCGAAAAGTTTTCTTTCTTATCCTAGGACAGTGTTTTCAAATGGATTCCAGGAGGACAGATTTTGCCAGTGGCCAATTTAACGGATAGTTTTCAAAAGCGGTGATGCCTGAGAAGGGCTAGTGAAGATGGAGGAAGGACCGGATTTGAGCCACCTGACTCCCGAAGAAAGGGCCATCATCGAATCGGTCATGGTCCGACAAAAACAAGAGGAGGAACGGGAACATGAAATTATGAGGTGAGGTTTTGTTTTTGATGACTTTTAAGGTCTTGCGAACATTTCGAATAAGGAACCACTTTTCTAGGTCTCCAGGAGCCTGCACGGAACGCTTTTGTAAAAAAAAATCCAATTAACTGTCCAAATCAGTGTAATATATTTGTTTTTAATCAAAAATCGTCCAGAATCCCGACATTTTAGTATCTATGTATTTTTTGAGTAACTATCCCACATAACAAGCCATGGATATCCATCGGTATATACATTCATACAACATCCACTGGATTTGCAAATGATATTCTTTCGTACATATGTACCTCCAATAGACATCCAACAATGTAAAGGGTGTGCCAAAAATCTTGCACACTTTTGAATTTGCTATAAAATTTGATCGAATCGGTCGATTTTAAAATGTTTTGACTTTTTGAAAAGACAAGACTTGAGACTTTTCCGATCCGGTCGAAAATTTGACATTTCCTAAAAATCCAAGATGGCGGACCGTTTTAAATAACAAGAAATTTTCACCCCCCCCCTTGCAAAAAAATATGTGCGGCACTGGAGAAAATCTAAGTCATTACGACAAAAGCCTTATGTATTCTCTCTGTATCAAGGCATTACTTAATTAAATCGGTTAAGAATTATAAAAATGCGGGCCTTTATATTGAGTGGAGTTGTTCGCTGTGAATTTAGATAGAAGTACTTAAGGCTTTTATGTTGTGGTTCAAATTTTAACAATTCTCAAGAATCCATCTCCATATAAGAAAATGTCGCAGATTTTATTAGGCCCATTGAGTGTCCTGCTAACAGCCCCGATTTGAATCTGGTAGACAGCCATTATTGGGGAGATTTAGAAAAAGAAGTTTACATAAATGGTCGCTACTACGGCGACTTTAACGAACTTTGTCAAGGCATCACAGAGGCCTATCGAAGTTTGCCCCAAAGAAACATTACCGATGCTTTTAATAAATGGCGTAACGATTTGCATACTTAAGAACACATGGGGATCAGCTTAGAATCTAGATTATTATACGTTAACTAATGGTTATTTTTATTTAAAAGTATAAGTGTCTAAAAACATTTATAAAAAATATAAGTGTATGCTTAAGCTCGGCCAAATAACCAATACACGCCACTCTAGCTAAAAAATCAGTAGTTTAAACCCACAAAAATTTGTTAAATTTTATTGCAAGTCACAATTTTTATTGAAAACGCTGGAAATGATGACACTAACTTGTTTACTTGTGAAATTATTTAAACAAATGATACTTCTATATACCTAGCAGAGATGGGAGGTAGAATGTCCTTGTTTTTTTTTTGTTACTTTTTTAGGGGAGTGAAATTACCCAATGGTTAAAGCGTGTTAAAGCTGTCCGCCATCTTGGATGTTGGAAAAATGTCAAAGCCGCAAGTCAAAATATTTAAAATCAAGTAATCCGATCAAAAGTTAAAGCAAATGCAAAAAAACTGCGATTTTTTTTGCAAATGACAATTTCGAGTCAAAAACCACTTATTTCAGATGTTTATAGTTTTGTTATCTCTTAACCGATTTAATTAAGTATTGCCTTGGTATAGAAAGCATACATAAGTCTTTTGTCTAAATGACTTAGATTTTCTCCAGTGCCGCACGTATTTTTTTACAGGGGGGGGTAAAAATTACCCGATATTCAAAACGGTCCGCCATCTTGGATTTTTGCAAAATGTCAAATTTTAAACCGGATCGGAAAAGTCTCATGTCTTGTCTTTCACAAAAGTCAAATAAATTTTTCGTAAAATTGGAAATCAATTTGAACAAATTTGATATTTTAATTAACTATTTTATAAAGGATAAATCAAAAATAATTTCATTTCATCAGATTTTTGAATATTGACTGTTTCATCCGCTAGTTCGAATGTTACCTACAGGGACATCATTGTTACAGACGGGACAAATATTGACGAATAATAAAAATCTGCTATATATTAAGTTTGATATATTTACAAACAATACTCATAAAGCTTAAAAAATGTTTAAAATTTAAAAAAGGTCCTTAACTTTACAGGTTTCTAACTGTTCCCAATAAACGAATCTTACGCCCTGTTCTCACTATGCAACTTTTCCATGCATCAAAATTTCTAATAACAGGTTAAAAGAAGACACAATCTGCCTGTGTCTTCTTTTAACCTGCTGTTGCTAGAAAATTTTTGTTGCATGGAAATTTACATAGTGAAAACAGGGCATTAAACAGTTCTTTAATGGGTCTGTTCTTAAATACATTGACAAAGATTCTAAAAATTGTATTTTTTTTGTAACTATATACATGGTTAGAACTCGATACCAAAAATTCATTGTACAGAAGTGGAAGATTTATTATATATATGATAGGACCGATTAAGGACCATTTATTTAAGAACAGCCCGTGTGCACCACTTCCCCTTACTTCTTCCACTTGTTCAAGTGCCGCTTGAACTGAGGGTGACCCTTGAGATTTACTTGGTTTCCAAAAGTTCCGAATATGTTCCACTTGGAAAAAGTAAGGAAATTATTGGCAACGTGGCAGTTTTCTGCATTTCTTTGTGTTTTTTTGTGTGGTGATCATGATTATTACCTGTCAGCTGTCAAAAAAACATGTTAAATTTGAGGTTGTTTAAAAAAAAGGCAAATAAAACTACTACAATTGGTTAACTAAAAAACCTGACTATTTATTTATTATATATGTTTTCACATCGTAATCAATACGTATTGAAAAGATAGTCTTCTTTTTCTTTCATAGAGCATGTTCTCTGTTCCGACAAAGAGCGTGACATATGAAGAATAAGATGCTTGATTTTCGATATGTATTGAATACGATGTGAAAACATACTAAATATTACACCGCCAGACCAAACCAACCCATTTTTCTGATCCTTTACAACGAATTTGCAAAGAAAAGGTGAATTATTCGCCTAGCGAAAAAAACATGTTTTTTTTTGGACATTCTAAACCTTTTGTAAAGGTTATATTTATGTCATTCTTTGAAAAATCTTTCTTGGTAGGTATTCCATTAATTACAAAGTCTAATTCTTCATCTTCTTCGTCATCCCAAAGAAGTTCCATTTTAAGCACAGACCACTATTATAATCATAGAAATATTTTAAGGCAACGGAACAGTTTTATAATCTGATTAAATTAATGGCTTTTGGTTTAAAAACGTAATCAAAAAAATACCTCGCATAACCTCAAAATGCGCTTAAGCCGAAGTAATTCTACTGCTTATCTTAACTGCAGCGTAAGAATCAAGAATGTTATTTAACCACGTTTTGTACACAAATACAATTGTAGCAAGTCAGACAAAGAGAGAAAAATATATAACATAGAAAAGTTAAAAAACAATTGAATAAATAACAAAAAACACTTAAGTATATAAAAAACGAAATACACTTGTAGTAAAACTAACAAACATTGCTAAAAAAAAGGAAAAAAAGAAAACTTAATTTCTTCATAAAGGATTTGTATTCCTGTACAGAGTAGAATGCTTGACTCGACAGGATACTCTTAACTTTAAGTTTAAATTTTTTTTATCTAAGTTTGTAATATTTTTAGGTAAAATATTATAAAGTTCAACATCAAGTGAGTTTTTTTTAGTAAGTTCGAGTCTAAATCCAGGAGCGCTAATAAGTTCTGCTGATTTTGTGCAATAGTTATGATAGGTAGCATTTGTTTGGTAAAATGTTTTATTTTCATGTATTGTAACCTGGTTTAAAACATACAAACACGGTAAAGTAAGAACCTTTAAATCCTTAAAAAAAGGCCTACAGTGAGCTCTAAAACCAGCACAGACAATACATCTTATTGCCTTTTTTTGTAATCTAAATATTATGGAAGAGTCAGTAGAGTTTCCCCACAGATGAACACCATAGGAGAGATTATCTTAACTGCAGCTTAAGTGCCACTTACATGATATTCCACACCATTGCACACCAAAACTAAATCTTAAGCTCGGCTTACATGTCAAGCCAAATCCATGCACACGGGCATAAGAATCGTTAATTGGAAATAGATTGTTAAATAAACCGTTTGGGTGTTTGAGTGTATTACTAAAATTAAGGACACTTAAAATATTAAAGAATTTGTAAGCTTTATGAGTATTGTTTGTACGTAATGAAACAGGGTTCTGCGAATTATTCAGAGGAGTATTTCTTTAAATGTTGTTACAAGAGCTCTCTAATATTTTGTTAGGGTAGTTTAATGTCTTTTACTTTTTTAAACTTTTAAAGGATAAAACCAGTTAGTAAACCAACTAAAATGTAATTACACTTTTGTAACGTTGATAATTTTAAATTTTTATAAAAATCAGTCCGTTTTCTTAAACATAAAATTTATTTATAGAATTTCAAATATCAATTATTATAAAAAAGGGTTTTTAAAGAAATAATACACACTGATGATGGAACGATAGTTTATTTCTTAAAGATTAATTTGATTATACAAAGTATGTATAAATTTAGTGTAAAATTAATTGTTATTATTAATTAAATTGTATCTGTCTCTATTGTTTGCACGAATAAAATAAAAAACGAAAAAAAGTGACTTAGTCGACTTTGCCTTTAAACTTGGGAAGGACAAAAGATAGATGTACAATATCTGCTGATATTTTTGCAGGCATATTGATAAACAAAGAAAATAATTTTGAAATCATGATTGACCCTTGGCAACGCCAAAGGCGAAAAATTACTGTGCATGCCTGCCCAGTAAACACACTTGTGACTTTAACCTAATATTTATATAAATCTAAGGTTCACATATTTATGTAAAATATGTTACATCATATTCACGTAAATTTCACATAAAAATATTTTAATAAAAAAAATTATGTAAAGATTACGTTAAAACTTTGACTGTGCATTTAAGTCATTATAAGCAATGTTAATCTTACGTACATAATAAGACTTTAAAAAAAAATCTTAAAATTTAAGTAAATATTACTTAAATAGTGGGACCTTAATTTTACATAAAAAATATTAGATACCTATTATATAAAAAATTATATGTAATATTTAAGTAATCTAATTTACGTAAACGTCACATAAAATTATTTACTTGTAATAAAATGTACATAACTATTATGTAACAATTTAGACATTAGGTTTACATTTACAATTTTACATAACTATTATGTAAAACATTTTATGTAATATTTATATCATCTAAATTATGTAAACGCTCTATAACATGATTTACGTCACATTAAAATTTTTAAATTTACGTAAATATTATGAAACAATGCGAACCTTAAGTTTCCATTTAAAATTTTATATAATTGTTACATAACATTTTTTATGTATTAATTATGTCATTCAAGTTATGAAAATTCCCTGTAAAATTATTTACGTCAAATTAAAGTCCTAAATTTTACATATTTATTATATAGTCAATTGAACCGTACGTTTACATTTCAAATGTTGCATAACTATTATATAAAACATTTTATGTAATATTTATATCATCTAAATTACCAGTGCTTAATAGTTTCTTCCTAGTAGGTAGAGATGGCGCTAATGTCACTATGTTCTTTGTACTGTGAATGATCATATTATATGTATAAAGAGCAAAGATATTTCAAAATTAGTATGCGGACTTTGAGGTATTGAGAAGATCTCTATAAGAATCACCTCTTCCGCCACTTAAACCAGCCCGTCTGGTTAACTTTGTAGTTTACTACATGTTTGCCAATGTCGGACCGTGTCAAACAACCAACGACGGACCTGAACGGACCTTCCGTTGACCCGCCTCAAGCTGCATGCTCATGTTGACTTAAATAGTTGTCGCTTTGCGCATGTCATGCGGATTAATGTGACTTAAATTTTACCTTATTAATAAATAATTGTGACCTCTATGTGACCTTAAATTTACATAATAAGGTAAACCTGTTATGTAAAATATACGTAGTTTTTACTTAACTTTTACGTAACATGGATGTAATATTTATGTAAAAGGTAGGTCATTTGATCTACATCACATTTATGTAAAAATTAGGTGGGCTTTGCGCATGGCAACTTAATGTGACCTAAATTTTACCTTAACAATAAATAATTCTGACCTCTATGTCACCTTAAATTTACATAACAAGGTAAACCTATCATGTAAAATATACGTAGTTTTTACTTAACTCTTACGTAACAAGGATGTAATAATTATGTAAAAGGTATGTCATTTTATTTACATCACATTTATGTAAAAATTAGGTGAGCTTTGCGCATGGCATTATGCAGAGTTTTCGCACCTTAATGTGACTTAAATTTTACCTTATTGTGACTTCTGCGTGACCTTAAATTTGCATAACGGTGTTTACTGGGTGACGCGGTCTGCTCGCGCCCAAAAGATTTTTTGGCTAACTTGATTAGAAAAGTTATTATCGCTACGGCTTTTTTTGCAAAATACAAGGGCAGGGCCGTTATAGAATCTCATATATAGTTATGACTAAACCCTATTTTTAGAACAGGCAGTCGAATATTTTTTTTTAATCTTTCCCAGTACTCCTTGGAGAAGTGGCGTTAGTCGGTGAAGGGAGAGGAGGGGCGGCGCGAAGCCTGGCAAGTAGACCTCTCTGGGTGCTTTCTGCCCTACCCCGAGCCTGCATTTAATCCACCGCCTGCACCACTGGTCTGGCAGTCTGCTCATCTGCTTTCACTATTCTTTTTGCAAAGTCCAGTATTTTGTCCCATTTGAGCGTGTGCAGGTCCTCCTCATCCAGGGTCGGGAAACCGAATCTCGTCCTCTGGTATGCCTCGCAGTTCACTATAACGTGTCGAGATGTCTCTTCTGCCCGCCCGCAGGCCCGGCAGGTCGAGTCATTCTCCACCGCGATCCAGGTCATGTGCTTCCTTAGTCGGTTGTGACCTGTTATGATTCCTGTCAGCAGACCAGCGTCCCTTCGCGATCTCCCCAGAAGCCATTTTTGTCTGGCTACATCCGGGCCCTTCACGAAGTCCTTGGTCTGTCTGCATCCTGTTCCTCCTCTCCAAGCGGTCGTCATGGCATCGTTGGCCCATTTATTGAGTAGACTTTGCAATTGCCTCTTGGTTGTTCCTACGAGTGGTTCCGGCCCGACATACTGGGTGCTTGCCCCGACCCTGGCGAGCTCGTCGGCCATCTCGTCCCATATGTCCCGGTATCCACATAGGTGTCGCCAGGGTGTTGTTGATCTTGGGCGCTCTTAGTGCTTTTAGGGCCGATTGGCTGTCGGAGCATATATAAACATGCTCCTCCCTACCGTTCTTTATTTCCTCCATGGTTGCAGCCATTATTATGTCATACACCTCTGCCTGAAAGAACGTGGCTTGCTCTCCGAGCGGGTAGCTCTTTCGAACCTCCTGGTCTTCCACGTAAACCCCCGATCCTCTGGTTTGCTTCTCCGACAGTTTGGACCCGTCGGTGTAGCAAATCACGGCGTTCTTCTCGAACTGTTCGAGGAAGTTTTCACTCTGCCATAGTTCCCTGTCTGGGATAACTACTTTGTACCTCTTGTTGAATCTCCAGGGGTTTTTTGGTCTTTGTGCTTTAATCGCTGCCATAGGAATTTCTCTCTCGGCGATTTGAGCAATCCTAAGATGCCCCGCAGCTTCCCCTCTTCCTCTCCATTGACCTGTATCTCTCAGCCGGAGATGGGTCGCCATCGCTTCTTTTCTGATCCACATCGGAAGCGGCGGGAGTCCCAGAACGGTTTCGAGTGCCTGTATAGGTGCCGTCCTCATAGCGCCGGTTATCCCTCTGCATATGGTTTCCTGTAGGCTCCTAAGCTTGAGGGTAGTAGTGACCTTCTCCACTGCTGGCCATCAGACTATGGATCCGTACTGGATCCTTGGTCTTAGTACTGCCGTGTACATCCAGTGCAGGTTTCTGGGGCTCAAACCCCAGGTGCGACCAACCACTCGACGCAGTTGCCACATCGTTGCCTGCACCTTATTGGTCAATTTCGCAACGTTTGGTGTCCAGGTGAGCCCCTTGTCTAGGGTGACCCCTAGGTACTTCAGTTCTGAAACCAAAGTCAGGGGTCTCCCGTACATCTTGAGTGCTCTGAATCCCTCCATTTTCCTCTTTCTTGTGAACAGGATCATCTCTGTCTTTCCTGGATTGACAGAGAGACCGAAGGGAGAGAAGGAATAACTGTTAAGATGATCAGGAGATCACTGTGAATAAAGCAAGCCGTTTTGGTCTCTAGAGTGGCGCATACTCACATACATTCTTCGGCTCGAAAAATTGTTATCCTCGTGCGGTAGGCAGTCGGGTAAAAACGACATTTTCTGTTCGCTTTTGTTAAATTTTTCGTCGTTCACTGCTTCTGTCTTTTTGATGTTGTCGTCATGGAAAATGGTGCAATGTCCGCTTCTGGAGGAAAAGTTTCGAGTGGCGTGAAAAATATACGGCTTAATTTACCTGCAACGCTATATTTTAATGTTCGCAACGGCACATAAATACCGGCGAAAACCTGAGATGACAGCGAGTGGGTAGAGTGCGGTTCGAAATGCGAAAAGTCTTTAAAAACAGTTAGAAAATCTCGCCATTACAGTCTGTTCCATTTTTTATTTAGACAAAACCTAACCTCAATGATCGATCGATCCACTGAACAAAACCAGGTTTGAAAGTCGACAGAAATCCAAACGCCCTTGATTGGAATTTTTTAGGTTAGGTTTTTTCTGACAGAAATTTTGGCGGAAAGAGTATTTTTGTTTACATTTCGGCCATGGAAAACTCGTAAAAATAAAATTATTTAAAAATACCTTACAATTGTGACACCAGCCCACATAGCAAGCATGGTACATTCATATACCAGGTACATGCTAGAAATAGTCAACTAAGGATATATTTTTTGAATATTAGCTAAATATACGAATATTACTTTTGAATATCAGCGATACCGAAGGGACATATTTGGATTTAAATAATCTATTTCGAGTTTGCTAAGCTTTTCAGAATATTTTATGCATATACATTGTCTATTCCTTTGATATATACTAAAATAATCAATAATGGACACTTACCCAACATTAGAAGTTTATTTAAATCAGAATATTCAATTTGTCTTTGATAAGATTTCATACATATTCCCTCGATATACGGTATATTAAAACCTGAATATTTGTTCTGTTCCCTTTTTGAAAATTTTCTTACATATCCGCACTAGGGTAAACACAGCAGCAATTGACACTGTTATAGTAATTGACACTCTGGGCTTTTTTTTTAAAAATTAAGCATGTTTATGCAAAATTTGTGTTTTTAACACCACATGTTTTTTGTTAAAAGTTTTATCCATAAAATAAATCACAAGATCTAGTCACGGTATGCTTCTACCACGAGCAAAGAAAATATTAACAAAATCATGTAAGGAAAAATAAAAAAGCCTGTAAAATATTAGCAGTTTGGTTAAGGATTCGGTTTTAATTTTAATTTGCAGAATTTTTAAAAATTTATGAAGTAGTTGTTTCATTCTACACTTGTGTGTTTAGATGGGGTTTCAAGTACTGGATTAAAAAAAAATGATAATATCCAGTAATTGGCAGGGGGTCAATCACTGGTGCTAATGACATTTTTTAGGATGTCCGCCTTTAAACAGTCTATTACTGAAATTTTTTAATATGATGGTATGTATTGTTGGGAGAAGATTTAAAAATAAAAAGCGCTTAAAGTGTCAATTACTGGTGCGTTTACCCTATATTCATTATATATATATTCTGAAATAGTCATTAAAATTTTCATATTTATCATACGTATGGGGTATATTTATATCTGAATATTCTGTTTGATTTTGATAAGATTTTTTATCCAGTACTGTGATATATCCCATTTTAATCCCGTAAATGTCTAAACTTCTTGGACATTAATGGTCTGATCAGATATTCTTGGAATATACCACAGAGGACGTATATGGTATATTACCTATTACCTATCGCTTAATACTAATGATTTACAACTTAATGCCATAGATGGCGCTCGTTTGAATATTTTTCCTCGGCCTTGCCTAATAATATTATACATATAAGCAATGAAGGTATTTAAAATTTATAAAGTCGAAATGGCAATTTTTAACTTGGAATTTATTATGGAGATGTATAAACACTTCTCTGCAAGACTTACCTCCTCCTCCTCCTCAGAAGAGTGCTCTACTCAGTAATTTTCCAAAATATTTTTTTTGGTATGTATTGCACATATACCTGCTTTATTTCCCCTGCATATTAATATAATATGCAAAAAGTATTTGCTTGGAATATTCTAAGTTGTACATACCATGTATGTTCATTTCTTACAACAAAGACATATTTTGAAAGATATGTACCAGGAATACACATACCATTTCATTTTCATAATTCATGTATTTTTGCCTATTTTTATAAATGTTCTGGTGGTATATACCATTTGCATATGGTATGCATATGAAAAAGGGGGGGAGTCGTTTTCACATGTTTAGATCTTCCATTTGTATACTTTAGATATACTTTTAGAATATACTTTATCCTTATGGCACATTTATGGAATATACGAAGTATATTTTTTTGCTATGTGGGAGCCAGCCTTGTCTAGCCAAAAATAACGGTACATTTTGTTATAAAATGTCAGTGTCAAAAAATGCGAATAATGCAAAATCAATAAACGAATGCGTGTCAAAATAGGTTTATATTTTGACACGCATTCGTTTATTGATTTTGCATTGTTCGTATTTTTTGACACTGACATTTTATAACAAAATGTACCGTTATTTTTAGCTAGACAAGGCTGGAAATGTGTAGAACCATTTTAAATTGATGCGTTCATAAAAGTGATGTTTTTATCCCTAAGATTATAGATTAAAAAAGTGAAAAAAAAGTTTTATGAAATGTTAATAACAATATTATCAGCACACATGATAAAAGTAAAATTAAAGAAAACTATGCGGCACTGGCCCAACTGTGACCAACTGTCTTTTTAGGGAGAAACAAAATAACCGAACGTTAGATCGAAAATTCTCGCTGACAGTTTACCTCAATTAACAGCGTTGCAACAGCGCGTAAGAGAAAGTTGGGGAATGGTGCGCAGCGGGTAATCGTGCGCACCCCAATATTTCAAGTTTCGCGGGTTATCTAAAGCGTTCATCAGGTTCTGTCACCTACGCGACAGCTATATTGTTTGCCCCATAACTGGCCACGTTTGTTTGCACACACCCGCCGTAAGATCAACTTAGCGATTTTTTTGGTAAATTTTATAATTTTTTGGCATCAGAAAATAAGGCGGTAAGTCCACAATTTTTACCCAACCGTTTAAAATGAGGCGTCATCTTAAATTATAGTATTTTTTCAATTTTTTGGTGTATTGTTTATTAAATAAATCCATACTTTTTGTCATATTATGATTTTTATAAACACAAAACTTCGCACCGCCTTCTCCAAAAACAAATTCTAAAACGAACGAGACATGTTTGATATGTTATGAACTATGGTACCGCTGTGTTTTGTGTTCTTCCTGAACCACGCAGAATATACAGTGTCTGAGAGTTCTGCTTACATTAAGTTTAAGTATGTTTTATTTGTAACGGTTTTCAATTTTATTTTGAAGCATAAGTATATTTTTTAGCTAGAAGGTTTATTGCGCACCATTAGCCAACCCGTGCGCATCATTGCCCGCCGGGGTGGGTAATTATGCGCAAGTGCATTTTTTAAAAGATGTAGTATCATGCCTGTATAATAATATTTTTTTGAAATAATATTTTACATATCTAAAGAAGAATAACTGGTAGTTCTCATAGCGTTCTTAAAATTATTTTTTCTATCATAGTCACACTACAAACGAAATTTCCGGTTAGATGCGCACCATTCCCCAACTCTCACTTACTGAGTGTGTCTCTATCCGTCATTTTGATACAAAATAGAAAAGGATAGAGGTACACTTAGTGCGCACCAGTGCATTAAAAGGAAAACGCTATAAATCTGTATAAACTTCGGGTGGAAAATACTAGTTATTAAGCTTTTTTTTATGTGTAAACAAAACTGGAAAAAACTCATTTTTCAACACTTTTTTTTGATATGGAACAGTTCTGGCTAAGGGAGCCCACAAAATTGGGCGAAATTTGTTTTTTTTTTAATTAAAATGCTGGCCTAGACCAATCATCTTGGTTTTACTAATTAACGTATTACTAATAAACAAACCACTTATTGGGTTGGTGCAAACATTAACCATGGGTAAACATTTTATGGACTGTTGCAAACCCATCGGTGGTACAAACTGTTATTTACAAACCAAACGTGAATTGTTTTAGCTACTTCGCGGGGCTGCTTAAACCTCTATTAAGGATTGTTCCAGCCTAACTATACGGTTTTATTGCTTAAATTTGTTTTTGTCCAGTTCATTATCGTTTAAGCACCCGAAAGGTGCACATCTCTTTGCACCGCACCGGGTTTTGTTCTGTTCCGGGACTCGGTCGTTTGAAAACTTGAAACTTTTTACAAACCAAATAAGATACCCTATAATATTGGGTGTCATAATATGCTATTTATCCATTTTTGGTAATTTTCAATCAATTTATTAAAAAATGTTGATACAAACGCTTTATTTAAAAAATTTTGCTATTTGTAATTGCTGTGATAAATTGAAATTTTAAGACTTTTATTGCATCAGACCTCTCGAAAACTACATATCTATGCATAAAAGCAAACTTTATGAGAAAAAAAATTAGGTTTCCCTCAAAAATGCCTCTCCAAAAAAAAGCTACGTCAATAAAGCTTTTCATTTTTCTATTAAATTTTGTTTGTATTTTTGTTTCTTCAATATGTATAAGTTTAGGCCAACTGTGTCAGAAACAATAAACTTTTAATTGCAGCTAACTGGGCTAACCAACTCAATCGACGGGGCGCCAAAAAAAAAATAAACTCTTTATTCCAGCCCCAAACTTGGGCTGGACCAACATAATCGACACGGTACCAAAAAAATAAACTCCTTATTCCAGCCCCAAACTTGTGCTGTTCCAGCCCACCCAACTGGCTTGTACCAACCCAATTGACGGGGCACCAAAAAATAAGGTGTTTATTCCAGCTCCAACTTCAGGCTGTTTCAGCCCAGCAGGTAGGACTGTCCCAACTATAGCTATTGATATTCACAGTGCCTCATAGTGGGTTGCTGTAACCCATTAATTTGGATTAAAAAACTAACCCATGCATGTGGGTTGCTTTAAATACTGTGGGTTGCGATAATTAAAAAAAAATAGTTGGAGTAATTCAAGCTGTGGACTGTTCACTATTTTACCAGCGGCCCTGGGCTGATTTCACCCATATGGTTACCATTTGCTTTCTCAGTGCATGGAATCACTGTCACTGTTTAATTAGAAGTACCTACTTTTCGATTAAGTATGAAAATTTCAATTGCTGCACATAATAGCGTAAATAGCACTTAATGGTGACACACTCATCTTTTGAGATCCAAGCTTTTTTCTGAAATATGCACATGTCGACACCCCCCTGGCATAAAAAAGCAAATAGCGCTATATGCCGCAAATGTGCTTTCGAAAGCACATAAAGAGCACAAAAATCCCATGTGTTGATTTGTGGAGGGGGGTGTGGCTTGTTGCCAGTAAACTAATCCTGCAGAATTGCTTTAAAAGATTAAATTTACGAAATGTTAGACTAATTATTAAGGACGATGTGTTTTTATTTGAAATAAGGCAATAAGTAAAAATCAGTTCAGTCAAGCCACACCCCCCCCCCTAAAGATATTCGAGTTTTGATATGCTTATAATTTCGAACCAATTTCGAAATAATTTTTGAACCACACTCCTTCCTGGTTTTTTTTATATATTGGAAAACAAAAAAAAAATATTTAAATGAAAATTATTTGTGTGTAAGGTACACATCTCAAAAGAAATATTTGATAAATTTTTTGTCTTCTAAACTTTCCTTTTTTCACAGATTTTTTCTATTCATTTTCAAACATAAAAGACCTTTTCTGAAAATTTTAAATCATTTTTCTCGTAGTTTTTGGTCTTCTTGAATTGCTTACAGTTTATTTAAATAATAAAAATGCCAAGAGTTCGCGGTCGTCAACAATTTCATCATTTAAACGACTTCGAGAAAGGACGCATCGTGGGCATGAAAGAGGCTGGTTTTGGTTTACGAGAAATTGCAAGAAGGGTTAATGCCAATCCATCAACAGTGTTAAGAGTTTGGAGAAAGTGGTCCAATGTAGTGATGGGCACAAAACATCGATGTTTCAAAAACATCGATGTTTTTTGTTCAACATCGATGTTTTTAACATCGATTTTTATAAAAAATCATCGATGCTAAAACATCAATACTTTTTTTAAACATCGGAACATCGAACATCGATACAAAAAAAATTATAGGAAATAGTGTGTCTAGAAGTTTAAACTTGTACCTCATCACATCAGAGAGCTTGTTTTAAAAAGCTGACCAAACCCTCACCGAAAAAAGGAATCGATGGAATGAATGCAAAGAGTACGAAAAAGCTTTTGGGACCTCTAAGGGTGTGCTTCAATGAGAACAACATTTTATAAAATATATAGTTTCTTTTGAATGTACTACTCATATTTTCTTGGTTGTTTTTTACCTAAGATATTTAATAGCCTTTGTATATCATGCATCGAGTTTTATGATGAATCTCCTATTTGCATGCTTATTATAAGTATTGTGTAACATTAACAATAGGGTATTTTTGGTCAGTATTTTTGACTCTTTGTCATAGTTATCGTTATTTCTGGACTGCGCAGTTGCTAAATGTCATTCTGTAGTGGTTATTAAGTATAACGGAGTCCGGTATTTAAGGAAGAATAACTTTACAGTAATCGTTATTTTTATTTACTTATTTTCGCAATATTTTTGAAAAACCTATTTATAAAATTGCTAAATTTACTGAAAAGGTGCTTATATCGCCTTCATCTTCTTCAATTCGATTAAAATCTGTAAAAAAATAGTATTATATTTAACAGAAATAGTTAGGTTATATTTAACGTCAACTACAAGAGTGTATCTGACCAAAAAAACTCTTTCTGTGATTTTTTGAATAACGGACTACTCTCTAAAAAAAAGCAAAAAAAACATCGATGTTTTTATTCCGATGTTTTTTCACCATCGATGATGAGTTCAATGTTCAACATCGATGTTTTCTTTCGATGTGCCCATCACTAGTCCAATGATGAGACTTATAGACGTAGTGCGGGACGCCCTAGATTATAGCAAGGTCGTGATTTACGGTATCTCAGACTTCTTGCTCTCAGAAATCGATGGGAGAGTAAGACGTCAAGTAAGAGATGTTCTAGTTGCAGCTACAGGACCAGTGTTTTCAATCGAAGATTGCTTGGTATGGGGCTGAGGGCTTACCGTCCTCTTTGGGTGCTACCTTTGACCCCACAACATCAGGCTCGCCGCTTGGAGTGGTGCAGAGCTCGGCAAAACTGAAATGACGAATGGAATACCATAAGCTTCAGCGACGAACCAGGTTTTGTTTAGGCGGCCATGATGGACGCATGAGTGTTAGATGATTTCGAGGTGAAAGACGCAATGTAGACTTTGCTGTTGAACGTGATACAGCTGTATGGGGTGCTATACAGACCGCTTCAAGCTACTGCGAACATAGGGCGAAAGAAGTCTAATTTGCCAGTGTACGTACATGCAGAGACACCGCACGCCTATCAGTGAAGCAACCAACACTCAGGCTTCCGATCGAGATTCGCTGCTTGTCGCTGCCGTTCGCCTTGTATTTAGTACGCCTCTAACCACGGTGCTGTGTGGAATGTAGTCAATAAAACCGGAATTTGGTCAATAAATACGCAAATTTAAGAATAATAAGATGCATGCTAGGACTGCCTCCTATGCAAACATGTCGTGATAGTTTTAAAAAGATCAAAATTTTAACTTTGTGCTGTCTCTATTTGTATGAATTGTGTAATTTTGTTTTTTCAAAAAAATCAACCCTAATTCGTAATATTAATATACATAATATAAATACAAGGCAAAAAAACCAATATAGGGTGCCCTTTCA
Source organism: Oxystoma pomonae (assembly GCA_963921995.1). Taxonomy (NCBI): domain Eukaryota; kingdom Metazoa; phylum Arthropoda; class Insecta; order Coleoptera; family Brentidae; genus Oxystoma; species Oxystoma pomonae. Next base: position 113,897,758 of record OY998166.1, on the reverse strand, counting down.
TAAAACCAAATTAGGTAACAATCTGCCCTTAACAGTAGGAATTAGGGTTTTCATGAAACTGCCAAAGAGAATACAGGAGATTGAGAAAAGACATAAGTTTAAAAATGATTTAAAGGCTTTTTTGATACATAACGCTTTTTATGACATGCAGGAATATTTTTCAGGTAGTTTTTAGTTTTAGTTTATAATTTTTAGCTTGAGTTATTGACGATACTATTTCGGATAATTGAGACTGTAAGAATTTGAAAAAAAAAATTATTTAATATTATTTTAGTCGATTTGTTTTAATTTTGTTACCTCTTTAGGATTTTTTTTTTTTTGACGTGTTCCATATTATTTGTAAAGTAATCTACGGAAAATAAAGATTTATTGTATTGTATTGTATTGTAAATTTTCATAACGTAATTTTCTTATTTTTTGTCACTGATAAATAAGAGCGTTTTATTGTCAACTGCTCAGATTTATCAGTGACGACGTGTTACAATAAAAATAATAAGGAGAAACAAAATAAAAGCAAGTTCTCAAAATAAAATAATATATTCTAAAAACCAAAAAGATTCTCCCAGTCAAAAAAAAATTAAAGCAAATGTTCGAAAAGTCCTCCTTGCTCGGCTAGACAATATCCGAGCCTACTATAAAAACCCCTTCTAACGTTTCCAAGCATGTTAAAGGTGATAATTTGAAAAGCTTCTTCAAAAACAGATAGAAGTCATTAGGAGCAAGATCGGGAGATCGAGCTGGCCATAAAATAGTTCCCCGTGTACTTATAACCCTATTAGGAAATACATTATCAAGATATTCCCTAACAAGGCCAACATTGTGAGCGGAACAACCATCTTGTTGAAACCATGTTTCACCAAATCTTACACCTAACAACTGCCTAGCAGTTGGAATAATGTGCTGCTGCAGTAGATCCAAGTATCTAGGACCATTCAAATTGCAATTGCCGTTAATAAAAAATGGCCCAATTACGTGTTCCCCTATAATACCCCCCCCCCAAACATTTAGTTTTTGGGGATACTGTGTTCTTACGTCAAAATACAAATGCAAATTTTCCCTCGACCAATATCGAACGTGTGTTGGGTTATGACGATTTCTGCACTTTTTCGGCAACTTCGTAGACATCCATTTTTGGTTTTAAAAATGTATTATTTCAATTAAGAACTTACCCATCTGTTTCTCGAGCAAGGCAGAAATAAAACAAAATAATAAAAACAAAATGAATTTCCAAAAGATAACACTGCAGCGTGCTTCGAATCCACCTCGGTCGTACGGCACAGACAGTAAATTGGACTTGATTCCCCCTATGTTCGCAGTAGCTTGAAGCGGTCTGTATGTTTAGGAAGCAGATCACCTCTAGTCCTCACGGCAACCTGACTGCTCGGCGATATATCGATGAAGTGCGGCAGCCAGTTTTACATCCCTACCTACAAACTGTCCCAAATGCGATCTTTCAACAAGATAATGCCAAACCGCATATTGCTCGTGAAACAATGGACTTCTTACATGAACTTGGCATAGAGACTTTGGAATGGCCAGCCAGATCGGCTGACATGTCGCCTATCGAACACTGTAACGTTGTTTACGTTTTAAAGTGGTAGAGGGCCCACAGCGTCGGGTAGCTTTTAAACAGTGGAGACGGTTAAACCAGGGGTCTAGCTGTCTCGATTCTTAACCTAAGTAACACGAGTAAAACAACCAATTTTCCAACATGGCGGATTTATTATAACTCCTTTTAAATCAACAGTTCTCTTTATTTAGCATTTAACGGTATACAATAGAAAAGGACGGAAAATATTAGAAATAATCGGTAACTTGCATGTCTCATAACGTTTACGGTAAACCCCGGTATTTGATAGTTAATGTTAACGGTAGAAAGCTCCTTAATACGGCACACCCAACATAGCGGAATTTACATATATAGAATTCATAGCAGGTTTAGAGAAATAAGAAATTAGTGTGTCAGACAAAGATACCTTTATAGCACCACTACTCCATAAATCACTCCATATGCTGTTCCACCGTGTGTTAGAGAGAGATGCAAAGAGGAAAAGACAGTCCTAAAGGTATTCCGATCCAGCGATAGCACTGTCTCCCTCTCACTCACTAACCGGTCAAACAACACAGGATCGACCTACGTAGGTAGTTTAGCCATGTGTTAGAGAGAGAGATGTATTACCCGTATTCCGAACCAGCGATAATACACCTAACCTCCAATTACAGTGCCTTTGTCGTCACATGCTTAAATAAAACGATCCGGTGGCGCTGCTTCTCAATGAATTACTCCATACGCTGTCAAACCGTGTGTTAGAGAGAGATGCAAAGAGGAAAAGACAGACAGACAGCGCAAGACAAACCCATTAATAGCTTCGCGTGGTGCTACAGAGAAAGATGTGTTACCCGTATTCCGAGCCAGCGGTAACCCATCTCACCTCTACTTACCATACGGAAAACTACATTTTACGGTATGTATAGAAAACCCCGCTATACTGGTCAGGTGCTTACCTATCGGGTTCTGGCAGGTGATGTGTGTTTTCGGTGCGGTCGGTCGGAGGAGTTGTTGGTAGCGGACGGTCGGCAGAATGAATTCCCAGGTGGAATAGTTTACGGCGGGCAGTCGGCAGAATGAATGCCATGAAACGCGCTCGACATCGCTTTAAATAGCCTCGCCTATCCCCACCTACCATACTCCCGTCGAGCAGGCTGTGCGCGCAAAGCGGTGGGGTATAGCTCGCTGACCGTGCAGCATAGCAGGAAAGGGAAACGTGGCGAGTCAAAGCGATGTCTAGAGTCCAAGAATAGCAAATAATAAAACGTCATAGAAATTACAGAAATTATGAGACATGAAGTGCCTAAAAAGAAAAGAAAAGCTAAAATAAATAAATAAAATTAGTAACTTCGTTACAACACGTATGGGATATGAGTTTTTTTAAAATTTGGTGGGGGGTGCAGGTTGACGTCAAGCCCCACCCCCCTCAAAAAATTTTGAACTAATTTTGTACAACTTTAAAAAAATTTGAACCACCCCAATTTCTGTGATTTTTTATACTTATTCAAAATGGGGGGTTTAGCCAATTGAAATCCAGTCAGTTTGGAAGGCATAGAAATATACGTAAGAAAAACTATTTCAATCCTTGTTGGACTCTTGGTACCTAATATGTGCATGTGTAAAGCACCTTTTCCAATGGTGCTTCTTAGCTGATGCGGACTATATGAGCAGAAAGATCTTTATTGCTCATCCTAATCAAGAGGAATCCACAAGGAGTAGGGCCGATGTTCGAATTAGTTCAAAGTTATAAGCAATCAAATTTCGAAATTTTTTTGAAGGGAGTGTGGCTTGACGTCAAACAGGGTTACTAGTGGATTTTTCGAAATTCTTTTTGGTGATATTAGGAGTTCGAAATTAGTTCCTAATTTTAGAATAGTTGCTTTTCATTTTTCTCTACGCTTTAAATGAGGGGGGTGTAGCTAATATTAAATATAAAAAAAAACAGGAAGTAGTGTGGTTCAAAATTTTTAAATGTGGTTCAAAATTGGGGCTTGACTGACCTTAAAAATCGTCACTTTACGGAACTGTGACGGGTGAGATTTCCTGTCTTTTTTGAAGAATTGCGTCCAGGGTGTCAAACTTAACCACAGGCAAGAATGGTAAGCTGTAAGAGGGTTGCCTTTTACCTCGCATGAAACTGCCTTAGGGCCGGTTTCTCAATAGCGAGTTTTTAATTTGATTTGATTTGTCTCAGCAGCAAGTTTAGGTCTTGAAGTCCCTCACACTGCAGCTTCTTAGCTTATTGTATCTCTTGCTGTGTGCCTTCCTAATCTAAGAGGTTTGACAACCTCGCGAGGAGCAGCAGTCCTTTTATTAGGTTTCTCTGGCAATTATATTCTCCGGAGGGGTCGTCCTCCAGGAGGTTTTGTGTTCTGCAGAAGGTTAGTGCTGGGTACTCAAATATGATGTGAGCGGCTAATTCGTTATCCTTATCACATAATCTGCAGGTGGGTTCGTCTCCATAGATTCCCATCCTATGCAGGTGTTCTCTCAGTTCGCAGTGACCGGTTAATAGCCCCGTCACTTATCTGATTTCATTCCTATTCAATTTAGGGATTTCACAGGTGAGTGGTGTTGAAGGGGATGTCACCATTCTTTTGCGATATTGAATGCCAGTGGTTTCGATGTTCTTCGTGCACCCATCGCTTGATACAGCCACGTATCGAGGTTTTTGGAATTCCCAATACAGGTTCAGGTCCTATAAATGGTCTTTCTGATCCTCTTCTTGCTAGAGAATCTGCGTGTTCATTGCCTGCTACCCCTGTGTGCCCCGGCACCCACGCAAGTGTGACTCTATTGTGTTTCGCTGGGGTTAGGAGGGTTTGAAGGCAGTTCCACACTAATTTTGAGTGAATTTGTTGGCATGCCAGAGCTTTATTAGCTGCTTGGCTGTCTGAGAAGATTGTTATTCTTTGTTGAGATATCTTCTTCTTAGGTTTTCCCGCAGGCAAGTCTCTATGGCATGTATTTCAGCTTGGAATACTGTGGTATGTTTCCCCAGAGATGCAACCCAATTTGATCTTGGGGCTAGGCCATATACTCCCGCTCCTGATCCACTGTCCATCTTGGATCCGACGGTATACCATATCAATTTTCCTGACTGGACTAGTGATTTCTCCGTCTTGTTTTTCCAGGATAGCTGGGTTTTAACCGGCTTGTTCGTGTTGATTTTCGGAATCATGATGTCACTCCTCATCTCTAGCAGCGAGTTGGTGACATTGCATTGCATATGCAAATACATGCAAGTCGCCGGAGTTTGGAGAGCTACAACCCTGGAGTTAAGTTTAACCCGTATTTTAAAGATTTTTCTAAGGTTATGTTGCTCGAGTTAACGCTAACTCGTTATTGAGAAGCCGGCCGTTAAAGTATTATGAGTGGGGCACGAATTTCATCAATAGAAACCGTTATAAGGCAAAACCTTCGGCTCATCGAAGCTCCCCATTAGCCGGAGCGAACGGTTTCTACCCACTCCTGATGTCCCAGACTAAAACCCCATTTAAATTGGTGATTTTCCGCGAATTTTAACGGCTATGTTTTTCCTAAGCTAGGCGCTTTGAACTTTTATAAACGGCGGTTTTTTTCGTGCTTTAAATTGGAACAAACTACAAACAACATGCTGGAGCAAGTGAGCGTACGGGAGAAACAATACGATAAAATCATTATTGTTTATTTTAAAGATTGTTAAGGGTCGTCGTGCAGTGCATTTTTTAACTTTAAAAGCAAGGACGCAAATTCTTGGGCGGATCTACTCGCACTCACATAGATAAAAACCCTGTGTGAGTAATAACCAGGGAACATGCGTGCGCCATACTGACACTCAAAGTCATGTGCGTTCTTAATTACAAATGGCAGGGCACATATGCTGAAATCAGTTGTTTTGTTATAATCACGTCATCTTACATAATTTACTGTACTAAAAAAATCAAATGCCCACCACTAAAAATTGTAAAATATGGCGTCAGTTATTAAGATCGTAGTTACAATCTGGGGAATTTTTTTAGCAACACTGTAAGGGAAATCAATTTAACTATGTCGATGATTTTTTTGCAAAATCTTACGTCATTGAATTTTTTTTCCATGGCAACGCGGATACTTTATTTACATTTACCCACAGTGGAACACCAGAGATTTTTTAGCACCGGGTCAAACTTTTGGGGTTAGGTTACTTATTTTGACTTTTCGCGTACTGCACCGCTAAAAAACCAAGTAAAATACTAAAATAAAAGAAAACCATTTATTGCAGAATTACCTTCTAAAAAAACGCTACCCAACTACGTATTAAAGTAACTGGGTGTAATGTTTAAGGTTGAATTTACAGGAGTATTTAAAACACTCCCGCTAGCTGATACCGACAACAGGTTAACTTAAAAGCATGCAGATTTAAAAATCCGCTATAAGCGCTAGACGAAATAATCGTATTCTATTTTAAACAGGAGCGTCATCGACTAGCAAGAGTCTTTCCAACCTCTAAATGGAGCTTTACTGACCTGTTTTGTTAGTACTCAAGTATACGTGTGTTTTTGAAACTGAGGTTCTAAAATCTATCCTTTGCACTGCAAGATTTCACTAGTACACTTGCACATAACTATGCCGCAATAATTTAAATTTTAAAAAAAATTGAATAAAAATAAACACCAAAATTATGTGGGGTTATGGGCGTCGAATGTTTCTATGCGAATTCCTAGCAATCCCAGCGAGCCAGTAAAGTTCTCGTGGTTCTTTGATAGACTCGGGTTAATGCCCGAGCAGCGCTCGGCCTTTTTCGGCGGGGAGTGGGTCCATATTTGTTTTAGAACAATGTTTTTGAAAACACATTTTTGAAAGATAAACATAACCTCGAATGATTTTCTGTCACAAAACGTAAAAATACTCTTCTGTCCCACTGCGGCACGATTTAAAGTTTGTTGACAAAACACCTGCAGTTACCATGGAATCGTATAAATTCACACTTGAACTGCGTATGTCTCCCAAATTCAAGGAAATGTGATTGATTGATCGGTTTTCTTTTCCAGAGTTTTTTAGAAAAAAGGAAACTTAGTTTTTATTTTCGCTAAAGCAAGGAAATATAAAAAGAGAAATTGTGAGTATTTCTCTATTTTTTTTTTGTAAATCGGGTTTGTTTATTATTTTGAGGCTTTTGGGATAAATGGCAGTACCAGAGTTTTTATTTTGAAGAAAAAATAATTGAGAATTCTGAAAAATCCTTCAGATATTTTTGTGAAGCATTTAAAAATAATAATCCCTGCAAAATTTCAGCTAGGTTAGGTTAAGTTAGGTTTGTTATGAATGATGCAATTTACAGCTCCCTCCACTGCGACCTGAGAGATCTATTGTGACTCATTCCCCCTTTCCCCAATCACCAGACTGGTCTGATGAGCAGCCCCTAGGAAGGCAGTTTTCTTTTAACGTGCTCCACCATCAATATATGGATCACACGGGGCCGTCCTCTTAACGTCCTCTCTGAGGGACGGCATGGAATCACCTGCCTTTTAGCTAACTTGGCCTACTCCGCTTCATACTGCGTTTTACCTTAATCTTACAAAATTCTGTAATTTTATAAGAAAAAGTCCAAGTAGACTACCTGCAAGATCCGGGACTTGACCCTGGCATCTCCTGCTTGAAAGTCACGGCATTAACCCCGACACGAACCAGGCAGATAAAAAAAAATTAGCTAATTCTGATGTTTAGTCTTCTCTGTGCACGGCGTTGCCAGTTGAACTTTTTTTACTTAAAATCTGGGGAGAAACTATAGCCTTAAGAACAGATATGCCTTTGAGTGTCAGTATGGCAGCCTCCTTGTAGTAGTGATTTTTCGCTGATGACAGCACAGGCTTTACTTCTACAGGTTTTTTACCTACACTGAGAATAATATCCACTAATACTAAGTAAGAATTCATTAGCCCCAAGTAGAAACTTCATTTAAATATGAGACAAGTGAACTGTCTACTTACCATAAGTTTTCTTACCTACTTAAGGTTATAAAATAATATTCTAAAACTTCACTTACCGTAAGTGAAGTATCTACTAACCGTTAGTAAATCTATAGTAGCGCAAAACTAGTATAACCCTAAGAAAAACAAATAATAAAAAAAAGTGCGACGCCCCGACGGAGTTTGAACCGACAACCTACAGGTTGATAGACCCATGCTTTATCGTCATGCGATTATAAAGATATAAGTTGAAACCGTGGAATATAAACGTTTTGGCGGATTCTTACTTAAGTACTAAGAAAAGTGTTATTCATGATTAAAGCTTAATAAGAGAATTTTCGCGTTTGGTGGATATTACCCTGGATATGGACAAGCATCTCTAAACCAAGGTTTACCGGATTCGTTTCCGGTCAGTGATTCTTTTTCGAGTTTTTTTAACTTATTTCCATCATAATCTTCCTTATAGGCATGCATTATTTTTCAATATTTGATGCCTTCACTTATCCTTAGTAGAAAAATTCACTAGCCCTAAGTGAAGGGAAAGTTAAGTGTGTTGTCACATATTGGGAAGTAGACAAATCACTAAGGGTTAACAAAGTAGTAGAAAAATTCACTAACCTCAAGTGAGAGTAAAGTTAAGTGACTTGTCGAAAATTGGTAAGTAGATAGACCCTTTGACAACATTATTCACATTAGAAACGTTGATCAAAAGGTTTTTTCTGAAAGAATACGTCATCTATCCTAAAAGAAGGACAAATGATATACCACATAATTCGAAAAACCTAGCGATATGAACAACTACTTCCTACAAGCTTCTCTATCGAATTCAACCGTAGACACCAACCAAATAAACTTTTACAAAAATAATCTTAGAACTAATTTACAACATACCTTTGAATTTCACACCGTAGCAGAATCTAAAGCCAAAGAGCACCTTTTTTCCATTAAATCTTTATCTATGGGCGTGGATTCAATAATCGAATCCTACCTTTCATAACCAACTCATGTATTTTCGAAGGATTCTTTCCTAGCGCCTTGTGCCAAAATTAAGAACGGTCTAACAATATATATACTGCGGAGTTGACTAAATATCTGCAAAAATGCTCATCAGCAAGATATTGTGATGATACACAAATCAAAAAATCATTTAAAAACGAAAATCAAAGAATAGCAAACAATATGCTATGTTATACCCCAGCAGACATACCTTACCCAGGAGCCTTAAAATAAAACTAACAGACATACTTGTCCTAAGTCACTTCAACTATTGTGACACAGTGGATACACAACGTATTCAAAAGTCTTGCCTAAAATATATTTATGGAATACGCAAATTCGAAAGAATCTCACATAAATTAAAGGAAGCCAAATGGTTGTCAATAAAACAAAGAAGGAATCTTTATTCGCTATGTTTATTTCACAACATTATTAAATCAAAACAGCCCACATATTTATATAAAAAAATTAAATTTCGTTCTAACAACTACTCTCTCGGCTATAGACTGCAAACGTACATTGTCACTCCTCAACATCGGACAACACTCTTTGAAAGATGTTTTAGCTACAACATATGCAAGTTATACAACTCGATTCCAAGAAAGCCAAAATCTCTGAATACCTCACAATTCAAGAAATTTTTGAAGACAGAACTCCTTAACTCTTCAAATTGATTTTTTTTTGTTTTTTCTTCTTGTACTTTTTTTTCTTAATTCAATAAAAAATCCGTAAGTACTCAAACCAATGAAAACTAATAAAAAAAGTCTTTTCTCTTCAAATTGATATGTTTTTTTAAATTTTTTATCTTATTATACTTTTTATACTTAATTCAATCAAAAATCTGTAGAAACTATCTTTTATATAATTCTTATAGATGTTATTTTATTACAATTGTGTATTTTTGATTTTGTTATTGTTTGTTCTTTATTATTTCTTTATTTATATAATTTATTATTTATCTTATATTTATAGGTAAAATACCTAAAAGGAGTTGAACTTAGATCAATTATCATATTGTTTTCAATTCCTTTTTGCATTCACAAATTTTAGTAATAGAAGATCATTGTACCTTTTTTTATGCAAATAAATTATATATTATTATTATTATTATAATTATTATTGTTATTATTATTATTATCTATGTTGGGAATTTGGAACCTTTGGTTGCACTAAAACAAAATTATGATTGTTTTCCACAAACCAAAACTACACTTTTTTGCACTCGACGCGCGTTTCGCTAACAACGTTAGCGTTATCAGGAGACGATAAACAATGAACTAAATTATTCTACGCTCTATCTTATATACAATCCTTTAGTGGGCGGAGATAAGACCAATAATTTGTGATTGATCACGATTTTTAATCTTATCTCCTCTCAACCAAAGAATTAAGTGTACTAAACGGGTAACGGTATCTTTATTTAAACTATTTCTGGATTTAATGATTTCCATACTTTCATATGCATTCAAAAGTCTTATGTTTGGTACACTTTTTAGAAGTTTTAGGTTATCTAATGTGAATCTATGATTGTTTTCAAAAGCATGCTCGGCCACACTTGACTTTTCTGTTCTTCCGTATTTTAAGTGTGCTAAGTGTTCTTTAAAACGTGTTTGAATAGAGCGTCTCGTTTGGCCAACATATTTTTTGTCACAATCCATGCAACTAATTTCGTCAATTCCACTTTTTTTCTAGAACTGTAGTTGTATCCTTGGGATTTCCTAGTAAGCTTCTTATTGTGTTACCGGATTGATATTCTAATTTAAACCGGTGTTATTAAATACTTTTTGTAATCCTTTCGTATAATTAGGATTATAAGGAATTGATACAAATTTTGAGTCGCAGGTATCTTTTTGACTGAAAATAAAAAATCCAATTAAAAAATGTATCAATATTATTACTGACAATATTAAATATAAACTACAAGTAAGCAATCCCACTATGCCTGTATTGTCTTCCGAAAATCCACAAGCCTGGAAAATCGGTTAGACCTATAGTTTCTGCTGTAGGATCACCTACTTACAACATTTCGAAATGGCTAGCAAACGAGTTTGAAAATTTACCTATAAAGGAAAAAAGTTTTTCTGTTCAAAATTCCCTTGAATTTATCAACAAATTTAAAGATATTTTACTCCAAGAAGGTGAAATTTTAATCTCGTTTGATGTTAGTTCGTTGTTCCCTAGTGTGCCGATCCCCAATACCTTACAATACCTGGAGGAACTAATAAGAAAAAACAATCTAGAAGACAAACAGACTTTAGAATACCTATTTTTAACAAAACTCTGCATGAATCAAAATTACTTTCAATATAAAAATAACTACTACCAGCAATTAGAAGGAACCACAATGGGTAATAGTTTATCACGTTTTATCGCAAACCTATTTATGAGCAAATTTGAATCAGATATAAGTAAAGAATTTGAGTATTTCCCCAGAGTATGGTTTAGGTATGTAGACGATGTGTTTGCAGTATTCAACACTAAAGTAACTAGTGTTGAAAATTTTATGGAAAAAATAAATAACAAATTTCCCACAATTAAATTTACTTATGAAATAGAGAACAACGGTACACTGCCATTTCTAGACACAGTTATAAGAAATAAAAATAAATTGGACTTTGACCTATACAGAAAAGGAACGGCCACCAACAGGTATATTCCAAATGACTCTTCATTGCTTACAACATAAGCTTGCAAGTTTGCACTTTTTAACACATAGATTAGTAAATTTCCCCTTAAACAAAGAAAGATTTGAAGCAGAAAAGAATAGGATTAGGAATATAGCTGGCGAAAACGGTTACGACGAAGGCTTAATAAATAAGCTGATAAATAGATATTCTTTTCAAAAGACCTTTCGGAATTCCACTTTTTTCAGACAAAAAGATACCTGCGACTCAAAATTTGTATCAATTCCTTATAATCCTAATTATACGAAAGGATTACAAAAAGTATTTAATAACACCGGTCTTAAATTAGTATATCAATCCGGTAACACAATAAGAAGCTTACTAGGAAATCCCAAGGATAAAACTACAGTTCTAGAAAAAAGTGGAATTTACGAAATTAGTTGCATGGATTGTGACAAAAAATATGTTGGCCAAACGAGACGCTCTATTCAAACACGTTTTAAAGAACACTTAGCACACTTAAAATACGGAAGAACAGAAAAGTCAAGTGTGGCCGAGCATGCTTTTGAAAACAATCATAGATTCACATTAGATAACCTAAAACTTCTAAAAAGTGTACCAAACAAAAGACTTTTGAATGCATATGAAAGTATGGAAATCATTAAATCCAGAAATAGTTTAAATAAAGATAGAGGACCCATTCCGTTTAGTACACTTTATTCTTTGGTTGAGGGGAGATAGGATTAAAAATCGTGATCAATCACAAATTATAGGTCTTATTTCCGCCCACTAAAGGATTGTATATAAGATAGGGCGTAGATTAATTTAGTTCATTGTTTATCGTCTCCTGATGATGCTAACGTTGTTAGCGAAACGCGCGTCGAGTGCTAAAAAGTGTAGTTTTGGTTTGTGGAAAACAATCATAATTTTGTATTATTAATATTATTATTATTATTATTATTATTATTATTATTATTATTATTATTATTATTATTATTATTATTATTATTATTATTATTATTATTATTATTAATATTATTATTATTATTATTATTATTATTATTATTATTATTATTATTATTATTATTATTATTATTATTATTATTATTATTATTATTATTATTATTATTATTATTATTATTATTATTATTATTATCACTAACCCTAAGTGAAGAGAAAGTTAAGTGACTTGTCGCATATTGGTAAGTAGATAAATCACTAAAGGTTAAAAAATTCGGATCTAAGTAGGTCGTTTAGCTTGCAGCTATTGAATTCTTCACTTGGGGCTAATAGAAACTTCACTTACCACTAACAAAAATAGCTAAGTAGACACTTCACTTGGGATGGTTTTCTGAGTGTTCAAGTTTGACGGGGTAAGATAAAGCGTTCCGCCACATATTTGGGGAACAAATCGAACACGCAGATCTCGACGGGAGCGTGATCGGTTCGTATATCGAACACGCAAATCTTTTTTTAATAGCACACTTTGTTCCCGGGACGTCCCCTGTAGTTCGCGTAGGTCGATAACGTCGCCGACCCAAATAGTACGTTCCCAGCAGCGGTCTAGGGACCGTTCCGAATGGAACGTCCTATATTGGTACACAATTTGTCGGAAAAATCTGAGCTTTGAACTGTGAACGTGCCCGCCAGCGGTTCAAAGAACGTTTTAAATAGAACGTTGAGGGAACGTCTGTTTTGGACTGAAATATGAAAATTGACATTTTTTAACTTTGACAGCCCGTAACATCGAAACGGTTAAGGATAAAGCAAAATGGTTTTTACATTTTTATCTTGGTTTTTCACAAGCTATCGTTTTATATCTAAATTTAGGGTTAAAATATACCAAGGTGTGAAAAACCAGGATAGGAATGTCAAAACCGGCTTGTACAATCCAAAAATGCAAAAATATACGGGGTGTACAATTTAAAATAAGTAAGTTGTTGCCAAGTTTTTCTGCAAATGGCCACACTGCAAATATGAGAGTATTTCATAAAGATAGTTAACATGGACATAGGTTAGCCACCTTGGGACACCCGGTATAACTATGAGATACTATAATGGCCCAAGTGCCGCAAGATATGTAACAATAATAACTTTGAAAGGACAAAGGCGAGAAGTGTCTGACTGACTCTGCATTTTTTCCAGGCTAACTTGATTGGGAGAGTTATTATCGCTACGGCTTTTTTTTCAGAAAATGCAAGGGCATGGCATTGGGCCGTTATAGTATCTCATAGTTATATGTCTTCGTAAATAAAGTGGCGGTTTGCAACTCTTATAAGAGAACTCTAATGAAGTCGCTAATTTAAAATGCTTGTTAGGCAGATAGTTTGATCCCACGTGCCAGACGACCGACCGTTTTACCATTTATTTCGCCTCGCAGGAGACACAATTTTCACTTACTAGGTTTACACGCACCTAAAATCGCTTCTATGTAAGGACGGTTTTAAATAAAATCGCTTTCTCCGAGCTTTATTGAATGTCATTAAGTTCGCGATTCTTCAAAAACCGTTAAAAAGAACTTTTTTTTGTCAGCTAGGACTTATTTGCTAATTTTCCTTAAAATTTAGCTTGTTAATACTTTTCCAGTAAATAAAAAATATGTCAATTTTAAGTTTTGTAGGCAATTTTTTTGAAATTGTAAACAAACCTTAAAAACTTTTAACATACAAAACCATAGATAGCAATGGAATATGTCGCTGTCACTGTTCAGAAAAGTCTTTTTTTTTATTTTAGTAACTCTCTACAGATAACTAGAGCATGGCTTTTTTAGTTACCAATGCAAAAAAACTTTTTTTTTTCATTACGGGTTCAAAAAAAGATTTTTGTCTGTTTTTTACCCAAAATTAAAGAGAAATAGCGGAATATAGTAATAATGAAAAAAATCTAAGTATTTAAGAAAAAATTCATCGTTAACATATTAAACTGTCAAAGATTAAAATGTCGCAACAATGAACGTCACCGAGTAAAAAGGCACATCGCTATGAAACGATTATTATTTAATTTACCAGCCGCCTTGATTTATAGTGTAAAGATGGTGTGTTGCGAGAAGTGCTTTTCGTTCGAGATTTTTAAAAGTATTTTCCTGTTTTTCTTGGATTTCTTTGATAAAGGTATTAAAAATAATAACGCAAATAACAATTTGTCGACGTTTTAACGTTGCCAAAGGCGACTTAACGTTGTGTGAAAACGCCGTATAAACGTTCTAGCAACTCGCTTTTGCACCAATTTGGTAAATACTTTTTGAGTTGTGTTGACGTTGCCTGCGACTAGAGTGGCTAGCAAAGTTTCCACAAGGTCGCCGAAGCGACTACGACTAAAGTGCCATCTGGATAATATTTTTATTAATATAATTGATTTGAAATCAAAAATTCCACGTCTCTGCAACCACAAATGGACTAATTTCCAGACACCATCTATCAATACTTCTAAAATACGTAGCTAGGTAACATTCAGTTAATTTATTACTTTAAAGTGACTTTTTAAAGGTTCACACTAACTAAGTTTTCCGTCAAAAATGGACATTTTAGCTTTAAAAAATAAGGGGGTCTTCAATCCTTCTTACTTTTTTGCTAAATAATTTTTTTATTTAAATACTGAAAATCTTAAAAATGCTTTAAACCTATTTTAAACTGTAGCCAATCTAAAAGAATACTTAAACTTATCATATCAGGAAAAGAAAACAGTATGGCGGCAATAATCATTTCTTAGTAGAATCGTAGATTTCTCCAGGGTGAAGCAGTTGAATCATAGTAGGTAGAAGGAAAGAAAGTCCTGTATGCTTCACAAATATTTTTGTTTATTTTTAATAGGCAAACAGAGTAAGAGACGAGAAGATGACAAAAGGTTGTTAAGAGGGAAGAGATTATTCTTGTCTATAAAGTCAAAAGTTAAACAATTTAATTTAGTTTTGGGTAAAGCGGACAAGGGCAATTGTTTGGTAATACTAGTAATACATTGAAAAAGTTGAAGATTTTATAAATAAAAACTCAATGTTCATAGAATTGAAAAAAGATCCAAATAACGTATACACACTCGATTTAAAAAAAAATGTTTACTAGATTACAAAGTCTTTTTTCGGAGTTGATGACAAAGCAACCATTCATACCAATGAATTCCAAGACTCCTCTTTTATATGGCATGGTTAAAATACATAAGAACAAGATGCCCATTAGACCGGTTGTGAGCTTTGTTCAATCGGCAGCTTATAATTTAGCTGTATGGTTGGATAGAGTTCTTAAAGATATCTTGGATTTTACAAATAAATTTGGTGTTAAAAACACTTTGGAATTAATAAGAAAACTTGAAAGACTAAGATTACCGGACAATTGCATTTTGGTCTCTTTTGACATAGTAAATTTATTTCCTAGTATTCCTAGACGAGACGTAGTAGAGATAATTCAGAGACTTTTAACGGATAGTTCAAGTTTGAGCGATGAGACTAGAACAGGTATAGTTTTACTTTTAAATAAGTGTATAAATCTAGATTACTTTCAGTTTAATAACAAGTTTTATCGTATGCTAGATGGTCTCCCTATGGGTTCAGGTTTATCTCCTTTACTTGCTGAAATTTTTATGGCTAATTTTGAGACAAAATTGTTTTCAAGTAATTGTATTTTTTTAAAGAAAATTTTGTTTTGGGCCCGATATATAGATGACACTTTTGTAGTTTGGAATGGTACAAAAACAGAATTAAATGAGTTTTTGGATTTTCTGAATTCGTTAAATATAAAAATTCAGTTTACTATGGAGGTAGAAGAAAATTGTTGTTTGAATTTTTTAGATTTGACAGTAAAAAGAAAAAACAATAAGTTTGAATATTCGATTTATAGGAAACCTACTCAAACTGATAATGTTATACCTTCAGATTCCAATCACTTTTTTGCATACAAGATTGCCTCCTTTAATTGTCTTATTCATCGGCTTTTTTCTGTTCCTTTATTACCATTGGATTTCGAAAAAGAGAAAAACATCATTTATCAAATTGCAGTTTATAATGGCTACAAAATTTCTTTAATTAACAGGCTTATAAGAAAAAAATATAATTATTTATTAAAGAATTTATTTTTGGACCCCAAAGACACACCAAAATATGTCAAATTAACTTACCTGGGAGATATCTCTTTAAAAGTGGGTAATGTTCTTAATTCTTTGAATAATAACATCATATTAGTGTATAAATCTTTCTTCAACCTTAGAAGTTTGTTTTCCAGATTAAAAGATAAAGTCCCATCTTTAGAAAAGAGTGGTGTTTATTTGCTTTCTTGTGGTTCTTGCTCTGCAAAATATGTTGGCCAAACTGGACGCAGTTTTCGTGTTAGAGTTCGAGAACACTTAAATTCTCAAAAATCTCCTTCCGATAAGCGTTCGACGTTTGGCATGCATTTGCGAGAGACAGGTCACACTTTTAATTTGGAGAATAACTTTAAAATGCTACATGATGCTCACAAGGGTAGGAAATTGAATTTTTTGGAGAATTTTGAAATAGCGAAGTTGGAAAATGATCCTACATCTGTTAGTTTGAATGAACCCAGCAACGCACACTATAAAGAGATAGCCAAAGTTATTAATAATTTTAAATAGTTTTCTTGTTTTTTATCTTTGTTCCGTCTCAACAGTTTTATTTATATTTTTTTAATTAGTTTTTAAATTGTTAGATGCCGCTCGTTGTTCCGTTTCGAATTTTATTTATTATTCTCGTTTCCTTTGTCTTTTTTTAAATTCGTTGTTAGTGTATGTTTGACTAAGGTGTTTTTAACTGTCCGACATATTTTATTTATTTATTTAGTTATGTGTAGTTTGTGTCCTACATTTTACCCTTAATGATGGATTTTTGACGTTCTGTAAGTACTTTTTTTATTTTTTTATTTAAATTTAATTTTGAAACACTCGTTTTTATTGTATTATAGGATGCACACTTGAAAATGATTTTTTGAAGAAAAAATCGAAGCGCGTCGTGTTTATTGAATTAAAATATTTGTGAAGCATACAGGACTTTCTTTCCTTGTACCTACTATGAATCATTTCTTAATTTACTGAAAACCTAACCATTTTGCAACTAAAGGTGCCCTCTGGACGCTTATTCTTGAACGACCGTGAGGTGAGGTGAACTTTTTTCACCTCCTTTTTCCAAGGGGAATTTCGCTCATCTCACCTCACGATCGGTCAAGAATAAGCGTCCTGTAGTTGACTTATACCTATTTTAAAATTGGCCGAAAGTGCCAATAGCTTTTTTCTTTTGCTGCAACAATGTACACTAATTATATCTATCTTTTATATTTATACAAGCTAGAAAATGACATAGATACATTTAGTGCTCACCAGTGCATCAAATAAGAACACCACAACACGACTCTTCGTTACTTGGTATCTGCAGTCGGTCAGGGAGTCTGACCATAGTCTGACTCTGGGTCTCTTGGGGGGCGTTACATAGTTTGTAGGCAGAAAAAAAAATCAAACAATTACAGCTGTTAACAAAATTACGTCGCGATTTTTGATTGTGTGACGTCACAATCGTTTAGGATCGTGGCCCCTGCATGGTCGGTAAATTATCCAACATCATTTTGTCCTAATTTTAACCCCTCTTTCCTTCCTCGTAATACTTTTCCAAATTGTGCAACACTTAATGAATATGGAAAACCACCCTAAAAATATAAAAAATTAATTTTTTATTATTTTTTACATTATTTTTGGGGTAAAACTGTTACGGAGCGCAGTTACTTTACAAAACTTTCACCCCCTTCTAACCCTTGGCGTGTTTTATTTATGGACGCAGCCCTTTTTTAGGGCTGGTTTAACGGCCCTTAGTTTATATTTCAAGATAGTCTGACTACTGGTCACTTAGAAACTGTTTTTTTGAATTTATGTCTCCTTCACCATTTTTTTGTGCCTCTATTATGCCTCTAGTAGACCAACTATGTTGACGTTGAGTAGACGGCCAGGAAACGTTAAACTGACGCGTCCTAAAAACGTTGTTTGCGACGGCACGAAGTCGTTTATGTAGGGTATACAAATTAACCCTAGTTAATTAACAACCTTATGACGTCGTTGTTCCGTTGTTCATTGCGGTCATTGAAAACCCCACAATATTCCAGTAAAAATAAAAGTTGTTAGGGGGTTGCCAAATTTACCCTAGTTAATAACAACGTTGTGGCGTCGTTTTCTTGTCCATCATAGCGGCCGTTGCACAAATGACCAATCCTTGTACTTTATGCAACGTTAATTTTAATGTATTTCTTAGTTATGGCAACTAAGGCAACTAAAAATTGTTACTTGGGAATGTTAACTACTCGCGGCTAAACTGTGCTTTTTTTTACTCGCGTTTTTAAATACCTCGCTGCGCTCGTTATCTAAACCAACGCTTGTAAAAAAAAAACGCCCTATTTTAGCCCCTAGTTGTTAAAACTACTATTAAAGGATTTTCGATTTACATATGGTTCTGGTTCTGGTTGAACCAGAACCGGAACCGGTCCATTCGATTTAAAACAATGTCGTCATCATCAGCCTGGGAGGTTTGTTTGGTACTTTAGTTGCAAACGTAACCTTTAAAATATTGCTAAATTATTATAAGAAAGAATACCTATAATAGGTATTCTTGTGCTTTTGAGTCAAAGATTTTTTGACAAGATTATTATTGTCAAAATTTCTGTCAAAATAATGTCAACTAGAACCGAGAACAAATTCTAAATCGAAAATCCCTTTTGATGGTGGGAACTTTCGACACTTTTTGACGTTTATTGGTACGCGTAGTAGTAATTTAACTCCACCGTAAAACAGTATATCTTTAAAATATTAAATTTACAAAATGTTATTAAAAAAAATGACGCAGTTTCTCTTACAACATTAGAATAAATATTAAGAGGACGCTGTGTTTTTATTTTAAGTAAGACGGTTAAGATTTTCTGTTGTTTCTGGAGAACTGCAACTTAAATGTCAGTTTAAAAAGAAAACAAATAAAAAAAAACAAGTTAAGGATTTTTCAGTAAAACGAGGGTTGACTGTCTTTTAGGTTGAAAGAAATGCGCTAAAGCTTTTTTAAAGTGTTTGAGCTTCCAGTAGTAGCTATAGAAGGAGGGTAAAAGAGAGGGCGTTGAGCCCCTTTTCTGATTTAACGGTGACCACTTGTCATAATCATAATTTTTTATAATTGTTAAAGATGTGTCCGAAAACCGTCATAAAACTGGCTAAATTTCATAAAAATCATAAAATTTGACAATCTACCCTTTGCAGATCACTATTTCTTAAGACAGTTTTGTGATTTTACAAACTTTGCAAATAGCTCCTGTATAAATTGATTTGTTGTATTAGTATATTTTAATTAGTAGCTAAGTGTTGACTAATAGTTTTTTTAAAAGTGAGTGATCTATTGCTACGGTTTATTTGATGTTTTTTTTCGATAATACCCGATTTTTTATATCTTTTGGTCTTCCTTAATTGGTGTTTTATTAAACATTTTTTTAAGTTATTAGTAGTAGTAGTAGTAATAGTAGTAAGCAGGGGGCGGATCAAGACCTGGCAAGTAGGCCCAATCAGTCCCTTTTTACCTTACCCCAGTCCAGCCCCCTAATCCATCACCTGTACCGCTTGAACGGTAGTGGGCTCTCCGAGCCTTCCTGTTCTTTTCACGAAGTCCAGTACTTTGGTCCACTTGAGGGTGCGTAGGTCCTCTGCATCCAGGTTCGGTTGTCCGAGTACCTGATGCCTCATCCTTAGGTATGCTTCGCACTCCGCAACGAGGTGCCGGGATGTCTCCTCCGCCCTCCCGCAGGCATGGCAGTTAGAGTCATTCCCGATCCCGATGACCGAGTCGGTTGTGGCCGCTCAGTATCCCTGTCAGTAGTCCAATATCTTTTCGTGTCCTTCCCAGGAGCCATTTGAGCCTGGCCGCGTTCGGTCTGTCGATGAATTCTTTGGACTGTCTGCATCCTATTTTGCTCTCCCAGGAGCCTGCCAGTGCATCGTAAGCCTATTTAATGAGTCGACTTTGCAGCTGTCTCCTTGTTATACTTAAGAGTGGTTCCGGCCCCACGTATTGAGTGCTGGCCCCGATCCGAACTTATCGCCTTTTCGTTGCCCGACACTCCCGTGTGTCCCGGTACCCACATCACTGTAACTCTCTTGTCTTGACTCAAGGCTTCCACTGCTTTTTTTTAAGTTAAAATTCACATACATTTTTTTAAAAATATGTCATAAAAATGTCATAACTTCATAAAAAAATACGGTTTTGTCAGTGATCACCCTATGATTTCTCTGTAGGCTGGACACCTTATTGTAAGGTAGTCCTCCAAGCATTCTCTCTGAAAGTTGAGTCCTGGTTATCATCAGGAGCGCACAATGTCCAGTAAGGACTCATCTGCGTTTCCTCAGTTTCGGTTGGACTAGCCAAAACCGTGGCTTAGCTTTTTGGCTTAAACCCCCAAGCCTCTTCCCCCCCTTCTGCGTACGCCATTGATGTGTTCTTTCTTTGCAGGCGGAAGGCGGACGAGGTGCAGATCCTGGAGGACACGATCCGCGCCCGCAGCGAGCAACACAAAAAGGCGGGCATCGAACTCGAGGCGACATGTCACATTTGCCTCAAGACGAAGTTCGCCGACGGCATCGGCCACATTTGCAACTATTGTTCGATACGGTGTTGTGCGCGGTGCGGAGGCAAAGTCACTTTGCGGTCCAGTAAGGTAAGTTTTAGCTTTGATCAAGGGCGAGTTTGTAAATTCATCAGATTTTTTTCACCGATGTCATCGGTGTTTTGACAAATGAAATATGACGCTAATCTAAAGACGAATTTTGGCCTGGAATGATTCTTCTTTGGTATTTACCAATGCGTTTTGGCGGTCCGGTTTGAACCAAAGTAGGGGAAGTGGAAGCGTGCCCTATCAACCAAAATTCTTTTGGTTCAAATCATTTATTACCAGACTCTGGACTTGGGTCAAACTTTTGGTTATACCTTTTGAGGTTATGTAAATAAAAACTATTGTTTTTTTTTCAAATTTTTTATTTTGCAGTTAATACCAATGTGAAAAAATAGTGTATATTTTGCTGGTAAAAATGGCGAATCAGAATTATGCAGTTGTCCTGAACTATGAGGGGCTAGATATGCGAGTGGAAGTTGATAACTGCAGCCCTATTACTTAATGGCATGGTTGAAATACATTTTTAAAAGGTAGACAAAAACTCCTTTCACTTTCAATTAATCACTTTCAAAACATTCAAACATAACGATAAATTCCTTTAACCAATTTGTTTTGGCGATTACTTCTTCGGTTCTGGTCCTTTGCGTGGTGGGGGCCTATGACGTCACAGTTAACTGTCAAAGTTGTCAACCAAAAGAATAACCGCAGTATTTACCAAAGAAGAATCATTCCAGGCCAAAATTCGTTTTAACATTCCATGTCCTTGGGTTCGATGAGCCATCGAAAATAACGCGATAAAAATTAGTCAGAATTTAGCTATAGCCTCAATTTTTTTTTCCAATTGAGAAATTTGTGCTTTTTCGAAAAAATCCCATGTATTACAAAGAAGACGAACGTAAAATCCTCGTAGGGCTTCAGGATGATATGGCGAGAATAAAACTTATGTTCATCTTATACTAGCCCAAATTAAAGATTAATTTTTCTTCTTATGCTGAGTTTATACAGCGAATAAAATAAAACAAGAAATAAGAATTTTCCCTGCGATTGGTGAAACGTGATCATGTATAGACCCTGCATTAGTCCTCGAAAACTGTCTTTTAAACAGTTTTAACGCGACTTCTTATCAAGTCGGCAATCTTTATTAAAAAAACGTCAAAAAATTTTAAAACAAAATAATAACAACAAAAAAAAGGTGATTAAGCGTCAAATTTATAGTCGTCGTTCAAGGCTCCTTTGTTCCTTCAAGGAGGCCTTCGAGCAAATTTGGTATATATAGTGGTGAAAGGCACCCTTGAAGGAATCCTTACATCGAGGTAGCTAAAGAGCTACCTTGGGCCTTCCTTGGCAAATAATGTGAGCTTAAAGAAACAAAAATATTGTTGGGGGTCTCTTCCAGTTTCCCCAATGTTGGCCCTAATTGATATGTACCCTACGGTATATGGCACTGGAAGGTAGCTAGGTAATGTAAGTAACACGTACGACACAAAACTAACCTGCTAACAGAAAAGACAAACTACACATTTATTCAAAATTTGGTAAAAAACAACATTATTAAAATCTGGAACAACCTTCCTCAATTGTTCAAAGATTTTCCCCAAAAAACCTACTAAATAAATTTACTTTTTTATCTTTCTGACAGTTCTTTTCTTGATAAGGAAAAGTTATATATTATAGTTATTTATTATTTCTTTTTTTTTAATTGACAGGTTCAACACCTATGTAAGGTAAATAAGAATAAATGAAATGTATTGTATTGTGTGTATGTACCTTTTATAAAGTTGGATTCATAGTTATGAAAATTATGAAGTAGGATATAAGACGCAAATAAAATAAACTATTTTACATACATTTTTTTGTTTATACGTGAGCTCAACTTATTCTTATATCTTTGAATCAGTTCAGCGAGGAAAACCTTTTCCTGGCTAGTGTAGGTTGTTAAGGGGCCCACAGACTACGTTTTTATTCGACGAACAAATCTGGTCGAGCAAAAACGACGCAAGACCGAAGTGTCCGTTCGAAAAATTGTAATTTTTGCTGGCGTCAAAACCCCATGTAAATATCTGGCTTCGCCGAAGTCTGTGTGCAACTCGCATCCGTCTTTTTTGCTCGAACAGATTTGCTCGTCGAACATAATCATCCAACAAAAACGTAGTCTGTGGGCCCCTTTATAGCGCCCTCCTTTTGAATTTTATCTTCGTTATTTTTTTTTATCGAAAAAAAACAACATTTTAAAAATAACAAAACCTTAACCACAAAAATTATAACAATGAAGTTTATTTGCACCAACCCACTAGCATTTTCGTGACGTTGCAGATGCAACCCTACCTTGAAATATTCCTTCCCGGAGGAAGGGACTATAAGTAGGAAATGAAAGGATTCCTTGAAGGACACTTTCGTAAGGAGGCCTTGAGGCTTCCTTCAACCTCGGACTATAAATTTGGCCCTAAATGACGTTAATGACATTCATCGAGAAGGCTCACCGGCCCCCAGAGTCGGTGAGCATCGATAACATCAATTGGTGAATTAGTGGAATTAATCGGGTAGTTTAAAAACCCGATTAATATCACCAAGAATCATAGATGAATTTAAAAACTCGATTACTTTCATCGGTGAGCTCATCGTTGAGTTTACAAACTCGCCTTGTGACTCGGTTTGAGTCACACAGCAGCCTCTTTATTTTTTAGATGGGGTTTATTTAGCTTGACTGGGGTCTGTTTGCTTGTTTGCTTAAAACCTTGTGACAGATCTTTCAACTACTTTCCGTTAACCGATTTTAATGAAGGTATACTTATAATATAGGTCCGGTGATAGTACAATATGAGTGAGGGGGGGATAATAATTTGAAAATTTTAAACTTTTAAACCAGAGTTTCAATTGTTTCCTAATTTTGGAAAAAAAATAATTTCGTGGACTGGTGATGTGGAGGATAAGAGGGGGTTGATATCTGTAAAACTTTTCAATCAGGGCTGTTAGGTACGAATATGCAGTTTTTCGATTTCAAGTTCAAATATTTTCTAGTTTAAAAGAAAAAAGCTACTTTGGTGGGAGTGCTTATATATATAAGTCTTTATCCGAAGCTGCTAAGATTATGAAGTTTTGAGTAAAAATCATAAAGCGATATAAAAAAAAAACAATAAAACCTCTGGTCTTAGGATCATTTCTAAGTACAAAATAAACACACCTTGTTTTTTTTGCTGGAGACCCCCCTTTAAGTCACTCAGGGCCGGCTCTAGCATTTTTTCAACGGTGTGTAAAATCCTGAGTTCGGCTACCGTCCTGCTTTTCCAGCCGCCCGCCGTGACGTTTTAGGTTAGTCAAACTTGTGCCGGCGTTAGCCAATATTGTAGCTGATGTTCGATGGAAGCTATACCCAGTGTATTGTTCAGGGTTTTTTAAACCAAGGAACTCGGCAATGGTTGATGGTATTTTTCCGATACTGTTAATGCCCACACATTGAGTACTACATTTTTCATTTTTATAATTTAAAAAAAATCTTTCATGGCCTGTAGATGGAGGCCGTAGTGCTTTATATTTTGGTAAAATTTTTTTGCTCATTTAGAACAATGAACTTTCTGGATATATACGTTTTGGTTTTCGGAATGGTAATTACCAGCATGTTTTCTCTTTCTGTTATGTCATTGATAGATAAATAGGGTAATTCTTCCCGGCGACATGCCCCTGCATCTACAAAAATTGCAACTACTTTCATCATCAAGTACACATTATCTGGCGCTTCAGATAGAAAGTTCGTGTTTTTCAAAAAAAATTTTTTTTTAACTGATCCAACGCTTTTTCTTTTTAGGAAAGCACTAAGTTTTTTAAACATCTTTTAGCAATTTTACCTTGAGTTTAAGCATCGAAAACTGACCAGAGTGTGGATGATACGCAGATCTTGGACAGCTCCAAAAAATACTCAAGACATACTTCCTCCTTTAGTATGTTTTGAACATGTTTTCGGGAGAACCATTTTTCAAAATTAATGAACTCTTTTTCATACCTCTCTTTGAACTTTTGCGGTACAAGCTTCAATTTCTTCCGGAATCTCTTCAAACATTTTGAATGCTGTTCGTTTAAAAAACTGGCGTCGTTTATACTTTGTTGTCATAGCAACCGTTAACTAAAATGTAATTAGCAAATTACACGACTTTGAAAAGTAAAAAACGTCAAAAACTGACAATATTTTTGTTCTGTCATCGTCAGTTTTTAACGATTAAGGACACGAAAAATCAAAATCCTTCTTTAAACATACAATTTTGAAAATGTTCTCTTTCAGAGAAAAAAACTCTTTGATATTGTGCGAAAGTGTCTTTGATAAACTGTGGGCTAAAAACAAGACGTGTTATGTAATTTTTTTCTGTCTTCTTTGGTGTTTTTTTTGTTTTAAAGTAGTGCGACACAACAGCGTGCGTGAAATTTTTTTTTCGCGCTCGGCGTGCGGAAAAGTGGCACTTTCCGCACGGAAATGAGTGCGATAATAGCGTTTTTTCCGCACGCTCGTAGGAAAAAGCTTTTATGCACTTTGCCGTGCAGGGAAAAGTCGCTCTCGCAGAGGTGGCGTTACAGGCCGCTAAGTTTCCACGCACAATCGCAGGGGGGCATGGGATAATAATAAATTACAAGTACCCAGTGAATAATCAAAACTATTTATTTAAATTAAATCTATACAGTCACGGCTGCTCTTCTTAATGACTAGACAAAAAAAACAATGTGTTATTTTAAATTGATGTAAATGTTTTTTTTGCACTTTGCCTAGAGCCGGTCCTGAGTCACTGAATTTAATTTTAAAAAAAAGCGAATTGTTCTAAAAAAAAGTAACAGAAGTGACTTCTCGAAGCCACAAGAGGTAAAAATATCAATCACGTGGCTATTCACTCCCCAAACACTCTGCGAACATAAAAAATCGGTACATTTCGAAAGCCGCCGATTCAGCCAAACGCCGGCCGGGTTCCGTGTTCACGCTGCCGATGACGTCAAACTAGCCCGAGCCCCACGCAAGACGCCGCCGACCTGTGATACATTCCTACATCTTTCCGAGCCCACGCTGAATGAATTTTTCCTTAAATTTTTGATAATAGCGTTGTTTGTTTACTATAAGTTTGAAAACAGGCCCCCAGTATGTATTTTGTTAAACTTTGGAAATAAATACTGCATAATAATATTAGTTTGGCATATAATAATGCTCCAGGCAAAAAAACTTCTAGTTTGTGACTTAAAATGTTGGACACAAGGTTCATAATGGCTGAGTGTTGAACAACAAAAATTTAGCCAGTTTTCGTCCAGTAGATACCAACAACTGATAAAACAACTACTCATCCTGCTCATGACTTAACAGGTATTGAATTACAATCAGTACCTGCGTGCATCTGCAGCTGTATTCTAGACTGTGTAACGAACCCAAAAAATGTTTAAGACAAAAGTCTTCTTGATACTTCTGCATTTCAGATATTATACTGTAGCCAATACTCGTCGAGGCACTAACCAGAGGAGCATCTGTTTTAAACTTTCGGATCTACGAAAGGGAAATAGGCTTAGTTTTCATTTGGTAAAATTTTAGTAGGAATGTATGTAATTTCAGTTAAAAATCAAATGAGATGAAATATTCACGTAAAACGAGTTCTGGGTTTGTCTAAAAAATTAGCACATTGGTTTTTGTAAAGCTGTTGCTACGTGGATCAGCAGCTGTATTCTGGACTGCGGAACAAACCCAAAAAAGGGTTAAGACTATTTAAAAGTCTTCTTGATACTTCTTTATTTCAGTTTTACTAGTTTCGACCTTGTTGAGACTCCTCAGGAAATAGTGGAAATATATTCACAGGACTTTCAGACTCTCTTTTTTAATCATCCAAATTTCTTTCACACTGGACTAAATAAAGTCAAAGTAAATATTCTTGGATACAGTGGAAACTCAGGCTTCTGTGCGCACAGATATTATACTGTGACCAATACCCGTCGAGGCACTAACCAGAGGAGCAGTTGTGTTTCAAACGTTCGGATCTACTGAAGGGCAATAGCCTTAATTTTTGTTTGTTAAAATTTTAGTAGGATTGTATGTAAGTTCAATTAAATCAAATGAGATACAATATTCACATAAGACGAACTCGTTTGTCCAAAAAATTAGCACCGGTTTTTTTTTGTAAAGCTGTGTAAAGTTTGAAGCCTTGGTTATAATATTAGTAACGCAAAAAAATCTATCCCCCATGCACGAAAAACACGCGTGATATTCCGATTAATTCCTGTTTTATCATTTTATTGTTATCTTTGATTTGCACGTGTGTTTTGCGAATTTTATGAATGATTGTTGTACATTTTTTGCGTAAACCGCTAACTTGTTTTATTTACGTCACGAGGAAAACAAACACAAGTTCTTTATGAAATAAAAAGAGAGGGTAAAAAGATTGTATTTAAGTTAGCCTTTGTCACCGGTCAGATAGAAAAAGGAAACAAATAACAACCATCGATAAAATTCGTTTCTTTTTACTTCTTTCCAAGTTAAAAGTTTGTAGCCTGAGCTCATTGTAATGCGTTAGGGAGAAAACAATCGTAGATTTAACCTCTCTCTAAAACATCATACTTATGCATTTTAGTAATATTCTCACAAACCACTTTAAATACCTAGATCTTTTTAAAATCAGAGATGGAAAGCCAATAGTTCGCATTTCTTTGACCTATTTCTACTCATATTTTTAAGGATTTTTTTTTTGTGGAGGGGTAATGACACATGACAAACCCAAGATATTTTGATAGTCCGCTAATAAATGGCTATAATGTTTAAATTTGACATTTGCAATTAGCTTTTTTGGTAGGTATATCTGAAAGCACTAAAGTTTTTTTTCGATCTCTCGTACCAATTAAACAAGTTAACAGAGGGTTCATAATATAGGGTGGACCACAAAAAACCGGACCGTTTTGTTTTATCTGCCAATTTTTTATTTATTGTCGGATTTTAAGCCAAAAATGTTTTGAAAAGGTAATGATGTAGACTTTTTGCAAATATGTAAAAAAATTCTTTTGAGACACCTTGTAAATTTTTTTTTGCAACCGCAAAAATCTTATATCTATTGTCTGTAAACAGACAACACTTGATAAATTTCATTAAGATTTAAAAAAAACTATGGATTTTTTCGTATACCAACTTTTTGCATAAAATAAAACTGAAACTGAATTTAAGTGAACCGGATTTCGTTATCATTTCGCCAATTTTGTTGACAAGGACACTTTACAGATGCTGACAACAAAAATTTGGTTTTCTAAATGTAAAAAAAACATTTTGTGACAATCCAATTTTATGCATTTTAAAAAATCTGTCTTTTTTCTTAAAACACTTTGTATATTTTTTTGCTATAACAGAAAAGTACCAACTAGCATCTGTTAACCCAAAATGGTACATATTTGTTAAAATCTATTAAAAAATAAAAAAATATTGGGATTCTAGAGTAACACCTTTTTTGCATGCAGTTGATTGTTGCTGCAAATGGTGACTACATTCAATTTTTAGAGCTACTTGAGTTTTTTTGATGTATGTTCTAGTTTATTGTCACAAAATTTACGTTAATTTTTTTATTTTATGCAGTAAAAGTGTTAGACTAGAATCCCAATATTTTTCTAGTTTCTTAATAAATTTTAACAAATGATACATGGGTTAACAGATAATCGTTGGAATATACAAAGTGTCTTTGTCACAAAATGTCATTTTTGGACATTTAGAAAAAGAACCCTTATTGCTAGCATCTGTAAAGTGTCAGTATTAAAGAATTTATTGGTTTTTAGTATCTTAGTGGAGGGGTAATGACACATGACAAACCCAAGATATTTTGATAGTCCGCTAATAAATGGCTATAATGTTTAAATTTGACATTTGCAATTAGCTTTTTTGGCAGGTATATCTGAAAGCACTAAAGTTTTTTTCGATCTCTCGTACCAATTAAACAAGTTAACAGAGGGTTCATAATATAGGGTGGACCACAAAAAACAGGACCGTTTTGTTTTATCTGCCAATTTTTTATTTATTGTCGGATTTTAAGCCAAAAATGTTTTGAAAAGGTAATGGTGTAGACTTTTTGCAAATATGTAAAAAAAAATCTTTTGAGACACCTTGTAAAGTTTTTTTTGCAACCGCAAAAATCTTATATCTATTGTCTGTAAACAGACAACACTTGATAAATTTCATTAAGATTTAAAAAAAACTATGGATTTTTTCGTATATCAACTTTTTGCATAAAATAAAACTGAAACTGAATTTAAGTGAACCGGATTTCGTTATCATTTCGCCAATTTTGTTGACAAGGACACTTTACAGATGCTGACAACAAAAATTTGGTTTTCTAAATGTAAAAAAAAAAACGTTTTGTGACAATCCAATTTTATGCATTTTAAAAAATCTGTCTTTTTTCTTAAAACACTTTGTATATTTTTTTGCTATAACAGAAAAGTACCAACTAGCATCTGTTGACCCAAAATGATACATATTTGTTAAAATCTATTAAAAAATAAAAAAATATTGGGATTCTAGAGTAACACCTTTTTTGCATGCAGTTGATTGTTGCTGCAAATGGTGACCACATTCAATTTTTAGAGCTACTTTAGTTTTTTTGATGTATGTTCTAGTTTATTGTCACAAAATTTACGTTAATTTTTTATTTTATGCAGAAAAAGTGTTAGACTAGAATCCCAATATTTTTCTAGTTTCTTAATAGATTTTAACAAATGATACATGGGTTAACAGATAATCGTTGGAATATACAAAGTGTCATTGTCACAAAATGTCATTTTTGGACATTTAGAAAAAGAACCCTTATTGCTAGCATCTGTAAAGTGTCCTTGTCAACAAAATTGGCGAAAAGATTCCGGTTAACTTACATTAATTATTATCAGTTTTTATTTTATGCAAAAATTTGGCATACGAAAAAAACCCAACTTTTTTTATTTCTTGATAGAATTTCTCAAATAATACATCGGTTTACAGACAAAAGATAGAAGCTTTTTTTAGTTGCCAAAAATACAAAGTGTCTCAAAAAAAACCCAACAGTTTTTTAAGATGCATAAAACTTTTTTACATCCGCCATTTTGAATTTTTGATAAATGTCAAAAGACTATTTGGTGGGCTCATGGTTGATTGCAATTCATAAAAGGAATATGGAATCCACACACACATTTATCCCTAAAATAAGGCATACTAACTGACCTTTTATATCAAATGTCCGAAAAATGTATAACCCTATGTTCCCATACTAGATCCATGTAGTATTAAAGCCAACATCAGTCTAGATTGTCTATAATGCGTCATTCGCATCGATGATTACGCAAATAAATCACTTTTTTTCGTTTTTAATAGCCGTTTACGTCAAAAAGACTATGCGCTTCCTCATTTCTCATTCGTCAATAATTAAATTGCTTTCAATATTTCCAAGAAATCAATTACCCACTTATACACTTTTTATTATTGCCCTTTTACATTTATTTATGCCTGGAATACGAGAAAGAGTGAAAAAATTTAGCTCTAAGGTTTTGAGACCGTGGTTTGACATTGAAAATATACTGGAGAACAAAAAAAATGTAACACCAGAAAGGACAAATATTTTTAAGCAATTTATTTATATATTAATACACTAGGATGCTCCTAGTAATTGATTATATTTCCAAGAAGATTCCTCCATGATAATCATCAAAAACTTAATAGTGAGTGACTCCTGCATGGTTATTTATGGACTCGTTTGTTCTATTTGGCATTAACAAAATAAGATGGTATATCATATTGAGGAACACTCATCCAAATCCTCCTTAGGGCATGCCAGAGTTCATCTAACTTTCCAGAGGGACGTGGTAATCGACTAAGATTGCGCCCTATCATATCCCAAACGTGTTCGATAGGCGACAAGTCAGGCGATCTTGCTGACCATTCCAAAGTCTCTACGCCAAGTTTATGTAAGAAATTTATTGTTTCACGAGCAATATGCGGTCTGGCATTATCTTCTTGAAATATCGCATTTGAGATAGTTTGTAGGTAGGGATGTAAAACTGGCTGCAGCACTTCATCGATATATCGCCGAGCAGTCAGATTGCCGTTGATGAGGTTATCTACTTCCAAAACGTATAACACCCCATACCATGATACTTTGCTGTCTTGCGAAATAGCCTAACCCTCATGCGTCCATCATGGCCGCTTGAACAAAACCTGGATTCGTCGCTGAAGCTTATGGTATTCCATTCGTCATTCCAGTTTTGCCGAGCTCTACACCACTCCAAGCGGCGACCCTTATGTTGTAGGGTCAAAGGTAGCACCAAAAGCGGACGGTAAGACCACAGCCCCATACCAAGCAATCTTCGATTAACTGCCATCCTTGAAAACACTCGTCCTGTAGCTGCAACTAGAACATCTCTTACTTGGCGTACACTGTCCCGTCGATTTCTGAGAGCAAGAAGTCTGAGATGCCGTAAATCACGACCTTATAATAATCTAGGGCGTCCAGAACCTGCACGACATCTGTAAGACTCATCATTGGACCACTTTCTCCAAACTCTTAACACTGTTGATGGATTGGCATTAACCCTTCTTGCAATTTCCCGTAAACCAAAACCAACCTCTTTCATGCCCACCATGCGTCCTTTCTCGGAGTCGTTTAAATGATGAAATTGTTGACGACCGCGGCATTTTTGTTTTTTAAGTAAACTATAAGCAATCCAAAAACACCAGAAACTACGAGAAAAATGATTTAAAATTTTCAGAAAAGCTCTTTTAGTTTTTGAAAATAAATAGAAAAAATCTGTGAAAAATATTAGAAGACAAAAAATGTATCAAATATTTCTTTTAAGATAAGGTATACACACAAATAATTTTCATGGTGTTGCATTTTTTTTTGTTCTCCAGTATACAGGGGATTTTCTAAACGGTAGGAGATACGAAAAGATTTAAATTAGGGCAAAGTTGCGCAATTTTATGCTTTGCTCAAAACTAAAAAAAAATGTTACAAAATCCAGATAGTTCCGGAGATAGGCGGAAAAATCCGAAATCTTCATTTTTCGTTTTTAATTTTCTGCTCCCTTATTCTTAAAGCTGTCAAAAAACGCCTTAAACTTTCTACAGGCACTTTCTTGAGATGTATCTAGTGGGAGGTCCGTTTTTGAGATTTGACATTTCATTGTGACAGGAGCACTGTCAAGTTCATTTTTTCTTATGGACACATCCATTTTTTTCTCCTGCCGTTTGGTTCTTAAAGGATGACAGATAACATTTTGCAAGCTTATTTTGATAATTCACCTGGCGGCAGGATAAAAAAAAGCATGTGTCCCTAAGAAAAAATGCACTTGACCGTGCTCCTGTCACACTGAAATTTCAAATCTCAAAAACGGACCTCTCATTAGGTAGATCTTAAAAAAGTGCCGGTAGAAAGTTTTAGGCGTTTTTTGACAGCTTTAAGAATAAGGGCGCAGAAAAATAAAATCTAAAAATAAAGATTTCGGTTTTCTTCTCTCCGTAATTACCCGGAATTTGTAAACTTTTTTTTGTGTTTAAACCTTTTCGTATCTCCTACTGTTTAGGAAATCCCCATGGTGAGCATCGAATTTGAAACACCCTGTAACATGCACAAAAAAAAACGAAAAATTAGAGAAGCCCAAATTTACTCACTATCTTTAAAATCTTGCGCCAAAAGCACTTCTATCGAACTCGTAAACAGCCTATATTTTTTGCAGGTGGTCTGGGTATGCATCCTCTGTCGCAAAAAGCAAGAACTGTTAAGCAAAACCGGCCAATGGATGCAAACGCCAAATCCCGAGGAACAGATGAGGCCCATACAACAGGCCCCGTCAGACAAGAGGCCCAAATTGGAACGGGCCCACTCCGCGGCCGAGAAGGAAAACCTGCCTTTACAAAGGTTAGAATAATATATTATAGAGTGGTGTGAAACCAATTAAATAATTTTTTTATACCTTCATCTAAACCCTCAATTTTGTAACTGTCCGGAAATAACTAAACCATGTCTTTTTTCGTTACCGGAAAAAATTCCCATCCATGTTTTGATTCCTAATGTCCATATCCACCAACCTGAAAATTCTCCGATTAAGCTTTAATCAGGATTAACTCTAACCGGAGTTGGAATGAGTCTTGACAAACAAAGTTTCGATATAAAACACCACATTCTTAACACCGTTTAGTATCTAATTAAAGCCTAAACGTTTTAATTTTAATGATAAATTAACAAATTAAAAACTAAGGTGGATTTATTACTTTCACCCAATTGACATCCACCTCCTGGAATGAAAACTAAGAAAATGGGTGGGTAATAGTTATTTACCTATCAAGTGCGGAAAGTGATACAAGCCATTAATTTGGAAAAGAGAAATATTATTACAACAAATTTCATAAATTGTCATAAAATCTTAAAAAAACTAGTTTTTTGCCCAGTGGCCACCCTGACTGTGGTTTTTGTTAAAGGTGGTCTCGAGCAAAAATGTTTATTTTGTAGTAGAAATACTAGTGGTTTTATTAATTTTTTGAAATCAGTTTTATTCAGTCACCAATATTGGAGGATTGTCAAACCTTTTGGATTAGGCCAGTATAACATTATAAAATAACACTTAACCTTCAAAGACAAATTTTTTGAAATTAAAAGCATCGGTTTTTTTAAAGTTATATCAAAAAATCAATTGCTCCGCTACTCTTAGGATCATCTCTTATAAAAAATTAATAGAAGTTGTATTTTTGACTACTTTTAACATATTATATTGAACCCATTTATAACAAAAATTAAAATAAAAAAATACTTCCTATTTAATGTCAAAAATCCGTCTTATTATGCTTCAGTCTACTATATTTGTAGCTGCTAGTTGTAAACACCACAATTTTTTCATTTATCCATTTCCATTTAATTTTTTTTACATTATCATAGTATAAAAATTGTTGTTTTGAAGCATTTATTTTGTTCGCAGGTCCGGTAGCGTCCTAAGAAGGCAATACTCGGAACAATCGGAACCCAGGGCGCCCTCTTGCGAAAGAGGTTACCAACACATGAACGAAGACGATCCTCGGTTTTATCAGGGCGAACTTGAGGCTCTGATGAGGACGCATCCTCAGTTAGTTCCTAGAAGGTAAGCAAATACCAACACCGTTCTCAACTAAAAAGCCTGTTAACTCCTACCGCCTCAGTGCGATTTAGCCTATTGTGGCTGCCATTTTATAACCAAATTGACAAGTAAAATATGGATTTTCTGTCAGTTTGCTGTCAATATGGCACCGATCATAGGTTAAAGGATACTAAAACGAAAATGAGTTACCTGGCTTTTTAGTTGAGAAAGGTGTTGCACATACTATAGAGGGTATTTCAAAATTCAGAACAAGATTTCAAGGACGTATTTTTCTGGTCAAAATAAGACTTTAGTTTCACATAACGTGTGTCCGCAAAGACACTTTGTTATCGCTCTACAGAGGTTAAAGTTTTATAATAGGTTCTTTCTTTTATCTTGTAAGGTATCCATGTGGTTGAAGGTCGAAGAAGATTGAAAAAAACACCAAGTGCTTAAAGTTGTCTTGTTTATTCCCACAGATTTTTTCAAATTGGTTAACCGGTTTCGCTACAGGAGCATCATCAGAACCAAAAAACTACACGAGACAAAAATCAATGATAAACAGTTGTACAAAAATTGTTAAAATGTTATGGTAATTTTGATTTTGACACATGGTTTAGGGATTATTTTGTTTAGAACTATCCTAAGTATGATATAACAAGTACAAAGTAAATTTGTCAGACAAGAACAGTCAAAATGTTTTTTAAAAATTGAAGAAAATATTTAAAAATTAATAAAATGTAAAAAAAATGTCATAAAACTGTCAGAAAACTAACATGTTAGTTTTCTGTACAAATACATGTTAGTTATCTGTACAAATACATGTTACATGGTAGTTAATTTTTTTGATTTTAAAGGTACCCGGACCAAGAACCCGACCCCACGCCGATGGATACTCAAAGGAACCCATCGGTAGCAAGTGCCAACAAAAAACAGAAACGAAGCACCTCCGCCAAAAAGCAACACACTGTGCCCCAGGTAACTTACTACTTTTTACATAAGCCTTATTCTTGGTTTTAATACTTTTGCGCAGCTTCGTTTTTTTCTTCTTCTGGAGCCTTCAGGTGGAAATCCTTATAAACATCAGGAAAGGTGCTGACGAGGGAAATAAGAAAAGTGAAGAGACACTAAGTGAAAAAAGTCAGACTACCTTGGTGGTGTCCACCATACATGTAGTGCTGGTAAATTGCGCAGATGTTCCACCTAAATGCTAATTTAGAATAGCACAAAACTTGACAACTGTCAGCTTAAGCTTAAGCTTTTTATTTGGGTATTTTAAATACAACCTATCACCGACCGAAAGTAAAGTACTATTTGCAAGGCATTTTCAAAATAAAAAATATTTATGAAAACCGAAATGTGAATCGTATTGAAAACGAATTCAGTTTCACGTGGAAACGTAGTATTTGCTAAGGTTGTCGAGTCTCTCTTTCATCAAAATATATCATATTTACAGGGTCTTTAGTTTTTCCTAGGGCAAAACAGGGATCCACCCTTGAGTAGCCATACTGTTGGTTAGGTTTTCCCGCATATTATTATATTCTTCTTCAAGGGCCATGCTCTCTTCGAACGGTGGCTATCATCAGCGCGATCTGTACCCTGTCCACTGCTTTTCGGAAAAGTGTGTAGTACTAAGACCATACCATTGTCTAAGATTTTTAAGCCATGATATCCATTCTAGGACCCGGACCCTTTCTGCCTTCAATTTTGCCTTCTATTATCAATTTTAAAAGTTTATATTTGTTATTTCTCAAAATATGGCCAACATATTCAATTTTTCGTTTTTTGTAAATAAAACTTCAAGATCTTTATTTATTCTAAGCGGAACATCCACATTATTTACGGTATTTTACGTATTTTATTTTATGCCTCCAACTTTTTGCACAAGGCCTCAGACAGTGTCCATGCGTCCATGCAATAATATAATATTGTAAAAACATAACACCGAAGCACACGAATTCAGAGAGTGATATTAAGATCGTTACTTGCACGATCTTCTTGCATATTGTCATAATTCTCGTTGAGGAGTCAACCCAAGTATTTGTATGAATCCACGCGTTTGTTTTGCTGCCCATTTACTTGTAACATGATTCTGATGTTATTTTCCGAATTGCGAACTTTTGGTAGCGATTTGATTCAACAACTGTTGCAGGCCTTCCAGCGTGTCTGTTATTATGATAGTGTCGTCGGCATATCGTAAGTTGTTGATTTTTATGCCGTTTATGGTCACACCCTCTTCGCAGTTATGAATTGCATTCTCCATTATTTTTTTTTTACTATAGATATTAAACAACAGCGGAGACAACACTCAACCTTGGTGTACACCTTCTTCTTCTTATTTGACAGTTGGCCATCTAGCTTAAATTGAGCAGTCTGATTCCAATATAGATTAGCGATTATCTTGAGCTTTTCGTGTTGGACTTGATCAAACGCTTTCTCATAATCTATGAAACAGGCATATACTGGCACCGACCCATCCCTAGACTGCTGAACGGAGACTTGAGTGCCATATATTCGGTTGGTTATTTGCAGAGATCTCCCTCTCTCTGTCTTCCAAGTCACAACGTCCGCCGGCCGTGTTATTCGTGTGACACCATGTTAATGTTTGTTTTTTGCAGGTTCAACTTCACTCGTATTCGAGTTCCGAGGAGGACCTGAAATCGACCCCCGAATATGGTAGCGACGAAAGAGACAGCGAAAAGGGTAAGTCAAAGACTGAAATTTGCCTGCTTATTATCATTTATTTTATGTTTTATTGTCTAACATAATAGATGTGGTGGTCAAAACAAAACCGCTGCAGATTTTTTAATAATTGACAGCTTTTTGAAAAGTTTTCCTATGAAAATTGGTATTTTTGGCCCCCCCTCCCCCCGCAAAAAAGTTGTTTGTGCTACTGCGTCTATTAAAAATACTGAGATCTTAGTTTTTTGAATCGGATAAGAACTGTAAAATATATATTTTGGCGAATTAAGAGTATTTTGTGTCGCAATAAAAATTTATTCAAAGAACAAAGCATTGTGTTTCAGATAAGTTTTTATTGCGTCATAAAATATTGTTAGTTACTGCGTTATCAACATATCAACTTTCACTACAGAACGAGAGATCATAATGTATTAACTTTCCAAAAAGCTGCCAATCAAAAAATCTGCAGATAAAAAAAATTTTGCGTTTTTTTTTGGCCACCCTATATAATAATACTAACCCAACGGACAGAAAATCGCTAAATTTTTTCCTAAATTTTAGTTTGGGCGACAAAGTCATGTACTCTATTTTGTGAACTGCTTGATTGAGTTATTATATTTTTATTATTGTTAAACTTCCTTTTTATGGGTTTTGCGTCACTAGGTTAAGAAATAATTTCAATAAATTCCTAAACAGTTGTTAGTATCAAAATATACCCTAAGTAAAATTAAGAAAAAAACTTCAAACTAGTGTGGAACTGCCTACATCTCCTAATAATCCTAGCCAACCACAACAAGGTAACAAAAGTTCATACCAAAAACCTCAGTGCGTGGCCTTCTGGAGCAGTGGACCACCAGAAACGAACACAAAGATCATTGGACAACAACATAGCAAAAAAATGGTGAAATGTCCATCGGCATCACTGGCCGAGGAGATACTTAAACTCTCGAGACGTCAGATTAGAATAATAACAGGACCCTTAAGCGGTCACTGCGCACTGAAGAAGCACCTGCACACAATGGAAATTATCCAGGAAGAACCCATATACAGGGTTCCTAAGCAAATCCTTAGGGGGCCAAGCAGCCGTGTATAAGACGCAGACAAACGGAAAAGCACATTAGGCAGAAAAGGATGGGCATGGGGCGATGTTGTCACTACATCTTACACGTAGTAAATCCATTCCAGGTTGTTGTTTTCTAATGTTTTCCATTTTCATACCTTTAGGACTGGAACAAAAATTGTTTTTGCTCGACTTTAATACCAAACTGATGAAAGATATCGTAAAAAAAAAAATTTCGGCTTTTCATTTTGTGACCATTGTCCTTACGCACTGTTTACAGGCTGGGGACTGAGATACATGCAAATGCCTAACCTAAAGCGTTC
Organism: Oxystoma pomonae; assembly: GCA_963921995.1. Lineage (NCBI taxonomy): Eukaryota > Metazoa > Arthropoda > Insecta > Coleoptera > Brentidae > Oxystoma > Oxystoma pomonae. The sequence goes on along the minus strand of OY998166.1, from coordinate 113,859,909 downwards.
ATACACGGCCGGAGAAATCGACTGAGATATTTCCGTAGAAACTTTATCAAGCAAATAGGACGAGTTAACGCCTTCGAACGTCCAACCCGGGTTTTGTACTTTGATTCAAAATTAAAAAGGAGGAACAGTCAGATGTGGGGCCGTGCACAAATTACGTAACGGTGATTTTACCAATTTTTGACCCCCTCCCTATGTAATGTTTTGTAACGGTTTGGCACGCCACTCCCCTAATATTAAGTAACGATTTCAAGACCACTACCCCCCCCCCCAAAAAAAAAACTTTTCACTTATTTTCATTCCAAATTTTCTTAGTTTCACACAAATGCAAACGCTGTCAAAAACCCCCCTCCCCCCTACGTAACGTTTTGCAACCCCCCTCCCCCCTACGACCGTTACGTAATTTGTGCACGGCTTCTGTAGTCCCAGTGGAGGAGGGCGAGAAAATTGATATTTTTTTCTTCAAAATTATACTCTTTAGACCTATTTCTTTGCGTTCCCGAAATTACGTAATTTTTGAAAAAAAATTGTAAGCGGCGCCATTTTTATTTCGTGCTTTGTTTTACTAACATTTTTGCGTTCGGCTAATTTAATTGAAAAATTTTTGCCTGCGGCGCCCTTTATCTTCTCACTCGAAACCAAGATCCCCCGTTTTAGGAAAACTGATCCCGTCTCTGTTTCTAAATTTTTTCGAATAAAAGTAGAGTATAGAAATATAATAAAAGTAGAGTATAGTATTTCTACGGTATGACGAAAATTTCGAGAAAGTTGAAGAAAGAAATAAAAAAAGTGGCAGAGCTCAAGTTTTTCGTAAAAAAAACGTTTTTTGTAAAGAAACAGAGCAAAATAAATCTTTTCACCCCTGTTTGGGTGTTAAAAATATTGGCAGCCCCTTATTTTTCGCTTTTACCCTCCCGCTAGTTTTGAAGAATTGGTTCGCTACATGTTTCGAGAACATGTCATAAAACACCTCGAAAATATCAAATGTAGTGTAGGGCCAGCTTTATTTAAAATCAATAATATCGCAAGCAAAAAGCTCTTTGACTGCTAGTGCTAGCTGCATGGTTTGGCCGTTTCCGGATAGATGTCACTAGTAGAACTGAATGGAAAGAAATTTAATTAAAAGCGAAGATATTTCTTTCTAATGTTAACAACCTCACGAGTTTATCGCTCAGTATCGTAAATAATGGACCCTGCCGCCTCCTTTAAGAAAGAAAAAGCTGTGGTTTGGACCTGACAACATCTAATTTTTAATTAGATTAGATGTTCAAATCTCATGGTGTGGCCGCCATCTAGCGGAATTTGCAGACATCTTGTCAACGGTTATTATTGCAACTATGATTTATGCTCACAATGAAAGAGTGGCGACAATTTTTTCTCATGAAAGCAGTCCGGAGATAATAACAAACTGGCACCATTGCTCAATATACCTGTTTCTTTTGTGTGCGCAGAACTTTCTATGCCATTTCTGTTTGATTTATTGAAATCCTATCCCTAAGGAAAATCTTAGGAACCCTGTATAGGCTGTGTGATGAGGGCGACGAATCACCCTTTCACATCATCTTTAGGTGCCCGGTACTTGATTACTGGAGAACTCGGCGCCTTCTAGAAGAGACATCTTCTCAGGAGGTAGGCTCTCAGAGGACACTTGTAAAGAGGATGCAGAACCTATCGAAGGCATCGATCCTTTTTTGGTGAAAGAATACAGCAAAGGATAGAATAAGCTGCAGTGTCAGTTGCTGTTTCAACTAAAATTAAATAGACTTATCTGGCGTTTCAGCAGAAATTCTCTTTTTTTAAACTTTTTCAAAATTTCTGTCTGCTGTCAATATATTTTATTATATTCTGATGAGAAAAAGTCTGGTTTGATCTTGGTCTAGCTCACATTTAATGTTTTATAAATTTGCGACCGTCTTTTTGCAACTCTTCTGGTGCACGCGACTTCACTCGCGTGTTAAAAATTTTAGCTACCCCCTCCCTCATTTTTATGCCCGTCCCACAATCCCTCCGCCTCTCAAACCCTTTTATTCAGTCGGATACCCACTTTGCCTGCGATTTTTCTCGTTTTTGTTCTTTAAATCGTCATAAGTGTTGTGTCCGTGAACCGATTTTGATAGAATAAAGCCTGCCAGGAGTCTAATAATCCAGCACTAAAATTCGCTTATTACTTTTTGCGTGATGCTGGAACAAACAAACAGATATACAGGCTGGATTCTTTAAACGGAACGGTGCTTCTAGCGGGTTAGAATTTGGTTTTATAAAAAAATCCAAAAACACGTCAACTGATATTTTTAATTTTCTTTAATAGTGCTATTTTTTTATGTCATTTTGTTTACGAAATATGGCAAAAAAATATTTTTTTAAAATAAGACACCCTGTATTTTTGAACTCTAAAAAAAAATATCTTTTTAAAAATACCACACATTAATACTCTACCTCTTATGGTTTCCAAGATAGAATTGTTGTCTATGCCCTGTTTTACGGAGGATATTTGAATGAATATCGAAGTTTTCCATACAGATTTAGATAAAAATATCTTGATTATCGTAAAAGATAGGTCCTACTGTGTGGTATTGCTGAAGAGAGAATTGTTTGCAGATTTCAAAAATTGCAAAATATACAGGTATCCTATTAAAAAAAAAAATTTGCCATACCTCGTAAACTAAATGACATAGACAAAATACAAGATGGCACGATTAAAGGAAATTAAAAATCTCAGTTAACGTGTTTTTGAATTTTTTTATTCAACCAAATTCTGACCCGATAGAAGCACTGTCCAAATTCGAGGGGCCTCTATAGCTTTGGGCTTTTGCAGCATAGTTAGCCCAAAACTAATATACATGTTACGGGCTCGATTTTCAAGAGAAGTCGAAAACTAAAAACCGCATTGCGATATGTCAAAGCGCTTCTGAGCTACAAGGTGATTCTCAAAAATGTGCGTTTCTAAAAAGCCTTTACAACTTTTTTATTTGTAAAGATAGAGATTTTCATTAAAAACATTTTTTGAAGATTTTTTAAGGACAAATCTACCTGTTTCACCGATTTTGTCTTAAAGCCTTTAGTTCACGAGATATAACACAAAGTTACATTTTTCTAAATGGAATACCCCAAATTAAAAAAAAAAATAGTTTTGTAATGAAATTTCCTGTTAAACGATGTGTCATACACCTATTTTTATTAAGTAGTTAAACAGATATCTGCAATTTTTAATAATTAACATAGTAGGCTGTGTTTAACTCTGACCTATGCAGTTTTAGGGTATCTATCTAGGTAGCTATGATCAAATAAAATCAATTGCCATGATAAACGAGCCCAAGTGTCAAAAGTGGCGTCTTCGTCAAGATATAAAAATGTTTGAAAACTTTGAAAAGTACGACATGATAAAATGTTATAGCTTAAAACTATTTTTGAAGTTAAAACGTCATCTACAAGAATACGGATCCTTTACAAAACCGCGGCCTAGGACGTATAGAATCCTAGCCAGAGATAGAGTTAGAAGAACTAACGGTTCTAGGAGAATACTTCCACCTGGGCTATGGAGAGAAATACTGGAATTCCACGCAGCAATGCCGTTCGGGTGCTTAAAAAACACAAGTTTAGGCCCTATCGACCCCGACGGGTGCACTAGTTACGGCAACGAGATTTTGCTCCAAGACGTGCATTTTGCAGGTGGTACCTAAATAAAAGGCAAGAAGACCCCGATTTTGCCAGAAAAGTTATTTGGACGGATGAGGCAACGATTTCTAGTGATGGAATATATACCAGATATAACTGCTATTACTGGAAACAGCAAAATCCCCATATTATGGTGGAACAAGCGAATCAGGGAAGGTTCAGTTTTAAGGTATGGGTAGGCATCTAATGAGGACAAATTATTGGGCCATATATTTTTCATGGAAATTTAAATGCCGAAAGATACCAACAAATTTTAGAAGAGCAGGTGATTCCGTTTATCGACAATTTGCCACTTTAGCAAAATAATGAGCTATACTTTCAACATGACGGTGCACCTCCTCACAATTCACGAGACATTAATAATTTGCTAAATATTGTGTTTGCCGAAAACTGGATCGGAAATAAAGGTCCTATATATATTGCCCCTCCAGGTCTCCAGACCTGACCACTTGCGACTTCTTTTTGTGGGGAAGAGTCAAAGAGAGTCAAAGTCAAATTTCGAAATCGTCCAACTACTCGAAGGGAATTGGAAGAGGCACTTCGTACTGCATTCAGGCAGCTTCGTGCGGTAGAACTTCTTAATGCAGAAAATATCGTCAAGAGAAGATGTAGGATATGTTTACAAGAAAACGCCCGTCAATTTGAGCATTTGTTTTAGAATTAAAGAAAATTGTTAGATGTAGATTTTAGGTGTTATATAGTTTAATTAATAAAAATTTTAAATAAAAACTTTTAATAATTTTATTTTTGTTTATTATTTTAGGGTTGGTAATTATAGTAAACTAGAAGTTAAAGTTCGAGGTTGCTGTGTCCCCTCGTGTCGTAGCTAACTTGATTTTGTATGAAAAAAAAACAATGAAATTTTATTTACACATTTAGGGCGCGCATAGCGCCTAATATGGTAAATATCAAAATATGCAATTTTCTTTTAAACTATTTAATAAAAATAGGTGTTTGGCACATCGTTCGACAAAAATTTTTATTAGAAAACTGATTTTTTAGAAAAATTGGGGGTATCCCATTTAAAGAAATATAACTTTGTGTGATATCTCGGGAACTAAAGGCTTTAAGAGAAAATCAGTGAAACAGGTAGATTTGTCTTTAAAAAATCTTAAAAAAATGTTTTTAATGAAAATCTCTATCTTTAGAAATAAAAAAGTTGTAGAAGGCCTTTAAAATCGCACATTTTTGAGAATCACCCTGTAGCTCAGAAACGCTTTGACATATCGCAATGCAGTTTTTAATTTTCGACTTCTCTTGAAAATCGAGCCCGTAACATGTATATTAGTTTTGGGCTAACTATGCTGCAAAAGCCCAAAGCTATAGAGGCCCCTCGAATTTGGATCACCCTGTACAGGGTGATCGGTTATAAGTGTTTCCTGAGATAACTTCTTTCTAACAACCGCAGAAGAACCAAACAAAAACTGGCTGAAAGGGATAGGGACCTCAAAATCATTAATAAAAATTAATCAGTTCAAATAGTATACAGGGAGCACGAAAAAGTTTTTTTTTATGGAACACCTTATATATTTTGACAATACCATACAGTATAGGTCTGCATGTAATCGTTTTCGAGATATATCAATTTGAATTAGATGTCAATTATTTCGTATTATTTCTATTATAATTAAACCAAAGTAGGCCATTCATAATCACAGCAATTAAAAAGCCGTCAAACTAGAACTTACTTTACTTTCGAAATTTTGTTGGCTGTGAAAAACAAAAGTAGCGGCGTTTTGATTTTTTTTCAAGGGTATCAAGGGGAAATCTTGCATAAGACGCCCGAGCTACTTTCCTGCCAGAGTCATTTCTCCTCTACCAGGAGAGCCCGGGTAGTGTCGGATTCCTACCGACTAAAACCCCTCGATTGTGACTCCAACCTGCCAGGTGGCAAGCCACAGTCACTGCACTGCAACCATTGTGCACCCTCTTAGTTCCTAGGCTAACCACTCCATTAATTTTATCCCCTGCGCAAGTTTGTACAGGTCCTTAATGGAGTAGTCCCCAGTCAATATTGGGTCTAGTTTAACTACCCCAAATATTAGATGCCTTTTGCGATCCAGTGCCTCGCATTGGCATATTACATGTTCTCCTGTTTCTGGTTCCTGATTGCATAGTCTGCAGCTCAGGTCTCCGTGGTACAGGCCCATGTTGTTTAGGTGAACTTGAAGCGTCATGAATTACTTAGGTTTTATTATAATACAATATATAATACGAAGTTAATTAATATCTAATTCAAATATAAATATCTCGAAAACGGTTGCATGCAGACCTATACTATATTGTATTTTTAAAAAGCTAATTTTCTGGAGAATTCAATAGTGTCCAAATATATAGGGTGTTCCCAAAAAAAAAATAACTATTTGGCACACTCTGTATACTATTTGAACTGAATAATTTTTATTAATGATTTTGAGGTCCCTATAAAATTTCCTTTCATCCAGTTTTTCTTTGGTTCTTCTGCGGCTCTTAGAAAAAAATTTATCTTAGGAAACACTTATAACCGATCACCCTGTAAAGAAATCCATAGATAAAATGTTACTTGGTGCATGTCAACAAATACATTAAATATTAGTATGGGTCTACCTGAAGGACAAGCAAACATTTATTTGCATAAGACACCCATGTTTTAAATTAAATTTTTTGGAAAAATGTTATTTCTTGAAAACGCTAAATTTGTATGCAGTGTTTGAGCCCTTCAACAGTGGAAGTAGAGGCAAAACAAGTTTGTTTGCCCCCCACGATAAGTGGGGTTATGTAAAAAATCACGTGACCTATAGGTGAGGGCTGATATAATAAGAAAATCAGCTGCAATGTCAGGAAAACCCTAAACATCACCTTCCTATAGAAAATCAATCAATCAATCAAGTCCGTTACGTGTATGATACGTTGCCAAAACTCTCTACTATTTAAATTTTCGATAAAAACGCCACTAGAATATTTTATAAAAAAAAAATTGAGTCAATAAAATCTTGATAAATAAATTTTGATATTGCCCTACTACCCACACTATTTTCTGTCCGTTGAGAGTTTGTAATAATAATTGAAATTTTATACAACTAAATAAAATTTGCAAAAACAAATTAACAAACAAAAACGGGTATATACACATTGTTTTTCGCTAAAAAAATACAAATTAATAATTAAATAACATTCTTGTTATTTATAGTTGTTGCTCCCATAAGTATTATACCGATACAAATTTTCTGTAGCTACAGGATGTCCCAAAATTTTGAACACAAGGTAACTTGTAGTACTATAATTTTTTACGATCGCCAACAGATTTTTCTGTGCGAATTTTGGGATATCTTTTATGTTTTTAATTTACCTACGTAATTTGTTCTTTGCTTTTTAGTTTATATCAAAACTGATATTTTTCTTCGTTTTCAGAAACAAGCTATGAAGTAAAATATTTATTTTTAACAACTCCAAAGAACTTTTTGATTCCCAGGATATGTGTCCCAACGAAAACGAAACAGAAACGTTTTCAAAAAACACTTTTTAGCTATATTGGAATCTTCGTAGGACGCACCCCTTTTGAGGGGTGAGTTCCACCACCAGAATGTAAATAGGGAGAGTGGGTCAAGAGATACCTTGTTTTAAACGTCTTTCAAATGCCTTTACAAAAGTGTTAAAATTTTCAAAATCTAGCGGTTAATTTTCATGAAAAATTCGGTTTTTAACGAACCAATCAAACCAACCAACTAAACCAACCAACCAAACCTACCAATCAAACCAGTCAACGAACCAAACCTACCAACCAAACCAACCAACCAAACCCAACAAAACTCACTAAACCAATGAAACCTAACAAACTAAGCAAACTAACCAACCAAACCAAAACCATCAACCCAAAAAATCCAAAATATAATGTTCTTTGTGTTCCTGTCACTATTATAATTTATTTTTGAAAAGTGATATTCTGAACAGGCGCTATTTTGAAAGGCGCTTTTACGAACAGGCGCTATTCTAAACAGGCGCTGTTTTAAATATCGCTCTTTTGATGTGTCGCCTTTTTAACATATCGCTCTTTTGATATGTCGCTCTCGAAGGTCGCTCTTTTAAAATATATTCAATGTTGCTAAAATAAGACCTTTCTTTCAAATGTCGCCAAATTAAACATCGTTGTTTTAAACCGGAGCCAGTAGGATGTCATAAAGGCTATTAATTAACTATTAAAAAAAGTGCCTTGATTGACAATCTGAGCATAAAAATAGGTATAATAATTTATTATTAATAGAATAAAGCCTTGAATTTAGTTAATATTCAAAATACTTTTTTTTTTCTTCGTAACAAATTATTTTTATCATTTCAGATTAACAATCATGGCACTCTAGGCTTTTATTCCGCTTTTATCACAGCCTACCATATGATCTATGGAAAATATTTAATAACTCGACAACTATTTATCCGATTTTCGTAAGAGGCACACCGTTATGAAAGAAATTAAAAAAGCATTCAAAAAAATTAGGGTGTTCCACAAGAAAAATACCAACTTTGTTTTATATCTCAAAAACTAAAGGTGAGTCATGAAATCTGATTTAGTAATTAAATTCTAGTTCAAAAACTTTGAGCCTCGCAAAGGGGGGTCGAATTTTCTTTATCTCCTCTAGAAGTATCCGAAACCCCTCAAAACCATCAAATTTTGGACACCCTGTACAATTTGAGCGTACTTTGAAAGTGAATCTCTCGGAAACGAATCGCTAGATTTTTAAAATTTTGACAGTTTTATGAAGGCACTCTCCCTATTTAAATTCTGGTGGTAAAACTGACACCTCCAAAGGGGTGTGTCCTACGAAAATTCCAATATAGCTAAAAAGCAGTGGCGCACCAAGGAATTGACTTCGAGGGGGGGAGTTCAGGATAAATAATTAAAAAAAAAATAATTGAAGTAAAATGGTGACCGTAACCAGCTTCTCGGGAGGGGGGGGTTAACCCCAAACCCTTCTTGGCGCGCCACTGTAAAAAGTCTCCTTTAAATAACAAATCGACGTGGTATTCGAGGGTACTCCAATACTATAAAATGCTTTCTGTTTCGTTTTCGTTGGAACGCCCTGTATACATTAATGTGGGCGTGGTTACTTCGTATATTTGCTATATCATTGTGTAAAGAAGATACAATGGCTATATGTATAACGAAGTGTCCCGATTTTCTCTTATTCTGCTTCTTTTTTGCGTACTCTACTACGTATTATACTACGTCAAAAATAAAAAAATTATACACAAAGTTTCGAATTTATAGGGTGGAACACAAAAATCTGCCCAAATTATAATTATAATTGTAAAACTTTACGAAGTAACATAAAAATGAAACCAAAAAACTAATTTTTTCCGTCTTTAAAATTGTATTCGTCATTATCCCAGCTGATCCTATTTTTTTTTGCACAGTTTAAAAAAAATATACCGGGTGGGCCATAAAAAACCGCAAAAAAGTTTTTTCGCTATAACTTTTAAAGTACTAAACTGATTTTTACAAAATTGGCGGTATTGTGTAGATAATTAATAAGGTTTTTTGCTGCGTACCAAAATAATGTCGCCATCTTGAAATTTAAAATGGCGCATTAAAACAAACAAAAGCTTTATTTTATCTCGTTGTTTTCAATGTTGCCATTTTTTTTATTTTCTTTTCTTAAACCACCATTCATTTTTATTTTAAAAATTTATCTTTCATCAAAATCGGATAAAAACTTCTTGAGATATTAGATTTTATTTTGGTATCATTTTTCAAATCCATCTCTTGGTTTTTTCGGTTTTCATCATTATTTTTTTACAGTAATTTTTTTTATTTCTTAACCGATTTTTCCAAAGTTGGCGGTATTGTGTAGATTATAAATAAGGTTTTTTTCTGCGTACTAAAAAAAAATCGTTTTTTTTTCTTAAATTCTAAAACTTTTCTTAAATCATTCATCAAAGTCGGATAAACACTTTTTGAGATATTAGATTTTATTTTGGTATCATTTTTCAAATCCACCTCTTGGTTTTTTCGGTTTTTATCCTTATTTTTTTACAGTAACTTTCTTATTTTACCGATTTTTACAAAACAAATCTTGTTGAAAAGAAAAAAGCTCTACTTTATTATCATTTTTAAAAGAAATAGACCATTCTTAAATTTAGTATGGCGGACTTAATAAAATAAAAGCTTTTATTCCAACTTCTTGGTTTTAGTGTTTGACAATTTTATTTTTTAATTTTTAGTTTTTAGAGAAGGGGCGGCTTGCGCCTGGCAAATAGGCCTTTTATAGACATTTTCATCAACCATCACCCCCAAATGATGCACGAGTTTTCTTTCTCTAGGAGGACATAATGTTGCCTAACACCTCTTTTTTTTAATTTTATTAAGTTTTCCATACTTAATTTAAAAATGGCGTTTTTTTTTATAAAGAATAATCATATAACTATGAGATACTATAATGGCCCAAATGCTCCAAAATGTGTAAAAAAAATAACTTTGAAAAACATAGGAGAAAATTCAAGATCGCGGTTGGCTTTGAAACTGTTTGGGCCACCAGGCCATAAACCACAAATCTACTGCGCATGCACTTACAAATCCATGCCTGGCGTCGTAGTGACCTTACGATAATTTAATGACACTTTTACTGCTGACGTATACACTCTGCGTTTATCGGTTTTTTCCAGGCCAACTTGATTGGGAGAGTTATTATCGGTACGCATTTTTCTCGGGAAAAGCAAGGGTAGGACCGTTATAGCCCAATGAGCATTTTCAGAAACTTCTGGTGACAGATATTTACATAATTATTATAAAGAGGGTTCCATTAATACCCTAGGGTATTTAGAAGTTTCCTACAAGAATTGAGTTTGTATGTTTGTTTTATTGAAGGCTCTAAATTGATGGTACCCTAAAGTAACATAAAACTGGCGTTAACAATATTTCCACGGACATCCTTATAAAAATTAAAGTCATCGGTAACAAATGTTATATAAATTGGTGTTAACAATGTTTCCACCAACATATTTATAAAAATATAAGTCATCAGTGACAAAAGTTATATAAATTGGTGTTTGAAATCTTTCTGTCAACCCACCTATAAAACCGTAAGTAACTATCAATTACAGATATATAATAGATTGGTTTTTAAAATGTTGCTATCAACCCACTTATAAAAGTTAATTAACCAACAACAAATTTATATAAGATAAGATTGAAAATATTTCGAGAGACACTTATAAAAACTTGGAAACTCACACACAATAGTTATATAAATTGGTGTCTGTAATATTCTTATGAACTCATTCATAAACCTTTTTTGCTCATAAGGTTTTTTCTATAATGTTGTTATTAATTTCTTTATATAGTGATTATAATACAACTGTTTTTAGAACAAAAAAAACAATTTTAATTTATTTTGGCAATTATAATAACAAAACAAACAAGATTTTTTAAGGTTAATTTTGTGACATCCAAAGGCGCGTTTTTGCGAAATGAAAAGGAGCGTTTTTGCGACATCAAAAGGCGCGTTTTTGCGAGATACCATACCATTATTATCTTGTTTTAATTACATCAATCTGAGAGAGATAACAGATCCAAATCTTCTTGAGATAGTTGCCGATGACAGATATCGGGATCGAATGCATTTTGCACCCGATTCCCACCAGCGTTTCCCATGCGCAGTCACCCTGACTCAAAAAACTCATCACGTGGTCCGACATGCACTTGTATAGGCAAATCTCGCTTAGACCACGTGATACGTGTTTTGATTCGGGGGACCCACGAATGATAAACGCATAGATGGGAACCGTGTTCTGGCGTTAACAATATTTCCACGGACATCCTTATAAAAATTAAAGTCATCGGTAACAAATGTTATATAAATTGGTGTTAACAATGTTTCCACCAACATATTTATAAAAATATAAGTCATCAGTGACAAAAGTTATATAAATTGGTGTTTGAAATCTTTCTGTCAACCCACCTATAAAACCGTAAGTAACTATCAATTAAAGATATATAATAGATTGGTTAAATAAAACTTAATTAACCAACAACAAATTTATATAAGATAAGATTGAAAATATTTCGAGAGACACTTATAAAAACTTGGAAACTCACACACAATAGTTATATAAATTGGTGTCTGTAATATTCTTATGAACTCAGTCATAAACCTTTTTTGCACATAAGGTTTTTTCTATAATGTTGTTATTAATTTCTTTATATAGTGATTATAATACAACTGTTTTTAGAACAAAAAAAACAATTTTAATTTATTTTGGCAATTATAATAACAAAACAAACAAGATTTTTTAAGGTTAATTTTGCGACATCAAAAGGCGCGTTTTTGCGAGATACCATACCATTATTATCTTGTTTTAATTACATCAATCTGAGAGAGATAACAGATCCAAATCTTCTTGAGATAGTTGCCGATGACAGATATCGGGACCGAATGCATTTTGCACCCGATTCTCACCAGCGTTTCCCATGCGCAGTCACCCTGACTCAAAAAACTCATCACGTGGTCCGACATGCACTTGTATAGGCAAATCTCGCTTAGATCACGTGATACGTGTTTTGATTCGGGGGACCCACGAATGAGAAACGCATAGATGGAAACCGTGTTTTAGAAAAAGAGAACAATATAGTAAACGTGTTAAGGTCGCTAAAAATGCACCGTGAAACGTCGAGCGCATACGCTGATACTGCTGGTCGACGGCAAATGTGAACACCCCGGAAAATACTCGCCTATACACCCTTCGACCCCGCAATCTAACTATATTCTTGAGATAGTTACCTCTGACAGTTATGCGGGCTTGAAGTGTGTGCAGGCGGGTATTTTTCCTGGTATGTGTAGTATGCTGGATCTCTCGAGGAATGCATTTAGGAAAAGCGAACAATGGTAACTATGTTAATCTCATAGAAACGGACCATCAGTGTTCAACACTGCGCCATCTGCAGCCCTTTGTTCCAAGTAGCATCATTTTTTAAAAGGGTCATAAAATAGTGTTGATGAGGTAAACAGTGGTATAATTGTATTGTTTTTTTATAGAATTGTCGGAAATTTTGACCATTTTGAATTACAAAAATAGGTTTTTGGCCTAAATAAAAACGTTATTTATGGGGTTTCAACATGTGTTTCAATCGAAATATTGCTTGTTAGGGTTAAGAACAACATACAAAATTCAATATTTGTCCCAGAAAGAAAAAAACGTGTATGAAAAAAAAAACTGATATTTAAATGAATATTTTTTTCCCATTTTCTCAAGTATTTTTGGAGCCCATGAAATTTATGTGAGTGTATTCGAAAACTATACAGTACACACGGGACCGCAGCTGATTTTCGGAGTAGGTTGACTTGAAAAACAGCTTTTATTTGACTATAGTATATAAATATTCATATTCCTGCTTCAGCTTATCTGACTTTCATTTTTATTTATTTTAGATGATTGCTAAACACCATTTCATAAATTTTTTTTATTGTAAAAAGAAAAAGAATGATACATAACAAGCAAAGGGAAGATGGAAAATTTGTATTTCTAAATCCATAAAAACCTTTAGTTTGTTATGTAGTGTTGTTAGAACAGTTGTAAAACCTTTTTATAATAATCTCTATACTTGAGAGCTCATAAGGAAGTTTTATAAAATCTATATGTTGTTTTTCTATCCATTACTATGTACCATTAATTTTTATAAGCTGCTGTTCAACAGTTGTTTTTCAAGTCTTTTTTACTCATTTAAGAGATGTATTAGAGTTATAAAATTATCACCAACACTAAATAATATAACTTTTGGTTATTTTATGAAGGTTTTATATTATTTGCTGTAACTTTTATATAGACAAAAATGCTCATTGGGAGTATCTCATAGTTATATGAGGATAATTAAGTACAGTTTTTTTCTTTCCAACAACGTTTGTTTTGTAAAAATCGGTTAAGAATTAAGAAAGTTACGGTAAAAAGATAATAATGAAAACGGAAAAAGTGTTTAACCGATTTTGATGAATAATAGATTTTTTAAATAAGCATGAACGGTAGTTTTAAAAAAAACTAAAAATTAAAAAAAAAATGGCGACATTCAAAACAACGAGATTAAAAAGGTTTATTAATTATCTACACAATACAGCCAACTTTGTAAAAATCGGTTAAGAAATAAGAAAGTTACAGTAAGGAAATTATGATAAAAACCAAAAAACCTAAGAGATGGATTTGAAAAGTTATACCAAAATAAAATCTAATATCTCAAAAAGTGTTTATCCGATTTTGATGAATGATAGATTTTTAAAATAAGCATGAATGGTAGTTTAAGAAAAAAAAACTAAAAATTAAAAAAAAATTGACACCATTGAAAACAGCGAGATAAAAAAAAGGCTTTTGTTTTTTTTTAGTACGCAGCAAAAAACCTTATTAATTATATACACAATACCACCAATTTCGTCAAAATTAGTTAAGTACTTTAAAAGTTATAGAGAAAAAACTTTTGTGCGGTTTTTTATGACCCACCCGGTATATTGTGAAATTTTAATATGATATCAACGTAGATAAATCCCGGGTGGACCTTTCAATATTTACGGAGGGTGACCCAAAAGTTTTAGTTTTCCCTAATATTTAAAAAACCCAAAGAGAGAGAAAATTCAAATTTCACACACTTGGATGGTTTACAAAATCGTGCCGCCATCCATCATTAAGGAGCGGGATAGGGCGGTCATGGTACTTTTTTTAGTAAGGAATTAATTTTTCTTTTCAAAAATACCTTTTTCTCTTACGGTTTTAAAGAAAAATGATGAATTTAAAAAGGGATTTAGCAAGGGTGAATATATAAGAAAATCAATGAATAGCAAGCTTTTTCTCAAAAAAGTTAATGGTAAACGTAGACTCGGGTTTCATACTTGTGGTGCTCATCAGTACGGTGCTAGGAGATAGAAGATAAAATGATGATGAAAAAATCTTAAACAGGACTGCAATTTGACAGATGGTTTTCTTTTATATGAATCCTGTTCCAGATTTTTTGTCCTAATTCCTAGCATTGTACTGATGAGCACCACGAAACTCAGGTCTATGGTTACAATTACCTTTTTTGAGGGAAACCTCGCTATTCATTGATTAAGGAAAATTATATTCAATCATTTTTATTGCTCTTGAAAAGATTTTGCCATGACGGCTCGAATAGCATCCCAAAATATGCTTTTTTTAAAACCATCTACTTATGTGAATTTAAGATCTAGGACTTTTGGGACACCCTGTATATCTCTGTCCTAAAATAATTTTCGGTTGAAAAATTAGCACGATATGGCGGAGAAAATTTTCGCGAAAACTTCTTTAATAAATTGTTTCGCTCAGAGTTCGATAACACTGCGAAAAAGTTTATAAGAACTGAAGTGTACTTATATTGTATGGGGCAAGGGATATACTTTTTGTATCTTTTTATTTGATATTTTAAAAGTATTTGTTTTTTGTTTTGTTTGACATCTCGTGTTTTTTTAAGATATACTATAATTAAGCGAGTACCTCGCCATAACCTTTTTACTGCAGAAAGAAAGATAAAGATAAAACTGAACTAATTGTTAGCCCATTTTTACTTTGACAGAGATGATTTTTTTAAATGGAACACCCTCTCCGTATTTGGATTTTTAATTTCTAAAAAAAATTAAATTTTTTACCGTAACACATATTTTGGGTCTGCCATTGATAGTTTTCAAAACATTTGCTGCTAAGAATTTTACAAAAAGTTTCCTTTGGATTTCTTCAATTTTAAGATTAATGATTGGTTTTAGCAAGTTGATCAAAACAATTATTGATCCTAAAAATTAAGAATTCCAACGCCAACTTTAAATTTTCGTTATTAATTTGTAAAATTCTTAGGCGCAAATATCTTGGAAACTATCACTAACAGACTCAAAGTGTGTGGTATGGTTAGAAAGGTAACGTTTTGTAGGACTTAAAGATACAAAATATAGAGGGTGTTCCAATTAAAATCATACCTGGTAAAAGCTATCACACAATTGTCAAATAAAAAAAATGAGCAATGATCTATGAGTAAAGTTTTTGTTTCATCTTTCTACTACAAATAGTGAAAAAGCCACGACGTGGTACATTTATAAAAAATCACCCTGTACAACTTAAGGACTAACGAATAATCTTTTAGGACTCCCTCCTCAAGAAATGGTTGAAAGGCTTAGTAGACAAGCCATTCTCGATGAGCAAATCAAAAATTTTTTAGCGGTGAGACATGCAAAGACAAAAAACATACGGGCCTATACTCTGGCCAAGATAAGTTCTAACCAAAAGACTATCTATGCTATTTAATTCATCTCAAATTCAATCCGACGGAGAATGTGGAATGAACGGTACCTCCAATATAAAAACTAGTCAACGAATTTCAATTTGTTATGTTTTTCATCTTCTACAGCCGCTATTTTAGACAATTTTAAAATGTCTTGACATGAGTTAATTGTCAAGGTGTCCAAGGAACAATTTGTCGACGTTTTTGCACCAATTTGGCGGAGATTTTTTGAGTTGTGTTGACGTTGCCTGCGACTAGAGTCGCCTGCAACGTTTCCACACCGTCGTCGAAGTGACTATACGACTAAAGTGCCCTCTGAATAATATTTTTATTAATATAATTGATTTGAAATTATGACTTCCACCTTTGCAACCACAAATGGAGTAATTTACAAAAACCATTTATTAATAACTTTAAAATATGTAGTTTAATTTATAACATTAAAGTGGCTTTTCGTAAAGTTTTTCAACCACTAAATTTACCAACCACCAAATTATTTTTTTAATTAAATACTGAAAATTTAAAAAATACTTTAAACCTATTTTAAACTGTAGCCAGTCTAAAAGAATACTTAAAAATTACTAAAACTTACTAAAAAATCATACAAATTCAGCAAAAAAACAGGATTTTTTTAACGATTAACCAAATGGCGTAGCGGCGCAAATCAGGAAAAGAAGACAATATGTCGGCAATTTCTTGGTTTACTGAAAACCTACCTGTTTTGCGACTAAGGTGGTGCCGTCTATAGTTGTTTGAAATTGGCCGCAACTGCATTGATTCACAGGCCAACAAAATAAAAATAAATTTTGGTACCTGAGATCTAAGAACTCATTTAGATATACTTAATGTGCTGATTCTAAAACTGCCAGCAGATTTTTTCTATCAGCTCTAGTTTGTGAGATAGAGACTAATCGAATTCGAAGTTCTAATAAAAGGCAAAAATAAATAAATCAACATCTCTTTAAAATTCAAAATAGAAATTTGGTATTCAAAACTAGGATCTAATTAGCCAAATATACCTGAAATGGTCCGTAAACCAATATTCCTAGACCTGGTTAACCCGCATTACTTAATCCTATTAATTTTATTAGCTATTTTATATTTGGAATTTCCTATGATCGGATCTCCCCATAGAACCCCGACTAATTGGTTTTGGAAACATAGTACCTTTTGTCTACCTTTATCCTTCTCGACTTAGTATATTGTGTAGTTTTTGCAAATAAAGGTGTGTCATAATTTTTTCTACATTTTCGTCGTTTTATAGTGTTAAAACTAAAACAATGGCATCCACAAGCAGGCGTAGCTGTGTAAACCATCTAGATGTTTTTTGTTATTTATGTGGCGAATACACTTTGAAAGAAAGGAGAAAAACTATTTATGAATTTGTGAAAAGGTCTTATCTTGCCTATTTTGGCGTTCATTTGGGAGATCAAGATAAATCTTGGACTCCACATGTGGTGTGTAAAACATGTGTTGAACATTTGCGACAGTGGACAAATGAAAACAGAAAGTGCCTGAAATTTGGTGTACCAATGGTTTGGAGGGAACCACGTAATCATTATGATGACTGCTATTTTTGTCTCGTTAATATTAAAGACATAAATCCTATGATTCCATGAAAGAGGAGTATAAAACAATAGCACAAGTTTTGAAACAAATTAAATACGAAGAACATCAGTGGGCAATTTGTGTTCATTTTAAAATGGTGAACTTTCTCCTTGGACAGCAAAGTGGATATACAAAATATCCCCGTTTTTTATGTCTTTGGGACAGCAGAGCTAAAGATCAGCACAGGGTTAAGAGAAATTGGCCTTTAAGAGATACGATGGTTCAAGGAAAACAAAACGTAGTGAATGAACCTTTGGTTACGAAAGAAATAATCTTACTACCACCCTTGGGTGCTTGTCACGTAAGTTTCCTGGAATTAGCACGGAAAAACTAAAAGCTGGTATATTTGATGGTCCTCAAATAAGGCAACTAATTAAAGATCCACAGTTCACCACATCAATGAATGAGACTGAATCTAACGCTTGGGGTTCATTTGTTCAAGTAGTTAAAAAATTTCTTGGAAATCACAAAGCAGAAAATTACATAGAATTAGTGAAAACTATGTTTTCAAATTTTCATATTCTCGGTTGTAACATGAGTATAAAAGTTCACTACCTCCAATGCCACCAGCCGAAAATTTAGGTGACTGTATTGAAGAACAGGGAGAAAGATTCCATCAGGATATTAAAACCATGGAAGATCGATATCAAGGACGATGGGATAGCCACATGTTGGCCGACTACTGTTGGAGCCTTCAGCGAGACTACACCAGTAAACTCCATGCTAGAAAGTGGTATAAAAGAAAATTTGTAGGTGATAGTGACTAATGTGTTTTTTTTTGCTACTGGCAATAGTCATAGTTATAACGTAAAATGTATATATATATAAAGAGGTTAAAAAAATTAAATCTTTCCTATTTTAAAAACTAAATCTGATAGACAAAATCTGATGGCTATTTCGGATTCTCCACCCAAAAATTACCCAGTTAACAGTTAAAAAATCGCCAGCACCAAAATGTCTGTTGACTTGTGATTTGACCACAATTGTCTCGTAAAGAGAAACGTTGAAAGAACGTAATACGTATTTACGTCAGTAGACCGGAAAATTGGTCTTTACAGATCGACGCAGGAAATTTATAGGGCGAGCCGCAGGCGAGTCCTGTAAACCTGCGGACATCTGTAAAGACACTTTTCGGTCGTATAACGTACCTACTTTTTTTTAAACGATCAGAAAAAACATTTTAGTACCTATCACTTTCGTCAACGCCTAGCCGCGTTGCGTAATTTATGAACAGTCTCCTGATGTTTCCTGCTTCTTGTTGGCTAGATAGCCATTTCCGCTAAGGCCGGTAGTTTTTAAGATGAAAACCAAGAAAAACAAGCAAAGTTTTGTGGTTAGAAATGACTTTTGTATTTTTAACTTGTGCAAAATTGTAAAAAAACTTCAGAAAAATTATAGTGTAGTGCATATTAGCTTCACACAGCTAATTCAGTGATGACTGACGACCAGTGTGACCGACCATGGCCAACTTTACAAGCAAAATAATGATAAAGAAGCTCATAAAAGGCAGATTTATAGGTTTGTTCTTTATTTACCTATATTTATAGTATACTTACTTTGAAAATTAAAAATGTGTGGTCGATTTTTCGGTCTATGTGACTCTTAAAGCAGCTTTTATTATTTCCTCCGGATTCAACTCATTTTCTAGATCTGAGACCATTTTTGTAAACAAAACTTTTGGAATATAAAAATAAAAGAGCTTTTTAAGAAGTGTCAAAACTGCCCAAGAAACAAGCTAAAAGCTGTCAACAAGAAGTCATAGCCAACTTGGCCATAAAAGGTCCTTTCTTGAGAGTGGAAATATTTCAAAAGAACATGTCGTTTGAAAAAAAATTAATAAACTAGTTAATTATCAACGTTTTGCCGTCCTTCGTTGCGGTTGTTAAAAACTCCACAATATTCCAGCAAAAATAAACGTTGTTAGAAAGTTGCCGAATTTACCCTAGTTAATAACAACGGCGTGGCGTGGTTTTGTCATGCATCATAGCGTCCGTTGCCCAAATGACTATTTTTTATACTTTTTTTCAACACTTCGTTATGGCAACTAAGGCAACTAAAAATTGTTACTTAGGTGGCCGCCACAAGGTTAGTCAAACGGGAGTCGATGAAAACCTTTAGTATCGGAGGTATCGGTCAAGGTCTTGATTTTTAGGGAAAATTAAATTTTTAGAAATCGATTTTTAACGGCTCTGGGAGGGTGCGTGGCTTTAGCCCCTAAGCCCCCTCCCTCTGCGTTCGTCACTGCAGTTGAGGTGATCTTCTTTTGGGTAGAAATTATTTTGGCCGGAGTTTTGTATTGTTTTTCTTAGACTGAATGCCTTTTTTGTATTTTGTTGATCGAAAAAGCTAAAAAACGTTAAATGCATCAACAAACAACAATAAAAACTTGTGTGCTATCATATATAATTATGGGGTAAACATTGGGGGTAATCCATAAATTATATCACACCTAGAGGGGTGAAGGGGTTATGAAGATCCATGGCAAAATCTGGCAAGGGGCACGCCACATGTGACACCTAGAGGGGGCTAGATTTGTGCAAAATGTAACAAAAGGTAGGTCGGTGGTCGCGTGACGTCACAATTTTCACGGTAAAATTTTGTCCGTTGCTTTTTTTTGTATGTAGGGGGGATTGCTCTTATTTTGAGACGTAATTTTAGGGAGAGGGAGGGAGGTCATCCTAAACGTGACAATTTGTGCTTATACAAAGATTGAAATAAACTTTGTTTAAGCAAGAAATTCGATTTTAAAGTAAAACAGTGCATTTTTCGGAATAAATTTGCTCAAAAAACTCTAAAATACAAAAATGAGTCATTTTGTTTTAGCAAAACAGTACATACTGCAGTAAGTAAAGCCTCGTGAACTTGAGATATATCTAGGTAACTCTTTATTTAAGGAAAAAAAAGTATCTGAAAGACATGCTCGAATAAATTATTATAAAAAGATATGGCATGCTTTTTCAGTCTCTTCACATGTTGTGACGTGGGAGGGCGGCAGATATCATTTGAAGGGCCTCAACTTTGGCTTTAGAATAGCAATAATTATAAGTACCTACATTAAAAAATACTTTACAAACATAGTTTATAGATCTATAAGTAAGTTAAATATGCATATCATTTTTCAAGATAATAATATAAAAAATACCTTATTTTTTTATATTAGTATCTTAAAAACTTATGCATATTTGCATCACTTCCTAAATATATAATTTTCAAACTTTTATTTCGTTGTTTTACGATTATTATTTAAAACTAGCTTTTAAGTCTAACGTTACTCATCCTAATTAGCTAAAACTAGGCTTTACTAAACTGATGGTCCCTAAAACGATCCATGACGTCACTAATTGATGTTGTCTTTTGATATATTTGCATGGTGATGTCTCCTTGCTGCTTGCGCACTTTCTTAATTGTTTTTTTTGTTCTTGAAATTTTGTTCTGTCTTGACTTTGATACGGAAATTTTTGTTCCTTTATAATATATAATCTCATTGTATTTGTAATTACATTTTACACGTGTACACACATTTTAATTCTTTTTAGGTTAGGTCAGGGGGATAAGCCCCAACAAGGGACATAATTGAGCATACGGTAATCAAATCAAAATTTGGTGTCAATTTTTTTTAAACATAAACCTTATTTTTTTCGGGTACTTTTTAGATTGCTATAATGTTGCAGATATTTTTTTTGGCAGCCAGTATTTCCCTAACCTGTCACATTTTTTTTTTAAACTGATTTGTCTCAACCCACACGACAAAAGGTTACATTGAAAAAAAATAAATTATGACATAAAAAATTTGAAGAAACCTGTAAATGGAACAAAAAAAAATACGGGAAACTAGATTTTATTCCCACCCGTCTTTAGGCAACGATGACGACGATTGGCCCCCCTTGAGCCATTACATAATGGCGCCCAACTATAGACCTTTGCAAGACGTTACGGCGGACAATCGAAGGTTCAACGAGAGACGAAAGAAAACCGTACGTTTTGACCACAATGACAGCAGCCGCCAGGGGTCGCAGGACTCTCACAGGGATTCGGGCATCGATACCTCGTCCACTTTTACTTCTAGCGAAGATTCGACGAGGGGAGACTTACCCAAGGTGCTTAGAACCTTGATTTTATTAGAAAGTATAAGTTAGGGTGTTTTACAAGGAATTGAGCTGGTTGCTTATTATTAAAATTGTCGTTTTCAACCAATAAAGAGCCTTAAAACGCTGTCAAAAGATGATTCAAAAACTGCTAAATCCTTCACACAGAAACTTCGCAAGCTTAAACCCTCAGATTTTACGAACCTCTATGGGTGAGTTCGTGATGACGCTCGGTAGAGCGGACGGGGACGAATGTCGTCACGAGCAGGGCGCACAGAGATTTGCTGATCATCTCGAACGCTATAGATTCAAGAATCATAACCTATAATAGTTTTCTGTTTTATTATTTTTTTTTTTTTTGAAAACTTGGAACTGCAGAAGCATTGAAGCGGAAATGGATGTTAGAAAACTTGTTTTACATTTTGCTGTGGATATGTTTTTCGGCAGCAGTGAGGAACACACAAGTGACAAGCCCAGCCTATCGATTTTATTCGCAGTTTTACCAGATCCGACCACACACTTCGCAAAAACTACAAAATTAACAAAAAAAAATTAAGGTTAAGGTATTTTTCCCTTCTCCATCTACGCGGTCGGGTCAAAACGAACGGAAAAGTGATCCTCGGGGCGCACGGGGTGTCATCGCGAACTCGTGCTATGTAGAGTCTTGCGTAAGTTCCTGTGTGTACAGACCTTAAGAGTAGATATTATTTTTTTATGACATTGACCCTAGCTTAGAAAATGTCGAAGTGTAGTTCAAAACGGGTCATGTGATATCCATACTTTTTGGTGTCAAATACACAGCAGAATTGGCGAAACTTCGAAAAGGCACATTTTGTAAAAACTGAGACACTGATTCGGAGCACTTTTTTGTTTTTTTGCTGAATAAGCCAAACTTTCTTTCTAAGGCCATCCATTCAAATGTTTGAATGTTTCGTATTAGTGGCCTTAGGAAGAGAATTAGCTTATGCGGCAAAAAATGAAGCGAGCCGCGTCTTAGCTTTTACAAACTATGTTCAAAGTTCAGCCAGTTGTGAGGTTTATTTGACTCCAAAATGTATGGATGTCACATGACCCGTTTTGTACGTCACTTCCTGAGCTAAGAATCTCTACTACGAATTTGCTCATTGGTTTATAAACCAGTAAAAATGCTGCGGCCTTATTAATCATTCTTTGTGGAACCCCTAAATGTACAGGGTGTGATAAAAATTGATACTTTTTTGTTTGGCTATCTCTTTATTATTATTATTAGTCCAATGGTATGAGAGCTCAATAAAAAAAAATGAAGATATATGTTCAAATCATTTATTAAAAAGTTATAGCCACACAATTAAATTTAATATTAGATAGTAGACCCGCTTTAAAAAAGTTATCATAAGGTGAAAAAAAAGTATAGTATAATAACAGGTGAGAGTGAAATAAGCATATATAAAATGACTAGAAATCCCTAAAAAACAGTTTAACAGTTTTTTTAAATTATTTTTAATATGATTGCATGAGTTTATTATTTACAAAAGATTCCGCAAAGCATGGCTTCAATATTTTTTCTGAAAAATTCTGATTGTTTACAAAAGAGTTTCTGTGTTTTTCAGCATAAAAAGTTGTATTTCTGTACTGCTATACATGTTTAATTTCGTTTTTAGTTGTATTGCCCGATATTTGTACGTTTAAAAATAGTTTTTCCTCGTACCTAACAATATTATGTGGATTTGATATTGGTTAGCCAAATATACAGGGTCTTACAATGGGATAGCTGAGGCCGAAATAAGCACGGATTAAGCTTTAAAAGATTCTATAATGAAAAATATAGTGTGGAACAGAAACAAAAACATTCCTATAAACTCCTTTTTTTTTAGTTCCACTGTGTGGGCGCCAAGGGATTCACATATTTTCAGACTGAGGCCCTTTACCCACGCGAAAGATCCTTCATTTCATTAAAAAGTCAAGCTCATTTTTCATCTTTCTCATATACATATTAGAACCAGCATAGACTTGCCTGCCCGTTTCGCAATTTTTACTAAATGGTGAAGGATGTCGGTAAGGCTTTAGCGGCAGCAAGTAAGAAAAATCGGTACTTTGGGCGCTGGGGCGATAGTAAAGTCGTTTCCAATAAAAAGGTATTTTTTGCGAACCCTGTACACTTTATATTTTAAAATTGGGTGTCAATTACTTTCGGAAGAATACAGTAAAATTTGATTAAAAATAGGAAAATATATGATATCTCAAAAACATTAAGAGATGGACATAGAAGTGCAATGTCAAATGTATTTTGAATTTTATGAAGAATCCAAAAAAGCCTGGGACACTCATCTTGGGACACCCATTTATATAGTGTATTTCATCAGCTTCAAATTAAAAAAAGTTCAGCTTTTGAAAAACATTTTGAAGCATACCAATTTATTTTAGACCTTCAGTAAAGTCGCAGGGCCAGGAGTCCCTTTACGATTGCTGGCTCTACAATCCATTAATATAAAAAATAAAAAAGCAAATTAACAATACAAAAAAAAAATGAAATAAACATTGAAATTTATGGTCCATACTTTAGATTTTTCGAAGACATTCAAATTTCGACACATTTTAAGTATTAAGAGTCACATTCGGCATTTTATAGACACATCCGGGGTAAAACATAAGTAATTTTATATCACATTACATATAATTTTAATATCTTTTAACCACCTAATATCCATTCTTTTAATAATTCATTTTCTACCCTATTTGTTCTTTTTATGTAATCCGAAATTATAATAATTTATGGTGAAGTCCATCCCAAAAATATCAGCTCTTCCAAAATTCTTGCCCCTTTTTTCCGTGAGCTCTCCTACTACTTTCACACAAAAAGAAAAACAAAGGTCGATTATTTTTATGAGGATATTTTTCAGATTAATAAATTAGTTATTAGTTTGAGGTATATTCCAGCAAGTAATGCAAGTATGAGGTTGTTGAAAAATGTGCATCAACGCGCGTAGGATTGGATTGATAAATAGAAGTGGGAGGGGTACGCCTACCCCTTTTCGTTAATTGAATAACCCTTATTCTAAAATTGTCCGCCTACAACGGCTCATTACATTGGGATGTGCCTTGAGCGTTTTGCATCAGTGTTATTAATAATAGTAATTAAATTATTACCCACTGTCCTCGATTCAGTCATCGATCTTCTCAAAACCATAATGGTGGGATTTACTAAAAAGGTTAATCTATTTTAGATCGGTCCTATGTTTAAGTGAAATGTTTGGTTTTAAGTATTTTAAACCAACCCTCCTTTAGTTTTGGACATAGTTTGATTTAGAAGAAGAATTTTCATATTTTTTTTATTAAATAGTCATCTTAACACAATCCTTTGTTGGATTTAAGAAGAAATATTCAATTTAAAAAAAAAATAAAAAAAATAAAAACCCAAGCGAAGTTTCAATAGTAAACACTCTGTAGAACAAATTAAAATTGGAGTTATATGTCACTCTAATTAAAACTTACCCTTGTTAATTAATTTTTCCAATTAGTACCTGATGTCACACAACGATTTAGATGGGTAATAATAAAATAAGGAGTAGATTAATTTTGTATTTATTTAAAAGGTGTTTTTATTTATGAAATGTATTAAAAAACTTAAATGCAAGTTTTGTTTACATTTCTGTCAACGTCGAAATGTCAGTTTCCAAATATTATCTGCGTTCAAATCCAAAACAACGAGTTCGGATCTCTTACCTCTGCTGCACCTTGGCTTGCACCAACCTCTACTGATGAAAGCTACAGCTTTAAAAATGAGTGGGCTTTTGAGTAAGGAAAGTTTTCTTGACTGAGCTTTTAGATAACCTCAATGTTTTAATTTCAGTTTGTAAATAAATTAATATAGTTGTTTTGAGTTTTTTGGTTTTAAAATTTAGTACCCCCCACAGGTGTATACTTGATTTCAAAAAAATTCATATATGCATTTTTTCCTATGCCACAAAATTTAGCTTTCCATTAGTATATACTATTATAAGAAACCACCAGCTTAGTATGCCTGACAGCTTAAAATTCAGTGTGACATCCTTAAAAATGCCACAGATATCAACATTTACAAAAGTTCAAATTATCACTGGTCTATAAGAAGAGCGGCCACCCATTTTGGAGTTGATAAAATGACGATAATGCGATGGAAAAAGCGCTGGATTGAAAATAATTCTACGAATAGGAAAGATGGATCAGGACGACCAAAAGTAAGTTCTGAAGTGCAAGATGAGAGACTTATTGACCATCTCAGATAAAATCCTTTTTCAACGTCGGTTGAAGCAAATAAAAGAGAAATAGAAGAGTAAGGCAATCAGAAGTCTCTTGTCAAGTTGCTGCAAAGAAGCCTTTTCTAACAGAAGAACAAAAACAGGCCAGAGTGATTTTTGCACTGAACAACGTTCTTCGTGATAATGACTTCTGGGAGAGGGTGGTTTTCACTGACGAAAAAATTTTTCAATCATCTTCAAGCGGCAGGAGAATTTTGGTTTATCGTCCACCAAATTCTAGATTTGACCCTGAATATACAAACCAAATTAAAAAAGCTGGACATTTTTCTGTAAACATGTGGGGCTGGTTTAGTGCTAGAGATTTGGGTTTTTTTTTGGAGAATCGAAGGAAGATTCAATAGTGAACGATATATTGAAATCATTAAAAACGTTATGCTGTTATCTGTACAGGCTTTACATGAAAATAATGACTTCGTTTATCAGCAGGACAACTGTCCAGTACACAAGGCTAATGTTGTTCGCCAATGGTTTCAGAATAATAATAATATAGAAACACTTCCTTCGCCAGCCAACATCCCTGACCTTAACCCAGTGGAAAATATATGGGGTAGAATCGTTAAAATAATATACCAAAGGAATTGGAGACCATGAAATGCTGAAGAGTTAAGCGATGCTATTTATCGCGCATTAGATCAGCTCTTAGAAGACCATCAGTATTTTCAAAATTTAACCTTTTCAATGCCCAGACGTTTGCAGCTCTTAAAAGAGAAAAATGGTGATCCTATTAAATACTAAATTATTTATTTTAGTTCTTTTTTAAGTTAAAGTAATTAGTATTAAGTTTACCATCGTTTTTGTCCTAATCCAAGTTTCCTATTCGTCGAATTGTTTTCAACCCAGCGCTGTTTCCATCGTGTTATTGTTATTTTTTCAACTCCAAAATAGGTTACCGCCCTCTTTATAGAACAGCCTTCGTCCGTTACTCGAGTGACAATTGGATATTGTTCAATAAAGACTTTACTAAAACATTGTTTTTGCTGATTTTTTAGTATTATGCAAAATTTAATATAAAAATAAGGTTGCCTTTAATTTAAGTAAAAACATATTTTCAGTTTTAGAGACCTTTTTTAAACAATATGACAAAGTACCACAACTTTTGAAGTTTCTAGGCATTTTAGCTGGTAGTCCGTATATATTATACACTTTTAGACTTTGTGACTGCATGTATGCGTTTTTTTTGAAATCAAGTGTACATATTTAGACCTGTGTGGGCTACTATTTTAGATCTTAGTAAATCCCACTGTAAAAGTCCGATGGTATACATGACGTGAACATATCCTGGTAAAAACTCCAGATTAAACCTTAGTTTAAACTTCAGTTTAATCTTTGGATTAAACAACCATTGGTAAAGAAGTTGCTCAATTTTATAAGTCGCAGTTAAACCAAACTGTTGGATTAGCTGTAGGATTAGGAGCACAACAAGTTTTTTTTTAAAGAAAAGATCAAAAGATCTTGGTTAGAAACAACGAAAATTCAGACTTGGATGAGCATCCCACACCCAAAGAACCAAAGCGAAAAGAGAAATGATCAAACGATGTTTCGCCCTGGGCAAGCCCACGCTGGTTGACCAGGACATCATCATATATAGCGAATTCACTAAGTACACTATCGCCATCATAAAAGTGGTACACAATACTTTTTGTTGTAATACCTTGGTCTATTTTTACAAACAATGTCACCCATTAGTATATTTTTCTTAAACTGTCAAAGTATGTCATTCTGCATTTCAGTCTGACAAATAAAGAAAAAAATGCCTCCACAAATTTCTTTATTTGATAAAGCCTAAAGCCTGACAAAACTACAACTAGGATGGTCAATTAGGGACGTGGCTAGATATTATGGACGCAGTAAAACCATGATTATAAAAATTAAAAAACGATGGGAAGAAGATCAGACACAACAAGAGGCTGGTTTATTGAAAGTTTCAACTGAACAAGATTATGACCTTATCGCTTTTATGGAAGAAAACCCTTTTGCATCTGTTGCCCAGACAAAGAGATCAACCCAATTTCCAGGATTTGTAAGAGTGGCACGAAATCGCGTAAGGAAAGACTCTAATTTAAGATGTCTTGTGGCTGCTAAAAAAATTAAACTTACGAATGAAAAAACAACAGGCCAGGATACTTTCTCCCCTAAATTACTCTTTAAAGTAACCAGAGTTTTGGCGAAAGGTAATACTTTCCGATGAAAAAGTTTTCCAGTCCTGTAGTTACAGAAAACCAATTTGGGTGTATCGTCCAAAAACGTCAAGAACGCGCTATGAGGAAAGATACATTGCTGGTGACAACGATCGCACTGGAAGATTTTCGATAAATATGTGTGGTTGGATTTCTGCTAGAGGTCATGGTGCTCTATTTCGAATCAATGGAAGGATCACAGCACAGGTTTACGTGGACATTTTAGAGCCGTCACAGAACTTCAACAAGACAACTGCCCTGTTCATACGGCCAGAATTTGCCAAACTTGGTTTCGGAAGCAAACTATTGAAGTTTTGCCTTGGCCTGCGGAAACCCCAGACGCCAACCCTTTCGGAAAATATCTGGGGTTTAATTTCAAAAAAGCTGGAAAGCTGTGCCGGAAAATCAACATCACTTAAATGGTACAATTCGGGTGAATGGCGCAATGGCTATATATTAAAATTTATATGTTTCTATTGTTTTATAATTTTCGTTACAGTTGTGTTTTTTTAATTTTGGTTACAGTTGTTTTATATATGCGTTAGCGTATTATTTTAATAAAAAAATAATTTTTGAAAGCAATCTTTGATGTCAATATTTTGATATTTTAGTACAAGTCTGTCACAAAATATAATCCGGTAGTTAACTATACAAGTTAAAAATTACCTATGTTTATCACGTAGGTACCACTTTTATGATGCCGATAGTGTACTTCACTTTTTTTACCAAAAAATTTTCAATAATTACAATTTTAAGGTTAGAATCTTTCGGTAACTATTAAACTGAAGTTTAACCCACACCCAGACCGCCGCCACCGAATTTGGGCTGGTATAGTACTCTTACCAATTTATCACCAATTTGGACAAGGGCACCGATTTGCAGCCCTAATCTTATCCAAATCTAGCTAGCCAACGTTAAACTACGTAATACGTGCAAACGTTCGGAATCCGCCTCCATTCTTCGTTGGCCATGTAACCAAAACTGACTTAAAAGAAGAATGACAGTTAAGCTGAACATAACCTAGAAAAATATTTTCCGTTTTTCCTTGTTTTTTGCTTAAAATCATTTTAAAATTGTATTTATTAAAGCACTGAATGAGCTCGAACCTGTTTCGCAGATGTGGGAGAAGGACAATTGTTGGTTCCCCATAAAAAAAGCGACATTAAACAATATCAGTGTGACCCCACTAATGCTCCAGATAAAGTGGACTGGAAGAAATATAAGTGCGAGCTGAAGGTCCATCAGATTTTTGGTTAGCAGCAAGCCAACAAATAAGGGCCCTGAAATGCGACGTTGATTAAGGTAACAAGGACGACGGCTTTGAAACATTGCCTATTTTGACATCGTTTAAGGTTCGCATATGCGTACCTGACAACGTAAACGTCGGATTTTATTACAAAAGACGTTTGTCGTTTGACTTATTAGTAGACAACTTTATTTTGTACCTAATACGACATTACTTTATGACAGATTAGGTTGAAAGACGGATAAATGCTACTAGGATAGAATCTTTCGGTAACTATTAAACTGAAGTTTAACCCTCACCCAGACCGCCGGTAACGGTTAAACCAAAGCTTGTTGGTAAACTGCACCTATAAAATGTAAAAAAGTCGACACCCGTGGTTTAAACTGAGTTTTGACGTTTAAGTTTGAGTTGGAAAATTGCGCCTAAACGCGTTTTTCTCCGCTCTACTTTTTTCAAAAAAAGAAAAGATAGGAGTCGAATATTTTTTTACGTAGTTTCCAACTGAAAAATTTGGAGGAACTCTAATGCAAAAATTATTTTACCTTAAAAAAAAAATGGTGCTAGAAAGCACGGATAGTCCACCATACAATCAATTATTTGAAGATTTGAACCTTATAACAAATTTTTTGGGTAATATTTACGAAAACCAAAATCTGAAAAACGCATACCAATATCTGCTTTACTTCTAAAGTTATTATTTTTTAAATATATTTCAACGTTTTTTTAAATAACTCGGAAACTAAAGCTTCCACGAATTTGGACTTTATAACAAAATTTGTAGTCCATATACATTGAAACTTAAATCTGAACACCGTATATTGCTACTTGCTTTTGTTCCAAAGTTGCAATTTTTTTAAATTATTTATCACCCTTTTCCCCCCTTCAACCGCCCACCACCCTACCCAAAAGTTAGTCAGTTCATGGTCAGCCGATAGAGAATTTTTGTACGAAACTTTGTTAAAATCTATTAAGGCGATCTTGAGTTATCATGTATACAGACAGACAACTTTTTTTTCGTCGATTAAGGTGTTCTGGAACCTTAGAAACTCATTTTTGACTATTGAAAATTAAGAAAAGTCAAAATTACTCATACTACGTCCTTATAATATTGATACTGAATTTTGACACACCCTGTGTAGACTGGAAAATGATGGCTAGAAAAACGACAAATGTAAATCTAGCCGGCAGCCAAAACTATAAGCTGCCAACTAGAAATAAGGCAGTTGTTTTGTTAAATTCGAAATTTATCGCTGCGGTCTCAAGACGTACTCGATTTTGTCATGCAAAATGTAACTCACTGGGGACCTCTCATAGAAGGAATAAAGGAGACGCTTCTTTAAAGACAAATAGGCCAGTTTATTATAAAACGTAGGCAGTAGACGCATTGCCCCATATTTATTTGATATAATATTTTGAGTTACTTTATTGCAGTGGCTTGACAGAAGAAAATTTAAACGTATTTTTTGAGCACCATTTTTTGGTCGGGCCAATTTACCAATAACTTCGCCAACAACGATAATAAAATGATAACCGTATACTTTGATAGAACCAATCAATGCCATTATGGATTCGTTAAAATGTTGTCCGCAGAATTCTTACTTCCAGGAAAGACAGATATTTTCGACAGGAAGATGGTCTACTCATGGCACATCTTGGCAGAGACCCAAACTAGGGCTCAGATACAAGGACAACATATTTATCATTTGGAAAAAGTTGTTAAAATTTCGGAAAAATTCCCTGATTATAAAAAGATTACTCTATAAAAAAATCACTTGGCTTAATCTGCGTCTTTTTCCACTTTGCCAAATTTTTGAATTAAGTTAGCATTACGTTTTATGAAAAAACGGTTTGTTTACCCTACAGCGGCCATATTGAATCGGCCATATTATTTTTGTTGGACTGCCCTATATATATATGAGAGTTCGAAATAGCCTTTTTGGTGTAGATTTTTACGCAAATCCCTAGAAAACTCTCATAGAAAGGATAAAGGAGATGCTTCTTTAAAGACAAATAGGCCAGTTTATTACAAAATATAAGCAGTAGCCGCGTTGCTATATAATGTATTTAATGTATATTTTAAGTCGTTATATTAAGTCGTTATACTGGGTGGTATGATTGGTATTATTAGAGTAGCATTGAGGTCAAGTTGCAATAATTAAGTAAAGAAATTTGGGACAGCGCCTAAAAAAAATAACTGATTTTTTAGGGAATCCAAAAATGCCATTTTCTATTCTTACACTCCATCCACTTACACTTGACATTGTGGGATTAGCTTAAACAACGTTCTTGAAAAATCAAGGTCAAGGCAACGATTTTGATCCTATTATTTCATTAATATCTAATCTATCTTGGGGATGCATGTTACGCCACTGGGCCATTCTGAAATTTTATTATGCGATTTAAGTTAACTTACAATTTTTAGTTTGTGCTTCAACGCTGAAATCATGACAGTACCTGTTTATGTGAGATTTTTTGCTAAAAGTCAAACCGGCTCCTTCTCGCTGATTGAGTTTGGTGAGGTTGAATTAAAAAGAAAATCGTTGCCAAATCTGTTTCCTCCGAACAAAAACCAAAAAAAATGAGGTTAAAAATTAGGTCACGTGGTTTCAAGCATCACTAGCGAGAAGGAGCCGTGCTTGACTTTTAGCATCTCGTTATGCAAGTGCCTTACAAAATTTTGTTTATTTAAAAATTTTAATATTTTGGTCTATTAGTAAAATCAGTGTAACTATTAAAATGCTAAACTCTTTTATACCTTTATCAAAAACACGTTTTTAATTCGCATATAGTTTTTTTGGTTACCAATGCCAAAAAAAACGTTTAGTGCTGCGAAAGTAGTAGTTTTAACAACTAGTGGCTAAAATAGTGCTTTTTTTACAAGCGTTGGTTTAAATAACGAGCGTATATAGCGAGGTATTTAAAAACGCGAGTAAAAAAAGCACAGTTTAGCCGCAAGTTGTTAACACTATTTTTTTTTTAATACCTTTATCAAAAGATCCAAGAAAAACAGGAAAATACTTTTAAAAATCTCGAACGAAGAGCACCTCTCCCAACACACCACCTTTACACTATAAATCATGAGGCTGGTAAATGAAATAACTATGGTTTCTATAGCGATGTGCCTTTTTACTCCATGACAGTTTGATATTTTGACGATGTTTTTAAATGATGCTTTCGTAAATACTTGGTGAAAACTGGCAGAAATGGCTTAATTTTTAGGCAAGAATAATTAGATTTTTTCAATATTACTATATTCCGCTATTTCTCTTTAATTTTGGGTAAAAAACGGAACGAAATCTTTGATTGCACCCGTGATCAAAAAATAATTTTTTTTTTGCATGGGTAACCAAAAAAGCCATGCTTTAGTTATCTGCAGACAGTATAAAAAAAACTTTATTTTACAAACAGATATCCAAAAGTTAGATGTAAAAACAGTAAGAATATTGCCGTCCTTAATTGATAGGTAGTTTATAAAAATGGTGATTTTTTGAATATTGTTAACAACTCCTAGGCCTCGTTTTGAAATTTTTTGAAGGCATTCCGGTTTTTTTGACAAAAAATCCATGGATCCATTAAATTTGTCAACGCTACGTTTATGCGATATTGGGAAAGTCACGTCCAAAAATACTTAAACCAATTTGTTTTCATGAAAATGTGTTACACTAAATGAATAACGAAAATACAATTTTTCCTCATAATATTGTTTGGTCTTAATTTGTGTACAGAAGCATGCTATAAATGTGTCGCACCCCCTCCTTCCTTCTACGAATCCACTACCAAAACAACTCCCTTTTTCCTCACACGCATGCATCCTGTCTTTCCTCACAATATTGTTTGGTATTAGTTTGAGACCTGAAGTATGTGTACATAGTGTGTCGCACTCCTCTCCTACCCCTATGGACCCACAACCAAAACAGTTCCCTTTTTTTCACATGCAGCATCCTGTTTCATGGCAAGTCTCGGCAGACGGGTCTAAAATGATCGGTCACATGATATTAAGAAGAAATAGTAGAGACGCCACCGTGGGTTCCAGCGCCTCTATCCTGGGACTCAAAGTGATCGGTGGCAAAATCTTGGAGAACGGAATGAAAGGGGCTGTCATTGACAAAGTGAAAAAGGGCAGTATTGCTGATGTGGAAGGGCAACTTAAACCAGGTAAGGTGTTTTTTTACGCAAAGTTTGACTCCTGTTTTTGTGTGTATGTGTGTCTGTGCGTATGTAGCTCTCGAAGCAGTAATCCGATTTCGATACAGTCTTTTTGGGTCCCTTACGGAGTCTTCTTAACTATGTTCGGTAAAAAAAGGCTGTGTAGTTTCAGAGATAATACGATTTCTACACGCAGATGTTTTTAAACCCTTTAAATTTACACTTGATTTTAAAAAAAACGCATACATGCAGTCACAAAATTGACCTTTCTAAAAGTGTAAAATATACAGACCGCTTCAAGCTACTGCGAACATAGGGCGAAAGTCTAATTTGCCAGTGTACGTACATGCAGAGACACCGCACGCCTATCAGTGAAGCAACCAACACTCGCTGCCGTTCGCCGCCGTTCGCCTTGTATTTAGTACGCCTCTAACCACGGTGCTGTGTGTAGCGTAGTATGTAATTTTCTTATTTTTTGTCACTGATAAATAAGAGCGTTTTATTGTCAACTGCTCAGATTTATCAGTGACGACGTGTTACAATGAAAATAATAAGGAGAAACAAAATAAAAGCAAGTTCTCAAAATAAAATAATACATTCTAAAAACCAAAAAGATTCTCCCAGTCAAAAAAAAATTAAAGCAAATGTTCGAAAAGTCCTCCTTGCTCGGCTAGACAATATCCGAGCCTACTATAAAAACCCCTTCCAACGTTTCCAAGCATGTTAGGGGTGATAATTTGAAAAGCTTCTTCAAAAACAGATAGAAGTCATTAGGAGCAAGATCGGGAGATCGAGCTGGCCATAAAATAGTTCCGCGTGTACTTATAACACGATTAGGAAATACATTATCAAGATATTCCCTAACAAGGCCAACATTGTGAGCGGAACAACCATCTTGTTGAAACCATGTTTCACCAAATCTTACACCTAACAACTGCCTAGCAGTTGGAATAATGTGCTGCTGCAGTAGATCCAAGTATCTAGGACCATTCAAATTGCAATTGCCGATAATAAAAAATGGCCCAATTACGTGTTCCCCTACAATACCCCCCCCCCCCCCCAAACATTTAGTTTTTGGGGATACTGTGTTCTTACGTCAAAATACAAATGCAAATTTTCCCTCGACCAATATCGAACGTGTGTTGGGTTATGACGATTTGACCATTTGACCATCTGCACTTTTTCGGCAACTTCGTAGACATCCATTTTTAGTTTTAAAAATGTATTATTTCAATTAAGAACTTACCCATCTGTTTCTCGAGCAAGGCAGAAATAAAACAAAATAATAAAAACAAAATGTATTTCCAAAAGATAACACTGCAACGTGCTTCGAATCCACCTCGGTCTTACGGCACGGAGAGTAAATTGGACTTGATTCCCCCTATGTTCGCAGTAGCTTGAAGCGGTCTGTATACGGACTACCAGTTAAAATGCCTAAAAACTTCAAAAGTACGACAATTTGTCATATTGTTTAAAAAAGGTCTCTATTAAATTTTGCATAATACTAAAAAATCAGCAAAAATAATGTTTTAGTAAAGTCTTTATTGAACATTTTGGAGTTGATAAAATAATAATAATACGAATAAGAAACTTGGATTAGGACAAAAACGATGGTAAACTTGATACTAATTATTTTAACTTAAAAAAGAACTTAAATAAATAATTTAGTATTTAATAGGATCACCATTTTTCTCTATTACAAGCTGCAAACGTCTGGGCATTGAAAAGGTTAAATTTTGAAAATACTGATGGTCTTCTGAGAGGTGATCCAATGCGCGATAAATGGGATCGCTTAACTCTTCAGAATTTCGTGGTCTCCAATTCCTTTGGTATATTATTTTAACGATTCGCCCCATATATTTTCCATTGGGTTAAGGTCAGGGCTGTTGGCTGGCCAAGGAAGTGTTTCTATATTATTATTATTCTGAAACCATTGGCGAACAACATTAGCCTTGTGTACTGGACAGTTGTCCTGCTGATAAACGAAGTCATTATTTTCATGTAAAGCCTGTACAGATGGCAGCATAACGTTTTCAAGGATTTCAATATATCGTTCACTATTGAATCTTCCTTCGATTCTCCAAAAAAAAACCCAAACCTCTAGCACTAAACCAGCCCCACATGTTTACAGAAAAATGTCCACCTTTTTTAATTTGGTTTGAATATTTGGATTCAAATCTAGAATTTGGTGGACGATAAACTAAAATTCTCCTGCTGCTTGAAGATGATTGAAAAATTTTTTCGTCAGTGAAAACCACCCTCTCCCAGATGTCATTATCACGAAGAACTTTGTTCAGTGCAAAAATCACTCTGGCCTGTTTTTGTTCTTC
Organism: Oxystoma pomonae; assembly: GCA_963921995.1. Lineage (NCBI taxonomy): Eukaryota > Metazoa > Arthropoda > Insecta > Coleoptera > Brentidae > Oxystoma > Oxystoma pomonae. Next base: position 113,824,133 of record OY998166.1, on the reverse strand, counting down.
TATTAGAAAAGGCTTCTTTGCAGCAACACGACAAGAGACTTCTGATTTCGTTATTCTTCTATTTACTGTTGCTAAATAACCCGGAAATAATGTTACATTAGCTGCTTCAACCGACGTTGAAAAAGGATTTTGTCTGAGATGGTCAATAAGTCTCTCCTCTTGCACTTCAGAACTTACTTTTGGTCGTCCTGATCCATCTTTCCTATCTGTAGAATTATTTTTAATCCAGCGCTTTTTCCATTGCATTATCGTCATTTTATCAACTCCAAAATGGGTGGCCGCTCTTATAGATCAGCCGTCTTCTATAACTCGAGTGATAATTTGAACTTTTGTACATGTTGATATCTGTAGCATTTTTAAGGATGTCATACTGAATTTTAAGCGGCTGGTCTATAAGAAGAACAGCTAATCATTTTGGGTTTGATAGAATGACGATAGTACGATGGAAATAATTTGATGGATAGAAAACATGGATCAGGACGAAAGTTGTAAGTTTCGAGACAGAAGATGAAAAGCTTATCGACCACCTCAGACAAAAATCCTTTTGCCGCATCCGTTGAAGCATCTAATGTAACGATGTTCTCAGGATCCTTATCGACTATTAACAGAAGGATTAAAAAATATAAAATTTCTTATCGAGTGGCCGCAAAAAACCTTTTTTAACAGAAGAACAAAAACAGGCCAGAGTTGTTTTTGCATTAAATAATGTTCTTCATGATGATTACTTCTGGGAGAGGGTGGTCTTCACAGATAAAAAGATATTTCAGTCATCTTCGAGCCGTAGAAGAATTTTAGTGTATCGTTCACCAAATTCTAGATTTGATCCAAAATACACCAACCAAATTAGGAAAGCTCGACATTTTTCAGTGCATATGTGGGGCTGGTTTAGCGCTAGTGGTTTGGGTATATTCTGACACATCGAAGGAAGATTTAGCAGTCAAAGATATGTCGAGATTCTTGAGGATATTATGTTGCCGTCTGTGCAGATGTTTTACAAAAACAATGACTTCGTTTACCAGCAGGACAACTGTCCCATGCCCACGGCTAATGTTGTTCGCCAGTGGTTTAAAACAATAATATTGAAACTCTTCTTTGGTCGTCCAACATCCCTGATCTCAACCCAATAGAAGATATTTGGGACTGACTGAAAATTATTTATTAGAGAAACCGGAGACCACAAAATGCGGACGAGTTGAAGATTTTTAAAATTTAAGTTTTTCAATGCCCAGGCGTTTGCAGAGTGTTAATTTAAAAGAATGATGCGCCCTCTAAATACTAATTTTTGTTGTAGTTTTAAGTAACATTTAATATTAAATTGTTTTCAATCCGTTATTATCGTCATATGGACCAGCCGTCTTCTGTAACTCGAGTGATAATTACTCTTTTGCAATTTGCTGTTTATATGGCGATTTTAATCCGAGATTAATTTTTAGAAACAAGAAACTAAACTCAAAACCTTCTTTTGCATTGCGTAGTCGGGTAATAAGGTTATTTGTTTCATATTAGGGATTTTTTTTTATTTAGAGGCCTTTTTATTTTTGAGTTTATAAATATTACACGCTGGTCGTGTGTTTGAGTATATATTAATTAAATAAAAAAGTTAAAGTTTGAGATATAGGGAAAAATGCATGTATCCGTTTTTTTTTTTAAATCAAGAGTAGATTAGAAAAAGTTTAAAATTTGCTATCGAACTCCTTTTGAAAGTATCTAATCATTTTTTAAATTTGAAGAGTGTGATTAAGCTAAATAATAAACATTTAGCGATATTACTTGACGTTTGAGGAGCGTTTGAGACAGTAAATCATGCCCTACTTCTGGTTTTAGGCGACGAGGTAATAGAATGGAACGGTAGGCTGTTGCAAGGCAAGACTTACCAAGAAGTAGCTGATATTATAGCTGAGAGCAAACACGAGCTGAGCGTCGAGCTGATTGCTTCCAGAAGTATGGACAGCAGGAGGTCGGCTGCGCAAGCTGGGTGGCGGCAATCGGCTTCAGCCAATAAAGGTATGCAGTATGAGAAGTGCACTGACGACGAATTTGGGTCAAGCTCTTCCTTAAATGCGCTTTTTTTTGTTGTTTTTTTTGTGAATTTTCACGAGAAAAAATATATATTAACATTCTTATACATTTCAATATATAAATACACATTTTCTTTAAAAAAAAAGTTGCAAAGATTTTTTTTGGAACCAAGAAAAATGTTTAAACTGCTAATCGAATCAAGTGAAAACGTACGCGTTTCCAGAACGATGAGTAGGATACTAAAATGTTTTTGTTTTTCTTTCTCTTTAACCGATTAAAAAAATATTATTCATAATTTCTTTTTTATTCGAGAGCTCTGGTTTAATCCTATTTTATTCAAACATACGTCCCACTCCACTTTCACGAGAAAACTGAAAAAAATATAATATCAAAGGTAGATATTAAAAAAGTCTGAAAGGTATATTAGAAAAGCCCACGTAACTATGAGAAACTATAATGACCCAAGGGTCGCAAAATATGTAATAATAATAACTTTTAAAAACAAAGAAAATACTGTTAAAATCAGGGTTGGTCCTGGACAAGGCCAAAGACGGCGCATGCCTAACGCAGTCTGCTAGCGCCCAGAGGATTTTTTGGCTAACTTGATTGGGGGAGTTATTATAGCTATGGCTTTTTTTTAAGTGGGTAAAAAACTGGCTTAACCTAAATGTACCTAGCTTAAACTGTGATAAAACTAAATGTCTACCCTTTTTTTATTAACGAAAGAACAAACCCTAATTTTAAAAGCCTGATTATACACGAGTGTAGTAACGAACATGTAACGAAAATATTGAGGTAATTGACAGCCTTAGCACGCTGAGAAACTAGCTTCAAAGCTTAGAAAAATAAATTTTATGTTCAGAAAACTTCGTAACATCCTAAATATCTCACATCTTAAAATGATATAACATGCAATCTTTGGATCAATACTTCAGTATGGGATACTCATCTGGGGAAGTACTCCAAAAAAGATGTATAAAAATAATTTTGCAAAAAAATTAATTGTATCCAACATATCAACTTTTTCAAGACTTCCCAGTACTTAGATTGAGACAGTTATATGCAAGTAAAGTCTTACGATATATAAAAAAGTATCCTGATACTATATGCATCATACACTCCAACCAATATAGAACCCGACAGGTAACACAAAATATCACTGAGATACCAAATAAACATAAAAGATTAACTCAGAAGTGTATAACCTACATGGCACCAAAAATATTTAACCTTTTAACTGCCGATCAAAAAATCTGTCAAAATTACAAAAATCAAAAAAATTTTAAAACATTTATAACATCAATTAATTATGAAAGCCTTAAATCCCGTTTTCCGTAAAGGAAACTATTCAAAAATACCAAAAAAATTAAACAAGCAGAGTCACTTATTCTAATTCTAATTCGACTAAAATAAATCCATTTAAGTTCTTTTTTCTTTTGGATCTTTTTTTACATATAAACTAAATCTTAAGAAATGATTTAGCATTAGTAGGTATAGTAGTTATATCGCACTAAGAGTATATATTGAAGAATGTGGGAAAAGCTACGCGCTGGCAAAAGTACTGCCTTAGTAGCAATCCCTTTCTACTTTATTCATATTCCTTAAAATTTTTATTTTATTTTTATTTATTTATTTATTTAATCAGATTTTATATTAATTGTAAATATTTTTTGTTTTTTTTATCTCGGATTTTGAATAAAGTATTCATTCATTCATAGTTATATTATATGGAGTAGCCCTTCACCACTAAAAATTGAAAACCAACAAATTTAACTGACCTGACGGACTTTTTTTTGCGTTTATTATTATTATTTATATATGTACACTTAATAGTCTAATCAAAAAAAGGATTTTCTTTTTAGACTGTAGGAGGCTAGCAGAGGGTAAGTAGACACGCAAACACTATAAATACGAGCACAAAACACACTATTTGCTAACCTAACACATCCCTTACCTAAAGTTTTTTCCCGATTGTACACCACACCTATTTTTATTGTTATTTATTAGGTAATGTATATTTTGTTTTCTCTTTTGTCTTTTTACATTTTTTCGAACTATTTTATATTTAAATTTTTAAATAGTGTTTTAGGTTTAATATTTTTAAACTTATATGGGAGCAACAACTGTGTGTGTTTCGGACTCGTGTTTTCGTGACATTTCTCAACCCAACTTCAACGGGACCATTGATTATATAATCGCTAAAGATCCTAATTTTAGCGGTTATATAATCAAATATAGGACAAAATTTCTTTCTCGTGAAAAACAATCATTGGTTGTATTTTGACGGTTCGTTTTATTTTTTTTTCAGGTCAAGCTTGTCACTGGCCTCCGGAAACGGAGGTTTACGAACGACCCCACGTCCTGGTGACGTCACCCGGGAGTCCAGATCGACAGGAAGGTGCGGCGTCGTTGCATGGTCCCACTAGCGTCGGCGGAAGGATACAGGTAAAAAGACACCTTTTGCACCTCTTATGAAAACCCCTTTAGGCGATTTTATCGCTTAATAACGCGTTGTGACATAGCTAACGTCACGTTATTTTTAAGGCTATAGTTTCTCCCCAGATTCTCAGTTAAAAAAAGTACAACTGGCAACGCCTTGTTCTTAAATTTTTTTAATCTTTTGCCAGAGTGCACAGGGAAAACTAAACATCAGAATTAGCTGAAATTTTGCAGGGGTGATCATTTTAAATGCTTAACAAAACTATCTGAAGGGGAAGAGGAAACAAAAACAAAACAAGTATCTGCTGAATATCAGTGATAAAATTAATTGCGAATAAAATAATCGCCGTAGTAATAAGATTTTAATGTGTGTGTTTATGTCTTTTTAAAAGCTTTTAACTAAAACTGTACGTGTCCTTTTTTAAAATAAATGCCTTTTTACCAAAAGATGACGTTTACTAGTAATAAAATAGACATATGAAACGGCCGTCTTGAATGTAAGTCTGTTTTTTATTTTTGTGTTTTTTTTTTCTCACATCTTTTACATTTGATTGTTGTTATTGTTGTATGTTTTTTTTGTCTTCTCAAACTTATACTAAAAAAATTAAAAAATTTTACGTTTTACTTTTTAAACTTTGCTGGTTGTATAATAACTTTTTTCCTTGTTTTAACAAAAATTCTTTTAAAACCACACTACTTTTATTGTACATACAATTCTAAAAACTTCTCAAACTTATACTAAAAAATAAAAAATCTAACGTTTTACTTTTTAAAGTTTTGCTGGTTGTATAATAACATTTTTTAACAAAAATTCTTTAAAATCCACACTATTTTTATTATACACTCAATTTTGGAGCCCTGAAGAAGCAAATAAATTTTGCGAAACCATTCCAAAAAAAGGACGTTTCATTAATAAGATCCCTCAATCTATAAACCTTTTTTCTAAAAGCCTGTGCACTCCGGAAAAGAAAACCGATCAACCAATCACACTTCATTGAATTTGGGATACTCATGCAGTTCAAGCGTTCAACAAACAAAATCTGTTTAGTATTTTGAATAATTTTTAGTTCGTCTGGAATATTATTGTATAATTTTATTGATATGTGACTAACGCCGGTATTATACTATAAAATTTATTTATCAAAAATCTTTTATAAAAGATATTTGATGACACATTTTACAGTGTAATACCATATTTTATAAAATATTTCTTTTATTTACTTTAACATAATACTAGTTTAACGAGCGTCCTAACACGACTATAATGGACCATTCACGCTCCTAGGATAATAATGAAGCTTAGCCGTAAATCTTAAGATGGCGTGCCAAGCAATGAAAATTTCTTTCATAAGGACACTGATTGACGCAAAAATGTAACTATGTTGGGAATTTAAAACCTTTGGTTGCACTATAACAAAGTTATGATTGTTTTCCACAAACCAAAACTACACTTTTTTGCACTCGACGCGCGTTTCGCTAACAACATAAGCATCATCAGGAGACGATAAACAATAAACTAAATTAACCTACACTCTATCTTATATACTATCTTTTAGTGGGCGGAGATAAGAACTAATAATTTGTGATTGGTCACGCTTTATAATCCTATCTCCCCTCAACTAAAGAATAAAGTGTACTAAACGGAATGGGGCCTCTATCTTTATTTAAACTATTTCTGGATTTAATGATTTCCATACTTTCATATGCATTCAAAAGTCTTTTGTTTGGTATACTTTTTAGAAGTTTTAGGTTATCTAATTCGAATCTATGATTGTTTTCCACAAACCAAAACTACACTTTTTTTGCACTCGACGCGCGTTTCGCTAACAACATTAGCATCATCAGGAGCCGATAAACAATAAACTAAATTAACCTACACTCTATCTTATATACTATCTTTTATTGGGCGGAGATAAGACTAATAGTTTGTGATTGGTCACGCTTTATAATCCTATCTCCCCTCAACTAAAGAATAAAGTGTACTAAACGGAATGGGGCCTCTATCTTTATTTAAACTATTTCTGGATTTAATGATTTCCATACTTTCATATGCATTCAAAAGTCTTTTGTTTGGTATACTTTTTAGAAGTTTTAGGTTATCTAATGTGAATCTATGATTGTTTTCAAAAGCATGCTCGGCCACACTTGACTTTTCCGTCTGTGGGATTTACGGTTACGACGAAGGCTTAATAAATAAGCTGATAAATAGATATTCTTTTCAAAAGACCTTTCGGAATTCCACTTTTTTCAGACAAAAAGATACCTCCGACTCTAAATTTGTATCAATTCCTTATAATCCTGATTATACGAGAGGATTACAAAAAGTATTTAATAACACCGGTCTTTAATTAGTTTATCAATCCGGAAACACAATAAGAAGTTTACTAGGAAATCCCAATGACATAACTACAATTCTAGAAAAAAGTGGAATTTACGAAATTAGTTGCACGGATTGTGACAAAAAATATGTTGGCCAAATGAGACGCTATATTCAAACACGATTCAAAGAACACTTAGCACACTTAAAATACGGAAGAGCAGAAAAGTCAAGTGTGGCCGAGCATTCTTTTGAAAACAATCATAGATTCACATTAGATAACCTAAAACTTCTAAAAAGTGTTCAAAATTTCAAAAATTTTCAAAATTCAAATATTTTCAAATTTCGAAATTTTATACAATTTTCAAAAAACTTGAATGTCAAAATTTTGTCTTAATCTCGGTCTTAATTCTCTCAGAAACAGTAAATAATACAAAGTGTGTAGTTAGGAGTATTTAGGTGTGGTATTTTTAATCATTTTTGATATTTATAATTAAATTTTCATTGGTCGCAGGTGTAGGTAAAGTATAGTACACTAACTCGCGTGTTATGGTCATAACACGCTCAGATGAATTAAGACACTCGCTCGCGTCCCAAATTTCATCTTCGCGTGTTGATTTCAGTAAAGTCGGATAATAACTTAATAAGTGATTGCAGTAAACATACGATGAACACGAAAATCTTTCACTGTCACTATCTACCATCATTTTACATAATTTTTTGTTAAATAAGTCATTAAAAAAATAAATGTTTTTATATAACAGATACGACTGGGATTCGACCCCACAACTCTCCAGCTCTTAGTCGCCATAGTTTGTGCCTCCGGTCTCATACCGAAATCGGGACATCAACTTAGAAATCCCTATTGTAAAGTTTTTCTACTGCCTGACCGATCGGAGAAGAGTAAAAGAAGGACAAGAACGTTGGCAGGTGAGTCTGCTAAACACATACGTTGTGAAAAAGCTAAAAAAAATCCCTTTTTTGTGGAGGGGAAACCCCTCATGGACACCTGATCTATGCCTACACTCACAGTCAGGTAGTACCGTAGATAGAGAATATTTTCTGTCTACGAACATATCTTAATCGGCGAGGCAAGCGTTTAGCCTCTACTTCGACTACTACTACTAAAAGCCGAGAAGTGAACTTGAGATATAGGTATATTTTTTGTGTTAAATTTTGCAACACCCCGTATTTGAATCAATTTACTTTGGCGTCGGACTGTTGCCATACATCAAACAGACATTTTGGTTACTGGCCAAGATCTCTCACATCCAGTAGCGTCCAGAAAAAAAACAAGATTTTTAAAGAGGTTTCTTTACTTTTCTTTTATTTAGTCCCTAATAGCAATGGTTACGATTTAGTAACCATTGATAATAGTTAATTTTAGATAAAAGCTATATTCCTTTGTGTTTACATTTCTCTTTAAATTTTAACTTTTTTTTGGGTTATTTTGTAGACATTCAAGCTCCAATATGTTTTTCTTTTTAACATATTTCTTTTTATATCTTATCTTATTTTAGAATAATTGAAGACCAAAAAATAATAATAATTATTTAAATAATAAATAAATATAATTGAAATAAAGTAAGTAGTTTGAAATTTAGTTTTTTACTCTTTTTTTATTAGTCTCTAATAAATAGAATTATAATAAATAAAAAGAAAGGTTCATGGCATATCGGGCACACATTTTGATTTTCAATTCATTACGACCAGGCCTCCAAGATCTAATGGATAGTACATAAACCTACGGGACTGTTTCATCCTTGTTAGGAATCATCAGGATAACAGAGAACTGTGCCTGACGTATGAAGCATAACATAACAACCACAACCAGCGAATTTAAACAAACCTTTATTTTAATTTATTTTTCACGGACAAGAAATCTACTTTTTTAAATTTTACTTTGCTTTTTTAGATAGAGTCATGTTTTGGAGGTTGGGAATGTGATTTTCCAAAATAAATCTGCAAATTACCCCCGCAATGAACAAAACCCAATTATATTATTTTTAGCCATCAAAAATTTAGACGATTTTTCACTGACGTATGTCTGTCTGTTGGTCTGTGTTAACGATTTATTAAAAACGGCCACAAGAGCTAACAAGTTTTTAGCAAAATGTGTATTGCTTTTCTAAATATTTAATTAATTCATTTCCTTCGTGTTTCTTTTCATAAAAACTTTTTTTTCCTAGGTTATTTTTCAAGATACTTGACCTTCTTACTCCAGTTATCTCCTGCTTGTTCCAAGATCATGGACTGATCACCTCGTAGATATATTCTAGAGCCTCCCCTCTAAAATAAAGATAGAGTCGCGTTCAATCGGAAAACACGCTCTAACCGTGACTCTCTCCAAAAATATCTGTTTTTCTCCGCATGTCCTCTCGCTCTTGACCCTATATAACATGATCAAAGCTCGGCAGAGTGGAAACTGGAAAGGCGGGGGGAAATTTTTGCTCCGTTTTTTGTTCTGTAAGGGCACTGAACATTTAGTTATCTCTATGTATGGTTTGGCTCTGTGCCCTTCATGGTTTCTATGTGTCGGTGCATAAACGGAGGCGGGAACCACGTCATATATTAAGGTTTTTTAGTCATAGAAATTACTAAGTAAATTTTACTAAAAATGTTGGGTGGGATGTTGCTAAATTGTTATTTTTTTAGGCAACTAAATTGATTTTTATTGATTGTCTCTTTGTACACTGACAATTTTTTTAGTAAAGTGTTTTTGGCTGGCGCCTATGTTGCCAAACAACTTTGCTGAAACAGCAAAGTTTCTGCTAAAAAAGATCACTTTAAAAAAATAATTTTTCATGGTTTATGTTTTTCTTTGACAACCTTTCTCTTATTTCCTCTTTTTTCCACCTCTTTTTTCCAGATTTACCTATAATGACCGCAAAATAATTAAATTCTCGGAAAAAAATACCTGTCAAAATCTTTAACTTATTGACGCAAAAAATTTTTCTCAAGTATAAGTGAAAAATTAAATAACAGAAATATTTATCGTGGTATAAGTTAAACTCGTAATTCTTAAATAATTTTGTTTTAAGTCCGCTGATTTAGCCCACTCATATTTTGCCGAATACAGGGAACCAGTGGGATGTCTGGTCCGATCAAGTACAGCGAGGGCATTCTAACTTAACTGACTTACTGTTCAAAAAGCGATAACATCTTTTGGAGATTTAATCCGATATCGGACTTGATACAGCGAACCGACTTTACAGCAGCAGAGTTTCTTGCTAGAACTCGGATAGAAAAATGATGTTTAGTAGCCCTATCCAAAAAAATAGTTACGCCAGTAAAAAAATTTAGTAACCCAACATTCTAGCAACAAACTTTGCTCTCCCAGCTAAGAACGTTGCTGTTTCAGCAAGATGTTTTGGCTAAATAGGCGCCAGCAAAGTTGAAAATTTCTCAGTGTAGGTTTATGCAAAGCAAAGCATGTCAATATTTAAAAAAAATAAACAGAGGAAATAAAAAAAAATGATCAAAGAAGTTAATGATTTTTTAGCTTCTGTAGGCAATTAAACTTGGTCTCAGATCTCTTAAAATAGGACTTGTGAAATTCCATAAAAACTATAATAAACTAAAAAATACCAGTATCAGTCACCTTAAAATATAGGAATATGTATTTTCTCCTATATTATACGGCAAACGGGAAAGCAATAGGAGGGGAGTAAGGGTTTCCCCTTCTGCTCTGAAGTCTGTCGCGTGGAATGCAGATTATTTATTAATAAGTACGTTGGTGCATGTGACCTGCGTCCGAGCAGGGACTATTATCGGTTTCGTTAGACGTAAAATATGGTGAGATAATTTTTCTTTTTATAACTATTACATGTTTTGTTTAAAACGTATTTCATTTTTTTTTCCACGTCGTCAAAGTATCTTTCTTAAAAAGAGAAATCATGGCCGGTACCTACCGTAGCCGTACTATACCAAAATAATAATTGAATTTTTGGTACAATTACTAGGCATGTATTTCTTATTGTTTTATTTTTTATTGACCCCAGCGCTGTGGGGTGATCATTTTGTTTAACTCTTTCCTCGATTCCCGGTAGAATAACGGATTTTTTTTAAAAAAGCAATTTTAATTTGACCAGTGGGGTGATGAAAAAAAAAAATTCGTTGTGACCAGGGAAAATAGAACATAGGGAATGAATATCACCAAAGAAAAAGTGGCAAATTTTGAATGAGCGAATGCAGCAATTTGAGAGGCATAACGGTTAGGTAAATTTATATTCCCTGGGTAAATTTGATCTCTGGTCCGACTTGAAGTATAACCATACTTTTTTGTTTTAATGTTGGAATTTATTGGCCTTTTTTTGACTCTTTTCCCTAAAATATCTAATAAATTTTTGTCCTGCTTCGCGGATTGTATAAAAATTCCACAAAAAGTAAGTATTTTCTGCAAAGAACAAATGCAAGAAAATTATTATAATATAATTTATTGACGGATTTACCATTGTACGATATAAAATAATCTTATAAATATTAATATAAAAAACCATTGTACAAATATTATTAACCAATATAAAATAAAAAAAAGAAGCAATGGTGTTTTAGGTAAAATTGGACGACTTGTAAAAATCTTCTATTTGACAGACAAAAATCCAGAAGGCGTCCAATATTCAAGTTTGGTGTTTTTCAAAGGATAATTCATTGCCTTCAAGCAGTTGCTAAAATTTCAGGAATCCCCTAAAAAAATTTCTAAATACACGACAAAATATAAAGCGTGATATAATTTTCGTTATTTTTGAAGTTTTTAGCAAAAAGCTTTTTTTATGTATGTTGTTTTATTAAAACTTGGGGTCCCATCGTGACTTGTTACATTTAATATTCTAGCGTGTTATATAGCTTTTTAAAAAATATATTTGGCAGGTCTGTGAAGGGAATGTGGATTAAAAAATTTGAAGTTAAGCAGCCGGGGTCAAAAAATTGAGATTTTGTAAATTTTCTGAACATGCGTCAATTTCCAATTTTTTTTATATCGACGAATAGCTAGGACCTTCTTATAGTCACTTCAAAATGAATTTGCACAATCCCGTTCATAAAATAGAGAATAGAATTTTTTTTTGTAGTTTTTTTTTTAATTTCAAACTGATTATTCTTTTATACAATCAACCGCAAGTAAAATATCATGTTTTGCATACCATGTTAAAAGCCATTTCATAGCGTTTTAGGGGGTTTAATAAAAATTTTAAAATGTTGACATCTGACCGAGATACAGCTGTCAAAATGACAACTTTAGGACTTAATTCGTATTTTTTATTATTATTATTTTTTTTTTGATTTTCACCTCAAAAGAGGAAAGTATTTTCTTCTCTAGGGACGAAAATGGTTTTGGTCTATTTCCGACGCTTTTACAAATCATAGCTTACTAGATACCTGCATTGTTTGGATGTTGTGCAGTCATTCATTTTCGTCACTAGAGAAGAAAACATTTTCGTCTCTAATTGATAAGCGTGTGAAATATAAAACTTATTTTTTGGGTTCAGTTGTGGTATGAAACCACAGAACAACCCCAGAGCCTTAGATTAGAAGTGATACCGCATGTATTGCTCTCATCCAAGCCGAGTAGAAAGCGATACAAACGACAGATGTTGCGACTTTCCGTATTACTCCGGGTATTCCGTATTACCCTGAACCCGGAACTTCTGTTACTTATAGGCACCATCGAACCCATGTGGAACCAAACCTTCATATACTCGGGTCTTCGTCGCGCGGACTTAAGGACACGGGCCTTGGAGATCACCGTGTGGGACTACGAACGATACGGCGCTAACGATTTCCTGGGCGAGGCTATCGTGGAGTTGTGGCCTCTGGACGAGCAGCCCACGTGGAGGACATTGGGACCTCACGAAGAGGTGAGTCACTTCTTTCTTATTCTTTAGTTCTCAATGTCCCTTATAGATCAGCCATTGTCCGGATCTCCTGCCTGGTAAGCTCAATGAGCTTCCTAGCCATAGCGAGATGTACACCTCTTAAAAAAAAATAAAAAGCATTGTCACATGCCGATTGTTGTCCCCACCTATTAGAAATTATGTTTTGACATTTATTTACAGGAACTTTTTGAACCTGGTATTGTAAGGTACCTATGTAGGTGCTGCCTTAATAAGAGAATGCCTTTAAGGCGAGTGATTTAAAGATGCGAAAAAAAGTGCAATTTAGCCACGATTTTATAAACTATTTTTTCTGCTTCTTCGTCAAAAAATCCAAAAATACTTACGAAAGTTAGAACACAAAAAGCACTGACGAGACGTCTTTTTTTTGCTTATGATAAAAAGAAAGTTATCTGATTGGGCAGAGTTGGATCCAACTTCTTACAGCAACATATCAAAAGTATCAAGATCTGCTGATAGATGGTGAAAAAATGTCTTCTAAACGGTACTTAAAAGTTTATTTGTTGACGTCATTCAACATTCTCTTTCTTCCTGTAGGTGGCGCTAACTCCAAGCGAACACCTCTCCCCGCCCAGTACCGGCAGTCGTTTTTCGGACAGCGATACTCCCAGCGAGTGCGATATCGATGGGGGAAGGGAACGACGCGGAGCGGACGGGGCGAGCGTCAGCAGCTTAGGCAGTTCTTCGAGTCCCCCCAGGGATTCGGACAGGAAATCTAGGAGGGACACAGAACCAATGCAATCGTACAATCAACCTTATAGGCGGGTAAGGGTACACCCCAATGAGCATTTTTGTCTATATAGAAGTTACAGGAAATAATATAAAACCTTCATAAAATAACCAAAAGTTATAATATTTAGTGTTGGTGATCATTTTATAACTCACTTACTATCTACTACTATCTACTCTATAACTCTATATCTCTTAAATGAATAAAAAAGACTTGAAAAACAACTGACCAACACCAGCTTATAAAAATTTATGGTACATAGTAATGGATAGAAAAACAACATATAGATTTTATAAAACTTCCTTATGAGCCCTACAGTCTAGTGATTATTATAAAAAGGTGTTACAACTGTTCTAACAACACCACATAACAAATTAAAGGTTTTTATCGATTTAGAAATATAAATTTTCCATCGTCCTTCCCTTGGTTTGGTATGTATTATTCTTTTCTTTTTACAATAAAAAATTTATAAAATGGTGTTTACCAATCTTCTAAAATAAATTAAAATGGTAGTGAGATAAGCTGAAGCAGGAATATGAATATTTATATACTATAGTAAAATAAAAGTTATTTTTCCAGTCATCCTATTCTGAAAATCAACTGTGGTCCCGTGTGTACTGCATAGTTGTCGAATAAACTCACAAAAATTTCATGGGCTCCAAAAATACTTGAGAAAACGGAAAAAAAAAAATTAATTTGAATAACACTTTTTTTTCACATATGTTTTTTGCTTTCTGGGAGAAATATTGAGTTTTGTATTTTCTTCTTACCCCTAAACAAGCAATATTTCGATTAAAAAACCCCATAAATAACGTTTTTATTTTGGTCAAAAATGTATTTTTAAAATCCAAAATGGCGAAAATTTACGACAATTCTATAAAAAAAAAACAATACAATTATATCACTGTTTACCTCGTTCAACACTATTTAATCAACGTTTTAAAACATGATGCTAGTTGGAACAAAGGGCTGCAGATGGCGCAGTGTTGAACACTGAAGGTCCGTTTCTGAGAGCTTAACATAGTTACCATTGTTCACTTTTCCTAAATGCATTCGTCTGAGAGAGACCCAGCATACTACCCATACCAGAAAAAAATACCCGCCTGCACACCCTTCAACCCCGCATAACTGTTAGAGGTAAATATCTCAAGAAGATAGTTAGATTGCGGGGTCGAAGGGTGTACAGGCGGGTATTTCCCGGTGTGTTCACATTTGCCGCCGACCAGCCGTGCGCACTGTATGCGCTCAACGTTTCACGGTGCGTTTTTGCGAACTTAACACGGTTACTATATTATTCTCTTTTTCTAAAACCCGTTTCCCATCTATTTCTCGTTTCTCATTCGTGGATCCCCCGAATGAAAACACGCATCACTTGGTTCAGGTGAGATTTGGCTATACAAGTTCATGTCGGACCACGTGATGAGATTTTTGAGTCAGAGTGGCCGCGCATGGGAAAAGCTGGTGGGAATCGGGTGTAAAAAGCATGCGACCTCGATATCTGTCATCGCCAACTATCTCAAGAAGATTTGAATCTCTATCTCTCTCAGATTGATGTAATTAAAACAAGATAATGATGGTATGGTATCTCGCAAAAATGCACCTTTTGATGTCGCAAAAACGCGCCTTTTGATGTCACAAAATTAACTTTACTCCTGTGGGTATACAAAAAAATCTTGTTATTATAAATACCAAAATAAATTAAAATTGTTTTTTTGTTCTAAAAACAGTGGTACTATAACCACTATAAAAATAAATTATAACATTATAGAAGAAAATCTCATGCGCAAAAAAGGTTTATGAATGAGTTCATAAGAATATTACAGACACCAATTTATATAACTATTGTTTGTGAGTTCCCAAGTTTTTATAAGTGTAATAAATTTGTTGTTGTTGTTGGTTACTTAGGTTTTTATAAGTGGGTTGCAACATATCTTTAATTGATAGTTGCTTACGGTTTTATAGATGGGTTAACACAAGTATTTCAAACATCAATTTATATAACTTTTGTCGCTGATAACTTATATTTTTATAAATATGTTGGTGGAAACATTGTTAACACCAATTTATATAACATATTGTTAACGCCAGTTTTACGTTACCTTAGGATACCATCAATTCAGAGCCTTTAATAAAACAAATATACAAACTCAATTCCTGTAGGAAACCTCTAAATACCCTAGGGCATCAATGAAACCCTCTTTATAATAATTATATAAATTTCTGTCACCAGAAGTTTCTGAAAATGCTCATTGGGACATTTTTTGGCTATAGAGCTGTAAGAACGTGCCTCATTTTTCTGTTTTTTTTTAGGATTTCTGAATAGCTACAGTGTTGCCAGGTCCATTTTTAGGATAATAATAGATCAGAGACAAAAATAATAGTAGATTCTAAAATGTTTATAAAAAAATAGTAGACTACAAACAAAAAACTAAATATTTTAATCTTTCAACTCATCCTAAACTTTATAAATTGTTTCCTATCTCGCTTTAGATAAAACCCATAGGAGTAGTGCGACCCTTTTAAAACATCTCTTGGTGGTGAACAGCGGGATCTTTTAATCCCATTAGAAATTTCCTGTACGATGGAAAAAGAAAACAAGTGTTCTGAACTAGCAGCTGTAGATTTGGAGTTTATAATCAAAGTTTATATTCGAAAATCCCCAATTTTTGTCACCATGTCTTTGGTATCTATTGCTGTGGTATACTTTCACTCAACAAAAAGTACAATAAATAGTAGATTTTCACTTAAGAATAGTAGACGTGAGTAAAAAATAGTAGATCTACTATTAAAATAGACTTGGCAACACTGAATAGCTAAAGCCTTGCAGCAAACATGAGTTTTTTGTACTTCAGTGCAAAATGAACTTCCTGTAAAAAATACCTACTGTAGTTAGTAGGAGAAAATTATTATATTGCTTCAATATTCCTGAAAAAAATGGGCGCCAGTGTGTCCAAAAATAAAAAATTATACATAGAGAAAGTAGTAGCTACGCGAGAGTGACCGATACTGTGTTATACTTGGGGAACGTTGTTTCTCGGCGACGAGAGTGCTTTTGGTTAATTTTTTACAGACACTTACCTACTTATTTAATAATAAAAAGATATGAAAAAACTTAACCGGCGCAGTTTTCCATACTTTATAGTGTTAAAAAAGTAATGCATGCAGACTTTGACAAGCGGTGACCAAAGGCGTCAGGTACAAAATTAAAATTGTGTGAAATATATTTTGACATTGAAAAATTTTGTCTTTCTTTCATGATCATATAAAATAGATAGACTGGGCAAGGTAGGTGTTTACTTAATACAAGCATTACTTTCGCTCTCCGCCGCAATGCGCTACAAGAACGTAGTTCCTGCGCGCCCCTATCTTTCTGTTAGTCTCCGTAAGTTATTATGTTGTCTCTGGCTAAAGCCTTGCAGCAAACAGGATTTGTTTGTACTTCAGTGGCAGTGCAAAATGAATTTTGAACATCAACATCTATGATAGCGGATGCATTTCAATGACCTATTCTTGAAAAAAGTTTGCGCCAAAAATAAAAACCTTACATTTTTGTTTGCTCATAACTCTGTTAAAGCTTGTCCCATTTTTATCATTTTTGGATCTATAAGCTTCTGAATCCCCTGTTAGTTTGCCATCAAAATTAATATTTTATGTCAAAATTTATAGAATTGAAGTTAGAAAAGCCCAATTTCTCTAGTAGATCGTTTGTAATGCCCATTTAATTTGATCTATTTTTGTATAAAATTTCTTAAATTTGTCCACTTTTCGCTTTTTTTCAGCCAAAATTACTAAGGCAAAATGTCTGGTACCTCACTACAATATTGATATATTTTAACGGAAATCTAATTACTGATCCTTGGAAAATTATTATTAGATATGCTCCTATCACTTTATGTGTGTTGTGTCTTGACTAGTAACTTCTGTAATTGCCCTTAATTCTGAACTCGCAATTTTTAAACCACTTAAAATTTTTGTACCTCTTCTATATTTTAAGCATTTGTTTTTGTTTGGTGGAATAAGATGTGTTCACACCCGACTCAAAAACATGTTGTTAAACAGTTTTCAAGTTTATTCTAAAAATCATTTGTGAGACTGTAATAGAACTATTTAATTAAATTAATCAGAATTCATTATGTAAATCAGACTTTATTATTATGGGTACCAATGTAAAAAATCAGCCTTTATTGTTATAGGTACCGATGTCTCAGCCAAAACTTTAAATTTGCGAACATACTCTAGCGTTGATTATTTCCACTAGCTCTCAAAGTCGTTGGCGTTGCGGTGGCTGGTAAATTTTTTGGTTATAATTTTTTGTTTTTAATTTTACAAGAGCTAGTGTCTTATGTGGCCAAAATGGTTCCAAACTCGTCGTCATCTTGCTCTTTAGAAGATTTTTATTTTGACGGACAATGAATTTTTATTAAAAGCTTCTAGTAAGAATCGCCGACGGGAAAATGAGGCAGTAAAATTGCAGCTCACAAATGGGCTTTCTAGGTTGATTTTGGTTTTATTTCAATAAATCACTTTATTCTTCTATGGTTTTTAATAAATAAAATAAACTCATATCTACAATCAAACAACTGTTATTCCATTGTTTTTTAAAATACTAAACCTTAGTCCTAACTAAATACAACTCGTCCTAACTAATTCCATATGACAAAGGTACATAATAAACAACAAGTCAAACAAAGATGGCCATATCTTTATTTCTGAAACCTACAATAACACAAACTAGCACTACAAGTTGAGTATCCAGTCGTCTCGATCACAACTACGTTTACATTTGAACGCATAAATCTTTTGGATCCGTTCGAGTAAAAAGTTCGATCGCGCAACAACAAAAGCAAAACACCATATTTAAAAAAAAAGTACATTGATCAATTGTGTTTTAGATAAAAATTCTAATCTATTTTGAACTTGCTGAAACTGCATATATAAACGGGTTTTTTAACATTTTCACCATATTTGCAATGTTTGGTTGGTGACGTCATAATTTTCACCGCAACGTTGCGGAAAAAAACGCAACTTTTCTCTTTAATGCAGAGAAAATAGATCATCCCAACCGACCATTGACATTTTCATAGTTAAAAAGGCATAACGGTTGGGCAAACGTCAGTTTTTCTATGCTTTGACACAAGGGGTTGACAACAGCTTTTCAAAATGGCGTATTTTATTGTTGTTTTCATGGCAATAATTTTCTTAAATTTTTTTTTAATTTGAGCGATTTACGCTAGGTAAGTTTCGAATTACAAATAAAGACAATATATTCTTTGCAGAAAATACTTACTTTTTGTGCAATTTTTATACAATCCGCAAAGCAGGACAACTCTAGAAGCAATTTATCTCAAAAAAAGCCCAAGAAATTCCAACTATAAAAAGTAAACAACACAACAGAAAAAGTAAACAAAAAAGTAGGGTTTTTGCCCAGGGAATATAAATTTATGTAACCGTTATGCCTCTCAGATTGCTCCATTTGCTCGTTCAAAATTTTCCACTTTTTGTTTGGTGATACCCATTCCCTATATGTTCTATTTTCCCTGGTTTAATGTGACAGCGGTGACTGTGACATCGAACATCAACAATTTTTCAAAAGAGGAAACAACTTTTTTTTTTTAATCCGACGCTTAATAATAAACAAGAAAAAAGAGGTGCTTCTGCTTTTGAAGAACGTTCGAGTACTCCTCATTAGAAATTCTCCGGACTAATTTGAATATGGCGCGGCTGACAATCACAGGTGCACTGGTGCGCAACTGGTTTGTTTTTTGTGTTCCATTGACAGTCACTTTTTCAGTTTTTCTGTTCCATTGGGGAACTGATACCTTGCCAACTTTTCGGCACCGACTCGGAGGGCTCGTGCCGCACCAATGACCCAAGTAGCAATTTGACATAATATGACGTTGTGCGTTCGTCCGCATTAATAATCGAACGTCGGTCCCAACGTCCGTTTGAACTCGAACCGGCTCCTTTTTGCACCTATATGGCACATTCAAATGCGAGTCGGGTCGACGTCGAACGCTTTAATTATTAGGGTCTATCGATGTACTTAAACTGACCTGGGGGTAATAGGTACACGGGTCGATTCTACGACGTTGGACCGCCATCGGAATTACCTAGGTTTCTACAAAATGTCCAGAATGGTGTAGTCAGCAACGTAAAATATAGTTTTAGCCGAGTTGGATTAGGTAGAGGTAATCTCGTTATACCTATTTATATTTTATTAGTTCCATCGGGTAAACTTGTTTGTGAATACAAGCTAACTATATGGAGAACAAAGAATATTATTATTTAGAAGCAGTTTATAATAATCATAACAAGACAGGCCTTTAACGCACGATGGGGATGTAAAATTACTAACGAAGTTAGTTTACCGATAAACATTGATAAGATAATTCCGAAAAATACATGCGCCTCAAAATTTCGTAGATTTTATAGAAAAAAAAACTAAAAACAAAAAATATACATATATTTTTTTTTTTAATTTGCAAACATATTTGACATTTCTTAGTTTAAGCTATATTCTAAAGACATATTGGTTGCAATATTGACCATTTTTGATTGTCAATATCAAAGTAATTGGAAAATTTAACCTGCGTTTGTCTAATGGCGGAAGACAGCTAATTCCTAAGTATGGCGGATTTCCGCTGAGGCCCAAAAAATAACCAATTCGGACCGGATCTCCAAGTTTAGTAGATGGTCTTACTCGATCCGTCATAAATTGATTTATTCGAATGCATTTTGGACGTCGGGCCATGATACAAACCTTATACGTAGGATTGACGATGGCTCAACGTCCCGCCGACAACTCTGGACCCGACGTCCAATTTTTTTCATTCGTAGGGTGCGGCTTTCATGTAGGTACGACGATGGCCCAATGGCCCGTCGACCTAAGTGGAATTCGTCCGATCGTCGACGGCTCGGAATCCAGTAACTGTGCTTAAACGTCAAATGTCAACCATGTCGAAATAATCCCAACCGTTTTTTCAAATATTTCTTGCAATACAAAAGCAGTGAACAGTGAACAAATTTCGGCAAAATCGCAAAAAACAATGAGTGAGTATGTCTGAATGAAGTTTTCTTTGGCATCTTTAAAAGAACCCTTGCTTACTGTTACTGAACTATCCACTTGACGCTAGACGGTAGGCCAAATGTTCACGTAAATTAATGTGCATCCATCGTTAGGCATTTTTCCTTCGGCAACCAGAAGACACCAGTAGGAATCTAGCGGACGTTATTATACGTACGCTATAAATACAAAAAAATACGTCGTGCAGGCCAATGGCATATATCGTCGGCGATATACCTATGACTATTGGCAAATCCACCTAAAACTACGTCGTATCTTGCCTTTATTTTACTTTTATCTATTAGGGACTCTACCGGACGTTATTTGTAGTTGGCGGAAATTCTTAAAAATATGTTAGACATAAGGACGTCCGTCCAACGACTAAGCGTGCACTAATATTTGAACTAGACTAAGGTGGGCTATTGACCGACGTCAATGGGTCGATGAAACCTGTAATTAAAACTATATTACAATAGCTGACGTCTTCTCCACGTCTGGTTCAATTCTTTTTTGTAACTGAAACGTAGTTTTTAGTCAAACCTGGCGTTGGATCATGATTTAAGGCGGTGTGTTCCACCAAAGAACCCAAATTCAACTTAAATACGACGTCGCATTGGTCAGATTAGGTCGTAAGGCAGAAAAATGCTGCTTGGGGAAATTGAAAATACCCCGTTTGACAAACGGACGGGTAAATATATCAAAAGGCTTGCGACTCGCGATTTTATAAATAACTGCATTAGAAAACAAAACCAAAATTTCAATCCGAAAATGTGAGGTTAACGCTTTGCCAGTTCCGCTGTTGCAGTCGTGTTCCATTCAAACAGCACCGGTGCCATTTTTTTACAGCACCGGGCCAGTATCAGTGCGAAACTGAAAACAGGCGAGTGCAGAACTGGATTTTACAATGGAATACGCTATAAATGGAACTGCTATTGTCAGTGTCAAAAAATTGGGTTTGATAATTCCATCCTTTTTAATAAACTTGACACCCGGTTCCCACTTACGACTTTCGCGTGAGCGGGCACGCACGAAAAAGTCGTAGGTGGGAATCGAGTAGGACCTTGATGGAGATGTCGCGTCTCTCTTTCGTTAAAACATATCATACTTGTACTGGGTATCTATTGTAAGCTTCTGTTTAAAAATGTGCCCGCGCGCTCCATCTGTACTTCTTTTCCAGAACGGCACCAACCAACGATCCCACTCGGCGGCGCCCTGCGATTCGCCCGCCATCCACGCATCGAGGTCGCGATCGAAGTCACCGAGACGAGCCGCCACCGACCACCGGTCGCTCTCGCCGCCCGACAAACGCGCAGTGGCCGTCGATTACGGATACCCTTCCTACCCCGCCACCCGGTAAGTAAAGTGCACTTTATTTTTTTCTTAAGCGGAAATTAACCTCAGTAACCCACTGGACAAAACCTGGTTTAAAAAAAGTTGGTAGAAAATTCTAGATGGTGTACAGAGTGATCGGTTATAAGTGTTCCCTGAGATAACTTTTTTTCTAACAGCCGCAGAAGAACCAAAAAAAAAACTGCTGAAAGGGTATTTTATAGAGACCTCAAAATCGTTAATAGAAATTATTCAGTTCAAATAGTCTACATATATATATTTTGACACTGTTGACTTCTCCAGAAAATTAGCATTATAATAAAATCTAAGTAATTTATGACGCCCTGCTGTCAAAACGCCGTTATTTTTGTTTTTCACAGCCAACTATTTATTTGGAAAGTTAAGTATAAGTTCTAGTTTGATAGCTTTTTGATTATTGTGATTATGCATATTATTATGTATGGCCTACTTACTTATACAGACCTATATTATATCGTATTTTTAAAAAGCTAATTTTCTGAAGAATCCGAAAATGTCAAAATATATATATTTTTCCATAAGAAAAAAAACTTTTTGGCACACCTTGTATACTATTTGAACCTATTAATTTTTATTAATGATTTTGAGGTCCCTATAAAATGCCCTTTCACCCAGATTTTGTTTGGTTCTTCTGCGGCTGTTAGAAAAAAAGGTGTCCCAGGGATAACCGATCACCCTGTATAGGGTGACCGTTTATAAAGTTCCACTTTGGAAAACTTTTGCTATTTGTTACAAGAGGATAAATCAAAAAGTAAACAATAATAAAATAATAAAAGGACTTTATTGGAGAAAAAAGTTATCATACTGGTTACATGCATGTGGTATTAATAGTTTTTATAATACAATTTTATAAAGAAAGGGTAACTACCCCGTGGCGAAGTCTAGCACCAGTAGCTATTTTTACTTAACCATAAAGTAGGCCCTTAGCTTTAAGTTAATATAATAATTAATAAGTTTTTCCAAGTAACACTATATTAAATGATTTTTTTTTACGTATATGTATTTTCTATTTGTTCTTCCATACTTACACCGTCTCTTCCCCACGCACTATCACTACGTAGTTTTATAACGTGTTTTATTTCTAATCGTTAATTACTTTATTACTTTTTAAAGATATTTTTTATATTTAGTTTTAAACTGACCTATATTAAGTTGTTTTATCTCAGCTGGTATTTCATTATACAATTTTATAGCATTATATATACAGCACCTTTGATACACACATGATTAAAACGCGGAATTTGGTATTGGTATTTTTATGTTTGATTACTTTTCGGTTACAAGAAGACCATGAACAAAGTTCTGCGAAATCCTGTCAAACTTACGTAAGCCTTAGATTAATCTACAGCAGTTGTTTTGCATTTTTTGTATTCGGAATTTATCAGTTGTGTAAAGACAACTGCTGTACAGAAAATCACAGTAATTATAATTCGATAGTACTAAGTTTATGATCCAAGATATGTCTATTTGAATATAGAAGTTTAGACGAGCAGAATGCTTTTTTATTAATATTTTTACCGTGGTTCTCAAATCTTAAATTTTCATTAATTGTAAGACCGACACTTTTTACAGAAGTCTCAAAAGGTATCAGTACATTATCAATTTAAACGTTAAAATTTTGTTTAATAAAGTTACGATCTTTAAGTTTACCAAAGCATATGACCTGCGATTTTTTTGAATTAAGTAAGAGGTTGTGTTCTTCCGAGAGTTGCTGAATCTTTGTCAGTTCACTATTAATTATTTTTTCTGCTTCTTTGTAATTAGAAATTTTTAAATGATGAGAAACTTGCTTGTAATCAGCGTAGGCTGCTACTGCGCAGAGGTTTACAGAGTTTAAGATATCTATTGTATATTTAATAAACATGACTTATGAAATTAAGTAGATAGCTGTAACATTTTCAGTTTTTTCCGTAATCAGAATTTACACACGCAGAGTGGCCACGAGGTTCTGTTTTGTTAATTGAAAACCCTGTATATTTATTTATATATTAATGTAAAATATTGATACATGAGTTTATCTTTGATGGTTCTCGAGTTAAATCAAAAATAATTTGCCATAAAGGCAATGTGTTAGCCAAGGAAAAATAGTTTAGGTCGTTCTTTGTTCAAAACACTACTTTTCTGGCAACGTTCTTGTGAATTTGCTCTATAATGACCATTCAAGAAAATGGTAACATATGGTATATTTTTGGAATCAGAAAAAAAAATATAGAAGTTTTGAAAATTATACAGGGTGTTATATCGCTGCCATCATGCGTGTAATGGGTGTTTTTAAAAAAAAGTAAAACTGTAATAGAAATCTACATAATTTCATGAGTAATTCACTTTTTGGTTTATCTTTTTGTAACGAATAATAAATTTTCATAGGTGGAACTTTATAAACAGTCACCCTGTACACTCCATTCGCCTTTCTTCTCCAGATTAAATGGGTCTAAATTTGGGATTTTGTTTTCTTCTAGAAGTCAGTTAAAACTCACTCTAAACTCAAGAACAAATGACCCACCCAAGATCTTTTGGCTTTTGAAACATTTGGAAACCTAAATATTTCGATATCTCAATTTTTGGTGGCTATCTTGAATTTGACTTCGAATGAGCTGTAGTTGTCATATTTAAACTTTCTAGGTTAAATTTTTTATTACAGAAATTTTGGCAGAAAAGGTATTTGTTTACATTTTTGCCATGGAAAAATATTTAAAAATACCTCACACTTGCCACCAGCAAACATTTGACATGCATTCGTTTCATTTTTCGTTGTTTTAGATTTTGACACTAGAAAACAACAAAAATTTTAAGAAATGTTGCATTCATAAAAGTGATACTCATCCCTTTATTACATTATTATCAACACACATAATAAAAATAAAATAAAATCAAAAGTATTTTCCAGAATGAGGCACTGGCACAACTGTGACCGCGAACTGTCTCTCTAGTAAGAAAAAAAATTATCAAACTTCAGATCGAAAGTTTTTGTTGACAGTTGACGTCATTAAAATCTGTATAAACTTCATTTTTGTATGCTCTTTAAAGCCGTATGTATGTACTTTCTCAACTTCTTCCTTCAGCATTAGAATTTACACGGCTCTTAGGAAATTAAAGGGTACTTTCACTGCTAGTTTTTAGGGATAACACTGATAATTTTTGCCTCTAGCAATACACAAACACAGATTTTAAAATCTAAGATATTTTGCTTTCATAATCTAATAAAAATGATTGTGTGTTTATGAGTGCGGAGTTGCAACTTTTAGAACGCGCGTTTTCAGAAATGTCAACGAAATATGTCTCGAGGAGTACAAAGACTGTATCTAATTTATTTGTCTCCGTAAAACAACAAGAAGAGAAAACAGCAGGGTGCCTGAAAAAATTTGTTTATCCTTGGTTTTATTCATCCAAATCTGGAAAGTAATTTTTGTACGCCTTTTAATTATTTCTTGTACTTTTTTTTTAGGTTTCAGTCGCGTTCCGCCACTGCCACCCCAACAGGCTCGCCGAAGAAACGTCAGTTGCCTCAAGTGCCGCACGCTCTCGCCCGTGCCTTACAGGTAAGTGATTACTAGGAAAAATGCCATATTGGATGCATATTCGACAGACCTATAAACCATTGTATATAGATTTTTTTTACTTCCTTCGCTTCCCAAGATCGAGATTATGATGGGTTTTCAAAAATTCAATGGTCCGGAACCTAAAAACCCACCACTGTAACTCAAAAGCCCCTCTGCCAATGTCAATAACATACCTACATATTTCCGCTAGTACTACCTAGAGGCCCTGTATACAGTTTTGGACAGTTACAATGGGATTTACTAAGATCTAAAATAGTACCCCCCACAGGTCTAAATATTTACACCTGTGGGGTGTACTAAATTTTAAAACCAATTTTTAAAAAACACTTACCCATACAGAAAAGACTCAGAGTTATTGATTATTTTGTATTGTTATTGCAAAATATCACTGAAAAACTGCTTTTTTCTCAAAATACATCATAGTTTAGAAGAAAATGCCCTAAAACTATTTTTTTTTGACAGGTTTCAAAATTTCAAATGTCGAATACGCCAAAAATTTGGCACATAATAGCTTCATTATTTGTGTTTGAGGTTATAAAGTTGGTGATTTTTTTAGACCACCTCAGGCAGGTGGTTTAAATTTATAGCCCCCAGAAAGGATTGCTCTGTGGAATTTGGTAATAGGTTCGTTTATAATTTCCCTAAGTAACCGTTTTTACAAGGAATAATTTACCTTATTTAATATCCCAAGTTGTTCAATACCCAATAAAACACCTCCTATTTTGTCCAGAAAAGCGCCATATTTTGAACCTGTTTTCAGCACACAAAATATATTTATGAGGGCACTACGAGGCAAAACAAACATAAGTGAAGGTCACTGATTATGCACGAAAAATATACCAAACAAAAAAACCCAAAACAACTATATTAATTTATTTACAAACTGAAAGTAAAACATTGAGGTTATCTAAAAGCTCAGTCAAAAAAACTTTCCTTACTCAAAGCCCACTCATTTTAAAGCTGTAGCTTTCATCAGTAGAGGTTAGTGCAAGCCAAGGTGCAAGCAGAGGTAAAAGATCCGAACTCGCTGTATGTGATTGAACGAATGTAAAAAAAACTTGCATTTAAGTTTTTTAATACGTTTCATAGATAAAAACACCTTTTAAATAAATACAAAATTAATCTACTCCTTATTTTATTATTACTCATCTAAATCGTTGTGTGACATCAACTATTAATTGGAAAAATTAATTAACAAGGATAAGTTTTAATTAGAGTGACATATAACCCCAATGTTAATTTATTCTACAGAGTGTTTACTATTTAAACCCAGCGTGGATTTAAATTTTTTAATTTTCTTTTCTTCTAAATTAAAAATTTCTTCTTAAATCCAACAAGAGATTGTGTTAAGATGATTATTCAATAAAAAAATTTATTAAAATTCCTCTTATAAATCAAACTGCGTCCAAAACTCAAGGAGGGTTCGTTTAAAAAGCTGAAAACCAAAAATTTCACTTAAACTTAGGACCGTTTTAAAATAGACTAAACCGTTTTAGTAAATCCCACTGTTATTGTTTTACCAGAGGTGAGAAACTCAATTTGGCAGTCGTCAAAACTTGTCAAAAATTGCAAACATTTGAGACGACAGACTATTTCATAAAATCGCTTTTACATGCAAATATGAAAAAAATATAGAAGGAGAGGGCAATATGAGTTGCCCATCTTCGCTAAAACTACAACTGTCAAATGTATATAGGGCCTCTAGTACTACTTTAGAAGCTTTTTTTTCACCTCTTGCATCACTATTTTGACTTATTTAGTTAATATAAAAAAGATCTGTTGAAACTTGTAAAATTTAAAATGATTGTGCCAACATTCTGACAGTTTCTGTTTTATGAATCGGTTTAAAACTGGTAAAGAGGAAGAAATCAACGAAACGTTAAAAGCAAACCTGTTGGTAAATTTATTATTTATTTTATGTTTTTTTTTTATTTTTGTTCCTAAAATAATCCCCTAAACACCAACCACTCGAACTTCCCAATTAATCAATTAATATTTCACTCATGCATCTTTCATTTGCCAACTTCATTCCTCCTGCGGAGTCGTGTAATTATGGAAAACACGCAATCGTCAAAAGATCTAGTGGTATTACCCCCGGATAATTATTCACCAACTTATTAATTTTGAAAAATCCCATAGGAAATAAACACATAATATTTCAATATATATATTTTTTACGTAAATTAAAAAAATCGAGTCGGTTTTTCATAATACTCATTAATACTTAAATTTTTTAAAAAAGCTAAAAAAATATTTATTTCTTTAAAGCCAGGTCGTGTTCTTTTTTGTAGGAGAGGGTGGCCCAAGACCTTGAAGACCGTTCGATGAGCGGCACGAGGCGCGTGCGCCATATGCACGCGTACCGCAACAACACGAGCGGCGGCGCAAGCGGCTGGGACAGACGGTACAGCGGACTGAGCGACAGCGACCTCACCAGCCACAACAAAGCGAGAGAGAGCTACTCGAGGAGGCACCGGTCGCCCGAGCGCGACAGAGACAGAGATCCGCTGGGATTGGGCGATTTCGACAGCGACATGGAATCGGTAGCCTCGGTGACGAGCAGTTCATTTTCCACGCAGAGCGAGAGGCCGAGAGGCAGTAGGATGATGGGGTAAGTTCGGGACGACCAGGGGACGTTTGTGTAGTAAATAATAGGCAATTTTTATGTCTGTCTCTTTCTATACCATGTAAGATGAAAGGCAAGCATGTTGTAGAAGATTTTTAAAATTTTAACATTTTTGTAAAGACATTATTTAAATTTTGGTGATACTTACCCTTCAAAACGGGTGTGCTCGACGAATATTACCAAAAAGTGTCCCCTTAAATAACAAATTGAAAAGCTTTTACTCGAAGTGGTACTCGATTTGCGGGAAAACGCCTTTGTTTTGTTGGAAAACCCTGGATTTACAAAAACTGGTATGACTATAAAATGATTGTCGTAGCTAAACTATTTGTGAAACTAAATTCTCCATAATTCCCTTTATTCTTTAAAAACAGCAAGAAAATTGATATTGTACTCACAAAACAATGTGTTTTTCTGGTGGCTGACAAAATCTCTAGAGGTTCTACAGCGACAAAATTATGACGTTTTCCTGAATAATTGTGGTCAATACTCTTTTCCTTTTATATTCGAATCCCTTTTTTTTTTATCGAAGAAAGATATATATATTGTTCAGATACCGAGAAAAAATAAACTCCGTTTAAGAAGGTGATGGATTAATAAGCCAGTTTTTTTGTTACTATTTAAAAAATACTTATTTTTACAGGAAAAAGTCGCAAGACCAAAATAACCCCCTTGCTGATTTCACCCCTAAAATGACGAATTCGCTCGACTCTAAAATACCCGCCTGTGATCGTTTAACTAACAATTATTTTCCACTTTCTAAGAGTTCTGTCCGTCGTTATTTGCCAGATCCTTTAAAATTTAAAAAAGAAGTTTTAGAATCGCAAGAATTCAAAAATCTAGACAATTGCAAGCTCATTTCCAAACAAATTTTAGAAAGTTTTTCAGATTCCCGATCGGTGGGAGACGGCGAAAATTCTGACAACGAATCTCTAACCGATAAAAAATCAAACAAAAAAAACGAAAGTAACACTAAGGACGCCACACTGTCTGCTAAAAACATAGATGGCAAGCCAAACTTTTGTATGATAAATGACCAAAATTTAAATACGAATTTGGCAGCCGTTCAGAAACAAACAAAAAAGGTTTCTTTTGAAATCGATATTATAAATAATGAATCAAACATTTGTATAAATGAAAATATTATTAATAAAAAATTGAAGGTTGTCAAAATGCCCTCAGAAAATTCTTACGATTCGAAAATTTTGAATGTTGACACCTCAATTTTTAAAAACAATCATGACCTATTCAAAACTTGTTCTATATCCAGTAGTTTAAATAAAAGTCAGACTTCTGAATGTTTAACTGATTCTGACGTTGACGCTAGCGCTTTTTATAAAACTTATACCTCAAAAGCCCTTGAAGCAACGTCAAAACCTGTCGTTTTTAAACAAAGTAGTGTAGAAACAGCTAGTAACAATTCCCACTGCCCCAGTAGCGACTACGGCGAATACCCCGGCTATCGTACATCGAGAGATTCAAGAGACTCACGTGACTCAAGAGATTCAAGGGAGAGAGACTTGAGGGATCCGATCGAGCCTCTAGATCATCGGACTTATCATCATTCCGCACCGCATCATCATCATCATCACCATAGGACGCATCATCGCAGAGATGAAAGAGGGAGCGTGAAGAGGGGACAGTTTACGAGAAGCCTGTCGAATACCGATGCGCCGCCGGATGATAAGACTGGTAAGAAATGTCAAATTTTCGAGAATGATCAATTTACACGAAGCGAATGGATTTTATTATAAGTTAAAAATAAAAGTTATAATATTTATCTTTAAAAAAATTTCTTGAACAGTTTTAAAAAAGGGTGAGTTAGTTTGATTGATTGTTATTGTTTTAGTGAGGTTTAGAGTTTTTCTGAAATTGCAAATGATATGCTTATTGTATTCTTGGCTTTATTCCCTCTCTTCTCCCCTAAATAGGTTTAACACCTTCGCTAGGATAGGCTAGGTTTGTTATAAGTGATGCAGCCGCCACTGCGACGTAAGAGGTGTATTGTGGCTCATACCTGTCCGCAAGTCACTCATCCCAACTTTCCTGACAAAGGAAATCAGTGTATTTGGTGAGACTTCCTTGAAATCTCCAATTCTATTCATGTGTTGGTTGAGTCGGCACTGGCCTGTATACAGACCTGTGATTATTCTCAGGCAGTTCCTTGGTAGTTACAGGAGCTGCTTTGCTCTGCATTTGTCTGAATTATTCAGAAAAGCTTTGGAATGCTGTTGTTCCGAAGATGAGCGCCAAGGCTGACCCCCTTTTCTTTCAACCCATTCGGATAGCATATAATATATATAATAGTTCCCTTCCCTATTAACAGTGGCTTTAGTTAGTCCAAAGCAGGTCTCTGGCTCTAAGAAGGCAGATTCCGCTCTTGCCTTAGCAAGAGAGTCGGTTTTTTCGTTTTCTTCAATTCCTGTGTGGCTCGGGACCCATACAAGAGTGATTTTGCTGGTTCTACAGATATTTAAGGCAGTTTTAAACTAAAAGTGATTAAATTTTATTTGAGCTTATTCCTTTTAGAGCAGCTTGATTATCTAATATGATTTTGATGCTTCTGTTTAAGATGCTTTTGTTGGCTATTTCTCTTGCACAGAGCGTAAACAAGGTGATGGTAGCAAGGTTACCTTCGCTAGCCGCAGCCTTTTCTATAGAGTTTTCGAAAATCCTTCTCTACTTAGGCTTTTGGTATGCTTCCAAAACAAAATTTGCATCACGAATATCGTTATATATTAATTAAAATTAATTAATAAAATAATATTCAGTTTTGTTTTTTATAGATGGAAGTCTCAGCGACACAGCCCTGTTGCATGGTTTGGAAGTTCCGCAAAAAGAAAATTGTAGGAAAGAGAGTCAAAGGGGCGACAGGGGTGACAGAGAGAGGCAAAGCCAATTTGGCGGATTAAACAAAAAAAGTAACTCGACTAGCCAACTGTCTGCGACAGGTAAGATATCTGTCAAAATTTAATAAATGTTGTGTATTTATTTCAATGTTTACTTATCGTGTCTTTAAACTCCTTAAACTATCTTCTACCTGTCATTTTGCTCCTTTTTTCATCAGATTAGAGTATAACTACAAACTAATTTCGATATAGAGTGATAACTATTTGCCTTTCTATTAATTTGTTTTTTTTTAGTCGATAACTTAGAGTAGAAGTTTTAAAAAAAATTGTCAAAACAAAAGCGCATGTAAGCTCTGTCCTTTTCCATCCATGTTCCTTCCATTTATAACGTTTTTTTTTCAAGTTAAAAATATAAACAGTTAGTCAGATAATTAATTGGTTGTTTAGAAGAAAAAAAAAATGCACAAATCATGTTGAAATTAAGCAATATCCAAAAATTAAAATTATGACCAGGGGCGGCTCCAGGGCCACTGTGGGTGATTGTAACATTGTGGTAATTGTAATATGCAGGTCGCAAACGAAGAATGGGCTTTGGCAAACGTGGGAAAACGTCCTTTACTGTACATAGATCGGAAGAGGTGTTACCTGGAGATGTCAATAGACTGTCGAAACAGGGATCTTCGGCCTCCAGTGACGGGGAAGGGTCGGCTGACGGCGACAGGTCTCTAAACATTTTAGAATATATTTTTCCTCGCTCCGAGCAAACCAACCTGATCCTGTAAAAAATAAAATAACTGATTTAATAGCGTCAATTAAAAAAATGTACCTTTCAGTTTATGATTCTTAAATGGCATAAAATTCGCCGCTGATTTAAAAATATATATGTTTATTACATTACAATTTTTTTTTAACTGTCTGTCACATTCTCCTTTGACAAAATTCTCTCTCTTTGTTCTTTTCTATGGTATCAGAAAAGATGGAGGAATCAGATTGTTGCTTCCTACTAATAAGGGAAAATCACCAAAAGTAAAATTTAAAAAAAAACCTAACTTTGCCTGAATCTAAAAACTCTGGATTATAATAGCTTAGCCAAACGTCATTGAGAAGTATAAGATGAAAATGTAGGAGAGACACCAAGTTCATGTTTTTAGTGATTCAGTTCAGTTATTTTATTTTTGCATTGCCTACTTCAACCTTAGACTACCTTTCCTACCTTCTCCCAAAAGAGCAAACGCGCAGATGGGTACATAGAGAGATGCTGACGATTTTCACGCAAACTTAAACGTTTTATATTACACCACCCCAAAATTAAGCAAAACCTGACTCCAAAATTTCCAAATAATAGAATTCACACACATAAAGCACCCAACCAACCACGATTGAGTGAGTAAAACTTTACTAAAACTTTTTTAGAGATTTTTTTCCTTTTCTTTTAGAGAAAATAGTTTTAGAAAATTTAGCAAATCGCGAAAATACAGCGAAATTTAAGGCTTTTTAGCTGTTGCATCAGTAGAATAGAAGTTTTAGATTTTATATTTAAACACCTAGTTAACACACGTTTTAATTTATTTGCCCACATGGCGCTAAATTGAGGTGTCCATATTATTCTGGTATATTCAGGTATTGACTGAGATAAAGAGATATCTTATTTTATTATAAATTAATGATAGATGGTGTCTTAAAATTAGCACATCTCTTTAATTAGTTCATACAGGATGAACCAAAAATCGCTAAAATGACTTCTTCATTTTTAAATTACATTAACAGTTTTTTCGCATACATTAATACTTTTGACAGCATTAGAATAAAGAACTATATATCTGTAATATTTCTTGCCAACGAGCTGGGAGAGCTCGCATCAAAATTTTGTGGCTTGCCTTTATTAGTACCATCCTGATTTGTTTTGAATAATTAAATGGTTTTTAATTTGGCGAAAAACGAAGCGGTTGTTGTTTGACATGTAACATTTTAGAAAACTTACTTAGATTTTCTTCTCTGTAGTTGTGCTTCTTTTTTAATAGATATAGCTTTAAACAAATGTTATTTTTATAGGAAAAAAAAGGCCCCATTTTTTTTCATCTCAAGAGAAGAAAGTATTTTCTTCTCTAGGGACGAAAATGGTTTCGGTCTATTTCCGACGCTTCTACAAATCATAGCCTACTAGATACCAACATTGTTTGGATGGTTTGCTGTCATTCATTTTCATCAATAGAGAAGAAAACATTTTCGTCTCTAGAACGAAAATAAAATTGATATGCGTGTGAAATATAAAACTTTAGGCGTTATAAAGTGCAGATTTGATTACTTTCGTGTGTGGTCGTAGGAAAAAATGTATAGTCTATTAAGAAAAATATCAATCATTACATTATGTTCATATAAAGATTGTACAGGGCACACATATCGCAAAAGGCCACTATTAGGGGGAAAAAATTATTTCTTTTTATACCTACATCAAAAAGCATGGATTTTTTGGTTACCGATGCAAAAAAACTTTTTTTTTTATCACGAGTGCAAAAAAAGATTTCGGTCCGTTTTTTTACCCAAAATTAGAGAGAAATAGCGGAAAATAGTAACATTGAAAAAATCTAATTATTCCGGCCTAAAAATTAAGCCATTTCTGCCAGTTTTCACCAAGTATTTACGAAATAAACTTTTCAAAATATCGTCACCGAATAAAAAGGCACATTGCCATGGAAACCACCATTGTTATTTCATTTACCAGTATTTTTTTTAGTGTAAAAATGGTGCGTTGCGACAAGCTCTCTTCGTTCGAGATTTTTAAAAATATTTTCCTGTTTTTCTTGGATTTTTTGATAAAGGTATTAAAAAAAATAGTGTTAACAAATTGAGGCTAAACTGTGCTTTTTTTACTCGCTGCGCTCGTTATTTAAACCAACGCTTGTAAAAAAAGCACTATTTTAGCCACTAGTTGTTAAAAGTACTATTTTTTACCTTTTAAATTTATGAATATTTTTTTCGATTTACAATCACAAATATCTAGAATGCAAGAATATATTAATATTTTAAGGTCGCAGTTATGGTTTGATTAACTTTGAAAACACTTTTATAACTTTTAAAACAGAAAACTGAATGTTTGAAATTTTTTTAAAAGTATTATGAAGATTATATTGTTTTCCAAAAATTTTTTCCAAAAAAATTCTGGATAATATCGTAATACCACAAAAATCATAATGATTATTAAATTTTCTTCCCTTCCGATATTTTTTTGACTCTGCAAACCCGGAAAAAAAATATATTTTATGTCTGTTTTAAGTTTTTGATATAACGTAGAATAAGTTGTTTCTTACAAAATATACAAAAAAATAAGTTGCGCAACTTTGCGCCTTTTGGGAAAATAGGATTTTTCTGAACATATATCTGTAGAGAGCGTATCAATTTAAAAACGAGCGAGAGCCGTTTCTGGGTATAAATATTTATTTTTTTTAAACGCTTGACCCGTCAGTATTATTTGCAAGGGAGACATATTTTAGCCTCATTATTTAGGTTGTGGGGTACACCATTGGCCTCACGCTAACCACCTAACCACACCAAAAAATGAAGCGTGTGACAAGATAAGAAATCGTTCTCTTTTTTAGTTTTTTTCGACTGAAAGCCAAATTTTCATTCTTAAATTATTCATGACCCCCCTCCCTCCTTCAGCAGATAAATATGACCGCCTCTGGGGTACACTCTCTTTGTGGGGTACACTTGAAACCCCGAATTTAAATAGAGAACATTAGTCCTGAGGCCCCTAGTTTGAAAGCCTTCTCTTTACAAGTCTGAAGTTTTTTTTTGAATTTTATTAATTCGTTTTTATTATATACACATTAATAATTAATAATGATTTTAAATTTGGAAAATCTGATTAAAAAAATTTACAAATTTTAAGGTATTTTTAATTTATTTACTTCTAAGCAGGTATACCTTAAAATTGTTAAAATTTTATGGCCGTTAATTAGAGTCCCACAAAGATAATGTCATTGGGCTAATTTTTTAAACTGATCTTGCGGCGCAAATGGAAAGATTTTAAGAAAAAATGTTTATTATCACGTTTTGTATAGGCATTTACTTTAAAAGAGTCAGTTTCGTAGTGTAGCTGTACTTTTGCAGACGACTGTACAATTTTTTCATCTATCGTTGTTTAACTCAATTTTTGAACCATAAACATTATGTTTCAATGACATATTCTTAAAGGGAGGACCGAAAAAATTTGGTCCCCGTAATATTGGCTTTTTGCCGTATATATGGGGCGGCCCAAAAATAAATTTTGCATTTTTTTTCTCCAATAATAGTTTTTGACGGGCAGTGTTGTGTTAGTTGTGCACTGCGTTCGTAATTTTCTAATAAAATCCAAAATATTGTCAACCGAACCTATAAAAAAACTCATTAATTTGTTTTGCCAAGCAAAATACCTGATAAAAAATTGCGTGAGTGACCATTTATCCCATCGACTTAAAGTTAGTCAATTTGTTCCCACATTAAGCGGGGAACAATTTCCCACAAAATGTCCAACATTTCGTCAATTGTCCTACATAATGATTTTGACATCAATATCCAAACGCAGGTGTCATGCACGTTCAAGAAAGAGAGAGAGAAGAGAGAGAAAACTAAAAAATTAAATAGAGAATTTGAAAAGTTTTTCCTATAGCTTATTATTTTGTGGCTACAGAACTCGGAGAAAAATCATTTCTTAAAAGGAAAATTTAAAAAAAAAGAAAACTTAAAAAATTATGGTTTGATATTTTTCCAAAAGCCTTCAAGCTTTAAGTTTTATTTTCCTAACAAGTGCGTAAAAATGATTTCCCCAAACAATTTTATATTTTATTAGCATTTAAAAACACACGGTGTGGCAAAGTAACATTTTCTAATTTTTTTTTGTATGAAGAAGCGTCTGTTTTTAGTGTGTAAAATGTTATTTTTCTGCACCGCAGTATCAAAACCGTGCGAATCATCAAAAAATAGTAGTTTTAACAACTATAGGTAGTGGCTAAAATAGTGCTTTCTTTACAAGCGTTGGTTTAAATAACGAGCGCAGCGAGGTATTTAAAAACGCGAGTTAAAAAAAGCACAGTTTAGCCGCGAGTTGTTAAGACTATTTTTTTTATTACCTTTATCAAAAAATCGAAGAAAAACAAGCAAATACTTTTAAAAATCTCGAACGAAGAGCACTTCTCGCAACACACCATTTTTACACTATAAATCGAGGCGGCTGGTAAATACTCTCTTTAATTTTGGGTAAAAAACGAACTGAAATCTTTTTTTGTACCCTTGATCAAAAAAAAAAGTTTTTTTTTGCATCGGTAACCAAAAAAGCTATGCTTTAGGTATCTGCAGACAGTTACCAAAATCATGTATTTAATGAAGGTATAAGAAAAACATATTTTTTGATTCGTTTTTCTTTATTATAATTTTTCACGCTCTTAGAAAAATCAAATGTTCCTAATGGTTGCGGAAACCATCCTTTTTGAAAAATAGCTGTTTTTTACGAACAAAACCCTAACAATTTAATATTTAAGTCTTTTTCTTATAGTATTACCAGTTTTTATACTTTTTTATGATATGTACTTATGCTTAATTTATGCTTTGTCATTAAGAATTTTCATATCTATATTATTCTTTGCTAATAAAGTATGTTTTCAAAATTCAATTCAATTCAATTCAATAATTCTGGTTTGGTAATAGGTTTTTTAACCTCTTTAACCTAAAAAAAAACACAACGCACGCTTATGAACTGTGTTCGCAACGAACCTAACCCCAACCCTTAATTTCATATGGGTGGACATCACAGACAGTGGATACAGTAGCGGTAAAAAACGGGTATCCACTAACGTCAGCATTCAGCGTTCCCAAGAGGTGGTACCCGCGGCCGTACCATCAAAGTCGTCGGAAAGTAGCCAGCGAGCGTCAAGCTTGAATTCTATATCGAGCAGCGAGGGATCCTCGTAAGTACCACGCACTCTTGGTGTTGATGGATTTTGGTCACGTGCTGGTTTGCTGTGTTTTTGCGCTGCTCTAACGTGGCTTGCTCTGACGTTGTTTTATTGTAATATATTATTTTTCTTTTGTTTGTGTGTATTATTATTTTTCTGTTTTTTTTGTGTAATGTTTGTTTATAATTTTTATTTATTTTTTATAAATTGTATTAATTATATAGTTTTTATTTGTACAGATATTTGTTTCTTTTTGATTAAACATTTAGAGACTTGTACTCTCTGTTTATATTTTTTAAATTATTTCTTTATATTATTAAGCATTTATATTTGTGGCCCAACCCCATCTTTTTTCAATTTTAAACTTATCTTAAATTATAATAAATCAATTTTTTTATTTTTTTGGTTTGTCTGTATTATTGTTTTTCTTGTTTTATGTTTGTTTATTTATTTTTTAGTTGTTTTTAACACACTGTATTTATTGTAAGTTTTATTTGTTTTATTCAAACATATACTTTTAATATTTGTTTATAGGTTTTAAATTATTTCTTTATAATTTATTTATATTCAATCTAACCTGGCTCAAGCTCATTTTTTGTGGTAGCTTAATAAAAGCAAAGGGCAGTTTTATAGTAAACTTATCATTATTGTTAATAATGTTTATCAAAGGGTTTATGTTATACTTAAATAATTTTATTGTTGTAAATGTTGCATGGTTTATTTTGTACATATTTTTTTTATTTACTTTAAATCACTGCTTTGCGCAGAAATCAACTACTGTGTACGTAGAACGGTATGTATTTTTTTGTATATTTTTCGCATGCTAAAACCTAAAATTCTGTAAATTTAAACATCCTAAAATAAAAGACCCCACCTAAAATAAGCATATAAAAAATTACAAACATGGATCGAACATCATATGCGCAAAATATTATGTGCTTAGCCAAACAGGAGTGTAAAACCTAAATTCTTATCCCAAAATTTTGCATGAAACTGTTAATACCGCACTTATTGTACAGCACAAGTATTCGACACTTAATATTTTACGAATACACTGTTAAAAAAAATCACCGTAAAGTAGACCTTAGTTCCTATATTCGTCAAGTTTTCCATCTATCTCTCTCTATGTACATATCTGTGTTTTGCTCTTTATACTACTATTTTAAGGTCGATTGCACCGTACTGTTAAACCTAGAATAAACTTAATTGGTATTTAAGGAAGTACATTCTAAACCAATTAAATTTCAACTAGGTTTAAGATCACGGTGCAATTCACAATATATTGTTAAAAGTTTTAGTTACTACTATTTTCTCTTTTTAATAATGCATTCGTTTGAGAGAGTTCGATCAAAATTTTTAGCAAAGTGATTCTGCCTGGCGCCTATTTAGCCAAGCAATCTTGCTAGAACAAAAGAGTTTTTGGTTAAAATAACGAGGCAAGATATTTTTTGGTAGTGTTACTAAAAATTCTTGTTGTATTGGAGCTTCTTTTTTGTTCTAGCAAGATTTTTTGGCTAAATAGGCGCCAGGCAGAATCACTTTGCTAAAAATTTTTCTTAGGGTACGTTATACCAGGAAAATGGCCTGAGTGGGACATTTTCTGGTATACTCGATCTCTCTTTGAACAATACTATTATTAAAACGAGATGATATTTACTATAGTATATCTTTAGGTATTGTTGGTCATTAATTTTTTATTAAATATTATTTTCGTAGTTTTATACAAAAAAAAAATCAAATAGTCTACTCTTTATTTTCGTTTTTTATATTTTGGGAAAGAATTTTTTAAACTTAATTTATTTTTAGTTTATGGAAAAGCATTAATATTTTATAAGAAAAAGAACAACTTATTTTTAATAATACCGCAAAATATATTATTTTTTTTTTAGTTAGTAAGTGGTTTTACAAATATTGTGTACACTGTGATCCTTTATAAACTTTAGATTATTTTTTTACCCTTATTCCTAGTTAGTTCTAACAAAAAACATCCACAAAGAGTTGATTTTTTCTACATCCAGCACAATTCCTGTAAAATTTCGCATTTATATATAGTTTACATTTAGCGTACAATTGCTTTGTTGTAACACCCTGTATTTTGTTTAAGTTTTGACATCTTCATCAAAACTTGTTCGCGCAGTAGTACAGGGTGATCCACCATACTTTCTATTTTGTTTTAATTTAACTCCATTTATTTCCAAACCAAGAAAAATACAAAGATTTTTATAGAGGCTCTTCCTCTGCCTTAATTAAATTAAATAATGAGAAAACTTAAAGTATACACACCTTAATAAAACAATATGTAGAAAACCTATTTTAAAAACACAGTAGTTAGTAAATATTATTTAATTCCATTTGTAAATTTTTTTTCGTTACTTTCCTTCTTTGTAGAATATGATAGTTTATATTCTACAAAGAATTGAACGGGTGATAATATTTGTAGGAATTTGAGGTGTATAAATATTATTAGCGTCTCTCGTACAGTTTTGATGTACATATTTCCTATCCAAAAAAAAGTTACTTTAAAGAGCTTTGTATTTTTTGAATCACTCTAGATAACTGTGATGGCCTGAAGTGTGTAAATGTGTCTTAGAGGGAGTAATTTATAGTTTATGTATAAGTGGTGGAGTTGGGTGCCTGTGATGGAGAGAGTAAATGTTTTTAATGACCCTACTGATAGAAATTCTGCTCCCAGGGAGTCAAATGCTGTTGCTACTATGCTTTTCATTAGTCCTAATCTTCGGCTTAAATCGATTTCTCTCACTTTTGCCCGATATTGATAGAAAGTAATTCTATTGGTCTTGACCACAAACCTTATAACCAAAAAAATAGACTGATAATGTTGCTTTAAGAAATGACTGCTTCATGTATTTGACAGTTTGGTGCCAGAAGCAGTTGGCAATGCACCAAAATCCCTATAACTACCAACTGAGAAGCACAAATAACACTAGACGCGGCTAATTGTAAAAAAGGCTCTGGAATAATAAATTTGCAATTTTTTTTCACGATAATCTTAAATAATAGCCCCCCCCCTTCCCTTAAAATATGAATTTTTTAAATGGGTAAAGTACATTTTATCTTTAGGAAAAAAAGTTCCCCTTCTGTAAGTATCTACAGCAGTTTATGAATGACCCCTTAAAAAAAAATCACCCTGTCTGTTCGGTACTCTTTATTTATGCAGGCAAATAAAAATAATAATTCAAATAAAAGTTGAGCTTATGGGAAATAGTGTAGGCGTTTATACAGCAGAAATAAAAATAGGAAGATGGGCAACTTTTATTATCTGAAAAAAATTTTGCGCATAACCTCTCATTTTTTAGTTTGGTTTAGGCAGATACCTATTATTTAAGAAAACAGTATGATTGAGTTTAGTTTAATTATTTCAATTATTGAAGCTGTGTGCTGATTGGTTCAGTTATTTTTATTTTCTAGAAGGTGTATGTGTATGGGTCAAGGGATTTGGTTAATAAAACGTCCTTTTTTTGGAATGCCAACGTTTCGCAAAATTTATTTTTATATATTGAAATGCCGACGTTTTGCAAAATTTATTTTTATATAAATTTTGTGAAACATTGGCACTTCAAAAAAAGGACATTTCATTAACAAGATCCCTCAACCCATAAACATACAGCTACAAGAAAATTAAAAATAGGATCGTTAAAAAATTTTGCCAAGTTATTTTTATTCCGCTGTATAAACCAAAATTCTTTATTTTTATTTTAATTTTTGTTACTTTAATTTTTATTTGCTTGTATAAACCCAGCCTTAAATTTTATTTGTAGAAAATAATTATTTACAAAATACCATCAAAAAAGTTACAATACAAAAAATACTTAAAAGTAACTTATTTACAAACAGAAACTACTTATTTTTAATTAAAGATAATATATAAAACATGTTGTTTAAACAATACAAGTTTTGTTAAAACTTTTCGGACCTTTTCTCCAAATATACTTTCACTAATTTTTTTGCAGAGCTATGACTCCTCAAAGTGCTGTATGTTTTAATGATTGCTTCAACTAAAAGCTGGTCAAAACAGAGTCTTTGGTATTTAATAACAGTCTTAGAGTCTCTTCAAATGCTCAGTAACCACTTTCTACTAATAGCAGCATCTGGTGGAAACCTATTGAAAGAAATAGAAAAACAATAATTAGACTTTTTCATTATTACGATACTTAATAATACTGCCATCAGCGATTCAACATGGTTGCCTTAGGAAAAATAAACCCTCTTTCATAAGGGATACTGCTAATACAGGGTGTCCTAATTAACATGGGACACTATTGCTATCTCAGTAATTATAAGAACTATAAGGTTAAATTTATTAAGATTAAATAAGTTTTTAAGCTCATAGTTTTAAGTATTGCAATTTTTTGACAAATCTCTTTTAAAGAATTTATGTTTCTTTCTTTCTCCTGTCAACAATGTTGATTCCCCACACTGGTGAGCTGTAACCACCTCATGGGCCTTTCAGAATACAGGCAATGATCGCAGAAGTATTAAAGAAAATTGGCAAAAATAGGAATTATTTACCCTTACCTGTGATAGGAAAACGTATTTCCACTCGCAGAATTGCTGTTGTTGCAGCCGACAACAAAGCACTTCATGATGCAAAAGGGCACAGAAAAAGTATATTAAAAACACAACACGTTAAGCAAAAACTTCTTCATCTTCTTCTCGGTTACTATGGATTCGCATCTTTACAGACGTCTATCCAAAGCAAAATCTTCGAAAACCAAGAAACGAAAATAAAGAAAATGGCGAATCTACTAACGTCAAGACCGTCAAACGTAGTGCTACCAACCAAAAACGTGGATAAAGAGAAAATAAGTTGTCACGTCATGACACTGTTTACACTGCCCCTTTGAAATCTAGTTAATTCGAACAGTTTTCTAAATAATTTTTTTTAAATACTCAAGAAACCGTGGTTTTATATTTTTTCTTAAATTTCGTCAAGCAGTGCTTGTTATATATTCATCAAATACTAAAATATTGAGTTTGCAACCACAACAAATTTTACTCAAGTTGGTTTACTCTGGTTCCAATAACACCAAACTGTCACTTCCATGAGGCAGTCATTTATTGGGAGAAAACCCATAAGCATTAGCAGTCTATTTTTTTGGTTATAAGGTTTGTGGTCTTGACTAAGAGAATTACTTTCGAATTTCTATCATTTGAAGAATAGAGGCCCTGTTCTCTAATATTTTAATCGGCAACTTTTTAAAAATATCTATAGGTGCACTTGTTTTATTTTTTACACGATAGCGTCTTGTCCACTGTCAGCCCCAAATATTTTATTTGGTTCGAGTATTGGAGGGTTTCATTCCCAAGGGTAATAGTTGAACCCTGCTCTGGTTTTTTGCTAGCAATAAACATATAATTAGATTTTTCGATATTTAGAGTAAGTTTATGGGAATTTAGCCACTTGTCTCCTAGGTATAAATCTTCCTTAATGCTATTAATTATTAATTATTGCTTCATATGAGTTGTCAAAATAGACAACCAGTGTGTTGTCGGTGTACAACTTTAGTTGACTTTTAGATTTAACTTTGATATGGAGTTGACATACATTAAAGATTATAATAGGGTCGGACCCAAAATTGACCCTTGCGGTACCCCACAAATAATATTTCTCTTACCCCTAATTATCCGTTTAAAGCAAACACACTGCTGTCTATCAGACAAATAGCTTTTAAAAAACCCTCATACCAAGACTCTCGTATACCCATCATGTTCATTTTTTTAGCAATTTGTTGACAGTGTCAAATGCTTCCCGCAGGTCCAGGGCCACAAACCCGCTATTCCATTTTTTATCGATTTTACTTGAATTTCAGTTGGAGCCGCGAAAACCATAAAACCATAAAAAAGAACTTTTAAAAAACATAGCAACTTTCTCTAAAATTTTAAAAAAACGTAATAACACAGAAACAGGTCTGTATACTCCATCGGACTTATGGAACTCATTGGTAATTACCAATCATTTCGGAGTTTCCATTTTTTTATATGGGCGAAATTTTACCAATCTTGTTTAAGACACTGAATAAAATAGAATGGTTTTTATTTTCATATTAAGTACAGTAAAGATTTTTTTAATAATTAATTGCAATAAAAAGTAAATGAGTATAACCATAATTATGAAAAAAGCCGAAGATCAGATGCTTCACCTATTTCTATTTCACATTTTTAATTCATTTAATATCTCTGTCCTCCATACTAGTGGCCCTTCTGCTATCTAATAGATTGACATTTACGAATTTCTTAAATACTAGCAGGTGTAAAACAAATACTTTTGGTACATCAAAAAGATTTTGTGCGAAATTTCAGCCTACTTTGGTAAAATATTGATTGCTCCAGCGATCACCTGTCGATATTGAAACTAGAAAAAGTTTTATGTACAAAAGTTGCATAATCTTCTGCCAACTTTCAAATGACGTCCTTAAAATTTAGGGACTTTCAACGTAACTGATAAATTTTGAATGTGGCCTTTAAAGCAACTAACCTTCAGGGCAGATTTTCGATATTTTCTTTTACATTTTTAATTTATTTTGTAATAATATTTTTCATAAAAAATGTTCGGCAATGTGTTGTGACATATTATAACTGGAAAGGTATGTTGACCAAGATGTCAAAAATGACACAATATACAGGATGTTTCATTTAATTTAACAAAACATTTCAATCAAACAACAAACTAACTCTGTGCAATACCTTCACCACATAGGCCAATCAACTCCTACAGTTTTAGTGTCCTTTTCTCGACCTTCGCCGCCATATTGACAGAAAACTAATGGATTTTCTGTCCCTTTAGGTGAAAATGGCGGCGAAGGTGGATTAAAGGACACTAAATCGGTAGGAGTTGATCGGCCTATATGGAGAGGGTACTGCTTTGTGTTTCGGACTTCCATTTTATTTATACACGACGTTTTGATCAGTACAATCTCTGATCGTTTTGAGTTGCAAACTACAATCTATTCCTAAGGCTACCTACTTATATACTATGGGAAATCACTTAACCGTAAAGCTTAAGAAGTTGCCTCCGCCCAAGGAGGGGCTTCCAAATATTTTGAATTTCAACACTTGGTCTACTAAAAATACCTTAATTCTGCTTAATAAAGGCAGCTTCAAGGAATTTTCATTTCTTCCAGTTTGACTCCTTGTGCAAAACCTTTGCTTCTGTCCACTTCATTCGGTGTTATTTTGACCATGCATGTTCGGCAATTGCTGATTTCGTTGTTTCACCTCTTTGAGTATTCGTCTGATGTTCCTTAAGCCTAACAGATAGTGGTCTTTTTTTGCCACAAGGAACTTGGTAAATGCATTCGTTATTTTGTTTGTTTTCCGGTTTTGTTTTACTAAGAAGGCTTCGAATTGTATTATTAGATTTAAAAGTTGTTTTGATATTAAAGTTGTTCGCTACTCTTCGAATTTATTCTGATACTCTGTTAATGTATGGAATTGTCATTTGCCTGGTTTTGGTCTTCTAATCTTTGTCCTGTTTGCTGAAATTTAGAAATAGTGGGTCTTATGTAATTAAGGTGGTGAAGAAATTCTGAAAGGTGATGGTCATTACCGGTCCAGACAATAAAAGTATCATCAACATATCTTAGCCAGAGTTTGGGTTTATATGTTGCGGTATCAACCGCGTATGATTCGAACCACTCCATGTAAATATTGCCCACTGCCATTGCGAAAGCGATGAACCCATTGGCAGACTGTCATCCTGAGCATAAAACCTGTCTTTCACCTGAAAGTTAGAGTTATGAAGACAGCACTCCAACAACTCCATCAATCAGTCTCTGTCTAATAATATCTAGCGATTCCTTAGCAGGACATTGGTGTATAGACTTTCGACAACAAAACTGACAAATCCATCCTCGGGTTCTAAAATAAAAGATGTAAGAATATTAACAAAATAGTTGGAATTTTCTACAAGTGAAACGGTCTTGCCTGCAAGAGGTTGAATAATTTTCAAAAAAAAAATTCTGGAACTTGTGATAGGGCATAAGGGCATTGCATATTTGTGAATTTTGGGAAATCCGTACAGATAAGGAGGCTTGCTTGATAGTACGTAGTTTTAGGAATAGATTGTAGTTTGCACCTGAAGACGATCAGAGATTGTACTGATCGAAACGTCTCGTATAAAGAAAATATAGACAATGGAAGTCCGAAACACAGAGTTAATTTCAAACACGTCATTGTCTCAAACTTTCAAA
Organism: Oxystoma pomonae; assembly: GCA_963921995.1. NCBI lineage: Eukaryota > Metazoa > Arthropoda > Insecta > Coleoptera > Brentidae > Oxystoma > Oxystoma pomonae. The sequence goes on along the minus strand of OY998166.1, from coordinate 113,779,134 downwards.
CAAAAAACAAACGTTAAAATTGACAAAAGAGGTGTCAAATATAGAAAAAGTGATGTGTTGAACTTCCTGGGATCAACAATAAACAACTGTTCCCATTTGAAAGTTTACAAATGATCACATTGTTCAGCCACTTTTGCATACTTGCAAAAATATTTTGAACGATTTGTCGTGGTTTTAAAGGGCGCCGGATTATAAAATAAATAAGATTTCCCGATCTAATATTTCATTTGCGCTTCGTCTAGGTGGTCCCCTTCCTTAAGGCTGACAGGGGAAGGAGGACAATTGGCCGATTTCATTGACGGTTTGGGCCCAGGCCAACTGGTAGGCCGTCAAGTTTTAGGGGCCCCGGCCTTGGGCGATATTCAGCTGTCTTTGTGCTACCAGAAGGGATTCTTGGAGGTGGAGGTGATACGCGCCAGGGGCTTGCAAGCCAGATCCGGGTCCAAGGTTTTACCAGGTACGTAGCTGACATTCCACAGTTAAAAATTTCAGATCAACTGAAGCAGCACCTCTTCAGTGATCTTTAATCACCCAACTGACAGGTAAAACGTGTATTTTCTGTCAGTTTGGTGTCAATATGAACGCTATGGTAGGCTAAAGGTTGCTGAATCGCGAAAGAGTTAACTGGCTTATTAGTTGAGAAGGTGCTGACTGAAGGAATGTTTTACTGAATCTTATTTTTTGTGGTCCTCTTATATTGTTGTCAAAAAAAGGGAACAAGAAAATATGCTTAAATGCAATATTATCTGATTTTTTTGTGCATGGATGAGTGTTATTTAGGAAGATTATTTACCTCATACATTATAAAAGCAGGTCGATTTTCACCTGATTATTCAGCGAAAATTTTATACCAGTTGTTTTAAGTCAATCAGATGCCTTGTTTTTCACAGGTTGCTATGGCAACAACCCGAATTTTTCGGAAATTGTTTCGGTCACGTAACCTAGTTTCCTTGGCTTGACAGCTGTGACGTGCATATGTCAGGATAACAACAGAAGCGTAGGTACAATTTTCTATTCATTTTGATATTTTCTTTGCCACAACAAAATTTAATATGACGAATAATAATTAATAAACAAAACAAAAAGATATTGGTGAAACTTCATTCCATCAATGCGCTGCAGCCAACTTCGCAGATTTTATGTTTCCTACCTAAATACTTACCGCGTTAAATTGTCATCGACTTTGCAAGAGAATAATTAATTTTCCCTCCACCTAGTAGTATTAAGATTATTAGAGTATGAAGAAATGTGTTAATTTCGGGATTTTGAGAATCGTTTTTTTTTACTAGGGCAAAGGGAAAGTGAAAAAAAAAAAACAAATTCAAACTATTTGAAATACAAAACACCTAGCGTCCAATATAACACATGTGCCTATACAACTATTTTTCCCTATCCTCTAGTACTATAATATTGTGTGATTTAAATAGAATATATAATCAACTTGATAAAAAGATACAAACCATATTTTACTAGAGACCAGGGAATTGTAAAAATAATAGATGAAAAAGTGTATACCCACAATATAGGTAACACAGACATTCAAAGTGTCAAAAAAGTAATTAAATAGCCACCTTATATTAAAACCTCAAAGCAAAATAAACGCTTGCCAAATTGTATTTTTTTAAAATAACTTTTGGTATAAAATTTTCGTACCGAATCTCCCGCAAGCGGTTGCGAATTTTTATAAGAAAATTCGCACCTCGAAAGAAAACCGCTCAGGTGAAAATCTCCCTTATCAAAACTGATAATTGCCCTTTCGAAAACTCAAAATCACAGGTCGGTACCAAAATCTCTGGTCTGTACCAACAGGTTTTTATTGTCGATGTGTCGTTTGATAATATATATATATATATATATATATATATATATACAGTAAACGGTAGGAGATACGAAAAGGTTTAAATTAGGGCAAAGTTGTACAATTTGACGCTTTGCCCAAAACCAAAAAAAAAAGTTTACAAATTCCGGGTAGTTTCGGAGATAGGCGAAAAAACACCGAAAACTTTATTTTTTATTTTTATTTTTCTGCGCCCTTATTCTTAAAGCTGTCAAAAAACGCTTAAAACTTTGTTTTCGAGATTTGATATTTCAGTGTGACAGGAGCAATGTCAAGTTCATATTTTCCTATAGACACATGCTTTTTTCTTTTGCCGTTTGGTTCATAAAGGATGACAGATATTTTACAACCTCATTTTGAAAAGCACCTGACGTTTTGAGTTAATTGACCATCATCAGCCCAAATTCAAAGATTGAGAAACAAAGAAAAAAACGTATTTTTTAAATATCAGGTTAAAATTTTTTGTTGTAACAAAATGTCAAAGAAACTGTCATTATAAAATATTAAAAAAAGTACTGCAATTGGGTTTCCAAAACATCTTGAGTAGGTTAAAGGCAAAATTTAAATTTGGACTGATGATGGTCAATAAACCCAAAACGTCAGGTGACTCGTCAAAATAAGCTTGCAAGATGGTATCTGTTATCCTTTATAAATCAAACAGCAGGAGAAAAAAACGATGTTTCTATAAGAAAAAATGAACTTGACAGTGCTCCTGTCACACTGAAATGTCAAGTCTCAAAAACGGACCTCTCACTAGGTAGATTCTAAAAAAGTGCCAGTAGAAAGTTATAAGCGTTTTTTAACAGCTTTAAGAATGAGTGCGCAGAAAAATAAAAATGAAGATTTCGGTTCTTTCCGCCTATCACCGGAACTATCCGGAATTTGGAAACTTTTTTTTTAGTTTTGCGCAAAGAATCAAATTGCGCAACTTTGTCCTAATTTAAACCTTTTCGTTCCTATGGTGAGCATCGAATTTGAAACACCCTGTATATATAGCACCTTATTTTGCACATATTAATGTATTTAATTTGGTAAATAATCTTCAAAATTTATTTCGGAATGATGAAATAATCAGAAAATCTTTCTTAGATCTGTTGCCACGGCAAAAAATGTTCGATATGATTTTCGATGATTTTCCCATCCCTTAATAAAGTTTTCACTGTTTTTTAAGCGTTCAAAAAAAGAACTGCCAAAAAACATTTTTTCTCTGTTAAAATGAAAAAAATTCAAGGTTGTTAAGGAGACAGCTATAAAAAAGTATGTTAAAAATTTTATGTTTTGTTATCTGTCTGTCATCTTTAGTGGTGACGTGCATATGATTTTTATTTTGTCATTTTTATTTAAAAAACAACCTAAATATGTAATTGCTCAAAGCGTCAAGTGTGTAAGACATAAGGTGGTATTAATTTCTCTCAATCAAACTTCTTTACAGTCTTTAAATTTACAAAAAAACGTGTCTTACTATAAGTGTATTTTAGCATCTCAAACTAATTTACATGTACAGTATCGGCATCATAAAAGTGGTACACAATACTTTTTGTTGTAATACCTTGGTCTATTCTTACAAACAAAGTGACTCATTATTGTATTTTTCTTAAACTGTCAAAGTATGTCATTCTGTATTTCAGTCTGACAAATAAATTTAAAAATGCCTCCACAAATTTCTACAACTACAAACTACAACTAGGATGGTCAAATAGGGACGTGGCTAGACATTATGGACGCAGTAAAAACACGATTATAAAAATTAAAAAACGATGGGAAGAAGATCAGACAATAGAGAGAAAACAAGTATGATATGACCTTATCGCTTTTATGAAAGAAAACCCTTTTGCATCTGTTGCCCAAGCAAAGAGATCATCCCAATTTCCAGGATGTGTAAGAGTGGCTCGAAATCGCGTAAGGAAAGGCTCTAATTTAAGATATCGTGTAGCTGCGAAAAAAATTAAACTTACGAATGAACAAAAACAGGCTAGGTTACTTTTTGTCCTTAATTACTCTCTAAAGGAATCAGAGTATTAGCGAAAGGTAATATTTTCCGATAAAAAGTTTCCCAGTTCTGTAGTGAAAGAAAACAAATTCGGTTGTATCGTCCACCAAGAATGCGCTATGAGGAAAGATTTATTGCTGGTAACAACGATCGCGCTGGAAGATTTTCGGTAAATATATGGGGTTGGATTTCTGATATAGGACATGGTGCTCTATTTCGAATCAATGGAAAGTTTACAGCGTAGGTTTACTTGGATATTTTACAGAACACCATGCTTCCAGCCATCACAGAATTTTACAAGGACCAATTTATGTTTCAAGAAGACAACTGCCCTGCTCATACGGCCAGAATTTGCCAAACTTGGTTTCGGGAGCAAAATATTGAAGTTTTGCCTTGGCCTGCGAAAACTCCAGACGCCAATCCTATGGAAAATATCTGGGGTTTAACTTTAATATTGTGCCGGAAAATCTTTGGTCTTTGGTCCAGTTAATAGTCAATGCTTATGAAGAAGTGATTGGTGAAAATGAAAACCTTTCTGAAATTTTGGCTGATTCTCTACCAAGAAGTTTTATTGTTTTATTCTATTGTATTATTTCTATTGTTTTATAATTTTCGTTACAGTTGTGTCTTTTAATTTTTGTTACAGTTGTTTTATGCGTCAGCGTATTATTGTAATATAAAAATAATTTTTAAGAGCAATCTTTGATCAACACCGTTCTGAACTAAAAAGCCAGTTAACTCATTTTCGTTTTAGTATCCTTTGGCCTATGATCGGTGCAGTACCCTCTCCAGATAGGCCGATCAACTCATACCGATTTAGTGTCCTTTTATCCACCTTCGCCGCCATTTTCACTCAAAAGTGACAGATAATCCATTAGTTTTCTGTCAAAATGGCGGCGAAGGTGGATAAAAGGACACTAAAACGATAAGAGCTGATCGGCCTATGTGGAGAGGGTAATGATCGGTGCTATATTGACACCAAACTGACAGAAAATCCATGTTTTACTTGTCAATTTGAATATAAAAATGGCAGCCACGATAGGCTAAAGGGCACTGAGGGTTAGGAGTTAACAGGCTTTTTAGTTGAGTACGGTGTTGCTTTGATGTTAATATTTTGACATTTTAGTACAAGTCTGTCAACAAAATATAATCCGGTAGTTAACCATACAATTTAAAAAATACCTATGTTTATCACGTACCACTTTTATGATGCCGATAGTGTATTTAACTAAATTATTGTAAAGTTCATCATATGGCTCTACCATTACAATAGAAATATTATTTTTTGTCATGTCAGAAAGTGTCATTTTTGAATGTCAATAAGCAATTAAAACTTGGCGGGTTATTTTCAGCAGCAGTTTTCGGGGGTAATTACAATTTTCGATAATTTTGCATGAAAGCGTATTGCCTAAAAAAACATATGAATTTTACTTTTATATTTTGGCGGAAATATATGTAGTTTTTGCAAGGAAACTTCGCTTAAATGCAAAATTATGTGATATTCTTTATGCATAAGGGTAATATAGGGTGAAAATTAGTGGACTATATAAAAATATGTCGGGCTGAATTTTTCATTTCAATTGTTTCAGCTCCATACGTGAAAGTATACCTGGTCAACGGCAAACGATGTGTAGCCAAAGCCAAAACGTCGACGGCGAGAAGAACCTTAGACCCGCTATACCAACAACAGTTGGCGTTTCGAGAAAATTTTCAAAATTGTATACTTCAGGTAAGCAATTATCTGCGTACTTTAAAGTGGGAATTGAGTTTTTGCAAAAACATTACTCCATTTTTTCTTCTTATTAAATTTTTTTAGTTGAATTGTGCCCCACGGTTACCACAAGATTACGTAGATAAAATTCCAGACTTTTTCCCGGTTTTTCCCGAAATATTTTAAAAAAATCCCGATGTCATAGCGCTGCAGGCAATTTTTTGTAGTGGTATCTGGTCTCAATTCTAGATTTCTTGCCAATATGCTTAAAATTGTAACAATCAAAGATATTATAGTGCTGCAGATAAACATTTTTGTAGTACCTATCTATAAAATCTTAAGCCGCATTTAAACAGAGCGAATAGGTTCGTCCCAAAATTCGGGCCAAGTCTGGCGAACCTTTTTCGACGAACGTTTGCCCGAACACTCGAACATTTGCAACGAACGATTTTTTGGAAATATATTTTTGAAAAAAAAATTTTATTTTATTTTTCGATTAAATAGTAAAAGCCGACGGAAAGCGAAAATTAATTATTTGCTGGGTGGTAGGTTGTGATAAATAAGTTTGTACCTAATTATTGCTATGCTTTATCACTTTTTTGGTTTTCCTTAATTAAGTGTAAACTCAACCCCACCACCGAACCCCATCAAATCCCACCACCAAGCCCCATAACCAAAACTCATCAAACCCCATCACCAAACCCCATCAACAATTTCCACCACCAAACCCCATCACCATACCCCATCACCAAACCCCACCACCAAAACCTCACAAATTGAAATAGTAGTAGTAGTAACTAGGGGGCGGCCCAAGACCTGGCAAGTAGGCCCAGTCGGTCCCTTTTTACCTTATCCCCGCCCAGCCGCCTAATCCACCACCTGTACCGCTTGTACGGTAGTCTAGTACTTTGGCCCACTTGAGAGCTCGTATAAGTGCTGAGTGCTGGCCCCGATCCGAGAGAGTTCATCCGCCTTTTCGTTGCCCGACACTCCCGTGTGTCCCGGTACCCACATCACTGTAACTCTTTTGTCTTGACTCAAGGCTTCCAGTGCTTCTACGCACTCTTCCACCAGAGTATTGAAAATTTTTGGCGCACTGAGTACCTTTAGGGCCGCTTGGCTGTCGGAGCATATGTACACATGCTCCTCCGGACCATTGCGAACCTCCTCTCAAAAAAAAAATGAATAATAATAAATAATTTTTCTAATTTTTAGTTTATTCCAAATATTTCTTTCAGTAAATTTTGTCCGAACACCACGAACCTTTTTAGCCGAACCCCGAACCTTTTGCGCGAATCTTTAAATAAATAATTCGCGCGCATGTTTGTCGGAATTTCGAAGATCAAAGGAATATTCGCTTGTGTAAATGTTACTTTACAAGTTTTTCGTAATTATTTTTTAAAATTTGGGTTAAGAGACGCTGTGTTGGGTTGGGATCTAGTCTCAGTTCTATATGTGTTGGTGAAATGTCATAAATGTCCGCAGGCAAAAATTTTGAAAATGTTATGGTAAAGCAGCTATTTTTTACACGTTTTGAATGCTGTTGATAAAAACTGTTAACTAAAATTATTACAATTAATTACATAATTGCGAGCGCCAAAAGCAAATTTTGTTGAAACCTTTGGATTTAATGAGCTGCAAAGGGGGGGGGGGCACTGAAAAAATTATCTGATATTGTGATCGAAACAAATACCGCACAGTGTAAAATTTTACAAAAAGTAGTGTGTAATATTGTATATTTAAAACAAAAAAACCCGTGAAATTTTAAATATGTTATAAAAATATATTTTCTATTATTTAGAAACTTTCATGAAATTCAAAAAAAGTTTTTCTTTGATACTGGGAATTTTCATCCATAGAAGCATCCATGCCCAATGTAGTAAAGTATTTTTGCAGAGTTAAAAACAAACACAAAATCCATCCTGTCCAAGATTCCAACCCGGGGCTTTCCCACTACGCTACGGACGCCGCGGTAAAAAAAAGTTATACGTAAATTTTATATGGGTATAAGGGAATCTCAACCAGGTTAAAAATATCTGAAAAAGTCAAAGATTCTTAGCAAATTTCCCGACTTTTTCCCGGATTTACCGGTTTTCAAGGATTGTGGTAACCCTGTGCCTTTATGTATCACCCGTTGCTATATGTGCTAAGCACATGGCAATCATCTGATAAGAATATCTATTGGCACATCCTAAGAACCTGCATAGCATATGATTAGGGCGGAACGTAACCTATTCTTAGCACATTCTAAAGATGTTCCAATGTTAGTTTAGAATATTCTTAGCATATCCTATTTTTTCTTGAGGATATTCTATGCACGTGCTAAGGATGACAAATTGCTGGCGTATGAAGCATAACATAAGCGACCCACCCAGTGAATTTAAACAACTTTCGTCGTCAAACAACGCGGGATTGTTGGTCTGGCTATATGCAGCGCGCCCCGCCTGTCGGAATAAAGTGAAAAACAAAACAATGAAACTTGGGAGCATTACATAAATTGCCGAACCTGCGAAAATGTACCGGTTCCTGAAAGAAGACCGTTTAAAACACAACGTTCGCAGCAACTTCACCCCCAATATAGAGGTGCTATTTTTTCAGGTGACCGTCTGGGGCGACTACGGGCGAATCGAGGGCAAAAAAGTATTCATGGGCGTCGCGCAGATCATGCTAGACGATCTGGACCTCAGCAACATAGTCATAGGCTGGTACAAACTGTTCGGCACCACGTCACTGGTTAGTGGTCCCCCTCCCTCGGCCCGTCGCGGCGCAATTTCGCCGCTAGTTTAGAGTCCTTAATGAAGTTTTCTCTAGAATTTTTATGTTCTTTTGCTATGTTTTTCCCCTTTTTTTAGCTTATTGGACAACATAATTCTTTGGCCTCTAACTTTTAAGGATTCTACCTCTATTCCTTGTAATGCATGCTACCTAAATTAACTAAAAACTTCAATATTAATGGTTCGCATTATCATTAATTATTATTTTTTATTATCTTATTTTTAGCTAAGTATTTTTTTTATTCTTTTATGTTGTAAGTTGTATTTATTTAGTTATATGAAAAATGTTTACAGCCAGATAAATTATTATATAATTTTTAATTTTTCTGTGATTTCGGTTTTAATTTTATTACCAGTTTGCAGCATGTAGTTTGCTTGTAGAAAAGAAAATATTAATAAAATCTATAATTCACTTAATAACTTTTAAATAAAAAAATCTCTTTTAAGCCGGTGTCTACATATTTTAGAATTTTTGTCTGTTTGTTCTAGCATCACGCAAAATCTACTGGACAGGCCATGGGCATTATTTCATCAAAATCGGTTCACGGGAACAAAAGTTATGACCATTTAATACCGCCTAATACCGTAGGCAGAGCTGAGGCTCTTTACCTAGTTAATAAATATGAAAACTATATTATCTAACGTTTTTTATTTTTTTTTCAGTGAGACACAACTTCCCCAGCTTAAACTATATAAACAAGTGACTCATCGAGAGGATTTTTAATATTTAAGAGACGTTTTTTAAAAATTTTACCGCTCTAAATATTTTCAAAATCTAAATCGTCTTTTTTTCGAATAATGACGCAAAATATACACAGGACTATATCCCAAATATACGTATACTTGAATTGGGTTTTAAATAATTAATTCCTCTTTAAAAAAAATGCTGTAAAATATTTAGAGCTATAATTATAATAATATAATTTAAGACAAAGAACAAGAACCCTACGAATAAATACGTATAAATAAACGCGTTTAAAATAAAAATTAAATACAGTGATGAACACAGAAAGACAAAAAATTAAATCGTGCAGAAGAAAAATGATTAGATTAAGGTTAGGTAATAAAAATTATAATAGTGTAAAAATAAACATTCCTAAAATGTAGATATTACGCACACACATAAACAATGTAGCCCATCACTACGTCATCTTTGGTTGTTGAAAGTTTAATTTAAAAAACTATCTAAGGTTTCATAAAAACATATTTTATTAAAAAGTTCATAAATACACAATGCGCGGTGTTATCAAAATCAATATACCATACATCAAAGTGTCCCAGTTTTGTAATTTTAGCAGCTTTTCTCGTTTTAAAAAATATTAAATGACAGTCTTAAAATAAACAACAAAATGGCCACCATTTACAAATTTGGTGAAATAATCATTTATTTCGTGCGTTATATTCGGATAGAAACGCGATTGACTTGAAAATGTCGTCGAAATAAACGTCATTTCTATCGGGCGTTATATTTGGATAGAAAGGCGATTGACTTGAAAAAGTCGTCGAAATAACCCAAAAAACATTTGGACGTGACAGCGACGTCGCCTCAGACGACCCGACGTCGACTGCCGACGTCGTATGTCGTACCTGACGACCCATATTTCTACCTAACTACCTAAAATAGTTACGTTAGGTGGAAAAAAATGCGTTGGCTTCATATATAAAGCAAATTTGATGTTTTTTGTTTTTTTTTTGCAAAAAAAAGGAAGTTTTAAAACTATGTTTTTCAAGTTAATGGCGGCCAGCGTCACATTCTCGGTTTGGAAAAAAAATGGCGTAGTTACTCAATGCATCTAATTTGCCCGCGTCGGTTAACCAGAACCCCACAAAAATACGTTTCATCGACGTCTGCAGATTAGAATTCCAATGCCCGACAAAATTGCGACCTTGAGTCATTTGAACTACTACTTTTAAATAAGTAAATCAAGACTGGGCAAATACCTGTTTGGCTTTACTTACCACTGTGTTTTTTATATCCATAAGTAGTTTGTTCCTTTTTCGATAAAATGTGTTAGTATGCCGTAGTTCATTTAGACATATTTTCAAAAGACGGTTTTTCTTTAATTTCCAAATTCATAACCTAAAAGTGAGGTTAGGTTCCCAACAGACAACTTTCGTCACTTCTTTTTACAAAATTGGCTGTTGCGGCATGACTTTGAACCGAGGTAGGAATCTGTTCAGAAAAATTGACCAAATGAACAAAAAAAGACATCAACGACGTTCAGACGTCGGAATTTTTTACTTAAAATTACTTTACACTCGAAAACGTCGCTACCAACAACACTGAAACGCCAAGTTGATGACCATCGGATGACGTCTCCGGTGAAGACTTCCAAATGCCAAATATTTTTTACTTAAAGTGACGTCGCGATTGATGCAAATTTGGTCGCGCTTAAAGAACTACAATATTTTTTACCTAAAGTGACGTCGCGATTGGTGCAAATTTGGTCGGAAGTCAGAAAAATGTTTATTGGGAAACGCCATTTCTATGCGGATAGGCTAAAATAAACGCTTCTATCCAGATACAGTAAGCTAATTTGAACTACTGCTAACTGCTAGACTTGAAACTAAAAAGAAGAAGAGGAAAAGTAAGTTTATATTTACTTTACTAAGCCGTCTTTTTCGCGTAGACATCGTTAGAGCTTTTATTTATTTGCTTTTTAAAAGAAAAACATAACCTCTAAATATCTCACTGACAACTTGGCATCGAGTTAGGGCCAAATGAATTGCAATTCCAGTGTGAAATAAACTCCTAGGATTAAGGTTTGAATTTCGATCGCGATCGAGATTCTATCCGAATGACAACGCACGAAATAAACGTGGTAAATATAAGTTTGCGAGAATCAGCCATTTTAAGTTGCCTATTAAAAACTGAAATTTAATTTTATCAAAAAACAAAAACTTCAAAAATTACCCACCGGTATAATATATACAATGGGCTTCAGGCTACTGCGAACCTAGGGGGAATCATGTCCAATTTACTCTCCGCACGCTGCAGTGATATATTTTTAAAATTTATTTTGTTTTATTTTTGCCTTGCTCGAGAAACAGATTGGTAAGTTCTTAAATGAAATAATAAATTTTTAAAACTAAAAATGGATGTCTACGAAGTTGCCGAGACTTCTATCTAGTTTATCAACGATTCATAGTGTGCAGAATTTTGAAAAGTTTGGTTGTGTAACGCCAAGAAACCATAAAAAAACCCACTGTTTTGAATGACGAGCAGGACGTACGAGATGTGATGATTTACGCTGCAGTGGAGGAAAATCGAAAGTTAACTAGCCACCAAATTGCCGAAGCAGGTGATACGTCTTCAGCCACTGTCTTACGTGTTCCCAAAAAGAATGGTTATCATTCTTACAAAGCGTAAAAAACGCATTAAATTTTTCGGGAGGACAACTTCGTCGTATGGAATTTTGCGAAACAATGATGGAAAGGGCTAAAATCTTTCTGAGATCTATTCTTTTCACAAATGAAAGCACTGTTCCATTATTGATTCGTCATACCCCAACACACGTTCGATATTGGTCGAGGGAAAATTTGCATTTGTATTTTGACGTAAGAGCACAGTATCCCCAAAAACTAAATGTTTGGAGGAGTATTGTAGGGGAACACGTAATTGGGCCATTTTTTATTGACGGCAATTTGAATGGTCCTCGATAATTGGATCTACTGCAACAGCATATTATTCCAACTGGTAGGCAGTTGTTAGGTGTGAGATTTGGTGAAACATGGTTTCAGAAAGATGGTTGTCCCGCTCACAATGTTGGCCTTGTTAGAGAATATCTTGATAATTTATTTCCTAATCGGATTATAAGTACACGGGAAACTATTTTACGGCCAGCTCGATCACCCGATCTTGCTCCTAATGACTTCTATCTGTGGAGTTATATCAAAAATAAAGTTTAGGCGCAATAAGAAGCTTTTCAAACTATCATCCTTAACATGCTTGGAGACGTTAGAAGGAATTTTAATAATAGGCTCGGATATTGTCTGGCCAAGCAAGGAGGACTTTTCGAACATTTGCTCTAATTTTTTTTTGACTGGGAGAATCTTTTTGGTTTTTAGAATGTATTATTTTATTTTGAGAACTTGCTTTTATTTGGTTTTTCCTTATTATTTTCATTATAACACGTTGTTAGTGATAAATCTGAGCAGTTGGAAATAAAACGCTCTAATTTATCAGTGACAAAAAACAAAATTTGCGTATTTATTGAACAAATTCCGGTTTCATGGCCTACACTTCACATTGCACCGTGGTTAGAGGCGTACTAAGCGCAAGCCGTGAACGGTGATCGCAAGCCGGAGTGTTGGTTGCTCCACTGATAGGTGTGTGGTGTCCCTGCGTGCACGTACACTGGCAAATTGGACTTCTTCCGACCTATGTTCGCAGTAGCCCGAAGTGCTCTGTATGTAAAGTAACTGTCAACTTTCTGATAAAATATGTAAAAAATCCATATTATAGCGAATGATAAGTATAAAAATGTACCCAAATGGATACACACCCTGTTTTTATGAGGCAGGTTTAGGTTGTTACTTTTCATAATATGCATAAGTTTTGAACTTTAAAAAATCGACACAACCATAAAGAAAATGTTTCGTGGAGACGAGCAGTAACAACAAAACCTACCCTGTGTGTAAAAAATGCTTTATTGGAATTGATAAAAAATGCTTTTTTACTTTAAAAATTACATTTAAGAACGGACTCGGATATAATTGTAAATATTCACAGAGTTTGTGCTAAAACAGTATAAATTCTTGTTAAAAAAATTAAATTCATTCTTATAAAAAGCGGTTACCTACCTATGTACTTGCATGTGATAAAAAAAAGTTGTGTTGGCTGTTGAATATACCTGCTTAACAGTTAAGAAAAAAACCAAAATTTTTAGGCTGTTCGTCAGGCCGAATTTACTAATGGGCGTCTAAAAACTTTGAGGATTTTCACTGTTTACCTACATATGTTGTTACTTGTGAAATAATATTTTATTATTTTTTGCATATATCACATATCTATATATTTTTTGCAAATTAATATACCCTCTCCCCAGTCACAGTATGTAATTACTTTTATGTTCAATCGTACTTACAGTTAAATAGTCTGTTGGATAACTACTTACCATTAAGTTTTGTATTAAAAAATGTTTGCTTTTTATATTTGCATTTATGATTTTTATCACATTTTGGCTATTATTTCAAAGTGCAAAAATTTGTTAAAACTTTGTGTAAAATGGAACCAAAAAACAATCTCGTAAAATTGTTAATCACAAAAATTTTGTGTTTTCTAGATTGTGAGTCGTTCTAACGAGGTAATACAGGGTGTTTCAAATTCGAATTTAAGTATCAAATATTAGATTCAGGAGGCAAAAGATTACATTTTTAACTGGTTAATGTCAAAATAAGGTTTCCATAGTACATTATATACCTAGGGACTAAAGTGGTACTTTTTATCCCGAGGCGAAATGTTTGTAGCCCGACCGATAAATTTTTATTATTGTTTTTTTATCTTCATTATACTGGCCTATAAAAATGTGACATCCAAACTACCATTCACTCACTGACGTTAAGTTGATTCATATTTATCTGATAATATTTAGTTGCCAGGGTATAGCCAAGGTACTAGAAAAAAAATGGTAAGATACAAACAAAGCCTATAGCTGTCAAGATTTTTGCGAGTTTATCCAAAAGTGGAAAAAATGGACATCGACGAAGCTGCCGCAGAGGCAATGAAAGCGCTGCTGCCCGCCAAATCAGAAAATATATACGAAAAACAGTACATCCATTTCCTTCATTGGTGTCAATCTCAAGATGTTGCTGATGTACTTAGGAAAAAGTGCTTCTGGCATATTTCTTTAATCATGCCAAAAACCTCAAGGCTTCAACATGTTGTAGGAATATTTCCTCGAAGTGATTTTTGGAATATTCTATTGCAAATGTGACAGGAATGTTCCAGGCCTATTTTTTGTTAAATATTATATAAGAGTTTGTGATAGTTATATTTCTTTGGAAATAAGATAATAATATTCCCATGATAACGTGATAATCAAGTTATTTTTATGAATATTCCCAAAAAGAATATTTCTGTCAGGGTTTTGACATGTTTGCTGAAAATATTACTATCTTATGAAAAGAACGCGATTTAAATGATTTATAATTGTAATTTAGTTTAATGTCATCTATTGTAGGCAGATGGCACTGGAATCAATATATTCTCTATGTAGCAGTTAATCTTTTGATAACTAATCTCAAGTAGTACATCAATATATTGGTGGTACATTGATATATGATGTGATCTATATGATCACAAAAGAAAGACACAACATTTTTTAATGTCGAAATTTCACAGAATTTTAATTTTATACCTGCCAGTTTTTGCCACCGCTTGTCAAAGTCTGTCAAGTCTGGCAAGCGGTTTTTTTAGGTTTTCAAGTGAGTTATTTAAATCAGTTTTAGTTATAACCCCCTCCTCCTATTTTAGATTGTTAAAGGGTTCAAAATACTTTTTCTAAGCTAAAGAGAGTTTTTTAGTTGCATGGATTAATACAAAGTTGGTTAAGCTTTGTATAGAGCTAAAACCTTTCGCAAATGCATTGCTTTTTTAACACTAAAAAGTATGGAAAGACGGCGCCTGTTAAGTTTTTTCATATCTTTTTGTTTTTAAATACGTAAGTGTTTGTAAAAAATTAACTAAAAGAATATATGTATTTTATTATGCGTCTGGCTGTTCAAGTAGTTCCTTTCTGTAGCCACCGGCTGCGCTCGTGTCACCGTCAAAGAATGTTCCCCAAGTATCGGTCACTCTCGCGTAGCTATTACTTTCTCCATATGGACATATTTTTAATCACAAAATAATATCCATGCAAGATTCAATAGGGATATATATGCTATGTGGGATATTATAGTCAGTGCCCAGGTATATTACTATAATTCTTTTTAAAAAACGTTCTGGTATTATATAGTCATATTATACTCATGTTTCACTTCATGTTTTTATCACATTTATTTCACCTGTATCAGCTACAACGTAACTTATTGCCGGCATGTGTTAGTAATATTCCCAATGGTAAAATTTAACATTCCCATCACATTCTTTGTTAAATCGAAGCTGATTGCGGAAAAGTTAATTTATATAGCCTGATAATAAGGAGCGTGACTAAAATATTTTAGTCCCGGGGATAAAAAGTACAATTTTAGTCCCTGAAATGAGGAAGTAAAATACGTTTTTAGTCCCTGAAGTGCAAAAAATAATATTGGTTGTGTGTCAGAAACAAAATGGCAGGAGCTTCGAATTTAACTCACCCTATATTATTATACCTACCTACAGTGTGTGGGAGTGTCCCTAAAATTGTGCCCCACGAAAAATATGTCTATGCTTACAAATTTCTTAGAAAAATTTATTAAATTTGTCCATCAGGGATTGGAGTTTTCTTAGAAATCAAAAATAACTTTTTTGTGAGTACGAAAAAATGCAGGGTTTTTAAAAATGTGTGCAAACCTTTTTGTGATTAACAAATTTCCCTCCAGCTGTGTACAGAACATCGATGTTAAAGTGCGTCGAATTTTTTAAAAAATTAAATTATAGACAAACATCCTGATAAAATATATTAACAAAAGGATATCGTAATATTATTAAATTTTCTGTATATTACTAAAAATACATTTTTGTATTTTATAGTGGTTTTATCTTAAGTGTGTAGATTTTTTTATTGTTGCCCGAAGGAAATTTAGAAAATCGAGAAAACCTTAAATTAAGTTTGAAATATGTTAGTACAAAACCTGTTGAAAAAACTCAAGCATAATAGGACGGTAGACCTAAACTGGCCGTCGCGTCCTTCTCCATACAGAGCCTACATTCGGTGTCCTGGTAATGAATAATGGTACTTTCAGCCTCCAGTGTCCGGTTTATAGATCAACCATTGTCCGGATCTCCTGCCTGGTGAGCGTGTCCCAGCCTAAAGGGTTTTGTAATGAACTCTTTGGAATGGGCCAGTCCCGGCAATTCTCTCCAGTATTGGTGGCACTTATTCTCCATCCAGCTTGAGAGGGAGCAGTCAAAACGTGGTAGGACGTTAATAAAAAATGGATGGATTATTTCAAAAAATCTCAGTGGCGGCAAATAATATTTAGTAGCACTAGTATAGGGCGGGCCTTGGGACTGGCAATTAGGCCTCTGCATGGGCCCTTTCTGCTATACCCCGTCCCTTACACCTATGCCCCTGCTTCCGCCGCAACTGTCTCTCCGGCCCTCCGAGCTCTTCTTCCTCTATCGTGGGAAATCTTTACTTCAGCTGCCTTGATCTGGCATATGCATCGCACTCTGCTGCGCCGCGCTGATTCTTCTTCGAGCTCGCAAGCGGGACACACGGGATCTCCGGCTAGTCAGCATCCCTGTCAGGTCTTGCCTAAGAGTTGCAGTCTGTGTCTTGCCTCCAGGACGCCTTCGGTTCATTGTCCGCTCATTTGTTGATCTCACTCTGTACCTGTTTCCTTGTTATTCCCAGAAGAGGTTCCGGTCCAATCTATTCGTCCGCTTTCTCGTTCACAGGTATTCCCTAATGACCTGGGACCCACATCAGTGTTACCTTCTTGCCTTGAGCCAGTGTTTGCAGTGCTTCGGCGCACTCCTCCACCAGACTACTGACTATTTTGGGTGCACATTGCCAAAATATTTAAGTGCGTCATAACAGGGAGAAAGGGATTAAAAATTATATCAAAGTTTCTATGAAAATTTAGAGATTCGTCAGCTTAAATTTATCAGTAAAAATATACTGCAAAAAAAAACACTTCGAGGCTTATGCAAAATTGTCATAGAACGTCTTACAAAAAATAACGTTATTTGTCATCAAATTTTTAACGGAATTATCTGGTTTTTCAACAAGTTTTGTATTAAACTATTAATTCTAGTAATTTGGAAAAATACTAAATACTTAGATAAAATCCTTGTTTTTGCTAAAAAGTTAGGTTTAGGTGCTTTAAAATCGCTTAAAATCCGAGGATTAATGTTATTGAAAACTACATCCCAACCAGCAAAAATCATATATTTTTTTTTTTGTATTTCATGGTTTTGTGGTACGGTAATATGGTTGCAAATATTTTTTTTAAAAAAAGGTAATTTTTTTAATGACTAGAATATTTATGTTCTAATACTTACAAAACATTTATTTTTGTTTATAAAACAATAACAAAATGATCTAGCCAGAACTGACAGTAATCCACACTTCTTGCATAATTTGTTTCGTCTTACCCCTACCCCATTTAGTTGACCGCAATAAAAAGATCAAAGAGACTATGCAGTGTGTCCTGAAAGGCCGGAATCTCCTTAAGGGATTTTTTTAAGAAAACTATAGGTTTTTTATATAAAACCTTGATAACTTCGGTTTCGGTTAAAAAAAGATGTTTTAGAAAATGTAGCTCGTTTCATAATTACAGCGTGTCACAATATTAAGATGCATAAGACATACTTTTTTTTTTAAATTGGACAACCTGGATTTTTTTTGAGTTTATGTTGGCCCTCTTTTCCTAATTTAACAAATAGATAATAATATGTATATTGGGTAAAATGTAAAACAGTTTTCCATTAGTAAAAAATGTTCAAATCTTGCTTTGCTCTCTTAATTTTTTTAAATCTGTTTTTACTAAAATAAACCTAGGTATCTAAAGTTTTCTTAAAATAACTTTGAGTTCTCTCAAAAAATCGATTATTCCAACTTAAATGTCGGAAAAGGATCTTTCTTTTTTGTCCTTTCAAATAAATAATCGCAACGCTAAGGTATATATATATATATATTACCGTACCAGAATTAATAAGACAAAATAGAGTTAATTGCGAATATCACTGGAAGTTGTAAAAAGCGTCCACTGAATGTCCGTCTTTGATATGTTCACTCTTTGACTGATGTAAAACCCATTATCCAGCCCAATGCAATTTGGGCAAGACAATAAATGAATGATCTATCGAAACTCATTTGTATTTTATTTACTTTTCCCTCTACACTAGGGTCACTGCATTACGGGAATTAATTTACTTCGAGACTTTTCCGCACTAGTTCGAATTTTTTTTTTTATACCTTCATTAAAAACATGATTTTAGTAACTGTCTGCAGATAACTAAAGCATGGCTTTTTTGGTTACCGATGCAAAAAAACATTTTTTTTGATCACGGGTGCAAAAAAAGATTTCTGCTCGTTTTTTACCCAAAATTAAAGAGAAATAGCGGAAAGTATTTACGAAAAAATCATTTAAAAATATCGCCAAAATATCAAATGTCAAAGATTAAAATGTCGCAACAATGAATGTCACCGAGTAAAAAGACACATCGCTATACCAGCCCCTTTGATTTATAGTGTAAAGATGGTGTTTTGCGACAACGAGGATATAAGCTAATCCTCGTTGCTAATGTTTTGGTTTGGATCAACCTTTTGCAACGTCGCTTTTTCGCTACATGGAAGTTTGTCTGAGATTGATCATCTACATACGCATCATTAGCAGTGGCGGCGGTAAAATAGTAGTTTTAACAACTAGTGGCTAAAAAAGCACAGTTTAGCCACGAGTTAATTGTTAACAGTAGACATAACCATCGTTTCCATAGCGATGTGTCTTTTTACTCGGTGACGTTCATTATTGAGACATTTTAATCTTTGACAATTTGATATTTTGACGATATTTTTAAATGATTTTTTTGTAAATACTTGGTGAAAACTGACGGAAATGGCTTAATTCTTAGGCAAGAATAATTAGATTTTTTCAATATTACTATTTTCGGCTATTTCTTTTTAACTTTGGATAAAAAACGGACAGAAATCTTTTTCTGCAACCGTGATCAAAAAAAAAGTTTTTTTGCATCGGTAACCAAAAAAACCATGCTTTAATAGTTATCTGCAGACAGTTACTAAAATCATGTTTTTGATGAAGGTATAAATCTACATAGGTCGATATTTGATTAGGACATAATAGAGGAAGTATAAAAATACAATTAATTTTTTTACAAAAGGGTCTGAAATTTATTATAAGGCGTTTTTCTTCAAGTTTAACTATAAATCTGGTTACTCGTTTTAAATTTTCCAGCAAGGTTTACTGATTTTTGTAAAAGGAAAAGGCTTTTATAAACATTTTAAAAAATAAAAAAACATTGGATTATATATAAATTTTATTGCACGAATAATTTTTTATTTTTTAGCAGTGCAAATGTAACAATATAGCAAAATAAAAAATAACAATCTAATTTACCTTCTTACTACCTATGCCTGCACAATTGCATCCAAGATGCTGTGCGTGCACCTTTATCAAACTAATATCATTTGAGGTTTTAGTTTATTCATAAATTAATATTTGGTCTCTACGAACTTAACTAAATTATAATTGTAATTTTAATTATAATTAAAGTATTATGCATGAACGAAAGTTTACTCTATAATTACTTGTTTGCAACCATTTTTAATATCTTTACTATTGTATATTTTAACAGGTATTTAACTAAATTATTTTAAGGGTCATCATGGCTGTTATCATATTACCTGTAAATGATTTTTAAATGTGCTTAAATTCACTTATAGTAGAATATGTTTTTGGTAAATTTAAAGACTATGAAGAACTTTGATTGAAAGAAACTAAAATGGCAAAATAAAAATTATATGCACGGCACCACTCAGCATGACAGACAGATAACATAACAGATATTTTTAGTAAACAGTTGCCTTAAATTATTTTCATCTTTCTCGAAAATACTTTTTTATAGTCTGCTGTCTCTCTTCAACAACCTTAAATATTTTTGCACTTTACTAAATTATCTCTCTATCTACCTCTAAAATTCTGCCGGGCCTCTCTCTCTCTCTCTCTAAATATTTTTCATTTCAGAGAAAAAATGTTTTTTGCCAGTACTTTTTTTGAACGCCTAAAAAATAGTGAAAACTTGAAAAATTTGACTGTTTTATTCTAGAAATCGAAAGCTTGCAAAGAAAGCTTTAAAATGTGAGCAAAATCATGGCATAAAAATGTGAAAACATAGTAAAAATTTCTTGAACAAAGGCGTTACCTCTTAAATTATGCTAAAATATTTTAAGCCTAAATTACCAACCATTGATCATGGCTTTACCATTACGAATATTCATAAGATCCTATGCGGATTTTTTACTGGAGATACGACACTGAAATTTACCTCGGAATTTACGTCACTTACCGATGAAATGACGTTTTCCAATCTGGGTTTTTACACAAACACTCGCGTATCATTATGTTGTCAATATATAGTTTTCTTTGAAATAAAATTATTAAACTGTAAAAATGTGTACAACTCACTGAAAAAAAGCTCCAAAATACGCACAAACCGCACAAACCACATTGAACAACGCCGCCCAAAGGAAATACCACCTGCACCACCAGTCAATTGTCAAGTTTAATTCAATTGCGTTCTCTGTTGTCATAGATCAGCTTTTATGGTGGAAGGTCGCTGTGTTTACACTCACAATGCAAGCGTCTGAGAGAGATAGATACTACTCGAGATAATATGAGATCGCGGAATTATGAAAATAATTGAACAACTTTTTGGTCTCTTCCGATCCCACAAGGCTGCATATTTTCCGGCTTTGTTTAGTTGTTTCGGAAAATACGTGATAGAATTAAGTTTTGTATATCTGGTGGTCAGTTATTTTATTAGTAGTTCCTGGCTTATGGAACTCAATGGTAAAGATCTATATTTTTGTTAATCTTTTTCTTACAATAAAAGACGGACACATAATGTGTTATTTATTAACAAATTACATGCTAAATGCAGTTAGTAAATGCGTAAGCTTGTACCTACTGCTTGTAGCTCACTCAAATTCGGCTATTTTTATTAATTTTCCAGCTTGGTAAATGCATGTTTTCTTTCACTTTTCTTTTTCCGTTGGACAACGGAACAATACAAATTCGTCGAGGCACACGTGTTTTTTTTTTGATACTAGTGTAGGGGCATATGTCGATAATTTCTATCCTGTGGGATTTTTTATGAAGGAGTTTTGTGACTATGTGGGATTGATAGCTCTTTGGTCACACAATCAAGTGTTACCAGGTGTGCGAATTCGTGTAGAAGGGGTTCCCAGTAAACAATTTACTACGGCTCACTGTTGGCCTGTTGCAAAATCATGGACAGTCATAGTAATGGCCTTTTAACAATATATTTATGGGATCCCCCCGGCATTTTCTGCCGGCTTGCCTGACATAGACGATCAATATCCCAATCCGTGAGACCGTCAATAAAACTATAATAGGCCATCGTTATAAAAAAAAAGTGACAGCCTAATGCAATCCCAATGCAAGCCCACCATTAGGCTAGAACTGGCCTTTTGACAATATGCATATGGGACCTCGGTCCAAAAAAAGTACGGAAATGTCCCCTCGGGCCAATAAAGATGCCGGCCCGGGACCCCGGCATTTTCTGCCGGCATGCCTGACATAGACCATCAATATCCCAATCCGTTATAGGCCATCAATGCAACTATAATAGGCCATCGTTATAAAAAAAAGTGACAGCCTAATGCAAGTCTAGCATTAGGCTAGAAATGGCCTTTTGACAATATGTATAAGGGACCTCGGTCCAAAAAATCTACGCCGGTCCAGGACTTCGGCATTTCCTGCCAGCGTGCTTGACATAGACGATATCCCAATCCGTGAGACCGCCAAACCAAACAATTGATGGTACACAGTACTAAGACGGGCGATTTGATGCCACACACACCCCATTTTGCATGGTGACTTAACACTGTACAGATAAATCGTGCGACAAGCACGCATATGTATGTCCGGCTTAAGTGTGGGAGTTCTTCAATGGAACATGAAAACTAAAAAAGTGGAAAGGGTAAAGAAGCAAAATGGTACCTAGTCCAGTAGTCCTTTTAAAAACAGATTATAAAAAATTTGAAGAAAATCCTCCTTTCTAAAAATAAAAGTAGGACAACAAGAAACTTCGATTTTACCTCTTTTAAGATCTCAACAGTTGTTACCGATAAATGAGTTGTGTTATATAGTTTTTTTGTCCAATAGCCATTTTAAATAAGAAGTAATAACAGCTGGAAAACTAACGTCGGGCCAGCTTATGCCCTTGGTCTTTAAGTTGCTATTTAAATATCTGTCAGAAAATGGTTACAGGCCTTTTGTGTACTGCCCGGTCAAAAAAATGTCCAAATCTTACTCAGTGGGCCAACAATAGGCTGTCTACAAACTTCGGGGGAGTGACTGCGGGTCATTACACGGCCTCTGCTTAAAAAATGTGCCGGGGTATCACCGGGTATCAACCTAAAGGCCTTTACTAGCAAAGTGTGGCCCAACCATCCCCCGAAGTGTCCTTCACTGGGCCGGACTTTTCCCGTAGCAAGCATGTTTACTGGGTTGATATGACGATATCTTTCAAGATAGCGGTCAAAAGTCATAAAATTTACAACTTTCGCAACCGGGGCATGATTATACTCGATTCCATATAACTTGAGAACGGGGATTCCAAAAAATTTACTTTCAAGGTCATCCGACCTTAAGTGAGCTTGAAAATCGCAAAAAACAAGATTTTTGCCATTTTCTCTTCAAAAAATCTTAATAATTCGAGCTTTTGTCAGTCCAACTTCAAATGTACCTCAAATTATTAGGCATATATGCCAAATTTGATACCCCAGTCAAATTAACATATTGCAAAAATAACATACTAAAGGGCACTATTCATCAACTATTAAAGCGAAGAGGACCAAATTTGATAACGCAGAAAAAAAAAGCAAGACCAACAGTATTGTTAAAAAAATTGGGTTCAGCTATGAGGCGTTTCAATATGGCGGCTGATATATCAAAATGGCGACCTATAACCACATTTTATTTTATCCAATTTCGTAAAAAAGCAAATATGACAAGGTGTCCATCAATTCTTGTTGAATTGTCGCAGCTTTCTATGAAAAAAAAGTTTAGTTGACGCATGACCTTGACTGACTTTGAAAATACCATGTACAAATAAAAAACCACCTTTTTGTGATGTTTTTTCCAATTTACCACTACGCAAAAACTTTAGGCGGCGGAGATGAAACTAACATCTGCGCCATAAACAAACACTTCATTTTAAACCTCCCTACCATTTTTTTTTATATTGCGTCCCAGATGTTTATGCTATACCCCGGTAAAAATGACCTATATGCCTGTCGTTTTTATTAAGTTTCGGAAGTTCTACAGGGATGCGGTGGCACATGAGTGTGTGACTAAATAGCTGTTAAATCCTCATCCTTGAATTTTATTATGAATGTTAATAAACAAGTGTAGTCATGCCCTACTGGCATAATTCGAATTTTTTATGTTTTTTCGACCGCCATTTTGGAGAATGGCATCTAAAACCACTGGTCCAATATATGGTAATATATATCTAACTTCTACTAACTCTCTTATAGTTTATTTAAATGACTTTGTTGGCTAGACAAGTAAGTAGAACTTAAAATTCACAGTTCCGAAACTTAATGAAAACGACAGGCATATAGGTCACATTGACCGGGGTATAGCATAAACATGTGGGAGTGGTAGGGAGGTTTAAAATAAAGTGTTTGTTTATGGCTAAGATATTAATTTCATCCCCGGCACTTAAAGTGTTTGCGTAGTGGTAAATTAGAGAAAACGTCACAAAAAGCTGGTTTTTCACTTGTACATTTATTTTCAAGGTCAATCAAGGTTATGCATCAACTAAGCTTTTTTTATAGTAAGCGGCGATAAGTCAACAAAGAATTAATGGCCGCCTTGACATTTTTGCTTTTTTACGAAATTGGTTAAAATGAAATGCGGCTATAAGTCGCCATTTTGATATATCAGCCTCCATATTGAAACGCGTCATAGCTGAAGCAATTTTTATTTACAATAATTTTGCACTTGACCTTCTTATGTTGCTCACCAAATTTGGTCCTCTTCTCTTTAATAGTTAATGAATAGTGCCCTTTAGTATGTTATTTTTGCAATATGTTAATTTTACTGAGGTATTTTTCAAGGTCATGAAGCTTTAAACTGCATCAAACTCTAAGGATCGAATTTGGAATAAATGCCTAATAGTTGAAGGTAGATTTGAAGTTGGACTGGCAAAACCTCGAATTATTAAGATTTTTTGAAGAGAAAATAGCAAAAATCTTGTTTTTTTGCTATTTTCAAGGTCACTTAAGGTAGAATTGTTCTCTAATTATATGGAATCGAGTATAATTATGCCCCGATTGCGAAAGTTGTATTTTTTATGATTTTTGGCCGCCATCTTGAAAGATGACTTCATATCAACCCCTTCTACACGGATGCGAACAAAACAACCGATAACACTCGATTGTGTGACTAAAGAGCTGTCAGTCCCACATAGTCACAAAATTCCTTCATAAAAAATCCCACGGGCTTACACATGCCCCTTCACTATACAGCAAAATTTCTGAATCAGAAATGTGACACTGACAAAATTTATTGTCAGGGGTCCTATCATTGCCAACATATACAATTTGTTTTTAAACATTTCCCTAACAACTGTCAAATCTAGTTGCTCATCTGTGGTAAAAGAATAATCTGTTGTTAACTTGGTTCGTTTATTTGTTTTCTTTTTAAACTGACATTTAATGACATATAATGAAGGGCGTACAAATCCTAGGAGAAAGTGATTTTATTTAAAACCGTCCTTATATAAAACCGGTCTTAGGCGCGGATAAATGTAGTAATTAAGTCAATGAGGTAATTAAATCAACTTTTTACTACGTAAATCGTAAAAAAAATTTCAACACTAGTAATAAACCAGGAAAAATTTATAACAAAAAAAGAAATAAAAATCATATGGTCATAATTTTTATTTCTTATTACAGTTTGTTGCGTGTATGGGGTGTTTGCAAGAATTATTTGTCGCTATGGAGTTTTACAGGATTTACCTCCCTTCGGGAGGGTTCGTAACTTTGCCTCCCTGTACCGCCTATGGATCCTTGCTGAAAACTAAATCTGAGCTATCAGTAGTAGATAATAGTTATTCACATAATAAGGGAGGAAAGGTTCACTTTTCCTTTCGAGGTCTGGCCAGACGTCAAGAGGGCATTAAAAAACCAAGGAGGGAAATGGACTTTACCATCCATATTCGGTACAGGGAAGTAAAGTAACGGAGGGAGGTACAATATGTAAAATTTCCTAGGGGTAGGAAGGTAGAGTTGCATTTTCGCTCCTGATGCGTCTAAAATGTAATTTTTTATAAGGTAGAAGATAAAATCACATAAAATCCTCCGGAGTAAAGTACATTTCCAACCTTGTGTATAACACTGTTCTTCCTTGGTATGTAAATAACTAATAAAAGATTATATACATACAGAAATAATAATATTATGTATGTGGACGATTTTTGTTTTTTTTTTGGCGTATATTTTTTAGGATATTTGAAAAAATTGGGAGTTATAAATAATGAAGAAAGAAGACCCTAAACGTAGAGGAGTTTCCATCGTTATTTTGTCATTCGTCTTAAAAGAATAAATCGTAACTAAGTTCGGAATTTTGTGAAAGACCCTATATTTTCCCGTGCGTGGTATAGTCGTTATATTCACTGATAACAGCTGATAGGTGCATACTAATTTTTTTATGTGATAAATTGGTCAAACACGTGTGCCATACACTATATTATTATGCGGTTTTGATTTATTGCTAATAAACAAATAAATTTATTTAAAATTATGCAATATCCACTCAAATTAAAACTGATTGTGAAAAATGATTATAGGTACGTTACATTTTACATTAATCTAATAGAATAGAATAGAATAGAATAGAATAGAATGGAATGGAATGGAATGGAACGGAACGGAACGGAACGGAACGGAACGGAACGGAACGGAACGGAACGGAACGGAACGGAGCGGAACGGAACGGAACGGAACGGAACGGAACGGAACGGAACGGAACGGAACGGAACGGAACGGAATAGAATAGAATAGAATAGAATAGAATAGAATAGAATAGAATAGAATATAATAGAATAGAACTTTATTGTCTTAAAAGCTATTACAATAGTATACACATTGTCATAAATAAACAAAGGCAAAAAACAAAAAAATACCAGGTTCATACTAAAACATGAGTTACAAAATGTCAATACTTAAAATTACAAATGTTAGTATACCTTTTTAAAAAATGAATTGTCCTTATAATAGTTTTAATTTAGGAAGTTGTAAAAATCTATAATTTTAAAATATACATACATATGTAAAAACTCAAACCACATTCAAAATGCATATACAAACAAATTAAGTTAAAACGCGTTTAAAAAATAGTTAACTTTGCATTTACATTAAAACTCCAAATGATTTATTGATATACGTAAAAAAGGCACAAAAGCTGATTTAAACAAACAACAGCAAAAACTAACGCTTTTGTTGAATATAGTTTTTAAATTCTTCTAATGAGTAGAAAATTTCTGCCGCGATAGCGATTTCGATCTATGCTCAAAAGACGGTTCCAAGATCCAAAAAAAATTTGCGTGTTCGATTTAAGAGCGTGTTCTAAATCTTTGGCGAACCGCTCTTTCTTGCCCTGTCAATCTTGACGGATCAAGGAGTTGGATCAAAACAATAGACAAAACCTTACTCAGTTATTTTTTGTTACTTTTATTTTTAAAAGTTTATGGACGTCCACTAACCTAGCGACCCCACCTCAAGAAAATCAAAATTTAGTCACGCCATAATTATGTGCTAATTATGTGCTAATTTGGCCTCCAATCAAAAAATTTTGTGCTCTTTTGGTTTCTGAGATAATTGAAAAAGAAAATGGGGTAGCTAGGTTAATATTAACTTAGTAACCCCACCAGGAAAAATGGTGCCAAACTAAAAATTTTTGGTTTTAAAATTATGTGCTAATTACGTGCTTGACGAATATATAAGAAAAAAATCTTAAAATTTTATGCCTTTTTAAAAAAAAGGGTGTGGTAGCTAGGCTTAGCGATCCCACATGTTTATGTATCACGGAATTTAAAAATTTCAAAAACCAGTATTATCTGCATATAATGTGCTAATTTCGTCCATAATCAGAAAATTTTGTACCCGTCTGGTTTCCGAGAAAATCGAAAAAGAAAGTGGGTTAGCTAATTTAATATTAACTTAGCAACCCCACCAGGAAATATGGCGCCAAACTAAAAATTATAGGTTTTAAAATGATATGATAATTCTTACACATATTCATGAAGCACAGAATTTTGTAATAATATATTTTTACTTTGGAATCGTACTTCAGATTGCGAATGCTAGGTTATTACAAATGATTTAATGTAATATCCTTTATATTGATATCGGAAACCAGACAAGTACAAAATTTTCTGATCATGGATGAAATTAGCACATAATTTGCAGATAATACTGGTTTTTGAAATTTTTAAATTTCGTGAGACCTAGACATGTGGGGTCGCTAGTTAATATTAACCTAGCCACCCCACCCTTTTTTTTTAAAAAACATAATTTAAAATTTAAAATTTTTGGTTTGGCTCTACTTTTTCTGGTGGGGTTGCTAAGTTAATATTAACCCAGCTACCCTATTTTCTTTTTCGATTATCTCAGAAACCAAAGGAGCACAACATTTTTTGACTGGGGACGAAATTAGAAGATAATTATGGCATAACTAAATTTTGATTTTCTTGGGGTGGGGGTATCGCTAGGTTAATGGAGGTTGTTTATGGCATCTTTTTGAAAAAAAAATGGATAGAAAGTGAAGTAGAAGAACCGTGCCAAATTAAAAAATGCCAAATAAAAAATCAAATCAGCAACAACTTCTGCACATATACAAAAGTGAGTTACACCAATAATTGAAATAATTAAACTAAAAACTCCATCTACTGTGTTTTCTTAAATAATATCCGCCAAAAACAAACCAAAAAAATGCAAAAAAAAATCCTGGAAAATACCCTATATGTTTAATAATAATCATTCAAATAAAATAAAAAATGATAAAATCATGCGATGGCGCTTAGAACTTTCTTTCTATCACTATGAAATTATTTACCGACCCGGAAAATCTAGTAGCAGATGCATTGTCGAGAATATGCAGTAATGTAACAAATAAATTGTTTGACCTTCATTCATCTCTAAGTCACCCAGGTGTAACTGGTATGTATCAATTTGTTAAAGTAAGAAATTTACCTTAATTTCTTGAGTCTGTTAAAGAAATTACCTCTGCATGTCTTATTTGTGCCGAAATCAAACCCAGATTTTACAAAAATGAAAAAAGAAAATATTTAATCAAAGCAACAACCCTTTTTGAAAGACTGAACAGAGATTTTAAAGGCCCTGTACCAAGTTCAACAAGAAACTGTTATATGTTTATTGTTGGTGATGAACATTCAAGATTCCCATGTAAAGATACGTCAAGTCAAAGTGCAAGAGAATGTTTAAGTAAACTGTCTTCTTCTTTTGGAATGCCTGCTTATATACATTCTGATCGTGGCACAAGTTTTACATCTCAAGAACTTATGAATTATCTGCACTCAAAATGTATTGCTTCAGGTCGTACAACATATTATAATCCAGCTGGAAATGGGCAAGTTGAGAGATAAAATGAAACAATATAGAAAGCAGTCAGTCTTGGACTAAAAACCAGAAATTTAGATACTAGTCAATGGGAAATGGTATTACCAGATGTCCTGCACTCTATAGTTTGCTGTATATAGCTACTAATTGCACTCCCCATGAACGTTTATTTGTCTATCAGCGACGTTCAACCAGTGGAAAATCAATTCCGTCTTGGTTAAAAAATTTATAAAAAGCATTGTTAAGAAATTTGTGCGTAGAAGTAAATTTGACCCTTTAGTAGAAGAAGTGGAATTGATTGAAGCAAATTCCGATTATGCACTAATAAAATACCAGAATGGAAAAGAAAGTACCGTATCAACGAGACCTTTAGCCCAGAGAAGAGATCTACGACTACTCGATTTGGAAGACGATCCAGATGAAGAGAATGAAATCACCACAGATGACGCAAGAAAGCAGGATGAACCAGAAGAAGCAGATACAACACAGGAACTAGCCCATCAAGTAATAATGTTGCTGATAACTCTATACAAGAAAATCAACCTGAAACTCTCCGACGATCGACTAGAGTGAAGATGAAAACAAAATATTTAGAGGGTTTTGAAGAAACATAAGCCCCGGTGAATGTGGTATAAAATACCACTCTATGTTTATTGATATTATCATGTTTGTCCGTCATTCTTGACTTCTTGTCAATAATTCAAAAATATCTTGTCAAGTTATTCGAATTAAAGCCTAATCTTAGCAAAAGGTTTTTACTGCAGAGGTTATGTGCATCAATAGGGCATACGCAAATCCGTTTTCAGATAAAAATTAGAAGTTGACCATCCCTTTATTTTAATTTGTTATTTTTATTTTTGCTGGATAAACGCCTGCACTGTTCTTCATAATATCAACTTTTATTCAGGCGATTCAAACAAAAGAGAAAGTTAAAAAACCTCCATATCAGTTACCTCAACCGAAAAAAAAACTAAAAAACAAAAGATCAAAAGATCTCGGGTGGAAAACAACGAAAATTCAAACTTGGATAAGCATCCCACAAGGAACACACAAAAGACCAAAGCGATGCCTATTGCCAAAGTGTATGATGTGAGCAGTGAAACCACTGACGAGCCCACGCTGGTTCATCGTTTAATCATTTCTCTTTTCGCTTTGGTCCTTTGTGTGTTTCTTGTGGGATGCTCATCCAAGTTTGAATTTTCGTTGTTTTCCACCCGATATCTTTTTATCTTTTGTTTTTTAGTTTCTTTTCAGTTGAAGTAACTGATATGGAGGTTTTTTAACTTCTTTTTTTGTTTATCAACTTTAATTTGAATTTGAATTATTATTTTTGTTTGCCTGTACCAACCCAGCTTGAAATGTTTGCACTCGTGCTTTTTCCACCATGTATAACAATATTGCTTTAAGTAACGTTTTACTTTTTTTTACTGATCAGGTGTATTGTAAATATTAACTGCACTAGTGACTACAAGTCCTGTACTTATTCTTATTGATCTTTACCGAACGGTTAAGTTAAAAAAAAAACTACTTGAAAGGAAAATGGATTGGAAAATTAGTTTAAAATCTCCTTGGGTAGGGCCAAGGTTTCTCTATTAATATTCACAAGGTTGCTTACAAAGTAGCATGATTTCTTACAAGGTTTATTATTGTCTAATGTATTTAAGCATAGAAAAAAATAGTAGTTTTTACAACTAAGCTGTGAAGTGGTTAAAATAGGGTTTTCTTTTACAAGCATGATTTTAAAGAACGAGCGCATCGAGTGATTTAAAAACGCGATTAAAT
This sequence comes from Oxystoma pomonae, assembly GCA_963921995.1. Taxonomy (NCBI): domain Eukaryota; kingdom Metazoa; phylum Arthropoda; class Insecta; order Coleoptera; family Brentidae; genus Oxystoma; species Oxystoma pomonae. The sequence goes on along the minus strand of OY998166.1, from coordinate 113,748,542 downwards.
AAAAGCTCAGTTTACCCGCCAGTTTTAAACAGTATTTTTAAAAAAATTCAAAAAACTGGAACATAAAACCGCCTACTCTCCTTTCAAATTTCGCACCACATCCTTTGCCATTCAATTTTTTGACAAATAATAAAAATTATTTTTTTTTAACCTTCATCAAAAAATTGATATTAGTAACTGTCTGCAGACAACTAAAGCATGGCTTTCTTGGTGACCGATGCAAAATAAACTGTTTGTTTTTATCACGGATGCAAAAAAAGATTTCGGTCCGTTTTTTTACCCAAAATTAAAGAGAAATAGCGGAAAATAGTAATATTGAAAAAATCTAATTACTCATGCCTAAAAATTAAGCCATTTTTTCGAATTTTCACCACGTATTTACAAAAAAAAAATAATTTAAAAATATCGTCAAAATATCAAACTGTCAAAGATTAAAATATCGCAACAATGAACGTCACCGAGTAAAACGGCACATCGCTATGGAAACCATTGTTGATTTATAGTGTAAGGATGGTGTGTTGCGATAGTGCTCCTCGTTAGAGATTTTCAAAAGTATTTTCCTATTTTTCTTGGAACTCGCAGCTAAACTGTGCTTTTTTCTACTCGGGTTTTTAATTACCTCGCTGAGCTCGTTATTTAAACCAACGCTTGTAAAAAAAGCACTATTTTTGCCACTGGTTGTGAAAACTACTATTATCGCACCCTTCAACAATTAAAAATAGTTTTGCATAGATAACCAAAAAAGCCATGTTTTTGTTATTTGAAAGGTATAAAGAAAAGTTATATTATGCCCCTAGGTCAAAAAGTACAGCTTTAATTCCCGCAGTGTGTAAATAACAGCCTGAGGCGTTAGCCGAAAGCTGTTACACGCTGAGGGCGTTAAAGCTGTTTTTCACCGAGGTACGTACAACCTTTTATGCACGATGAGCATAAATAATAATTTATAATTTCAGTCAATTAAATTAAATTTTAGAATTTTAACGCTCGCGGGTATTAGAGGCGCCCTAGGGCGTTGATGTTAAACTACCACGCTTGAAAATGCGAGCGTTAGAGTGCACTTTTACGCCCGGTTGGGCATAAACAAAATTTAGAGATTGGTGCCATTATAAATGGGAGCTAGAAGACATTTCGTCATTAACATTAAGTTTAAAATATTCTTAATTTTCATACTTCGAAACCCTTGCAGTATCAGCCCTCGATTTTGCCCACGTTTATGGAAGCGAAAAAATCCTCCAACGCAAAGTTCCTGTCCTCAAAGCGTCGGTGTATCAACTCTAAATCAACGTTTAACTGTGAAGAATTATCGAGATGTAGGAGAAGTTACAGATGACGTAAAATATTGGAGAATTATAGGTTGCGCCACAAAAAATGGGACTTTAGATTGCCTATAACAAAAAATCCAAGTTGGTGGACAATTTTAAAAAATTGCAATTTTTCACCCCCCTCGCCAGTGAAACTTTTTCTATTCGCCACTACCTCAAAATATAATTGAAGAAAGTTCTATTTTTACTATAAAAAATTTGGAAAACTCTGAAATTTAATGTTGAATTATTGAAGTATAAAGCATTGGCTTTTTTAAAAGCTTAAAGTCATTAAAATCGGTTAAGTCTCTGTCAAATTAGAGCCAAAGTGTAGGCTTCATTCTACGTAATTTAAGAAAAAAGACCCCTTGTATTGTTATTTCTTTACTGATTTTAGCAAGTGATATATTTTTGTGTTCAGGAAAAATGCACCTCTCAAGGAGAAAAATCATTTTTGTGCCAGTGGCGAACAGAAAATAGTTTCATGAGTGAAGAATTGCTGTTAACTTTTTTTGTTTGAATTATTGTAACTTTATCATAAAGTGTTGATTGGGTATCCCACTAATATTATAAATGCGAAAGTTTGTTTGTGTGAGTGTGTATGTATGTTTGTCTTTCAATCACGCAAAAACAGCTGAATCGATTTGGATGAAATTTGGTATAAGAGGTATGACGTGAATTAAAACTATTTTTGATTTGATATTTCGCTGAATGACGGCTTTAAAATGTCATTATTTTTGGTCGAACGCTGCAAGGCTAAAACTTTCGTGCCGTTTTTATGTCTAAAATAGTAGTTTTCATAACTAGTGGATAAAATAGTGTTTTTTTTACAAGCGATGGTTTAAATAACGAGCGCAGCGAGGTATTTAAAAGCGCAGGTAAAAAAATCCCAGTTTAGCCACGAGTGGTTAACACTATTTTTTTTGAGTATCTTTATCAAAAAATCCAAGAAAAACAGAAAAATACTTTTAAAAATCTCGAACGAAGAGCATTTCTCGCAACACACCATCTTTACACTATAAATTAAGGCGGCTGGTAAATGAAATAACAATGGTTTCCATGTGCCTTTTTACTCGGTGACATTCATTGTTGCGAAATTTTAATCTTTGACAGTTTGATATTTTGACGATGTTATTAAATGTAAGTAAGTAAATACTTCTAACAATAGTTAGATTTTTTCAATATTACTATTTTCCGCTATTTCTCTTTAATTTTGGGTAAAAAACGGACAGAAATCTTTTTTGCACCCGTGATAAAACAAAAGTTTTTTTGCATCGGTAGCCAAAAAAGCCATGCTTTAGTTATCTTCTCATAGTTAATTATGCTTTCATGCTTTGAAACTAAAAAAAACAGCGAAGGTCGCTGAGTTGTGCAAGCATGGCCTTAAAATATAAGTGTTCAATAATTCCCTATTTGCTCTAACTCGACTTGCGTAGGATGGGACCAATCGTTTTACGTCATGCCGTTGCTGTTTCATAACTACGTCATTGCTCTCTGTTCTAACGCCTACTTACGTAGGTATATATTGTCTGAAAATGGAAAATATTTTCATGCGACAAGTTTTCCGTGGAAAATTCTTGTTTAAAAAGGATTTCAAAATAAATATTTGTCGTCAAAGACATATTCGTTTTTGTTTTGCTATACCATATAGCTAATAACTAAATGATAATAACTCCCACATAACATTGGAGGAATATTCATGTTGTAAGAATATTTCCTCAAAGGGATTTTTGGAATATTCTATTGCGAATATGACAGGAATGTTCCAGAGCTATTTTTTGTTGTGTATTCTTTAAGAGTTTGTGATAGTTATATTTCTTTGGTAATAAGATAATAATATTTCTATGATAATGTGATTATCAAGTTATTTTTATGAATTTTCCCAAAAAGAATATTTTTGTCAGGATTTTGGCATGTTTGCTGAAAATATTACTATCTTGTGAAAACTACGCGATTTACATGATTTATAATTGTAATTTAGTTTAATGTCATCTATTGTAGGTAGATGGCACTGGAATCAATGTGTTCTTTATTTAGCACCCAAGCAGCATTTTTCTGACTTCCGACTGATTACAACCTAACATGACGTCGGTTTTGGCGCAAATTTAGGTCGGCAGTTGGTTTGTCCATCAAACAACGTATTTTTTACTAAGACCTGACGTCGCCAACAACTAGTGCATCAGTTGTGACGTCGATACTTACCAAAACTGATGTAGCCAAATGTTGGTGATACTCGCTACTTATCAGCAACGTAAATTAACGTTAATTTCGGCGACGTAATTTTTAGAATAAAATTTAAGTTCAGGCCAAAGTGAAAACGGACGTCAATAAATTTAGTTGTTGCCAAGATTTTCTGTAAATGACAACACTGCAAATACGAAAGTATTTTATTAATATACTTACATGGACTTATGATAGAATAGAAAGTTTAAAAGTTTCTATTGTATAGTTTACAAAATAATCTTATAGGCTAGTCACCTCGGGACATCCGGTATAATGTCCAATTCATGAGACGTTATATTTAGTATGAGTTTTAAAGTAGAATTGTAATAAAATTGACGTTGCCAAACTTTTATTTATTAGATGTAACTATTCCGAGGTCCACCGACGTGGGTGCGTGACCTACAATTATATTACAATATTCTAGGTCGGGTCGTTCTACAAGGCGACGTCGCAGAAGGTGTTTTTGTCCGAATAGGTAAATAATCATTAGAAATTTGGTCGGCGCCCGAAACGCCATTTTAAACGTTAGCATCGATGCGCCATTACAACAGTATATTTTATTTTTTAATTTTAAAGGCTTGATATGTAAATTAACTCATTTTTTGGCAACTAAAACGCATTTTTTAAATGCCTATAATGTTTTACTATAAGAAACGGGCTGCCTTATAAAGATTTTATTTTTAGGTTATTTTTTTTCAAAATTAATTTCTTAATATTTTTGAATTATTTTTGTGGGTTTCTGTTTTTTTAATGTCTATTTTAATTATATTTATCAGTAAACTGACCTTCGTTGGAAGATTTGCATCCATAGAATGTATAAAACTAACTTTTTTTCAGTTACCTACAATAACTAAGATAATAATTATTGTCATCTACAGTTCATTGGGATGTGTTTTTTTAGACTTATAAAAGTTTTTACCTAATAAGTTTAAACTTGGTGTGCACAGTAAAACTTTGGGTCGTGGGTCTACGTAATTTGACATAATATTTGACCAAAACATTGTGCAGCACCCGACGTCGAAACGACTCGAATTTTGATTCCCCACTTAGGTGCTAAATCGAGGCCTCAGGAAGACTGATGGACGTCGAAGCCGACGTCAGGTATTTCTTGCCCTACGTGACCATAACGTAATATAACGTCCAAATGCTTGTTGGGCAGGTAATATTATTATACATATAAGAGAGAAAAAAGTTATTAGGCAATCTTTTGATAACTAATCCCAAGTAGAACATCAACATGATGGTAATACATTGATATACCTATAGCCATAGGCCACTCCTTAATTGCGCATTAGTGGAATACTAATGCATGTTTGGTGGATATGGTGGATATTCATGTGGATATATATCCACTGTATATCTTAGGATATCCTTTTCGTGGCCATCTGGACATGTTTGGATTTACAAAATCAAATACATGCAATATTTGCTATGTGGGATATTATAGTCAGTGCCCAGGTATATTTCTATAATTCTTTAAAAAAAAACGTTCTGGTCATATTATAGTCATGTTTCAGGTCACGTTTCTATCACATTTATATCACCTGTATGAGCTAGAACGTAACTTATTGCCGGCATGTGTTAGTAATATTCCCAATGGTAAAATGTAACATTCCTATCACATTGTTCATTGTTCTCTAGGTTTATGATTACATTACAGGAATGTTTAATTGTTATGTGGGCTCTCTTAATCAAGTTAGCCTGGAAAAAAAAGCAGAGCCAAAAAATCCTCTGGGCACGAGCAGACTGCGACAAGCATGCGCAATAGATTTTTCGTCTTTGGCCTTGACCATGACCAACTCTGATTTTTGCATTATTTTCTTTGTTTTTCAAAGTTATTATTGGTACCCATTTTCGGACAGTTGGGCAATATGGTATCTCATAGTTTTATGTGCTACACACACACACCTAGCTGATGAGTCGTTCGTATAACAAGGACAAAACGGAGTCGCCCTGCTCCACCTTCTTTGAAATATAAATATTTTGTTTTCGTACGCACCAACCCAAAACCTACTAGCTAAAAAAAAACGGCGATCTTCTTTGGTATATGAGGGCGGCGATTAAGCAATTTTCCCAGGGGCGGTCAAAAGTCTGAAGACGCCCCTGTCTTCGTTGTTTAACATTATCATGGAGAAAACAGACACGACTATTGTATGGCAAAAAAATAGACACTTTATACCTCAGATTAATAAAAAAAATGAGATATAACAGTAAACAATATTACCCCGATCAACCAGCCACAATGTTTATTTCCCAAAAAATACATGGTTGCCAATTTACTGCGGGGTTTCCCTAGAAACAAAACAATTCATAAACTTCTTGAAGCTCTTTTGATAATATTATTGATTATTTGACATATTTCTATGTAGGATAATTTTTCTTATGCTAATAACTTAATTCTTAGTCCTAATTTTTAGTCTCAATAATTAACTTTTTTTAATTTTTAATAAGTAGAATTTCGAGATTTATAAAAAAGAACACAAGCCGGCAACGTTTTTTCGACGAGCCGCGAATAAATGCCGACATGTTTGGTTGCAGCTGACGGCGTTGTTGTTAACGGGGGTTTGTGTTGTTCGGTGATTTTTGAATTTTATTGTGACTATTTGTGAAAAAAGAACTGTATCAAGCTATTTTGAGGACCAACAAAATGGTTTAACATTGCCTGGTATGCAATAAAAGCGGATATTCCAGCCCAGAACTAATATTTCGGAGGTAAGAAAGATCCTGTCATTTTACGTTAGTCATGGGCGTAGTATGAGGTAAAAAACTGCGTAAAAAGCTTATGATTATGCTATTAATACATCAAAAATCTAAGACTAATACTAATCTTTTTTAAGAAACAAAAGTACCAGATAATTTTGCTCCTTTTGCAGCATGTAAAATATTTATTTATTATAATTTATACATAACAAGAGAAGACAATAAGACCAAGTGCTGATAGTCAGGTACTGGGGCAGGTATTTTTTGTATTTTAATGGGTACCTGGGTACTTTCTATAATGTGAATAAAACCGTTTTGGAGATATTTACTCTGAGCCAATCTTATTTTTATTTTCATTAATATTTATTATTTATTTTTTTGCCTTTTGACTCCTGTTTCCTGAAAAACTACTAGTAATTAATTTTTTACCTCTTCCTTAAATTTTTCTTGTGTTCTGTATTCAGAAATGAACATGCAGCCAATGTGTAAAGAATAAAATTTGTTGGCCTTAAAATTTTCATTATTAACATCACAAAAAGTTCTCTTAATTTGATAAATAAAGTTTATATTCCACTAAAGAAAACTAAAAGAGACATTATTATCATAGTGAAAAAAACGCTTAATAAGCCGTTTATTAGCGTGTTTTTTTTTGGACAAAAACGTTATAAAACGGGTTATTAACCGTTTTTTTTTGCTATGAAAATATTTTTTTTTACTTTTGTTTTGTGGGATACTGCACAATTAAAAAAAATATATAACAGCCATCTTGAATAATTGACCTAAAAATCATTTCAAGTGCTCTTTGGTAAACTTTTGATCTGTTCGTAAATACCTACATTCCTCAAACTAAACTTTATCCTTGAATAAATCTATTTTTTGTGGTTATGCAAGTTCTGGCAGTTAATTCTTTTGAATAAGAAAATCCGACCAACCCTACCTTATATCTCGTTTTCACATTTATATATTTAAATTAAAATTAACGCCGCCACTGGTAATGGGAAAAGCAATTTTTGACAGTGTTGCCGTTTTATTGCTCTATCTCTTTTCTGTTCATATAATCGTCCAGAAGGGTGTTGGATTGTAAACATTAGAGGATTTCAATAGGGAATGTTTGGTCTCTCTTTAGTTATTAGTCTGAGCTTTATACGTTGGTCATATTAGAACGTACGCGCAAACGTGGAATATAGCGCAATATTCTGTCTTCCTTTTATCTGTGCAAAAGCAAAGACTTCCGCTCAAATACAGATATCAAAGTCGAATCTGTGCCGTCTATTGCTGTGCTTTTTCATCAAGGTTCGCGTCTTTAGCATGTATAACGTCCCGACATGACGCTAACCTACGTAGTATAGCGTCTGCGGCATGTTATTAACGTAACGATATGATAATATACGCAGCGAGTTTTGCCGACGGGAGTCAAAAAACAATAGACGAGCGGCCGAACCAAAGAAAACAAGATAGAAATATACGGTAATAAAATATAAGAGCTGGGCACCTCGTACGTGTCATAACCATCTTAAAGCGTCTAAAAATAAGAGCACATAAACTAAAATTTTTTGGACCCCCTTAAGGAATATTTTTTGCTAACTTTCAGTAGAAACTTTCACTCAAGTTACGCAACTATGGCCATTCTCTCTCGAACAATCCTAGTGATTTTATGCATTTGCAATAAGGTTAAGCATTAAACAGTTTTTTTTATATTTTCACTGCCTTGGGGGGCTGCAATAATGCCGTCAATGTGCAACATAATATTTATGTATTTCCATTGTTTTAAATTTAAGAGGGCAGGCAAATCATTAAACACAAATACGACCTACTTGTCCATAAAAACACAATAAATGTTGTATACAATTTGTTTTAGGCCGGTATTTACAGTGTAATATACCATATTTTATAAAATATTTCTTTTTTCTAAATTACTCTGTAAAATGTTTCATCAAATATCGTTTATAAAAGATTCTTGACAAATAAATTTTATAGTGTAATACCGGCCTTAAGCTTTGATTATACAGGGTGATTCAAAATTCCCTAGAAAGATTTTAATTAACTGTTTTTTCGTTTCAGAGATATTCGCATTTAAAAATTGTTAATATTTTCTGAGAAACACCCTTTACTACGTGGTAGAAACATCAATTTTTGAAAACAAAACTTTGAGAACTTCAAAATGCTTGACAAAAACCCTAAAACATGTCATTTTCAGCACACGCAGATTTGCTTGGTAAATTATTTAATGGGCAATTGCACCGTAAGGTTATATAACAGTGGTTTAAATTTTAACAGTAGCTTAAGATTGATTTTTGGCTTGCACCGCAAGTTAAGCCAAGTTTAAGTGCTGTTAAACTACTGTTAGATTAAACCCTCAATTTAACCTAAAAAAGTTGTTGTTGTTGTTGCCATAAATAAATATTGTAAATTTGCTATTCCGGTGTTTTTTGTGAGCGGTCATGGATAGTTTCGACGAAATATAGCTGGAAGATGATCAAGATATTTATGGGAGGGACAACTTGAATTAAGATTCTGTCTGTTAAAGCCTACATCAGTGCCCAAAATTCTTGTGTTTCATTTGTCAGTAGTTAGTGATAGATAATTAATTATTCCTCATAAAATGTCTGGTAAAGGTTGGAATCATATACCTACAAAATAAACAAAAGTGATAAAAATAAAACAATCAAACTCAGCAAAGTCCAACCAAGACCTGTCTTCATCTTTTAACAATCTTCTTTTTGTAATTAGAAACAACAGTTTTAATTATTAACAAGGCTGTATGGGGGACTACCTACATGGGAATTGAGGAATCAACAGCAAGTTCGATTGTCTGCTGCGTTTACACAGCCTTGGCTTCATACTGAATTTTATAACAAAGCAGAGTTTTAGAGGTAATTACTTGAGTATGCCATAAAGTGCATAAAAATTCTTGAAGAAATTGATCTTATGGGGGGGAGGGGTTTGAATAACAGCAGAGTCTTGAGGAAAATTCAATTTTTAGAGTCGATATTCAAGGGCTCTAGGGAGAGGGGGCTTGCATAGTTTAGTTTTATTTATTAATAATATTTACGAGTAAGTGCTTTTACATGTCATCCAAAAAAAAAAATTGCATAGGTTTCTTTTCTATTATTTTGACATTATTTTAGGTGGCGACCATCCAGAAGTATAGAAATATTTTTCAGTAAACACTCAAGCTGTGACTGTGCAAACCTCAAGTTTCTAAATGTAGTGGCACGATGGCCGGGATCAAGCCATGATAATACAATTTTCCTCATAGAATAAGACGAAAATTTGAAACAAATCATTTTCCCAATTCCATCTTGTTAGGTAAGTAATTAGACGGCAGAATGGAACAAGTCGGAGCTCAACCAAGTGAGCGCTAGACCAAAAACAACAACAATTTTTTTTTTTAAAAACTGGTTTGTTTTCGGTTTGGTTTTTATTCCGGAGGATTTTTTTGGGTGAGTTTAAACTAATAATACTTTTATGCCCAGTTGTCCGTGCGCCCACTTAGTCTACGCCCAACTGACCTAGACTGCCCCATTAGCAGAAATCTGATAACAATAGGTAGAGCTGTGTTCAATAAATTTTCTCCCCTTTACATCACATATGAAATATATCAATAATAATAATAATGAGACAAACACTCATTTTTGACCCAAAGAGGCAGAATTTTTGTCTGGTAGCTGTTCTTTATACCACAGAAATAATGCCAGTTTTTTTTTCAAAATATAATTTAAATATAATTTCTGTCAGAATATCAGTAATTATGTATTATTTTGAGTTTTTTTTAGGAGATCGTAGTTACACGAGCTCAAGCATTGTACTGTAAATCTTTAATAAGGACAAGAAACTCTGTGGAAATAGTGTTTGGAATATGAAAAAGACAGTTCCCTGTCTTACCTTGAACTAAGTTTTCCTCAAAAAGAGAAAGCTTTGTTTTTGTTATTTATTCATGCTTAATAAATATTTTTTTAAATTGTTATTTTATATAAATCATGCAAAACTAATTTTCTGTGAAAAAATTAAAAACTTGCATCAAATATTGACTAGACCAGCCATTTTTTAAAAATCCAGTAAGTAATATTTTTTTTTGATTCCTTGATCACTTAGAACAATTTCAAGTAATATATTATTTTTCGAAAGTTTAAAAACCTGAGTTTGTAATACTACCTATACCGTGAAGTCATAATTCTGTGGATTGATTCACAATGAGCGGATGACACAAATCCCAATTGTGCAGGAGAGCCAAAAACAGGATGCAGGTCATAAAATTTTTCCTCAAATGAAAAAATCCACTCTATAAATATTATGGCAAAACCTGAATTTAAAAACATTAGAGAAGCCAAAGGGAGAGACAAAACAACAAACTCTTGTAAAATCAACAGCACACATATCATTCAAAACAGGTCCTTAAATTATAGACATTTTGGGATTGATTTACCCCTTGCAACTGAAAATAGTGACATTCAACGCTGGTTTGGTTTACAAAGGGCGGATGTCATAATTTTTGCAAAATTCAGTTTTTTATAGATTTGGACTCGCTTGATTGATCTGCATACATTTAAGATAAATTTAACCCTGGAATCCTACTATACGTATTGAAAATTAGAAAATTTACAAAAATCGAATGTCCGGGTATCATTTGGATCAATATAAAGTCTCCTGCACAATTGGGATTTGTGTCATCCGCTCATTGTGAATCAATCCACAGAATTATGACTTCACGGTATAGGTAATATTACAAACTCAGGTTTTTAAACTTTGAAAAATAAAATATTACTTGAAATTGTTCTAAGTTATCCAGAAATACAAAAAATATATAGCTTACTGGATTTTTAAAAAATGGCTGGTCTAGCCAATATTTGATGCATGATTTCCATAAAATAATAATTTTAAAAATTATTTAGTAAGCAGGAATAAATAACAAAAACAAAGCTTTCCCTTTTTGAGGAAAACTTAGTTCAAGCTAAGACAGGGAACTGACTTTTTCATATTCCAAACAGTCTTTCCACAGAGTTTCTTGTTCTTATTAAAGATTCACTGTACAATGCATGAGCTCGATTAACAACGCTGGATGTAACCACGATCTCCTAAAAAAAAACTCAAAATAATACATAATTACTGATATTCCGACAGGAATGATACTTAAATTATATTTTGAAAAAAACTGGCATCATTTCTGTGGTATAAAGAACAGCTACCAGTCAAAAATTCTGCCTCTTTGCCATTATTATTATTATTGATATATTTCATATGTGATGTAAAGGGGGACAAAATTTGTTGAACACAGTTCTACCTATTGTTATCAGATTCCTGCTAATGCTAATCACTCCAGGACAGTTGAGCGCAAGACTAAGTGGGCGTACGGACAACTGGGCGCAAAAGTATTATTAGTTTAAACCCTCCAAAAAAATCCTCCGGAATAAAAACCAAACCCAAAACAAACTAATTAAAAAAAAAATTGTTGTTGTTTTTGTCCTTCCGCCCACTTGGTCTAGCGCCCACTTAGTCTAGCGCCGACTGTCCCATTCTGCCTTCTAATTACTTACCTAACAAGATGGAATTAGGAAAATGATTTGTTTCAAATTTTCGTCTTATTCTATGAGGAAAATTGCATTATCATGGCTTAATCCCGGCTATCTTGCCACTACATTTAAAGAATTGAGGTTTGCATCAGTCACAGCTTGAGTGAAAAATACCCATTTCTATTGCAAAAAACTTCTAGATGGTCGCCACCTAAAACAATGTCAAAATAATTGAAAAGAGACATATGCAATTTTTTTTTTGGTTGACTTGTAAAAGCACTTACGCGTAAATTTTATTAATTAATTAATTAAACTATGCAAGCCTCCTCTCACTAGAGCCCTTGAATATCGAATCGAATCGAATAAAACGGTTTACTCAGACACTGCTGTTAATCAAGCCCCACCCCCCCCCCCACATAAGATCAATTTCTGCAAGAATTTTTATGCACTTTATGGAATACTTAAGTAATTACCTCTAACACTCTGCTTTGTTATAAAATTCAGTATGAAGCCAAGGCTGTGCAAACTCAGCAGACAATCGAACTTGCTGTTGATTCCTGAATTCCCATGTATAGTCCCCTACATATACAGCCTCCCAATTAAATTCCCTGAACTTGCATAAAATCTCACTGTTGTTAATAATTTATTAATAGGCGAGAAGCTGTTGTTTCTTAAAACAAAAAGAAGATTGTTAAAAGATGAAGACAGCTAAGTTTTGACTGTTTTATTTTTATCATTTTTATTTATTTTGTAGTTATATGATTCCAACCTTTACCAGACATTTTATTAGGATTAATTATCTATCACTAACTACTTACAAATGAAGCACAAAAATTTTGAGCACTGATGTAGGCTTTCACAGACAGAATCTCAATTCAAGTTGTCCATCCCATTAAAATCGTCCTCCCCATTATATACTAAAATATCTTTATCATCTTCCAGTTATATTTCGTCGAAACCATCCATGACCGCTCACAAAAAACACCGGAATAGCAAATTTACAATATATATAGCAACAACAACAACTTTTTTTTTAGGTTAGAACTGTCTTAACTATAGTTTAAACCCATTTAATCCGTCGAAATTGAGGGTTTAATTTAACAGTAGTTTACCACCACTTAAACTTGGCTTAACTTGCGGTGCAAGCCAAAAATCCATCTTAAGCTACTGTTTAAATTTAAACCATTGTTATCCTTACGGTGCAATTGCCCATAAGCTAATATATTTTTAGGTTAACCCTGGGGTAAGATAACTAACCCTCGCCTTGAAGCCAGGGTGACCCTAAAGTTAACTTTAACCCACATTTTAAAGATTTTCAAAAGGTTATGTTGCTCGAGTTAACGCTAACTCGATATTGAAAAACTTTAGAGTTTGATTTAGCATGACGTCACACTACAACAGGGCTGTCTAACTAATTGTCAGAGTCAGCCATTAATCACGTGATGACCCTTTAAAAATGGTGGGTTTAGGGTAAAGAAACCGATTTTCCATAAGGCCTATTGCTAATAAGAATGCAAATTTTGGGAAAGTGGAAAAAGATGCAGATTAAAAAAAGCGATTATTTTATAAAGTAATCCTTTCTAAATCAGGAAAAAACGAGCATTCTGCCGAAATGTTAGAAATAAACTTAAAATTCACAGTTTAAAGAGGAAATGTCATGTACTTTTATCTCCCTGGCACAGTGGCGGATCCATCAATTTCACCAGGAGGGGGGGGGGGCGCAAGCAATAAAACTTATATAGGCAGGCTCAAGCGACTACGAACATAGCGCAATAAAGTACTTCTTTATGGTCATCATTGTTTTGGTGGTTTGCTTAGATTGGTATGTTAGTTAGTGGTGACCTAACCCTCCTCACTAACCAAATAGTTTCCACCTACATATGTTCGTAGTTGCAAGCTTGAGCCGTTGGTGGTGACTAACAGATACTACCTGATACAACCAATTTATTTTGGCAAACTTATTTGTTTGTAAAAAATTTTTAGTTATATAGTTTTCTTTTTTGCTTTGCAAACCTATCTATGATACATTCTAAATTCAGGATCATTGAATGATAATATAAAAAAGCGCCAAGCCATTAAGTCTCTCTTCTCCTACCGTGGACCGAAGATAAGTTTTCCAAAGTCTTAAAGTGGAGAAACATCTTTCGGCGGTAGCAACTGAAACAGGAAGAGGAGAACCAATTTTTAATGCGTTGTAGATATTGGGTTAATCATGTTTACTACACAGTGTCAACACTGTTAAGGCATCGTCGCATTTACTATCTAAAGTTTCGTTTTTAAACAATGTTAACTCTCCTATTACCAGTGTGTGAAAGGTTGTTGAAAACTGCGCCAAATTTTTCTATAATTTTTGTTACCATATCTGATATTTTTTTCTGCATTGCAACCCGATTAAGCTGCCTAATGTAATTTTTTTAGGCAAGAGCAATACTCTAATCTTAAAACATATTTTCTTATGAAGTCGTTTAAGTTACGCAAGCCAAACCTATTTTTCTTACCTACAAATAGTTGAAATGATAATATTATGGCTCAAAAACTCTAAAATTAGCCTTATTTCTTTTGACTTTATCTCTCATAAAAAGTAAGGCATCCGCCAACAGTAACAAGAGACTCTTGGATACAGCTTGCGTTCTGTTTAGCAATTTTAACCACTTTTTTTTCATTGATTAATTGAAACAGAACAGTGGCTATTTTTCTCACTTTGATAGCGGATATCTCAGAAACTGCTCGTGGAAACAAAATAAAAATTACCCAATTTCTTAACTAGCACTAGTTATACAACATATTCAAAATTAGTTGATATCGACTGAGATATGTTTTATAGGAGTGTCCAGTGCGTGGTTCTTCAATGTTTTTAAAACTTTGAAAATGTTCAGTTCACTTGCCCAGTGTGAAGAGGCATTGTCTCTCTCAGTTCAGCCTGAAGATCGGGCGAGATCGGTTTGAAGAAAGACAGTTGCGCTATCTGATTTGAGAGAGAAGACGTTATCTGTAATTACACGGGTGCGTTAAAATTTCGGCAACCTAAACCCCACCCTCAACGAAACTCAATTTGGATAATGTAAAAATTATGTACTAATTTAGACCCATTTTAAAAAATTATGTAAATAAATAACGGATTTATTCGCACTTTAAAGAGGGGGGGGGTGTGGCTTAGCGCTAAGCTGCACCCCCCATGCTTAGGAGACAGATTTAATAAAAAGTAATATGTCATAATTTTGAACTAATTATGTACTCTTAAAAAAGGGTACTTTTACAAAAACAAAATTATGATTGTTTTCCACAAACCAAAACTACACTTTTTTGCACTCGACGCGCGTTTCGCTAACAATGTTAGCATCATCAGGAGAGAAGCCTTCGTCGTAACCGTTTTCGCCAGCTATATTCCTTAATAAATAAGCTGATAAATAGACATTCTTTTCAAAAGACCTTTCGGAATTCTACCTTTTTCAGACAAAAAGATACCTGCGACTCAAAATTTGTATCAATTCCTTATAATCCTAATTATACGAAAGGATTACACAAAGTATTTAATAACACCGGTCTTAAATTAGTATATCAATCCGGTAACACAATAAGAAGCTTACTAGGAAATCCCAAGGATAAAACTACAGTTCTAGAAAAAAGTGGAATTTACGAAATTAGTTGCATGGATTGTGACAAAAAATATGTTGGCCAAACGAGACGCTCTATTCAAACACGTTTTAAAGAACACTTAGCACACTTAAAATACGGAAGAACAGAAAAGTCAAGTGTGGCCGAGCATGCTTTTGAAAACAATCATAGATTCACATTAGATAACCTAAAACTTCTAAAAAGTGTACCAAACAAAAGACTTTTGAATGCATATGAAAGTATGGAAATCATTAAATCCAGAAATAGTTTAAATAAAGATAGAGGACCCATCCCGTTTAGTACACTTTATTCTTTGGTTGAGGGGAGATAGGATTAAAAATCGTGATCAATCACAAATTATTAGTCTTATCTCCGCCCACTAAAGGATTGTATATAAGATAGAGCGTAGATTAATTTAGTTCATTGTTTATCGTCTCCTGATGATGCCAACATTGTTAGCGAAACGCGCGTCGAGTGCAAAAAAGTGTAGTTTTGGTTTGTGGAAAACAATCATAATTTTGTTTTAGTGCAACCAAAGGTTCCAAATTTCCAACATAGGGTACTTTTAGTTTACAAAAACCATCGGTTTCTAAAATTTTTGTTTGTTTGTTATGGGGTCTGTAGCTTGATATCAAGGTACTCTGCTTAGAAAAGAGATTCGACCAAAAGTGACTATGCCAGAATTGGGTAAGGGAATTATCGGTACATAAAGTCGGCATAGCCTGACTCGGCACTATTTCTGACAGTTCTGCACGAAGGTTGAAACGTTTCTGACATGTTTGTCATGTAAACATGTCATCTAAACATGCTCATATTTTGCCATTCTTAAAGTTGACAAATCAAAGTTAATGCCGTCCTTTATTAAAGGCAGGCAAAAACATTATGAAAGTCGGCATTATTTTGATAGCAAAGATGACATATTTGGACAACAACAATATCAGAATCCCTTTAAACTTCGTGCGGAATTGTAAAAAATAGTGCCGTCTTTATTAAAAACAGGCTATGCCGACTTTATGTACCGATAAGTCCCTATGTACTAATTTCGCAACTTCTAGAAAATTGTCTACTCTCAAGGTAACTTAATATTTTTGTGGTTATAGGGTGTGTAGCTTGATATCAACGCACAACCCCTCTGCTTAAGAAATAGATTTGAAAAAAGGCAATTCTACCATAATTTGCTACTAATTATGTACTAATTTCGTCCCCTTCTAAAAAATAGAATACTCTCAAGATAACTTGATTTTTTTCTGTAACCATTCTGCTGCAGATCCTTCTTAATGTTTCTTATTTCGATTTCCAAGTCATGAGAGAGCCGTTCAAATTTGTAACAATTCTCATGACTTGGAAATCGAAATAAGAAACATTAAGAAGGATCTGCAGCAGAATGGTTACAGCCTTAAACTTATAACAGATACTATTTCTAAATTTCAACAAACAGGACAGAGATTAATAGACCAAAATCAGGCAAATGCATTCCTTACAATCCCATACGTTAAAGGAGTATCAGAGAAAATTTGAAGAGTAGCGAAAAACTTTAATATTAAAACAGCTTTTAAATCTAGTAATACAATTAGAAGTCTTCTTAGTAAAACAAAACCAGAGAACAAACAAAATAAAGAATGCATTTACCAGGTTCCTTGTGAGTGTGGTGAATCATACATAGGCGAAACTAAAAGACCACTATCTGTTAGGCTTAAGGAACATCAGACGAATACCCAAAAAGGTGAAACCACGAAATCAGGAATAGCCGAACATGCATGGTCAAAACAACATCGAATGAAGTGGGCAGAAGCAAAGGTTTTGCACATAGAGTCACACTGGAAGAAACGAAAATTCCTTGAAGCTGCCTTTATTGGGCAGAATCAGGGTATTTTCAGTAAACCAAGTGTTGAAATCCCAAATATTTGGAAGCCCCTCCTTGGGCGGAGCCAACTTCTTAAACTTTAAGGTTGAGTGATTTCTCACAGTATATAAGCACGTAGCCTTAGGAATTGATTGTAGTTTGCACCTGAAGACGATCAGAGATTGTACTGATCGAAACGTCGTGTATAAATAAAATATAGACAATGGTAGTCCGAAACACAGAGTTAATTTCATATATTTGTAGGTTAGAAATAAAGTAGTGTCGTCACCGTTTCGCTAGAGGCGCGTTCAATAATTCTATAATTTAGGACCAAGCACAGCCAATGTTAAGGTCGGCGCAAAGTATAGGCACTATCGACTGACCTGGTGCTGTCAGAAAATTGCATTTAATAAAAGCTTGTTCTTTAAAAGTTTTCAAAAAAAATGTATTTTTTTAATTTTTAGATTTCCCTTAATCACCCATTTTGAATCTGCTATATCGAAATTTTCAAATCTGATCAAAAATTCACATCCACTTCCCGAAAAACCCCTGTGTGCCAATTTTGATTTAAATGAAACAAAGTAAATCTTTTCCCCCCTCCACTTCCCTCGTTAGGGGAAAGTGTGTACCTAATAATACCATATTATTGTATTGTCTCCGGAACTACAAACGCATACCAAATTTGAACACACACCCTTAATTTTTAGATTTGTAACCTTCCCTTAAAAACCCCTGTATGCCAATTTTGATTGAAATCGAACAAACTAAATCTTTTTCTCCCTCCCCTTCGTTACCTCCATCCCCAAGTGCCCCAACACACCAAATTTCAACGAAATCGGACGTACTTCAACTGTACCCCCTTTAGCTTCTTCGAGTAGGGGGAAGCTGTCAACTTCATCACACTATATTCTCGTATTGTCACCGCAAATATATAAGCATGACAAATTTGAAGCCGATCGGATGTCGAGAAGTTGGTCAAAATTAAGTTGTAAGATTCCACCCGAACAAAGATAGTTACATACAATGCAAGTTAAATAAAAGCTTGTAATAATAGACACTTAAAAGTTAATTTTTGGGTTTATCGGCATTCGTATCCTTATCTATATCGAGTTGAACTATCGAGCAGGTGTACTTTTAAACTAATGGCGAATGCGTGACAGCTTCAGCTGATCAAATGCGTCAAAACATCGTTTCGTATGCAAGGACGGTCGTAATGTTAGGACTCCTTTTTCGTACCTAATCCATCCCCTACGATCCAAGTAAAATATGGACCACTGAGACCATTCCTGTCGAACTCAGAGACGCCTCTATAGTAACCATTGTCAAAAAATGCGATAAGGCCCAATGTGGAAACTACAGAGGTATATCTCTGCTTTCTGTTACTGGAAAGATACTTGCACGGATACTATCAAACCGATTAATTCCGATTGCTGAACAAAATCTGCCAGAGACACAGTGTGGATTTAGACCCAATCGAGTCACAGCTGACATGATTTTCAGTGCCAGACAAATGCAAGATAAATCTAGTGAACAAAATCGCCCTCTCTTCATGGCCTTCATAGATCTAGTCAAAGCATTTGATTCGGTCAACAGAGAAGCTCTTTGGAAAATACTGGCAAAAGCTGGATGCCCTCAAAAATATATTCAAATTCTTAGACTACTACACGACAATATGAATGCAACAGTCCTGAGCAACGATGGACCAGGAGAGTCATTCCAGGCGTTAAACAAGGATGTGTTATTGCGCCCACCCTATTCTCTATATTTTTAGGTGCCATTCTTCACCTTGTTGAGGAACATCTACCGCCGGGAGTGGAAATTCTATATAGATTCGACGGTGGCCTACTTAACCTAGGCAGACTGCCAGCAAAAACTAAGGTCTCGACAACCTCCGTAATCGAACTGCAGTACTCCGATGACAACGTCGTAATGGCCGATACAGAGGAAGGTCTACAACTGGTAATCAACGCATTTAACTAAGCCTACAAAAGCATTGGCCTAGAGGTCAATCTTGCCAAAACGGAAATTCTTCACCAACCAGAACCAGGTACGAATCCCCAAGCTCCAAACATTTCCATAAATGGCCATCCTCTGCAGAACGTGGAACATTACCCATACCTTGGGAGCCACCTATCATCAAATGCTATTGACGCAGAAAAACAGCATCGCCTAAAATGTGCTAGCGCAGCGTTCGAACGGCTTTCGGAGAGAGTCTTCAACAATCACGACATCAATGCGGAGACCAAGCTTCGTGTTTACAACACAGTTATAATACCAACTCTAACATACGGATGCGAAACGTGGACCACCTACAGAAGGCATATCAAACGACTAGAAAAATATCACCAAAGTTGTTTAAGACGAATACTGAGAATCAAATGGCAAGACCGACGATCAAACATAAGTGTTTTAGAAGAAGCCAGAACAACTAGTAAAGAAACCCTTATCTTCAAGCACCAGCTTCGTTGGACTGGTCGCATTATCCGCATGCCTGAAACACGTCTCCCAAAGCAGATATTTTATGGACAACTGAAGGAGGGAAAGAGAAATCAAGGTGGTCAACAAAAAAGGTACAAGGACGTTCTCAAAGGCAATATGATGAAGGGTCACATCGATATAAACAACTTCGAGACCACGGCAAACGATAGGGCTACATGGCGCCGAACAGTCCATGAGGGAGTACAAACTTTTGAAGAGCAACGACGTAGACTAGAAACGGAAAAGAGAGAACGTAGGAAGGAGCGACAAAATGGAAGAATGGATGACCAACAACACCCGGCTGCTGCCGGAGACTGGCTGTGCCAGGACAGTGGAAGGATGTGCGGCTCGAGAATTGGCTTACATAGCCATCAAAAAACGCACAACATATAGCGACGATACAGAATAGAGGAAAATCATACTCGGTATCGAGTGATTGCCTATGATGATGATTGTACCTAAAGAGGTTTTCGTGCATTTAATCAGCTGGAGCTGTCACGCATTCGCCATGATTTTAAAAGTGCACCTGCTTGATTGGTCGACTCGATAGAGATAAGGATACGAATGATAAAACTGAAAATTAACTTTAACAGTGAAATTTACTGAGATCTAAAATAGTACCCCCCATAGGTCTAAATATTTACAGCTGTGGCGGGATACTAAATTTTAAAACCAATTTTCAAAAAACACTTACCCATACAGAAAAGACACAAAGTTATTGATTATTTTGTATTGTTATTTCAAAATACCACTAAAAAACTGCTTTTCTTTCTCAAATATTTTACAGGTTTCAAAATGGCAAATGGTGAATACTCCAAAAATTTGGCATATAATAGCTTCATTATTTGTGTTTGAGGTTATAAAGTTGGTGATTTTTTAGACCACCTCAGGAGGGTGGTTTAAATTTATAGCCCCCAGCAAGGTTTGTTTGTAATTTCCCTAAGTAACCGTTTTTACAAGTACTAATTTACCTTATTTAATATCCCCAGTTCTTCATTACCCAATAAAACACCTCTTATTTTGTCCAGAAACACGTCATATTTTTAGCCCGTTTTCAGCAAAAAAAATATATTTATGAGGGCACTACGAGGCAAAACAAACATTTGTGAAGGTCACTGATTATGCACGAAAAATATACCAAACAAAAAAAACCAAAAACAACTATATTAATTTATTTACAAACTGAAGTTAAAACATTGAGGTTATCTAAAAGCTCAGTTAAAAAAATTTTCCTTACTCAAAGTCCACTCATTTCAAAGCTGCTGCTTTCATTAGTAGAGGTGAGTGTAAACCAAGGTGCCAGCAGAGGTAAAAGATCCGAACTCGCTGTTTGTGATTGAACGCAGCGCTAATATTTTTAAACTGACATTTCGACAGTGACAGAAATGTATTACAAAAACTTAAATGCAAGTTTTTTTACATAAATAAAAACACCTTTTAAATAAATACAAAATTAATCTACTCCTTATTTTATTATTAACCATCTAAATCGTTGTGTGACATCAAGTATTAATTGGAAAAATTAATTAACAAGGGTACGTTTTAATTACAATGACATATAGCCTCAATGTTAATTTATTCTGCAGAGTGTTTACTATTCAAACCCCGCGTGGGTTTAATTTCTTTAATTTTCTTTTCTTCTAACTTGAAAATTTCCTCTTAAATCCCACAAAAGATTGTGTTAAGATGATTATTCAATAAACAAATTTATTAAAATTCTTCCTATATATCAAACTGTCCAAAACTCAAGGGTAGTTGGTTCAAAATGCTTACAACCAAAAATTTCACTTAAACTTAGGACCGTTCTAAAATAGACCAAATCTTTTTGGTAAATCCCACCGTAAGTGTCTAATAAAAAAACCGACTTAATCCTAAAAGCAGAAAAATGTGGGTCGTTTATAGTGGTTATATATATAATCAAAGGTCTTTGTAAAAAAAGTCTGTGCATAAAAAGTCAAATAGACGACCATGAAATGCTCTTCCTAATTATTATATTGTTTTTTAAAATCAACAACTTGTTAGCAAATTGCAGGATTTGAGTTATAAAAAACTGGTTTGAACATTAAATTATTGATGTTTTTAATTCCTGCTCGCTTGCAATCTATCATCAACCCATTCAAACTCAAAACAGTAGCAACTTTTTACCGCTAATTATCGCTGCAAAAACTGAAGGTTGTCTGTCTACAAAAAATTTAGTACATCGATTATTCTACGAGAAAGGTGCTGTGGAATGGGAAAGCATAGCAAACAAGAAAAACTTGTATTAAAAAAAATAACTTGGTAAATGATAATATACTATATGTATAAGTAGTCCACTAAAATATGGTAGGTAGCTATGTATGGGCGTAAACTTAATAAAATATTAGTTTTATATACTGGAGAACAAAAAAAAATGCAACACCCTGTATATGGATAATTATTTGAATGAAAATTATTTTTGTGTATACATTATCTCAAAAGAAATATTTGATAAATTTTTTGTTTTCTAAACTTTCCTTTTTTCACAGATTTCTTCTATTCATTTTCAAAAACAACCAACACATAAAAGACCATTTCTGAAAATTTTAAATAATTTTTCTAGTAGTTTTTAGTCTTTTTGGATTGGCTAAAGTTTACTTAAAATATAAAAATGCCAAGAGTTCGCGGTTTTTATCATTTAAACAACTTCGAGAAAGGACGCATCGTGGGCATGAAAGAGGCTGATTTTGGTTTACGAAAAATTGCAAGAAGGGTTAATGTCAATCCATCAACAGTGTTAAGAGTTTGGAGACGGTGGTCCAATGATGAGACTTATAGACGTCGTGCGAGTTCTGGACGCCCTAGATTATTACAAGGTCGTGATCGACGGGACAGTATAAGCCAAGTTCTAGTTGCAGCTACAGGACGAGTGTTTTCAAGGATGACAGTTAATCGAAGATTGCCTGGTACATGGCTGAGGGCTTACCCTCCGCTTTTGGTGCTACCTTTGACCCCACAACATAAGGCTCCCCGCTTGGAGTGGTGCAGAGCTCGGCAAAACTGGAATAACGAATGGAATACCATAAGCTTCAGCGACGAATCCAGGTTTTGTTTAGGTGGCCATGATGGACGCATAAGGGTTAGGCGATTTCGAGGTAAGAGACGAAATGTAGACTTTTCTATTGAACGGGATACAGCAAGACAGCAAAGTATCATGGTATGAGGTGCTATATGTTTAGGAAGCAGATCAACTCTGGTCCTTATCAACGGCAATCTGACTGCTCGGCGATATATCGATGAAGTGCTGCAACCAGTTTTACATCTCTACCTACAAACTATCCCAAATGCGATCTTTCAACAAGATAATGCCAGACCGCATATTGCTCGTGAAACAATGGACTTCTTACATGGACTTGGCATAGAGACTTTGGAATGGCCAGGAACATCGCCTGATTTGTCGCCTATCGAACACGTGTAAGATATGGTAGGGCGCAATCTTAGTCGATTACCACGTCCCCCTGGAAACTTAGATAAACTCTGGCATGCAGTAAAGAGGATTTTGTCAATGCGCAATAGAACAAACTAGTGCATAAATAACCATGGAGGAGCCACTCATTATTAATTTTTTGATGATTATAATGGAGGAATCTTCTTGGAAATGTAATCAATTACTAAGATCTTCCTAATGTATTAATATATAAATAATTTACTTTAAAAATATTTGTCCTTTCTGGTGTTGCATTTTTTTTGTTCTCCAGTATATACAAATAAAAAACTTTATTTTATAATTTTTGATATCTGATACTTCTGATAGACAATAGACACTTTAAGCCAAACCAACGCGTAAACGTAACGTAGCTCTGAAATCCAGCGCTCTCATTGGTTAAAACTGGCAGAGGTGGGCGTTTCCACCTCGACTAACAGCGAAATCAGTCTCGCTCGCCGTGCGATTGACAACTTATATCGGATCTGACCAATGAGGTTGCTGGAAGTCGGAGTACGATACGTTCAAGTAGACTGGCGTTACTTTAAGCTTTAAGTGTCTAATACTTTTGCTGGGCGAACCGTATTTCACTAATAAATAAGGTTTCGTATTTGACACCTCCATAACTAAAGGCAAGAAGATTAAATTTAGGTGAGGTCAGTACTTTTAATACTTACTGTGATAAATTTACTGTGAGCAGGAGACCTACGATATAAATAACCCTAAAGGTCGTCTGTTTATATAGGGTGGGCCAAAAAAAGAACGGGACTTTTTTCTATTATTTAAAAAGTAGTTGTGTGTGTAGGATTTTGGAATTTGATGTTACAATTGAAATTTCGTAAAAATCCAAGATGAAGGACAATTTTAAAAAATAGGTAATATTTCGAAAGCCATGTTTTTCCTTAGTTTATTCATGTATTGCTTATTAAAATCGGTTAAGAAATAAGAAAGATATAAATTGTTTAAGTAAGTGGGTTCGGTAAGCCTAATTCAGTCAAGTCGAAAAAAAACATCATATTTGATTGGCTCTGCTTTTCAATGTGTATATTCTATTTTAAAAGTACTGACCATTTTGAATAGCCAAGATTTCAAAATTTATTAAGTTTTTGGCAAAATAGACATTTTGTAAAAATCAACGCTGGCGGACAATTTTAACGAATAGGTGTTTTTGACCCCCCTGCAAATTTTTTGTGTGCATCACCAATGCAAAAATTAAATTTTGCATGTGGGGCCTCATAATTCCCGAGTCTACTGATGTATCGCTTGTAAATATCGTGTAAGAAGTAAGAAAAATATGCATAGAGTTATAAAAGTGCGTCTTGCGATTAAATTCAGTCACAAAAATTTAGTAATTTAAAAGTACTTTGGTTTGATTCAAATTGAAATTTCAA
This sequence comes from Oxystoma pomonae, assembly GCA_963921995.1. Lineage (NCBI taxonomy): Eukaryota > Metazoa > Arthropoda > Insecta > Coleoptera > Brentidae > Oxystoma > Oxystoma pomonae. The sequence continues at coordinate 113,724,039 of OY998166.1, read as the reverse complement.
AAAATTTAAAATCATGTATTTTTTTAACCTGACTAAACTTGGTTACTGATTTTAACAATTTATAACTTGCTTACCTCCTCAGATTAATAAAAAAAATGAGATATAACAGTAAACAATATTACCCCGATCAACCAGCCTCAATGTTTATTTCCCAAAAAATACATGGTTGCCAATTTACCGCGGGGTTTCCCTAGAAACAAAACAATTCATAAACTTCTTGAAGCTCTTTTGATAATATTATTGATTATTTGACATATTTTTATATAGGATAATTTTTCTTATGCTAATAACTTAATTCTTAGTCCTAATTTTTAGTCTCAATAATTAACTTTTTTTAATTTTTAATAAGTAGAATTTCGAGATTTATAAAACAGAACACAAGCCGGCAACGTTTTTTCGACGAGCCGCGAATAAACGCCGACATGTTTGGTTGCAGCTGACGGCGTTGTGTTGTTCGGTGATTTTTGAATTTTATTGTGACTATTTGTGAAAAAAGAACTGTACCAAGCTATTTTGAGGACCAACAAAATGGTTTACCATTGCCTGGTATGCAATAAAAGCGGATGTTCCAGCCCAGAACTAATATTTCGGAGGTAAGAAAGATCCTGTCATTTTACGTTAGTCATGGGCGTAGTATGAGGTAAAAAACTGCGTAAAAAGCTTATGATTATACTATTAATACATCAAAAATCTAAGACTAATACTAATCTTTTTTAAGAAACAAAAGTACCAGATAATTTTGCTCCTTTTGCAGCATGTAAAATATTTATTTATTATAATTTATACATAACAAGAGAAGACAATAAGACCAAGTGCTGATAGTCAGGTACTGGGGCAGGTATTTTTTGTATTTTAATGGGTACCTGGGTACTTTCTATAATGTGAATAAAACCGTTTTGGAGATATTTACTCTGAGCCAATCTTATTTTTATTTCCATTAATATTTATTATTTATTTTTTTGCTTTTTGACTCCTGTTTCCTGAAAAACTACAAGTAATTTTTTACCTCTTCCTTAAATTTTCCTTGTGTTCTGTATTCAGAAATGAACATGCAGCCAATGTGTAAAGAATAAAACTTGTTGGCCTTAAAATTTTCATAATTAACATCACAAAAAGTTCTCTTAATTTGATAAATAAAGTTTATATTCCACTAAAGAAAAATAAAAGAGACATTATTATCATAGTGAAAAAAACGCTTAATAAGCCGTTTATTAGCGTGTTTTTTTTTTGGACAAAAACGTTATAAAACGGGTTATTAACCGTTTTTTTTTTGCTATAAAAATATTTTTTTTTACTTTTGTTTTGTGGGATACTGCACAATTAAAAAAAATATATAACAGCCATCTTGAATAATTTACCTAAAAATCATTTCAAGTGCTCTTTGGTAAACTTTTGATCTGTTCGTAAATACCTACATTCCTCAAACTAAACTTTATCCTTGAATAAATCTATTTTTTGTGGTTATGCAAGTTCTGGCAGTTAATTCTTTTGAATAAGAAAATCCGACCAACCCTACCTTATATCTCGTTTTCACATTTATATATTTAATTTAAAATTAACGCCGCCACTGGTAATGGGAAAAGCAATTTTTGACAGTGTTGCCGTTTTATTGCTCTATCTCTTTTCTGTTCATATAATCGTCCAGAAGGGTGTTGGATTGTAAACATTAGAGGATTTCAATAGGGAATGTTTGGTCTCTCTTTAGTTATTAGTCTGAGCTTACCTCTTAGCCGATCTCAAATCCCGATACATCAGTAGACTCGAGAATTATGAGACTTTGCATGCCTGCGCACAAAAAAAAATTGCATGAGGGTCAAAAACCTATTTTTTTTAAATTGTCCGCTACCTTGGATTTTTAAGAAATGTCAATTTTGCCAAGAGCGTAATAAATTTTGAAATCTTGGCTTTTTAAAATGGTCAGCACTATTAAAATCGGACAAATACATCGAAAAGCAGAGCCAAGCAAAACAATTTATAACATTTTTACTTAATACTCGCTTTTAGTCAGCGATACATTAATAAATTGAGGAAAACCAGTGCTTTGGAAATATGTTTTTAATTATGCAACAGTGGGGCACACAAAAAATTTGCAGGGGGCACACCTATTCTATAAAATTGTCCGCCATCTTGGATATTCACAAAATGTCAATTTTGTCAAAAATGGTCAGCACTTTTAAAATCGAACATATACATCGAAAAGCAGAACCAATCAGAAATGATGTTTTTTTTCGACTTGACTGAATTAGGCTTACCGAACCCACTTACTTAACCAATTTATATCTTCCTTATTTCTTACCCGATTTTAATAATCAATACATGAGTAAACTAAGTAAAAATATGGCTTTCGAAATATTTTTAGTTTTGCACTAGTGACGCACACCAAAAATTTTAAAATTGTCCGCCATCTTGGATTTTTACCAAATGTCAATTTTAACATCAAATTCCAAAATTCTAATGTCCTGGCTTTTTAAAAAATTTTTAATTGGACAACTACGTTTTAGTAATAGACAATACAAAAAGTCCCGTTTTTTTTGGCCCCCCTATATTTTTATCATTCAAAGTGCGAAATATGCAAATATGACGTTCGCAAAAGATAAATCTAAAGGTCTAACCGTACAAAACTTCAATGGTCAACAAAATAAAATAATTGGGACCGAGAAAAAAATAACTGGTTTTAAATAACGCGCGCTTTTTTTCGTATCATCTCTAGTTTTTAAGATAAATATTTTGTTAAATAAAATTTTAATTGAATAATACTTGGTCTCTTAAAAAATATATAACCAAATCTTAAATCAAGGTGAACTTATTCTTCAATTCAATAGAATTTCTAGGTTTGGCAATTAAATTTACCTTAATTACTGATTACTGATCCCTACCATAAAAACCTCATTAAAACTCATAATGTAAAGGCGCATTTACACAGACAAACTTTCCTTTGATGTTGAAATGCCGACAAACATTTACACGAGCCTCTTGAGCAAAATGTTCAAAGAAATGTTCGAGCAAAATCTCGTACAAAAAAACACGTAAATTTTGGAGAGAATGTTGAGCAAAATTTATTTGAAGAATTGGGGGTATAAAAATTTCTTTACAAATTTAAATTTTATAGTTTTATGGGAATTCATTGAACTTAACTGAAAATGGAAAGACTAAGTTTTAAAACAAGGTATTTTAATTAAGCGCTTTCCGACGGAAAAACGATATGATGTCGAAATTCACGTTTTACCTCATAAGCAACTTCGATTGATTTGATTTTTATAAGGGATATGCCAGTATACCATAATTGGCACTTATTTGTTGCTGATGCTGGGTTAGGAGAAGGTAAAAACCGTAGACTAGTGAGAGCGGGTTTTGGTCAAATGAACATTGATACACAAAATTACATGACAACAAACAAGGGTCAACGCAGTTTTTTTATGAAAGTTTTAGAACAAATCTTTCCATAAATAAAGGGCTCTCCGACGCAAAACAAAGAAATTCGTTTTATTTTATTGACGCGTAGAACTTGCGTTTCCGATTTTTTAAATATTGAAATTTTTGGCGATTTTTACAAGCTTTTATTTATGTATGTTTGTATGTTCGGCTCAAATCTTGCAACTCAAATTGGTATTCAATTTCAGTTTTCGGTGTGTATTTATAGTTGCGGCGACAATACAATAATATGGTATTATTAGGCACCCCCTCCCGCTAATGAGGAAAGTGGAGGAAGAAAAAGATTTATTTTTTTCGATTTCAATCAAAATTGGCATACAGGGGTTTTTAGGGAAGAGAATTATCGAAAGGATAGATTTATGATAGTCTAAAAATTAAAAAATTATTTTAAATAAAAAGAAGCTTTTATAAAATATAAAGTGCACTAAAAAGTAGAAAATAAATTTTAGCATTCTCATATCATAATAATAAAAGCGACGGGCGCAAACTAAAACTAAAAATGTCCATCCATATAGCAGAGAAACGTAGAGTAGTTTGGGTCGAGTTGGGTTGGATTTACTTCACAAAAAATTGAACTTACAATACCAGATAAAGAATTCTTTATATTTACACGTCGTAGTTGTGGTGAGAGTATTTTTTGTACTTATGGTATTTATTGTCTTTTTGATACATTAGTTATAAACGCCTTACCACTCATATCTCTTTATATTACTTCCTAGTTTAGTCTTTTACAATAATAATTAAGTCAAATCAAAAAACCTATTTACATTTTATTAAATCTCAAATATATGAACAAAAGCACGTTCGATTTAAATAATATCTGTTTATTACCCACTTTTACAACCCTACGATCCGGACCCTTGTCTAAAAAATATAATTTAGCAGTAATAGACTAGACTTTTGAATCGGAATGTTGCCCCTTTGCATATTGTTTGTTCAGTGTCAGTAATCGACCTTGATTATTACATTAAATTGACAGTAAATATCTATCTTCAGCATTTTCATAAACCTTTTGCTTCTTTAAGCAACCCTTGGGGCCTTAAACTAAGTAGGTAAATCTGGTGTGAGGAATTAAAAAAAAAACAATCAAAGCTAGGATTAAAGTAAAGTTACAAAAATATGTTTTAAAAAAAATCCCCTCCCCACCACTCCTCATAGTCGTGAGGCGCGGATTACCGCTTAAAAGTGCAATTTTTGAGTTTTTTGCCGATATTTGAAAAATTCAAAAATATTTTGGAAAAGAAAAATTTTCCTGGGTTGTTTTTCGAATTTAGGAAAAAAACCCTTGGAAATAAAAAAAAACTCGCAAGAAACTCCCAAAAAAACCCCCGGGCAAAAAAATCCGGGAAAAACCCTAAGAAAAAAATATTATAAGTAACCCTAATCCATGTGACAAAACTGATGGCCAATAATAATGTTTCGCTTGCCGTCGGCTTTTTTTCACAAAAATTTAAAATAAAAGTTGGTGTTCCATTTTTTTAAAGAATTGAGATCACTGATCACTGATGTGAAATGTTATTTATTCTCATCTTTAAAAATATGTTTCCAAAACAGATAGCAATAATTTGCTCAAAAATTTACCCGAACAAAATGTTCAAAGAAAAGCTCACAAAAATGTTCGCGCAAAAAATTTTAAATCTTTTGCACGAGCTTTTGTTTGAGCATGTTCGTCGTCCAATTTTTAGATTTTTTGTCTGTTTGTTTGTTATAGAATCACGCATAAAATACTCAACTTTGATGGGAGTTTCAACAGCGAATTTCTTGGAGTATGTACTGGGCAGGCTTTACTTTATCAAAATCGGTTCACGACAGCAAAGTTAATCTTTTAAAGCAAAAACAGAAAAAACGCTGGCAAAGTATTATCTTTCGGTTGGATGAAAGGGTTCGAAAGGTGTAAAATGGAGGGATGGAAAAGCTACAATTTTAAACACGTAAAGTCGTAAGTGATAAGTGATGGAATTCTTGTTAAGGCCTCCAGCGATAGAATAAATAAATAAATAATCAATTTATTTGCAACAGTTATAAATAGAATTAAAAAAAATATATATATAAAGATCAAAATGATGTTGCAAAAAGGAGTCGAAAACAGCTTACGCTGATCGGAGGTCGACCCCCCTTCTCATTTATAAATATTAGATAACTATAATCTTAAACTAATTTTATTATTATAAATAGTAAATACCAATACAAATTAAGGAATGTAGGACAATATTATTTTAGCACTAGCAAATTTTGTACTTTACGAGGATGGTATATAAACATAACTATAAGTGGGGATAGGAAAAGAGCAAACCTTTTAAACTAGACTAGATAACTGAAAAGTTCAAAATTTTAGGTTTTATCAGGTTATTATGTTATATTAATTAACAAAAAAAAATTTTGTATATGATTTTTCTTACACAGAAAACAAAAATATAAATACAAATACCAGTAGGAAAATTTAAAAAAAATTATACTTGACTAGAAAACTGAAAAAAAAATAAGTTTTGGTTAAGCCACAGTATAATATAATCTAATATTAAGATAGCTTGCTGTTAAGCGAAGAAAAATTTTCGGATTTTAACTAGTTCATCATTGATGGGTTTTACCATTATGGTAAATATCAATTTATAACTATATTGATTTTTAAAAACTTTTTATTATAGAAATTCTTACAAAAATAGTTTTTTCCGTGATTAATGACCTTTTTTTTTAAATTTTACTTTTTCTTAAAATTTGTTTTACAATAAAAATATTATAAAAAATAGGTAATCGTGTCTCAGTTTTTTTGCGCTTAAGTAGAAAAATATAAAAAGGAATAATTTTATTGAGATTAAATTGTCGAAAATTCTTCACTTTTTTTTAAATAGGGTTTATTCTAAAAAGCTCTTACCTTTCTTTGGAAAAAAAAGAAATTATTACGAAATTGAAGATAAACAAATTTATGCCTACAAGTAATTTTGACCTTTGGTTGTTCTTGACAAAGATTTAAAAAATTATTGAAAAAGGCGTTGTTGCTTTATAGAGTTTATATTTCAGCCACTAACGACAAATTCACCATGGTTTAATTATGATTACTATGCTATTGTTGCTTAATACTGCAATTTATTTGCTTAATTCATTACATGGTCTAGCGGTGGCCAAAATAGAGAACGGCTTGTAATTAGAATTATTAAGGTGAATTGCATAGGATTTTTTATTCAAATGCCAAGGTTTCACTTTGCCAAAATAAGTGATGTTTGCCTGTACGTAAAAAAATGTTTTATTTATATTTGCATACCAGGTGTCTAACACCGTTGCATGATGAAAAATTTCGGCTGCGGCGCATTTAACGCTGTTTTTGCCAGCAATAAATATAAGGTAAACAAAACACTCAAAATTCGAGTTTAGAATAACTCGAAAAATGTTATTTTATTACATTCACGGAAAAAAATGCATTGTATTTTTCAATAAATTTTGTTTTAAAGAAAATATTTTTATTTTATATATAATTTTTTTAAGTTTAAAAACGTTGGGAGTATTTCTTTCAAATATATTTTTATGTTAGACTTAGAATACTTTTCAGATATTTGCAGTTTTTACAGTTTTATAAAGTGTTTTAAAACTCAATATACATATTTTACAAAATATTTTTAAAATGTGAATGTTTTAAAATTTTATACCAGCTTTTATTAAATTTAAAAAAATAATATATTGAAAAACCTTTTTAATAAAATATATTTTTAAAAATAAAACGCGAAACTATTTAAACCTAAAATAATTTTATTACAAGCTAATAGTTTGAGAAGTTATGAATTATTTAGAAGATTGTCAAATGCCAGAACTTTTTGCAAACTGTTAAGTCATTTTACATAGGTAACACTCATTTTAAAAAACAATTAAAATAATTCTATGCAAAAGAATTATATTATTCTGTCAAAGTATTTTTTTAGAACATCTATTTTTTTTTAATTTGTACCTAATTTTTTTTTAACCTTAGTTTGTAAACTTGTATGTATATAGGAACGGCGTTTTATCATTTAACTCATTTAATTTTGTTAATTTTTTTTGTACAAATTTAAAAGAATTAGATTTTTATGAATTAATCGCCCGATATTACATGTATTTCTTGTACTAAATTTGGTATTCTTTTTCAAAAAAAAAAGAGGAATGTTTGGCTAAAAGAAAAAAAAATACAGGGAAACAAAAAAATTTTAATTTGAAAATATAAAATTTAATAAGTTAATTTATCAAATCTTAATAAAACATATATTTAGTCAGAAAATAAGGTATATTTAATGGTAATATATATATTTTTTTTAATTTTCAACCTTAAAATAAGATGGATTTTTATATGTAATATGCTGAATTTTAGCATTTAAAAGTTAATATGTTATTGTAATATATTTTTATAATACTTTTTAAAATCTTCTCTCTTTTTAAAATATTTTAATGTATTTTATTTATATTTATATTTATTTTTAAAATACTTTTTTCCGTGTTGAACTCACCCCAACTGTCCTGTTTGATTTTCTTGTTTTTTTTCGTACCTCGGTTTTTCTAAGCGAAGATTTTTATAATAGAGGGAAAAAGTTTTGAGAAACAATTTTTAAAATAAATCAGAAAAGTGTAAAAATCTAAAGAAAAAAACATGACAATATGTTGCCTGGGGAACAGCTAAAATGTTTCCTAGACCAAACTAGCAAAATCTTACTTATTTTATTATACTAATTAATAATCTTTCTTGCAAAAGTCTCACTTAGGTCCGCCCAAGTAACAATTTGTCGACGTTTTAACGTTGCCAAAGGCGACTTAACGTTGTGTGAAAACGCCGTATAAACGTTCTAGCAACTCGCTTTTGCACCAATTTGGCGGAGATTTTTTAAGTTGTGTTGACGTTGCCTGCGACTAGAGTCGCTAGCAAAGTTTCCACACCGTCGCCGAAGCGACTATGACTGAAGTGCCCTCTGGATAATATTTTTGTTAATCTAATTGATTTCAAATCAAGACTTCCACGTCTCTGCAACCACAAATGGACTAATTTCCAAACACCATCTATCAATAATTCTAAAATACGTAGCTAGGTAACATTCAGTTAATTTATTACATTAAAGTCACTTTTTAAAGGTTCCCACTAACTAAATTTAACAACGGACCTTAGTTTTCCGTCATTTTAGCTTTAAAAAATAAGGGGGCCTTCAATCCTTCTTACTTTTTTGCTTATTATTATTTTTTTATTTAAATACTGAAAATTTTAAAAATGCTTTAAACCTATTTTAAATTGTTGCCAATCTCAAAGAATACTTAAAAATTTCCAAAATTAACTAAAAATCATCAAAATCCAGCAAAAAACAAGATTCTTTTAACGATTTACACAAACGGTGTAGCGGCGCAAATCAGGAAAATAAAACAGTATGGCGGCAATAATAACTGCTTGATTTACTGAAAACCTAACCATTTTCTGACTAATATCTTGTTCCTTTTGCTGCAACAATTTGCACTAATTCTATCTATCCTTTATATTTATACAAGCTAAAATAGGACATAGATGCATTTAGTGCACACCAGTGCATCAAAAGAAGAACCCCACAAATTAATTTCAAGGTAGTCTGACTCTTCGTTACTTGGTATCTACAGTCGGTCGGGACCTCAATTTTTGAATCACGAACGAGTGTTTTTTTGTGCGAATCATCATGTATTTTTTAATGATGAAAACCTGCTCACATTCTCGCAAAAAGTGGGAGATCCGAGCCGGCGGGTTTCAAGTGAGAGAACACCGCTTTTTTCGAGAGACGCCTGCGTAGAACACACGATTTTCTAACCTCTATTACTCATTTTGTTTTTTTAATTTGTGTCTGTTGCATTTTTTTAAAAGGATAAATTTAGAAATTAAAAGTAAGAAAATCAACGAGATGCTTCTCCAATTTTTGACCCGTTTTGTAGATAAAATAGTTGGAAAAAGTTCCTGCTAGCACTTTCGAGTGTTTGGATTGTGTTAACATATTACGCATTTTTAAGAAAAAAAAATATGTCCCTTAGAACTTTATTTGTTTTGACGTTTTAGATAGAAAGTCATTGAAATTTCAGGTTATGAAGGTTGTTGACTTAAGAGTGATGGCGTTTGATATTTTTAATAATTTCTGTATAGGGTGGTCCAAATTCGAGGGGCCTCTATAGCTTTGGGCTTTTGCAGCATAGTTAGCCCAAAACTAATATACATGTTACCGGCTCGATTTTCAAGAGAAGTCGAAAATTAAAAACCGCTCTGCGATATGTCAAAGCGTTTCTGAGCTACAGGGTGATTCTCACAAATGTGCGATTTTAAAGGCCTTCTACAACTTTTTTATTTGTAAAGAAAGAGATTTTCATTAAAACAATTTTTGAAGATTTTTTAAAGACAAATCTACCTGTTTCACCGATTTTCTCTTAAAGCCTTTAGTTCCCGAGATATCACGCAAAGCTATATTTCCTTAAATAGGATACCCCCAATTTTTCTAAAAAATCAGTTTTCTAATAAAATTTTCTGTCGAACGATGTGCAATACACCTATTTTTATTAAATAGTTTAAAAAATATTTGCATATTTTGATATTTACCATAGTAGGCGCTGTGCGCGACCTAAATGTGTAAATAAAATTTTATTGTTTTTTTTTGTTACAAAATCAAGTTGCTACGACACGAGGGGACACAGCAACCTTGAACTTTAACTTCTAGTTTACTATAATTACCAACCCTAAAATAATAAACAAAAATAAAATTATTAAAAGTTTTTATTTAAAATTTTTATTAATTAAACTATGTAACACCTAAAATCTACATCTAACAATTTTCTTTAATTCTAAAACAAATGCTCAAATTGACGGCCGTTTTCTTGTAAACATATCCTACACCTTCTCTTGACGCTATTTTCTGCATTAAGAAGTTCTACCGCACGAAGCTGCCTGAATGCAGTACGAAGTGCCTCTTCCAAATCCCTTTTAGTAGTTGGGTGATTTCGAAATACAAGGTCTTTGACTCTCCCCCACAAAAAGAAGTCGCAAGGGGTCAGGTCTGGAGAACTTGGGGGCCAATATATAGGACCTTTATTTCCGATCCAGTTTTCGACAAACACAATATTTAGCAAATTAGTAATGTCTCGTACATTGTGAGGAGGTGCACCATCATGTTGAAAGTATAGCTCATTATTTTGCTGAAGTGGCAAATTGTCAATAAACGGAATCACCACCTCTTCTAAAATTTGTTGGTATCTTTCGGCATTTAAATTTCCATCAAAAATATATGGCCCAATAATTTGTTCTGTAGATGCCTACCCATACCTTAAAAAAGAACCTTAACTGATTCGCTTGTACCACCATAATATGGGGATTTCACTAGCAATCGTTGCCTCATCCGTCCAAATAACTTTTCTGGCAAAATCGGGGTCTTCTTGGTATGGTATTTAGGTACCACCTGCAAAATGCACCTCTTGGAGCAAAATCTCGTTACCGTAATTGGTGCACCCGTCGGGGTCGATAGGGCCTAAACTTGTGTTTTTTTAACACCCAAACGATGCGTGGAATTCCAGTGTTTCTTTCGGTGGAAGTATTCGGGTTAATTTCTATTTTTCCTAGAACCGTTAGTTCTTCCCACTCTCTATCTCTGGCTAGGCTTCTTAGGCCGCGGTTTTGTAAAGGATCCGTATTCTTGTAGATGACGTTTTAACTTCAAAAATATTTTTGGGCTAGGTTGCCTTCTTTCCGGATATCTCTGGAAATATAGATTTAACGCCGTCTGTCGATTTTCGTTACTTTCGATTTTTATCATGTCGTACTTTTCAAAGTTTTCAAACATTTTTTTATCTTGACGAAGACGCCACTTTTGACACTTGGGCTCGTTTATCATGGCAATTGCTTTTATTTGATCATAGCTTCCTAGATAGATACCCTAAAACTGCATAGGTCAGAGTTAAACACAGCCTACTATGGTAATTATTAAAAATTATCCGTTTAACAGGAAATTTTATTAAAAAACTATATTTTTTTAAAAAAATTGGGGTATTCCATTTAAAAAAATGTAACTTTGTGTTATATCTCGTGAACTAAAGGTTTTAAGACAAAATCGGTGAAACAGGTAGATTTGTCCTTAAAAAATCTTCAAAAAATGTTTTTAATGAAAATCTCTATCATTACAAATAAAAAAGTTGTAGAGGGTTTTTAGAAACGCACATTTTTGAGAATCACCCTGTAGCTCAGAAACGCTTTGACATATCGCAATGCGGTTTTTAGTTTTAGACTTCACTTGAAAATCGAGTCCATAACTAAGCTGCACCTTGCAGTACACTAACTCGCATGTTATGGTCATTACACGCTCAGATAATTTAAGACAGTGCGGTTGCGGCTCGCTTCCCAAACTTCATCTTCGCGTTTGATGACTATCATGATATGATTGTTTTGTAAACTCCTACTACTAATTGGTATTTTTTCTTTACTTGGGTGTAAGCCCAAAAAAAAGTTGAATTTGTTCCCTATAGTGTTATCATACCAAAATTTTTTTCAAATACTCCTTAATTAGTTTTTCATTGAATTTTGCATTTAGTTTCACTTTTTTTAATCCCCTTATAAAACTGTATTATGCTCTGTCTACTCAATAATGCCATCAAAATACGTGCATTCAATTTTAGAAATTAAAAAAATCTCACTCATGACACACTTATGAAATTCTTCAAATAATTCGCAAGGCAGCGTTCCAAATACTCCATTATTTAATTATTAATTAACGAAATGCTTTAGATTACATTCTCTTTTTGGCAAATATTAACCTACCATGGGCGTACGTAAATACTTTTTATAAAAATAACACTTGTGCATATCGGACAAGCGTTTTATTTCTCAGTGAAAAATGCAGACAACTATTGATTGATCGATATAATTGATTAAACACGTAGATAAAATATTTTCACTATAGTAATACCAAAAGCGGTTAAATTATTGCCGGAAATTTTTACGAAAATTATCCGAATCGAAGATCCCAAAACCAATTTCGATTGGTTAAAAAGCACTGAAAAATCTCTTCTGTGTAGGTAAATATTCTTAAAATCTATCTAAACAAGTGATTACTCCCAGAAATTTAATGAAAGTGAGCTGGAGACATAAATAAGTACACAAGTGTGAAGAAAACAAGAATATACTTCCTTGGTGAGTACGCCCTTCCCGCACTGGGTTGTAACTTATTGTTAAAAATCTTTATACAATCTTACATTCAAATGTCAGCCAAAAAAGCAGAGAAAGTTTTTCGTTTTTAAAAGCTGACGTATTAATATGTATTTTTTTCGGACAAATCACTAACAACTAATCCTCCCCCGCTTCAAAAGAAGCTAAGACCCGTCTGTGATAATAGGATTTAAAATCAATACGGTTTTTGGTTTAAAACCTAACCTTTGGGTCATGTTTATCTAACTAAAAAACAAACTGCAATTAAAACAAAAACAAAATTATGATTGTTTTCCACAAACCAAAACTACACTTTTTTGCACTCGACGCGCGTTTCGCTAACAACGTTAGCATCATCAGGAGACGATAAACAATTGTTTGTCGTCTCCTGATGATGCTAACGTTGTTAGCGAAACGCGCGTCGAGTGCAAAAAAGTGTAGTTTTGGTTTGTGGAAAACAATCATAATTTTGTTTTAGTGCAACCAAAGGTTCCAAATTCCCAACATAAACTGGAATTAAGTGGGCACCCACTTTCGCTTACTTCACCTTGACATAATGAAATTGCAAAGCCCTGCGATATACAGACCGCTTCAAGCTACTGCGAACATAGGGCGGAAGAAGTCTAATTTGCCAGTGTACGTATATGCAGAGACACCGCACGCCTATCAGTGAAGCAACCAACACTCAGGCTTCCGATCGCCATTCGCTGCCGTTCGCCGCCTTTCGCCTTGTATTTAGTACGCCTCTAACCACGGTGCTGTGTGGAGCGTAGTCAATGAAACCGGAATTTGGTCAATAAATACGCAAATTTTTATAACGTAATTTTCTTATTTTTTGTCACTGATAAATAGGAGCGTTTTATTGTCAACTGCTTAGATTTATCAGTGACGACGTGTTACAATGAAAATAATAAGGAGAAACAAAATATAAGCAAGTTCTCAAAATAAAATAATACATTCTAAAAACCAAAAAGATTCTCCCAGTCAAAAAAAAATTAAAGCAAATGTTCGAAAAGTCCTCCTTGCTCGGCTAGACAATATCCGAGCCTACTATAAAAACCCCTTCCAACGTTTACAAGCATGTTAGGGGTGATAATTTGAAAAGCTTCTTCAAAAACAGATAGAAGTCATTAGGAGCAAGATCGGAAGATCGAGCTGGCAATAAAATAGTTCGCCGTGTACTTATAACCCGATTAGGAAATACATTATCAAGATATTCCCTAACAAGGCCAACATTGTGAGCGGAACAACCATCTTGTTGAAACCATGTTTCACCAAATCTTACACCTAACAACTGCCTAGCAGTTGGAATAATGTGCTGCTGCAGTAGATCCAAGTATCTAGGACCATTCAAACTGCAATTGCCGTTAATAAAAAATGGCTCAATTACGTGTTCCCCTACAATACCCCCCCCCCAAACATTTAGTTTTTGGGGATACTGTGTTCTTACGTCAAAATACAAATGCAAATTTTCCCTCGACCAATATCGAACGTGTGTTGGGTTATGACGATTTGACCATTTGACCATCTGCACTTTTTCGGCAACTTCGTAGACATCCATTTTTAGTTTTAAAAATGTATTATTTCAATTAAGAACTTACCCATCTGTTTCTCGAGCAAGGCAGAAATGAATTTCCAAAAGATAACACTGCAGCGTGCTTCGAATCCACTTCGGTCGTACGGCACGGAGAGTAAATTGGACTTGATTCCCCCTATGTTCGCAGTAGCTTGAAGCGGTCTGTATAATAGCACTTATAGTCTCGTTTTTACTTTAAAATTTATGGTTGGTATGTGACGCTTACCTACGTTTTACCACCTACGTCAACTTGCAATCAATAAACAGGGTGTTCCAATAACGTATAAGTTGGTTTGGTATTTACTGCTGGCAAAATTTGAATTTTCCTAAGACACACCCCTTTTGAGGAGTGAGTTTCATCCCCAGAATTTAAAAAGGGAGAGTGTAAAACTTTTTTTGAAAATCTTTTAAATGCATCTACCCAGCAAACACGGTTCCCTCGGGCCTCCGTCGGTCCGATATCGATTGACGAATTTGCCGTCATTGGCACGACGTCGGTTTACGACATCGGACCAGCAGTATTTTTTGTCCGCTTTGCGATGTAGGCTCAATGTATGTTTGCCGACGCAGCGTTAGACTGTAGCCCGCCGTCGGACCAATGGTAAATTTTACTTTTTGCTGGCATCGGCATATTGTCGCCGTATGATTAAGGTCCGATACTGTTTAACCACCTGGTACCGACCATACGCCCATAACTACTTAATTTGGTCGATCTAACGTAGGCAAGCTGGTCTCAGCCCGACATCGGTAAACTATTCAAATCCGACATTGGTTTCCTAAAGGTCCAACGTCGGCGATTGACGGAGGTCCGTCGGTGGTAGCTTAAAGCGGCCCGACAATGGCAAACCACAAAAGTCCGATAATTGGTGGATAATAAGGACCCACATCAGTCTCTCAAAGCGGCCCGACGTTGGTGATTGATGAAGGTCCGTCGGTGGTTGCTTGACACGATCCGACATTGGCAAACTACAAAGTTTCGATAATGCGGGTGCTTATGCAGTAGGGCTGGTGTGAGTGGCAAAAGAGGTGATTCTTGTAGAGAAATACCACCATCTTGTCAAGTCCACATTCTAGTTTTGAAATATCTTTACACTGTACAGGGAACATACTAGGAAGAAACTAATAAGCAGTTTAAAAATTTTAAGGTGACGTAATCGGACCATCGACAATCAAACAAAGTTCCAATCGGAAGTGGTCGTCGGCATAAAGTCGAGTATAGTAAATCGGGCCATCGTCAGTTGCCGATTCTCGACCAATTAAACAAAGTTCAAATCGGACCATCGTCGGCCTTAAAGCAGATAAGGTTTGCATTGGCATAATGTCGACTATAGTAAATCGGGCCATCGTCAGTTGCCAATTCTCGTCCGATTAAACAATGTTCCAATCGGACCGTCGTCGGCCCTAAAGCATAAAGTCGACTATAGTAAATCGAGCTATCGTCAGTTGCCGATTTTCGACCTATTAAAAAAAGTTCCAATCGGACCATCGTCGGTCCTAAAGTGGTGTCGGCATAAAGTCGACTGTAGTAATGTGGACCTCCGTCAGTTGCCGATTATTGACCGAAATTTGAAAATCGCAATCTGTACAACATCGGGCCAGAGTGTAGTCGCCGATGCCGACACACTGCCGACGTTGTCAATATTAGACCGAATCAATGCCGGCGATTTGTGTTTGCTGCGTATATAACGATTATTTTTAGAAATATTTACTAATGAGTAGTTAAATTTGATAAAATTATTGACATTTTAACGAAATAAAATATAAAAAACTCTTATCGTCTCCGTCGCTGGCGGAATGAATCTATACCAAATTTATTAATTTAATGGTTAATATCGCATATTTATAATAATAAAATACATTTGCAATATATTCATCAACCATCAAGGATGCACCAAAAGTGAAATGGCGAGTTTGGTTGCTTAACCATGGAAATTGTTACTTCGATTAAAATTGCATTCGCTATTATAACTACACTATATAGAGCATATCGGTACTCAAATAGTATGGTAGTCAGATCAAACAACTTTATACGTCACCAAAAAGTTCAAAAGTAACATCCAAACTGGTGCATGAATCTCGGTGGGAATCATATAACTATGAGGTACCCCAAGGAACAATTTTCCGACATTTTAACGTTGCCAAAGGCGACTTAACGTTGCGTGAAAACGGCGTATAAACGTTCTAGCAACTCGCTTTTGCACCAATATGGCGGGGATTGTTTGAGTTTTTGTGTTGACGTTGCCTGCGACTAGAGTCGGGTGCAACGTTTCCACAACGTCGCCAAAGCGACTACAGACTTTCAAGTCTGCAACCACAAATGGACTAATTTCCAAACAACATTTATAGTCCATTCATTAGAGATTAAAAAAGAACATCAGCTTGCAAAAGGTGTGGTAGTAGTAGGGATTTTGACATATGTTGTTCAGATTGAGCCCTAAAAAAAAATTGAGTTTTCGACCTTTGGGGGGGGGTGAGCTCATTCCGCCATTTTGGATTTAGTGTGCATAAATTCGTTTTTTTTAAATAACACGAAAACTATAAACTTAAGGACAAAAAGTCTTATTAGGAAGTTAAAGAGGATAAAATTTCCTACAAACTCGATAAATAATTTTTTTATGTAGCTGTTAGCTGTAATGAGCTACAGCTTTACAAAGCCAGATTTTTCAAAAAATGTTGATACCAACGCACCTTAGTTTTACGCCAAAATGGATATTTTAGCTTTAAAAAACAAGCGACCCTTCAATCCTGCAAAATTTTTTGCTAAATTATTTTTTTGTTTAAATACTGAACATTTAAAAAATGCTTTAAACCTATTTTAAACTGTATCCAGTCTAACACAATACTTAAAAATTACTAAAACTAACTAAAAAAATCATCAAAATCCAGCAAAAAAACAAGATTTTTTTAAAGATTTACACAAATGGCGTAGCGGCGCAAATCAGGAAAAAAACAGTATGGCGGCAATAATCATTTCTTGTTTTACTGAAAACCTAACCGTTTTGCGCTAAGGAGGTTGTCAGATACAGTTATGTTTTGAAATTGGCTGCAACTGCTTGGTTATTTGTCTCGTAAAAAGAAAAGTCGAAAAAATTTTAATTAATTAACTCTGGTGAATTATCAACGTTTTGGCGTCGTTTATCCATCGTTCGTTGCGGTCATTAAAAAACTCACAATATCCCAATAAAAATAAACGTTGTTAGAAGCTTGCCAAATTTACCCTAGTGAATAATAACGGTGAGGCGACGTTTTCTCGTCCTTCATAGCGGCCGTTGCACAAGTAACTAGTTTTTGTACTTTATGCAACGTTAATTTTAGTGTATTCCTTATTTATGGCAACTAAGGCAACTAAAAATTGTTACTTGGGACTACAACGGTCCTGCCCTTGCATTTTCTGAAAAAAAAGTCGTAGCGATAATAACTCTGCTATAATCAAGTTAGCCTGGAAACAATGCAGAGTCAAAAACTCGTCTGGGCGCGAGCAGACTGCGTCAGGCATGCGCAGTAGATTTTTACCCTTTGGCCTTGTCCAGCGCCAGCCATGATTTTTACATTATTTCCTTTGTTACGTGGTGGGAATGCAGCGAAGAAATGAGGGAACCAGTGGCGTACTGAGAAAAAGTGGGGCCCGGGGCGGTATTTTCAGATGGGGTCCCCCTCTCTCATTTCTATGTACTTATATTAGTTTTGTTTGACAAAAACACAATATTAAATCCTAAAATTTAAATATGATATTTATAGTCTGTTTTTTACCCATAATTAAAGGAAAATAGCTGAAAATAGTAATATTGAAAAAATCTAATTATTCCTGCCTAAAAATTAAGCCATTTCCGCCAGTTTTCAAAACATCAAACCGTCAAGGACTAATTAAATGTCGCAACAATGAATGTCACCGAGTCGCCGCGCAGTGATTCATAGTGCAAAGATGATGTCTTGCGAGAAGTGCTCTTCGTTCAAGATTTTTGAAATTATTTTCCTGTTTTTCTTGGATTTTTTGATAAAGGTATTAAAAAAATTTTGTTAACAACTCGCTGCGCTCGTTATTTAAACCAATGCTTGTTAAAAATTATTTAGCCACTAATTGTAAAAACTACTATTTTTCTACCATTTACCGTTGCAAACGCTTGCATAAAGTCGGTTCGCTGTATGAAGTCCGATATCGGATTAAATCTTCAAAAGATATTATCGCTTGTTGAACAGTAAGTCAGTTAAGTTAGAATGCCCTCGTTGTACTTGATCGTGTCAGACATCCAACTGGTTCACTGTGTGTATCAGCGGTCTTAAAACAAAATTATTTAAGAATAACGCGTTACACTTACACGACGATAAATATTTCTATTTTATTTTATTTTTCACTTATACTTTAGAAAAACTTTTTGAGGCAATAAGTTAAAGATTTTAACAGGTATATTTTCCGAGAATTTAATTATTTTGCGGTCATTGTAGGTAAATCTGGAGCTGTCGTCAATGCTAATAATCACTGCAAATAGGTTTTATTGCTTCCAAGAAATAATTAAAATTTGCTCCAGTTTGGGATGGTATGTTCTATTTTAAATAAGTAGGTATGGTTTTAGTTTGTTCCTTATTGTGTGTGAATTACGGAATTTAAAGCAGTTATAAAGCAAGTTATGGAAAATGTTCAGCAAGGTGAGACAACGCCTAGAAGGTGTTTATCTCCAGGTGAACGCCGTTTAGCATTACAAGTGGAACGTTATTTTACGTTAGAAAAAAATAACTCGGGCCCGTTAATGTCTGTTTTGGCAGTGCAAAAACGAACGTCTGATGCTTGCGGCATTTCAGATAAGACCTTAAGAAGACTTCGAAAACAGAGTGAAGAGGAATTGGACAGACCATATAAAAGAGTTCGACAGCATTCAAAAACCTTTGATCTATCCCAAGGGATTAAACTATCGATTAGAAATATTGTTTCTGATATGTATAAGTCAAAGGAATATGTTACCCTCAAAGCTATTCTAGAAAAGATAAAGGAAAAACAACTTTGCGATATTGTAATTCGTCATGTTCCAAAAATATAATTTATTGTTTGAGAACTACCGACTTACCTGCTCAAGAGGTTTTATTGCTTAGCGGACTTTTTACAACGAATGCACTTTAACTTTATTAAATTCGATTTTTTTAGCCACTTAAATTCGATCTCAATGGATAAAATCGCCATCGCCGTTCTTGGCTCATAAGATCATTCCCAACTAGCAATTAGTCGACGTCTCAATGTTGTGCACCGCGTGCCAACGTTGCGTCGCAACGTTTACTTTTACTCAAACACCACCCACTTTTGCACCAATTTGGTGGATGATTTTTTGGTTGAGTCAACGTCGCGATCGCGACTACAGTTGAAGTAATAGTTCAATGGGTTTTGGAGTACAATTATTTGTTCAAAATATTATTCATTACGTAAAATGATAAATACACTATTCGACTACAAATTAAACTATTTCTAACACCATAATATTATTAAAATAAAATGATCTTCTATGTCATATATCATGTTTTGCATCATCATAACATGCGAACCAATGCCAAAATATATAAACAGACGGTAGTTTACTGTCAAATGTACAGTTCGTAGCTCTAAAAAACAAGCGCGCCCTCGATTAAGATGATTTTATGAAATTAAAAAAAAAATCATGATTTAAAAATCGCTTCGAAAATCCTCTAAAGATGTTGCTTGGGATTCCTAAGAACAAAATACGGATTTTTATATGCAAAAAGATCTTAGTTTATTGTAGAAAAAAGCAAAAAAATAGTTTTTAATGTTTGTTTACAAATTAGCATACAATGGTTTTAACAATCAATCATGGCGACACTTATTAGTTTCTATGACAACCAAAGAAGGACCGTGTCTCGACTGCTTTAACTACTTAACTGTGTTTTGAACGAATCCCCTAACTTAAAGACGCGAACACGCCTCAATTTTTACCCAATCGAAATTGCTCCACAGTTTGGCTTTCTACTGCTTACTTAATTTCCGTCCTTGTTGTTTACACAGGACCTTCCTCTTTTTTTCCGACACACTGGGGAATCACCTTCAATAACAGCTGTCACATGTCAAAATATCGAAGAATATTTATACCATTTGTTCCTTTTCATAGTGCAAAATGTTCAAACCAAATTAATAGAAACTTTACAAAACACTTCTTAGTTATTTTTAATGAATTAATTGACGTTTGTAGGACAGACAGCAGTGCTCCAAAATTGGCTTGTTGCAAACAGAACAGAAAAATTGGTTAGATGAAAACAGGCGCGCCCTCGTCTCCAACAAACCGGCCAGAAAACGTGGAGTAAATTGATCAATTTTTGGTTTAGCACACACCGGTTTGTAGTCGGCGCCTTCACAACTAAGGAATTACTGTTAGTACAATAGACGGTCATAAATAGTTGTGATGGCGACTGAAGTTGTGATAAACGTTTAGGCGTCGTATAATAGTCGACGTTGTCGACCGTCGCCATGATAACTATTCTTTATCTGTAAAACAACGTTTAAAATTAGTGCAATTCTAATTTTTACAACTTGTACAACTAAAAATTGCTAGTTGGGTTGCGGAGCGCAAATAATCTTTAATCAATTTTAATTTCGAAAAACTGTAGCGTTTCAGATTTTAAAAAAGAATTGAAACTGAGTCGCAAAATTCATATTTAATAATAAATTTAAGAAAATCGAAACAGGAAATATGGTGGATTTAAACAAAGGGATGGTAAAACCAATAAAATCAAAAGTATATTTTATAGGGTTTCAACCTTGGGAACAATAACTTTCTTCGAGTAATGAAATAAGCAAGTGTAAGATTTTTATGTATTTGACAATTTTTTCAGATTTTTCATAGTGTTTCAAATTGTTAAACAAAAACTAAACTATAACTTGGACCTATTTTTGCAATAGAAAGTCTGTGGTTGAAGCACTTACCGGAATACCAGATATCTTTTTCATGAACGATGATGAGTTCTGACTTTTGCCGGTTTTCCAGAAAGCGGCCAACCCTGTATTCATGTATTTGGTGATTTTATCTTATCCCTGCCAAAATAGCCGCGTTCAATCTCTTAGAAAAGCTTTACGAGATTTTTTATATGTTTTCTATGCGGTATGTGAAACAAACTTAAAAATCTAATAAAATTTTTTAAAGTACGAATTTTTTCTATCCGTTTTGACCAGAAATACAGCTTGGCTCGTAGAATCTTATAAAACCCTTGAAACAGCATAAAAACTCACCAACTTTCATAAGAACCTATGCGGTTTTCGTACCTGGGATAACTTAGAGTAGGTGTTTGGATAATTATGTACATGTGAGATCCCAAGGGGGCCCCCTGTAACCCGGGGCCCGAGGCGGACCGCCCCTACTGCCCCCCCCGTCAGTACGCCACTGGAGGGAACTGGCTTTCAATAACAAGGTTACAGGGTGCCAGGACGTCAAGATTTGGCTGAAAACGAAAAAGCTGGCGAGTTATAGTTTATCATAATTATATGGGCCTGAGTATGTTTTCAAAAAAGTTCACGGGCGGAAATTTAATAAGAAAGTTCTTTTAAGTTTTTCATTTTTTAGTCCACCAATAAGGTACTATTAAAATCGTGAAATTTTGACTTTTCTTAATTTTATCAAAAATGAGTTACTAAGGTTCCAAAGCAAAAAAAAAAGTTATCTGTCGGTCTGGTGTCTGTTGTCTGTCTCTATATACGATAACTTAAGAACGCCTTAATCGAGTTTAAAGAAATTTGGTACAAAAATTGGGAAGAGTGGTGGGAGGTTGAAGGGGGAAAAAGGGGGATACTGCAGTCTGTCTGTAGACACTTTGGTGTGACAATACCTACGTTTTTGTCGATGTCGATATTAGTTCGTAAAAACCATTTTTACTCTTGTAAATCTCTAAGCATCTTGCCCTGAAGATGATCCGGATTAGGATCGAAACGTCGGCACTTGATGTAAAAGTTAAAATAAAAATAATTGTCCAATAAAGCTGAAACCTTTTTCATTTCAACTTAATCCAGTGGACGAAACCATAACAGCATTTTGTTATAAAGTCCAAATTCGTGGCAGCTTTGGTTTTCGAGTTATTTGAAAAAACGTTAAAATATATAAAAAAATCATAATTTTAGAAGTAAAGCAGGTATTGATATGCGGTTTTCAGATTTTGGTTTTCGTAAATATTACCCAAAAATTTTGTTATAAAGTTCAAATCTTTTAAAGCTACAGTTTTCGAGATATTTTCATTTCCTTTCAACATAAAATAAATGATTATATGGTGGACTAACCGTGCCTCCGTTTATTTTTCTCAGGCTCATTTGCTATTCACATAAAACTTTTTTCCTATAATACTGTTACTCGGATTGACACTGGTGAAGCTAACGCTAGTCAGATTACCGAAATAGTTTATTTGAAATGCGTAGGATGCACTCGGCTGAAACTAATGGCCTTACGGTATTATCAAGAATTATGCAAGCGCGTGTACGACCTAAAGACCTTTCAGGCAGATCTATGCTGTAGGACACTAGAAGAAGAAAGCAGTTATACAGGGTTCCTAAAGGCGCATTTACACAGACAAACTTTCCTTTGATGTTGAAATGCCGACAAACATTTACACGAGCCTCTTGAGCAAAATGTTCAAAAAAAAGTTCGAGCAAAATCTCGTACAAAAAGACTCACGGAAATTTTGGAGAGAATGTTAAGCAAAATTTGTTTGAAAAAATGTTGGTATAGATATTTCTTACAAATTTAAATTTTATAGTTTTATGAGAATTCATTGAACTTAACTGAAAATAGAAAGACTAAGTTTTAAAACAAGGTATTTTTAATTAAGTGCTTTCCGACGGAAAAACGATTTGATGTCGAAATTCACATTTTACCTCATAAGCAACTTCGATTGACCTGATTTTTTATAAGGGATATGCCAGTATACTTGTAACTTTTTTGGGGTTGTAAAAAAACGAGAATAAAAAATATTTGGCACTTATTTATTGCTGTTGCCTGTAAAATGTAATGATAAAAATTTACGTTTAAAAGAATATCTCTTTATTTTACTTCCTAGTGTAAAACACAATACAATAATAATTAAGTCAAATAAAAAAAATCTATATACATTTTATTAAATCTCAAATATATGAACAAAAGCACGTTCGGTCTAAATAATACCCGTTTATTATCCACTTACAACCCTACGATCAGACCCTTGTCTAAAAAAATATAATTTAGCAGTAATAGACTAGACTTCTGAATCAGAATTTTGCTCCTTTGCATATTGTTTGTTCAGTGTCAGTAATCGACCTTGATTATTACATTAAATTGACATTAAATATCTATCTTCAGTATTTTCATAAACCTTTTGCTTTTTTAAGCAACCGTTGGGGCCTTAAACTAACTAGGTAAATCTGGTGTGAGGAAAAAAAAAACAATCAAAGCTAAGGGTAAAGTAAAGTTACAAAAATATGTTTAAAAAAAAATCCCCTCCCCACCACTCCTCATAAACGTGAGGCGCGGATTACCGCTTAAAAGTGCAATTTTTGAGTTTTTTGCCGATATTTGAAAAACTCAAAATTTTTTTGGAAAAGAAAAATTTTCCTGGGTTGTTTTTTGAATTTAGGAAAAAATCTTTGGAAATAAAAAAAACTTGCAAGAAAATCCCAAAAAAACCCCCGGGCAAAAAAATCCGGGAAAAACCCTAAGAAAAAAAATATTATAAGTATCCCTAATCCATGTGACAAAACTGATAAGCAAGAATAATGTTTCGCTTTTTTTCACAAAAATTTAAAATAAAAGCTGGTGTTCCATTTTTTTAAAGAATTGAGATCGCTGATCACTGATGTGAAATTTTATTTATTCTCATCTTTAAAAATATGTTTCCAAAACAGATAGCAATAATTTGCTCAAAAATTTACCCGAACAAAATGTTCAAAGAAAAGCTCACAAAAATGTTCACGCAAAAAATTTTAGATCTTTTGCACGAGCTTTTGTTTGAGCATGTTCGTCTGTGTAATTGCGCCTTAAGCAAATCCTTAGGGGGCCAAGCAGCCGTGTATAAGACGCAGACAAACGAAAAAGCACATTAGGCAGAAAAGGATGGGCATGGGGCGATGTTGTCACTTCATCTTACACGTAGTAAATCCATTCCAGGTTGTTGTTTTCTAATGTTTTCCATTTTCATAACTTTAGGACTGGAATAAAAATTGTTTTTGCTCGACTTTAATACCAAACTGATGAAAGATATCGTAAAAAAAAATATTTTTCGGCTTTTCATTTTGTAACCATTGTCCTTACGCACTGTCTACAGGCTGGGGACTGAGATACATGCAAATGCCTAAAGCGTTCATACACGGCCGGAGAAATCGACTGAGATATTTCCGTAGAAACTTTATCAAGCAAATAGGACGGGTTGACGTCTTCGAACGTCCAACCCGGGTTTTGCACTTTGATCCGAAATCAAAAAGGAGGAACAGTCAGATGTGGGGCCGTGCACAAATTACGTAACGGTGATTTTACCAATTTTTGACCCCCTCCCTATGTAATTTTTTATAACGGTTTGGCACGCCACTCCCCTAATAATACGTAACGATTTCAAGACCACTACCCCCCCCAAAAAAAACTTTTCACTTATTTTCATTCCAAATTTTCTTAGTTTCACACAAATGCAAACGCTGTCGAAAACCCCCCTCCCCCCTACGTAACGTTTTGTAACCCCCCTCCCCCCTATGACCATTACGTAATTTGTGCACGGCCCCTGTAGTTCCAGTGGAGGAGGGCGAGAAAATTGATATTTTTAAAAAAAAATTATACTCTTTAGACCTATTTCTTTGCGTTCCCGAAATTAAGTAATTTTTGAAAAAAAATTGTAAGTGGCGCCATTTTTATTTCTTGCTTTGTTTTTCTGACATTTTTGCGTTCGGCTAATTTAATTGAAAAATTTTGGCTGCGGCGCCCTTTCTCTTCTCACTCGAAACCAAGAAAACTGATCCCGTCTCTGTTTCTAAATTTTTTCCAATAAAAGTAGAGTATGACCATGGGGGAAATAATTTTTTGCTACGGTATGACGAAAATTTCGAGAAAGTTGAAGAAAAAAAATGGCAGAGCTCAAGTTTTTCGTAAAAAAAACGTTTTTTGTAAAGAAACAGAGCAAAATAAATCTTTTCACCCCTTTTTGGGTGTTACAAATATTGGCAGGCCCTTATTTTTCGCTTTTAGCCTCCCGCTAGTTTTGAAGAATTGGTTCGCTACATGTTTCGAGATCATGTCATAAAACACCTCGAAAATATCAAATGTAGTGTAGGGCCAGCTTTATTTAAAATCAATAATATCGCAAGCAAAAAACTCTGCAGGAAAAACAGCGCCGTTTATTGATTTCTTTGGCTGCTAGTGCTAGCTGCATGGTTTGGCCGTTTCCGGATAGATGTCACTAGTAGAACAGAATAGAAAGAAATTTAATTAAAAGCAAAGATATTTCTTTCTAATGTTAACAACCTCACAAGTTTATCGCTCAGTATTGTTAATAATGGACCCTGCCGCCTCCTTTAAGCAAGAAAAAGCTGTGGTTTGGACCTGAAAACATCTAATTTTTAATTAGATTAGATGTGTGGCCGCCATCTAGCGGAATTTGCAGACATCTTGTCAACGGTTATTATTGCAACTATGATTTATGCTCACAATGAAAGAGTGGCGACAATTTTTTCTCATGAAAGCAGTCCGGAGATAATAACAAACTGGCACCATTGCTCAATATACCTGTTTCTTTTGTGCGCGCAGAACTTTCTATGCCATTTCTGTTTGATTTATTGAAATCCTATCCCTAAGGAAAATCTTAGGAACCTTGTATAGCATATCGCGACTACCAGCTAGTTGTATGTATACCTTTTTTGTAATTCAACACCTGATATCGTTGCATTAGTCAGACAAGTAGTTGTTTAACAGTATTTCATTATTCCAACTACTTATCATTAAGTAAACTTATCGTTCAAAAGAAGAGCGCTGGTCTGTAAAATGTGCCAGCTATCGAAACCGAACGGTATGGGGGCCACAATTTCGACAGGTCTGTAGCAAAAATTTTTATTTTTTGAAACAACAAACTTTTAAAAAAAGTAGATTTCTTGTCCGTAAAAAATAAATAAAAATTCATTCAATTCATTCATTCATTACGGCCAGGCCTCCACGATCTAATGGACAGTCCAGAAACCTACAGACCTGTTTCATCCTTTTTAGGAATCATCAGGGTAACATAGGACTGTACCTGGCGTATAAAGCATAGCATAAGCAACCACACCCAGCGAATTTAAACAACTTTCGTCGTCAAATAAAGCAAAATGTTAAAAGATGCAAATATCAATAAGAATGAAATTAAAAAACGAAACCTGCGAAAATGTACCGGTTACTGAAAGAAGACCGTTCAAAATACAAAGTTCGCAGCAACTCCACCCCCAATTAGAGTTTATACTACGTTGCCTTATAAGGCTCAGCACCATTCACTCCGGAGAAGGCTTGTTGCGCAAAACAAAGCCAAATAAAATTTAAAAAAGTAGATTTCTTGTCCCTCAAAAATAAATAAAAAGAAAGGCTCGTGGCTATCGGACACACATTTTGCTTTTCAATTGAATAATTGGGGAAGGGGGGTTGTTGCGCAAAACAGAGCCAAATAAAATTTAAAAAAGTAGATTTTTTGTCCGTGAAAAATAAATAAAAAAAAGGTTCGTGGCTATCGGGCACACATTTTTCTTTCCAATTGAATAATTGAAATAAAACAAAGCCAAATAAAATTTGAAAAAGTGGATTTCTTGTCCGTGAAAAATAAATAAAATAAATTTTTATTTATTTATTTTTTTTTGTTCCAAAAATTCCAAAACTTTGAATTAAAAAAAATATCAACTCCTAATAGCTGTTTATGTTACTTTTAACTTCCAAAAAGAAGTGCAAGTTCGTTCGATGCGTAACTGTACACAATAATCCACAAAACTGTTATTATTATATCGTAATTGTTTAAACATAATTTTTTTTGGACGTGTTGAAGTTTGAAGGCGAAACAATTTATCGTTTTTTATATTCAAAATGCAATATAATATGCAAAATTTAAGCAAATGGAAAAGTTTAGTTTTTTTAAATAAAAAAAATTCCAAAAAATTTAAGTGCACGGAAAGCATCACAGTGCAGTTCTGGGGAATTTTCTAGGGAATCTGTTATCAAAGAAAATCCACACTACAGTCAGTCCGTTAAAAATTGTGTTAAAATTTTGGCAAGACTTTTTATTGAAACGTGGAAAAATGGCATTTCCCATATAAAGTTCTTACACTTTTTGCGCGTTTAAGGCATGATTTTGCCTAAAATTCTAAGGTTAGAATTAAAACCAGAACCGTCCTTGCTTTTAATAAATATAAACAAGCATTTTACATTAGACCAATTAACCTACTTAATACTGCCCAGATGAGGTAAGGAGTAGTAAGCAGTGACTTTAAAATACCCACTTTAATTTAAAAAATGCAAGCCTGTCAGTTATTTCTGCGATATTTTTTTAAATAGAAACTGCTCCCACACCTCCTGCTCATAAACGACAACATAAAAATGCCATATCGAATTTTTTTCAGGAAAACTGCATTTTTACCATCATCACTATAATAGTCAATCCCATAAGTTAATTACACTGCGTTACAAATTTAAAAATTGGTACTAGAAAGGACGGATAGTACACCATACAAGCAATTATTTTATATTGAAATGAAATGAAAATATCTCGAAAACTGTAGCTTTAAAAGATTTGAACCTTATAACAAAATTTTTGGGTAATATTTAGCAAAACCAAAATCTGAAAACCGCATATCAATAGCTGCTTTACTTCTAAAGTTATAATTTTTTTTATATAGTTTAAAGTTTTTTTAAAATAACTCGGAAACTAAAGCTCCCACGAATTTGGACATTATAATAAAATTTGTAGTTCATATTCATTGAAACCTAAATCTAAAAACCGTATATCGCTACTTGCTTTTGTTCCAAAGTTACAAATTTTTTTAAATATGTTATCCCCCTTTTTCCCCCCTCCCCCACCACCATACACAAAAGTTAATCAGTTCATGGTCAGCCGATAGAGGATTTTTTTACTAAATTCGTTAAAATCGATTAAGGTGTTCTTGAGTTATCGTGTATACAGACAGACAACAGATCGACAGACAACTTTTTTTTTTCGTCGATTAAGGTGTTTTGGAACCTTAGTAATTCATCAGTAGCGCACCCAGGAATTGACTTCGGGGGAGGGGGTTAAGGGTTAACCCCAAAACCCCCCCTCTCGGTGCGCCAGTGAATTCATTTTTCATAAAATTAAGAAAAGTCAAAATTTCACGATTTTAATAGTCCCCCATACCATATTGGTATATGGTATATAAAACAGGACGTAATACAAATAAAAGACATCCACACTGCCTTATGCTATAACTAATAGAAAACTTTAATAGCAATCAGTTTTTCGGTTACCGAAATCGTGTCACACATTGTTATTAACGGCGAATTCCTAGAAAAATTGTAACTATTAAAAAAAAATTGACAATTACAATAATTGGCCTTTGTCGTGGTTTACGTAAATAAAAAGAAACGTTTACGTCATTCATAATCTACAGTCCGTTCAAGTTTTATTTAGACAAAACCATATACTATGAGATATACAACGGCCCTCCCTGGCATTTTCCGGAAAAAAGCCGAAGCGATAGTAGTTTCCCCAATCAAGTAGCCTGGAAAAAATGCAGCGCCAAAAGCTTTTCTGTGCCCGAGCACACTGCGTCAGGCATGCGCAGTAGAATGTGCACCTTTGGCTTCCCCCAAGGCCAACCCTGAATTTTACAATTTCTTTGTTTTTCAATGGTATTATTGTTAAACATTTTGCGACACTTGGGCCATTATAGTAGACACTTAAAGTAAATATTTCAACACATCGGTATCGGTATACGTATCGCGTTCGAAATAAAGCCAAAATACACTACATTTTTGACTTGCTCATGCCATGTTTCGAACGATGCCCGCTTTTTTGACGGGTGCGATGACACAAAAGCTGACAGCAAACGATGCGTACAGCGTCATGAACGTATCATTACGTCCATCCCAACGCACGCATCGATTGCTGTTAGCAGTTCTGTCATCGCACCTTTCAAAAAAGCGGGCATCGTTCGAAACATCGCATAAATAAGTCAAAAATGTAGTGTATTTTGGCTTTATGTCGAACGCGATACGTATACCGAACCGATGCGTTGAAATATTTACTTTAAGTGTCTAATATCTCAAAGTTATACGGGTTTTTCTTTACACTTTAGTGAAGATTGTTGGAATTTTGGACCTACTATAATCACATAACACAAGCTTTCTGAGTATTTCAAGAATGGGAAAAAGGAGATTGGCGGTGGGTTTGCTCCTGTCTTGTGTTGCAGGTCTAAAAATGCTCTGTTAAATGGCAGATTTTTGTACCCTTTTTATTTCAACACATACACATATTTCAGTGGCGGTCCCAGCCATTTAAAAAGGGGGGGGGCGGTTTCGATACGAAAAAAAATAGAAAAAAAGCATAGCTTTTATGAGGAAAAAACTTAGGACCCCATTAGATTTGATCTCAAATCTAGGGGGGGGGTAGACATATTTTAAGTCGTTTATTTTTATTACATTATATCAACGGTATTATAGCGCCGTAGGCGAAAATTTTAAAGAAAATTGCACTAAATAATGCATTTTCTGATTTAAATTACACTAAAATTGTAAATATATCAATGGTTTCAAAGCGCAGCAGGCGAAAATTTTTAAGAAAATGACACTACAAATGCCATTTTTAACAGTAAATATCAAAGGTGTTATAGCGCCGCATTTTATGCCCTACTTTTGGTTTTATAAATGTTTTCATAAAAAATCCCCCCCTGAAATCAGCGCTTGAGTAGCTACGTATAATTTTTTCAGTTATAAAAAACATAGATAACAAACAAACCACACACAAAACTTAATAGCTAAATACTTTTTTTTTAGTCTAAAAAGCTTTTTGGTGAAAAATTACCTTTTTATGGCATATCTTAAACATAAGATGCCTATCTCAAAAAAAAATTCGTTTCCGATTTTTTTGGGCAAACCGGTCAATTTCAATATGTCTGGTGATATGCAGCAATCCTAAGCCCGTCCGGCGAATTTCCGTCATAGTGTTTTTAAGTATTTATGTTTTCAATCTTCTGAAGCATAAAAAGCTTCTTTCTGACGAAGTATTACTTACTGGCAAACATCCAAGAATGTTCTTATCAACGGAAAAATATTGCCACACTTGTTCATTGCCTCGAAAACGTTATCAGGTATGTTAAGTTTTTGCCTACTTCTGACCAATATTATTTCCAAATAGGTATTGACTTCTCCCAAAGTTCAAGAATTTGTGTTTTGGATTAATCAAATAGTTTGTAGTATTTAGAAACTACTTCAGCTAATTTTGACTTGGTTTTGGCTTCACGTTGTATAAAACTTGGTATGAATATGTTCAAATCAAAAATACTTTTTTATGTCCGAATTGATTTTGTCTAAAACTTGTTTATAAATAGAAACTTTATAATACTGTTCTGTATTTCCAATGGTTTTCCTGGTGTGACGAATTAAAGGTCAAACTGTCCCAAAATATTGGGTAGTGATTCTAGAATGTCTTTAATGGAACTTTCTGCAATTTCTCGTTTATTCTCCAAAGACTTCAGGGTTATTACCACCAGCATCTTTGTGTGTACTTTTTTCTGGAGCAAAGGGGGGGGACGATCGCCCCCTGCCCTCCCCCTGGGACCGCCACTGCACATTTTTTCACACTAATAAGAAACCGTTTAACGCGAGTTTTTCTATTTACCTATGTGAAAAGCTTTTTTCTCGATTTAAGTGGGCAGTGATCTCTTTGAATCAACTTAAAGTGATATCTCATACATTCCTATACATTCTATGTATTCGTGCATGCATAGCCTGGTGGTTAGCTCTCTACCGAATTCTGAACCATGCACTGCAGCCTCAAATTGTCCTATTATGCCCCAGGTATCTGCTGAGATTTTAAAAATCGCAATTTGTACGCATAAAATTAAAAAATCCTGCAGACTACAAAACTTGATTTAGGCTTTATACTTTGTCTTCAACTTATGCCATTTGAAGCTTTAGTGAAAGCCACTCCTATTCCTCGACTTAAAGAACGGGCTGGAATAGCTAATTAAAGCAAAAAAAGCATACATAAAATACTTTACAATTATACCTATGTATGTAAAGTAGATCTTGGTGGTGATATACAATATATACGATGATTTTACTCGAAATATGACATCCCGTGTCACTTTGATAGTTCTCAGATTTCTTGTTCCCTCTACAAATAAAATAAATCAGTAGAAAGGATTTTCGAATAGCAGGTCCAAAACCCCAAGCGAATTAGTTAGATTAGAGCTAGCCTTAGACGGGTGTTCTAGAGTTTCTAGGTTCAAATCCCGGTCGCCCAAAATAATGTGAAAATCAGGCGAAAAATCTATTACGCATTTCTGACGCCGTCTACTCACGCCCCGAAGAGTATTTGGCTCCGTTTTTTTTCCAGACACACTTGATTAGGAGAGATTATCGCTAGGGCTTTGTTTTCGGAAAACGCAAGGACAGGGCCGTTATATCAACTCATAGTTATATGTATTTTTTTAGCAAATAATTGTATATAATGTAATTAACATTATAACAATGCGATTCAACTTGTTTTTATACTTTCATTATTATCTTCTTCTAAATAGAATAATCTGATTTTTGGGTGAATTGCCAAATAATCCGAAAATGAAAGTAAGGCTATATACTCGCATAAGTACTTTCACGTCAGCTGTACCAAAAAATGCTTTTACTGATTCGATGCTTATATTTTCCTCTTTTTTTTTTGTATTCGAATGTTTCTTATTATATGTATTGTATATGATGTATTTAGTTGGATATTTTGACTTTCTCCAAAAATTTGTTGCCAAACATTATCGCTTAAAATATGAGTGATGTACTTACAGCCCAGTTCGGGGCAAATCTCGCGCTTACAGTTGTACAGCTCAGCAATTCTATGCTATTGGTACTTTCCAATATTATAGTTGCCTATTGTAAGGATTCCCCTAAATTCTTCCTAAAGGCCGTTTTCAAATCCAACCAAAAATAATGGTGTTTTTTTCAAAAAAGCACGTTGGGACTTAAACACAATTATATTAATAGCACATCCTAAGAATATTCCTCGGACAGGTTGAAACATAGCTTACAGGAAGGTGTTTTTACGTGATTATAACGTTCTCAGAATGTGAAATATATATATTCTTCGAACATGAAAATAATATTTTTTAGATCCGTTAGAGAACAGGGTGAAATCGCATGAACTTTCAATGTTGAAAATAGATTAAAAACTCGTCAAACATCATGAGTTTTCCATGAGCACTGTCATCCATTTTTATGAGTTTTGAAAAGTTTTTAAGAGAATTTGTGATAAGAGTTGATAAGATTTCACCAGTATTTTAAAGGCCTACTTCCACTGGTTTTGTTAAGTTTTGAGCAGACTTTAACAAATATTTAAATCAAAGTTAATAAGATTTCATGCGTTTTTATGAGAATACACATGTTTTCAGCAGTTTTTAAAAGACCCACCCTCCATCAGATTTCACAAGATTACATGAGAAAATCCACATGTTTTTAGAAGTTTTGAGCGGATTTTAAGAGAAACAAGTTGATAAAGTTTCAATGATTTTGATAAGTTTATATGTTTTCAGCAGTTTTGAGCAGATTTTAACAGAAATTTAAAATAAACTTATTAAAATTTCACAACCTTTTATGAGATTACCCATGTTTTCAGCATCAGATTTCACAAGATTACAGGAGAAAATCCACATGTTTTTAGCAGTTTTAAGCAGATTTCAAGAGAAACAAGTTGATAAGATTTCACTGGTTTCGACAAGTTTTTGTAAAATTGTCTATTTCTATTCCTTCTTTTATAACTTGTTAAATCTCTTGACATTTCTTGCTAGTCAAATCTGCTTAAATCTATAATATGTTTTGTTTAACTTACTTTTATCTCGACTTTTATATAGGTACCCATAAAATCTTTTCTATTCTCATTGAAAAACTTGCTGGTCAAAAAAGTGATGTTCGTGTCTATTTTCTACACTTGACACAACTCATCACTTTAGTTCTCATGAAATCTTGTAAAATATTTTAAAAACTTCACTTCGTTTGTATTTTAAAGTCTCATCAAAATCCTGCTTGCTAAATCTGAAGAAATCTCCTGTGTCTGATATAAACTTACAAAATCTCTTAAAATATCTTGATAGTTATATCTTTATTATATATTCTTTTTAGTTTTCTAAATTCTCATCTTGCTTGTCAAATCTGGTTGGTGCTTGTCTATTTTCTACACTTTAATACTTATATAATCTTGTCAAATATTCACAACCCCTTACCATATTTCATGAAATCTTGTAAAATCTAGTAAAATCTCATACAAATCTTGCTTGCTAAACCTCATGAAATCTGTGCCTGATTAAACTTAGGAAATCTCTAAAAATCTCTTGCTATAGTAAAATTTTGTTAATTATAAATTTTTATAATACATCCTTTTTAATTTATTTTTATAGGTACTCATAATATGTTTTAAATTATTATCTTGCTTTAACTATGTTGGGAATTTGGAACCTTTGGTTGCACTAAAACAAAATTATGATTGTTTTCCACAAACCAAAACTACACTTTTTTGCACTCGACGCGCGTTTCGCTAACAACGTTAGCATCATCAGGAGACGATAAACAATGAACTAAATTAATCTACGCTCTATCTTATATACAATCCTTTAGTGGGCGGAGATAAGACTAATAAATTGTGATTGATCACGATTTTTAATCCTACCTCCCCTCAACCAAAGAATAAAGTGTACTAAATGGGATAGGTCCTCTATCTTTATTTAAACTATTTCTGGATTTAATGATTTCCATACTTTCATATGCATTCAAAAGTCTTTTGTTTGGTACACTTTTTAGAAGTTTTAGGTTATCTAATGTGAATCTATGATTGTTTTCAAAAGCATGCTCGGCCACACTTGACTTTTCTGTTCTTCCGTATTTTAAGTGTGCTAAGTGTTCTTTAAAACGTGTTTGAATAGAGCGTCTCGTTTGGCCAATATATTTTTTATCACAATCCATGCAACTAATTTCGTAAATTCCACTTTTTTCTAGAACTGTAGTTTTATCCTTGGGATTTCCTAGTAAGCTTCTTATTGTGTTACCGGATTTATATACTAATTTAAGACCGGTGTTATTAAATACTTTCTGTAATCCTTTCGTATAATTAGGATTATACGGAATTGATACAAATTTTGAGTCGCAGGTATCTTTTTGTCTGAAAAAGGTAGAATTCCGAAAGGTCTTTTGAAAAGAATGTATATTTATCAGCTTATTTATTAAGCCTTCGTCGTAACCGTTTTCGCCAGCTATATTCCTAATCCTATTCTTTTCTGCTTCAAATCTTTCTTTGTTTAAGGGGAAATTTACTAATCTATATGTTAAAAAGTGCAAACTTGCAAGCTTATGTTGTAAGCAATGAAAAGAGTCATTTGGAATATACCTGTTGGTGGCCGTGCCTTTTCTGTATAGGTCAAAGTCCAATTTATTTATTTTTTTTTTCTTATAACTAAAGTGTCTAGAAATGGCAGTGTACCGTTGTTTTCTGTTTCATAAGTAAATTTAATAGTGGGAAATTTGTTATTTATTTTTTCCATAAAATTTTCAACACTAGTTACTTTAAGTGTTGAATACTGCAAACACATCGTCTACATACCTGAACCATACTCTGGGGAAATACTCAAATTCT
Source organism: Oxystoma pomonae (assembly GCA_963921995.1). Classification (NCBI taxonomy): domain Eukaryota; kingdom Metazoa; phylum Arthropoda; class Insecta; order Coleoptera; family Brentidae; genus Oxystoma; species Oxystoma pomonae. The sequence goes on along the minus strand of OY998166.1, from coordinate 113,689,078 downwards.
TTACTTATATCTGATTCAAATTTGCTCATAAATAGGTTTGCGATAAAAGGTGATAAACTATTACCCATTGTGGTTCCTTCTAATTGCTGGTAGTAGTTATTTTTATATTGAAAGTAATTTTGATTCATGCAGAGTTTTGTTAAAGATAGGTATTCTAAAGTCTGTTTGTCTTCTAGATTGTTTTTTCTTAGTAGTTCCTCCAGGTATTGTAAGGTATTGGGGATCGGCACACTAGGGAACAATACCTTACAATACCTGGAGGAACTACTAAGAAAAAACAATCTAGAAGACAAACAGATTTTAGAATACCTATCTTTAACAAAACTCTGCATGAATCAAAATTACTTTCAATATAAAAATAACTACTACCAGCAATTAGAAGGAACCACAATGGGTAATAGTTTATCACCTTTTATCGCAAACCTATTTATGAGCAAATTTGAATCAGATATAAGTAAAGAATTTGAGTATTTCCCCAGAGTATGGTTCAGGTATGTAGACGATGTGTTTGCAGTATTCAACACTAAAGTAACTAGTGTTGAAAATTTTATGGAAAAAATAAATAACAAATTTCCCACTATTAAATTTACTTATGAAACAGAGAACAACGGTACACTGCCATTTCTAGACACTTTAGTTATAAGAAATAAAAATAAATTGGACTTTGACCTATACAGAAAAGGCACGGCCACCAACAGGTATATTCCAAATGACTCTTTTCATTGCTTACAACATAAGCTTGCAAGTTTGCAACATATAGATTAGTAAATTTCCCCTTAAACAAAGAAAGATTTGAAGCAGAAAAGAATAGGATTAGGAATATAGCTGGCGAAAACGGTTACGACGAAGGCTTAATAAATAAGCTGATAAATAGACATTCTTTTCAAAAGACCTTTCGGAATTCTACCTTTTTCAGACAAAAAGATACCTGCGACTCAAAATTTGTATCAATTCCGTATAATCCTAATTATACGAAAGGATTACAGAAAGTATTTAATAACACCGGTCTTAAATTAGTATATAAATCCGGTAACACAATAAGAAGCTTACTAGGAAATCCCAAGGATAAAACTACAGTTCTAGAAAAAAGTGGAATTTACGAAATTAGTTGCATGGATTGTGATAAAAAATATATTGGCCAAACGAGACGCTCTATTCAAACACGTTTTAAAGAACACTTAGCACACTTAAAATACGGAAGAACAGAAAAGTCAAGTGTGGCCGAGCATGCTTTTGAAAACAATCATAGATTCACATTAGATAACCTAAAACTTCTAAAAAGTGTACCAAACAAAAGACTTTTGAATGCATATGAAAGTATGGAAATCATTAAATCCAGAAATAGTTTAAATAAAGATAGAGGACCTATCCCATTTAGTACACTTTATTCTTTGGTTGAGGGGAGGTAGGATTAAAAATCGTGATCAATCACAATTTATTAGTCTTATCTCCGCCCACTAAAGGATTGTATATAAGATAGAGCGTAGATTAATTTAGTTCATTGTTTATCGTCTCCTGATGATGCTAACGTTGTTAGCGAAACGCGCGTCGAGTGCAAAAAAGTGTAGTTTTGGTTTGTGGAAAACAATCATAATTTTGTTTTATTATCTTGCTTGTCAAATCTGGTTGTGCTTGCATGACTATATTCTACACTTTAATAATAATGTAACCTTGTCAAATCGTCACAACCCTTTTACCGTATTTCTCTTGAAATCTTGTAAAATCTTTTAAAAACGTGGCTTCTTTTAGACTTATGAAATCTCATGTGTGTATAACATAATGAAATCTTGTAAAATATCGAAATATGAAATTTTATTTTCTTTGGGATCTCCTGAAATCTTGTGAGTTTTCAATAGTCAGAAATTATTTGAAAATGATTCTGATGAAACATCATAAGAAATTGTCAGTTTTCATGTGGCATACATTTTTGGCAGGTCAAGTCTCTTCAAACCAATAAAATCTCTTAAAATCTCATCAAGACTTGATCAGTTTTTAAGAGTTTTGAAGTGGTTTTTTTTACGAAAACCATTAAACTAATTTTAAGCCATGCTTCCGAACTCTATAAAATAACTATATCATTTTTAAAAGCATTTCCTAAAATACTTAATTTTTTAGGGAATTTCGTGATAAAATTTAGAGTAAGACAAACCTACAAACACCTTACTCTTGTCGCTAAACTTATTGATTTTCGGAGGACCACAAAATTTGATGTGGGAATGCAAAAAGCTGCTGCTATACTGTCTGACCTAAAAACCTGATTGCTCCGGCGTTCACGGGAGTTTTAGAGTTGCCGTTTTTATTTTGGGTGTAAAAATATATAGGTAACTTGCTAAAGCAATTTCGGGGGTTAATGTTTGTTTCCAATGTAAATTAGGTTTTGTCTGTGTCGTCAGACATCCAATCAGCGTTTCGGAGGTTAAAAGAAGGATAAAATGTTTTACGAAAAAGAAAACTTTTTTTGTGCAGTGATTTTTGAACTTATTTTTTATGCAATTTTTTATCACACGTAATTTATAGATAGCTTTATTAATACAAATTATTCTTTGTGTACTTTTCATGCCTTCTACGACAAATAGGGCTCTAATCATCAGTTTTGTTACATTATCGCGGAACGGAATGGATTGGAATGGAAATTTTAATCGACTGGATTGCTCACTGAGCGTATTTTACACACAGCACACACTTTGCCTCTTGATTAACATTTTATTGCTTGCTTTATGAATTTGAGTTAAAATCAGTGAAAACATGAAGTTTAGATGCGAATCTGATTCAAACGCTTCTCGCTATTCGGTAAAAATACGTTCTTTCTTCAAAGTCACCGCCAATTTTTCTGTGGTGTCTTGTTTTCTGAACGTCCAACACTTTCACCAAATTGCAGACCTCCATTAACCTAGCGACCCCACACCAAGAAAATCAAAATTTTGTTATGCCATAATTATGTGCTGATTTCGTCCCCAATCAAAAAATTTTGTGCTCCTCTGGTTTCTGAGAAAATCGAAAAAGAAAATGGGGTAGCTAGATTAATATTAACTTAGCAACACCACCAGGAAATATGGCGCCAATCTAAAAATTTTTGGTTTTAAAATTATGTGCTAATTATGTTCTCCATGAATATATAAGAAAAAAAACGAATTTTTCGTTTTAAATTATGTTCAAAAAAAAAGGGTGGGGCATCTAGGTTAATATTAACTTAACGACCCCACATGTTTAGGTATCACGGAATTTAAAAATTTCAAAAACCAGTATTATCTGCAAATTATGTGCTAATTTTGTCCACAATCAGAAAATTTTGTGCTCGTCTAGTTTCCGAGAAAATCGATAAAGATTATCATATTGCACAATTAATAATTAACTGAAGACCCCGCAGCTGTGTTATCGTTTTTTAAATGTGATAACTTTTGTTTCCGTAAACCGTTTTTGCTTAAATAAATACCTTCCCAGGAACCAAAGAAATACAATTTAACCCAGATAACCCAACTTTTTTTTAAAACACAATTTAAAATGAAAAATTCGATTTTTTTCTTATATATTCGTGGAGCACATAATTATCACATCATTTTAAAACCAATAATTTTTAGTTTGGCGCCATATTTCCTGGTGGGGTTGCTTGCTAAGTCTATATTAACCTATCTAACCCAATTTCTTTTTCAGTTTTCTCGAAAACCAGACGAGTTAATTTTTTTTATTTTTTTTTTTGTTTAAAATGTAATTATCTACCTAAATGTGAAAACCGCGTGTCGCTAGCTGCTACGGTTCGTGAGTTATAATTTTTTTTTATCAAGAATTTTTGTGCCAAATGTGATAAAAATAGGTTTAGCGGTTTTTGAGTAATCCTATCCCAAACAGACAGACAGACAGACAGACTCCATCCCAAAATTTTGTAGATACTACTACAAACGCTTTTTAAGTTGTCTTGTGTAACAGGATTTTTTTAAACTGATGATGGTCACTAAGCCCGAAACAACAAGCTCCCTGTTAAAATAATGTTTCAAAATGATATTTGCCTTGCGTCTGAAACAAAACAACAAGAAGAAAAAGGATGTGTCCATAAGAAAAAATGAACTTGACAGCGCTCCTGTCAAACTGAAATGTCAAATCTTAAAAATGAATAGCTCGTCTGGTAGATCTTAAAAAAGTGTCTGTAGGAACTTTTAAGCATTTTTAATAATAAAGAAGGAAAAAAATAAAAACTAAAATTGAAAATTTCGGTTTTTTTCGTCTATCTCCGGAACCACTCGGATTTTGTAAACTTTATTTTTGGTTTTGGATAAAGCATCAAATTGCGCAACTTTTTCCTAATTTAAACTTTTTCGTAGCTCCTACCGTTTAGGAGATTCTCGTGGTGAGCACCGAATTTGAGACACCCTGTATATTCGTGGAGCACATAATTAGCACATAATTTTAAAACCACACAAAAATTTTTACTTTGACGCCATAATTTCTGGGGGGGTTGCTAAGTTAATATTAACCTAGCTACCCCATTTTCTTTTTCAATTTTCTCAGAAACCAGAGGAGAACAAAATTTCTTGATTGGGGACGAAATTAGTACATAATGAGCACATAATTATAGTGTGATTAAATTACCCAATTACAAATATTAAGATGAACAATGGAACGTACAAAAATCGCCAGTTGTGCAGTAGTGGTGTACTTATTTTTCGAATGGAAACCTTCTTTGGCAAAAAATGTATTTAAAAATAGAGCAATTAAAACCGAGATTAAAACCAACGAAAAGGTATTACAAACTAAAAGAATGATCTTGTTTTGAACTTAACTTTAGCAAAAATGTATTAGTAATGTTATTGAATTATGGAGGGTTTAGTTAACTTTTTATATTAATAATTCATAATCATAATGTGAAATACATTGTTGTTATAGATAGAAGTGTTTACCCAAGTTTTCATAGTTATAGTGCATAATTTTTAAAGTTTTTAACTTTATGCACTATCTATATGAAAAAATCTATGTCAAAAGCAAAGAAAAAATTTTGGTCAGATGATCTAAAAGTAGAAGTGATTCATCTGATATTAGAAAACAGAAAATTAGGCGGAAGAAGATTACCTAACCTGGACGTTAGGTAAAGAAAAACATTTTTTTTTGTCAAAACCTTTCGGCAAACAGGTGCGGTTAAATTATGTATTAATGGATTATTTATCCAACTTTTCATATTGATAATTCATAACCTTAGCACAATTTTAGCACAATATATTATTATTAATAGAATAAGTGTTTGACCAAGTTTTCATAGTTACAATTCACAATTCATAAGCACAGTGCATAGTTTCTAAGTTGGTTGACTTTAACTTTATGCACTAGCAAAGCGAAGTAAAAATTTTGGTTGGTTGATCTCCAATAGGAGTGATTCAATTCAGCTGATATTAGAAAACAGAAATTTAGGAATAAGGAAGAATACCTAACATATTGAGGATAGGTAAAGAAAACCATTTTTTTTTCTTATTTTTTATTGTGCTTATTCACTATGAATTACGAAGTTACAACGGCTTCAATTGGGGGGGGGGGAGGGGGGCAATTGCCTTTCCTGAGTATCCGCAAACAAAAATCAAAATTTGGCTTTTACAAATCAAAACATATTTTAAAAACATCTTTTAACGTAAGTTACTTAAATACCCTTACTATGGTTTACCGCATCGCCGTTACCCACTAAACTAGTAATTTACGGTGGGATTTACTAAAAAAGGTTTAGTTTATTTTAGAACGGTCCTAAGTTTAAGTGAAATTTTTGGTTTCAAGCATTTTAAACCAACATAGTTTGATTTATAAGAAGAATTTTAAGAAATTTGTTTCTTGAATAATCATCTTAACGCATCTTGTGTTGGATTTAAGAGAAAATTTTTAATTTAAACTTTAAAACCCACGCGGGGTTTAAATAGTAAGCACCCTGTAGAATAAATTAACATTGGGGCTATATGTCACCCTAATTAAAACTTACCCTTGTTAATTATTTTTTCCAATTAATACTTGATGTCTCACAACGATTTAGATGGGTAATAATAAAATAAGGAGTAGATTAATTTTGCATTTATTTAAAAGGTGCTTTTATTTATGAAATGTATTAAAAAACTTAAATGCGTTCAATCATAAACAACGAGTTCGGATCTTTTACCTCTGCTTGCACCTTGGCTTGCAGCAACCTCTACTTTAAGTAAGGAAAGTTTTTTTGACTGAGCTTTTAGATAACCTCAATGTTTTAGTTTCATTTTGTTAAAAAATTAATATAGTTGATTGGGTTTTTTGTATATTTTTGGTGCATAATCAGTGACCTTCACTTATGTTTTTTTTGCCTCGTAGTGCCCTCATAAATATATTTTTTGTCCTGAAAACGGGTTCAAAATACGGCGTTTGTTTGGACAAAATAGGAGGTGTTTTATTGGGTAATGAACAACTTGGGATATTAAATAAGGTAAAGTAGTCCTTGTAAAAACGGTTACTTAGGGAAATTATAAACGAACTTATTACCAAATGCCACAAAACAATCCTTTCTGGGGGTTATAAATTTAATTTAAGTTTATAACCTCAAACACAAATAATGAAGCTATTATGTGCCAAATTTTTGGCGTATTTACTATTTGCCATTTTGAAACCTATCAAAAAAAAATAGTTTTGGGGCATTTTCTCCTAAAATATGGTGTATTTTGAGAGAAAAAGCAGTGTTTCAGTGGTATTTTGTAATAACATTACAAAATAATCAATAACTTTGTGTCTTTTCTGTATGGGTAAGTGTTTTTTGAAAACTGATTTAGAAATTTAGGACCCCCCACAGGTGTAAATATTTAGACCTGTGCGGGGTAAATCCCACTGTTAGTGTTATAAGTTTCTTTGTTTTTTTCTTCTAAATTTACCACCAAAAAATTAGTTTTGTTTTTTATGTTTATTTGACTTATTTTGGCGTCAATAAAGTGTTTTTTCACCGTCGCTAAATCCCTCTAAAATGTTTTTTTTTCGTTCATATTTTTTTTTCAAATTAGGTATGCCCCCCCCCAAGAGAAATGTAAAATTATGCCCTTGTAAAGTTATGAATTATTAATATGAAAAGTTTTTCTCCTAAAATATGGTGTATTTTGAGAGAAAAAGCAGTGTTTCAGTGGTATTTTGCAATAACATTACAAAACAATCAATAACTTTGTATCTTTTCTGTATGGGTAAGTGTTTTTTGAAAACTGATTTTTAAATTTAGGACCCCCCACAGGTGTAAATATTTAGACCTGTGCGGGGTACTATTTTAGATCTTAGTAAATCTCACTGTTAGAGTTATAAGTTTCTTTGTTTTTTTCTTCTAAATTTACCACCAAAAAATTAGTTTGGTTTTTTATGTTTATTTGACTTATTTTGGCGTCAATAAAGTGTTTTTTCACCGTCGCTAAATCTTTCTAAAATGTTTTTTTTTCGGTCATATTTTTTTTTCAAATTAGGTATGCCCCCCCCCACAAGAGAAATGTAAAATTATGCCCTTGTGAAGTTATGAATTATTAATATGAAAAGTTGGGTAAATCCGCCATTATGAATTATTAATATGAAAAGTTTTTCTCCTAAAATATGGTGTATTTTGAGAGAAAAAGCAGTGTTTCAGTGGTATTTTGCAATAACATTACAAAATAATCAATAACTTTGTGTCTTTTCTGTATGGGTAAGTGGTTTTTGAAAATTGATTTTTAAATTTAGGACCCCCCACAGGTGTAAATATTTAGACCTGTGCGGGGTACTATTTTAGATCTTAGTAAATCTCACTGTTAGAGTTATAAGTTTCTTTGTTTTTTTCTTCTAAATTTACCACCAAAAAATTAGTTTTGTTTTTTATGTTTATTTGACTTATTTTGGCGTCAATAAAGTGTTTTTTCACCGTCGCTAAGTCCCTCTAAAATGTTTTTTTTTCGTTCATATTTTTTCTTCAAATTAGGTATGCCCCCCCCCCAAGGGAAATGTAAAATTATGCCCTTGTCAAGTTTTTCTCCTAAAATATGGTGTATTTTGAGAGAAAAAGCAGTGTTTCAGTGGTATTTTGCAATAACATTACAAAATAATCAATAACTTTGTGTCTTTTCTGTATGGGTAAGTGTTTTTTGAAAACTGATTTTTAAATTTAGAAACCCCCACAGGTGTAAATATTTAGACCTGTGCGGGGTACTATTTTTGATCTTAGTAAATCTCACTGTTAGAGTTATAAGTTTCTTTGTTTTTTCTTCTAAATTTACCACCAAAAAATTAGTTTTGTTTTTATGTTTATTTGACTTATTTTGGCGTCAATAAAGTGTTTTTTCACCGTCGCTAAGTCCCTCTAAAATGTTTTTTTTTCGTTCATATTTTTTTTTCAAATTAGGTATGCCCCACCCCCAAAATAAATGTAAAATTATGCCCTTGTCAAGTTATGAATTATTAATATGAAAAGTTTTTCTCCTAAAATATGGTATATTTTGAGAGAAAAAGCAGTGTTTCAGTGGTATTTTGCAATAACATTACAAAACAATCAATAACTTTGTGTCTTTTCTGTATTGGTAAGTGTTTTTTGAAAACTGATTTAGAAATTTAGGACCCCTCACAGGTGTAAATATTTAGACCTGTGCGGGGTACTATTTTAGATCTTAGTAAATCTCACTGTTAGAGTTATAAGTTTCTTTGATTTTTTCTTTTAAATTTACCACCAAAAAATTAGTTTTGTTTTTTATTTTTATTTGACTTATTTTGGCGTCAATAACGTGTTTTTTCACCGTCGCTAAATCCCTCTAAAATGTTTTTTTTTCGTTCATATTTTTTTTTTCAAATTAGGTATGCCCCCCCCCCAAGAGAAATGTAAAATTATGCCCTTGTGAAGTTATGAATTATTAATATGAAAAGTTGGGTAAATCCGCCATTATTAAAAACGTCACATATTTTTTGGTATTATAACTTAAAAGAAAGATTAATTTAAAACAAAAACGAACTTCATGCATGAATATGACTGATCGCTGAAGGTATTTGATCAATGTATTATTGCATACGGACTGAATAGAAAGGAGAATAACACCTTTAATTTCAATTTGAAAGAAACGCCGTCCGCTCTGTTGCTGTGTGCATATTTTTTTAAATTTTTTTTCAACAAAGCAGACTGCTTGACTACAACAACAATTAGAAACCTATATAATTTGCAAGCCGTATCAATTATTGCATGTTATTATGCGAGGTTTTGCTGCAATTACTTTACACATGGTCGCGTATAAGTTCCATTAAAAAAGCGAATTGCAAAAAATATTAACAATAATAACTAAAACCTCGACTAAAGGTCTATCAGTAGGGCCACAACTATGAGATATTGTGGTGGCCCAAGGATCGTAAAATACGTAACAATAAAAACTTCAGAAAACAAAGAAAATATGGTAAAAATCAAGGTTGGCCCTGGGCAAGCCTAAAAGCGAAAAATCTACTGCGCGTGCCTGACGCAATCAAATTCTCTCGCTACTATGCTTCTCATTGGTCCAAATCTTCGGCTTAAATCGGTTTCTCTCACTTTTGCCCGATATTGATAGAAAGTAATTCTATTGGTCTTGACTAAAAAATTTTACTCCCTGTGTGCCTATTCTTGAGTTCCAGGGAATAGAAATCTGTTGGCTAACCGTTCCAAAATGGGCGTGGTTCCCCCAAAATGAAAAATGCACTATTCTTGAAAAATCTCCCTCAAAAAATAAGGGAAATTTCTACTCCCTAAAGAAATTTTTATTCTATTGGTCATTAGTGACAGAAATGGAAAAAAATAGGTGGAATTGTGATATTTTGAGTAAACATTAACTGATGTTTGTTGATTTTTGCATTTTTTAAGTTTCTTTAAGATTTTTGGACTCTAAAAACTTGTTTTCTGTTAGTTGGACTTTATTCGAAGTTTTTTAAGACAAAAACTAGTATTTTCTTTAGTCTTTCTTCAATATTTTGTTAGGTTTTTTATTTTTTGGACTTAAAATTCAAAAAACATGAATGATTATAATCGATTTCTTTATTGGCATTACTTTATCTAATAAAAAAAAATCTTACTTACTAAAATCAGTCCAAGAACTTGAAACTAGAAGAGTTTTTTTACTAAAAACAAGGTACCTAACATATAAAATCATTCCAAGAACATTAAACATTTTGCAAAAATCAAGTAAAATCAGTACAAAATTTATAACTAGAACAGTTTTTTACTAAAAACAAGGCAACATATAGGTATAAAATAGGTAAAATAAAAACTACTGGAAATATTAACACGCCAGGACGAATTCGTATTAGGTAACTTGGATAAGTAAGTAACAGTGCGGAACGATGCCTATTTGTGAGTGGTTCAAGGTTGGAAATCTAAGTGTATGATGGTGTTTAATGATGTATAGTGGAGGGTGACCAGTGAAACTACTGATGAGCCCACGCTGGTTACCCAGGGCGAAACATCGTTTATTCATTTCTCTTTTCGCTTTGATCTTTTGTGTGTTTCTTGTGGAATACTCATCCAAGTTTGAATTTTCGTTATTTCCACCCAAGATCTTTTGATCTTTTGTTTTTTAGTTTCTTTTCGGTTGAAGTAACTGATTTGGAGGTTTTTTAACTTCTTCTTTGTTATCCGTTCTTGGCTCATAAGCTCATTATGGAGCGCAAATAATTTTTAATCAATTTTATTTACTTTTGAAAAACTGCGCTCACATGTAGCGTTTGAAACGCATAAAGTAATAATACTAGTTTCAGATTTAAAAAAAGAATTGAAACTGAATCGCAAAATTCATATTTAACAACAAATTTCAGAAAATGTAAACAACTCGAAGACAATAATTTCTATTACCAAGGAATCAAGTTAATATATTCAGATATATTAACAAAGTTATGATTGTTTTCCCCAAAACAAAACTACACTTTTTTGCACTCGACTCGCTAACAACGTTAGCATGTATACTTGGTGCTTTTATCTTATCCCTACCAAAAAAACCGCGTTCAATCTCTTAGAAAAGCTTTACGAAAATCTTTATAATGTTTTACCGGGTTTTATATGTTTTCTATGCGGTGTGTGAAACAAACTTTAAAATCTAATAAAATCTCATGAAGTACGAATTTTTTCTGTCAGTTTTGACGAGAAAGACAGCTTCGCTCGTAGAACCTTATAAAACCTTTCAAAAAGCATAAACATTCACCAACTTTCATAAGAACCTATGCGCTTTTCGTACCTGGGATAACTTAGAGTAGGTTTTTGGATAATTGTGTACATGTGAGATCCCAAGGGGGCCCCAGTTCTCGGGGCCCATGGCGGACCGCCCTCCCCCGAGCCCCCGCCCCCCGTCAGTATGCCACTGCGTCTCTACCACCTTTGCCAGCTTAACGGCACACTGCTTAGCGTCGTTCGATAAATCAACTGCCATATTGCGTACGGTAAACTAACAATTTTCGTACTTGTTAGGTAAGGAACTATTTTCTATACTTGTGAGGCGCACAGATTTCAGTGCGGTAAGGTACTTTTAACGAAAATTTTGAAATAATTCCTCATGTTTTTCTAGCATTTAGAAATCGATTTAGAAAGCATTTAAAAATTGAAAGTTGCTTAATCTTAATGTTTTTTTAATACAGGCGCCGCGCCGCTGTGTAGCTATTCTTGACATCAGGGAAAAAAAAAATAATTCCCCACAAAATGATACTAATGATAATAGGGACTTATCGGACATTGTAGGCTGACTTTAATAAAGTCGGCACTATTTTTAACAGTTCCACACAAAAGTAAACAATTACTGCATATTTTTAGGCACTTACACATTATGGGTGTTCTGCGACTGAGCAGTGCTCTTCTTGGTTACTGGTCCTCTCCAAAACCTACGTTTGGGCTATCCAGCCAGAGCTTTTTCGCGGCGCTGTCAAAATAATGTCGACTTAACATAATGTTTGTGCCTGCCTTTAATAAAGGACGGCATTAACTTTAATTTGTCAACTTTAAGAATGCCACAATATGAGCATGTTTAGATGAAAAAAATGTCAGAAACCTTTCAACCTTCGTGCGGAACTGTCAGAAATAGTGCCGAGTGCCGACTTTATGTACCGATAAGTCCCTAGTATTTAGTTTGTGTAGAGATTATTGAGAATAAGGGCACCTTGTTATTGTTGTACACGTTTAATTTGTAAGCGATGTTTAGAAAAATGGTTTTTGTCTTCCTCAGGCTTCGAATTTGGTTGAATACTTAACATGGACACTAATTATTAATGTCCATCTATGTTTTGTATTATATTACCAGCCTACCTAAGTATACAAACGAATTAAACTTATGCAAAAATAACAAGGTGTCCTTATTTCCAATAATCTCTGTCTTTTATTTCTTTGACCAAAGACCAGTAGAAATAAATTTCGTCAAGTCATTTTATTCGTGTCATTTTCGGGGGAATTGGCCGCGTCAGCCAATAGGATCTGTGAATTTCAGGGAGATAATTGTATTCTGCTGATTTCAAGTATAGCTACTTTAGTAAGAAAAAAAAACTCTTTTGGAGAAAGTTCTTTTACCGCTCTTGACGGCATGGCCGAATTCCGCTTCGCGTCGTTCTTTTGACTGCCATCGAGTGCGGAAAAGTACCGTTTATCCACAATGGTTTAGCAAAATAACTATTTCCCTGTTCCCTTCAATTTAGTTTTCGTCCCAATTTTTACATATTAGATTTGATAAAAATGTTGCGGTTTTTGTTACAAACCCAAAAATGTTGTTATTGTTATCGAGGAAACTCAGAAATTACTATTTTTTTTTGACAAACTACGTAGTGATTTTTACCGCATTTTCCCATGAATTTTGAAACCGCTAAAATGTGTTGTTTTTTATTTTTTGAAATCCTGTGTTTATCTTTTTAGACGAACGCTTTACTTTGATATTAAAGAATCAGTAAAATTCTGGAGGGAGCTTGAATAAACATTAGTAGTTTTGACCGCTTCTTAAATATGATTTTAATTGTTTACAACGGGTGGCAGTGGCGTAGCCAGAAATCGACTCTGGGGGGAGTTTTCATCATTTAGTTCAACTGGCAAATTTTTAAAAATTAGGTAGGAGCTTATTGCTTAAGCTCTTAAACTGAGGGGAGAGGGGCGGTTTAATAGGTGTTGAGTTATTGTATACGGACAAATATACTTATTTTTAAAAGCAAGTCTCATCTAGTCTCATTTCAAGATTTTTTTCGAGATTAAACCTTAAATGCGCCGCAGGCAAAATTTTTATAAAAATTACAATTAAATTTAATTTTTTACGCGTTTCAAATGTTGTTTACAAAAAAATTGCTTATAATTAAACAAAACTGTAACAATGAGTTTAATATTTATTAAAAATTTTAATCTCTTAGGTTTTTTGTAAAATATTTTTGAAAAAGTAGATTGGGTTAGATCCCAAGAAAAGGTGGGTTGCGGTTGTTTATATAGATTTGTTACCAAATCATAAATGCGCCGCAGATGAAAATTTTAAGAAAATGTATACTTAAGCGTTCACGTCCAGAAAAAGTTAGGAAAGAAAGGAAATCATGAGCTTGTGGACTAAAATCTTTATTACCAAATTACCGAAACGTCAGCAAAAATTAGAAACAACTAACAGTAAAGATTTTATTCCACAAGCTCGTGATTTCCTTTCTTTCCATAAATTATGCTAAGAATGTCATTTATTACACGTTTTGAATGCTAGTGATAAAAATTCCTTAAAATTAAACTAAAATTGTGACAATTAATGACGTCATAGCACCGCAGGAAATTTTTTTTAAATTTAAGACATCACACCAAACACACTTCACAAACCGGAGTAAAGGGTCAAAAAAGTGGGAGAGCCATAGCTCTCCTTGGATCCCTTGACCATGATTAATTTATTATAGATTGGGTTGGACCTCCTGGGGGAGGGTCTTAACCCCCAACCCCCCCCCCCCCTGGCTACGCCACTGCGGGTAGGCTAATATAAACCGCACATTTCTTTAGTTATTGGTTGCCAACTTGTCCAATTTAGAATCCGATAAACAAGGTGAGTTTTAACCCTAACTAAAAATGAATTTATTTTCGTACTTCTTGTCCAATTTTAACAAGTGATATCTCAGTGAACGCGGCAAGGCCGTAGCTTTTTAATGAGTTTTTGTTTTTCTTTCGCAGGGAGGGATTGAATGTAGGTGAAATGTAAATTCTAATGTTAGGGTCATATTATAGTTATAAATCATCCAAATCGGACAAGTGGTACCTACCAACTCTATAGCCGAAAAAAATGTACGTGTTTTTTCTCACTCCATTAAAGCTTTATGAATTCGATGACCTTAGAAAGAAATTTTAGCTTATTCGGCAAAAAATCAAAAAGTTGCTCCGAGACGTGTCTTAGTTTTTACAAATGTGCCTTCTATTCAAAGTTCACCCAATTCTGATGTTTACTTAAGAGCCAGGACCCCCTGGGCAAATCGTATTCTGGAAATCCTCGCCAAACAAAAAGTGCTAGAGTGCTGAAATTTCGCATACATACTAATTATGTGACTCCCAATTGCACTACAGTGTGCCAAATTTTAATTTTGGAATTAATTTTTTTTCTAAAAAAGCTCTCTGTAGCGCAGTTGAAAGTGTATGCAAAATCTCATTTCTCTTGTATTCTTCATTTGGCTATAATTTCCATAAAACGAAAATTTCTATTTTGCACAATATGGCAACCACTGTTTAAGATATCTGAAACACTGAAGTTTGATTTTATTTTCTAGATGTAAAAATTTTTAAGCGAATTTCTTATTTCAAATTCACTTGGCTTGTCTACACTTATATTTCAACCATAAACAAAAAAAAATAAAGCCCAGATTATCAGTTTACTTAACATGATAGTGACTGAAAACTTTGTGAATAAAGTATTTTTATTTCTGAACGTGTCACCAATGTGGCAGACATTTTCAGTGTGACTTTGTCAGTGATGGATAAAATAACCTAAATGATAATTTTTGAAACAAACGTTGAACGTTTCTTCCACATCTCCTGAGGTAAGGTCACTGCCAGAAAAAAAAAGAATCTCTACTCTTTTAATAACTTTGGTTTCCGTGCACCAATTTTGATAAAATAAAGCCTGTGTCCTGCCCAGAATTCCAAGGAATAGTAAAACTTCCATCAAATCCGTTTAGTAGTTTTTGCGTGATGCTGGAACAAACAAAAAAAGACGCAAACAAATAGACAAACAGAATTTTTTTTTTAATATAAATGGACTATCTAGATATTTATTATGTATGGATATGTATAGGTAGAATTTAGAAATTTATTATATGTGTAGGTTGCCCACATATTATTATACAAGATATATTTACATTTTATATATTTTTCTAAGATGGTGGTTAACCCCTTTGTTATGTTAAACCATGCATGAGAAAATCACGTTCGTAAGACGTGACAAAAAAATAACAATTTTTATCTAAATTCAAAATACCTACAACTGTTTTTAAAGTTCGATAACATCATATCAGTGGTCGAGGCTTTTTTTGGTCGAGGATTAAAATTTTAGGACGTTCATAGAATATTATTTTATGGTAATCATGCACTACAGGGATTTTTCCGTCAATTTTGTGTTTTAAGGTTAGGAAATTTTAATTATTTTGTTGGTGTAATAATTCCTTGTACTGGAACCTACGTCTTAAAGGATATCTTTAAGACGTCGAAGGTCCTAAAATGACGTCCCGGGGACGTTCAAATGTCCTAAGCGGACATACAATGGATGTCTTTGCTATGTCTTTGTACTACTTGGCTTAGTATGCTTTAAAAAAGTACTGGGGGGGGGGGGGTGAGCAGAGGAAGTTATCACCACCTTTCCGTCTATTAAATTCCTACTGCGATACTACAATTGATTGAACGAAATAACGATTTTTTTTGAAGGTCTCAAATAGGTTGCAATAGGCGATTATTATTAGGAACGCCAAGACAAGAAAAAAGATTTTCTAATAACTAAAAAAAGAAGCTCAATTTTTACCGGCAGGCCGGTCTTGTCAAATTCAAAAGCGAACAAAGAAAGACGAACAATCAAAGGCTAAATATTTCATGTAAAGGTTATATTCACGGGCGTATACAAGGAGAGAGCCCCAGATATTGGATTAAAAATCACATTCAATAAGCAAATTAAAAACTAAAACTTTTAGATAAGATCTTCTAAAATCTCAAGATTTTTATTTAAAATGGACAAGATACATTTTGTGCGATTTTTTGCAAAAAATTTTTCCTGCGGCGTAACTTGTGCTACACTTTAATTTATTTGTTAAAATATCTTGTTGAAAGCAAATTTCTATTTCTTTAAAAAAAACTTCGACAGCGGCAGCGCAGTGCAACTTCTTATATTATTATTTTTATAAAATTTTCAATTGTGGTGTAATTTTTTTGCATTATTTTACATAATTTTACATTATTTTAAAAGAATTTGGCTATTTTTTCTCCCTTTTTTGATGCCCCCCTACCTACCTCCAGAAAAAATGTCTGCGTACGCCACTGATTTTAGTATAATTAGTTCACATTCTGTTAGATGGCCCCACTATAAAAGCAGTACACTTTTTTATAAGACTATTTCCAGCAAACACAAATCGTCGGCATTGAATCGGGCCAATGTCGACAACGTCGGCAGTGTACGCTCTGGCCCAATGTTGGTCAGATTGCGATTTTCAGTTTTCGGTCAATAATCGGCAACTGACGGAGGTCCACATTACTACAGTCGACTTTATGCCGACGACCACTTTATCTGCTTTAGGGCCGACGATGGTCTGATTGGAACTTTGTTTGATTGGTCGAGAATCGGCAACCGACGATGGTCCGATTACGTCACCTTAAAATTTTTTAATTGTTTAATAGTTTCTTTCTAGTATGTAGAGATGGCGCTGATGTCACTATGTTCCCTGTACAGTGGAAGATAATATTATATATATAATGAGCAAAGATATTTCAAAACTAGAATGCGGACTTTACAAGATGGTGGTACTTCTCTACAACAATCACCTCTTCTGCCACTTAAACCAGCTCGACTGGTTAAGCACCCGCATTATCGAAACTTTGTAGTTTGCCAATGTCGGGCCGATTTAAGCTACCATCGACGGACTTTAGGAAACCAATGTCGGACTTGAATAGTTTACCGATGTCGGGCCGAGACCAGCTTGCCTACGTTAGCCCGAGCAAATTAAGCAGTTATGGGCGGGTGGTCGGTACCATGTAGTTAAACCATATCGGTCCTTAATCTTAAAATTTACCATTGGCCCGACGGCGGTCTACAGTCTAAAGCTGCGTCGGCAAACATACATTGGGCCTACATCGCAAAGCGGACAAAAAATACTGCTGGCCGATGTCGTAAATCGACGTCGTGCCGATTATGATAAATTCGGCAATCGACATCGGACCGACGAAGGCCCGAGGGAACCGTATTTGCTGGGTTGCATTCCAGTTTCACTTTGAGTTTGGCAGAAAGCGGCATAACAACAATCGCAGCAAAAGTTTTTGTTGTTTTTTAGTTGGACCGGCCAACAAAATGTGAACTTATACAATAAAATACTCCCCCCCCCCAGACCTCTGGGGGATGTCCAGTGGAGAGAGTTTTCTGAACAATGCAGCAGTCGATTGGACAACCAAATCTATAAGAAATGTTGTCCAAGGCATATCCATTGGATAATACAATTGTCAAAACGTTGGACGGTCCTTGGACATCCCAAAAAAGTCCAAAAGTTTCAATATTTTGACTACTGTACCACTATACTAAATCCAATGGTTATTCAGTGGAACGAAATTATCTCCAAAAGTTATCCATTGGCTATCCAAAAAGTATCTTTATGGTTCGCTGTTTGAAAAAATTAATAATTATGATGTGTATCCATTGGTCTAATTTTCTTACTACACACTGGATATATTTGTTCCAATGGATATCCGGTGGACAGTTTTGTCAAAATCACTCCAACATCATAAGTCTGATTGTCGATCCCCGATGATGGAGTTCCTAGCAAAGGATGGGTATTAACATAGTAAAGTACCAATTAGTCTAAAATAATGAAAAATACTTACCTATAATATACAAATGATTCGGCTAGATATGAGAGAAATGTTATTGTTGGTAATGAATAAGAAAAAACATGATACACCCAAACAGTTCGGACAATTGACAAAGATTTTTTGATAAATCCCCAAAAGCCAAAATCTCTGAATCTCTCACAATTCAAGAAATTTTTCAAGACAGAACTCCTTAACTCTACAAATTGATATTTTTTGTTTTTTTTTTCTTGTATTTTTTTGTTCTTAATTCAGTAAAAAATCTGTATGGACTCGAACCAATCAAAACTAATAAAAAAAATCCTCGGAAAAAAAACTCTTAACTCGTCAAATTTATTATTTTTTTTTTTTTAAATTTTAGTATACTTTTTCGACTTAATTCTATCAAAAATCTGTAGGGACCATATTTTATATAATTCTTATAGATGTTATGTTATTATAACTGTGTATTTTTTTTTAATTTTGTTATTGTTTTTTCTTTAATATTTTTTATTTATATAATTTAATACTAAATTTATAGGTAAAATACCTAAAAGGGGTTGAACTTAGATCAATTACCAAATTGTTTTCAACTCCTTTTTGCATTCACATATTTTAGTAATAGAAGATCATTGTACCTTTTTTTTTATGCAAATAAATTTAAATTTATTTATTATTTATTTATTAAATATTCAATGTTTAGTCAATGTACAAAGTACATCACTTTTGCAGGACACAAAATGGACGTCCGCCGGATATAGTTTATTTTTGGTTCGACGGACCAAGAAACATCGTTATCCATTGGATATTCAAAAACTAACTGAAAAAAGTAGTTCTTTATGGATCAAAATTGGAAGTCCTTTGGCCTCAGTTTTTTTTCATCCACTGTATTACGAAAAACATTTGGCCAATGAATGTCCATAAATGGTACATGGACAATGCGGGCGGTTTTGCACTAAAACGCCTGTTCGATGGACAATTGGTGCTGTGTGGGTGGGTATATTACAATTACAAAAATCATTCGAAAAATACTTTCTTTAAAGCGCCTGCGACCTCTTTGGCAAAGTAAAGTTCTTTGTTTTTGAGATACAGAGGGTGCCGTCAAATTAAAACAACCATCAGCCGGCCGGCAACCCGCCAGCATTATAAGTAATGACCAAAAACGAACAAAGGAAAACAAACAGGGAAAAGCCAAATTTTTCATACAAGGTTATATTTATCATCTATCAAAAAACATTCCAAAAATACTCTCTCGAAAACGTCCGCTCGACCTCTTTCCCCCACCACACAATCCTCTGTTGGTCCCCCTTTTTGGCCGATAGACCCCCAAAGTAGGTCATCTATCGCCGCTTCAACCAATCCGGACTGATCCGGCAAGTCACGTGGTTTTGTTGTTGATTATCAGCTGTGTCCGGGCTGCGCTATGCGCGGTTCGGATAGGGATCGAATACGAGGCAAAACATGCATCTGACCCTCTCGTTCTCGCCTCTTTGTTCGTGGTCGGTTTGGGAGCTTAGCCTAGGAAAAGCGGTGCCCGTTACGTATTATTTTGATAGTGGAAAAACAGAGTGGTTTTCAAATTTTTTCAACTAGGGTGACCAGATTTTTTGCAGGGCAATGGGGGACATTTAAGGATTTTTGTTAATAAATGTTGAATATGTTTGTACTAAGTATTGGTATATTATATTACATATATATAGCTACACGACAACATTAATATTAATATTAAATAAAAAAACATTTTTTAAAAATTAACAAACTAATCTAACAAAATTTATGAAAAGTTTTTTTTTTAGTTAGTTTAGTTAAATTTTTTTATAGAAGTTTTCGCAAGTATCGGTTAAGTTATATTTAGCTATTAACATAGCCTTTAAAGTCTCTACATTTAATCTAATTTTTTCAGTGGTCCACATATTATTCATATTGCTAAACACGCTTTCAGTTAGTACTGAAAGAGTATTCAGCCATTTTAACAAAATTTGCCGCAAACAATTTGCTCGTTTCTAAAATGTTCCAAAAACCCCTCACACCGGCCCATGTAATTCAGACATCGGGCGATTTTAGATTTTTTTTTATATGTTGTAGGCCTAGAAAAGGGCTTTCAAAAATGCGCTTTAAAAGTTAGTGAGGCATTTAGTTTGGCTACAGCGGCGTATCAAATGTGGGATAAAATAACATTTAGAAATTATATCTTCGAAAGAAAACATGCAGATATTTATTTATTGTTTGAAGGATAGAGTAAATATTAATTTTAACATTTTTTCGCAATGTTTTCTGACAGGTTAGTTCATTGAAGCACCTTAAAGTTATTAAAATACTGTTTATTTTTCATTAAAAAGGCTAATTCAATGATATTAGGTGTGTACGTATTTTGTGCTGTTTTATAGTTTTTTTTTAGTATATTTTATAAAAAGACAAATCAGTGGTGTAACATTAAAATATTATTTACTAGTAGTTTAAGCTGCCACAAAGATTTTCAATTTGATTGGATATCGTCTTGAAGCCTTTTTATAATTTTGATATTTGCTAGTTGTTATATGTCATAGTTGTCAATTGTGGTGTAGTGGCGTAATTTCCTTTTATGTTATGATATTGCCTTCTTTTTTCCAAACTGATTCATCCACCAACTTATCTTCATTTATTTACCCACAGCACGCATATCTTCGCGCGTAAAGTATCTTTCCCGACCTTGATTGCTTGCCCGAATCCCGCTCCGTGAATTTAGGGTCATGGGCGGTCGCGTGCCAAATAATACAATTTTCCGCACTAGTTAGAACAATAACAATTACTTACTTTAGACATTCGTGAAACTGAGCCGCCTTAAGTTTCATAAAAAAAATATTTATGGGTCACCCTACGCCACTGTGTTGGAATATTTATATTGAAGCAAAATAGAAGATAAGTAAGATTGTATTAATAGATTTAATTAATAAGTTCAAATGAAATATATATGTTACACCACTGATTTATCATTTTATAAAATATATAAAAAACTATAAAATAACACAAAATACATATATAATATCGTTGAGTTGGTGCTCTTGATGAAAAACTTAATAGTATTTTAATGGTTTTACGGTGCGCCACTGACCCAACCTGTCAGAAAACATTGCGGGAAAAACTAAAAATGTACATTTACACTATATAATTTCACAATGATATTTTATCCCACATTTGATACGCCGCTGTAGGCAAACCAAATGTCTCACCAACTTTTAAGTCACATTTTTTTAAGCCCTTTTCCAGTCCTACAACACATTTGAAAAAAATTCTAACATCGGCTGATGTCGGGGTTACATGGACCGGTGTGCGGGGTTCTTTCCATTCATCTTTGGTCTGAGATAATTTTATTGCTATTCCAATTATCAAGTTTTTCTTGAGAAACATATTTTTTTACGAATGTATACTTGTCGAAAGTCTTATCATAATAATTATGCGGAATATTTCCATGCCTAACAAAAATTATTTCAGTTATTTCTTTTTTCGCGATGCATGCGTGGGGGACTTTTCTTAGCAATGGGGGACATTTAAGGGGACACTTACAATGGGGGACGGAACATCAAAATGTGGGACTGTCCTCCTGAATGGGGGACGAATGGTCACCCACACAGTTCGTCTGGAAAGGGGTTTTAAGAAAAAAGATATGTTCTCTTTAAAACGTAGATTTTTGTTTTCGAGGCATCGCCAACATACCATTTACCGTTGAAAGTAAAATCCCCTATAGCAACAAATTAGAAATTCCCTATTTTGACTTCATATTTGAATTTTTGCTAAAATTCTCTTTCCAATGGTACCCCATATCATATACCATTCAAAATGTCAAAAATTCAATTTCAAAGGCCCATATCTTAGAAATTAAAGAAATATCTCTATTGTGGTTATTATCGATTTTGAAGGTTTTTTAAGAGCAACACACATAACAATTAAACATGCCTGTAATGTAATAGTCATACAGACCGCTTCAAGCTACTGCGAACATAGGGCGGAAGAAGTCTAATTTGCCAGTGTACGTACATGCAGAGACACCGCACGCCTATCAGTGAAGCAACCAACACTCAGGCTTCCGATCGCCATTCGCTGCCGTTCGCCACCTTTCGCCTTGTATTTAGTACGCCTCTAACCACGGTGCTGTGTGGAGCGTAGTCAATGAAACCGGAATTTGGTCAATAAATACGCAAATTTTTATAACGTAATTTTCTTATTTTTTGTCACTGATAAATAAGAGCGTTTTATTGTCAACTGCTCAGATTTATCAGTGACGACGTGTTACAATGAAAATAATAAGGAGAAACAAAATAAAAGCAAGTTCTCAAAATAAAATAATACATTCTAAAAACCAAAAAGATTCTCCCAGTCAAAAAAAAATTAAACCAAATGTTCGAAAAGTCCTCCTTGCTGGGCTAGACAATATCCGAGTCTACTATAAAAACCCCTTCTAACGTTTACAAGCATGTTAGGGGTGATAATTTGAAAAGCTTCTTCAAAAACAGATAGAAGTCAGTAGGAGCAAGATCGGGAGATCGAGCTGGCCATAAAATAGTTCCCCGTGTACTTATAACCCGATTAGGAAATACATTATCAAGATATTCCCTAACAAGGCCAACATTGTGAGTGGAACAACCATCTTGTTGAAACCATGTTTCACCAAATCTTACACCTAACAACTGCCTAGCAGTTGGAATAATGTGCTGCTGCAGTAGATCCAAGTATCTAGGACCATTCAAATTGCAATTGCCGTTAATAAAAAATGGCCCAATTACGTGTTCCCCTACAATACCCCCCCCCAAACATTTAGTTTTTGGGGATACTGTGTTCTTACGTCAAAATACAAATGCAAATTTTCCCTTGATCAATATCGAACGTGTGTTGGGTTATGACGATTTGACCATTTGACCATCTGCACTTTTTCGGCAACTTCGTAGACATCCATTTTTAGTTTTAAAAATGTATTATTTCAATTAAGAACTTACCTATCTGTTTCTCGAGCAAGGCAGAAATAAAACAAAATAATAAAAACAAAATGAATTTCCAAAAGATAACACTGCAGCGTGCTTCGAATCCACCTCGGTCGTACGGCACGGAGAGTAAATTGGACTTGATTCCCCCTATGTTCGTAGTAGCTTGAAGCGGTCTGTATACTTAGAAAACAAAGAATGTGATAGAAATGTTACATTTTACCCTTGGGAATATTACTAACACGTACCGGAAATAAGTTACATTCTAGATCATACAGGTGATATAAATGTGATAGAAACGTAACGTGAAACATGAGTATAATACGAACACAACGTTTTTTTAAAAGAATTATAGTAATATACCTGGACACTGACTATAATATCCCATATAGCAAATATATATCCCTATTGAATATTGCATGGATATGATTTTGTGATTCATGCAATGCAGTGGATATATATCCACATTAATATCCACCAAATACATTAGTTTCCACTACAGTGCCATACTATTTGAGATTAGTTATAATAACTTTTTGCTGTCTTATGTGTATAATAATATTACTTGCTACATAGAGCACATATTGATTCCAGTGCCATCTACCTACAATAGATGACATTAAACTAAATTATAAATCATGTAAATCGCATTCCTTTCACAAGATAGTAATATTTTCTGCAAACATGCCATAATCATGACAAAAATATTAATAAATGAAGGGAAAATTTAGCGCCCTAATAAATTTACAGAAAAGATTTGTGACGTAGAGAGCAAACTCTTAAAGAACATTCAACAAAAAATTCCTGTCATATTCGCAATAGAATATTCCAAAAATCACTTTGAGGGATTATTCCTACAACATGAATATTTCTCCAATGTTATGTGGGAAATAAAAATTGAAAACAGTTTGACGTTTGAACATTCCCATTTACAGTTTATTGATTTTTAGTGATGTTGACGATATTATTCCAAAAATATAAAGTAGAAGGTCAAATGGTCAAACTGTTGTCATTTTTTATTTTCTCGTAAAAAACCCATGAAATCGATATTGAACACACCAAAGATATTTTCTTTAGTTTCTAAGATTTAAAAAATTGAATTTTTGAAATTTTAAAAGCCAATATCTCGAAAACTAGTAAAGTAACCTTATGATATGGAGTACCATTGGAAAGAGAATTTCAGCGATAATTCAAATATGAAGTCAAAATAAGGAGTTGCTATTTAAGATTTTCAGAATATTTTCCAAACAAAGCATCCCAGAAAAAGGCTACATAGGGGATTTTACTTTTTACGGTAAATGGTAGTTGTCGATGTATCGAAAACAAAAATCTATGTTTTAAAAATTATATATTTTTTTTCTTAAAACCTCTCCCAAATTATTAAAAATTTTAATGACGTTCTATCTAAAACGTCAAAACAAATAAGGTCACTAAAGGACTTTTCATATATCTTTTTAAAAACAAGGTTTTATTTTCTTGAAAATGCGTAATATGTCAATTTAACGGGACTTATTTTTGGTTGGTAAAATTATATTGGATTTATTTACGTTTAATAAATATTTATTGTCTTCAAAATATATAACAATAATTCACATTTTTACGTCAATTAGTGCTCTTATAAAATAAAGTTTTATCGCTTGTCACGCAATCTTGTGGTTAACTTCTAAGTTTTATTATTAATTATCCTAGGACCGTAAGCCATTAAAATCGTGTTGAGATGGTGGTAAAATTATTATTGTTTGTGTGTCGTAGTCAAACAATATTACACACTTATATTAAAATTTTCACTTATAAAAGCTTTTTGTGTTAAAATTGGGTCGATTTCCAAAAACTACACAAAAAAGTAAAATAACATTATTTTTATACAGACCGCTTCAAGCTACTGCGAACATAGGGAGAATCAAGTCCAATTTACTCTCCGTGCCGTACGACCAAGGTGGATTCGAAGCACGCTGCAGTGTTATCTTTTGGAAATTCATTTTGTTTTTATTATTTTGTTTTATTTCTGCCTTGCTCGAGAAACAGATGGGTAAGTTCTTAATTGAAATAATACATTTTTAAAATCAAAAATGGATGTCTACGAAGTTGCCGAAAAAGTGCAGATGGTCAAATGGTCAAATCGTCATAACCCAACACACGTTCGATATTGGTCGAGGGAAAATTTGCATTTGTATTTTGACGTAAGAACACAGTATTCCCAAAAACTAAATGTTTGGGGGGGGGGGGTATTATAGGGAAACACGTAATTGGGCTATTTTTATTAACGGCAATTGCAATTTGAATGGTCCTAGATACTTGGATCTACTGCAGCAGCACATTATTCCAACTGCTAGGCAGTTGTTAGGTGTAAGATTTGGTGAAACATGGTTTCAACAAGATGGTTGTTCCGCTCACAATGTTGGCCTTGTTAGGGAATATCTTGATAATGTATTTCCTAATCGGGTTATAAGTACACGGGGAACTATTTTATGGCCAGCTCGATCTCCCGATCTTGCTCCTAATGACTTCTATCTGTTTTTGAAGAAGCTTTTCAAATTATCACCCCTAACATGCTTGGAAACGTTAGAAGAGGTTTTTATAGTAGGCTCGGATATTGTCTAGCCGAGCAAGGAGGACTTTTCGAACATTTGCTCTAATTTTTTTTTGACTGGGAGAATCTTTTTGGTTTTTAGAATGTATTATTTTATTTTGAGAACTTGCTTTTATTTTGTTTCTCCTTATTATTTTCATTGTAACACGTCGTCACTGATAAATCTGAGCAGTTGACAATAAAACGCTCTTATTTATCAGTGACAAAAAATAAGAAAATTACGTTATAAAAATTTGCGTATTTATTGACCAAATTCCGGTTTCATTGACTACGCTCCACACAGCACCGTGGTTAGAGGCGTACTAAATACCAAAGGAAAGTCATGCATTGGTGATCGCAAGCCTGAGTATTGGTTGCTTTACTGATAGGCGTGCGGTGTCTCTGCATGTACGTACACTGGCAAATTAGACTTCTTCCGCCCTATGTTCGCAGTAGCTTGAAGCAAAGTATAAAAATCCCACGTTATGGAAATATTTTGACGCCGACTTTAAAAAGTTGGATTTTTATATAAAAATAAATATAATCCTATTTTTTACTTTTTCGTGTATTTTTTTGCAGTGGGTAAAATTTTTTAAACGTTTATTTTTTAATTTTTTATTGATTAAAAACTTAATTTCTAGGCTTTTTAGGCTTTTCATTTTTACTTTGTTTAAATATTATGTATATATATATACATATATTTTCAGTATTGTTGTCGTGAAAGTGGTAGTAAATATGTAAAAAAATAATAAAGTTGGAGTCCTACTGTTCAAACAAAAAAATAAAACAAAAAAATAAAACCCATCACCATGGTAAAATGGATCCGGAGAAGTGGCCCGAGTATCCAAAATTTTCGCCTGTGGTGCTACTCCAATTTTTTCTCGCATTTAAATTTTTGCCTGCTGCGCTTTTGCTTTTTTAACTATTTTCTGGGGTATTAATTTTGGTCAAAAGATAAGGCTTAATAGTACATTATAAACCTAGGGACTAAATTGCCGCGGCGAAAGCTACTTACGGTCGGGCTACAATTCGCTAAGGGATTAAACGACACTTTAGTCCAGAGGTTTATATACTATTTTATGAACTTTAGGAAAAAATCTTTGTTAAAATTACGTTATGCCAAGAGCAAGTGCTGTTTGACTTGACTTGCCATAAATCTAATTATAATTTTCCAGGGATTAGTTTTTTTTAATCCCTGAGGGATTAAATTTACTTCTAATCCCTAAGCTGAGGGATTACATATATTTTTAATCCCTTAGGAATTAAATTTTCTTTGAATCCTTTAGGGATTAAAAGTGTCTCTTTATTCTTTAAAAAGAGGGATTAAAAGTACCTATTTAATCCGTGAAGTGCATAAACAAAATTCTTACCTTCCTACACTGAGAAGATATTTTAGCAAAGTGCTGGTGCTATAGCCAGCTAATAAATTAATATGAAAGGTATATTCCAAATGACTCTTTTCATTGCTTACAACATAAGCTTGCAAGTTTGCACTTTTTAACATATAGATTAGTAAATTTCCCCTTAAACAAAGAAAGATTTGAAGCAGAAAAGAATAGGATTAGGAATATAGCTGGCGAAAACGGTTACGACGAAGGCTTAATAAATAAGCTGATAAATAGACATTATTTTCAAAAGACCTTTCGGAATTCTACCATTTTCAGACAAAAAGATACCTGCGACTCAAAATTTGTATCAATTCCTTATAATCCTAATTATACGAAAGGATTACACAAAGTATTTAATAACACCGGTCTTAAATTAGTATATCAATCCGGTAACACAATAAGAAGCTTACTAGGAAATCCCAAGGATAAAACTACAGTTGTAGAAAAAAGCGGAATTTACGAAATTAGTTGCATGGATCGTGACAAAAAATATGTTGGCCAAACGAGACGGTCTATTCAAACACGTTTTAAAGAACACACAAGAAAATACGGAAGAACAGAAAAGTCAAGTGTGGCCGAGCATGCTTTTGAAAACAATCATAGATTCACATTAGATAACCTAAAACTTCTAAAAAGTGTACCAAACAAAAGACTTTTGAATGCATATGAAAGTATGGAAATCATTAAATCCAGAAATAGTTTAAATAAAGATAGAGGACCCATCCCGTTTAGTACCCTTTATTCTTTGGTTGAGGGGAGATAGGATTAAAAATCGTGATCAATCACAATTTATTAGTCTTATCTCCGCCCACTAAAGGATTGTATATAAGATAGAGCGTAGATTAATTTAGTTCATTGTTTATCGTCTCCTGATGATGCTAACGTTGTTAGCGAATCGCGCGTCGAGTGCAAAAAAAGTGTAGTTTTGTTTTGTGGAAAACAATCATAATTTTGTTTTTATATGAATTTTATTACTTTATACGGTTTTTTTATTAGGGCTGCTATAGGCAAAGAGCCAACTTTCCTAGACTATCACGCCTTGCCCCGGCAAACAAGGACGGCAACATTTTCAATCAGCTGTTATTCGTTGTGAGCGGAAAGCCGGCCGGCTTCCCTTCAGTCAGTCGTTGCACGTTGTTCTGTTCAGATTTATCTAATCTAGTGGCCGCTCGTCGATTACCCGGCTCTTATATTTCTACCTGCAGAAAAGTATGTGTATATTCTACGACAACAAATTCATAGAATCGGTTTTAGATGTGTCGATAGATTGTTTTAGTCATCAGAGTGAATCCGTGCAAAAGCTATTGTTTCGGAGACTGTATTTTACCGACCACCTCGTGTTCTTGTAGAACTTAACCTAAAAACTTTGTTGTGTGTGTATAGTAGTATAATAATTGAACTTTTCGTGTGATCTACCTCGCAAAATGTCGACAGGAAAGCGTATCGCAAAGCGCTCGATAATCGGAACACGTGTGTGTGCACCCGGCGAGGATGGAAAGTATTATTCCGGCATAATTCAAGGTGTCACAACACCCGGCAATCTCGATCAAAACAATTGCATTACGCTAACGCCGAGCACTCGGTACGCTGTCAAATTCGATTCCAGACAAGGAAATTTGGGCCGTTCGACAGCCGAGTTTCTCGATTCCGAAATGATCGGACCCGGGTTCCAATCCGTGCTAGGCGTCGAGTTGGTCGGAGGACAAAGGTGTTTCGTTACATTCAACGGTCGTGAGGTCACCGGCGAGGTCCTCAAACATCACATCGAAACCGATGAGGTTATCATCAGAATCCATCCTAGCGGAACTGAGGTGAGTCTTTATTTTTGTCATAAAAAAAAAGATCTATCTTGACCCCCATTTGCAGCCACCTTTTATGTTCAACTATAGAAATTCTCTTGTAAATCTATAACAGCGGAACAAAGCCAGCAAACTCAGAAGGCCGGTAAAAGAACTACGGACTTCACCGATCATTCATTTATTATTTGGCCCTACGAAAGTCCGATGTAGTATCTTTACCTTGGTAAATTGCAAATTTATTGTGTCGGCCCTGTTCCATGCAAAATATTTACTTATACCAGTATCATGTTTGCTATTCTGTTAGTGGTTAGCTCATAGTTTAATTTAGAGTAAGTTTGGGATACTTAGGTGCAGTTTAAATTTAGTTTGTGAATAAAAATTGATATTTCCTATATTACTACAACTACTACTACTTTGAGTCTTTTGCTGCCGGTATTATTGTTCAGAGATTTTTGATTTTTCGTACTTCCCGGATATGCATTTTGTCGCGTCGGCAATTCATCTGCGGTCGACCGGCGGCCAAAAATTCTGATGGTCCGATGTCGTTTACTGACGTGCCGATCTCGAGGGCTGTGGCGACTGTGACGTACGTCCGACATCAGACCGCGTCCACTGTGTTTGCTGGGCATCATCATTGAGTAAACATTACCATTGGTTTGGGTAAACAGGCCGTGTAACCGATAAAAAAGCGCTGCAAACGGGGTTCGAGATTTTCGTTTTGTTTTGCCTTGGTTTTCCCATTTATCAGTGCCACACTCAGCAATTCATTGTGGGGGATGTTTAGGAGTAAAAATTTTGCAAATCCAATTTTTTTAAAATAATATTATTTAGCTAAAAAAATGTTCTATACCCATACAGCCACAGTACGTACTATGTACGTCCCGAGGTACGTCTTGTGTACGTACATTTCAGGTACGTACAATTTAGGTCCTAGGCGGGACCAAAACTGGACGTAAATTGACAGCAAGTGAGCTTGGGGTCAGGCAAGGATATTTCACCCGTAATTTAAAAAAAGTGTTGGACACACCGGAAATTGAACCCGAGTCTCCCGGGTGAGACACAAATGCTCTACCACTAGACCACCATCTATACATAGAAAACTCTGCCAAAATAGTGATGTACGTTATAACGGTTTTTACTTGTCTGTCGTCCCGCTCTTATAACGTCTACGCTTATGTGTAGTGTACGTACTATGTACGTACACGTTTGTACGTACATAGTACGTCCGTTATTGGTCCCGGGACGTACCGACGTAAAATGGACGTAAAATGTACGTCCCTGGGACGAAGTGTTGCCATAGTACAAACAAATCGTTTTTCCATAAGCCGTAATGTTAACAAAAAAATTAAATTTCCCAAAAACGACATATTAAAATTCTAGAGAGAGAAGGCACTATCTACAGTAGTAATAGTAAGTGCGTAAGAGATAGTGGATCCGGCCTAGTCGTGACAGTTCTTTAGACAAGCAATATTGTTAGACCAGAGATGTCAAATGTCACCAGAAGCATTGGCGCAATGAGGGGGAGGTTTGTGGTTAACCCCCCCCCCAAGAAGTCTGATTATGGTAACATTTTTACTTCAAATTAAGTTTTTTTAATCCCTAACCCCCCCCCCCCTCGAC
This sequence comes from Oxystoma pomonae, assembly GCA_963921995.1. Taxonomy (NCBI): domain Eukaryota; kingdom Metazoa; phylum Arthropoda; class Insecta; order Coleoptera; family Brentidae; genus Oxystoma; species Oxystoma pomonae. The sequence goes on along the minus strand of OY998166.1, from coordinate 113,658,800 downwards.
GTCAATTCCTGGGTGCGCTACTGCCAGAAGCCATATTTAGTTGTTTGAATATTTAACTATGTGTAGCACCTTTAATTGTTCATAATAGGTACGTACATAGTACATACGCTTGTGTACATCCGTGGTATGTACGCTTATGTACGTCCAGTGTACGTCTGTAATTGCATGTTTGAGAGGTAGCCCTAAAATGTACGTACATAGTGTACATACTATGTACATACTCTTTTGTACGTACATAGTACGTCTGTAATTGGTCCCGGGACGTACCGACGTAAAATGGACATAAAATGTACGTCCCTGGGCTGGAAGTGTGTATGGGTAGTAAACTATTTTGCCCCCCTCCCTTCCTCATTGCGCCACTGCATCAATTAAGCATAAAGTTTTTAATGGGATAAAAAAAAGTTGACGGTTTTTTAAAAAAACTGTATACACAACTTATTTAAAGTAATATATGTCTTTAATGGCCATCAGTTGGAACGCAGTATTAAGGAACCTTTAAGCTAACTGACAATTAGAATAGAGACTAATTTAATCATCACTTAACTTTAAGGAATCCTTAATTACGTCGGTGTAACTGGCCAAAAAAAGATTAAGAATCGAGGTAAAAATGAAATTCAAAACTTTTTAATAAATAATTAAGTAACCTGACACAAATTTAGGAAGAAATTAATGAACAAGATGCAAAAAAACGGACTTCTTTGTTTAAATTGATGCAAATTCCAAATATGGTTGCCACTCGGGTTACCATCATATTGCCCCTAGTTTTGGGTATGATGACCTTTTACCAGTAGGCAGCATCAACAAAAGAAACCGAAATGAAACCATTGCAGTTGAGAGAATCATGTTTAGTTATAGCATCCCTGAGAGGAACTAGAGAGAGCTTCTCGATTCAAAAGAACAGGTTTCTGTGAGCTCAAACCTTGAAAATAATGCGTTTGTGCCTGGTCATCGGTCCTTAGATCCCTTGCTGAGTTCGCCGGCCGGCCGGCGCGTTAGTAAAAATGACTAACAGTTCAAATTTTCTACTATATTTTACCTTTTTCCCGTATTTCCTATGGATTTTTAGTATTTCTTATTTATTTTGACTATACTGGGTGTTCCAAATTCGGTGTTTATTACATTTAAAGTTGCACAAATAGAGACTGCTTTTTTAAAAAAAATAGTCCATATTTTAGGAGAAAATGCACTAAAACTAATTTATTTTGTCAGGTTTCAAAATACCAAATGGTGAATACGCCAAAAATTTGGCACATAATAGCTTCATTTTCTGCGTTTGAGGTTATAAAGTTGGTGATTTTTTACACCTCCTCTGGGGGGTGGTTTAAATTTATCGCCCACAGAAAGGATTGTTTTGTGGCAATATTTTTCCTAAATAACCGTTTTTACAAGAATAAATTTACCTTATTTATAATATCCCAAGTTGTTCATTAATTAATAATACACCTCCAATTTTGTCCAGAAAAACGCTATATTTCGAAGCCGTTTTTTCAGCACAAAAAATATTGTTGTGAGGGCACTACGAGGCAAAACAAACATAAGTAAAAATCACTGATTATGCACAAATAAATACAAAATAAAAAACATTAAGGTTATTTAAAAGCTCGGTCAAGACAATTTTCCTTACTCAAAGCCCACTCATTTCAAAGCTGTAGCTTTCATCAGTGGAGGTTGGTGCAAGCCAAGATGCAAGCAGAAGTAAGAGATCCGAACTCGCTGTTTGTGATTTGAACGCAGCTAATATTTTGAAACTGACATTTCGACACCCTGGTAAAAAAACCGCATAGGATCTCATGAAAGTTGGTGAAATTTTATGCTGTTTTATCGGGTTTTATAAGATTCTACGAGCCAGGCTGTTTTGGTCGTACAAACTGATAGAAAAAATCTGTACTTTATGATATTTGGTTTGGTTTTTACAAGTGTGTTTCACATACCGCATAGAAAACATATCAAACCTGATAAAACATGATAAAATCTCATCAAACTTTTCTAAGAGATATGACGTGGTTTTTTTGGCAGGGCAGTGACAGAAATGTAAACAAAACTTGCATATTTAATACATTTCATAAGTAAAAACACCTTTTAAATAAATACAAAATTCACAAGGTCAAGTTTGAATTAGAGTGACGTATAACCCTAATTGTAGTTTGTTCTACAGAGTGTTTACTATTTACACCCCGCTTGGGTTTAAATTTTTTTAATTTTCTTTCCTTCTGAATTGAAACTTTCTTTTTAAATCCAACAAAAGATTGTGTTAAGATGATTATTTAATAAACAAATTTATTAAAATTCTTCTTGTAAATCAATCTATGCCCAAAACTCAAGAAGGGTTGGTTTAAAATAAAACCAAAAATTTCACTTAAACTTAGGGCTGTTCTAAAGTAGACTAAACCCCTTTAGTAAATCCCACCGTAAGTGTCTATTTTGTTTGTCAGCGAAACATACCAACTGCTTTGTTTGAGTTTGAAGCCGGCGCGCGAATCGCATCACACAATTCACACAGGTTGTTTTTATTGATTCATTAGGGTTTTCTTTGTTTGAGCCGTTCGGTATCTTATCATTGAGTAATGAAAACAAAGACTATTTTTTTTTTAGTTCATATAGTTTTTCATAAATTGGTTTATCAATTAATTTTTATTTGGGATTATAAAGTGCAGGTGTCTTTTTATAAAATAGATAATTTCCATTGACATTGATAAATGGAATAAAAATTGATATGGTGGTGAAAAGGAAACAAATTTGAGGTTTTTTGGATGGTTATTTAACTATTTAAATTAAAATTTAAATTATTATTAAAAATTTCAAGTCAGTATGTTTTGAAGAATTCGCTGTCCTTTATTTTACTCAATTTTAAAAAGTTCATTGCTAAATTAATTAATCCTGCAGAAAAGAGTGTCTTGCACAGAAGCATTCGAGGAAGCATTTTCCAAAGCTGTGGTTTTTCTTACATTTGAAAGATGGTGATGGAAGAACTGTATTATTTCCAAGAAATAAACTAAGTTCCTAAAAAGTGTGAATTGACACTTGCAAAAATGTCTATTGGTCCTTCACAAAAAGTCTAAAGGCGCATTTACACAGACAAACTTTCCTTTGATGTTGAAATGCCGACAAACATTTACACGAGTCTCTTGAGCAAAATGTTCAAAAAAAAGTTCGAGCAAAATCTCGTACAAAAAGACTCATGGAAATTTTGGAGAGAATGTTAAGCAAAATTTGTTTGAAGAAATGTTGGTATAGAAATTTCTTACAAATTTAAATTTTATAGTTTTATGGGAATTCACTGAACTTAACTGAAATTAGAAAGACGTTTTAAAACAAGGTATTTTTAATTAAGTGCTTTCCGACGGAAAAACGATTTGATGTCGAAATTCACATTTTACCTCATAAGCAACTTCGATTGACCTGTTTTTTATAGGGGATATGCCAGTATACTTGTAACTTTTTTGGGGTTGTAAAAAAAACGAGAATAAAAAATAAATAATATAATAATAATAAAATAATATCTCTTTATTTTACTTCCTAGTTTAAAACACAATACAATAATAATTAAGTCAAATGAAAAAACCTATATACATTTTATTAAATCTCAAATATATGAACAAAAGTACGTTCGGTCTAAATAATACCCGTTTATTACCCACTTTTACAACCCTTTGATCCGGACCCTTTTCTAAGAAAATATAATTTAGCAGTAATAGGCTAGACTACTGAATCGGAATGTTGCTCCTTTGCATATTGTTTGTTCAGTGTCAGTAATCGACCTTGATTATTACATTAAATTGACAGTAAGTATCTATCTTCAGCATTTTCATGAACCTTTTGCTTTTTTAAGCAACCGTTGGGGACTTAAACTAACTAGGTAAATCTGGTGTGAGGAATTAAAAAAAAAACAATCAAAGCTAAGGGTAAAGTAAAGTTACAAAAATATGCTTAAAAAAAAATCCCCTCCCCACCACTACCGATATTTGAAAAACTCAAATTTTTTGGAAAAGAAAAATTTTCCTTGGTTGTTTTTTGAATTTAGGAAAAAACCCTTGGAAATAAAAAAAAACTAACAAGAAAATCCCAAAAAAGCCCCGGGCAAAAAAATCCGGGAAAAACCCTAAGAAAAAAATATTATAAATAACCCTAATCCCTGTGACAAAACTGATAGCCAAGAATAATGTTTCTCTTGCCGTCGTCTTTTTTTCACAAAAATTTAAAATAAAAGTTGGTGTTAAATTTTATTTATTCTCATCTTTAAAAATATGTTTCCAAAACAGACAGCAATAATTTGCTCAAAAATTTACCCGAACAAAATGTTCAACGAAAAGCTCACAAAAATGTTCACGCAAAAAATTTTAGATCTTTTGCACGAGCTTTTGTTTGAGCATGTTCGTCTGTGTAATTGCGCCTTAACATGCGCCATTATTAATTTCTGTAGAGACCTATTAAGAAAGGCAATGCACTCTGTTATCTAAACTTACATTAAAAAAACATAAGTCATTATAACATCACTTAAGCCATCTTTAGAAACCAGCTGCTGATTAAAAATCGCTTTTCAAAGTGGCACCAAAAACATAACTTAAATACATCAATTTTCGAAAAGTAGGTAGGTATGTCTGTCTAAATTCTTTAATTAAATGACAGAGCCAATATATCGAAAATTAAAGGAATCATTAATAAGCTCAACAAACAAATAAAATGCTTAAATGATTTTGAATTGAAAAAAACCTTCGAATAAGGCCATCTGTGCAATAAAAATGATTGCCAAAATTAAAATTATAATCAAGGTTTTTTTTGTTGCAAAAAGTGCAGAAAACCGTTTTGAAATAACAATGCTTTTAAGATCCAAGGTTATCTTCTTGTTTCTACCCTGCCTTACCATAAAACAAAAATAGAAAAATGGAAGGATAATACTTTGCATTTGGAGATCTAATAGATCAAGTTATATACCAGAAGTTGAAAACTACATAAAAATAAGGACAAAATGAAGTTACCCTTGAACATTTAGTTTTAAATCATTTTTTTTTACAAAAAATGTTTGCGCAAAAGCCTCTATATACAGTATTTTTCATCCGAAGTTTATATTTAATTTAATTAATTAATTAATTTCACATTTCTCTTAAGGGGGTCATAACTAATTAAAGAAAAATATGAAGGAAAAAAAACATTTTAAAGGGATTTAGCTAGGGTGAAAAACACTTGATTGACGCCAAAATAACCCAAATAAACAAAAATAAAACAAAAAAGCTTAGACCTAAACACTAAACTAATGGTTTAGTGGGTAACGGCTCTGCGGTAACTGTAGTAGGTGTACGTGTAAGTCAAAAGGTGTTTTGAACATGTGTTTTTATTTGTCAAACCCAAATTTTGATCTTTGTTTGCGGATACTCAGTGGGGAGCGATTGCCCCCCTCAATTGACGCCGCTGTCCGAGGGTTTATACGTCCTTTATTAAATGTCATTAAATATATGTCAGTTTAAATAAAAAACAAATAAAACAACTAATTTAGCAACAACTAATTTTTCGGTAAAACCAGGGTTGAGTATTTTATAGTATTTATACCAATCCTAAAAACGTTTTTAAAGTGCTAAACCACTTTCTTAAATCGCTTTAAAATAAAATCGATTTAGTGCGTAAAACGGTTTTAGTGGTGTTTATACGAAAACATTTTCAAACTGTTCTTATATAAAAGCGCTTTAAGAGGCCCGTATAAACATAGTAAGTGTCAAAAAGTGCAACCAATGAAAAATAAAACGGATGCGTGTAAAACCAGGTTTACTGGTGGCACAATTGTAAGGTATTTTTAAATAATTTAATGTAAATAAATGCTCTTTCCGCCAAAATTTCTGTCAGAAAAAAAACCTAACCTAAAAACTTCACATGTGACAACAGCAACAATCTAGGGCGTTTGGATTTGTGTCAACTTTAAAACCTGGTTTTGTTCAGTGGGTCATTGAGGTTTTGAGGTTAGGTTTTGTCTAAAGTCTAACAGTGAGATTTACTAAGATCTAAAATGGTACCCCCTACAGGTCTAAATATTTACAACTAAATTTTAAAACCAATTTTCAAAAAACACTTACCCATACAGGAAAGACACAAAGTTATTGATTATTGCTTTTTTCTCAAAATATACCATATTTTAGGAGAAAATGCCCTAAAACTACTTTTTTTTACAGGTTTCAAAATGGCAAGTGGTGAATACGCCAAAAATTTGGCATATAATAGCTTCATTATCTGTGTTTGAGGGTATAAAATTGGTGATATTTTAGATCACCTCTGGGGGGTAGTTTAAATTTATAGCGCTCAGAAAGGATTCTTTTGTGGCAATTGGTAATAAGTAGGTTTATAATTTCCTAAGTAACCGTTTTTACAAGGATTAATTTACCTTATTTAATATCTCAAGTTGTTCATTAACCAATAAAACTCCTCCAATTTTGTCCAGGAAAACGCCATATTTTTAACCCGTTTTCAGCACAAAAAATATATTTATGAGGGCACTACGAGGCAAAACAAACATAAGTAAAGGTCACTGATTATGCACGAAAAATATACCAAACAAAAAACCTAAAACAATTATATTAATTTATTTACAAACTGAAATTAAAATATTGAGGTTATCTAAAAGCTCAGTCAAGAAAACTTTCCTTACTCAAAGCCTACTCATTTCAAAGCTGTAGCTTTCATCAGTAGAAGTTGGTGCAAGGCAAGGTACAAGCAGAGTTAAGAGATCCGAACTCGCTGTTTGTGATTTGAACGCAGCTAATATTTTCAAACTGAACTTTCGACAGTGACAGAAATTTAAACAAAACTTGCATTTAAGTTTTTTAATGCATTTCATAAATAAGAACACCTTTTAAATAAATACAAAATTAATCTACTCCTTATTTTATTATCACCCATCTAAATCATTGTGTGACATCAAGAATTAATTGGAAAAATTAATTAACAAGGTCAAGTTTGAATTAGAGTGACATATAACCCTAATTGTAGTTTGTTCTACAGAGTGTTTACTATTTAAAGCCCGCGTGGGTTTAAATTTTTTTAATTTTCTTTCCTTCTAAATTGAAGCTTTCTTTTTAAATCCAACAAAAGATTGTGTTAAGATGATTATTTAATAAACAAATTTATGAAAATCCTTCTTGTAAATCAATGTATGCCCAAAACTCAAGGAGGGTTGGTTTAAAATGCTTAAAACCAAAAATTTCACCTAAACTTAGGACCGTTCTAAAATAGACCAAACCCTTGAACCCTTGAAATGGAAAATATAACATATTATTGGGAATGGATATCCCGAGAAGGAAACCACCCATGGCATTACTGGCGATACATGTACAAATTTTGGGTCAGTTGTTACCCCCTTGGGATATCCCATCCGACCAATTTAAAAAATTAGGGATAACGATGCGATTGACAGTTCCAAAGCCAAAAAGGCATAACAGTTGAAGAAACATCACTTTTTCCATGTTTTTACACAAGGGGTTGACAACGGCTTTTCAAAATGGCTTATTTTATTGTTGTTTTCATGGCAATCATTTTCTTACATTTTTTTAAAAATTTTGAGTAATTTACGCTAACCAGTGAATTTAAAATTAAAAATAAAGACAATATATTACAATTCGTTTATTCTGACACAAAGTTGTTCTTTGCAGAAAATACTTACTGTTTGTGGAATTATTATACAATCTGCGAAGCAGAACAACTCCAGAAGTTGAAATTGAGCAATTTATTGGATATTTTAGAGAAAAGACTCAAAAAACCCAAGAAATTCCAACTTTAAAAAGTAAACAACACAAAAGAAAAAGTAAACAAAAATGTAGGTAATACGTCAAGTTAGACCAGAGATCAAATTTACCCAGATTAATCAGATTGCTTCATCCATCCCCTATATGTTCTATTTCCCCTGATAAAACTAAACGGTTTTAAATTTAAAAAAATTTGGACAAAGACAAGCTAGAGTAAATGTTTGTTAATAATTAGATAGTACCTACATATTATTATGTAAAAAAAAGAAATATACAGCAATTAAAAAAATGCACGTGGAAAGAATTATGGTGCATATATATTATAAAAAACGGCGTGACAAAAGTAACTGTTACTGGGTTTTAATTTTTTCTAATACTAATAAACCAGATGTTGTAACCACAAATGATGCAAAATTGTCTTATTATCGTAAGCATTATTGTTTACACATTATTACAATATTGTTTTGTTCTTTGGTGTAAATAAGTTATTTTATTATGATGATGCCATGGATAATTCTTTGACGTCTATTATCTAATTGACTTTTTTAATTTAATTTTCTTTTGGGCAGTAAATGAATGCAAAAATTACGAATTTTGACCATATTCGAGTCCGAACAAAATATGTAGGTGCTAAAAAAACACTAAAATAAATGGTTTATAAAATATAAAGTAAGAAAATCAGATACCTGAAAGAAACAAAAATTTATTATCAATTTCTAATGAATTTGTTCGTGCTAAACAAAGGACACATCGACGATATAAGTACTTTGTTTTATTATCTAGCTCAATGACCTAAATTTTCTGATTAAACTGGTATTATCTATCATTCTAATGAATATATAACGCATTATACTAAATGTTTTGTTCTTTGTGATAGTATAGTGAATGTTCTATGAGCCAATCAATTAATAATAGTTGAAAAAAATCTTTTTTATATGATAATGATACATCCAAATAGGGTTGAGCTCCAATTCTCTCTACAACCCATTTTCACTGACTGTTTACATCATTGAGAACAGGGACAACATGCAAGAAGTTCGTGCATGCAATTGAACAGGCCAGATCATTTTTTATCAAAAGGAAATCAGTGTTGTGTAGTTGTGATCTTGATACCACTTTGCGAATTCGTGTGCTTCGGTTTTACGTTTTTAGTATCTTCCATGTGCAATAAGTTAAAATACTAAGGATATCTTGGATGGACAGGGTAACTAATTTGGATGTTTTGCTTAGAATAAATAAAGATCTTGAAGTTTTATTTACCATCAAAAAACGAAAACTTGAATATTTTTCGTGAAATTAGGAAACAGCATGCCCCCCAGATAGAAATAAATTATTTTTTCTGTCTTTACTACCCTTTTCCAAAAATGTATGCATCTCTTTTTAGATCCATCCTCGGATCCATCATGCCAATATGGTATGGGGGACTATAAAATCGTGAAATTTTGACTTTTTAATTTTATCAAGAATGAGTTACTAAGGTTCCAAAACACCTTCATCAACGAAAAAAAAAAGTTGTCTGTTGTCTGTCTGTATACACGATAACTCAAGAACCATGAACTGATTAACTTTAGGATAGGGTGGTGGGGGATTGAAGGGGGGAAAAGGGCGATAAATTGTAACTTTGGAACAAAGGCAAGAAGTCATATACGGTTTTCAGATTTAAGTTTCCATGAATATGTACTACAAATTTTGTTATAAAGTGCAAATTCGTGGGCGCTTTAGTTTCCGAGTTATTTGAAAAAACGTTAAAATATATTAAAAAAATCATAACTTCAGAAGTAAAGCAGCTATTGATATGCGGTTTTCAGATTTTGGTTTTCGTAAATATTACCCAGAAATTTTGTTATAAGGTTCAAATCTTTATGGTGGACTATCCGTGCTTTCTAGAACCAATTTTTATAAGATAACTAACAATTTTATTGCTATCGTACACGAATTTAGAAAAAGAGAGTTATATATTTTAACAATACATATATTTGGTAGTTGTTGGTGGCAGTATATATATATATATACTCAATTGCAGCTGTTGTGTGTTTTTTTAGACGACTCATTTAACCTTTTATGTAATCGTTTGAAATGAAAATCTGAAATAGGACACGTGTTGTACCTAAAAAGTCGCTGCCAAACTAAAATGCAAGTGGAATGCAGTTTTAAGCATGTTTGCTATTCATTTTTTTGCTTACTTCATGGTCTGGAAAATTTCGATTTGGCTGTCTTATTGCATTAAGTTAATCATTTTTGGCAATTGATATGAGCTGTGTCGTCATTCGCAGCTCACCGCGATATACTTGCTGAAAAAAATTAATTTAGATGTCGAATGACTCGAAAGTGTTTAAAAAACAAAACGCTAAATTCAAGTGCCAAGTTTTTCTGATTCACAATAGGTTCCAAAATATTTAGCTATTCAACAACGACAACAAAATACGTCATTGTTAATAACGCAGCGTATCCGAATCCCTGTCGAATCTATGTTCTAAAAATATCCCGTTGTTTTGTCCTTCTATCGCCGGCCTTGTTGCATTCATTGAAAGATCAGGTTGGGTAAGAGAGTGCGCAGGAGTATTATTGACATCGCATGCACACTCTAGGATCAAATGGGAAAGTTTTCGGCATCGGATGGTCCGAATGTAGCCAGAACTAAATGGCTCTTAGGCAAGACCCGAAAGGACCTTGGACTGCTGACAGGGATGCTGACTGGGCACAATCGGCTGAACAAACATCTGTTTAAGGTTACAGGCTAACTATCTACTGCCCCTATCTGATTTTTTTAAAGTTTAAAATGCGGCATGCAGCTGCATGTACAGTCCCACCATCCATTAGTAATATCGCATCCTAAGCACCGCGGCACTTACCTACTGAAGGACATAATATCTTCATATGAAACTATCCATGAGGATGGTTTTCTCCTCGGTTTTCTCAAGGCTGGCAATCTTTGATGGTTTCCGTTGGTGTAGAAAAAGTTCAAGGAGCTCAAATGAAATACCTGTTACTTATCAAGTTGGCTTTGGAAACAAAAGTTTCCTTGTTTCCTAGGTTTCAATTTGACATATAATTTATGTTTTATCTATTACAAATTAATATATAGGAAAATATATATTTATAATTTGGTTGTACAAATGCCGAAAGTTGAAATATTGCGAATCTTTAAACACCAAGATATATCCAGGAGAACCATTTATCGAACCATAATGGTATGCGAACGGGGTATTCCTTGTATGAATCTCTCGAAAAGTGGAAGACCAAGGATTTTCACCTCCCCCCTCAGTGCAACAGAGTGGTAAGGTTGGCTAAAAGCAAGGTCGGTGTGTCTGTAAGGAAGCTAGCGAGAATAAAACAAACTTCAAAAAATACTATTTAAAGAATTTTTGCCAGATATGGTCAAAAATACCGCAAAAGGCAAAAATGTCCAAAATACACCCCTAATCAGCTTGCCCGGATACCTCGATGCTGTCTTTCTCTTTGACGTGTTCATTTTGCCAGTGGCGTAGCCAGAAATCGACTCTGGGGGGGGGGTTTCATCATTTAATAAAAATCAACTGCCTACATATCGCAAATTTTTAAAAATTAGGTAGGTGCCTATTGCTTGAGCTCTTGAACTTAAGGGAGGGGAGAGGGGCGGTTTAATAGGTGTTGCGTTACTGTATACGCAGAAAATAATACTTATTTTTAAAAGCAAGCCTCTTCTGGCCTCATTTGCAGATTTTTTTAAAAATTACACTAAAATGCTATTTTTTACGCGTTTTAAATGTCACAAAATTGTAATAATATTTAATATTGCTATAGCGCCGAAGGCGAATATTTTGTCAAAAAAATTGTTTTTTTTTTTGTGGTGGGTTGCGGTGGTTATATAGATTTGTGGCCAAATCATAAATGCGCCGCAGATGAAAATTTTAAGAAAAATTATACTAAGAATACCATTTACGACACGCTTTGAAAAATTGTAGCAATAAATGACGTCATAGCACCGCAGGCAAAATTTTTAAAATTTAATACACACCAAGCACACGTCACAAAGCAAAGTAAAGGGTCAAAAAAGTGGGGACCTATAGCTCTACTTGGGGCACCTGATCATGATTAATTTATTGTAGATTGGGTTGAACCTCCTGGGGGGGGGGTTTAACCCCCAAAACCACCCTCCTCTGGCTACGCCACTGATTTTGCGAACAAAAAATCTATCGTAATGGACGATAAAATAGAGGAGGCTCCGGACAACGTAAGATTCAAAGAAAAAATTCGCCGACAAAAAGCGTGGGGTGCAATTTCCGAAAGGGGTATAGCAAGACCGAGGCAAGACCATATATAGGTCATGTAAGGGGCGAAGCATTAACCATCAGAGGTTACATTGATAACTGCCTAGTGAAACTCGATGAGTTTATTCAAGAACATCATCTGGTTTCTGGCCATTATGTCAGGGAAAGGCAAAATATGTACCAAAAAATTCTTGAAGATTTTTGGGCCCATTTGGCAAGGGAAGTGTACACCGAAGTCTGGACTCCTCAAAATGAAGGCCAACTGCGCCGCAGAATTTTAAACAAGTGCAGAGAAGTTAATATTGTCACCGCCCACACCCGGCTTGTTGAAGAACACAGACTGCTGCATATATTAAAGTAGTTGAGTATGAGTTTTTATTTTGTGCCAAAAGTTATGGGTCACCCGTCATATGAAATATCTTTGATATTTAAAGTTTAGTAACTTAACTTTGGCTACGTACAGGCCCCACTGTGCGTCGGTAGCAGCCTACACGCTAAAAAGCGAGAGAGTGGATAGAAAGCAGGAAAAGCGCGAGATTGCATTCGGCTGTTGCCATTGTAAAATGAGGCGTCCTAGAAACCCGGGCTACACGCGTGTCGACCCGATTCGGTATCGACCTGTGACCTACTTATTTGGGCAACACGTGCCGAATGCAACGTCGCCAAATCAACTTTACGCTGTGGCGTTAAACGAGCTCTAATATAAAATGAACAATCAAAGATCTATGGTAAAATGAATCCTTTTCTCGTTTGCCTTCTTGTAATAAAGTTAATTTATTGTAACCTGATGGTGGTCATTTTAGTTTGACATCGCACCTGCGTCATATGACGTACATATGGGGGTTTTGTTGATGAGGAAAAAGATTCTGTCTTCGATATTATCTAGTTTTTGTGGTTTCAAATTTAGGAGGAGGAGAGCTCGGAAGAGAGCAAAAGCGCCCTAAAACTTGGATTTTCCAAAAGTTTTTTTATATTTTATTTTTATGGTTCATGAGTTATAAAAATAAAATAAAAAAACTTCTTCTTAAAATATTTTAATTGTATTTGTCCTTAAATGTTAGTGATATTTCGACTTGCTTTTAACCTGTTAAAACAAAACCTAGAGTTCATTAATCTGTAAACAAAACAACTTCAAGAGTATAATGCAAACAAAAGCTTTCGCATTCACCGAGCCTTTTTATGTATTGGAATCTAACAAAATTGACAATTAGCTCTGATGATGGCCTAAGGCTCCACTTTTCAAGAATATTTTGTTTTATGTGTTTAATTTATTTTTGTAGCATTTTTAATTCATAGCAGTTAATTAAATACGACTTGATTGTTTTGAATTGTATGTATCTGTGTAGCTTTCAGTTACCTACGCGAGAGTTAACCAGCTTGAACAGTTATACAAGCTGGTCGTTGTGGTTACATGCCCATTAGAAACTTCTTATATGCGTGTTAGATGCAGAAGATTTTCAGTTAATAAAAAGAGAAAACGACTTGTTCTGTGATAGTGAGAATTAATGCCATATAAGGTGTTTGCCTAACAAAATAGCCATTTAAGTTAACCTTGTAAAAAGCCAAATGCTGAAATCTGCTTTATTTTTGATTGAAATGCATTTTGGATGGAGTTGACACAGATCACATTTCTCTGTGTATGTCTTTATGGTACTTTTGTACCCATACAACTTTCTTTGTTTGCATTTCCTTCGCGCGTTTTGCCGAAACAAGAACCCCAAAAGACAACACCGCAAGTTTAATCCCCCATACTGCAAACTGCATTCTCCCCCTTCCTAACTCTCGGATTGGAGAAAAGTTACTATAGGGGAAAAGTTCTTCGGGGATTCTTGGGAAGTCGAAGAAGAGACATATTTCCAGCAAAAGGCAGAAATTAAACATATACTTTAGCTATTTGATAGGTAAGCTTATAATGTGATTAGTAATAAAGCTTTGCCAACAAAAATGTCATACATAATTACTACTGAAAATTATTATAGTAAAAACATCAATTCTGACGATGTAACAAACTGTTGTTGGCATATAGTAATAGCTTTATTGATTAAGAAATCGCAGTTCTTTGACTACACAAAAACACATCATAAAAATTGGACGAGCAATAAGTATATATCAACTCAATGCTTCTTAAAGATTCTACAAGATGACGACGTAGGCGCCAAAGATAATTTAATAACCACCGTTGCATCATGCGTTATTAATGACATCATTGCGGAAACTTGTTGAATTTAGAGAAGACCAAATTAATTAAAGCGAAATCAAGTCAAGGCAATTGTTATTAAAGATTTAAAAAAATAGTTTTGAGTATTTTACACAAAGTTTTGTAACCTCAGCGTATTTGTTTGCAGGTGGTTTCAGTTCTTCTATCATTTGACAGAAACTACCTACTTTGGTGTCCGCAATATGAATTCAACCGTTGCCAATTGCATTTTCTTTTGCATCGCAGAACACAGTACATATTTACCTTTTAACCTTTGTATTCGTGATTTCTCCTTGCGATTAGAAGCTGCATAGTCATCAGAAATACATGATAATATCCCACGTTCGCGCATACACAATAACTGGATCTATTGCGAGTAATTTTTGTTCAGGAAGAAACAAAATCCTTGAGATTATTGGAAGTGCGAGAGGTGCAGGATTTTTGACAATCAGAGACATGATTTCATATAGATTGTGTGTTGAAGATTTATCTTGTGAATATCAAATTACGCCAGACACTTTATCTCAACAATCAAGCTTTCACTGTCGCATGTTAGGTTCGTTTTAGAAGCTATCAATCTTCGTTTCTCAAAGTTATGTCACTGTATCATTCTATTGTGAAGAACGAAGCGTGTTATGACATTGAAGAACTGAACAAGACAAATAGCGCTCATTTAAAAACAATAGACTAAGCGTAATAATAATAGGCAAAGGTTGAGCGCGTTGCAAAACCGGGCGTAATAGAAATTGCAAGTGATTAAGATAAGCATACTGATGGATTCAAATCAAGCAGGCCTTCCGACCCGCTTTATAGTTTACTATAAGCGATACATGCTAGATTGTGTCCTACTTTGGACATGAATATGGGTAATGTTCCAAGTGGTGAATGTTGTTGCGCTAAACTAGCTTGGTGTTACGAAACCGTTTCGCAAGGATTTACCAGTACTTGCTCTTAAGGTCGTTCATATATGTCAGTTTTACTTACCTT
The DNA here is from genome assembly GCA_963921995.1 of Oxystoma pomonae. NCBI lineage: Eukaryota > Metazoa > Arthropoda > Insecta > Coleoptera > Brentidae > Oxystoma > Oxystoma pomonae. Next base: position 113,643,642 of record OY998166.1, on the reverse strand, counting down.
TCTCTTCGATGTAACACTTAATAACATAATTAGCATGTGAATTTTTTCTTGTTGATTACTCTCGTTTTACTTAAGATAACATTGTTTTTAATTCGCTCTCACTGGGTGAAAGTTTATTTGGAAATTTGAATTTACAATTCTTAATTCACGGCTAAGCCAAGACGAACCTAGTCGAAGATAAGTCCTAGAAATCTTCTGCATAGGGTCCACCTAAAGCTATGCAACAGCCTGAATCAAGTTTATTTTCAGATCCAATTAAATCAGTTAAACAAAGTTAAGCAACCCAAATTCTTCACACAAAAAATATTACTTATGACATTTCAACGCATCGCAATAAATATGTTTTGTAACGGTCCTTACCAAAAAACCTAATGACTCACTCGGTATATCAAGTAAAATGACTTTTGCATTACAGGCTGACCTACATATTTTAGTGGACAGTTAAGTGGATCCACTTGTAAGTAAACAATATATTTGGGCAAGTGGTTGATGCACCTAAAAATTTTTACGGCTTTATTTTATTGGATATTATGCCGAGATTTATGTGATGTGGAATTTTAGGCGTTTTTAATCTTTCAGTTCTATTCTGAACGATCTAAATTGTTGTCCTGATTTTCTCCTTTAAAACATCACAATCTTTCGCTTACAAAAATTATGTTTTGACGCAGTGTTCTAATTTCGATTCTATCTTGCTTAATTCGGCGCCATTTTACAGTTTCAACCTTGATGCGCATTTGAAATTGACACGTGTTGGCGTTGGTTGTTGCATTTATTATGCAATGATGTTCTAACTCGCCGACATTTTTTAATTTAAAAACATTCATTGCATAACGCGTCAAGGCTAGAACAATTGACTAAAAAGGTAGAAAGCTTTTCGTGATGTTTTTGATTGATAGACATAGACACCTGATGGCTGGGATTCTCTAGTTTAGTTTTTAAACCCTCACAATGTTATATATATATATATATGATGCTGTGTCTGCAGGTCAGGCAGAGGGTTTACCTTCAATAAAGATTTGTTGCATCTTAGCTTCGGTATTTCGATTTATCATTGGTTTTTTGTATTTCCTTAACACAGGGTTTTACTTGAGCTCTTGGTTAACTTTGTTACTATATTACTTCTACAATTCCTATCAGTTGTAACAGTAACTCACTAAATGTTACGGCGTTAAGGCGAATCCTAATTAATTTTGTACCCCCACCTAACCAATTTATCTGTGCACTTCGACGCCATACGATTTTTGCCTAACTTCAATATAAAACCGGATACTTGGTGGTATAACCAAATGAATTTATAATGCAACTCTTGTGTTTATTTGGTCGTAACGGTATCTAGGCGTTAGTCGCGTGCAATTGACCCACATATTATAATGTTAACAATAATATCTTTGCACACGACAATGGGTGAAACTATAAATGCTATAAAGGCCAAAGATATTATGTTTGAATGCACAAGGTGTAAGTAAAACAATTAGTTTCAAAATCGAACGTATGTTTGTTTAACAAAAAGTAGTAAACGTTGTTTGTTACGGACTTTTAAATGCTTTGGTAATTGCACAAGTACAAGAAATCGGAACCAAGACCTAGTTCTATCAACCTTGGTGCACTATTATACTTGTTATCAGATTTACGATTTTGCGTTATGTTTATTTCTACTGCAAAGAGAAACCTGAATTTGATCTCTGTTGGTTTGTTGCAGGCACTGGAAGTGGCTTACAACCTTGCTACTTTAGGCTTAACTAGATGTGCCCTACACGTTTAAGAAAATGATTTGCGAAGTCCTACGGATGCCTCACAAACCCAACCACCATTGCTGTAACAAGCAATCCCCTCTATTTCTAGCATGCGTTCGCATGTTGAAACCCATTCGTCCCCACATGCTGTGTCAAATGTCCCTAGTTAACATCCTGTTTCGGAAGCAAAAAACATTTTGTTTGTTTCGCTCTTAGTCATTAAGGGAAACTATTTAAGAGCTTTCTTTTAAATACATAAGATTATCGATAATAATTTAAAAAAAGGAGTTAAGAGTATTGACGCCGGTTCAAAGGAAATTTGCATTGACAATCTTGATATTATAAGTCTTGGCATTTATTTTAACCCCTTCTCTGACGTTAGCCTCTCCCTTGTTTAAATGTTTCAGCTTCATATTACTATTATTTTACTTATGGTTCTAGAATACTTCCAATCTTATTTTAATATATTTTCCCATAACTAAAAGTCTTTAAAATAAAGTAATGTCTGCACAGTTACCTAATTTCCATGACGAAATTTTATTTTCTCTACAGTTATATCCGTCTGAATAATGAAATGATTGCTATAATTAGTGTTCATCTAAGTCTTTCAAAAAGAAATAAACTATTTTTTGTGTTTTTTATTGCGGAAGATGCAGTTGCATTATTTTCTCCTTTATTAGATCAGGGCTACGCGCCAATCCCAAAGCGAATTCTGCTAACTGTTTCGTATCTATGTTTCAATGCTCTTCCTGCTATTACAATACAAAATTAAATTGAATGACATGACGGTAGCAACAGCAAATTTATCTAAAACATTGTATGCACGACCTTGATTACTGCGTACAACCGGTAACTAAATACAAGTAACACACCTCCATCTGCTGTTAAAAAGAGCGAGCGTACTGACGCAACGACTATCTCTGATGCAAGAGTTTCTTAGGAAGTGGTTGCAACCTTCGTAAAATGTCAATAATACAGATTTTTTAATAAATATTAATTTAGATGTAGGCTTGACGTGTATGTAGATAAAGAACACGTTATTGTTCATAATAAAGCAGTTGAAAACTAGCAAAAAGAACTGCAAACATATAAAATTACCTTAGTTAAATTTGTGGACAATGAAGGAACAGATAAAACCATATATTCGGTTTTATTTTGCTTAAACCAAAACCAGCAACAAAAAATTTGTCAAAAGTTTAGGTAATTTCATTTGAGTCTTCAATCAAATCCGCATTAAACCAACGCAACGTCCCAATTTTTAATCAACTACTATTCTAAATAGTAAGTAGACCACAGTTCTGTGTGTTTGTTGTAAAACACTGACCTAAATTCCGTAATCTTTGTGATATTTGTGATGCAACTCGAGTGTAAAAGCAAAAGCACTTCTGCGATATATATATATATATATAAGTTAAGTATTAAAACGCCCACGAAATCTTTCAAAACTGCAGAATTTATGATCAATAGTTGCTGCAAGTGAAATACCTTCGAGAAAATTTATGCTATTGTAATTCGAGAAGAGTAAACAAGGTGTTAAGTGTGGTGCAACCGCTGGTAAATTCGCTTTTTCTTCTTCGGCCGTTCTGCCAGAAGCCAAATCGTCGAGTTTTACATGCTTATTTAACTCACTGATTTATTTTACTATACGAGGTTTGATGTAGAAGTAAAGACAAACATATCGCTCAGTAGTGTCAGATCAACATGTGTTTCAGTTTCATCTCCTTTTGGAAAGAGGAGTACCTGATGTGGTGGAGGTTTCATAGAATGCTCAGGATAGTTACGGTGGATATTTTGACGTCATTCCACCAAACGTTGCAAATATGGTGGAGAGGTTTAAAAATACATCTGTATATCTAGTTTCAGTAAGTTAAAAATTAATGGTGTTTTTTTTTTGTAATTATGATTTTTCGGTTTTGTTGTTGCACCCTGGAAACCGCCAAAGGCAATTAGGTCGGTCGGAATACAAAAGGTTTATGCGTTAAAATGTAAACGTAGTTGTGATGGGGACGAGTGGATATGCAACTTGCCGTGCTTGTTTGTGCATCTATAGCTATCTTTGTCATATGGAATTTTTTCAGGACGAGTTGCACTTAGTTAGGATTAAGGTCTAATCGAGGGTCTAATGTATAACACCAGAGGAAGTAAAACAGGCAATATCTTCAGCTAAAAACAGAAAAGCGGTAGGGCAAGACGAAGTATATACTGAGGTTTTAAAGCTAATAAAAAAAACGAAGATTCGCTAAATACGCTGGTCAAACTTTTTAATCGTATCATAGCGGTAAAATCCCTGCTGACTGGCTAAAATCAACCTTTGTCACGCTGCCTAAAAAACATTGAGAAAAAGAAAAGTAGTGATTACCGCCTAATCAGCCTAATTTTATGGGAAAAAATTTATGGAAAATGTGAATCCTTTATGGGCGACACGCAGTTTGGATTTCGTGGTGGGTTCGGGACAAGAGAGGCCTTGTTTGGCATTGAAGTCTTAGTTCAGCGGTCTAGGGATGTGTCGGTGCCAGTATATGCCGGTTTCATAGATTATGAGAAAACAGTTGATCAAGTCCAACATGAAAAGCTCATAGAATCGCTAAAAGAAATTGGTCTAGAATCAGACTGCTCAAATAAAGGTTGATGGGCAACTGTCCGAAGAGGTCCAAATAAGACGAGGAGTACGCCAAGGTTGTATATTATCTCCGCTGTTGTTTAATATCTGTAGTAACCAAATAATAGAGAATGCACTTCATAACTTCGAAGAGGGTCTGACCATAAACGGCATAAAAATCAACAACATACGAACAAGAGTTGTTGAATCCAATTGCTGCCAAAAGTTCATACAAATACTTGGGTTGTTTCCTCAATGAGAACTGGGGCAGCATGCAAGAAGTACGTGCAAGAATTGAACAGGCCAGATCTTAATACCACTCTCCGAATTCGTCTACTTCGGTGTTATGTTTTTAGCATCTTGTATTATGGCATGGAAGCATGGACACTGACTGAGGCCACGTGCAAAAAGTTGGAGGCATTCGAGATGTGGGGTTATCGTAGAATACTAAGGCTATCTTGGATGAACCGAGTAACTAATGTGAATAAATAAAGTTTTATTTACCATCAAAAAACGAAAACTTGAATATTTTGAACATATTTTGAGAAATGACAAATATAAACTTTTACAATTGGTAATATAAGGCTCAATTGAAGGCAGAAGAGGTCCGGATCGTAGACGGATATCATAGCTTAAAATCTTTCCGAAAAGCAGTGGACAGTGTGCAGATCGCGCTGATGATGAACGTTCGAAAAGCAGAGAGCATGGCACTTGAAGAATAAGAATGTATAACAAAAATTGAATAAAAGGTGTTTGTTGGTAAATATGAGAGTCTACTTTATTAAAAAACACAAAGTGATTTATTTAAATAAAACCAAAATCAACACATAAAGTCTGTTTGTGAGCTGCAATTTTAGTGCTCTTTTCCCTTTGTAATGTGTTCCTTTTTCCACTTTTAAACGTGGGTGATTCTTATTGGGTTCCTTTAATAAAAATTCAATCTCCCGTCAGAATAAAAATCTCCTAAAGGGCAAGACAACGACGAGTATTAAATCATGGCCACATAAGCCACTGATCTTTTGAAATTAAAAACAAAATATTATAACCAAAAAATTTACCAGCCACCGCAACGCCAACGAGTTTGTGAGCTGGTGGAAATAGGAAATGCTTCTTTTGTTTACCAATAGCATGACAAAAAAGAGACAGAATGACAAATTTTTCGTAATTTTTGAACATACCTGGATATCGGCATCCATAATAATAAAGGCTGATATACGTAAAATTTAATTCTAATAAATTTGACAATATTTGCGCTATTTAATCACAGTCTCACAAATGATTTCAAGAATAAACTTGAAAACTGTTTGTTTTGTCCACCATCACGAGACGTCATACTTTGTTCATAATATAAACATTCAAAATTAATAATGAAAGGAAGAAGAGGTTCGGACCGTGGACACTTAGTACTACGACACTTTTGAGAAAGGCAGTAGATAAGGTGCAAGTCGCGCTGATATAAAGAGAGCATGGCACTTAGAAGAAGAATCACCTAATAACTAAAGTATGATGTGGTGCTCACTCATGATGGAAGAGAAATAGCTTAAGTAGATAAGGTGCAAGTCGCGCTGATATAAGGAAAGCGAGGCACTTAGAAGAAGAAGCACCTAACATCCAAATTACAGCAAATGGTGCTCACTCATGCTGGAAGAGAAAGAGCTTAATTACTAAAATGGGTTAACACTTTCTAAAGAAACACTAGAAGGACCAGAGAAAGTGGAGATAGAAGATGTTTGGGTCGCAGACAAATATCAAAGGCGGTAGAGATAAGGTGCAAGTCGCGCGCTGACATAATGGCCAAAGCATCTAATAGCCAAATTATCATGACACTTAAAGAAGGAGAAGCCAAATTAAAACGGATATAAGGAGAGCGTGAAAGCGTGAAACTTAAAGAGAGAAACTGGAAGAGAAAGAGCTTAATTTCTAAAATGGGTTAATACTTGCTAAAGAAACAAAAAATTATAGGCGGACGAGGTTCGCGTCGCAGAAAAATATCAAAGGCAGTAGATAAGGTGTTAGTCGCGCCGATTGAATGAAGAAGCACCTAATATACAATTACAGCAAATGCTACTCATTCATGCTGGAAGAGAAAGAGCTTAAGTAGATAAGGTGCAAGTCGCGCTGATATAAGGAAAGCGAGGCACTTAGAAGAAGAAGCACCTAACATCCAAATTACAGCAAATGGTGCTCACTCATGCTGGAAGAGAAAGAGCTTAATTACTAAAATGGGTTAACACTTGCTAAAGAAACACTAGAAGGACCAGAGAAAGTGCAGATAGAAGATGTTTGGGTCGCAGACAAATATCAACGGCGGTAGAGATAAGGTGCAAGTCGCGCGCTGACATAATGGCCAAAGCATCTAATAGCCAAATTATCATGACACTTAAAGAAGGAGAAGCCAAATTAAAACGGATATAAGGAGAGCGTGACAGCGTGAAACTTAAAGAGAGAAACTGGAAGAGAAAGAGCTTAATTTCTAAAATGGGTTAATACTTGCTAAAGAAACAAAAAATTATAGGCGGACGAGGTTCGCGTCGCAGAAAAATATCAAAGGCAGTAGATAAGGTGTTAGTCGCGCCGATTGAATGAAGAAGCACCTAATATACAATTACAGCAAATGCTACTCATTCATGCTGGAAGAGAAAGAGCTTAAGTAGATAAGGTGCAAGTCGCGCTGATATAAGGAAAGCGAGGCACTTAGAAGAAGAAGCACCTAACATCCAAATTACAGCAAATGGTGCTCACTCATGCTGGAAGAGAAAGAGCTTAATTACTAAAATGGGTTAACACTTGCTAAAGAAACACTAGAAGGACCAGAGAAAGTGGAGATAGAAGATGTTTGGGTCGCAGACAAATATCAAAGGCGGTAGAGATAAGGTGTAAGTCGCGCGCTGACATAATGGCCAAAGCATCTAATAGCCAAATTATCATGACACTTAAAGAAGGAGAAGCCAAATTAAAACGGATATAAGGAGAGCGTGAAAGCGTGAAACTTAAAGAGAAAGAGCTTAATTTCTAAAATGGGTTAATACTTGCTAAAGAAACAAAAAATTATAGGCGGACGAGGTTCGCGTCGCAGAAAAATATCAAAGGCAGTAGATAAGGTGTTAGTCGCGCCGATTGAATGAAGAAGCACCTAATATACAATTACAGCAAATGCTACTCATTCATGCTGGAAGAGAAAGAGCTTAAGTAGATAAGGTGCAAGTCGCGCTGATATAAGGAAAGCGAGGCACTTAGAAGAAGAAGCACCTAACATCCAAATTACAGCAAATGGTGCTCACTGATGCTGGAAGTGAAAGAGCTTAATTACTAAAATGGGTTAACACTTGCTAAAGAAACACTAGAAGGACCAGAGAAAGTGGAGATAGAAGATGTTTGGGTCGCAGACAAATATCAAAGGCGGTAGAGATAAAGTGCAAGTCGCGCGCTGATATAATGGCCAAAGCATCTAATAGCCAAATTATCATGACACTTAAAGAAGGAGAAGCCAAATTAAAACGGATATAAGGAGAGCGTGAAAGCGTGAAACTTAAAGAGAAAGAGCTTAATTTCTAAAATGGATTAATACTTGCTAAAGAAACAAAAAATTATAGGCGGACGAGGTTCGCGTCGCAGAAAAATATCAAAGGCAGTAGATAAGGTGTTAGTCGCGCCGATTGAATGAAGAAGCACCTAATATACAATTACAGCAAATGCTACTCATTCATGCTGGAAGAGAAAGAGCTTAAGTAGATAAGGTGCAAGTCGCGCTGATATAAGGAGAGCGAGGCACTTAGAAGAAGAAGCACCTAACATCCAAATTACAGCAAATGGTGCTCACTCATGCTGGAAGAGAAAGAGCTTAATTACTAAAATTACACTTGCTAAAGAAACACTAGAAGAACCAGAGAAAGTGGAGATAGAAGATGTTCGGGTCGCAGACAAATATCAAAGGCGGTAGAGATAAGGTGCAAGTCGCGCGTTGATATAATGGCCAAAGCATCTAATAGCCAAATTATCATGACACTTAAAGAAGGAGAAGCCAAATTAAAACGCACCATGTAGATTTGCTAGAGAGTGCAGGAACACATGCATCAGGTGTAGGAGGATGAGGTATGGGATATGGTAGAAAGGATCCACGATGAAGCCTTCTACAAAGACAGACAATGAGGAGCAATGACAAATTGTTAAAAACGAGAATTATCTAGAATAAAATCACCATAAAATCTAAAGGTCGTCTACGTATTTAAGTGTATAAATAGAACTGCATCCGTGGTAGCCTCTAATAAATTATTTTGGACTTTTCTAAATGTCACTGAAGTGGCAGTGAACTTTCTAGGTAAATACCTAATGTAAAACAATGAAATAAACATGAGAACGGAGTCAATATTTTCCGATGATTTAACTGGAAGTCTTTATTTTCTTTCAGTTTTTTTTTTAAGTTAAATAGACGTCACGATGTCTATGTTAATAGCCTTTATTGTTTTTGGTCATTTACATCGAATTTTAGGGATCAATTACCTTTTAATTTTGTTGGATTTCATCAAAGATTAAATGTATAACCCTAATTTTATAAAATTCAAACATAATTTAAAAGTTCACCACATTTATATGCGCTTTTTCTTACAGATCCTGATTAAACACGACCGGGCAATTAATAGAAACAAGTTTTTCTCGAAAGCTTCTGGAAGTCAATTTGTAATTTTTCCCGGGGATTCTTTAATAAACACATATTAAATGCGTTTTGTGAAAGTAAGAGCGAAAGTATGTGAAAGTTTCTTGACTATTCTAGCAAACAACAGGTGAATTCTACGCAATAATCTATTATACGTAACCTCGATTTGATAGCCAGCAATAACAAACTCATTTTAATTTGAAACGGCAGGCATAACTGAAATTCTTTTGTTGCATCCAAAGTAAATAAACTGCAAAATTATTCTAATAAAACCTCCGCAAGTGTTTTATTCGGTAATTTAGAGTATGTTCTTGCAAAGGAAGTACAAAATAATGTAAAATACGTATTAGTATTGTGGTAAACACAAGGTTTTTATTTGTCTTACCCTTCAAACCCACAAAACCAACAAATTAATTAAGACTAAATTTAGAATACCTAATTTCCGAATAAGTGGAAAATGCATTCTAAAATAGTGTTTGCATTGCTTCCTACAAAAAACAAGTTCCTAGTAATCTAATCCATATTCAAGCCCATATTAAAGCTAAGTCAACCAAAACAAATGAGCACGTACCTTGCATCAAGTTGGCGCTAAGGAAAATAAATGTTACAGTTACTTTATTTTCGAGATTAAACTAGGTCGAAAGTAGCCAATATTCTAAAAATCAGTTTGAAATTTGTGTACCTGTCTAAGGGCCGGTTTTTCAATAGCGGATTACCAGAGAGTTAAATTAACTAGGGCTATAAATCTTAGTTTTTTGCTGTTTTGAGCCAATATTTTTTTTAGGTTAACCCTGAAGTGAAGTAACTTACCTTCACCTTGAAGCCCTGGATACCCAGGAGTTAATTTTAACTTTATTTTTAAAGATTTTTACGAGGTTATGTTGCTCGAGTTAACGCAAACTCGCTATTGAGAAACCTGCCCTAAAAGGGACTTGGTAAACTCGGAAGAAGTGACAATGACGTCACAACGACGCATCCGTTTTGACCCAATTTGTCACGGACAGGTAAATTTACCACACGTTCACAATCACTCGAACGTACGTGCATTCTTACTCATGTCGCAATTTGCAACCTAGCGGTTTCGTTAATTAGCCAGCGGTTTACTTTCTAAAACAAGGTAGGTCACAATCTGATAAGTTTGCTGAGTATACGTATTATGTCTTAATTTGTTTACAGTCTTATCAGTATTTAAATTTGATAGTGTGTATGGAATATGTCAAAATTATTTTCTATTTCTATACAAGGACCAAAAGTCTGCTTAGCAAAGGGAAGAAGCACAAAATGATCTTGCTAAACGTGCAACCACTCCTGATTTTTTGGACCTTGATGAATCTGTTATGGTATGCGTACACGTTGCATCCCAAATCAATTGCTTTCCGCCTCTCCAGTGAAATGTCATTTCATCTGCGTAAATAATGATTTAGCCAAATTTTCTACAAAGAGTAATGCACGAACGTAAGTACGAAATACAGATTAAGGTCAACCGGTAAAACCGGTCAAAATAAGACCTATTTAAAATCACTGCACTTATATGCAGACCTAAAAACGATAAAATATACGGATGTTAAATTTAAACTGCCTCTCAAACCGGTATTAAGTACACACTACCAAGTACCTCCAACCGGAACCACTTGTGTCGTTGTGGTACCAGTGTAGTGGTACTCCGTAAGGCGTTTATAGATAGGAATATAACGGCATCTAAACCTGTACATTTTGATTTTGTTGTTGTGGACGCGGGTACACTGCAAACGGATTAAACTATAGAAGATCTTAATCTTGGTGACAATTAATAGTGGTTCGTTATATTATTATTATCGACGTAGAACTGTGTATGACGGAAAATACGCAAATTAAAATAATCGTTTTTAATTGCGAAAATCTAGGAAAAATATGTTTTTTGTTCCCGATAGTGCGCACTAAATTCTTTGCAAAAGATAATTATTTTTAAACAAAGAATAATGACGAACTATCTATCTGTAAAATGATACTAATGACAATGAAGTTTTGCACCAATCTTACAACCACTTATTTCCGCCACTTTTTTTTGTTTAAACTTGGGGCTTTTGAAAACATTTTCCTTGATTATTGTGACCTAAAATAGAAATTAAGGTCTTTTACCTATTTCACTATGTCTCCCTTCCTGTCTAGGTATAATTAAATCTTGATATTTAAATTGCTGATAAACTGTCTGCTCAAATTCAAAATTGTAGGAAACATCAGACATAACATCGCTTTTATTTTAATTTTGCGATAATTTATTCAGGCAACTATACATTATGTGCGTGAGCCCAAATTTTTGGCCACGTATAATGAGCGTGTCTATCTACGCAAAAGTAATGTTTTTAACATTTTCCTTATATGTTTAAAAATAATAAACATTGTTTATAACTGCTGTTTAAATTAATTCAACGCTTATATAATACTACACGTCCGATGATTAATTTTTATCTTGTGTTTGTTTCTATTATATTAATTTCAAAATGGTCAACTGCAACGGAATTAGCATAGTCTTTTATTGATTGGTTTATGGTGTATTTTAGCACACTTTAAGTAGGTATCGAAGAATAGGAAGGTTAAGTCATGTATAGGATATGGTTCTGTGTGGTTTCTCCTTCTACGTCTGAAAAACGGACAAATTATAAAAATCCTTCCAGACGTCTCCGGACGCCCCTAGAACCCGGATATGTCATGTAGGTTCCAAATATATTACATATTAGTTTTCCATCTTTTTTGTTTTCCATTTTTCTTAAATTGGGATCAGTGATGATAAACCAAAAATATTTTGAATGCTTTAGGAAAATTTCGTTTAAAAAAATATTGTACAAAAATTTGTGTAAAGGTTTGTTCGAAGGTTTGTTCAAAAGTTTGTCTAAAAGTTTGTGGAACAGCCTTTAGTGGTTTGAAGTTGACGCTACGCTGTATACAATTTTTGATAGTTATTGAAACCAACAAGTCCCTAAACTACGTTAGTTAAGAATTACAGATGTGCTAGGGTTAATTTTACTACTCCAAACGTATTACTAGTCCAGACTAAACATAAAAGACCTAATATTTATTGTTATACATTTTTCTGCCCACAATGCCAATTTTACATCATCACCGTTACCAAATAACGTCAGCAAATAACGTCATAACTATTATTATTGTATTCAAAACAAAATAATTTTAAACTACAATATTATGAACCATATTTACACTGACGCAATCTGTAGACTAGGTAAGTGGCACAATAAAATTTTGGCATAGAGCTGCATTTTTTGCGACACCTATTGTCGACTTTGTATGGAAACATAAGCAGCCCAAACTAAGAAAATCAATGCTTATAGGTTTAAATTGCACTAATTATGGTGAGGCTGATTTAAATAACATTCCACACATAATACCAATGACTTTGTGAACATGTTTAGTTATATACTTTTCAGTGTAGTGAAAACGGTTTGACCTTATACACAAACTCAGCTGTTTTTCTATGTTATTTCGTGTTCACGTAGTTGTTTGTTAAGTTAATAAAAACGCGTCGACTTGTTACTATCGATCATTTGGTTTCTGACCTTTGAAACGATGATGGGTTCCAAGTTTCACTCGCCAAATAAAAAGAGTTAAGCTAGGTTTCTACGCTGTTTTGAAGAGTAGAAAATTATTTTTTTGGTTGATTGGCAATCCGTTTCCTGATGTCAAAATGTGCATTTTTCTTCATTTGCTACTCCTATTCCTTCTTTGTATTTAAAATTGGTTATTTTAACAAGTCATTAGAATGCGCTTCATTCAAAAGATGATGATTTGTGAATACACAAAGTAGGTCATGCAAACGAAAATCTAGGTGAATTGCCATAGTCTATTAAAGAAAATAAAATTAATCTAACTTTTATTGAAAATGATCTAACTATTGAAATGAAACGTTTTATAATTGATGACGATAGAAACTTTCAGGAGGTGACTAAACAGTTTTTTTAAATACCTAATGAAAATGCATCGTAAAATTAATAGTTTGTTTTTCTTTGTTTCAGTCACCGTTTGAAGTGCAAAAGAAGCTGGAAGAAGTGCGGCTGTTGGAATCCAGAAAATCGGCCAGGTTGGCAGATTCGGATACAGATTTTGCCAGACTGGCCGACATGTCGAATGACAGAAAGAGAAATATTGGGGGAGTTGACTTTCCACGCACTGAGTAAGTAAAACCAGAAAATTTTTAACAGTTTTTTTTCGAACCTAACTTTTAAAAAATAAGTAGTTGTTCATCATTGTTGGTTTTTGTACTATTATTTTGTAACAAATGTGTATTTTTCAGTTCGAGGTAACAATATTTGTTTACATTATAAACATTTTCCTTCGACAGATGTTAAGTTCGTGTAATTCATATTACATAATCGTTCATTTAACTAAACCACTTCAGATTCTATTCAAAATAAGCCATAAAATTCGTCCAGTCCTGAAATATAGATAAAGCCATATAACTTTAAACATGCTGTTTTATTTCTGGCAACTTTTTTGGAGACTAACGGTTTTGGGAAATAACATTTAACGACTGTCATAAATTCGTGGACAGTGACTATACACTGTAAATTGGGACAGGTTTTTTTATTCTTGAAACATCAGAAAAATACAAGAAATAGTTTACTTTCGATTATTTTATATTGACTGAGGTTTGACAATGACTGACAATACTTTCTTTCAAAAAACATCTTCTTGCGTGACTCTATCGTTGCAGAAATATACCGGAATAACACACAACATTCTCCCAACCCGGAACATAGTGGAATCATAGTACCAAAAAATTTAACTCGAACTCATCTAACTAAAAACTAAGTATAACGTTTAGGTTTAGTTATTTTCCTGCTACTTTTTCATTTTTAATAAAAATCTGTTTTTCTTCTTTATCGCTGACCTCCAACGGATAAAGACATTGAACGGTTCTTAAAATCATGCTTTTTTCTGCTTTTAAACGTACCAATCTATTTTCTCCATCTTTTCCTGGAAAAATCTAGGTCTCTATAATTGCCCTAAGTACTCCACTATAAATCTCTTCTTTAAGTCTTCTCTCAGTTTAATTCTGTATTGAAATCTCTTTTTTAAATTGTTAGATTCAACCACATCTAAATCAAACATCTCTTGTGTCTTGCATAAACATTGCAGGTGTTAATGCTACATAGTCTGGTTGTTCGGATAAATATTTAAGTGGGCGAAAATTGACAATGCTTTACTTTCACATAAAATAGACGCAAATTCTTCATAGTTTCGAGATATTCGATTCAAAACTTTTTGCAATACTTTTTTTATTAAACCTATCAATTTCTCCCACCTTCCTCCATTGTTTTATTTAACACTAATTTTAGTAGTTCTCTGATATAGTATTCTACTAGCATTTCTTCACGACCAAATCTCGTTTTAAGACTGTCTAAAGCTTTAGTATAGTTAGCTTCAGTCTGAGTATAGCTTTCTACGAGTTGCCTGGATTGCCTGGATTTTGGTACAGTAGCTTGAATCAAAAATGAAAATTTATCTATATCTTCCAGAGTCGATCCTCATGTATACGTTTAAACTGTGCCCAGAAAGGTAGCCATTCTTTGATATCTCCCCCAAATTTTCTTAATTCTGGTTTTAAATGAGGAAGTTGAAGTTTATTTGACGATGATGCACCTATCACCGACATATCAATATTTTTCACAATTTTGCTTTCTTTACTTTTAAAATAAGCTTCAACTTCATATTGAATTCTAAGGTACTTAGCTTGAATTTTGTCTGCTTTGCCAGTTTCGGAGTCAATAACATCCTCTACTACATCTTTTTCTAACATTTAATTCAACAATTCATTATTCAACCTCAGTATTTCTTCATTCTTAGTCTTCAAGGACTCCATATTCCCTTGATTTTGATTGTCTTCTGGGTCATCTTTGCTCAAATCAAACTCCAATTGGTCTATCAGTTTTCTTAAAGAAACTATAAATTTCTCGCAGTCTTTGGGCTTTTTCCATTCTTCGTTGAAGCTTGCTTTTTGTCCTGTCACGGTCGCCAATTGTTTTATTTAATGGAAAAATACGAGAAATAGTTTACTTTCGATTATTTTGTATTGACTGATGTTTGACAATGACTGACAATACTTTCTTTCAAAAGACATCTTCTTGCATTGTGACTCCATCGTTGCAGAAATATACCGAGATAACACACAACAAACTTGTTCAATTTAGTTCTGCAGACCACATTGACATTAATTTAGGTATAAACTAAGCTTTAAAAACCCCATTAGAAACCCATAATCATTTTATAATGGAAAAAGAAAAATACGAAAAAGGTTACAGGACCACAGGCTACCAAAATACAACTTTGGTTAGGTGACCTCTACGATGACTTTAGTACATCGTTCGCCTACTTGTCGGATTGTACCTATTTCCTTGTAATGCCTAAGAGTGGTTCTGGACCTTTGTATTGGGTTTCTACTACTACTAGTTCATCCTTCTCACATAACATTGGAGGAATATTCATGTTATAGTAATATTCCGTCAAAGTGATTTTTTAAATATTCTATTGCGAATATGACAGGAATGTTGCAGACCTATTTTTTGTTGAATATTCTTTCTTCTTCTTTCTTCAAGAGTTTGTGATAGTTATATTTCTTTGGTAATAAGATAATAATATGCCCATGATAACGTGATAATCAAGTTATTTTTATGAATATTCCCAAAAGGAATATTTTTGTCAGGATTTTGGCATGTTTGCTGAAAATATTACTATCTTGTAAAAAGAACGCGATTTACAAGATTTATAATAACAATTTAGTTTAATGTCATCTATTGTAGGAAGATGGCACTGGAATCAATATGTTCTCTATGTATGTATTATACATATAAGACAGCAAAAAGTTATTTAGGTAATCTTTTGATAACTAATCTCAAGTAGTACATCAACATAATGGTGATATACCTATATCCATAGGCTACTCCGTAAATTGCATTTTAGTGGAAGACCAATGCATATTTGGTAGATATTCATGTGGATATATATCCACTCCATATCTTAGGATATTCATCTCGTGGCCATCTGGAAATGTTTTGAATCACAAAATCATATCCATGCAATTATAAATTATGGTGCCCAGGTATATTACTATAATTCTTTAAAAATATAGTCATGTTTCACGTCACGTTTCTATCACATTTATATCATCTGTATGAGCTAGAATGTAACTTAACTATCACATTCTTCTCTAAGTATATTACTATTATATTACAGGAATGTTTAATTGTTATATGGGTTCTTGTTCAGTAGAATTCCCTCGGGACCCACATCAGTGTCTCCCTCTTATCTTGAGCCGGTGTTACTTTCACTAGGCTGCTGGGACAAAGTTGTTGCACATTTGAATTATGATTGAATTTGATTTGGTAATAAAGACAAACACGAAGTAGTTGTCGTGTAGATGGAGAACCATATGAATGTAAAAAATCGTGCCTTACATCGCTATTTGCATGCTTAAAATTTGGTAGATTCGGTTCTGCACCAGTAGCGGTAATCGTGTTTATTATCTGGCTTATTATCTGTGTTGTAATAATTTACAAGCCTTTTTTACCGTTAACAAAAATTCTGCAACATTTTCATGTAGAAATCTGCTCCTTTTACAAGCTTTTATTTAACTTGCCATGTAACTAGATATGTTTGTTCGGGTGGAATCTTGCAACTTAATTTTGACCAACTTCCCGACATCCGATCGGCTTCAAATTTGGCATGCTTATATAGTTGCGGTGACAATACAAGAATATAGTGTGATGAAATCTCTGGGCCACTTGGGGATGGAGATAACGAATTTCTAATCAGATTTTGAAAATTCAATATGACGGATTCAAGATGGACGATTTTTGGTCATCTTTTGCTAACCAATTTTAACTAACTTATACACATTCGATTGCCTTCAAATTTGGCATGAATTTATAGTTCCAGTGACAATACTACGAGGGGAGTGGAGGGGTGAAAAATCATTTGTCCGATTTTAATCAAAATTGGTATACGGGGGCTTTTGGGGATAAGGAATACGAATTTTTGATCAGATTTTGAAAATTCAATATGGCGGATTCAAGATGAACGATTTTCGATCATGTTTTGCTAACCAATTTTAACTGACTTACCCACATTCGATTGTGTTAAAATTGGGTATGCGTTTATAGTTCCGGTGAAAATACAATAATATGGTATTCTCAGGTACCCACCCTCCTCTAACGAGGGAAGTGGAGGGGGAAAAATATTTAGTTTGTTCGATCTAAATCAAAATTGGCACACAGGGTTTTTTCGGGAAATGTCTATGAATTTTTGATCAGATTTGAAAATTTCGATATGGCGGATTCAAAATCGACGATTTAGGGTACAAATCTAAAAATTAAAAAATAAATTTTTATTAAAAAAACTTTGAAAGAACAAGATTTTATTAAATGCACTTAAAAGTAGAAAATACGTTTTTATCTTTCTTATACCCTAATAAAAGCGATGGGCGCAAATTAAAATTTTTAAGTTTACGGTGACAAAGAGAGAACTACAAAAGAAGAAATAAATTCTTCTATTCGAATGATAACAAATTATTTTCTACTTTTAAGTGCATTTAATGAAAGCTTGTTCTTTAAAGTTTCTTTTTTAAATAAAAGTTTATTAATGTGACGCTTTTCGACACTGTTTATTTTTAGTGGTGTTGGTTCGTAGGAGAGGGGTCAATAAAACACAGAAATCTAATTTTTTTCTATGCCGACGTTTCGGCTCTTTATTGGGCAATCCTCAGGACACTAAAATAAAACTATACATTACTTAATTGTATTTTAGTGCCTTGAGAATGGCCCAATAAAGGGCCGAAACGTCGGCATAGAAATTTAGATTTCTGTGTTTTATTGACCCCTCTCCAACGAACCAACAATTTATTAATACTTAATTTCACTTTTATTAGTAACAAAATTGACGGCTTTTTTGTATATAGAGACAGCATCGAATAATGCAAGCAAAAATAGAGCGGAAAATTTTAACGGTCGTTCTGCAATTCACAACAACTGTTTATTTTTGTATAATTAAGCCGGCTTCTCTCAATACCGTTCAAGATTGCGCAAAAGAATTGCGTAAACCGTTAAGAACTAAAAATAAAAACATGAGCAGTTTCATGAAAATTTACTTTTCTAGGCTAGAACCGCGAAAGTGGGTCATCGTGCCAAGGCCACCCTAGCAATAGTATTGATCTAGCGGGCCCAGGCTGGCTGCTTCGTGGCCTCTTTTGTCTTGCTAAATGCGGGTCAAAATTCATCATTGGATTTACATGATAATAATAGTATGCAAAAATGCAAGGCGGAATGATGGTGACGCGATATTAAAATTCTTTATATAGAGCTCCGGACGTTAAAAAAGTGGAAGTAGGTATTTAAACTCCTTCAACAAAGCTTTATGTGTGTTTAAATAACTATTATCTACTACCTTGTCAGAAAATGCCACTTTCTTCCCTAGGGAGTTTTACATATTTTGACAGCTTTACCTCCCCGTACCGCGCAGAACAGAGAATAGTCGTTTTTTCTCAAATAATTATTTATTATTATTGAAAGTAATGTTACAGTTTGTTAAATAAGTGAGGGATAATTCTGAACCAGCATTGTTATTGCCACTGTTGAATGCTGCAGGAGAATAAATATTTAAAGCTTTGTTAATCATTTGCTGTGATGTGCTCGGGGTATTATTTTTCCATGTCTCACTGCAGGTGGGATTGGTAGGAATATCCCCTGATATTATGCGGCTGGCAACCTCGCATTTTTTCGATAGAGACTCGCTTATGTATCCTTCGGCCACTGTAGAAGAATTCCAGCCTCCATTGCTTGAGTGTAAGTACTCTCCACCTGTTTAAAAAATTCTGCTATTTTATTAGGTATTTGTGCCCTGGTATTTTTCCCTATATCCTGAGACGAGCACCTCCTTATTTGATAGGTAAGGAAAAACCGTTGGTAACTCACATTTTTCGGTCTTAATGATACGTATTTTCTATATATAGACAACATTTTACAAAAATAAAAACTAGTCTAGCTTAACTTCATTCAAAGCCTGGCTCATGAATGCGTTGATTTCGTCCCTTGTGAATGTAAAGGCTTTCCTTGAATGAAAACCATGAGATTGGCGCTTCAAAAAGGCAATAAGCTTGGGGTATTTTATGTCAATATTTTCCTTCAAGCTAATGCGGGACCGTAGCATGCAGTATTTGCTCCATAATGATGACGGCTTCAGTTTTTCTGCCAGCATGGAAAAGTACACAAGAACGGAACGTTCAGAAACTTCTCACGTTATTTTCCCCCATCCATTTCTCTTCATTTTTGGGGTAGCAAATCCAGAACGATAAGTTTCGCTTTTTCTTCCATATCTTGGTTTTCTATTTTTTGGAGATCGACGAACTAACACAGACAAATAAACAACGCTCTTCTGTTTCAAATATCAACCATTAGCGTCCTAGCAACAAGCCTACTAGATTGTATTTTTTCATTTAATGTTTGCAGGGTGTTTTTTATTTGTACCGCGTAGTGATCCTTGCCGAAAAGCGGGAATTGAAAAAATCGGCCGGAAATATTATTTTGTTAGTACATCTATTATTAGGTAGTAGATAAACTCAGATACATGCCTCTGGAGTAAAGTGCATTTCCTCCCTTCGTATGTAAATAACTATTTTAAGTAAAGTGTCTTTCGATGAACAGTTCGTCATTCAGCACGCTTGTCAATGATTGTCAAATCCTCTGTCACTGCCCGTCCGTGCGACCCAACAAACACAGTTATGGCAATTAACAATATTGTGGACAGCCATGTTAATTCAACACCTGCTTAACTAAAAAGACAGTTAACTCTTTTTCGATTTAGTATCCTTTAGCCTACTATAGCGGTCATATTGACACCCAACTGACAGAAAATCCATGTTTTACCTGTCAATTTGGTTCTAAAAATGGCAGCAATCTTTGGCTAAAAGGCGCTGAAGGGATAAGCGTTAACTGGCTTTTTAGTTGAGAACGGTGTGGGTTGATTGATTGTCCGATTGATTTACTATGTACAGCAAGGTAAGGTTTAGGGATTCCCTGACGCTGCAGCTGATTGCTTAACGAATCTTTTGATATAATAAAAAGTAACACTGTAACGCTTTGCTTTCTCCGAATTAGTTCTAAATCAAATGTTGGTGTTAAACTCCCCCTTGCAATCACTGCAATTACTGCAGAGAAACCAGCTGTAAAAAATGCCGCAGAAATTAAGCAACGTGACCGTGCAAAATTGCCAAAATTTACAGTTGTTGCACAAATAAGGAAGTGTTTTGTTAAACATTGGCTCGAGTTCACAGTGACCTCGTTTATGATAAATAATGCACTTTCGTTACTCACGAACGCCTTTTGTATTTTATGTCCTTTTACTTTTAAGTTTATAATATACATTGTGGCTTCATGCTCATTATCGTTGGCCAAACAAGGTATTAATTTTGGATTTACATTAGTAGTATCGGATGATCGGATGATCACATTTCAGATCTTCAGTGCCTTACACAACATTGAAAACCATTTTCTAACTTACCTATGGTTTGTGTCTTTTATTATTTTTTTAATATAAATGCTAAAATATCTCTATGACATCTGGTTTTAATTGGTAACTAAGTAATCTTTAACTATTTTAAGAAATCATGTTGGATCTTCACTGTCTTACGCAATATTTAAAACCATTTTCTAAGTGTTTGCGTCTTCAATATCTTACAATTTTTCTGAAAGTTTTTCACCTTCTACTACTACTAGGTATGCTGGTAGATAAGTAATTTTTAACTCTTAAGTGGTGATTTAAATAGTCAGTCATAGAATGATCGACATACAATTGAATGACACTTATTTCATTATTATTCGTGTCTTTGTCTTTAACGATTAGAAAAAAATGTTTGACATAACAATAGGTTGCAAACTTTTTTTTTTAAAACTAGATATAATAGTCAATCGTAAGGTATCAACTTAGCTTTATTTTTGTTTGCGTTTTAAAAATTCTAAGATATAGCTGACTATTTTTGGCAACCAATGCCAACGTAGGCACCGAAAAGAGAGAATAAAAATACTCAATCATTTGTACATACTAAAAAACATAGGGATAAAGAAGTAAAGAATTGGCAAACAGACAATCTCTCTTCCGACAAAGAAATTGATTTGTTACAACCAATAATTTCTATAATACACGACAATAACGTTTAACAATCTTTTGTTGCTTGCCCTAAAGACATATACATACAAATGGGAAATGTAATGTAAACGTATTGAAATATGGTCTAATAATAATAAGGCTGTCAAAGAAATAATACAGCTTTTAGAACAAGCAAATTTGTAATAGGAACTACTGTAAATTATAATAGTATAGTATAGGTAATAGGAAAGTTGTTTGTTTAGGTACAGGATAGGATGCAGTAGACATTTTTAATGACGCTTACAAGAGTATTGCCACATGACAATACAAGATGACAAAGTGTTTGATGTTGCCCTGTGTAATATGTGCTTTACATTTCAGATCTCGTAAACGCAGGACCAGTAGCAGCCACGATGACTGTATCCATGGAAAGAATACCATGGATGAATGTAATGCTGCGTTGGTGCTCATGAGTTTGTCTTCTTCGCCAAAATCTGGAAAAAATGGTAAGAAATTCTATTTTTTAAATTTATTGTCTTTAGTGTTGGAGATATTACTGTCTTTGTTTGAAACAATATTTGGGTGTTTTCTTCTGACAAAACCAAAATAATTTTTATTCAATCATAAGGTAAGACAACTATTTTTTTCTTTTTTTTTGTTGACCAAAGAAGCTTATTTAATGTCAAAATCGGTGTTTTTGAAACACATTGTTGAATTAATGATAATATTAAAGGAAAATGTTGTAATTAAAATCCAATTAACATGCACTATTATACCGTGCTACGTTTCCACTGAACACCTCAAAATAACTTGATACCGTGTAATTTTTTAATCAAAATTCAAATTAGAAATCATGCAGCAGCAAAACCTGATATCATCGCGTTGTTTTGTGTTCTTTCCTTGCAATTGTCTATTAATCAATCATTTTTCCGCGCTAATTTTATGCATGCAAACAAGCCTGTAATTTTTTCTAATTCTATAACGTATTTATTTGTTTAATAACAACACAGAAATAAGAGAAACTCTAAGAGGGGTAGATACATGCGATTAATATTTGTACTAAGTCATCCTAGTATATCACACATTTTGTTACTCTCTTAATCGCGCGCAGTATCAGTGCGAAGGTTATCACCTTCGACCGACTTAAACGTGCTGCGTGCCGAATACCCCGTAGTAAACCTGTTCGCGTATTTTCCAGCGGTTTTGCCGTTTAGCTTTAGGTCTTGTTTCGTGTTGACTTTCCTGTGCTCAACAACAACAACAACACCCGGTAAGAGGGCCCGATCTGGAAGAATCCTTAGTGTTAGCGGACAACTATGTGCGCTGACACTAATTATTCTGCCAAACCTTTCCTTCCACCCCCACTTGACCTTCAAGTGGACCTCTTAAACTCTCCCTACCGCTAGGTAGCCTAAGTTTTGTCGATTTTTGGGGAGACTAGCTGCCTGAAGGGCTTAAATGTCGTGACTGTTCTAAAGAACTATTTGTTGTTGTTGTTGGGGGGGGGGAGGGAAGTGGGATTTGGAGAAGGAGGGAAGGTGAGAACTAGCTCGCTAGCTGAAGGCTAGAGGGCTAGCTGAAGACGGGGTCTCTTGTGGCGATGACGGATGTTCTCGTCGTAGTTGACGGCCTGTCGAATAAGGGGATTTGAATGATTATCAGCTTTTTGGTATACATTATGGGCTTTTTCGGAAATAAAGGTCGTTAAGGGGGTAAGATTATTGTCTCTCATAAGTCTAGTATACGATGTGTGCCAGGGAAGGTCAAGGGCGTTACGTCTGTAGCGATTCTCAAGGTTTTGAATGAGTTTTAGATGACTTGGCGCGGCATAGCCCCAGGCGGTTGATGCATAGGATAGGATCGGGCGAATTATTGTGTTTAGTAGTAGTAATTTATTTTTGTGTGTGAGTTTACTATTACCGCGAAGTAGGGAGTATAGATTTTTGTAGGTGTACATGGCTTTAATGCGTGTGTTTTTGACGTGTAACCCCCAAGTAAGGCGCTTGTCGAAAGTAACCCCAAGATACTTCACGTCGTCCTGCCAATTGATTATATTGCCATTTATTTCGACGTGTCCGACAGGTCCCTGTCTTCTACGGCTAAATAAGATGGCTTTTGTTTTATCGGAGTTTATTTTGATTTTCCATTTATTGCAGTAGTCTACAAAGTCGTCTGCTGCTGTTTGAAGGTGACGCGTCACTTGGCGAGGAAGCAGTGAAGCTGTTTTAATGATTAAGTCATCGGCGTAACGTGCTAGGTCTGTGTGAGGTGTGGGAGTGAGGTCATGGGTAAAAATGTTGAACAGATGGGGGGATAGCACGGCCCCCTGGGGTACGCCGGCCATGATGTTTCGAGATGCGGATAGACTGTTCCCCACGCGGCTGTTTATTTTACGGCCGCGTAGATATGAGTCTGTGAGGCGAGTGATTGTCAATGGGTACCCGGCGGCAGTCATCTTATAGACCAGTCCCTTTTGCCAGACTTTGTCGAAAGCTTTTTCGACATCGAATAGCAAAACTCCAGTGGCCTGCCTCTGACAGAATCCTTTGGTTATAGATTCTGTCAGCCGCAGGAGCTGGAGCTCCGTACTGTGATCAGGTCTAAATCCGAACTGGTCGTCGGGGATGATGTTTAGCTGATCTGAAAAAGATGTGATACGGGATAGGATTACGAGTTCAGCAATCTTACCTATGTTGCTAAGTAATGATATAGGTCGGTAGTTTTGCGGAAAGACGTGGTCTTTGCCAGGTTTGGGGATCATTATTACTGTGGCACGTTTCCAACGGGTTGGAAAGTGTCCCAGTCTTAATATAGCGTTAACAATATTTGTTATTGCTGCGATCCCCTTTCGAGGCAGGTGTTTTAAATGTTTGTTTCGTATGTTGTCTTGTCCAGGGGCTGATTTGTTTTTCCTGTGTCGTATAATTTGTCGTATTTCTTGTGGGAGGTTGGTCTCAGAGGGATGTCGATAGTGTCGTTTTGTCTTTGTCTGTGCTGCGTGAACAGTAGAAAACTTTATCGCTTATAAAAAAATTCTTTGACTGACTGACGAATTCAAATGACCTTGCTTATTTTACTTTTTTACAACTGCAACGTCCATTTTGTATAGCCTGTCCCGCTTATACCCACAGATTTATATTTTACAAACGTTATCGGAAAAATATTAAATACCAAGAAGAATTCAAGAAATAACTTGGGGAACATAGGGCATTATGAAGTTTACCTATGCACAAGATTTCTTTTGTGGGATTTTCTTGTTAGTTTGTGTCCTTCAAGCGGTTTTTTTTTTAATAATGTAGAGTTTCAATATTTAGTTCTAGCAAAAAAATATACAGAGCGCTTCAGGCTACTGCGAACATAGGCCGGAAGAAGTCCAATTTGCCAGTGTACGTACATGCAGGGACACCGTACACCTATCAGTGGAGCAACCAACACTCAGGCTTGCGATCACCGTTCGCGGCTTGCGTTTAGTATGCCTCTAACCACGGTGCTATGTGGAGCGTAGTCAATGAAACCGGAATTTGGTCAATAAATACGCAAATTTTTATAACGTAATTTTCTTGTTTTTTGTCACTGATAAATGAGAGCGTTTTATTTTCAACTGCTCATATTTATCACTAACAACGTGTTACAATGAAAATAATAAGGAGAAACAAAAGAAAAACAAGTTCTCAAAATAAAATAATACATCCTAAAAACCAAAAAGATCCTTCCAGTCAAAAAAAAATTAGAGCAAATGTTTGAAAAGTCCTCCTTGTTCGGCTAGACAATATACGAGCCTATTATAAAAACCCCTTCCAACGTTTCCAAGCATGTAAGGGGTGATAGTTTGAAAAGCTTCTTCAAAATTATTAGCCCTTTCATGCCCGTAAACTTTATTTTTGATATAACTCCACAGATAGAAGTCATTAGGAGCAAGATCCGGTGATCGAGCTGACCATAAAATAGTTCCATTACATTATCAAGATATTCCCTAACAAGGCCAACATTGTGAGCGGGACCACCATCTTGTTGAAACCATGTTTCACCAAATCTCATACCTAACTATACCTATCAATTGGAATAATATGCTGCTGCAGTAGTGCATTCTAATTGCCGTCAATAAAAAATATCCCAATTACGTGTTCCCCTACAATACTCCCCCAAATATTTATTTGGAGATACAGTATCGAACGTGTGTTGGGTTGTGACGATTCAATAATGGAAAAGTGCTTTCATCTGTGAAAAGAATAGATCTCAGAAAGTTTTCATCGTGATTAGCCCTTTCCATCATTGTTTCGCAAAATTCGACGATAATTGTCCTCCGGAAAAATTTGATGCCTTTTTGAGAACACGTAAAACAGTGGTTGAAGATTTATCAACAGCTTCGGCAATTTGGTGGATAGTTAATTTTCGATTTTCCTCCACTGCAGCGCAAATCATCACATCTCGTACTTCCTGCTCGTCATTCAAAACAGTGGGTTTTTTTATGGTTTCTTGGCGCTACACAACCAAACTTTTCAAAATTCAGCATAAACCTATGAATCGTTGATAAAATGGTTCTGGGCGATTTACAAAATTCTCAAAAAAAAGTTCTTAAATATGTCTCAATGGTCTGGCTTGCTAGTACCACTTTTTCGGCAACCATTTTTAGTTTTAAAAATGTATTATTTCACTTAAGAACTTACCAATCTGTTTCTCGAGCAAGGCAGAAATAAAACAAAATAATAAAAACAAAATAAACTTCCAAACGATCACTGCAGCGTGCTTCGAATCCACCTCGGTCGCATGGCACGGAGAGTAAATTGGACTTGATTCCCCCTATGTTCGCAGTAGCCTGAAGCTCATTGTATATAAAATCATACTTTACTTTATATTGATTTTTATAATCATAGGTCTTGTAAACTTTATTTATTTATTATTATTTATTTAAATAAAAGAAAATAAGTCTACTAAATTAGTTCGATTTAGAAGCGCAGTGTATTGCCAAATTATTTTGAAAGATATTGCTGTCAGAATGTTCTTAATAGTTTTAGAATGACGACGGCGCGTTTTCGAGAAAATTTTGCAGCTTTTTAAAAGTTTATGTGTTATTTTCGATACTTTTGCTTTGCCTTTGATGTGGCTATTACATCAGTTATCTAGCAGAATTTGAAACTAGCATGTTAGTAGTAAATTAAAATTTGTAAAATTTAATTAAGTAATAAATGGTATTGTTTACATAGAACCATGATAATAAGGTTAAAATGTGTAATAATCAATTTAATTTCCTATATTTTGATTTTTTGTTAAAATGATCAAACTTTTGTTTGGTTGAAAAGTGTATAAATATACAATACAATACAATACAATATTTTTACAAATATTAATACAAACGACGGCGAGATCTAGCAGGGCTACTCATATCTAACCGCCTCAGTAAAGATAAAAAAATAAGCATAATAAAAGTAACAAAAAAAATAATAAGTTAAACTAATTTGCTATATCAAAGTTGAGCATGATTTAGCTAACCTAATAGAATACCTAACAGAATTAAAATGATAGAAAATATTAAGTAAAAAAAAATGTAACCTATACTACACAGTGTCAAAAAAGTTTAAACAAACCCTAAGTAAATATGACAAATAAGAATAAATGTTTAGATATAAACCTGCAAATTTAAGATATAAACTAAAATAGCACATTAATTACATTTTTGTTAGTTACTAATTTCTATTCTGTTTAACATATTTTTTAATTTCCTTTTTGAAGTTAACTATAGAAGTACATGATAGTAGATTTTCTGGGAGAGAGTTGTATAATTTAGGAGCGTTGTATAAATAGGATCTTTGAAAAATAGAGCTTTTGTGATTCGGTAGGATAAACTTATGTCGATTTCGAGTTTGATTGCCGTGTACCTGACTGTGTTTTATGAATCCATCAAAAAGGTAACCAGGTTGTTTATTAGTAAGAATTTTAAATGTGTGGTTGCTAGATGGACCGTATATCGTTCGTCCAGATTTAGCCACCCGGAAGCCAGTAAGAGGGGTGAGACATGATCAAATTTTTTAGCTCCGTATGCAAATTTTAAACACGCATTTTGAAGTTTTTGCAAACTTTGTCGGTCTTCTGCTATAAGAGCCGGCCAGTACATGATATCACAGTAAGTTAATTGTGAGAGAATAAGGCTGTCACATAGCCTTAGTTTAATGTCTGTTGTTAAGTATTCTTTGTGCATATAAAACGTTTTTAGCTTAAAAAATGATTTTTGTAATAGATTAGAAACATGATTTTTGAATCTAAGTGTCGAGTCAAACATGATGCCAAGGTTTTTGCAAGTGTTCTTGGCAGTTAAAATAATATCACTAATCTTTATCT
The DNA here is from genome assembly GCA_963921995.1 of Oxystoma pomonae. Lineage (NCBI taxonomy): Eukaryota > Metazoa > Arthropoda > Insecta > Coleoptera > Brentidae > Oxystoma > Oxystoma pomonae. Next base: position 113,616,194 of record OY998166.1, on the reverse strand, counting down.
CAACATTTATATCAGTAAGCTTGTTTAAATTTGCTGGAGATCCAAATTGTATTAGCTGAGATTTATTTTGATTAAGAGAAAGACAATGATATTGAGATATTTGACTAATAATTTTTAGGTCGTTGTTAATGTTGGTTTGAGCGATTACGGAGTCCTGAGGCCTCCAAGAAAAATGCACTTGATAGTCGTCTGCAAATTGATGTGACTTACATGACGTTAGAAATTTGGAAAAATCCGACGTGTACACAGAAAAAAGAAATTAGTATTATAGTTAGTTATATTAGTATTAGTAATATAACAAAGCACTAAACAACTATTTTCTGAATTCAGTTTTGATCTAGAGTAAAACAAAACAGCAGATTTTTGTTAAACGGTTCGGAACTTTCAAACAAATAAAAAATTTATTTGTATAATTATTAACCTGTTTGTGTCGGGGGCCGAAGAATCGCTGTTGAAAATTGTTAGGAGTTAGCAGTGATCCCGCTAGATAAAATTGAAACCGCATTTAATCAGCTGTTGCGTCAGTTAACGAAATGGTTTAAAAAAATGCAGCGATAAAATTCAAAACTCGTGTTGCTCGTTAAATAACGTTATTAGAGTACCACCTGGTTTTAAGGTCATCAATGAAAGGAGAAAGAAATATGGGTAATTAAATTGTTTTTTTTAGGTAATAATTAGGCACCTAGACTTTTCAAATACGCTCTAAACTACTTACAGTGAAAACTCTTTAAGGACAGCTCTTATAAGCGGACAACTCTCATTAGCGGACAACTCTCATTACCGGACAACATTTCTAGAACCAAGTTATAAATTTCTATGTAAAATATCATCTCATAAGCGGAAAGCTCCCATAGGCGGACAAAAAAGTCGGAACGGTCGATGTCCGCTAATGGGAGCTTTCACTGTATTTGCATTTTTGTTTGGGTATGAATTCAAATTTGTTTTAAAGTCGCCAAGGGCTATTTCCTTAATTTTGAAGCAGCTGTGTAATTTCAATCTCTAATCTCTAAAGTACTAAGTACTAAAGTACCCGGCTCTGGAGCTGTATGACACCGGTTTCCAACCAGTTATTAAACTACGGTTTAAAGGTCGCGAATATTCGGTCGCTTTCGTGCGACCATTTCTATTAAGCTCAGATCCCCGTCACACTCAATGGTTTTTTTTATCCGTTGACTGGACTACAAGTCAAGCCAGATTTCTCATCGATTTCTCTTCCACGTGCCTAAAGTTGTGACGCACCTTCCACGCGCGCACGTTTACTTTCCATAAATATTTTTATATTGCCAATGTCATCTGTGCACTCCGTGCTAATATTATTAAATAACAAAATTAAATTTAACTACAGGTGCAGTAAATATTTATCTAAGAAAATTAATTAATTAAACACATCGTATATCGATGTCCATTTGCAATGACATGTCGTTAACATAATGAAGAGATTACTTGGTAGAGTTTACACATGATAATAATTAACCATCTAGGGATATTTTTTTCGACAGTAAGAAACTAAGTATAATATAAAAATCGAAGTAATCATGTTTAAAACGAAAGGCAAACATAAACCATCTAAACATGCCCAAAATTTATATACTCATTTAAGTCGTAAAATACATTTGTTGTTAGGTAGCTCCTAAGTAATTTTTTATTGGTGATTTTTTAAAGAATGTATGATTTTGTTTTTATGATTGTAGATCTAAGAAAATTGTTCTCTATCGCCCACCAAAAAAATACAAAAAAATCTGATCAAAAATGATTTTCTGTGGAGCTTTTCAAGAAATTTATTACAGTAGGATCTCATTACCTGAGGTAAATCTTTTATTATGTATTAATTGCTAAATTATGGTAGTTTGGGCAAGATTTTAGGAAATTTTGACCTGCTAAATCCTATTTATTATACCTTTTAACTTTATTAGTACTGCAAAGATGGGTTTTAAGTGTATCACTCAATTTTTTTTAAATAAATTAATTCATTTTATGCAAAAACAAACCAGATGATTTTTGTGATGTTTGTGGATTTTTGTTATATTTGTGGCCAGACAGTAGGAAGCTACAAACCTTTCGCCGCGGGATTAAATGTAGCAATTTAGTCCCTAATTTTATAATGTACTATTCTAGCTTCAATATAAGGGCGAGGTAAGGGGGGGGGGGGAAATATGGTGATTCACCCTGACGCGGAATATATTTTAAAAAGAGACAGCGCTATACACATTCAGAGAACAAAAATAGGATAGAAACATTTGTTTTTGAGACTTGCAGTTTCGTTTCAAGCACAGACCTAGGAAGCCTTTTCACGGAAAGAAAAGTGCTGTTCGCCAGAAATCAATGAAAAGAGCTTTAGAAAAATAAAGAATCAAACATAATACCTACAATAATCCCTTTCTACAAGCACCTATGTTATACAGACCGCTTCAAGCTACTGCGAACATAGGGCGGAAGAAGTCTAATTTGCCAGTGTACGTACATGCAGAGACACCGCACGCCTATCAGTGAAGCAACCAATACTCAGGCTTGCGATCACCATTTGCATGACTTTCCTTTGGTATTTAGTACGCCTCTAACCACGGTGCTGTGTGGAGCGTAGTCAATGAAACCGGAATTTGGTCAATAAATACGCACATTTTTATAACGCAATTTTCTTATTTTTTGTCACTGATAAATAAGAGCGTTTTATTGTCAACTGCTCAGATTTATCAGTGACGACCTGTTACAATGAAAATAATAAGGAGGAACAAAATAAAAGCAAGTTCTCAAAATAAAATAATACATTCTAAAAACCAAAAAGATTCTCCCAGTCAAAAAAAATTAAAGCAAATGTTCGAAAAGTCCTCCTTGCTCGGCTAGACAATATCCGAGCCTACTATAAAAACCCTTTCTAACGTTTCCAAGCATGTTAGGGGTGATAATTTGAAAAGATTCTTCAAAAACAGATAGAAGTCATTAGGAGCTTACACCTAACAACTGCCTAGCAGTTGGAATAATGTGCTGCTGCAGTAGATCCAAGTATCTAGGACCATTCAAATTGCAATTGCCGTTAATAAAAAATGGCCCAATTACGTGTTCCCCTATAATACCCCCTCCCCAAACATTTAGTTTTTGGGGATACTGTGATCTTACGTCAAAATAAAAATGCAAATTTTCCCTCGACCAATATCGAACGTGTGTTGGGTTATGACGATTTGACCATTTGACCATCTGCATTTTTTCGGCACCTTCGTAGACATCCATTTTTGGTTTTAAAAATGTATTATTTCAATTAAGAACTTACCCATCTGTTTCTCGAGCAAGGCAGAAATAAAACAAAATAATAAAAACAAAATGAACTTCCAAAAGATAACACTGCAGCGTGCTTCGAATCCACCTCGGTCGTACGGCACGGAGAGTAAATTGGACTTGATTCCCCCTATGTTCGCAGTAGCTTGAAGCGGTCTGTATAAATTTGATCACATGTTTATTCACGATCGGTCGTACTACAGGAAAAATAGAACATATGGAATCCCAACAGACCAATCTAAAAATTTGGTGCTAGAAAGCACGGATAGTCCACCTAGATTCAATTATTTTATGTTGAAAGGAAATGAAAATATCTCGAAAAGATTTCAACCTTAGTTATAACAAAACTTTTGGGTAATATTTACTTCTAAAGTTAAATATATTTTAACGTTTTTCAAATAACTCTGAAACTAAAGCTCCCATAAATTTGGACTATAACAAAATTTCTAGTCCATATTCATGGAAACTTACATCTGAAAACCGTATATCGCTACTTGCTTTTGTTAATTTTTTAAATATTTTATCCACCTTTTCCCCCTTTCATCCCTCCCACAACTCTACCCAAAAGTTAATCAGTTCATGGTCATTCGATAGAGGATTTTTGTACCAAATTTCGTTAAAATCGATTAAGGCGTTCTTGAGACCGACAGACATCTTTTTTTTTCGTCGATTAAGGTGTTTTGGTTTATTTATTATTATTTATACTTTCCTTAGCTATATATTAATTTTGCATCGCATTTTGCATTATCCTATGATGCATGCATATTATTAATTAGGGCGTTTTCTTTGTTTTTTAATGGATTGCCATTGTAACCATCTCTATGAATAAGTATTACGTTTCTGTATAATAGGGAGTTATCGAGACTATAGCTATTGCCCGCCGTTTGCCACCTCATCACGCCCATCAGAACTTTTGTTCCCGTGAACCGATTTTCATGAAGTAAAACCTGCGTCCTGCCCAGAACTCCATGGAACGCAGAAGTTATACTGCCATTAAAATCCGTTCAGTAGTTTTCGCGTGATGCTGAAAAAAACAAACCATTCTCGCTTTATTGATGGGAGTTTTAAAATTGGGGTGGTAGAACAATTTGTTCGACAATAAATGAATTTAAAAAAATAACCAAAAACCATCATTTCTCAAGTCAGTCAATAGGGAATTATTGAAAAGCAGTTAGGGCCCAGCACTAAAAGGGTCAGGCACTATTTTGACGCTGTTGACAGATAATTTTTTTCAAGGATCTCAGGGGAAATTTTGCATAAGACGCCCGAACTACTTTCCTGCCACTCATTTCTCCTCTACCAGGACCATAATTCTTGAGCAGGGAACGACATAGATTTGTGTCGAATGATCCAACGCAGTTCGTATTCAATCAAAAATTGGGGGTTCGCGCTCCCCGACTCCAAAGCCAGGGATCGGTCCCATTTCTCTGACAAGCATGCGCATAAAATGAATAATTTTCAATCTAAAATTTCGAAGAGGTTTAAAGGAAAAGCACCTTTTTTCGGGGGATGGGATCTCTCCCCGGGATTGATCCCTTCTCTTGAGGGATTATTCTTTCTCTTGAGATTCATGAATTAGAACCCAGGAGAGTCAGGGTAGTGTCGGATTTTTACCGACTAAAACCCCTCGATTGTGACTCCAACCTGCGATATCGACCAATAATAAGCTTCGAAGCGATCACGAGTTATCCGAAACCTATCCGACCACGACCGAAGCTCACCCGCTTGCCTTGTATCGTAGAAACTTTCCTACACTTTCATACACCTGGTCCGGGGGCAAAATACTTATAACCGCAAATAGACGCAAACTATATTTTGCTGTATTAAAAAAGAGAATGTTGACTTTGATTTTACAAAAAATTAAAAAATACCTTTTTTTACCTTTATTTTTAAACACCTTCTAAAGTTTGACAATATAAAAAATGCCTTCTTATTTTGTAGCATTTTTTAAAAGTCCCAAAAAATTAGTTAATTGAAATAAATTAATACGTTAAGATTATGTTAAATTAACTAGCACACACCTCTATATCTCCTGACCAAAACATTGCAGTTAATTTTTGTACTGGAAATCCATAGGAAAATCTCAAACTTTATAGAATTTTACAGAAAAAAACGACTCATTGACGCAATTTAAGTTGACTTGCAAGTTTGTGCTTCTTTTTCTTCTCGCCATGACTAGAAGCCCTGTATACGATTTTTGACAGTTATTGTTTTACCAGAGGTGAGCAACACCGTTCTCAACTAAAAAGCCACTTAACTCATTTTCGTTTTAGTATCCTTTGGCCTATGATCGGTGCCATATTGACACCACACTGACAGAAAATCCATGTTTTACTTGTAAATTTGGTTATAAAAATGGCAGCCACCGTAGGTTAAAAGCACTGAGGCGGTAGGAGTTAACAAGCTTTTTAGTTTAGAACGGTGTTGAGGTGAGCAACTGGATTTGACAGTTGCTAGGGAAATGTTTGAAATTTTGTGTTCGCAATGATAGTTGACAACCCCTGACAATAAATAACTTTGTCACTGTCAGATTTTTGATTAAGAAACTTCAGATTTACAAATGGAATTTTGCTGTATCAAAAACTGTACAAATACGTGCCTCGACGAATTTGTATTGTTCCTTTGTTCAGCGGAGAAAGAAACTCACGAAAACTGAAAAGAAAACATGCATTTACCAAGTTGGAAAATTAATAAAAATAGCCGAATTTACGAAGTAAGTGAGCTACAAGCTGTAGGTATAAACATACGCATTTAGCATGTACTTTGTTAATATAGGGTGGGCCATAAAATTCCGCACTTTTTGGATTGGCTATTACTTTTGACATAAGTGCTCGATTTTTAGAGGTATTAGTTTTTTAGATAGACGAAACGTGATACTTTTTCGATTCAGTCGAAAATTTAAAATTTCTCAAAAATCCAAGATGGCGGACAGTTTTAAAAAATTTGTAATTTTCACTTCCCCCCCCTGAAAAAAAATTATGTGCGACAATGAACAAATGAAATGAAAACGTTATAAGCTTCTAGATCATGAGTGTTTGGGATTAACATTGGAAAAAATCACAAAATTACGTATTTTTTTAATTTGCTGTAACTTTTGTCCTGATTAGTTAATTAAAAAAAAATATTGTTTAAAGAGACAAAACATGAGAGTTGCGTCTGTTTGTTCAAAATTTGACATTAAAAAAAATCAGGATGGCGGATAATTTTAAAAAAAGTTAGCTTGTGTACTTCTTATTTTTTTTTTAAGTAAGACACTAGACAAAATAAAAATTAGTATTTCCAACTCTTCCCTTTTTCTTCATATATAGAGGTATCGCCTAATTAAATCGGATAAGAAATAAAAAAGTAATGGGTATTTAGATTCTTAGTATTTTTCTTAATTAAATAATTAGGTCAAAAGATGTAGCAAATGGAAAATGTATGTAATTTTGTGATTATTTTCAATGCGAAGCCAAAACACTCGTAGTCAAAAAACTTATAACTTTTTTATTTCCCAACTGATTTAATTAAATGATACTTCAATAGACACAGAAATAATGAGCGTTTGTAGTGAAAGCTTTAGAGTTTGTTCAGTGTCGCACATACATTTTTGTCAGGGGGGGGGGGGTGAAAATTACACATTTTCTTGAAATTTTTAACCGAATCGAAATCATGTCAAAAGTTATAGCCAATCCAAAAAGTGCGGAATATTGTGGCCCACCCTATAAATAACACATTATTTTTCCGTGTTTTATTGTAAGAAAAAGAGTAACAAAAATATAGAGCATAGTAGTCTTTAGATTTTACCTATTTTTTACATTTTTAATTCCTCCGCGTGTATATTCACCGTTTGTTTTTGTTTTTTTTTGTCAACATATTTTACTAACCAAAAAAAAATCAATCTTTCAAAAACTGTCTGGGGAAATTATAAAAAGAGACAACAAAATATCAGTCCATTTCATAAAATAGAAAGAGAGGGCAATATGAGCTGCCCACTTTTGGTAAAACAACAACTGTCAAATTTATAGAAGGTCTCTAGCCATGACCTACTATGAGAATAATAATATAACGGTTGAACAACAGGGACATATGTATTTAAAATAATAATAAAAAAAATATTTTATTTAAGTTTCATTTTAGGGTTTTTGTCCTCCAAATTTCGTCATTTCGCCCTTTGTGGGTGGGCGCTAAGTAGGCACTATCCAGTACGGCCGTATTTCAATAATTCCCTAATAAATCTCTATTATAGCAAACGCGGCGAATATGATTCGTTTTGCCGCAATATAGGTCATGCAACGTGCCGGTAAGCGAGTGCAACGTTGCCATACTTTTTTGAATGCATATCACGAGTTCGCAATAATGGAAAGTTCAAGCGGACACCGGCACGTGGCTGGGTGGGTTTGCCAATAAAGTTTGGATGTTTATTTATAGCTGTTTGGCTAGATAAAAGACTTACATAGTATACCGAAGTAAACGTTCTTCCACGGTAGGGTGACCAGATTTGTGACTTTGAGATATGTTTAAAATGGCATTTTTTAGCTAGCCTTCGCTTGTCTACAGAACATTTTCTAAACGGCATATTAATAGTAGTTTACATAACAAACATGTTATGTCAAGTCATTAAACGCGAGGATGCAGGTCGCGTCTTAGTTTATCTGAGCGTGTAATGACTATAACATGCGAGTTAGTCTACTATACTTTACCTACGAACAATGAAAATGTCATTATAAATATCAGAAATTAATAAAACTATCAAACTCTTATACCCTGAAGTTTCAATGACGTTCTACCTAAAACGTCAAAACAAATAAGGTTACTAAGGGACTTTTCTTATCTTTTTAAAAATAAATTTTTTTTCTCAAAAATGCGTAATATGTCAATTTAACGGAACTTAGTTTTGGTTAGGTACTAAAGTTATATTGGCTTTATTTACTATTTAATACATATGTATTGTCCTCAAAATATAGAAAAATAGTTCACATTTTTGCGTGCTCTTATAAAATAAAGTTTCATCGCTTGCCACGCCATCTTATGGTTTACGTCTAAGCTTCATGATTATCCTAGGAGCGTAAATGATTCATTACAGTCGTGTTGGAACGCTCGTTAAATTAGTATTATGGGTTGGTCGTAAGTAAAAATATTTTTTCTTCAGGTAAAAATCTTACCGGGCAATAGTGTCGGATTTTTACTTTACTTTAAAAAAAATCACCGAAACTGATATTTCTTGATTATGTTATTTTCTTGTCAAAACGTTAAGGCGCAATTACACAGACGAACATGCTCAAATAAAAGCTCGTGCAAAAGAACTGAAATTTTTCGCGCGAACATTTTTGTGAGCTTTTCTTTGAACATTTTGTTCGGGTAAATTTTTGAGCAAGTTATTGCTATCTATTTTGGAAACATATTTTTAAAGATGAGAATAAATATAATTTTACATCAGTGATCTCAATTCTTTAAAAAAACGGAACACCAACTTTTATTTTAAACTTCTGTGAAAAAAAGGCGACGGCAAGCGAAACATTATTATTGGCTATCAGTTTTGTCATATGCAATGTTAAAATAGTTAATGATGGAGATAATAATTCTTTTCTCTAACTTTTTTGGTTTTCTCTCATTACAAAAAGAAAACGGAAATGTCTTCGAAGTAATTACTTTTTAAAATGCAGGTGGATATTTTTAGAGAACTGTTCTGGAGAGTAGTTAGTTGTTCCCTGGGGGGGGGATAGGGAGGTTTAGACAGTCGGAACGCAGCGCTGTCAAACACTGCTGTAATTTTGTGTGTCAATGTTCATTTGACCAAAACCCCCTCTCACTAGTCTACGGTTTTTACCTTCTCCTAACCCAGCAACAGCAATAAATAAGTGCCAATTTTTATTTTAAATTAAAAAGTTACAAGTATACTGTCATATCCCCTATAAAAATCAGATCAATCGAAGTTGCTTATGAGGTAAAACGTGAATTTCGACATCAAATCGTTTTTCCGTCGGAAAGCACTTAATTAAAAATATCTTGTTTTAAAACTTAGTCTTTCTATTTTCAGTTAAGTTCAATGAATTCCCATAAAACTATAAAATTTAAATTTGTAAGAAATTTTTATTACCAACATTTCTTCAAACAAATTTTGCTCAACATTCTCTCCAAAATTTACGTGTGTTTTTTTGTACGCGATTTTGTTCGAACATTTCTTTGAACATTTTGCTCAAGAGGCTCGTGTAAATGTTTGTCGGCATTTCAACATCAAAGGAAAGTTTGTCTGTGTAAATGCGCCTTTAGAAGTTACACCAAAACACTTTATAGGATTACCTTGATTCTAAATTCAAAAAATAGAAAAATAATATGTTAAAAAGTTACTTTCTGTTTAATGTAACAGCGATGACAGTTACATCGAACATCAACAATTAAACACATTTTTTTAAGAGGAAACAATTTCGTTTTTTTTTTAAATTTTTCGACGTTTATCAATAAGGACAGACTACTCTCTAAACAATACTAGAGTAAACTTAAATTTGATGGGATTGTCGTGTTTCTCTTTATCATAATGGGGATATTTTGTCCATCGGTGGATTTGCGATGCCAACAGTTGGTTGACTGACATATGTCATCAATCTGACATTTTTTCTGATTGCATCATATGAAGCCACGAGTTGAAATAAAAACACACCCACAAGTGACAAGAGAAGAAAGCCGGATAGATTGTAGTTTGCAACAGTTTTCTCCACATAATCCTCCACCTTAGTGGGTTTCTTCTTGCATAAAATAATTAGTTCCTCAAATGAGGAACTACTACGCTCCAATACCTTTAGGGCAATTATGGTCGCAGCCCTATTTATTGCAGGCATGCTGATTTTTTAACTCGACTCTCAATTCAACAAAAAGTTAGGTTGGGATCTCAAAAAAGTGAGTTTATGTACTCCATCAAAACTTTCCACCGACTCCCAGACCCGGTTGCTTGATTGATGAATGATGGATTCCACCGGAAAAATTTAAGAACTTGATTAGTGGCATCGCAAATCCATCTGAAAAATTTAAGAACCTGATTGTTGCCACCGGTTGCTGTTTGATGGAAAAAAACTCCTCTCTCTCTTAGCTAAAACCACCCCAAGCGTGACTTCCAGGTGGCTTGCGTCAGTGCTGGGTCATTATCGGGGTCAATGTACCTAATAGAGAAGGGTATTATACCCAAACTGGAATTTGGTTCCCTTTTTACGTTTCACCTTACAGCCACTATTATTCAGGTTTTGATAGAAGGAGGTAGTCCTTTTTATCGACGACTCAACGTTCTGAGGCAACACGACTCTCTTTTGCACTAATTTGGGGGATGATTTTTTTGGTTGGGTAGTCGGAAATCTGTTAGTGTTAGTTAAGTGGGTTTTGGAGTGCATTTGTTCCAAAATTATATTTCTTACTTAAACTGATAAATAAATTATTTAACTGAAAAATTACTCTTTCTATAAGATATTGAGACATTTGTTACCCGCGCCTTGCTGAATGATGAAAACTCCATTGGCCAGGTGTTGCTTTCATACATTAACAAGTGTCCCAAGTCCCTACGTTGTTTTTGTTTTTTTTTCATTTTGGCTTTTACGGTTCTAAATAAAAGCACACCATTAAAATACAATCGATTTTCCTTTTATTAAAAAAAATTACCAACAATTAAATTAATACATAAAAATTAAGGAAAAATCAAGGAAATCCATTTAGCAATATTATCCAAAATATATACACAGAATATACCAAAAATTTTTACAAAAGAAATAAGAATATGTTATCATGGGATAAAAACTACCCGTTTAGCAACCCGCACTGTCGCCTGCCCATTGCATTACAGCCGACCATAGCTTTATCAGTGACAATACACAACAACCAAAGCACGACCTCCACCAACTTACAAATTATCTCATAACGAGGTTAGTTTATGGACACATCATTACACCCTCTGTTGACAAAGCTCGATTTCCTCTCTCTATCTAATCCATCAAAAAAACATCGGTCTACTCACTCTACAGTTCATATGATCCTTAAGGAGTAATAATATGAATGCTACCGAAACAAAAACTATCTGTATACGGAGTATAAATATTTTATTCCTGCATAATATATACAGGGTTCCTAAGATTTTCCTTAGGGATAGGATTTCAATAAATCAAACAGAAATGGCATAGAAAGTTCTGCGCGCACAAAAGAAACAGGTATATTGAGCAATGGTGCCAGTTTGTTATTATCTCCGGACTGCTTTCATGAGAAAAAATTGTCGCCACTCTTTCATTGTGAGCATAAATCATAGTTGCAATAATAACCGTTGACAAGATGTCTGCAAATTCCGCTAGATGGCGGCCACACCATGAGATGATCGAGGAAAAACTGGCATTCACAGGCATTGCATTTTTATTTCCTTTCGAGTCGCTTCAGTTTACGATACTGAGCGATAAACTCGTGAGGTTGTTAACATTAGAAAGAAATATCTTCACTTTTAATTAAATTTCTTTCCATTCTGTTCTACTAGTGACATCTATCCGGAAACGGCCAAACCATGCAGCTAGCACTAGCAGCCAAAGAAATCAATAAACGTCGCTGTTTTTCCTGCAGAGCTTTTTGCTTGCGATATTATTGATTTTAAATATAGGTGGCCCTACACTACATTTGATTTTCGAGGTGTTTTATGACATGATCTCGAAACATGTAGCGAACCAATTCTTCAAAACTAGCGGGAGGGTAAAAGCGAAAAATAAGGGGCTGCCAATATTTGTAACACCCAAAAAGGGGTGAAAAGATTTATTTTGCTCTGTTTCTTTACAAAAAACGTTTTTTTACGAAAAACTTGAGCTCTGCCACTTTTTTTATTTTTTTCTTCAACTTTCTCGAAATTTTCGTCATACCGTAGAAAAAAATTATTTCCCCCAAGGTCATACTCTACTTTTATTCGAAAAAATTTAGAAACAGAGACGGGATCAGTTTTCCTAAAACGGGGGATCTTGGTTTCGAGTGAGAAGATAAAAATTTTTCAATTAAATTAGCCGAACGCAAAAATGTTAGAAAAACAAAGCACGAAATAAAAATGGCGCCGCTTACAATTTTTTTTCAAAAATTACGTAATTTCGGGAACGCAAAGAAATAGGTCTAAAGAGTATAATTTTTAAGAAGAAAATATCAATTTTCTCGCCCTCCTCCACTGGGACTACAGGGGCCGTGCACAAAACGTTACGTAGGGGGGAGGGGGGGTTTCGACAGCGTTTGCATTTGTGTGAAACTAAGAAAATTTGGAATGAAAATAAGTGAAAAGTTTTTTTTTGGGCGGGGGTAGTTGCCTTGAAATCGTTACGTAATATTAGGGGAGTGGCGTGCCAAACCGTTACAAAACATTACATAGGGAGGGGGTCAAAAATTGGTAAAATCACCGTTACGTAATTTGTGCATGGCCCCACATCTGACTGTTCCTCCTTTTTGATTTCGAATCAAATTGCAAAACCCGGGTTGGACGTTCGAAGGCGTCAACCCGTCCTACTTGCTTGATAAAGTTTCTACGGAAATATCTCAGTCGATTTCTCCGGCCGTGTATGAACGCTTTAGGTTAGGCATTTGCATGTATCTCAGTCCCCAGCCTGTAAAAAGTGCGTAAGGACAATGGTTACAAAATGAAAAGCCGAAAAATATTTTTTTTTACGATATCTTTCATCAGTTTGGTATTAAAGTCGAGCAAAAACAATTTTTGTTCCAGTCCTAAAGGTATGAAAATGGAAAACATTAGAAAACAACAACCTGGAATGGATTTACTACGTGTAAGATGCAGTGACAACATCGCCTCATGCCCATCCTTTTCTGCCTAGTGTGCTTTTCCGTTTATCTGCGTCTTAAACACGGCTGCTTGGCCCCCTAAGGATTAGCTTAGGAACCCTGTATAAAACAATAACCAAAAGATACGCACAATCATATAAACTACCCTGGAAATATGTATAGTACTAGGTTATCGAGGATCTTATTCCCCTATGTCTTCCCTCCTTGAAATTTCCTTACCTAAAAACGGATTTCGTTGTAATTGTCGTGGCTGTATTGTTTCTATTTCTAATTGAGGTCAGATTGATTTAAAACTTAGAATGTCATAAGAAAATAATTTGAACTTCTTAGTGCTCTCAATTGGTGCTTACGGAAAATATAATTATGTATCCCCTTCCCTTTTAATCTCGGATTTGGGGTAACCCGTTGGAGCGTCGGTTAAAAAGAAATATTCTGAATTATGAATTGCTTCAAAAAAGCTCTAGAGATGTTTTTTAAGCTTCCTAAAGAGAACATTGACATGCAAAAAGTTCCGAATTTTGTGGAAATGTATTTATTAAAGTCAGTTTTATCAAATCAATCATGGCGGCGCGTGTGTGCACCAAAGCATTCCAGTGTCTTGACGGATTGAATTACTATCCTGTATTTTGAATGGATCCCCAGCTAACACACGCGAACGCGCCTGAACTTTAACCAATGACATATGTAGGATGGAAATTTAAGGGCGTCATTATATGACATTAAAAAAATATTTAATATAATTAATACTAATATTTCAATATTAAATCCGTTAATAAAATTTAGTACTTACATAACAATATTATTTTGATTTTATGTACTGTAGTACAGAATGGCCGGATTTTTGTATCTGTAATTAAGAAAACGTTTCCTGAGTAACGAGTTTACCAAATTTTAACTAAAAAGGTGTTTTATTAAAAGAATTATGAATTACTTTCATTATACAGTAATCATTAAAACAAAATCAGTCATAGAAGATAATAAATAACCAGTAATTCAGTTGAATCGTTAAATCATGGTCCCAAATGCCAAATCTAATAGTGAGACGTGCAATGGTACAGAGAACTCAGATATTTAACTAAAATATACATAATTAAATAATAGTGCTAGGTACCCGCTCCACATATTAGCGTGAAGCGTGCAGTTGAGCGCTAAGCAAGAGTTTAGCATATATTTACTTATTTCGCATGACTCCCATAGCAGCTCCGCTTCGACGTACAAAGGTGCCAGTCCATCTGCAAATGGACTAGAAACCACCTTCAAACATACGCCATCCGATGCTTGAGTATGATTAACGAACTGATTATAAATATATACTTAGCAAAACGTAATACCTGTTTATGCATAAACATTTAAGATTACTGCTTATATTTAATATTTACACCAAAGGGATAAACTAATTACTCTGTGAGAACACTCACCTATTTTTAGTTAGGTATATAATATCCAATATGTCTCTTTTATAACACACACATAGACACTTGGCACTTTACTTATTCTAACTAAACTTCCAACTCGATACTAAAATATCTTTTAAAGAATCACAAAGCCAAAGCCTATTTGTTATTAAAACTTTTCTAAGCAATATTACGAGTATCTCGTCGGTTCGTTTTTGTCAACGCTTTTTGAGCTCTACTTAACCCAAACAACCATATTTAATTATCTCCTGAATGCATACAACAACATAGGCATTATATTATTAAAACCTACTTCTTACACATAGGGCAGTGCTCCGAAATTGGTTAATTGCGAACAAAACATAAAAATTGGTTGGATAAAAATAGTCGCGCCCGAGTCTACAACCGCTGAAAAAATTGCTAGTAAAATAGTTGTGACGTTTGTCTATAGTTATTTACCTCCCCCCTCTTTAGAAAACGTTTAAAGGTGGGGCAATTCCAATTTTTACAACTTGGCCAACTAAAAATTGCTACTTGTTTTTTAAATTTTCTCTTTGTGGTTATGTTTGGTCGCTAGCCTTCTCTCCCCCTTTAGAGCTGATGTGTCGCTACGCTACTGTATTATAAGGTGAATAAGAAGATAAAAGTGCCATAACGCCCCAACGACCTCGTGTAGAATTAAAATGACTAAAAAAATGCTAAACAACAAAACAGCAACTCGGGTTCAACGAGCGGTAAGAATTCCTTGTAAAACAATATTAGAGCCGTTTTTAAGGAGCGCGAGATTTATGAAATTGACTTTTAAAAGATTCATAAATTTTAACAGCGAGTAAAATTATTATTGCAAACAACTTTAATTGTTAATGCCAGGAACGCGTGAGAGTGAAAACAAATAAAACTATTTTAGACTAAATTTTCCCACAGACAACGCATCGCAAAAAACTACACACAATTTTTCTTCAATGCAAAGAATAAACCTGCCATTTGACTGTATGGGGTGGCCGCCTAGTTAATCTAAGAAATTAACAAACAAAACAAAAAGAGGGGCCTTAAAATAGAGCAACTTACATTGTACTATTATTGAGGGGCGGGTAATAGGGATTTATTGAAATACGGCCGCACTGGATAGTGCCTACTTAGCGCCGACCTTAACACAGGCTGTGCCTGGCTCTAAAAGGTGCAAATTATAGAATTATTGAACGCGCCTCTAGCAAAACGGTGACGATACGACTTTATTTCTAACCTACAAATATATGCTGCCTGTTTTCGAAATTCTGTGTTGTTTTTTTATATTTTGAGTGATCAAAAGCATGGGCGATGTGTTGGAAGCAGAGGTCTTTGTGGATGGTGGAGAGTTTAGAGTTCTGAAGGGATTTTTTTGAACTCTACTTCTTGTAGCAAACAAATATTGTCTTCATCGGTAAAACGAAGTATTTGACCTTGCTTTTTTTAATTTTCTTTTGCTATGTCATCCGATTTCATAAAAATATAACTATTTTGTCGGAATTTTTGCTTTTTTGGCCTTCACAACACAAAAAATTCCCAAAAGTAGGGTTAATGTAAAAAAAATGGCGAATAGTTGTCAAAAACGTCAAATACGGCTAGACACAGCCAAGATGCGGCCCAGTATAATTCCTCCACAAATAAGTGCAGGTCCTAACGTTATTAGTGTCGGCACTAAATGTGGTCGTTCTCGTGGTCGTCAACAGCGTCAAAATAGTGCCTGTCCTTATTAGCGCCGGGCCCTAACTGCGTTTCAATAATTCCCTAATATGCTATGTGCTTCTGCAAAAGCTCACTTAGAATCAACACAAATATTTGAATGCTTCCTGTTTGGAAAGTAATTCGTGAGTATAATATACATGGCGATTCACAAGTGAACTTACATCATTTTCCTATGGATTGATGAGCAAGTTATGTATAGCTAAATTTCTGGGGGTGGAACTGAAAGAAAAATTATTTGTTTGTCTCTTAATGTAATCGCTCGCAAATGATTTAATTCGTTTAGAATCATCCTGTAGCTAAGCGATAACAAAGCAAATATTATTTAATTGTAACTTTTGCTGTTACTATTATACCAATAGTTGCCAGGGAAATGTAGATAAAACCAAAATACAATTTTCAGCCATTATCGCATTTTATATTGCATAAAATTACGACCAGTAGCTGACAGAGATATAAGAGGGTGGGGAGAATAGGCTTCAAGCGGCACAACTTTCCGCGCCGCCATTTTGCCACTTTTAAATATTCTACATTTCCACGCCGAATTGATCTGGCTTAAATCGTTTTTATTGCGCTTTTTAATGTGCTGAAGGAGACGTTAGATGTACACTACTGTTAAAAAAATGACTAAAATCTATATGTTTGTGGCGGATTCATAAAGTCGAAACTACTTTTTTTGGGTTTTTCGCCACTAAGTTAAGGAAACTTTTTCAAAAATATGTTAAAACCTACTGCGTAAATTCCTAAAGAAAAAAATTTGTTCGTTTGTCAGTGGTTTTTAAATAAGATAAAAAATTTTTGCCTACACACACGCAAATCCTAACTAGAATCTAAGTTGTATGACAACAGACAGATAATTTAAAAAATAATCGAAAAAAGTTTTTGAAAAGAATAAAATTCTTTGATAACGGCAGTAGAATTTCTGCCGAAACGTCAGATAAGTACTTAGATTCTAGTTAGGATTTGCGTGTGTGTAGGCAAAAATTTTTTATCTTATTTATAAACCACTGACAAACGAACAAATTTTTTTCTTTAGGAATTTACGCAGTGGGTTTTAACATATTTTTGAAAAAGTTTCCTTAACTTAGTGGCGAAAAACCCAAAAAAAGTAGTTTCGACATTAAAAAAATGACGTGACATGACAAGGATGTCACGATTACCCAAATTATAAATACGCATCCGCGTTTTTTGAATTGAATTGAGCAAAACACTTTTTGAAACCGGCTTTAGCGAATTTGTTTCGTTTTAATTATTTAATTTTTTGAAGATACAAATTTTAATTTGATTTTTCTAAAATAAATACTCTCGGCAAGAAGCAATATCAAAAAATTTTAAATAAAACCGCATAAAACACGACCACACTCGTTATTAGTCAAAATAAAACAGAAAAAGTAAAATACCCTTCAAAATGGCGTCTCTCCTTCGGGGTACCTTAAAATTATTTTCGCCCTCTTCTCCGCACCCTTTAAATTCTCTGGTCGCTGATAGTAACGAACCTGTTTCATGCATTGCGTGATTTAAATAATAAAAATCGAGTGCATGGATTACAAAATTTGCTTTTCGATTCTCTTAAAAGCCCCAATGTAGTAATCTAATACCGCTTATCAAAACAACTCTATTTTTTCGCCTTCAGTAATAACAAAATATAAATAGGGAGACAAACGATAGCTTTATAATACGTTTGGTTTATCTTTTACACTGGACAACACGATTTTTGTATCACTGTTCAAAACATGAGTTCAGTTGAAAATGTTTTGAAGTAAAAATTATGTTTGTTTGTCTCGATTTTTCTATTATTTTATGATCATCCCAATTTAAATTTTCATTGATATAGAGCCCTAGATATTTAGAGACTGGGCTATAATTTAGTTTTTAACTGTTTATAGTTAAAGCTGCTTTATTGTTAAAGGTTTTCCAGATATAAACATATAGGAGTATTTGTTGAAATCGAGAGTTAACTTGTGACTTATTAACCAGCCAGAGATATTTACACATGTACCAAAGTAGATTAAGATTTTGTCGGCAGCATACAGTTTTAGTATTTTATTTAAATGAAAATTCGAAATAGCGTTAACATAAAATAGAGTAGGGCCCAGAATGGTTCCCTGCGGCACTCCACAATTTATTGATTTTTTTGAACTTAGTTTAGAGCCTACTCTAACTTGTTGATTCTTAGGACATAAATAATTATTATCTAATTGTACCTAAGGCTATGTAACTAAGTCCATTGTGGCTGAGACTGCGTCACTTGACTCACGGAAGCCATATTGACCTTTGTAAAGGAAATTTTTGTTTTCTAAGTATTGCATTAATCTACTATTAACAAAATTTTCAAAGATCTTAGACACACATGGTAAGATGGATATGGGCCTATAATTACCTCTGTCTTCTTAGTCACCATCTTTATAAAAGGCATAATTTTAGCCACTTTTATTTGCTCTGAAATATCACCACTAGAAAATGATTGATTGATAACTTTACACTCTTTAATCACACTAGCACTGATTTCATCAATGCCTGATTTTTTTGCAGAACTCAAAGCTTCAATACACTGCTTTACTTCTTCATGATCAGTTGGCTGCAATGTTACGAAGTCGTTATAACTGAACTCAAGGCTCATGTCGAGAGGTTGATTTGGTATTTTTTGACTCTTCTTGTCACCAATTTCTGTAAAATATTTGTTGAAAAGGTAAGATATTTCAAGCTCATTATTAACTCTACCACCCATGTCTGTTTTAAGTGAACCAAACTCTTTGCTATGCAACTTTTTTTTATTGGACAGTAAATTATTAATAACTGCCCAGGTTTTACGATTATTAGCTTGTGCATTGAGAAATTCTTTTTCATAATATTGTTTTTTAGCATTTTTAATTGATGCTTTACAACTTTTATTTTCATCAATATATTTTTTTAGAGGTAGTGACGTGTTTGTAGAGCAGGAATTGGATAATCAATTTTATTTATAGATACATTATTTTTACAATTCTAAGTACACCTTTCTAATAATCTTAGTTCCTATTTTTTAATAAGTAATTTACGAGATGCAAAAATTTGGAAATTTTTACCCCCTCTATCTCTTATGAAACTTAAACCTTCTTCTAAAACTCCTCAACGCTCGCTACCACCTTCTCCCCCCTTTAGTTAAATATGTGAAGTAAAAATAGGACCAAAAAAATATATTATTTAAAAAAGAACATTTTTTACTTCAAGTGGAAGGGTCGCAGACTTTTGTAACGCTTAATAATGCTTCCGCTAACCTCTTCCCCCCCTAAGGCGTGACGTAAAACATGCGATAGGATACAACCAAAAACACTTGACTAGTGTTATTTTAATCTGATTAATGGTATTATATGTTTGTTAATAAGGATAGTAAAAAATCAAATTATCGATATTTGTGTAAGTGAAGTGAACATTTTTGCCCACAGTCGGTAACAAAAAGTTACCCATTGCTAGCTAAGGGTCGTTAACCGACCAGAGTTAAATGACTCCTATGGGAGTAGCAGACATCCCCCAGAAATTCATTATACGTAAAAGGACAGGACCAGATTAGCCTTTGACTTCAAAAAGCAATGCGGGCGCATGCTATGTAAATTAAAACTCTGCTCAACAGGAAAAGTACATTGAGATTGTGGATACAAGACCCAGGCACTGAGGCTACAAAGGTCTCAAAATAGAGTCACCTGACTTTCTCAAGGATGCCAACTCAGGGCAAAAAGCTGAGGCATATCTACAGGAAAAATACAGATTAAAATTTAAAGAGAAAGCTAACAAGCACATAGCTGGAAATCATAGACCACCTAATGACCAGGCACCAGTATCCAAACCTGGATAAAGAGAACATGCAAATTCTCAAATGGGGCTCGGAGAATCAACTGCTGCACAGTCCACCACCTGTTAGGGGACTGAGTTATAGAGAAAGGCAAAAATCTGGCCATCATTTAGGACGCTTTCTGTACTATGACGACGACGACTACAACGACGACGTGCGTTGTTTTATTGTGGCTGATAGTAAAGAACTAAAATTTTATATAAACGGTGTTGAAGTTTGTAGCAACAACAAAATTAATGATAGACTTCAGTGCAAATTCAAGGACCAATTTTTTGACGCTGACAATGACAGTTTCATTCAGTTTTGTTGAAATTAGTCCAGAAAATTTGGAACAAACAGTCCGAAGATATTTTGTTACCTTTAAAAATCTGTAGAATATTAACCCAAATTTTGAAATTAAAAAGTGAATGGTTTTAGTTTTCTTATATATTCTTTCATTCTCTCGTGACCCAGAAAAATGAGCTGCTTAACTTTTTGATCTCCATCTAACGCTCGTTCCTTTCAGTAATTGAACGTGGGTGTTGATCTTATGTCACACTGACTCTCTCTCTTTCATTTTCGAATGCCCCCTTTCTTTTATCTTAATAGATTGTAACTCTCATTTTGTTATTGTACCGCTTGACCCCAATTTTTTTTCGAGTAATATTTGTTATATAAAAAAATTTATCTTAACGGTATTTTTAATTTTTACTTCTAGCCGTTCGGCATGTGTGTGTGTGTTGCAACTGACGATGCGACACCGTTTTCGGTTTTATAAGTGGCTTACTGGGTAATGTTTACAAATGGTTAACTGGGACATGATATATTTGTGTCTAGGTGTACTAGACTGGTTTTTTTTTCGAGAGTACACTTTCGTCTAACCTTAGGAACTTATCGGTACATAAAGTTCGCATAGCCTAACTGTAATAAAGCCGGCACTTTTTTTTACAGTTCCGCACGCCATCTGTTTCACTTAAATTTTCACGTTTAAGGCCAAAAAAACGGCATAGATTTGACAACTTGACAGCTTTGCTGTTTTTGGACCAATCTTTACCGGGCAGGAATGTTTATTTTTGAATTCCTCACAACCGTATCCAGACTTTTGCTCGACTCTCTTATTTTCGAAATAAAATAAACACGGCTAACAATAGTCAAAAATCTTACCGGGCTTTTTTTAGCCTCGTCGATAATACAGAAATCTGTAACAGCAATTTTTGGATTTTTTTATTTTTTGAAAAAATACACCAAATTTTGAAAAATCCTTTGGATACAATTGTAGATTTTATAAATCCTATTCTCTGATAACAAAAAAGTTATGTTTATTTCCTTTGTAAGCAATATTCTGCCGGAATTCTGAAACGCCAAGGTCATGTAATTTAGTAGGCCCAAGGAAACTGAAGTGAGTTCAATTGGAGTATTGGAATTCAGGTTCCGCATAGCCACCGGCCACTTGTCTAATGGAACATTTAGCCAACAAATTGATACATGTGAAGTGATAAAAATAATACGGAAATTTGTAATTTTTTTGATGTTGAATAATAATTTTTATATTGATTCTTTTTAATTTCGAGACATTGCAATCCATGAAGCATGAAGCCGAGCATCAAAACCTTTTAAAGAAGCATTAATAAATGGTTACGTTCCTAATAATTTTTCACTCGAAATTGTTGATCTTTCAAAAAAATAGCAAAGCAGTGTTGTCAAATTTATACCGTTTTTGTGGCCTTAAGTGCCCTTATTCAACTATAAATGCGCAATTACACAGACGAACACGCTCAAACAAAAGCTGTGTGTGCTTTTCTTTGAAAATTTTGTTCGGGTAAATCTTCGAAGAAATTTTTGCTACGTATTTTGGAAATATAATCTTAAAGATGCGAACACCAACTTTTATTTTAAATTTTTATCAGAAAAAGCTGACGGCAAGCGAAACATTATTATTATTGGCTATCAGTTTTGTCACATGCAATGTTATTAGTTTACCATAGAGGTAATAAAAGAAAACGGAAATATCTTCGAAGTAATTACTTTTTTAAAATGCAGCAGGATTTTTTTAGGAGATTGTTCTGGAGAGTAGTTATTTTTTCAGGACCCTGGGGAGGGGGAGGTTTAAAACAGTCCGAACCCAGCGCTGTCAAACGGTGCGTAAACCAATTTAACTCTGCTCTAAAGTTCTTTTTAATTATGTTTTAACTACCAACAATATTATACAAAAATTTTGTTGGTAGTTATTTCATTAAAAATATAAAAATTAGGCATAGTTTAGTTTAGGTGCTATGTAATGTCATTGATGGCGTTTACTTTTAAAAATTTATAAAAAAAATGCAAAAAATTACGTTATTGGATTACAAAGCGCAGTAATTCGGAAGTGAAAAGTTCGGTCATATTTTGCTAATATGAAATATGAACCGCACCACCACAAAACTTACTTTTTTGTTACCGATCAAACTTAAAAAATTTCGCAGTTTTTTTGGTAATTTAGCGATATTTCACGGTTTTCCAATGCAATATTAAAAGAAAACCTGGAAAAATTTCTTGCTTCTAAATTGAAAGATGTTCCACTGTAGATTCAACTTATTATTGTTTTTAAAATTAAAAATCGCCAATAATTTCAATATTTAAAAAATCGGAAACGCATCAATAAAATAAACAAATTAAAGCGTACTCAGGCATATTTCTTTGTTTTGCGTCGGAGAGACCTTTTTTTTATACCGAAAGATTTGTTCTAAAACTTCATAAAAACACTGCGTTGACCCTTGTTTGTTTTCATGTAAAAATTGATCAAAATCCCCTCTAACTACTCTACGTTTTTTACCTTCTCCTAACCCTTACATTTTACAGTCAATAATTAAGTGCCATTAATTGTTATTTTCTTTATTCTATCTCGTCTTTTTTTTGAAAATCCCAAAAAAGTTACAGGTATACTGGCATACCCCCTATAAGTAAAATGCGAATTTCGACATCAAATCGTTTTTCCGTGGGAAAGCACTTGATTAAAAATACCATGTTTTAAAATTTTAATTTTTCTATTTTCAGTTAAGTTCAATGAATTCCGATTAAAATATATATTTTGAGTTTTTAAGAAATTTCTATACCAACATTTCTTCAAACAAATTTTGCTCCAACATTCTCTCCAAAATAAATTTCCGTGAGCTTTTTTGTACGAGCTTTTGCTCGAACTTTTCTTTGAACATTTTGCTCATGAGGCTCTGGTAAATGTTTGTCCGCATTTCAACATCAAAGGAAAGCTCGTCTGTGTAATTGCACCTTTATACAGGAAAACAGAAAAACCAAAAAAGTTACAGGTATACTGGCATATCCCCTATAAGTAAAATGCGAATTTCGACATCAAATCGTTTTTCCGTCGGAAAGCACTTGATTAAAAATACCTTGTTTTAAAATTTTAATTTTTCTATTTTCAGTTAAGTTCAATGAATTCCGATCAAAATATATATTTTGAGTTTTTAAGAAATTTCTATACCAACATTTCTTCAAACAAATTTTGCTCCAACATTCTGTCCAAAATAAATTTCCGTGAGCTTTTTTGTACGAGCTTTTGCTCGAACTTTTCTTTGAACATTTTGCTCATGGGGCTCTGGTAAATGTTTGTCGGCATTTCAACATCAAAGGAAAGCTTGTATGTGTAATTGCACCTTTATACAGGAAAACAGAAAATCCCAAAAAAGTTACAGGTATACTGGCATATCCCCTATAAGTAAAATGCGAATTTCGACATCAAATCGTTTTTCCGTCGGAAAGCCCTTGATTAAAAATACCTTGTTTTAAAATTTTAATTTTTCTATTTTCAGTTAAGTTCAATGAATTCCGATAAAAATATATATTTTGAGTTTTTAAGAAATTTCTATACCAACATTTCTTCAAACAAATTTTGCTCTAACATTCTCTCCAAAATAAATTTCCGTGAGCTTTTTTGTACGGGCTTTTGCTCGAACTTTTCTTTGAACATTTTGCTCATGAGGCTCTGGTAAATGTTTGTCGGCATTTCAACATCAAAGGAAAGCTCGTCTGTGTAATTGCACCTTTATACAGGAAAACAGAAAATCCCAAAAAAGTTACAGGTATACTGGCATATCCCCTATAATTAAAATGCGAATTTCGACATCAAATCGTTTTTCCGTCGGAAAGCACTTGATTAAAAATACCTTGTTTTAAAATTTTAATTTTTCTATTTTCAGTTAAGTTCAATGAATTCCGATAAAAATATATATTTTGAGTTTTTAAGAAATTTCTATACCAACATTTCTTCAAACAAATTTTGCTCCAACATTCTCTCCAAAATAAATTTCCGTGAGCTTTTTTGTACGAGCTTTTGCTCGAACTTTTCTTTGAACATTTTGCTCATGAGGCTCTGGTAAATGTTTGTCGGCATTTCAACATCAAAGGAAAGCTCGTCTGTGTAATTGCACCTTTATACAGGAAAACAGGTGATTACAAGTGCGGACAATTTTTTGACAAAATAACACTTAAAATTCAACTCTTGACTTAAAATTAAAGTAAAATTGTAAATAATGATGGGGTTTTGAAAATTTGAGTTGTTTAGTGACCATTAATTTGTTGTTAAAATGCTAAAATGCGCCGCAAATTTTTGCGAAAATGACACTTTGCGGCCAAAATG
Source organism: Oxystoma pomonae (assembly GCA_963921995.1). Classification (NCBI taxonomy): domain Eukaryota; kingdom Metazoa; phylum Arthropoda; class Insecta; order Coleoptera; family Brentidae; genus Oxystoma; species Oxystoma pomonae. The sequence continues at coordinate 113,591,596 of OY998166.1, read as the reverse complement.
TTTTGATAAAATTACATTAAAAAATTACATTAAAAAGACCATTTTTTAAGCCATTTTTACACAAATGAAAGGCGTTCTAGCGCCGCAGGTTAAATTTTTTTCAAATTATGATTTTTCAAAGATTTTTGTTGAAAATTAAAGTTCGCGCTCTGAAGCACTGAACAAGAATTGGTTTGGTTACGTCGTACGTTGTATGCACAACTTGAACTCTTTTTTTAAGGACGCTTTTACAAACGCATCAAAAGGCGCAATTACACAGACGAACATGCTCAAATAAAAGCTCGTGCAAAAGATTTAAAATTTTTTGCGCGAACATTTTTGTGAGCTTTTCTTTGAACATTTTGTCCGGGTAAATTTTTGAGCAAATTATTGCTATCTGTTTTGGAAACATATTTTTAAAGATGAGAATAAATAAAATTTCACATCAGTGATCAGTGATCTCAGTTCTTTAAAAAAATGGAACCCCAACTTTTATTTTAAATTTTTGTGAAAAAAAGCCGACGGCAAGCGAAACATTATTCTTGGCTATCAGTTTTGTCACATGGATTGGGGTTACTTATAATATTTTTTTCTTAGGGTTTTTCCCGGATTTTTTTTCCCGGGGGTTTTTTGGGATTTTCTTGCGAGTTTTTTGTATTTCCAAGGGTTTTTTCCTAAATTCAAAGAACAACCCAGGAAAATTTTTCTTTTCCAAAAAAATTTTGAGTTTTTCAAATATCGGCAAAAAACTCAAAAATTGCACTTTTAAGCGGTAATCCGCGCCTCACGACTATTAGGAGTGGTGGGGAGGGGAATTTTTTTTAAACATATTTTTGTAACTTTACTTTACCCTTAGCTTTGATTGTTTTTTTTTTAAATTCCTCACACCAGATTTACCTAGTTAGTTTAAGCTCCTAACGGTTGCTTAAAAGAGCAAAAGGTTCATGAAAATGCTGAAGATAGATATTTACTGTCAATTTAATGTAATAATCAAGGTCGATTACTGACACTGAACAAACAATATGCAAAGGAGCAACATTCCGATTCAGAAGTCTAGTCTATTACTGCTAAATTATATTTTTTAGACAAGGGTCGGGATCGTAGGGTTGTAAAAGTGGGTAATAAACGGGTATTATTTAGACCGAACGTGCTTTTGTTCATATATTTGAGATTTAATAAAATGTATATAGGTTTTTTAATTTGACTTAATTATTATTGTATTGTGTTTTAAACTAGGAAATAAAATAGAGAGATATTCTTTTAAACATTAATTTTTATGATTACATTTTACAGGCAACAGCAACAAATAAGTGCCAATTATTATTTTTTTATTCTCGTTTTTTTACAACCCCAAAAAAGTTACAAGTATACTGGCATATCCCCTATAAAAATCAGGTAAATCCAAGTTGCTTATGAGGTAAAATGTGAATTTCGACATCAAATCGTTTTTCCGTCGGAAAGCACTTAATTAAAAATACCTTGTTTTAAAACTTAGTGTTTCTATTTTCAGTTAAGTTCAATGAATTCCCATAAAACTAAAAAATTTAAATTTGTAAGAAATTTCTATACCAACATTTCTTCAAACAAATTTTGCTTAACATTCTGTCCAAAATTTTCGTGAGTCTTTTTGTACGAGATTTTGCTCGAACTTTTTTTTGAACATTTTGCTCAAGAGGATCGTGTAAATGTTTGTCGGCATTTCAACATCAAAGGAAAGTTTGTCTGTGTAAATGCGCCTAAAGATATCTATTATCTCAGTTTACGTCACGTGCATTTTCGCATTTATTTTTTTGTCTAGATCTTAAAAATCGTATTTTTAAAAAAATGTGCAAAAATCCCAAAGGGATCTCTCCATTTGTGTTTAGAAATTTCTAAAATTTGAACCCCTAAATATTTTGGCAGGTTAGCTATATGGGCTGAAATTACTAAAAAAATCAAGTGGGCTGTACAAACTACAAAACTAAAGTACTAATCTATCGTCTTGAAAACAATGATGCATAATAATTAATTCCTTTTTGTTGAACATGAATTACATTGTATAAACCGCATTTGGTCAAATTCGAGGTAAATCATTAAGTTAGTAGTTATCTGGATAATAGCGTACTTATATTCTCAACAAGGAAAACTGAATCATATCCTGAACAGTGCAAAATGATAGACCAAATGGCGGCTGTGTCTTTGTTCGACTTTTCGATTTCGCAAAATGACGTTTTATCTTCGAACAATGTAACAGGAAAATTGCATCAAATATGGGTATGCTAATTTATCTTTGTCCCCTTTATAAGGGACACAGAGTTATGCCGGTTTTCTATTTTATAAAATAGGAAAATGTTGCGCAAAAAATCGTCATTATTTGATTACTTAATCATTTGTATTACAGCGATTTCCTTTTGTTGCACCACCAGTGCGCATAGAGTGTATCTCTATCCCTCATTTTGATACGAAGTAGAAGAGGATTGAGGTGCACTTAGTGCGCACTAGAGGCCCTGTATACGATTTTTGACAGTTATTGTTTTGATTGCATGTAAAACGGATTTTATGAAAAACTGATGTTTTGTTGTCTCTTTTTATAATATCCCCAGACAGTTTTTGAAATATTGATTTTTTCTTGGTTAGCAAAATATGTCAAGTTTTGACAAAAAAACAAAAACAAACAATGAATATACACGGTAGATATTAAAAATGTAAATATTGATCTATATTTTTATTACTTTTTTTCTACCACTAAAACACGGAAAAATAATGTGTTATTTATTAACAAAGTACAGGGTGGTCCAAATTACAGGGGCCTCTATAGCTTTGGGCTTTTGCAGCATAGTTAGCCCAAAACTAATATACATGTTACGTGCTCGATTTTCAAGAGAAGTCGAAAACTAAAAACCGCATTGCGATATGTCAAAGCGTTTCTGAGCTACAGGGTGATTCTCAAAAATGTGCGTTTCTAAAAACCCTCTACAACTTTTTTATTTGTGAAGATAGAGATTTTCATTTAAAACATGTTTTGAAGATTTTTTTTGTTTGTTGTTGCTTGTTTCACCGATTTTGTCTTAAAGCCTTTAGTTCACGAGATATAACACAAAGTTACATTTTTTTAAATGGAATACCCCAATTGTTTTAAAAAAATTAGTTTTGTAATAAAATTTCCTGTTAGACGATGTGTCATACACCTATTTTTATTAAGTAGTTAAACAGATATCTGCAATTTTTAATAATTATCATAGTAGGCTGTGTTTAACTCTGACCTATGTAGTTTTAGGATATCTATCTAGGTAGCTATGATCAAATAAAAACAATTGCCATGATAAACGAGCCCAAGTGTCATAAGTGGCGTCTTCCTCAAGATATAAAAATGTAACGAAAGTAACGAAAATCGACAGACGGTGTTAATTCTATATTTCCAGAGATATCCGGAAAGAAGGCAACCTAGCTCAAAAATATTTTTGAAGTTAAAACGTCATCTACAAGAATACGGATCCTTTACAAAACCGCGGCCTAGGACGTATAGAAGCCCAGCCAGAGATAGAGAGTTGGAAGAATTAACGGTTCTAGGAGAAATAGAAATTAACCCGAATACTTCCACCAGGGCTATGGAGAGAAACATTGGAATTCCACGCAGCAATGCCGTTCGGGTGCTTAAAAAACACAAGTTTAGGCCCTATCGACCCCGACGGGTGCACCAATTACAGCAACGAGATTTCGCTCCAAGACATGCATTTTGCAGGTGGTACCTAAATAAAAGCCAAGAAGACCCCGATTTTGCCACAAAAGTTATTTGGACGGATGAGGCAACGATTTCTAGTGATGGAATATTCACCAGATATAACTGCTATTACTGGAAACAGCAAAATCCCCAAGCAAAATCCCCCATCGAATCAGGGAAGGTTCAGTTTTAAGGTATGGGTAGGCATCTACAGAGGACAAATTATTCGGCCATATATTTTTGATGGAAATTTAAATACCGAAAAAAACCAACAAATTTTAGAAGGGCAGGTGATTCCGTTTATCGACAGTTTGCCACTTCAGCAAAATAATGAGCTATACTTTCAACATGACGGTGCACCTCCTCACAATGCACGAGAAATTACTAATTTGCTAAATATTTGGCCCCCCAGGTTTCCAGACCTGACCCCTTGCGACTTCTTTTTGTGGAGGAGAGTCAAAGACCTTGTATTTCGAAATCGCCCAACTACTAGAAGGGAATTGGAAGAGGCACTTCGTACTGCATTCAGGCAGCTTCGTGCGGTAGAACTTCTTAATGCAGAAAATAGCGTCAAGAGAAGATGTAGGATATGTTTACAAGAAAACGGCCGTCAATTTGAGCATTAGTTTTAGAATTAAAGAAAGTTGTTAGATGTAGATTTTAGGTGTTATGTGTTAGGTATTTTTGTTTATTATTTTAGAGTTGGTAATTATAGTAAACTAGAAGTTAGAGTTCGAGGTTGCTGTGTCCCCTCGTGTCGTAGCCAACTTGATTTTGTATGAAAAAAAAAAACAATAAAATTTTATTTACACAAATCTTAAATCTTCAAAAAAAATTTTTAATGAAAATCTCTATCTTTACAAATAAAAAAGTTGTAGAAGGCCTTTAAAATCGCACATTTTTGAGAATCACCCTGTAGCTCAGAAACGCTTTGACATATCGCAATGCGGTTTTTAGTTTTTGACTTCTCTTGAAAATCGAGCCTGTAACGTGTTTATTAGTTTTAAAGCTATAGAGGCCCCTCGAATTTGGACCACCCTGTACATGCTAAATGCGTATGTTTGTACCTACTGCTTGTAGGTCACTTATTTTGCAAATTTGGCTATTTTTATTAATTTTCCAGCTTGGTAAATGGATGTTTTCTTTCCACTTGTTCTGAGTTTCCTTCTCCGTTGGACAACGGAACAGTACGAATTCGTCGAGGCACGTGTTTTTACAGTTTTTGATACTGCAATATTCCATTTTTAAACCGAACATTTCTTAATCAAAAATGTGACAGTGACAAAATTATTTATTGTCAGGGGTTACCAACTGTCATTGCCAACACACAATTTGTTTGTAAACATTTCCCTAACAACTGTGAAATCCAGTTGCTCACCTCTCGTAAAACAATAACTGTCAAAAATCGTATACAGGGCCTCTAGTGCGCACCAGTGCATCAAAGGAAATAAACTATTAGACACACGCAAAATATCATTAGGCAAAGTTTAAGTAACTATTTGACACTGTTGACATTTGAACGTCAAATAGCGTAAGAAAACGTGACCTTGAAAAAAAAATGCTCATGCAAGACCGCAGAGATGGGATTTTGAATCCGTATTCGAGATTTGTTTTGTAGTAACTAATCGTTGGGAGTGCATGTTTGTTTGGTTCGCACATTCCATGCATCTGTCTTTTGCAGTGTTGCCATATCTTTAGATGCAAAATATGCCTTTAACGGTGGTTATAACGACGTTTGCTTTTTTCAGCGGTCTTTCAATTTGCCGCCTCCCGTGCTTCTCCCTCCAGATGCAGCAACAGTAGCGGCGCGTCTTTCAGATCTACCCCCTCGCCACCGCCAAGCAATAATTCCAACGCCAGCAATGGATCGGACGAGGGCATCGTTGTGGATTACGTCGATATGATGGAAGATCAGCCACGAAATACTAAGGTAAGCCAAAATTGCAGCAGCGTATGTATATCAAAAGCCCTCACTTAAAGCTGTACCGCTCACCAATTTTAAGGTATATAAATTAACTATAACATTTTTAGAAACCTCTCCTAAAAAAAGTTGAACTTTTTTTGAAAAAAACTAAAACCCGGTTCCCACCTACGACTTTTTCGTGCGTGCACGCGCATGCGCCACATGACTGTCATAACATTTCATATTGACATCATGTGACGCGTGAGTAAGCACTCATGAAAAAGTCGCGAAACCAGTTGTTTGAAACTTAAATTTGTTAAGATTTTTAATACTTTGCTGAAAAATAAGAATTTGCACCTACGGGGTAGAAGTCCGCAAGTTCGTTTTTTTACCCAAAAGATTTAATATAAAACATTTTAATTTTCTGCTTTATTAAAATACAAAGCCGAAGCCTAAAAGTAGAGCCCACCATATTGTACTAAATTTAAACGTTTAAGAAGTGTATTTTTCTTGTACTTATGACATATTCCGTGGAACTTTTGATGAAGATTTTAAGAAACCTGTTTTAATCGATTACTAATGGACTCACCAGCACTGTCGAACCTGTTTTTTTCCTAAATTCAGACGGTTTAAGCTACAGCAATGAAATTTGGCACATATGTTGGCCTTCCGGCAACGTACCCTCATGTGTTATAAAAATTACATATGTGGCCCCTAGGGGGCAACAGGGCCCAAAATGTGTTTTTAAACTATCCCTCATACCTTCCATACTAATGCACCTGCACACCTAAATCTCAGTCAGTTGCTAGTTCATACTATTATCTACAAGTCTAGTATACCGAAAAAAAATTCGTGGTTGTTACCAAGGCCCTTAGGTTAGGGGTTAAAAACTTTGTCGATTTCAATTAAAAAATTATATTTCACTTATATTTCAGCCAATGTCAACAATGTCCCTAGGGGCTGTAAGGGGGCGAGATCTAATTTATTTTATATTTATATTTTAAAATCATGAATTTGATGTAACAGATATTATAAAATATAAAAATCTCAAACCTTAGGAGCGACCCCTAAATAGAGCCTAAAAATTTTAAATTTTCAACAACTTGTTCAAAATTTAGTATACCAAATTCAAAAAGTACAACATTTTTTGGAAATTCCAAGTTCGAGTCAAAACACGAGCCTATATTTTATACATTCAACTTTGCCCCAGCTCCTAGGGGCTGTACGAGGGCAAGATTTTTACCATTTCTATATTCCAGAAAACCACTCAATATACACATCTAAGCTTCATCAAAAAGTGTACATATGTGCATATGGAGTGTTTTATGGAATATGAAAATGGTAAAAATTAGATCCTGCCCCCTTACAGCCACTAGGGGCTGGGGTATTCAAAATTGAGAAATGGTTTACTGCGCCCCTTATAGCGGTGTATTTTTGTTGACATAGGGTGAAAGAGAAGTGAAATATAATTTTTTAATTAAAATCGACAAAATTTTTAGCTTTGTTAGCAGCTTTGAAAATTTTTTCGGTACAATAGATTTGTAGTTAATAGTATGAGCTACCAACTGACTGAGAATCAGATTAGCAGGTGCATTATTATAGAATGTATGAACAATAGTTTAAAAACATATTTTGGCCCCTGTTGCCCCCTAGGAGCGACATATTTAATTTTTTATGACATCCAAGGGTACGTTCCTAGAGGTCACATATTTAATTTTTTATGACATACAAAGATACGTTCTGGAAGGCCAACATATGCGCCAAATATTGTTGTTCTGGCTCAAACCGCCTGAATTTAAGAAAAAAAATTGACACCCTAACCCTATTTTTTCACTGCAACATTTTTGGGGCTGTTAACGGGTTAGGCAGTGTTGGTGGGTCCATTAGTAATCAATTAAAATAAGTTTCCTAAAATCTTCATCAAAAGGCCCTTGGACGCCAAATTTTCTACGTATGCCCCCTAAGTATTGTGAAAAATAATTATAGTAAAAGTGTGCGTTTTTGACTTTCCTCATTTTAAATCACCCATGAAAATTTAATACAACCAACAACTCACTGTTCCACATTTCGAAGAAGATTAAATTAACAACGCCAGAATTGCTAAAACAGTGTTGCCAACTTCAAAATCGACTGTGCGGACTTTTAACCCGTTGCGGACCTTTGCTCCGATCTACGATACGAGATTCTTGCATACTTTTTATTTTGTTAAACTAAGATGATGTTAAAACGTCATTGTTGCCATAATGCCAATCATCATCACTCTTAAGAGATGGGTAACGTATCGCGTTCTTTTATGTATTTATAATTCATATATAACGACCTAGATTATGCAGCTTTGAGTGGATTTTAAGAGGTGTGGTTGGCGCGTACAAAACGAGGCTGAAACTGTTACACGGGAAGTTCATAGCACGCTATTTAGTTAGCCGCGATTTTGACAAATAATGGCGCACACCCATCACAACGAACTTGGCCTGCTTAGATCTCGGAAGTTATTTCATCAGAAACTACGGAAACAATTGCTTTTTGTTTTATGCCCACTTGATTTGTTCGTTAATTTCAAGTTCTCTGGAGCAATTTCAATATGACGACGTTTGAACACAGCAACTAAATCGAACTGTCGAATGTCATTGACAAATAAGTGGGCTGATTCGATTGGAAAATAAGAGATTAATTTTGTCGATTTACCGATTGCGCGTTAGCCTTCCATTAGCAGATTTTCCGCGTGGATTTCCAGTTATGACGAAGGTGCCAATAGTTGTGTTGTTTTAATCTGCAAGCAAACTGCATCAAGCACTGAACAAGAATGTGTTTAGTTACGTCGTACGTTGTAAGCACAACTTTAATTCTTTTTTTTAAGGACGCTTTCACAAACGCATCAAAGATACGCTTTCACAAACCCATCAAAGATACGCTGTCACAAACGCATCAAAGATACGTTGTCACAAACGCATCAAAGATACGCTAACAACAAGGAATCAAAATTAGCTTGCCAACTTTAAGTGTCTATTGACTAGTTTTTACCATGATACAGTAAAAGAAAGGTATGATACGTAGCGTTTGAAAATTCGTCTGGATCCGCGCATGACGTCACCTGGTGAGATTTTTGTGGCGCTAACAGAGAACTACCTACGCACAGCTGATAATAGTTCACTTAGAAACATGAAAACTTGAGGATAGTTTGGGTTGATAACGGAGGAGCTCACCAAGAAAATATTTTTGATTATTTTACCTCTGAAGGGGTAAAAACAGGGGTTGATATTTTAAAAGGATTTCCTGTATCTCAAAAACGAAAAGCAACATAAGTTTGAAAATTGGCAAATAAAATGGTCAATAAAATAAGGGGGTGAGAAATAGGGGGGAGTCTGTTTTGAAGGGGCTATAAAATAACTAATTCGCATTTAGGTTCCTCTTAGTTAACGAATAGGTGTTTTTGGATTTTTCGAAAATTTGAACGGGTGGATGCAACCACCTCACTGTATCCGATAAATATTTAAATCTGTGAAAGTATCAGTTGTGGGGTATCAAACTAAAGGAATCTAAAACAATGTTTTTTTTCAAAACAATTTATGGTGGGGGAGGGGGTTGCAGGTATGAATGGTTTTCCGTCAAAAAGTATTACAAGGTTTTAAATTAAACGAAATGCAATCTGGAAAACAACAAAGGAGTGGGGGATTGTGAGGGAGTAAAGCTGGATTCAGAGTGCCATAAGGTCAGCGGTATGACGAGGTAAGACGCAAGGGAAATAAATTACATGGTGGGGACTTTAAATGGAATGTTAACCTTAGCCGGTTAGAATTTTTTTTTAATAAAAATCACCCTCAGAAAGCGGTCTATTCACATAAAACTTTTTTTTTCAAATTAGAAGGCCTCGCTAGTTTTTTGGCGTCTAGCCAAGCAACTCGTGTTTAAGGTTTCGTTCATAATCATTATCACTAAAATGTTTTGAACATTATTCACGTTAAAGTTATCATCCCGTATGAAAAGCTTAATGTCACGCGAAAAACCTTTTGTCCGATTGTCGACACCACATCCGTGTACACAGAACCTCATTTTGTTAATTTTTCCCACTGAAAAAGTATTAAAACTAATTGTACACAAACGACCACCTCGTAATAAAAATAGCGACTGAATGCTGTCCCTCACGTCTCTCACCAGGTGACGTCAGTTAGCCACGCCTACTACATGACTTTTTACTGCGTTGACGCTTTATCTGAAATTCCTGAAGTCGCCCGATGACATTGAACACACGCCACCTTGATTTTTTAATCGTTGTTTCGTAAGCATTTAAACATATGGAGGAGAAAGTTACTGGTTGTTTTTAAATGCAATAAGACGTGAATTTCGTGACAAATGACCGCGGATTTTCATTCTAAAAAATTCTGAAACTTTTTAGGTCAAATTAATCCAAACGATTGGTATTTACAGTAATAATGAGACAAAAAAAAACAGTATTCAGGCTGTCACTTTTTGTTAAAAGTCAAGTCACTAACTTTGCACACCTGTTTATAAACGCGGCTTATTTAAATTTCCAGTCGACACTTATCGACAAGATTTTTATAACGGTTCTTTTTTATATAACAAAAGAAATTAACAATGTACCTATTAACAGCTATTAAGCACTCGGTTCGAGGTATTTTATTTACTGTATGGATTACTTTTTTTTAAATACCATTACTTACAATTAAATACAGTAGGTAACAATTTTTTTTTTAAAGGTCGTGTTGACGTAAACATTGAGTTTTCCGATTGTTTATGCCTGAAATGGAGCCAAAATGTTTTTTGAAAAATTTTCCTAAGTCGTAAATAAAAAATAGAACCGCAATTTTTTAGTGCCATTTATTGCATAGATACGCCATTTGAAAATTTTAGTATGCCATTGTTTTTAACCAATAATTCGGGTTTTCATAAACTACCATATATGTCTACATATTATAAGAAATACTATACTTAATGATTGATCATTTTTAAATGCTTAACAAAGATATCTGAAGGATTTTTCAAAATTCTCAATGATTTTTTCATCAAAATAAAAGCTCTGGTGCTGTCATCTATCCCAAAAGCCTCAAAATAATTGCGGTTTAGAACAAACCCGATTTACAAAAAAAAATAGAGAAATACTCAATTTCCTCTGGATTACATTTTTCCTTTTTAGATTTCCTGGCTTTAACCAAAATAAAAACTAAGTTTCCTTTTTTCTAAAAGCCTGTGCAGGCCGAAAAAGAAAACCGATCAATCAATCAATCACACTTCATTGAATTTGGGACACACACGCATTTCAAGTGTTGGCCGATAGATCGCAGAATTTATACGATTCCATGGTAACTGCAGGTGTTTTGTCAACAAACTTTAAATTGGGCCGCAGTGGGACAGAAGAGTATTTTTACGTTTTCTGACAGAAAAACCATTCGAGGTTATGTTTATCTTTAAAAAATGTGTTTTCAAAAACATTGTTCCAAAACAAATATGAAACCACCCCGCGTGTGCGGTCGCCCTCCGAAAAAGGTCTAGCGCTGCGCGAGCATTACCCCGAGTCTATCAAAGAACCAAGAGAACTTTACTGGCTCGCTGGGATTACTAGGAATTAGTTATGTACAAGTGTACTAGTGAAATCTTGGAGTGTATACTAACAAAACAGGGCAGTAAACATCCATTTAGAGGTTGGAAAGAGTCTTGCTAGTCGTTGACGCTCCTGTTTAAAATAGAATACGATTTTTAAATCTGCATGCTTTTAAGTTAACCTGTTATCGGTATCAGCTAGCGGGAGTGTTTCCAATTCAATTATAAATGCACCTGTAAATGCAACCTTAAACATTACACCCGGCTACTTTAATACGTAGTTGCTAGTAGTTTTTAGCAGGTAAGTCTGCAAAAAATAGTTTTCTTTTATTTCACTTGGTTTTTTAGCGGCGTAGAACGCGAAAAGTCAAATAAGTAACCTAACCCCAAATTGACCCGGTGCTAAAAAATCTCTGTTGTCCCACTCCGGAATTGGTTTGCCGTACAGTGTTGCTAAAAACGATTTCCCAGATTGTCACTATGACCTTAAGGACATATGACAGCCCATATTTTCATATGATTGTAGAAGGTTGTTTACAATCTCTGGAAATTTTTCTGCTCTTTTATTTCCTACGAATTTGGTTACCACCATTCTCAAGGCTTCATACCTCTTTTTCTTTTTCCTCAAGCACATCGTCAAATCCCGAATCCACGAGAAGCTTTCTAATTTGGCGTCCCACAAAAATTCCCTCTTTAATCTTGGCTTCACTTATTGTTGAAAATTTTTGTTTTATGTGATTGAAGTCAGAAAGAATCTCTATTATGAGTTTGATATGTAACGGCGGGAGAGATATTTTATTTGAAGGAACTAATGGATTGTATTTATTTCTAACTCCTGTTACAAACAGTCTTTGTGGCCAATTTCTTTTTTACAGTGACCATTTTTAGCTCGGCTATCCCATTCGTATAGAAAACAACATTATTTTGTATTTTTGTTGCCGACATTTTTTGTGTTGACTAGTGATATTTTAAGTCCTTATAACGATAACTGGAAACTCCTAATAAAAGAAGTGATAAAAGTAATGTAAATATATTAAATTAAAATAACGCAGAAGTTGCCAAATCTTTGTGGTGGGATAAGAATGAAGCCCTACCTACTTTAGACTATACAGCAAGAGATATGGTGAATATGATGAATATGATGATTTTGTAACGTCGGCTCACGTCATTCATCTGGTCAGCACACATCCAGCTGACTCATGCGCATTAGAGCAGTTCATTTGGTAATATAAATAGATATATGGAAAATACACAGACAGAGTTACTATAACATTTACATGGGTAAGACAGTTGAAGCACACTGATAAAAAAGATTTGTGAATTTATACAATCAATTGCTGCGTGTAATTTTACAAAAAGATTGTGAATTTACCTTACAATTTACATACCTGACAATGTATATTTACATTTATTTGTGTAGATTTGTATAAGATGGAATTTTTGTAGGTAAAAAATAACTTTACATTTTAAAAAGTAAAATTCAACACTTATTAGGGTTTATACCCCTTTCAGCTTAAAATTGCTACAGTATTACATTGCCAAAGAGAAAGTGTCGGTGCCAGTACATGCCTGTTTCATAGATTATGAGAAAGCATTTCGAGTCCGACACGAAAAGCTCATAGAATCGCTAAAAGAAGTTGGTCTAGATACCCGAGATCTAAAGATAATCGCTAATCTATACTGGAATCAGACTGCTCAAATAAAGGTTGATGGCCAACTGTCCGAAGAGGTCCAAATAAGAAGAGGTTGTATATTGTCTCCGCTGTTGTTTAATATCTATAGTAACAAAGTAATAGAGAACGCACTTCATAACTGCGAAGAGGGTCTGACCCATGTCTGACCATAAACCATACGATATTCTGACGACACTGTCTTAATAACAGACACCCTGGAAGGCCTGCAAGAATTGTTGAATCAAATTGCTGCCAAAAGTTCGCAATTCGGGCTTAACTTAAATGTTGGAAAAACAAAATGGATGCTCATATCCAAGAAAAAGAACATCCGAGGCATGTTCGAAGTAAATGGGCAGCAAGTCTCATTGTCTCCTCAATGAGAACTGGGACAACATGCAAGAAGTTCCTGCAAAAATTGAACAGGCCAGATCATCGTTTATCAAAATAAAATCAGTGTTGTGTAGTCGCGATCTTAATACCACTCGCCGAATTCGTGTGTTTCGGTGTTATGTTTTTAGCATCTTATATTATGGCATGGAAGCACGTACACTGATTGAGGCCATGTGCAAAAAGTTGGAGGCATCCGAGATATGGTGTTATCGTAGCATAGTAAGGATATCTTGGATAGACCGATTAACTAATGTGGATATTCTCCTTAGAATAAATAAAGAGCTTGAAGTTTTATTTACCATTAAAAAACGAAAACTTGAATATTTTGGCCATATTTTGAGAAATGACAAATATAAACTTTTAAAATTGATAACAGAAGGCCAAATTGAAGGCAGAAGAGGTCCAGGTCAGAGTTTACACAACTGTTGTTCATACTTTTTAATAGAGCAGCAGGTTAATATTTATAACATTAAAATCAAGAAATTATCAACTGGGCGCAAACAAAAATTACTCAAACAAACAAAGAGATAACCGTAAATTTCCCTGCAAAACATTCTTTTGCGAGATAAGGTTGCTGCTATAGTAATATGTTCTCTTAAGAATTTGCTAGGTGTACGTAAGGCACAAGTTTATTATGCTGGCCTAAATACCTTAGAAAATATCTCTGGTAATAATGTAATGTCAAGTAGTATTACATCTATGGAACTAACAAATAAGTAAGTAGGAAGGAACGTAAATAGGAACGAATATACAGTTGTCTTACGTGGAAACTAAGAAATTTAATTTAGTAGTATGGTAACCCCCTTGATCTTGAGAGTAAACTAGATTCGAAGTTACATTGTCTTTATTTATTTTTTACTTTTCACAACGTTTCGAATGCTTATGTATCTGCAATCATCATCAAGTGAATACTAACAATCTCTAAGAATACCTAATCTTATATACCAGCATGTGTTCAGTGAACCACGAAGTTTACATTTGGTTGGTTTCGCTGTTTCGTAGTTGAAACTGGGTTTTCAAATATCCTTGATGGTAGCGCTTTGTTGAGAAAATACATTCTTGTTCTTTGAACTTCCGCTTGAAATCATTTTCCGCCTTGGCGACGATTCCATATGTTGTTGATTTTCCCAGCAATGTTGTGCTATTTTTGATCAAGTTGTGTCCCCTTCTCGAGTTTTGCGTTTTTGTTCTGTAAGGCGAACTTCCATGGGTCGGCTGGTTTCTGCAACACTCGCATGGTATACAGAGCGCTTCAGGCTACTTCGAACATAGGCCGGAAGAAGTCCAATTTGCCAGTGTACGTACATGCAGGGACACCGTACACCTACACCGTACACCTATCAGTGGAGCAACCAACACTCAGGCTTGCGATCACCGTTCGCGGCTTGCGTTTAGTATGCCTCTAACCACTGTGCTATGTGGAGCGTAGTCAATGAAACCGGAATTTGGTCAATAAATACGCAAATTTTTATAATGTAATTTTCTTGTTTTTTGTCACTGATAAATGAGAGCGTTTTATTTTCAACAGCTCAGATTTATCACTAACAACGTGTTACAATGAAAATAATAAGGAGAAACAAAATAAAAACAAGTTCTCAAAATAAAATAATACATCCTAAAAACCAAAAAGATTCTTCCAGTCAAAAAAAAATTAGAGCAAATGTTTGAAAATTCCTCCTTGTTCGGCTAGAAAATATCCGAGCCTATTATAAAAACCCCTTCTAACGTTTCCAAGCATGTAAGGGCTGATAGTTTGAGAAGCTTCTTCAAAATTATTAGCCCTTTCATGCCCGTAAACTTTATTTTTGATATAACTCCACAGATAGAAGTCATTAGGAGCAAGATCCGGTGATCGAGCTGGCCATAAAATAGTTCCATTACATTATCAAGATATTCCCTAACAAGGCCAACATTGTGAGCGGGACCACCATTTTGTTGAAACCATGTTTCACCAAATCTCAAACCTAACAACTGCCTATCAATTGGAATAATATGCTGCTGCAGTAGTGCATTCTAATTGCCGTCAATAAAAAATATCCCAATTACGTGTTCCCCTACCATACTCCCCCAAACATTTATTTGGAGATACTGTATCGAACGTGTGTTGGGTTGTGACGATTCAATAATGGAAAAGTGCTTTCATCTGTGAAAAGAATAGATCTCAGAAAGTTTTCATCGTGATTAGCCCTTTCCATCATTGTTTCGCAAAATTCGACGATAATTGTCCTCCGGAAAAATTTGATGCGTTTTTGAGAACACGTAAAACAGTGGTTGAAGATGTATCAACAGCTTCGACAATTTGGTGGCTAGTTAATTTTCGATTTTCCTCCACTGCAGCGCAAATTACGAGATTTGATCTCGTACTTCCTGCTCGTCATTCAAAACTGGGTTTTTTATAATTTCTTGGCGCTACACAACCAAACTTTTCAAAATTCTGCACAAACCTATGAATCGTTGATAAACTAGGTTCTGGGCGATTTACAAAATTCTCCAAAAAAAGTTCTTGAATAAGTCTCAATGGTCTGCCTTGATAGTACCACTTTTTCGGCAACCATTTTTAGTTTTAAAAATGTATTATTTCACTTAAGAACTTACCAATCTGTTTCTCGAGCAAGGCAGAAATAAAACAAAATAAACTTCCAAACGATCACTGCAGCGTGCTTCGAATCCACCTCGGTCGCATGGCACGGAGAGTAAATTGGACTTGATTCCCCCTATGTTCGCAGTAGCCTGAAGCTCATTGTATGCAGTTCTTGGTGTTGTGCCGGTATGGTTTAGTTTTTGTTAATTGACTTCTTATTGTGGTCGCTTTGAAGAAAATTCGAAGATGGTATTGGTTGCAGATTTTTCCTATCTTTTCTGAGATATCTTTGAATGGAATTATCTTTCTTTCAGTATTTACGTATGTCATCCTTTGGGTTGGTGTGGTCTGAAGAATTTTATTAATCGTGTAGTTGGAAAAACCGTTTCTTCGCAGATCGGATCGAATTTTTAACTTTTATTTATCTAAAGCTTCTTCTGTATTGCAGTATAAGAGATTTTGCAATTCCCAGTTTGGTTGATGTGGAGTGGTTCGATTTGAATTTTAGATATTGTGTCCAGTACGAGTTTGTTTGCGATATTGGTCTTGTTTTCGTGAAGCATTTTTCAAATCTTTGGCATTGGTTGTGTAATGGTATTGTCATCATCCTATGTCCGATGTATATATATACCAACCATTGTCAGCATTTCACGTGCGCATTCAAACATTGGTCAAACACTATTTCTGTGCATTAAATGGTTCTTTTAATTCATTCTTGGTGTTGACTTCTAACCAAACGATATACATAAAAAAATCCAGTTTTCTGTGTGTCTGTCTGTTTGTTTCAGTATCACGCAAAAACTGTAGGACCGATTTTGATGGGACTTTTATTGCTGCATTCCTTGAATTCCTATGGAGTACGTTAGGCTTTACTTCGTCAAAATCAGTTCACGGGAACAAAAGTTATGATCGTTTAAAGCAAGGAAAAGGAGAAAAAACGTGTAAAACCACAGGCGACGCAGCGGGGTCTTCAGCTAGCTTTGTAATTGGAAGAAATTCTTAATGTTTTAAATTTATATGTATAAGTTCTAAACGATGATCTTGACTTTTTCTTAGTAACATTAGCGTTAGCTTATTTTGCTCAATAAAGAAATTTATTATAGAGTTTTAATTTTTTTGAACCTATTAATGAAGAAAACGTGTCTGCGTTTGCTGCATGGTCAAAGTGGTAAAAACTGTAGAAAATGACCGCTTGTCGTTTAATAATATATTATTAAAATCGAAATTGGCGGAAACAACTGGCGTTAGAGGCTGCAACCTACTTAGAGCTGCTTACTAACTAACTGCTTATAATTAATTCACAAGCCTAATGCACTTAGGTACTGGGTGTATGGTCTCTATAACATCTTATTAAGTTCTATGAGCAGGTAGTCAGTCCTTGATTAATTTTATTATTAATAGGAAATTTAAATGATAAGTACTGTTAGAATAGTTAATTGACGTCAACTGTGAGCGAGAATTTTTGTTCTGACGTTTGCTAACTTTGTTTCTCCCTGAAAAGACAGGTGGTTACAGTTGCGCCAGTGCCGCCTTGTTTTGTTTATTTTTTAACTTTTATCATGTGTGCTAATATTGTTATTAAGATTTTATAAAGCTTTTTTTGCCCACTTTTTCATCTATAATTTAAAGGCGCAATTACACAGACGAACATGCTCAAACAAAAGCTCGTGCAAAAGATCTAAAATTTTTTGCGTGAACATTTTTGTGAGCTTTTCTTTGAACATTTTGTTCGGGTAAATTTTTGAGCAAATTATTGCTATCCGTTTTGGAAACATATTTTTAAAGATGAGAATAAATAAAATTTTACATCAGTGATCAGTGATCTCAATTCTTTAAAAAAATGGAACACCAACTTTTATTTTAAATTTTTGTGAAAAAAAGCCGACGGCAAGCGAAACATTATTCTTGACTATCAGTTTTGTCACATGGATTAGGGTTACTTATAATATTTTTTTTCTTAGGGTTTTTCCCGGATTTTTTTTCCCGGGGGTTTTTTTGGGATAATCTTGCGACTTTTTTTTTATTTCCAAGGGTTTTTTCCTAAACTCAAAAAATAACCCAGGAAAATTTTTCTTTTTCAAAAAAATTTTTGAGTTTTTCAAATATCGCCAAAAAACTCAAAAATTGCACTTTTAAGCGGTAATCCGCGCCTCACGACTATGAGGAGTGGTGGGGAGGGGATTTTTTTAAAAAATATTTTTGTAACTTTACTTTACTCTTATCTTCGATTGATTTTTTTTCATTCCTCACACCAGATTTACCTAGTTAGTTTAAGGCCCCAACGGTTGCTTAAAAAAGCAAAAGGTTCATGAAAATGCTGAAGATAGATATTTACTGTCAATTTAATGTAATAATCAAGGTCGATTACTGACACTGAACAAACAATATGCAAAGGAGCAACATTCCGATTCAGAAATCTAGTCTATTACTGCTAAATTATATTTTCTTAGACAAGGGTCTGGGATCGTAGGGTTGTAAAAGTGGGTAATAAACGGGTATTATTTAGACCGAACGTGCTTTTGTTCATATATTTGAGATTTAATAAAATGTATATAGGTTTTTAAATTTGACTTAATTATTATTGTATTGTGTTTTAAACTAGGAAGTAAAATAAAGAGATATTCTTTTAAACGTAAATTTTTATCATTACATTTTACAGGCAACAGCAATAAATAATTGCCAAATAATATTTTTTTTATTGTCGTTTTTTTTACAACCACAAAAAAGTTACAAGTATACTGGGATACTAAATATAATACTAAAAATCAGATCAATCGAAGTTGCTTATGAGGTAAAACGTGAATTTCGACATCATATCGTTTTTCCGTCGGAAATCACTTAATTAAAATACCTTGTTTTAAAACTTAGTCTTTCTATTTTCAGTTAAGTTCATTGAATTCCCATAAAACTATAAAATTTAATTTTGTAAAGAAATTTTTATACCCCCAATTCTTCAAACAAATTTTGCTCAACATTCTCTCCAAAATTTACGTGTGTTTTTTTGTACGAGATTTTGCTCGAACATTTCTTTGAACATTTTGCTCAAGAGGCTCGTGTAAATGTTTGTCGGCATTTCAACATCAAAGGAAAGTTTGTCTGTGTAAATGCGCCGTTAGAGATAAAAGCATCATTTTCATGAACGGATCAATTCAAAATGTTTGTTGTCCACATTTCCAGCCTTGTCTAGCCAAAAATCACTTGACATTTTGTTATAACATGTCAGTGTCAAAAAGTGAAACATTAAAAAAAAAATCGAAACAGCTTTTTCTTCAAAATTTCCGCGTGCCGTTCTACCATTTTTTTGCCTTTCTTCTGGCCGAACTGTTGAAAAAAACTAAAACAATTTTAACTAATCACAAGCATGCAACGTATAAAAGTTGTGTTTAATTTAATATTAAAATTTATTCAAATTGATCCACTCCATGGCGCATTATGGTCAATGAGAAAACTGTAAAAATGTTAAATTTAAACAAATATATTACGCGAGTGGGTATTATTACGTTGCCACAGTAAGTAAAGTAGGTAAAAATTTCTATTTTGTGCAACCAAGTAAGAATTTAAATAATTCCTTCCTGAAATGGAGAAAGTTTGCAATTATTTTAATTATGCGTAATAAAAGTTTGTCCAAAGCAGATGAAATTCATAAAAATTTTCAATCAACTAATATGCACAATTATTTGTTTTCGAATGAAGAGTACAACTAGAATATTAATCAATGCTTTTGTTGTACGTGTATTGGATAATATCGATATAATTAAACATGTATAAAATATTAAATAATCTTTAATTAAAGTTAGACAATGGCGCAAGGACGAGGGGGTTGGACTTCACCCTTTTCTTCCAGAGCCGCATTCTAAAATTTTGATAAGGCTTTAGTGACTTAATAAAAAAAATTCAGTGTGAGAGGGGACTAAAATTTCTTTTCCTTAACTTTAGTCATTAATGTGGACACTAATGACATGCGCACTCGCGATTTTGGCCTTTTGTTCACAAAGTTTGGGGTTCTTTTTGTTCCATAAATGTGGAAACTTTTTCACCAATCTATTTAATGTTTAATATCCATTTCTGTAGTAACTATTGCTTGAAATATTTTAAAAAAAACAAGCAATTTTTAGGTTTTTTTTTTTAGGTAAAAAAAACCTCAACAAATATTTTGGCGGCCGCTCTTGCGCAACACGATTTTTCCGTTTCTTTTTCAGTAAAGGTTAACTTTCGAGGTCGTTCCTTAAGGCTTAAGGAAAAAGATACGGAAAAGGAACAAGCATAATTGCTAAAGGAAAAAGTTACAGCAAAAGTTAAAGAAAAGGAAAAAGAATTTAACCATGAACCGGCCTTGAAAAGGTCGCATGGAAGAGACTGAATATTCACGATCTCTAAACCATAGTATAATAACAGGTTGGAGACCGGTGTTCTAAAGGTCCAAAAATTAGGCGAGGGCAGTTGCGGGGAACAGGCGGAAGTAACTGTTGCATCTGATTTTGTGCGCGCAATCGAAGATTGATCAAAGACGTACGTCTACTGCATGTCTCAGATATACAGCGTTTATGAGCGCGATCAAAATAGCGTTTTTACTTATTATTTGTCTTAAATTTAGTTTATAAAATAGTTAAAAAAGGTAATTGGCGCAATGCGAATTATTACGTTAATTTATATGTATGAAGTAAGTCTTCATTTCAGGGGGTTCTGTCCTTGGCCTTGCCCCTGCCACGAAACGCCGTGACTTGCGAAGGGTAGGGGGTTGGTGGCCGGTAAAAATAGATTCACAAGACTACTCTTGATGCGTGTATTCTCAAATACTATAAAGAAACAACAAAAAACAATATCTTAAAGGTAGGAAGGGAAAATTAGATTCATAAAAAATGTTAATTTTATCTTAGACAATTTCAAAAATATATATATATTCTTACCTATAAAGAAACAACCAGGCACTTCAGGTGATTTAGCGTACAGCTAAATCCACTAATTAAAACCGAAGGGTTCGTTTTTTTTAAACAGTATTTGAGAACTTTAAAACGTGGGTGACCGATTGACCCTCTATGGTACCAATGCCCCGAACTTTATGGCGCGCAATTGCTAAAATAAAAGTTGGCAAGAGAATAAAGAGAGACAAAAATACCCCGTACCAATAGGAAAGAACTAAGGAGCGGCAAATTTAAATCGTAGTATTTTATAAAATATTTAGGAAACATGAAAGAAAAATTAAATAGGTAAAAATGTAGTAGTTGTTTTGTTACATCTTTTCCCCCCCTTTAAATAGACTCTAAACAGCTGTAAACCTGTTTAAGATGTCGTTGTTAAGTTGGCATACAATATTTCTTTAAATGGGAAGCATGAAAAGTACCACGCTCAATATTATTATTCAAACCAGTAAGCACGAAAGTGGCATCGCTTATCTTTTTTTTAATTCTGTAAGGTCCTTCAAACAAAAGTAGCATTTTTTTTGTTTCCGCTTTTATAGCCGAAGATGTATTGTTTGCTTTCAATAAAACGAAATCACCCGGTAAAAACTCCAAAAAGGGGCGACCCGGAAACAAAACGGCGCGACGTTGTGCTTTCCCGCGCAAAGTTGCGTCGGCTAAAATCAACTTTTCGCCGTACGTCCCGGCGCTTCGGTTTTCTCCTATGTATTCCGCAGGCAAAAGTGTGGGCGGACTTTCCCCAAACTGTAACTCGTTTGACGAAAATCCAGTTGATTCATGTACAACCGTGTTTAAAAACAGTTCAAAACGAGCTACTTCCCAAGCCCAACGAGAGTGTTTTTCTGAACAATACGTTCTTAAAAGACGACCCAACTCGCGCATCGTTCGTTCTGCGGGGTTGCTAGCGGGATGACGGACCGAGGAATATACCAATTTTATATTATTTTCTTCTTGTAATGTTTTTTTCCAAATTTTTGAGGTATATTGGGTACCTTGATCACTAAGCATACGTAGAGGCTTCCCGTTAGTAGGAAAATAGTCATTAAGGAGACGATTCAACATGGATCGCGAGGTGGCTTTTTTTAACGGAAATAATTTAACGTGTTTTGTAAAAAGGTTGACCACCACAAATAAATACATAGCTGCGCCACGACTTCGTATTAACGGACCCAAAATGTCAGTCGCCACAATGTCATTTTTGCCATTCGGAATTATTTGCATCTGAGGAGGTTTTGGTAAAACACTTATTTTGGCTTTTTGACAAATGTCGCATTGTTTAACCCTTTTTTTAATCTCGCGGTGCATGTTATTAAACCAAACTTCGTTTTTTAAAAGCTGCCATGTCTTGTATATTCCAAAATGACCGAAAATGTCATGATAAACATCGATAAATTTAGGTATTAAACTACGAGGAACACAGAGAAAATATCGGCCGTCAGTATTACCCGTTTTGTACAAAATTTCGTTACGTACCACAAACTTACCCTGAACATTTAAGTCAAGGGGTAATTTTTCTTTTATCGCCCGTAACTTGTCATCTTGACTTTGGAAATTTGACATATTTTTTAGTATTTCGCAAACATCTGATGGCATTTTAAAAAACGACATTATTTGAAAACATTTATCGTCCGGTACGGGAAAACGCGCCCCCGTATAACGGCTTAATGCGTCAGCGGCCAAATTTGTACGACCCGGGATGAAATGGATATCAAAATCGTATTCCTGAATAACAAGAGCCCATCGTGCTATTCTCTCGGATAGTAAGCGACAACGGTTAAGGTAGGTTATGGCTTTATTGTCCGTATATAAATGAAATTTGCGACCCAAAAGATAGACACGCCATTTTGAAAACGCAAAAATTACCGCCAGTAATTCTTTTTCAGTCGCAAAATATCGTTTTTCTCGATCCAATAGAGACCTTGATGCATAGGCGACTACTCGACGTTCGCCAGAGATACTTTGGAACAGAACGCCAGCTATCGCGGTGTCGCTGCTGTCCGTTTCAATTTGGAACGGTTCAGTCAGTACAGGGTGGAACAATAAAGTTTCATCCTGTAGTAAAGATTTTAAATTTTGAAAAGCCTTTTCCTGCTTTTCCGACCACGCCCACGGCGTTTTCTTTTTTAATAAAACGGTTAAGGATTGCGAAAGTTCTGAAAATTTTGGCGAAAACATCCGGTCATACTGACAAAGACCGAGGAATGACTGTAATTGTTTAACATTTTTTGGTTGTTGATAGTCTTTCAACGCTTGTATTCTTTCGGGGTCCGGGCGAATAGACTCGCCAGTTATGACGTAACCTAAAAATTTCAGTTCTTTTTGAAAAAACGAACATTTTGAAAGTTTTATTGTCATACCAGCAGATTGTAAGCGGCTAAAAACACGCCCTAAGTGATATAAATGATCCTCAAATGAATCACTCATTATAAGTAGATCATCCAAATAATTTATTAAAAAGTCGCCAAATTCCGCGCCAAATATTACATCCATTGCGCGGCTAAACGCGGACACGGCCGTCTTAATACCAAAAGGCAAAACACAAAAACGGTATGTTTGCGTACCCACCATAAATCCTGTGTATTGGCGATCGTCCGGGTGCAATGGAATTTGCCAGTACGCATGTGTGATGTCAATACTACTCAGAAACTTTTTACCGGACATCATTCGGACAATTTGTTCAACCGGTTTGGGTAGTTCAAAATCCGGTTCCATTACCGAATTAGTTCTCCGCGCATCTAAACAAACCCGTACTGTACCATCTCGTTTAAGGGTGGTCATAAGGGGTGATATGTATTGTGATGGCGCGCGTTCAATAACGCCCCACTCCAACATTTGTTCCAAAGTATCTTGGACGGCTTGCCGGTGTGCTACCGGTATCGGGTACGGCTTTATAAAAAATGGCGAAGTGTCCTTAAGTTTTATTCTATGAACGTACAAAGTTGTGCGTCCCGGTATATTAGAAAATATATTTTTATACTTTTCCAATAAATCTGAAAAAGACTGCTTTTGCTTGAATAAAAGATTTTGACCTTCAATGCTATTTATTTCAAAATTAGCATTTTTAACGGTGTTCAACGTATTTATATTTTGATAAGAAAACTTGAATTTTTGCTTTTCTTTTACTTCGGATTTAGAATAAAATTGCGAAAAAAAACTTAACCAATTATTCGATTTATTGACCATAGTACTAATGCTGCATGAAGATAAATTGCTTTCCTCATGTGAAAATTCTTTTTCGTGTATAACTAAAATGCGGTTATCTGATTTAATAGTTAAAAGTTTTTGAGGTAAATTTATAGAAACATTAAAAAAGCGCAAAAAATCACACCCTAGAATCACTGAATAAGAAAGACTAGGTATTACTAACAACTCTGTCAAAAATTCTTGATTTTCTATAATAATAGGTATTTCTGTTTGTAATAGGACTTTTTTATATTTAGCTTTAAAAGCACCTACCACCCTTATACTTGTACATTTCATGTGCGGTATTTGAGGGTGAAAAGGGGAGAGCTGTAACCAGGTTTCCTCAGAAATTGCAGAGACCTGACTACCGCTATCTATTAATGCTGTAAAACAAAAATCAAACATTCTTACGATTATCCTAGGAGTACTATTGTCTATTTTCGAGTGATTAAAGTCGCATTCTTTCAGTAGCTCCTCTCGCGGATTATTTGACAAAATACGACCCCCCGAAGGAGCAGCCTCTCCAAAATTGGGGGTTAGTTCTGAAGGCTGTCCTCGTTTTCCGAGTTTTCCAAATTTACCTCTAAACAGGAAATGTTATGTGGCCTAGGAGTTTTAGAAAATTGCGTTTTTTGTGGGTTAGATTGTTGGGAAAAATAATTATTTTTTTGTTCAAATTGGGGAGCTTTTTTATAACTTCTACTAAAATAGCTATCGGCCTGTCTTAATCGTTCAAGAGCCTCATTTAAAGTGTTTATCCCTATTAAAATAGCAGAAATGTTAGGGGGAAAATGCCTCGCTATTATACAAATTAATTCTTGGGTAGAATAGGGTGGCTCTAAATATTTCGCAAGGGCAACATATTTGTTAAAATGGTCAACTAAAAGACCCTGATTTTCATAGTACCTGTCCGACTCCAGCTTTAGCTTAATTTTGATTTGTTTCTCGACATTCCAGTAGTTTTCAATAAATGCTTTTTTAAACTCGTTATATGTGAAAAATTGGTCATAAAAAGCGTCCCACCAGGTTTTTACTGACTTTTTTAGTAAACTATTTAAGATAAAAACAATTTTTTGATAGGGGACAGAACTGACGTCAATAACATTTTCAATTGAGTGTAAGAATTCCATAGGGTGTAAAATACCGTCATTTTCAAAGGCGGGTAAAATTTTGATTGCATCGATAAAAAAATTGCTTTTAAACTGTAAGTTCGAACCACTAGAAGTGCCTGTTACAAAATTTTGTGAATTTTGAGCTAAATTATTTTGTAAATTTAAATTAGAAAATTGTAAAAACGCTTGATTCAAAATTCTTGAGACATCTTGCTCGGTGTAAAGCGGGTAAACTGGCTGCGGGGGTACTTGTGGCATACCAACTGGGTATACCGGTACTTGTTGAGAACCACTGAAACCCAGGTTCTGTGATGATCCCCCTGGATTATAGACCCCCGTGTTTACTGTGCGGGGTTGTTGTTGCTGCGACACCCTAGTGCTGCCACTGGTATTTGTTGGGGATCCACCCTGGTTCTGGGTGATGCTGTTAAGGATCGGTGGTGAATGTTCAACTCTGGAGGCACCATTTTGATGGTTAACGTTAATTAATGGAAAATTATTACCTTGGTAAAAATTTGGTGGAACCTGTCTGGGGAATCCACGAAAAGGGGATGATGTGACGTTTGGGTCGTTGTTGTCAAGGCTTCTTCGCCCTCGGCCTTGAGCTGATGATGGTGTGTGTGTCATTGGCATGGTGTCTTGATATTCTATCCAGCCTCGTGCTCGGGCGCCAAGTTGCCACGAAACGCCGTGACTTGCGAAGGGTAGGGGGTTGGTGGCCGGTAAAAATAGATTCACAAGACTACTCTTGATGCGTGTATTCTCAAATACTATAAAGAAACAACAAAAAACAATATCTTAAAGGTAGGAAGGGAAAATTAGATTCATAAAAAATGTTAATTTTATCTTAGACAATTTCAAAAATATATATATATTCTTACCTATAAAGAAACAACCAGGCACTTCAGGTGATTTAGCGTACAGCTAAATCCACTAATTAAAACCGAAGGGTTCGTTTTTTTTAAACAGTATTTGAGAACTTTAAAACGTGGGTGACCGATTGACCCTCTATGGTACCAATGCCCCGAACTTTATGGCGCGCAATTGCTAAAATAAAAGTTGGCAAGAGAATAAAGAGAGACAAAAATACCCCGTACCAATAGGAAAGAACTAAGGAGCGGCAAATTTAAATCGTAGTATTTTATAAAATATTTAGGAAACATGAAAGAAAAATTAAATAGGTAAAAATGTAGTAGTTGTTTTGTTACACCCCGAACGCGGTTAGGAGCACTAATTTTTATAGTGTTAATAAAGCTTTCTTTTAAACTTTTTTATAGCAAAATACAAACATAATATTATATATAAAATCAATAATGCCTAGAAACGACAGTCATGAATAAAATAAAGTATTTTGCAAAAAATGGCCTGGTCGAACAAATAAGCTGATATTAAATAACCTTTTTATTCAGTCTTTATTGAAGTCTATTTACAAAATTACCATTATTGTATCAATGGGTTTATGTAAGAGGGGCATTCAGTAAAATTTTGGCTAAAAAAATCTAGCTGTTTTTAATTTCAATTTTTTTTGTTGTTAGGTTAAATAAAGAAAATATACCCCATACGAAGTTTAGTTTGGTTATATTATGATCTGAGAAATCTTGGGACCTAATTTTCAAACCGGTGAGAGAAATCGACCACTCAACAGCCAAAGCACATCAAATGCATGCTCACAGTTCAAGAATGACCGCGGCAAAACCGACCCTCGCTCTGCCATTCACCTGTTCATTTAGGCTTGTTTTTGCCACCAACTACATATCCGTCGTTTTTCCTCTGTAACGTTTAGAAAGATATGGAATTTATTCTAATTATTTTAGTTTGGTCGGGTGTTGGCAAATTTTTTAAATAAACAGGGGTTATTATTTTCCAAGAAATTTTCGTTGCACCAGGTATCTTTTCTTTATTTAATCTTTGAATATCAACCTTTAAATTAGCAATTTTATTTGTTTAAACCCTCCTTTATAGATTTTTAAGATAAAAGATTGTTCTATTTTACCTACGTCAAAAAACTGCGCATTACAATTTTGTATGTAAAAAAATTGCAGCGCATGTGTGCAATTTAACTATTTATCAAAGCTTACACGCGTCGACCTCATTCAAAGTTCAATAGCGCTGTCTGTTCGGGATTGCTTTGCATATTTAGTTATGTTTGTACGTAAATCCTACAAAATCCTTCAAATTTATTATGTCAAAAATGTATAAAGGTTTGCTACGTTCTCATGGTGCTACTCAACCGTTTTAACTTTTGTGTTTGAAATTAAATTCCTACTTTGCAGCAAAGCTTTATCTCTGTTTTTTTGCTGAAGTCGTTAGCGTCCATTTTGGCTTGTTTTGGTTTCGCCTTTTATCTATTTTTTTGGACTTTTTTGTACTTCATTTTCAACTAAACACGTGTTGTGTTTTATAGACTATAAGTTTGTGTCGTGGATAGTTGTGGATAGTGCCTTTGGAGCCTCATTCAGTGGCGTAGTAACGATCCAGTTGTGTTTCCTTGTCGAGTTTTGCGTATGTGTTTTGTATTGCGAACTTCCATGGGTCGGCTGGTTTCTCCGATGTAGATATCCCTCGAGATATCTCCACACGCGCATGGTACCTGGTAGATGCAGTTCTTGGTGTCGTGGCATTGTGGTTTAGTTTTTGTTAATTGATTTGAGAGAGTCCGAATCTTTTCTGAGATTCCTTTGATATATGGAATTATAAGTGTCTTCTTTCTTTTAGTATTTACATCTCGTCTGTCGTCCTTTGTGTTTGATTTCATTTGATTTGATTTGATTTGTCTTAACAGCAAGTTTAGATCTTGTAATCCCTAACACTGCAGCTTCTTAGCTTATTGTATCTCTTGCTGTGTGCCTTCCTAATCTAAGAGGTTTGAAGACCTGCGAGGAGCATCAGCCCCTTTATTAGGTTTCTCTGGCAGTTAGCTTCTCTGGAGGGGTCGTCCTCCAGGAGGTTTTGTGTTCTGCAGAAGGTTAGTGCTGGGCACTCAAATATGATGTGAGCGGCTGATCCGTTATCCTCATCACATAGTCTGCAGGTGGGTTCGTCTCTATAGATTCCCATCCTGTGCAGGTGTTCTGTGCGCAGTGACCGGTTAATAGCTCCGTCACTTGTCTGATTTCTTTCCTATTCAGTTTAAGCATTTCACAGGTGAGTGGTGCTGAAGGGCATGCCACCATTATTTTGCTGTGGTTTTGCTCCGATATTGAATGCCAGTGGTTTCGATGTTCTTCGTGCATCGCTTGATATAGCCACGTATCGAGGTTTTTGGAATTCCAAATATAGGTTCAGGTCCTATAAATGGTCTTTCTGATCCTTTTCTTGCTAAAGATTCCGCGTGTTCCCTGCCTGCTACCCCTGTGCGCCCCGGCACTCATGCAAGGGTGACTCTATTGTGTTTCGCTAGGGTTAGGAGGGTTTGAAGGCAGTTCCACACTAATTTTGAGTGAATTTGTTGGCATGCCAGAGCTTTAATAGCTGCTTCGCTATCTGAGAAGATTGTTATGTCTTTGTTGGGATATCTTCTTCTCAGGTTTTCCCGCAGACAAGTCTCTATGGCATGTATTTCAGCTTGAAATACTGTGGTATGTTTCCCCAGAGATGCAAACCAATTTGATCTTGGGGCTAGGCCATATACTTCCGCTCCTGATCTACTATCCATCTTGGATCCGTCGGTATACCATACTAATTTTCCTGACTGGACTAGCGATTTCTTCGTCTTGTTTTCCCAGGAAAGCTGGGTCTTAAACGGCTTGTTTGTGGTAATTTTCGGAGTCATGATGTCACTCCTCATCTCTAGCAGCGAGTTGGTGACAATGCTTGCAATCCTAGTATGTCCCAAATGGGTATCATACCAGTTGTCATTGCATTTGAGTCTGTATCCTCCCATTCTTGCCTCCGCTTTGATGACAATGTCAAGTGGTGGGAGGTTTAGAATGGTCTCCATAGCAGCGGTTGTTAATTTTGCATTCCAGGTTAGTTTTGCATTCAGGATAATCCCGAGATATTTTGCCTTCTGGGCATATTGTATCTGTTTTCCAAAGAAGGTGGGTCTTGACAGTCCTTCCAGCTTCCTTTTTGCGTGAAGGGTATTAGCGCCGTTTTTTCGGGATTGACCTTGAGGTCTACCCGTTTGCACCAGTCTTCTACGATTTTCAGGGCTTGTTGCATTTGTCTTGATATTCTGTAAAGGTTTTTCTGATTAGTATGACGATATCGTCGGCATACCCTTGGGTATAGACGCCTTTATTACTAAGTTCGTTTAGGAGTTCGTCTACAACCAGGTTCCACAATAAGGGTGATAGGACCCCTCCTTGTGGGCATCCTTTGGCTACCGCGACCTCCATTGTGTCTCCGTTTAGAATGGCTTATACCTGTCTTCCACGAAGCATACTATCTACCCATCTACCTATGGTGTTGTTGATGTTGTGTCTTGACAGGGCAGTGTTCATAGATTTAAAGGAGGTTCAATCAAATGCTCCATGCAATGCAATGCAAACCATTCCTTCGCTGATGAGATCGAATTTTTTACTCCTTTATTCAAAGCTTCTTCTGTATTGCAGATGTAGGTGGCTCGACCTGTGGGAGATTTTTGATGCATAGTGGTTTGATTTTAAGTTTAGATATTGTCCAGTATGAGTTGGTTTGCGAAATATGGAAGTGATTATGGTTGAATTCTTTTTGGTGACTAGAATGTCGAAAAAAGGGAGCTGACAACTTTCTTCTTTTTCCAGAGTAAATTTGATGCAGTTTCTTATGCTCTTGGCATGATTGAAGAATGTTTCTAGTGGGTCTCTGAAGGGAGGGTGGGGAGAGATCCTGGCATCTATTTACGATGGAAATATTTTTGTAGTTTGTCCAAAGGGTACCAAGAAAGCAAAAACGCACTCGAAAAATGACTACGTTATGAGTACTGGTATTGCAAGGTCAAAATGCCGGCCGTGTCGCCGGCCGGCATTTTCAGGCTAACAATTTTCTCCGGGTTATTCCATGATCACGTGACGTTTCGCTCGGTTTCTACCATATGATCTTTCTTGTTATACCAGCGCCGTAACCAGAAATCTGTTCGGAGATTTTTAGCCTTAGCATGAACACTCTAGGGGTCGTCCTTAGGTTCTGCATCAGGTGCCAATGCCGGTCCCAAATTTCCGAATGCCAAAAAACGGGGGAACTTTAAAAAAACGTAACGGAAATTTGAAAAAATAATAATATTAGGCGCATTTGCTTTAAAATTTTAACATAAAATGAGGCTGTAGGTATTTTCAGAAAAAAGTAATTTGTACTTACCTAGTTACTTTTTAAAAAAAAATTACAAAAAATACAGTGGAATTTTGCACCAGGTCTAAATATTTGCACCTTAAAACCAAGATACAAAAAAGACACAAAATTATTAACTATTTTGTATTGTTATTGCAAAATACCACTGAAAAAACTGTTTTTTTTCTCAAAATATACCATATTTTAGAAGAAAATCCCCCCCTTTTTGACAGGTTTAAAAATGAAAAATGGTGAATACGCCAAAAATTTGGCACATAATAGCTTCATTATCTTTGTTTGAGGTTATAAAGTTGGTGATTTTTTAGACCACCTCTGGAGGGTGGTTTAAATTTATAGCCCCCAGAAAGGGAAACTTGGTAAAAGTTCGTTTATAATAACCCCTAAGTAACCGTTTTTACAAGAATTAATTTACCTTATTTAATATCCCAATTTGTTCATTAATCAATAAAACACCTCCAATTTTGTCCAGATCATATTTTGATACCGTTTTCAGCACAAAAAATATATTTATGAGAGCACCCCGAGGCAAAACAAACAAGGTTTTACCTATTAAATACAAACTGAATCTAAACCATTGAGCTTAGCTAAAAGCTTAATCATCAAACAAAACTTTCCATTGAAAGATCACACTCAAAAGTCTCAAAGCTGCAGTTTTCATCGGTACTTCGCTAATGGCCATTTTCTCATGTTCTACCAGAGAGTTGAGCCGACATGACTTGTGAACGCATTATTGAATGATAGTTAGATTCAGGACCGGTATTCTCGTAACTAAATACGCTCGGCGTTTCGTGCTCGCTGACCGTATGATAACGTTATATTCGCATACCACGTGACCAAAGTAACAAAAATGGTATTTACGTATATTGAACGCAAGGTGTCGACGAAATGTGCTCAGCGCGTGGCGACCGTTTGAGAAACACCTACCATTTGCTGTTTTGCTCTCCGCGCGTACGATTTTCCTACCCTACAATACTTTGTAGAGTGCTGCAGAAAATATAGTAGTTTTTTTAGTTTGCATTTTTATTAATAATAAAAAAAAATAAAAATCTCTTATTAGTAGCTTCGGGACGGGTATTTAGAGACTCTCAACATCTCACAAAAGTGGCTTAAAGAAATTTTTAAGACCGGCTTTACCCATTAACCTTACTATTTGATGCTCGATGTAAGACAACTTTTTTTTCCTAAAAATAGCAACAAAAATTTTTCTTAATAAAATCGACATCGAAATAATTGAGCATACATATAATACTAGAAATAGAAGCAATCAAAATTCTGTAAAGCCAAGGGTAAAAAAAGCCATTGGTCAGCGGTGCTTTTTGTATCTTTCATCAGCTGTGTACCAAAAAATATCTGGTTTTTATTAGGCTCATGCCCACATTGTTTTCTTTTAAAAATAAACTAAAAACTTTCATGAAATATGAAATTAGCATACATGAAATAAATAGCTTAATTGATATACAAAATAATTAGTAAACCATATCTTTATATCTGTGTTTTGGTCTGTATTTTCTTTACTTTTCTGAAAAATCACATTTTTCACACTAGTTTTTTATCTTTTGTCATTTTATTTATTCATAAATGTACTAAAAATTATTATTTTCTTTTTTTAATTCAACACTTCCATGAAAATATAAATTTTTCCACGCGCACCTCGCGTAACTATTGTGAAACTATTTTAACAATAAATGCTATATAATAAAGTATCAATATCAATATACGACCGTGCCGGAAACACCACTTTCCCTGACTGAGTGCCGGAATAAATTTAAACTTTTCCGCACTGAGTGCGGAATGTTTTTGTAAGTGTGCGGTTAAGTCTCGGGGTAAACTTTTTCCCGCACACTGGGCGGGAACGTGCTACGAGTTTATATCACAGGGTCAAAGGGCGGGTTTAACTGAGCTAAACCAAACCATCAAGTAATTTTTTAAAAGATCAACACTTGTACAAGTCACCATTTGATTTAACCTTTCTGAAATACGGCTCGAAATAGATCACACAATGGCCTCTTCCTTACACATAGAAAAAGAAAAGGAGCGACAAGGCTAACAAGAAATAAAAATGCAAAATTCGATGATGCCAAGATGTGCTAAGCGAATTTGATTCTGTCCGCTCGCAGGGCAGCGCGTTCGGCAGAGAGAATACGAAAAGTCGTCGGTCAGCGTGCCGCTGAGCGCGCTGTTCGCTATTCGTTTCGCTTAGCGACTTCAAAACGTTACGTATTACGAGAATACCGGTCCAGGTCTGTTTTTAGCCGCATTTGTTTACATGACCTTCTTTGATAAAATATTTTTATTTGTGGTTTGCGATTGCGACGGGTTTGTATTTGTAAAGTTTTTTCATACTTGCGATAGATAAAAACTCCTTTTAAATAAATACAAAGTTAATCTAATCCTTATTTTATGATTACATATCGAAATGGTTTTGTGACAATGCGTATTAATCGTGAAAATAAATAAATAAGGGTAAGTTTTGATAAGAGTGACATTCTTCAAAAAC
Organism: Oxystoma pomonae; assembly: GCA_963921995.1. Lineage (NCBI taxonomy): Eukaryota > Metazoa > Arthropoda > Insecta > Coleoptera > Brentidae > Oxystoma > Oxystoma pomonae. The sequence goes on along the minus strand of OY998166.1, from coordinate 113,558,832 downwards.
AGTCAGAAATTCTCGCCCTTACAAAAAATCTGACGATTTTTAAACACAAGTTTAAACTTAATATTTTTTTGTCAGTACTATTAGCTAATATTCTTTAAAATTTAGTGTGTTAGTACTGTTCTAGTAAGTAAACAATATGTCAGTTTTAATTTTTGTAAGCTGTTTTTCAGAAAACCCTGTTTTTTATTTAAAAATGTATGTTATTAAGCCATTTTTTATGTGTAAACAAACCTTTAAAACTGAGAACATACAAAACCATAGATGGCCATGGAATATTTATCTGTCACTGTTCAGAAAAGTCACACAAATTCTGTCTTTCCCTTTAAATGGTGAGAATTTTCGACACTTTTTGACGTTTATTGGTACGCGTAGTAACAATTTAGCTCCGCCATAAACTAGTCCTGTAGTATATCTTTAAAATATTAAATTTACAAAATGTTATTAAAAATATGACGCAGTTTCTTTTACAATGTTAGGATAAATATGAAGGTCTCTGTGTTTTTATTTTAAATGAGTCGATAAGTGAAAATCGCCACTTTCCAGAATTCTGACGGGTGAGATTTTCTGTCATTTCTGAAGAATCGCGACCATAAAGTCAATTTTAATTTGCTCAACAGAATGTTTACGATTTAGATCACACATGGGGTTAAAAAAAACTTCCTTTAAATTAAAATTTTCTTCTTAAATCCAACAAAAGCTTGTGTTAAGCTCATTCTGCACGAAAAAAAAATTATTCAAATTATTCTTATAAATTAAAATATGTCCAAAACTCAAGGAAGTTGGTATGCTTAAAAGTATCAATTTCACTTAAACATAGGACCTGTCTAAAATAGACTAAACCCTTTTTTTTACGGAGCAATTTATAGCTAATAAAACATGGTGCTCTGGGAGGGAAAGAGGGATGGTTTAAACGTGATCGCTACCGCGCTACTGGGTGTAGTAGACACCCGGGTTCTATGGTGAACTTGAAGTTGCTGGCCTTGAGTGTCAATCATATGCATATGATAGTTGAGAAAATTGCGTGTGCACATGCAGAGGTGTTTTTGTATTGACGAAACTGAAAAAAAGTTCGATACGCCGCGTTTTCATAGAAGGTTTGAAATCGTATTCAGTTCTACGTGAAAACATAGTAGTTGTAATTATAGGCGTTGCTAAGGCACAGACAGACAGCAGAAATACCAGTTGTGCATACCGAGAAACTAGCTCTTGGGGGCGTTTTGAGCAGTGATGGATATGGGTGGATGGTTCTGGAGTTATTTTTTGTTAAAACCTTCCCTCCCCCTGACAGTACGCCACTGCATATTGTCGCTTTATTGGTGGGAAGGCTTCTAACCGTATAACTATGAGATACTATAACGACCCTAATGCTCTTGCATCTCCGAAAAAAAGTCTTCTTCTGGGCGCGAGCCACGTAGGTGAAAACCCTGTAGGAGCAATACCCATGGAATAAATCACTGCAACATGCGTCCGCCATACTGACACTCAAAGGCATGTCTCTTCTTAATTACAAATGGCAGGGTACGTATCTCTTGTTAAAATGAGTTGTTTTGTTATGATCAAGTGACCTAACATAATTTACTGTACTAAGAAAAGACATACCCACCACTAAAAATTGTGAAATATGGCGTCAGTTATTAAGAACAGACATACGTTTGAGTGTCAGCATGTTAGCCTCCTTGTAGCAATGATTTTTCGCTGATGACAGGACAGGCTTTACTCTTACAGGTTTTTTACCTACGTGGCGCTAGCATACTGCGTCAGGCATGCGCAGTAGATTTCTCACCTTTGGCCAGGGTCAACCCTGATTTTTACATTATTTTCTTTGTTTTTCGCAGTTATTAGGGATATTTCGTAGTGGTTACTGCGTCTGCGCAATAGCTAAACGTCATTCCGTTTTGGTAGTTGACCACTACCTGCCGTAAGCTACGAATCATTAATTTTAAAAATAATAAAATATTACAAGGTTCCAACATACAAAACACTTATTTTGTAAAATTAAGCCAAATTTTTTATTTTTTCTCATATTTAAATTTTTTACAAGTGGCAGTTTTTAATGTGTTCCAAAATGTCTGGTAAAATCGATGAGTGGTAGTGGTAGTGGTTGTCAAACACTACCACAGCGGCTGTCAAAATTTTAGGCGTTTCAAAATATCCCTATTATTACACATTTTGCGATCCTTGGGCTATTATATAGTATCTCATAGTTATAGTTTTAAAATATGTAGGTAGTAATAATGACAGTCTTTAATAATAATTTATTTTTAGTTGCCGAATTACAACCTTGCAAATGCAAAATAGACCCAGCTATTATTACGAACACGCCCATGCACACCTGTGTCGAAAATATTTTCGACGATCTCATAGCCTAGTAATAAATCAAAGCTCGTGCCAATTTTTATTTTCCAAATAAATATTTTCGTAATATGATTCAAAACGTTAACAGCGTCGCACTGGCCCGCCGGGCAACCGTGCAGCATTTGCCCGGTAGGCCCACCCTCCTGTAAATAATAGTACATTATACACCAATCTTGTGACAAAAAGTTTAATAATTTGTCGAGGGGTTAAAAATCACTTTAGTCCTGAGGTGTATACAGTATTTTATGCACTTCAGTAGAATAAAAATTTAAAAAAATGTGAAAAATCTTTAAAAAAATCTTCAACTGTAGGTACTCTAATAATCTTGAATGTCAAAACAAAACGAACACCAACATTACTAGATGTCAAATAGATAACATCGTAGTGTGCATAAACTTTAAAATACATGCGTTTCTATGAAAAAAACAATGCATCTGCGTTGCTATGACAATAAACAATGCATGTGACGCTAACGGAGTAAAAATTCGGCTAAAATCGCGTTGGATGTCGAGAAAGCGGCGGAAGAGGCTATTAAGTTAATTATTGTCATCGAAATCCCGGAAGATTTATGAAAAAAAGTTCATAGAGTACTACTCTTGATGTGCCGAGCAAAAAGTTGAAAATTTGTCTGAAGCAAAAGCACTTTTAGGCTACTTTTTCGGGAAATCAAAGAAGCTGAAGCCTTCAACCGTTTAGAGCCAGTATTCTATGCTCAAAACTTCTTCTTTAGATGAAAGCATTATGTTTATCATTCGAATAGAAGAAGAATTTAGTTCTTCTTTTGTAGTTCTCTCTTTGTCACCGTAAAGTTAAAATTTTTAATTTGCGCCCATCGCTTTTATTATGGTATAAGAAAGATAAAAAATTATTTTCTATTAGAAAACAGTTACTTCAACCGAAAAGAATCTAAAAACCAGAAGATCAAAAGATCTTGAGCGGAAAAAATGAAAATTCAAACTTGGATGAGCATCCCACAAGGAACCCATAAAGGACCAAAGTGAAAAAAGGAAATAATTAAACGATGTTTTGCCCTGGGCAACCAACGTGGGCTCATCAGTGGTTGCACTCGTCACTCTTCCCAAACATTCCCAAACACCATCATAGACTTTGAAGCTGGAAATGTTTTAGAAAAAGCAGCACCAAATAGAAGCAGAAAGTATTCAGTCGTTTAAACCATAATAATAACACTTTTTATTTAAGTTCGGTGTTTGTCAAACTTCACAAATTTGCCCCAAATACTTGATATATACTACTATAAGGTAAGCAAATACCATATGTGTGGTGCAGGCTTAAGGCATACTTTTCCTAACGAATATTGATAAATTTATCCTCTCCTTGTTTTAATCGTAAAAAAGTTGTAATACGCCATAAAAATTCGCATAAATAACTTGATGTTTTGAATAAACAATTTTGTTATTAACAAATATTTTGAGAAAATCTTGTGTTAATGCACGATAATATCTTCTATACAATACGCAATCAAATATGCAATAAAATGTCTAAAAATGGATGTGTTTAATCGATAAAAACTGATGTGAACAAACCTAAAATAAGGATATTTCAACATTACATCGTAAGATAAATAATGAAGGTAACGCAAAAAATGGGAATTTACCAATCTCTTTTTTCTTTAGTATACCCCCTCCACACTTCAAAATTTAATAAAATGTTCCTACACAAAAAAAAACGTGTGCAAACTTAATTTAGTTAGAATTTATTTTTACGTCATGTTGTAAATTTCGTCAAAAATTCCCTAACGCAACCCAAAAGTCCTTCTTCCCCGTCTCCTCCCCCCTTATAACGCTGAGGTTAAACCTATCGGCGCAACAGGCACAAAAAAATAAAAGATCCTTTTATGAAGGATAAAATCATGTCGTCAAGCAATGGCGTGGGTGTTTATTTATTATTTATCATTATTAGTAAATAGCTCTCGGTTTCTTCTGTCAATTTTATTCTTGTGGTATATTTTCAAATTCTTAACAAAAATGTCCCAAGGATTCTTTAAAATTTTCAACTTTTATTCCGATCAAAGAAAGCTACCGAATGTTTTAAAAGATCAAACTTAATTTCTTCCAGATTTCACTAAGTAACCCTTTTTATATTACCTTACTTTAGCGGAACAAATCTAGGGTTTTTTTGTCTAAAAGCTTAGGCACCCTGGCAAAGAAAAATCAAGGATCGATAGTTGTTGCATTTTCAATAAGCGTTTCGATTTCATTTTGTCTACTCATACCTTTAAGACTAGACAAAAATTGCAAAAAGTACCACCAGAAACCCTCAACCTTTATCTTAAAAATGAGACTAAAAATGTTTCAAAAATGTTTGTGTTTGGATAGAAAAATGTGGGGCTGACAATACTCTTTCAAGCAAAAAATAGTCTTGCATTATTTATTTTAACAAATTAAAAAGAAAAATCCAAAAAGTTAATTTAATTTGTGAGCTGCTATCTTTTTTAAAGACGCTTTCTCAAACGCATCGAAGATACGCTAGCAACAAGGAATCAAAAATATCTTGCCAACTATTAACTATTTTCTGACTTAAAATTGTACGCGTTTGTGGCTTAGCACCTTTTTGCACTTTGGCCGTCAAAGTATGACGGCCAAGTTCAACAAAATTAACTTTAAGCGATTGTCCGGCGAAAATTTTGGCTATGAAAAGCTTTTGTTGTCGTAGGAATTTTCACAGTAATGAAAATTGTTAAAAGTGTGGGCGGACACATTTCAAGTTCGCACGATATGGTGATTCAGAATGTGCTTAGATACAGGGTGTCCGACATTCTCAAAGCATACTAAAAAATTGGCGAGAATAATAATTAATGAATTATCAATAAAGCAATAAAAAACAAGATAAGGTCAGCAAAACAAGACTGGATAACACAGCAATGTCAAGAAATAGAAGATCTAGATGCTAAACATGACACTTTCAATTTACTCAAACGCATAAAGGAAGCGGCCGGATTATTTAATAAAAGACAAGCTGGAATCATTGTGGACAATCAGGGCAAAATCATACCGTATACCAAAGAAAAACTAAAAGAACAATTCTGACACCAAGGCATAGATATAACACCAGAAGAAGTAAAACACGCAATATCTTCAGTTAAAAACAGAAAAGCGGTAGGGCAAGACGAAGTATACACTGAGGCTTTAAAGATAATAAAAAACGAAGTTTAACTTTTTAACTTGATTTATCGTAGCGGTAAAATCTCTGCTGACTGGCTAAAACCATTCTTTGTTACGCTGCCTAAAAAACATTTAGCAAAGAAGTGTAGAGATTATATATATATTATATATGTTAAAAATATTTCTAAAGATTATCCACAAAAGAATGTATGGGAAATGCGAATCCTTTATGGGTGGGTTCGAGACAAGAGAGGCTTGTTTGGCATTCAAGTCTTAGTTCAGCGGTCTAGGGATGTGTCGGTGCCAGTATATGCCTGTGTCATAGATTATAAGAAAGCATTTGATCGAGTCCAACACGAAAAGTTCATAGAATCGCTAAAAGAAGTTGGTCTAGATGACCGCGATCTAAAGATAATCGCTAATCTACACTGGAATCAGACTGCTCAAATAAAGGTTGATGGCCAACTGCCCGAAGGGGTCCAAATAAGAAGAAGAGTACACCAAGGTTGTATATTGTTTCCGCTGTTGTTTAATATCTATAGTAACGAAATATTAGAGAATTCACTTAATAACTGCGAAGCGGGTCTGAAAATAAACGGCATAAAAATCAACAACATACGATATACCGACGACACTGTCATAACACGCTGGAAGGTCTGCAAGAGTTGTTAAATCAAATTGTTGCCAAAAGTTCGCATTCGGGCTTAACTTAAATGTTGGAAAAACAAAATGGATGATCATATCCAAGGAGAAGAACATCCGAGGCATGTTAGAAGACAATGGGCAGCAAGTCGAACGCGTGGATTTATACAAATAATTGGGTTGTCTCCTCAATGAGAACTGGGACAACATGCAAGAAGTTCGTGCAAGAATTGTTTGTATTTTAATTGCCTTAGGAGCGTGATCCTACTGGAAATATTAACACGCCAGGACGAATTCGTATCAGGTAACTTGGATCAGTACCAGTGCGGAACGATGCCTATTTGTGAGTGGTTCAAGGTTGGAAATCAAAGTGTATGATGGTGTTTAATGATGTATAGTGGAGGGTGACCAGTAAAACCCAGGGCGAAACATCGTTTAATCATTTCTCTTTTCGCTTTGATCTTTTGTGTGTTCCTTGTGGAATGCTCATCCAAATTTTAAATTTTGGTTATTTCCATCCATTTTTTTTTTTTTTTTTTTTTTTTTTAACCATCCTAAATCAACCCACCACTCCTTTAAATTTAACATAAAAAATAAAAAATCTCTTTTCTACGCCCTTTCTTATTCTAAGCCCACATGCAAACACCTGTCAGGTAGAGAACAGATTTTTCTACGTTTTACGGTTTCTCTTTTTTACGATTTCTTTGATGTATATTTCTCCAAAGGTCGATTTCTACAAAATACGATTTTCCGAAAGTTTAGTTCTATAAATAACTATTCCTGCATTTTACTTTTCTTCATTTTATGGGACCCCGTCTCGAAAAGTTAAAATAAAAACAAACAAAATGTGGAGTTACGTAATGAATTTTAGAGCAAAAACGTGTACGATTTACGATCGCAAGTCGAGTGCTCGTATTCGCATTCGGAATCGTCCTTGGATCACTCCCGCACAGATTTGGGCAGCAGTGTAGATCGAAAACGCAAAACGGTTTTATCCCCATTTGTGTCCATTAAGTAAAACGTCCTTTAACAAACGAAAGAGAAAGAGATGGGTTGAGTTTTCGTCTTTTTCGCACTTGTTGTTAAAGAGAGTTTTAGTTACAGGACGGGGGGTTATTTTCATAAAAGATCGTTGGTCATCATTAGTCTAATAATTATTTGGGATAATTATCTAAAACCAACCATAACCTTGTTTTTACGAATCAATGCCACCACGCAAATTTATTGTACACAAACATATTTACGCAACAAAATACGTACGTTCATTAAAAATAAAACAAAACAACCTTGAGTTAACCATATTAACTTTTGAATTGTTGCACACGCAGCCGAAATTTTTTTGGATAATTAGTAGTTTAAACACTATTTTTTTTATCTTTCATTTACTTTGTTTATACAGTCTCTTAAAGCGCTTTTATATAAAGACGGTTTGAAAATTTTGTCGAAAGTAGATTTAAGAAAGTGGTTTATTACTGAGTGGCGTAGCCAGAAATCGACTCTTGGGAAGGGGTTCATCATTTAATAAAAGTCAAGTACCTACAGCAAATTTTTAAAAATTAGGTAGGTGCCTATTCCTGAAGCCTTTTGAACTGGAGGGAGGGTATAGGGGCGGTTTAATAGGTGTTAAGTTAGTTTATCAAAATTCTTATTTTTAAAACCATCTCTCATATAGTCTCATTTGCAGATTTTTTCAAAATTAACCCTTAAATGCGCCTCAGGCAAAAATTTTGAAAAAAATGACACTAAAATGCTATTCTTTACGCGTTTAAAATTTTGTTGACAAAACAATTTCAACACAACAACAAAAAAATTAAACAAAAAACTTTGATAAAAAAAAACAAAAAATTCTTTAAAAATTTTGATCTCTTAGGTTTTTTGTAAAATATTTTTGAATAAGTAGATTGGTTTAGATGCCAAGAAGGGGTGGGTTGCGGTGGTATATTTGTTACCAAACCATAAATGCCATTTATTACACGTTTTGAATGCTCCGCTATGCATCGTTCTGTTCTGTAAACAGCATTTGCGAGCGGAAAAATCGATTTTTGCAATTGTTTTTCTACGAGCGCTTGCGTGAGGACTTCCTCAGATAAACTGAAAATAGTTTTTGAACATTTTCATTTAAAATCTTACAGTTACACCATATCAACCAAAAAAAAAAAAAATAACAGGTTAATTTTTAAAATCATATTTATTTTGGCTTTTAACCCTTTGAGTTAACTCAGGATTTTCATTGATTTAATTATGAAACTGCACAGGTCATATCAAAATTTATACAAATCTGTATCTCTGACTATTAGTTTAACGCTACATCGGTCCTTCTATTTGTCGATTTGAAATTATTATAAACAAGACAACACAACAAGACTGAAAAATTTTTAGCCATTTTTCTGCTGTAGAATACTCTTCCCTAGTTATGCTTGGTATTAAGGGTTTAATAGAAGAATACTCCTCAAATACAGTATTGATGTCAATTTCTTGTAATTGCCATTCATTGATAATTTGACAAAGGTCATTAAAATCGAAATTTTCTTTTAGATTAAGTTTTTGTAAATGAAAATACACATTATTTAAATATGAGATTGCACAAAAAATTGATTTACATTATTTATTATGTTAGTCTTCTAATTTTAATAACATTAAAATACGGGACTTCTATTGTCCCTTAAGAACCCATGGCGGGACATGGGATTTTTGGTCTAAATACGGGACGGTCTTGTAAGAAACGGGATGGTTAGTAACCCTGCTGGGGCCCTTGATCATGATTAATGTATTGGTAGATTGGGTTGGACCTCCTGGGGGGGGGGTTAACCCCCAAACCCCCCTGGCTACGCTACTGTATTACTTTAAAACCATTTTTAGGATCGGTATAGACACTTTAAAAACGCTTTACTGCATTATTCTCAACTTAAAGGAACACTCAACCCTGGTTTTAACCAAAAGACAAACTGTCATATTTAATGACATTTATTGAAGGATCTATAAACCCTCGGAGAAAGCGATTTTATTTAAAACCGTCTTTATATAAAACCGATTTTAGGTGCGTATAAACGTAGTAAGAAGAAAAAAGCTAAACCAAATTCGTGTTTTTGATGAAGGTGTAAAAAAGTGTAAAAGCAAAGTAAGTCTGTGCTTTACTTTCTTCTCGTGTCTTCTTCCTTCTGAATCTTACTTTTGTTTTTCCTTTCCCTCCTTACTTACGCAAAAAATGCATACGAAAAAATTACAAGGTTACAAATATAAATTTGGTCAAGCAGCGACCTACCCCAATAAAAGTATACGGGACCAAACAAAAAGTAAAAGGTAAATATTGACACCCAAATGGTTGCAAAAATGAGGTTATTGACCGAGATGCACGCAAAAATGCGTACGAAAAAAATTGAGTACAAGGTTACAGGCACAAATATAAATTTGGCGAAATAGTAAACTAGCTCAAATAAAAAGCAAATGGTAAACATTTACTTTGTTTATACGGGGCGCTTAAAGCGCTTTTATTTAAGGCAGTGGCGGCTCGTGATACATGAAAAGGAGGTTCACAAATTTGAAAAGTTGACAGTGAATTTTTTTTGTAGGTTGCACGACTAAGTCATGTCCATTTTAAATTTTCTGTTGAAGACCCTAGATTTGCCCTTAGTGGTTTGCGCCAAGGTCTACCGGCATTTTTTATTTAAATTTTTTGCTCCATGCTTAAAGAGCTAAAATTATTTTTCAAGTACTCTACCGTGAAAATGTTCATTATAACAATTGTTAAAATAATACAACAGAAAAAGTATAAAAAACGCCCTTATAAAATCGCTAAACGTGCGAATGCAACACGAACCACAGCAACGAGACAAAGCAAGCGGATTGGAGCACACCAAATGTGTGCGATATCCCTCGCTACTTGCCTACTGAAAACATACAGTGTTTCGGATGCTAATGTATCTGCAATCGTCATCAGGTGAATACTAATAAAAACTAAGACTACCTAATCTTATATGCTATAGTATGTGTTCAGTGAACCATAAAAACCATTTGTTCAGTGAACCATGAAGTTGGCTCCGCCCTTTCGCAGTTGAAATCTGTTATCTCCAAAAAGTATGGGTTACCAAATATCTTTGATAGTGACACGAATTGTACAGTTTAGTTATTTTTACGGACAGTTCGTGACAGCATCTCACATTACACTATTTCCGGACCAACTATGTTGGAACCATGGAAATCCTCTAATGAAATGTTCCACTGTATTTAACTAAATTAATTTTTGATTACCCCCCGTACCCAGCACGTTTTACTCATTTCTTTAGCATATAAATCATCCGCACCAGTTTTTGTTGAATCGTTTTGTAGCAAGAATAAGATTAGATTTTCGGTATAACCCCACCGACCCGCCCCTGTAACTCCGAAACTAATCATAGGATATTTCTGGGCATATAAGAACTTTTCATCGGAAGGTCGAGAACTACAACATATCTGAGTTTCATGACAATCGTATAATTTTTATTTTTTCATAAGATCCGTGCATTGTCTTTCATTGAATGTCAGTTTAAAAAACTACAGATTTTTTGGTAAATCTAGGGTTGAGTATTTATTTAAGTGGGAAGAAATACGCTCAAGCATTTCTAAAGTGATTATGCCGACCCTAAAATTGGTGTTAAAACGACAGACGGCTTTTTTAAATCGCTTTAAAATAAAATCAATTTAGTTCTTACAGTGGCGCACCAGGGAATTGTTTTTTTTGGGGGGGAAGGGGGGTTAAGGATAAATAATTTAAAATAATTAATTTGAAGTAAAAATATGAGGCTTCCCGGGGGAAGGGGTTAATTCCCCCTCTCGGTGCGCCACTGGTTCTTAAAACGGTTTTAGCGGTGTTTCTCGACAAAAGGATAAAAAAACCTTAATTTGCAGTAAAAATGTGACCATGACCAGACTTCTCGTGCCCCTAGGTGCCTAGCAGAATATCAGGGGGTCTATTCTTGAATCGAGAGAAAATTTGCTCCTAGGGAGTTAAATTATCTCGCTACTATGCATCTCATTGGTCCCGAGATTGATTTGATTGGTCTTAGACCAATAGAATTACTTTCGATCAATATCGGGCAAAACTGAGAGAAACCGATTTAAACCGAAGATTTGGACCTTCCGATGAAAAGTTCTATGCCCAAAAATATCCTATGACTAGTTTCGGAGTTACAGGGGCGGGTCGGTGGGGTTGTACCGAAAAACTAATCTTATTCTTGCTACAAAACGATTCAACAAAAACTGGTGCGGATGATTTATATGCTAAAGAAATGAGTAAAACGCTGTTATATAAGCGAAATGTCATGTGCTGGGTACGGGGGGTAATAAAAAATTAATTTAGTTAAATACAGTGAAACATTTCATTAGAGGATTTCCACGGTTCCAACATAGTTGGTCCGGAAATAGTGTAATGTGAGATGCTGTCACGAACTGTCCGTAAAAATTAATAAACTGTACAAATCGTGTCACTATCAAAGATATTTGGAAACCCATACTTTTTGGAGATAACAGATTTCAACTGCGAAAGGGCGGAGCCAACTTCATGGTTCACTGAACACATGGTTTTTATGGTTCACTGAACACATACTATAGTATATAAGATTAGGTAATCTTAGTTTTTATTAGTATTCACCTGATGACGATTGCAGATACATAAGCATTCGAAACGGTGTGAAAAAATAAAAAAATAAAGACTATGGAAGTTCGAGACTCTAACTTACTCTCTTAAGACCTTGCATAACCGCACCGGCGTACGCATGGGCGGGGGGACTTAGAGGCTCAAGCCACTACAACCGCCCAAAGATACTGAAGTTTTTCCCCAAAAATCACCTATATTCTGTACTTAACCCCGCAACCCCCAAGAACAATTTCTGCGCACGCCACTGAATGTGTTTGACCTTGTGGTGAGCTGATACGAGTTTAGTCAAAATATATCAATTTTTTTTTGATTAATCATATGAATTCTTCTCAATAATTAATATAAAAGCAACCGAAAACTTTGTCTATGACCCTGCTTATTCTGAAGTACCTACAAAATAACGTTAAAAGTCGCGTGGTATTTGCTGAAAATAAACATTTATAAAAGACAGTAACATAATGTATTTTTTGAAATGTTTGATCAGCATATAAATCATCCGTACCGGTTTTTGTTCAATAGTTTTGTAGAAAGAATAAGATAAGTTTTTCGCTACAACCACACCGACCTGTCCCTGTAACTCCGAAACTAGTCATAGGATCTTTTTGGTCCTATGAGAACTTTTGATCGGAAGGTCGAGAACTACAACATATCATGACAATCGTATAATTTTTATTTTTCCATAAGTTCCGTGCGTGGTCCTTTAACCCTCGAAGAAAGCAATTTTATTTAAAACCGTCCTTATTTAAAACCAGTTTTGGACACCTCCAAACGTAGTAATTGAAACCCAAATGGTTGCAAAAATGTGGTCACTGACCGAGATCAACGCAAAAATGCGTACGAAAAAATATGCGTACAAGGTTAGTTATATAAATTTGGCGAAGCAGTGACCTAGCTCAATAAAAATCGCGTTTGCGTGCGATGCTTCCGAAAATTTCGCTTGTTCAATGAACTTACGAATTCGCAATAGCTCAAGCGGAGTACAACAAACCTTCAGCGAAACTGTATTAAGTATATTGACTCGCCAGAGGCGTAGTAGATTTTTTTTTATTATTTACTAGACAAATTATATTTAGTATGATTTTCGGGGTATTTGATAAATAAAATGTTTGTTCAGGTTTGTATAATGTCATCACTAATATTTTTTCTCTTTCCTTATTTTTTCTTCCATCCAATCAAAAATCTCGCTGTGCGTAAAAATAGCTTTTACTCGAGAACAATAGTAATTCGTTTGGGTGACTTGTCGTGACGTCACGGTTACTTTCAGTGACCGTAGTTGTGACATCATCATCAATCAATACAAATTAAAAAACTATAAACAATCACCTAAAAACTTTAACCGCACTTTAACCTCACATTTTTCAAGAAACCACATCCCCCAGGCTGTTAACATAGTCTGGTTACCCGTGACGTCATGGCTTGGGTAAAGCCCGTTTCCAACTATGCATTTTCCCCGTGCGTGCAGATGCATCTTTTACTAGATGCATGAAATCCAAAAGCGTTCACACTGTGCATCAAGAAATGTAATTTTTAGACAACGGCAAGAAAAAAATCAGGCAACAAATAATTAAAATTTTGAAAACTAGAACCTAATCTTAGTTCAACAGCTGATAATTGATAGGATTGCCAATATAATATTTATGTTCTATTTCATGCATCACGAGTCCATGCATCTTTTTTGTGGAAAATTCATGGTGTGTGAACACCCAAAATACCTGCAACTTCTCAAGATTCATGAGAAACGGGCTTTAAGTCTGCGAAGAAAAACTGAAAAGTCAAAACTTTAAATTAGCATTCAAAAAATCATCACTCGCCATTTTTCGGGTTCCTAAAGAATCGGAACGGTTTCTCAAATCAATTAGTTTGAGTTGATTGAACTCACAGGTCCCGTTGTCATGAATACATGATGCATACATGTTCAAAACTGAGATATGTTTGTGTCGTTGACACCGTTAAAATATATATAAAAAATGTTAATCAACCTTTCCCTAAGAACTGCCAAATCGAGTTGCTCATCTCTGGTAAAACAATTACTGTCAAAGATTGTATACAGGGCCTTTAGTTGGTCCTAGAATATTTTCCACCCGAGGTTTATACAGATTTTCGATCTGACATTTGGTAATTTTGGTTCTCCCTAAAAAGACAGTGGATTACTGTTGGGCCAGTGCCGCATAGTTTTCTTTAATTTTCCTTTTATCATGTGTGCTGATAATATTGTTATTAAAAGCAAATACTCTCTCCGCAAAAATTTCTGTCAAAAAAAACCTAACCTTAAAACTTCAAATGTGCCAAACACAACAATCTAGAGCGTTTGGATTTCTTTCAACTTTCAATGGGTCATTGAGGTTAGGTTTTGTCTAAATAAAAATAAAAGTCACTGTATTTCGTGGTGCCTATTAACCAATAAACGATTTAGAAACTGTATTAAAGTTGTTGCAAAAATTAAATTTACCCTCAAGAAAAATCGTCCCCCAAATAACAAACCCAGACTCAGGTTGGACGAACTTCAAGATCATAGCAACTAAACTTAAAGTCAAAGTTAATAAAAAGCTTAAAGATATTATTGATTCTACCGAGCAAGATGGAGAAATGGTTTGGACAAAGGTTAAAAATGCCATAGTCGAAAGCACAACACTCTTAGGCAAGGATGAAACAAGAAATAAAAAGAAAGTTTGGATGAGCGATGAAATCCTTGAGTTGATGCATAAAAGACGCAGCATGTCAAGAAGTAGAAGATCTAGATGCTAAACATGACACTTCCAATTTACACAAATGCATAAAGGAAGCAGCCGGATTATTTAATAAAAGACAATCTGGAATCCTTGTGGACAATTAGGGCAAAATCATATCGGATACCAGAGAAAAACTAAATGAAGGGTGCTATATAGAACATCTCTTTACCGATAACCGATCCGAGAGGAAGTACAATACGCAATATCTTTAGCTAAAAACAGAAAAGCGGTAGAGCAAGACGAAGTATACACTGAGGTTTTAAAGCTAATAAAAAACGAAGATTCGGTAAATACGCTGGTCAAACTTTTAAACTTGATTTATCGCAGCGATTAAATCCCTGATCACAGGCTAAAATCAACCTTTGTTACACTGTGTAGTGATTACCGCCTAATCAGCCTAATGAGTCATTTGTTAAAAATATTTCTAAAATTCATAAAAGAATTTATGGAAAATGCGAATCCTTTATGGGCGATTTGCAGTATAAATTTCGTGGTGGGTCCGGGACAAGAGAGGCCTTGTTTGGCATTCAAGTCTTAGTTCAGCAGTCTAGGGATGTGTTGGTGCCAGTTTCATAGATTATGAGAAAGCGTTTGATCGAGTCCAAGACGAAAAGCTTATAGAATCGCTAAGAGAAGTTGGTCTAGATGAACGAGATCTAAAGATAATCGCTAATCTATGCTGGAATCAGACTGCGAAGAGGGTCTGACCATAAACGGCATAAAAATCAACAAGCCACGATATGCCGATGACATTGTCATAATAGCAGACACGCTGGAAGGCCCGTAAGAGTTGTTGAATCAAATTGCTGCTAAAAGTTCGCAATTCGGGCTTAACTTAAATGTTGGAAAAACAAAATGGATGGTCATATCTAAGGAAAAGAACATCAGAGGCATGTTAGAAGAAAATGGGCAGCAAGTCGAACGCGTGGATTCATACAAATACTTGGGTTGTCTCCTCAATGAGAACTGGGACAACATGCAAGAAGTTCGTGCAAGAATTGAACAGTCCAGATCATCATCATCATATCAAAATGAAATCAGTGTGCTTCGGTGTTTTGGCATCTTACATTATGGCATGGAAGCATGGACACTGACTTAGGCCATGTGCAAAAAGTTAGAGGTATTCGAGATGTGGTGTTATCTTAGAATACTAAGTATATGTTGAATGGACAGAGTAAATATGGGTGTTACTTAGAATAAATAAAGATCTTGAAGTTTTATTTACCATCAAAAAACGAAAACTTAATATTTTGGCCATAAAATTGATAGTAGAAGGCAAAATTGAAGGCAGAAGAGGTCTGGGTCGTAGACGGATATCATGGCTTAAAAATCTTAGACAATGGTATTTTCCGAAAAGCAGTGCACAGGGTACAGATCGCGCTGATGATAGCCAACGTTCGAAGAGAGCATGGCACTTGAAGATGAAGAATGATGCACAAAAAAAATTAGAGCATTGTTTAATTAAACAATTATTAAAGTTATCTGAAAAAGTCAAAATGGCAACCAATTGAATGTCGGAAATTTTCCATACCCCAATTTTTAGATATGCGAATAAAATTTTTACGAACAATTTTAACTTGAATAACCAATTAAATTTGACATGTATTCTGTTAGAAAGGAATAATCATTAGTCAGTCTTTTGCGTTGCTCCTGCTGACATATAACTCAAGCTGTGAGCACAGAAATTGCTGAATGGCTTGAATTATTATACGAATTTAAATGACTGTCTGAATGGTACCGATACGACACTGACAAATTGTTTTGAAATAAAATATAGCAGGGGATTGTCTTAAAAACAATGATACCAGCAAACAATAAAAATTGAAGCTTTTGCAAGTCCAGCCAACACCGTTACGTAAATATTACGTAAAACTTACAACACGTGATTACTTGGTTACATAAAAAGTAACGTACATGTTCTGCATATTGCCATGCATAAATTATTAAAATAACGTAAATATCCACCTTGTATATACAGGGTTCTTAAGATTTTCCTTAGGGATAGGATTTCAATAAATCAAACAGAAATGGCATAGAAAGATCTGCGCGCACAAAAGAAACAGGTATATTGAGCAATGGTACCAGTTTGTTATTATCTCCGGACTGCTTTCATGAGAAAAAATTGTCGCCACTCTTTCATTGTGAGCATAAATCATAGTTGCAATAATAACCGTTGACAAGATGTCTGCAAATTCCGCTAGATGGCGGCCACACCATGAGATTAAATGAGAAAATTAAATGTTTGGAGCGGTATTGTCGGGGATCACATTATTGGACCCTTTTTCATTGAAGGGAATTTGAATAGCTAAAAATATGTTGATCTTCTCCAACACCAGGTTTTACTACGGTTGAGGGAACTCAACATAAATTTGGACGAATTGTGGTTTCAGCAAGATGGCTGTTTATCCCACAATTCACGCCAGGCTACAAATTACCTTCGTCAGGTATTTGGTGATAGAATTATTTCCACGTATGGAAATATCCGATGGCCTCCTCGATCACCAGATCTTGCGCCAAATGACTTTTTCCTATGGGGTTGTTGGCACGACAAAACTTTCCAACACCCTCACTTACGGCCTACGACTATACAGGAGTTGAGGGCGAAAATTTTGGAGGCGGGCAACTCTATCACCCCTGAAATGTTGGCTGCTACGCGCCAAGAGTTTTACAATAGATTGGGATATTGTGAGCCTCAAGAAGGGGATAGATTTGAACATCTAATCTAATTAAAAATTAGATGTTTTCAGGTCCAAACCACAGCTTTTTCTTGCTTAAAGGAGGCGGCAGGGTCCATTATTTACGATACTGAGCGATAACTCGTGAGGTTGTTAACATTAGAAAGAAATATCTTCGCTTTTAATTAAATTTATTTCCATTCTGTTCTACTAATGACATCTATCCGGAAACGGCCAAACCATGCAGCTAGCACTAGCAGCCAAAGAAATCAATAAACGGCGCTGTTTTTCCTGCAGAGCTTTTTGCTTGCTATATTATTGATTTTAAATAAAGCTGGCCCTACACTACATTTGATATTTTCGAGGTGTTTTATGACATGATCTCGAAACATGTAGCGAACCAATTCTTCAAAACTAGCGGGAGGGTAAAAGCGAAAAATAAGGGGCTGCCAATATTTGTAAAAGTTTTATTTTGCTCTGTTTCTTTACAAAAAACGTTTTTTTTACGAAAAACTTGAGTTCTGCCACTTTTTATTTTTCTCTTCAACTTTCTCGAAAAAACAAAGCACGAAATAAAAATGGCGCCGCTTACTTTTTTTCAAAAATTACGTAATTTCGGGAGCGCAAAGGAATAGGTAGGTAAAGAGTATAATTTTTAAGAAAAAAGTATCAATTTTCTCGCCCTCCTCCACTGGGACTACAGGGGCCGTGCACAAATTACGTAATGGTCATAGGGGGGAGGGGGGTTACAAAACGTTACATAGGGGGGAGGGGGGTTTTCGACAGCGTTTGCATTTGTGTGAAACTAAGAAAATTTGGAATTAAAATAAGTGAAAGTTTTTTTTTTTTGGGGGGGGGTAGTGGTCTTGAAATCGTTACGTAATATTAGGGGAGTGTCAAACCGTTACAAAACATTACATAGGGAGGGGGTCAAAAATTGGTAAAATCACCGTTACGTAATTTGTGCACGGCCCCACATCTGACTGTTCCTCCTTTTTGATTTCGAATCAAAGTGCAAAACCCGGGTTGGACGTTCGAAGGCGTCAACCTGTCCTATTTGTTTGATAAAGTTTCTACGGAAATATCTCAGTAGTCGATTTCTCCGGCCGTGTATGAACGCTTTAGGTTAGGCATTTGCATGTATCTCAGTCCCCAGCCTGTAAACAGTGCGTAAGGACAATGGTTACAAAATGAAAAGCCGAAAAATATTTTTTTTACGATATCTTTCATCAGTTTGGTATTAAAGTCGAGCAAAAACAATTTTTATTCCAGTCCTAAAGGTATGAAAATGGAAAACATTAGAAAACAACAACCTGGAATGGATTTACTACGTGTAAGATGTGGTGACAACATCGCCCCATGCCCATCCTTTTCTGCCTAATGTGTCTGCGTCCTATACACGGCTGCTTGGTCCCCTAAGGATTTGCTTAGGAACCCTGTATATACCTTACTGTTTTCTTTTGTCAAAGCTTGAGATGATGATGACATGATACATGATGCCTATAGTACAGTTCAATTTTTTGATGAGCGGACTGATGATGATTTCTTTGTTGTCAACAGTTCGTATGTCAAATAATTTGTTGTTGTCAATTTGAAGTAACATTTGAAACAATCAACGATATGACTTTTTTTACATATTTATTGTCGCTCTCTAAAGCAATGTATCAAATAGAGATCCAAAAAAATGACGTGAGACCGCTCTTGAAAAAATTGAACTATATATGAGGATCGACGACGGGTGTGTTCAAAAATGCGATGTTTGTCTTGTTGACACCGTTAAAATGACCAATGAAACTAAAACTCAGTAATGTATTTTCAAACCAAAAAAATTAATCTTTCAGCAACTGTCTCATAACATCGGTTTTACATGGAAATATGAAAAAACTACAAAGAGAGTTCAATATGAGTTGTTCACCTCTGGTAAAACAATGACTGTCAAATGTATAGAGAGCCTCTAGGTTATCCTAATAAGTACCTAAGTATAATTTTATTTTTCTACTAGCGTGCTCTAGAAAGCGGGATCAATTTCAGTAGTTATCCAGCAAGTGTTTTATATTGAGAACTTCCCAATTAGCTGGTTGTTTGAATTTAAATATCAGTTTCAACTGCTGTTATTAAAATTTGATATGTTTAGCGATGTTAGTAGGTAGATAGTAGTATAAAAGTCTGGTTAAATTTAGGTAATACTAGGTATGGATACGCAAGTTTTTTCAGCAAACAAAATTATTTTAAAAATAAAATTGTTTATTAATTCCTCTTATCTTGCTAGAATTTTTCCAAAATTATAACAGAAACAAACAGTCTGAAGGTTGTTGCCACTGACGACATAAATTTTTATCGTAAGATTGATTAAAATTTTTGCAAACTTGCTGTTAAAAACGTCTACGCTAACAGAAAATTTGTTAATGCACAATAACGATTTTTTTACGGTTAAAAGGATATCTTTGCATTATTGCTGATTTATGTACCACCCGAATTGTTTTAAAAGTACGTAATCTTATTTTATAGCAGCGTTTTAGCTAGCTTGCGCTCAGAAGAGTTTTTGGCTCTGCATTTTTTCCAGGCGTCTAACTTGATTAGGAGAGTTATTGTCGGTACGACTTTTTTTCGGAAAAATCAAGGAGGCCGTTATAATAAACCAATACCTTCTCCACATAGGCCAATCAACTCCTACCATTTTAGTGTCCTTTTATCGACCTTCGCCACCATATTGACAGAAAACTAATGGATTTCCTGTGACTTTTGAGTGAAAAGGACACTAAATCGATAGGAGTTGATCGGCCTGTATGGAGAGGGTACTGAATAAACACTTAAAGTACAACAGCGACTACGTCTCACCTATCTCTACGACCACTCTTGCAGTATTCGTACGCAGCTAGCGTACCCTAACAATTTTGTTATCTGTAGGTTCTTATAAATGCCTGATCCACAGTTTAACTCCTATTTTCCATTCTATTGCCCTCTCACTTTTTTCGACAAGGAAGGAAATAGAAGTGAGCGGCATGAAGTAAAACTGCATCAAGCACTGAACAATAATTGGTTTGGTTACGTCGTACGTTGTAAGCACAACTTTAACTCATTTTTAGGGTCGCTTTCACAAACGCATCTAATGCCCATTTGCTCTGCGATTTGCTTAAGTAATGAGTAGTAAAGAAATCCATAATTTTTAAGTATTCCCTAAATTTTATTCGTTTGCTCTGGTCAAAATAAAGTTTTCCATAGCTAGGAATTAAATCTTGTTAGTTCAACCACTGGATGGCGCTGCTTGTCATAAAACCATTATTTGTTATTATCATTTATTATTATTATTATAATTATTATTTACAGTTTTTACATTTATTTTGTCAGCTTCAGTAAGAGTCATTTAACCTATTAGAATATTTTGGAAACTATACGATGGAAACTTTTCAAACTTTCCATGTAAACTATCTTTATGAAATACTTTAATATTTGCAGTGTTGCCATTTGCAGGAAAACTTGGCAACAACTCTCTTATTTTAAATTGAACACCCTGTATATTTTTGCATTTTTGGATTGTACAAAATATTTTAGGTACATTTTATGTATAATATCCTACACGTATGTTCAACTGTTTTTAAAATATTGACAGGTGAAAATTGACATTTTTTAACTTTGACATCCCGTAACATCGAAATTGTTAAGGATAGATAGATGGTTTTTCACAAGCAATTGTTTTATATCTAAACCCAGGGTTAAAATATACTAAGGTTAGTTTAACTCTGGGTTAAAAATAGTATAAAACGATAGCTTGTAAAAAACCAAGACAGGAATGTAAAAACCGTTTGGCTCTATCCTTAACCGTTTCGATGTTAAGGGCTGTCAAAGTTAAAAAATGTCAATTTTCACCTGTCAATATTTTAAAAAGAGTTGAATATAGGTATAGGACATTATAGATAAAATGTACCTAAAATATTTTGTAGAATTCAAAAATGCAAAAATATTCAGGGTGTTCAATTTAAAATAAGAAAATTGTTGACAAGTTTTCCTGCAAATGGCAAAACTGTCGCGTGCAGAAAAGTGTAGTTTTGGTTTGTGGAAAACAATCATAATTTGGTTTTTGTTTTTATGAGAGTATTTCATAAAGATAGTTTGGGACACCCGGTATATTGACCTTAAAATCCCCAATGCTAGAAAGATGCCCTCCAGTGGCACATAATCGTAGGGTTCTCAGTATAATTAGTTAATTGAAGAGACAGTTGTATTGTTTCTTAAGAATAAAAATTTATTGTAATTAAACTAATAAACAACAAAAAAAACTTGCATAAAAATATGTGACCGTAAAAACTTGAAGCCATCATCCATTGTGGGCTTGTCTATGCATTGACTGGTCCTAATTTGTAAGTCATATAGTCTTACCCCTCTGGTAAAACCATTTCCAATTATACTCAGCACATTCAAACCGTCATTTAAAAATTCCATTTTTATTTTTTTTGACCGTTTTCGACCGTTTGAGGTTAGAATTCTCTCCTAAGGATGAAGTAAGGCGCGATATCTGGCATCTTAAATTTAGGTATTCCTTAGACTAAAAAGAAAAGCTGAGCAAACCAAATCAGCTACTTAGGACCGTTAAGAGATCCTTAGCGTAAAGGAATCTTTAGAGCAAACGCTGAGCAATTGGGCATAAGATACGCTAACAACAAGGAATCAAAAATAGCTTGGCAACTTTAACGGTGGGATTTACTAAAAGGGTTTAGTCAATTTTAGAACGGTCCTAAGTTTAAGTTAAATTTTTCAATTCAGAAGAAGAAAAGAAAATTAAAAAATTTAAACCCACGCGGCGTTTAAATAGTAAACACTTTGTGGAACAAATTAAAATTGGGCTTATATGTCACTCTAATTAAAACTTACCGTTATTAATTAATTTTTCCAATTAATACTTGATGTCACACACACAAGAAGTAGATTAATTTTGTATCTATTTAAAAGGTGTTTTTATTTATGAAATGTATTAAACAAATTAAATGCAAGTTTTGTTTACATTTATGTCACTGTCGAAATGTCAGTTTCAAAATATTAGCTGCTTTCAAATCACAAACAGCGAGTTCCTATCTCTTACCTCTGCTCATACCTCGGCTCGCACCAATATCTACTGATGAAACCTACAGCTTTGAAATGAGTGGGCTTTGAGTAAGGAAGGTTTTCTTGACTGAGCTTTTGTAAATAAATTAATATAGTTGTCTTGGGTTTTTTTGTTTGGTATATTTGTCGTGCATAATCGATGACCTTCACTAATGTTTGTTTTGCCTCGTAGTGCCTTCATAAATATATTTTTTGTGCTGAAAACGGGTTCAAAATATGGCGTTTTTCTGGACAAAATTGGAGGTGTTTATTGCTTAATGAAAAACTTGGGATAATATATAAGGTAAATTAATCCTTGCAAAACCGGTTACTCGGGAAATTATAAACGAACTTATTACCAATTGCCACAAAACAATCCTGTCTAGGGGCTAACTTTATAACCTCAAAACCAAAATGAAGCTATTATATTTTTGGCATATTCAACATTTGCCATTTTGAAACCTGTCAAAAAAAATTTAGTTTTAGAACATTTTCTCCTAAAATATGGTGTATTTTGAGGAGAAGGCAGTTTTTCACTGGTATTTTGCAATAAAAATACAAAATAATGAATAACTTTGTGTTTTCTGTATCGGTAAGTGCTTTTTGAAAATTGGTTTTAAAATTTAGTACCCCCCACAGGTGTAAATATTTAGACCTGTGGGGGATGCTATTTTAGATCTTAGTAAATTTCACTGTTGCTAATGCAAATGCTATGACGTCATGTCAGCTAATACATGACGTCATAGCATTTTTTATATGAAAATTTAAGTATAATCCGGAAATTCATAAAAATTAAAAACTTGATTATATACACATGTAAACATAAACAATTATCTGTAAATTTAAACAATATTCAAAGATGCTACACAATCGAGGTCTCCTTCGTTTGCTTATACTTCTGGGAAATTTTAGGACCAAGGTTAACCGTAACCGCGACAAAAAGAAAGCGGCAACGGGCGCTAGTGCGCGCTGGTGGTGTAAACTGGTGGAAACGCCTACCTCTGCCGGTTTTCACCAATGAGAGCGCTGGATTTCAGAGATACGTTGCGTTTGCGCGGTGGTTTGGTTTTAAGTGTCTATTGCAGAAGAGCTTACGGAAGACGACAAGGGCGGAATTCTGGTATTTTTGTTCGAGCGGAAAATAAAAAAAAATACATGACAACCGTGTTCGAGTATGTATGTGTTTTTCATAACGTAAATTCTCTATTATTAACTTTGTACTTAAACCAATTTTACGCAAAACAAGCAATAAAATAAATAGTAGATTATTAAGTAAAACAAAATTTAGTAGACTGCTTGGTTACTAACTTAAAACCGATATAATGAACGTTAAATACTTTTATCTTTATTAATTAATACCTTTTTCAACAGTTTAACTGTTTCATTAACCTTTCATTTGTCGCGCTTGTTAAATCCCTAGTTTGGTCGCGCCGGTCTCTGTCACCCACAGTTTTTTTATTAAGTATTTTTTGGTGTTTTATTTGGGTATTATGGCCATCTTATTTGTTAATCTAACATGAAAACTCATTAAGAACTATATTCTTGTAGACTAAAATTATTCAATTTTTTTTCAAATGCTAAATTTTAATTTTCAAGATGTATGGTGAAACACAAAGAGTTTTGGAAAGGTAATGAAATAGACTTTTTGCAAATATGTCACAAAATTACATAATTTGTCAAAAAAACAAAATGGCGGATGTCCAAAAGTTTTTTGCATCTTAAAACCCCGTTGGGTTTTTCTTTGAGACACTCTGTATATTTTTTTTGCAACTACAAAAAACTTCTATCTATTGTTTGTAGATCGATGTATCATTTCACAAATTCTATTAAGAAATAAAAAAATATGGGTTTTTTCGTATAACAACTTCTTGCATAAAATAAAAACTGCTAATTTAAGTTAACCGGATTTCGTTATCTTTTCGTCAATTTTGTTAATAAGGACACTACAAATGCTAACAATAAGGCTTCTTTGTCTAAATGTCAAAAAATGACATTTTGTGACAATTACAATTTTTAAAAAACCCGTAGGCTTTTTTTGTAAACACTGTATATTTTTTTGCTATAACAGAAAAGTACTAACTATTATCTGTTAAGAAATAATTATTATATATTATTAAGAATTAAAAAAAATATTGTGATTCTAGTTTAGCACATTTTTTGTATGAAATAAAAAATTAGTCAATTTTTTACTTTATGCGTAAAGGGTGTGGCGGATATTTTACTAGTATGGTTTAGTATGCTGCATCTCTCTCAGACTAACTCATTTAGAAAGCGGAAACAATGGTAACTATGTTAATCTCGCAAAACGGACCTTTTGTAACCCGCGAGAACTACTACATACGACTGCCGCAGGGAAACTAAAAAAGGCAAGTAACTCAGTAAAACAGTGGGCTAACATTGTATGCCATCTAGCGGTCAGGATATAAAAGATTTTTAAAAAAACCTGGTTTCCGAGACATGTTCCGCGACAAATGAAAAGTTAAAAACATCAAACAATATCTCGAACTACAGTGTTTAAATATTAAATAGATAACTTTTGCCTTTGTCCATGACGTAGCCACAGTATCCTAGAAAATTGCTGGCTTGGCAACGATAGGATAGGAAAATTTGTATGATTTTAAACGCCAATTTTTGCCAATTAATTGACTATTAAGAGTTATTTACTATGTCACGCACAAGTTGGAATTTTTTAATTATATCCAGTCATATACGCACTACTTTTAAAATTTTTGAGAATATATCAAGTTTTTCTTTATTTTTCAGGTAAGAGTGTAATCATCAAAGTTGGGTAAGCCAAACCTTTTATTCTTAAGTAATTTTAGTTCGGGAAACGGAAAAAAAAACCCGAAAAAAAACCCCAGGAAAAATTGATTGTTACACAATAAAAAATAAGTTAAAATACGTGAAAAAATATTATTTTGGGTTGGGTGGGTCTAGCTGGACGCCCTCTATACCTTTGACAGTTGTTTACTCTTTCTAGCTTTTTTAATATTTGCATGTAAAACCGATTTTATGAAATGGACTGACGTTTTTTGTGCCTTTTTATAATTTCCTCAAACTGTTCTTGCTTTGACCAAAACCCAATGAGTTCGATACATGGTAGATATTAAAAAGGGTAGAAATAGGTAAAATATAAAGAAGGAATTGTATTTGTCTTACTCTTTTTCTTGAAATAAAACACAGAAACATAATACGTTATTAAGCTAATCCTGCTTACCTCGCAAATTGGACTATTTTTATTCATTTCCCAGTTTGGAAATGCATGCTCTCTTTCCATTTTTCTCGCGTTTCTTTTTCCATTGGACAATGGAAAAATAAAAAGTTATAATTAGTTATAATAATTTTTCCTTGGGGGTTTTTTCCGGGATTTTTTTTTGTTTTTTTTTTCGTTTTTTTTTTACATTCTTTTAGTTTGGATAGCTACCTACTATTTAAGTGAATATCAAGGAAGTTGTTTGATTCGAAATTAAAAAAGAATTTCTCTAAACTTTTATTCTAAACATTTTTTTTTAAATCGACTTCGTCGAAAGTAGTACATAACGTAAAAAAATTGTGAAAAATATTTTGACAAAAGAAAAACCTTTTGTTGTGCCAAAAAAATATGAATCAATGAGTATTTTCACAGAACATCAAAACAAGTTTTAAAAAACAAAAAGGAATTCCCTACGCACACCGGTTCTAAATACACAGGCCTGCATTTTTTAACAACACTGAAAGTTGATTCAAAAATTTAACTGTTTTCTAGTAATTGGCTAGCGCTGATTTCGTCTTAAAAAACGTTTTCTTTTTGCAGAAAAGCTTCTTTTGGTTGTTTTTCCAACAGTAATCGGCCATCATTTTTGTGTCTCAGCGCCCCTGGTATCTTTTTTCCATCTCTTTAATATCTTGATGATATCTTTTACCTTGCTCTTCACTGGCGTCCCCAAGATTTTCTGGGGGAAATAGTCCAAATGTGTAAAAAATAAATTTTTATGCTCATATTGCAACCAATTTTTCCAGCATATTTTCAACGGGGTCAACATAGTTGGGTCTTTAAAAATCCGTAGAAATTTATGTATCTAACTTTTTTAAAAGCATTACATGCATGTTTTTCCTTATCTTCCATTACATTTTCAAATTCTGTATCTTTCATCAAGCTCCTAATGTGGGGCCCTCAAAGATTTTCTCTTTGAATCTGTCGGAAATGTTCCAAGTTTTATGTGATGTGTTGGAAGTAAAACTTTTTAGGATCAATAAGATTTTCTCGAACTACATTTTTGGTCTCTCTTTGTGGTCAGCCTCTTTTTTTTGCAAAACAAAATCTGTGATAGAGACCAATTGTATTTAAATTTAAAAATTAAGCTTAGCAAACAAAAATCACGTCATCACAAATTTCATGCAGGCCAAAATTTGTATCGTTACAGCGATTTCCTTTTGTTGCAACACTGCACACTGAGTCTATCCTTTATTTCGATACAAAATAGACAAGGATAGATATACACTTAGCCGCACCAGTGCAGCAAAAGGAAAACGCTATTAGTCGATAGCCCTTTTCATTTAAATGTAAAAGGGGGGGGGGTTACTTTCACACTATATTTCATTTTCATTTTAATCTCAGGACCTGAAATAAAATCAACATTAGCAAATACGGGTTGATTGCCAAGATGCATTTTTTGCGGCAGAATTTCTAAACAGCTTACTTAAAGCATACAACATTCAGTGCCAAGATTAGGACGATTTTCCGCGTGCAATAGTGCAATATTAGTGTAGTGAAATTATTTTTTCTACGAGTGTGCGGAGAAACGCTTTTTTCGCAGTGCCACTTTTCCGCACGCCGTGCGTAAAAAAAATTCCGCACGCTGTTGAGCAAAAAAAAAATTTCACGCACGCTGTTGAGCAAAAAAAAAATTCACGCACGCTGTTGAGCACGCTTTTTGTTGAGCACGCTGTTGCTCAGTGATGAATTAGAAAGACTTGAAGTCGATGATGGTACTTTCAATGTTACCGTGAATAATAATTACCATAAAAAATAATTTTTTAAGCTTGTTAAAGTTTAGTTCTGAATAAATCATAAAATTCGTAGTTTTGACTATTTTTTCATTTTAAGTCTGCTAGGTTTAACTAAAATAATGACAAAATATTTTGATATTCCGCACGCTCGTAGGAAAAATGTTGTACCTAACGCGTGCGGAAAGTGGCTCCGCTGGCGTGTCGTTCGTACAAACACCGGCGCGTGCGGAAAAGTATAGCTTTCCGCACTTGTTAGTTAAATAACTATTACGAGACTATGAATTTTTTCTTTCCTTTCCTTTTTTTTCTTTTTAGTTTCCCAGAGGGGTAGGTACAGGTGTTATAAAACAGGGGGGGCAAGGGGGATTCACACGAAGAATGAGGATTTGTTTCAGTAATTTCATAGTGGTTGGTAAGGGAATAGGCAAATTCCCTCCCAAGAAAAAAGGGGTCAAAAATAACGGTTAAATTCGATCCCAAATTTTGTTTTTCAGTGAAACTGCATAGGTAAACTCGGTCCCGGCAAAATATTTTAAGAGGGAACTAGTGAAATAAAACTGTAGTATTGAGTAAGGTCCTTTTTGTTCAATTTTTCAGTCCCTTGATCCTTTTCCGGTCCAATTTTTTGACAAGTTGGCCATAACTTCTTGTTGACAGCTTTTGTTTTGTCAGTTTTAATATTTCTAAAAAAGCTCTTTTAAAACTGCTTCAAAAGTCACGTCGATTGCTGCCTGAAAAATCTAAAGAACCGCTACCAGCGTGAAGCGCAATTTTGATGCGTTTATAAACTGGTGCGAATTAAAAAATGTTAAAAAAGTTCATGAAGATGTATTGGTGGCATATGTTTCGGAAAAATCGACCACATTAAAGTCATCAAGCTTGTTTAATCTATACTCTACAAATAAATAAAGGACAAACCATTCATGAGTTGTTTTATCACTATTCGGCTTGATAAGTTGGCCATGGTCGGCCATAACTAGTCACTACACTATAATTTTTCTAATGTTTTTTGCAATTTTGCACAAGTTAAACGTACAAAAATTATTTCTAACCACAAAAGTTTACTTGTTTTTCTTTAGTTTTGATCTTAAAACCTACTGGCCATAGCGGCATTGGCTATGTAGCCAACAAGAAGCAGAAAGCCAACATTTTCTTATTAGGGTACTGTTTATAATTTACGTAACTGCGTTAGGCGTTGACGAAAGTGGTAGGTACTAAAATATTCTTTGTCATCGTTTGAAAAAAAGTACATACGATACACGACCGGAAAGTGGCTTTACAGGTCTCCGCAGTGTCATTTTTAAAGTTTATATTTTTAATTTGGCGTTTTGTCATCACCATATTTTTGCTAAATTTTTCCTCGATCAGGATTCGCACCCGAAACTTCTAGAACACCAGTCAGTGGACTGGTATTCATATTAGATGTTGCTATCATCTTTTTAAAAATATTCAGACTCTAAGATTACTTATTGATTATCTCGATATTACATAGAGTAAAATTTGCCACTGGATTCACATAACAAGGTCTAGTAAATTATTTACCCTGGGTCAATATTATTAGAAAAACAAGAAAAAACGTCCCATTAAAAAATTTAATAGTAAAGTTATCTACCTATAATGGAAAGTCCCTAGCCACATAATTAAACGATAACATTGTAATTTTTCCTTTGTTGTGAATTTTTTTTCCTAGACTATCGACATTGTAAAAACTATATAGCATGTTTTTTCTATTCGTTTGAAGGTTTTCACTTAACATTGGCACGTGTAAACAAACTCCAAGGTTAAAATTTATTTTTCCAAACCAAAGATATAAGAAAGTGGATAGAGCGGGCTTGAAAATTCGTTTACTTCGTATAGGGTACCGCCCGCCATTTTGATTTATTTTTTCATATCTTAAATTAAAAAAACAAATAATAACTACTGTTTATTTACAAAATTTGCCAACACCCGACGAAACCCAAACAATGAGTTGGAATAAATTCCATTTCGTTCTAAACGTTAGAGAAGGAATGCGACGGAGATATGTAGGGTGTCACGCAGTCGCCAAAACAAGCCTAAATGAGGCGCAGAGCGAGCATCTGTTTTTCCGCGGTCATTCTTGAACTGTGATCAAGCATTTGATGTGCTTGGGCTGTTGACACATCGGATATCTTCAAGTAGTTCATCTAAGATATTCAATTTAATTCAAAATAAGCTTTTTGCTCGTATCCACCAAAGCAAAAATTTTTTGATTAGGCTTTAATCATGATTAGATACTAATCGGTGTTTAGAATGTGGTGTTTTATATTGAAACTTTGTTTGCCAAGTCTCATTCCAAACTCCGATTAGTGATAATCATGATTAAAGTTTAAAATATGTAAACAACAGAACAAAACCAAACAAAAGTAATAAAAACCTTTTTAAAAGAGTAGTCACTTTTCAAACATGCAATTTTCACTAATCACTAATTAAAACTTTAGTAAGATTTATCCTCTAAAAGTTTGGTTATTGATTGTCTAAAATGCTTTAAATTTTTAACCGATCTCAAAGCTAATGGTAAATGGTTATATATTTTGATACTCATATAAATTAATAAGTTTTTTGTTAAGGATAATCTTTGTATTGGCAAGGGTATATTTTGTGATTGCCTTGTTTGTCTTCGTGGAACAACCATACCGTTGTCTACGTTTTTTAAGCCACGATATTTGTCTGCGACCCGGACCTCTTCTGCCATCAATTTGTTCTTCTATTATATTATTAGGGTGCATTTTTGTAAATTCTCAAAATATGGCCAAAATATTCAAGTTTACGTCTTTTGATGGTGAATAAAAAGAACACTCTTAACTAATCTGTCCATCCATTATATCCTGAGCATTCTACGATCACAATTCATCTCAATCGTTTTACACAATTTTACATAGTCCTCTCATTCCATGATAAGCAGTTACGTCTTTGTTAAAAAAGTACCCTATGGTAGCCAGGGGAGTAGTAATTAAACAATTATCTGCTTCTTATTATAAAGTAAAATCTTGTTCTAAATATAGACATATTAAAATAAATCTAGTTTTTCTTGAACCAATAACTATTATACTTAAATTAAGGAAGTTACGTTAACTTTGTATAAACTTTAGACATTTAATTCTTGATGCAAGAAAAGATCGAAAAGGTAATAAAAATATACTTGATATAAGCCATCTAAAAATATGTTAAGTGGAATATAAAGTCGGTTTCAATGAAGTGTAAGAACTATTTTTTAAGGTAACTATAGTAATTTTTGCTTTAAAAACATGATGATCTCTTTCAAATAATATTTGGTGTCAATAAAACCTAAATCAATCATCAAAGAAAACATTTAAATTAAGTATAGCATCTGCTTAAATTAAGAGAATAACTTTTCTTGAAGTAAGTATAGACCTATACTTGGATGCATTATATTCAAGTATAGGGTATTACTTGCGTCAAGAATAACTAGAGTTGAGGATATCGAAGATGAAGCTATTCTTGGACCAAGATTAATAATCTTGTTCCAAGAAGAACTTTTTTCCCTGTGCTTCCAGTTCCAGTCAGTGTTTAATTCTTGCACGGATTTCTTGCATGTCGTCCCATTTCTCATTGAGCAGGCCACCACAAAACTTGTACAAATCGACCGTTCGATTGGCTGGCCATTTACGTCTAGTTAATCGGAGCAAAGAAACTAAATTAATAGCAGAAAATGACCGTGCGACATGCGATAAACCAGTATCTAGCTAAATCGACTTGTGGATACATGGGAAAAGAATAAGCAGACCTGATCATTTCACTTTACATATTTTTCATAGAATAATTGCCGAGAATGTGCAGTGTTTTTTAAAGCGACTTCCACCCATTTTTACATTTCTCTGGTAGTAACAAGCAATTATGGGGCAAATGGAAAATATGTGACGTAATGTTTTTAGATTTGATAATTGTAGTGATGATAATAATATATTGATGATAAAAAGCGAAAGTTTCCGGTTTCTTGTTTCATTAAAAATTACTAGTACTTCAATTGAGAAAAAAAAAACAAATAATTCTCAATAATAAAAAACAAAACATTGTGTTACGAAGAGGGTCAATCATTTCAGTGTTATAAATTTTAATGTTCTCATAATTTCCTTTTACCTAGCTACTTGTTCAGTTTCGAGTTTAAAAATAGGGTAGCAATTATTGTTAAAACAATGCAGTGAAGTTTTCAAGAACTTGCGTGGCGACAAAACGCAAAACAAGTATTTAGAAAAGCCAAAAGCTAAAACACGAGAACAAAAGTATAGCAGCTGACGGGGTTGGTTACTGAATAGCAAATTAGCTAGACTAATAGGTATTAATTACAAAAGTTCTATAATTTATTTATTAAGAAAATCGCTTTGATTAAAAAATAAAATTTTGCTACCCTATGCTTGAGTTTTTCCACCTAATATTATTTTGTATATTCAATTACTTTTGTTTCCTTTTTCGTTCGATTTTTCTATTATTTTTTATGGTGCATCCGCGACAAAAACCTGGTATTTCCCATATACTGGTTAGAATAACCAATAACCAGCAACTTTGATATAATTTGTGGTTATATGCAAACTTAATATATGCCCATTTCTTTGAGACAATGGAATTGGACTGTATTCACCCTAGTTCTAATACGTACCCTTCGTACTAAAAAACAAGGCCAAGAAGCAAACACCAGACTGGTTTTTGACGTCACCACATTTCCTCCGATTTGTCATATAAAAGTGAGTTGAAAGTCAGGTTGTTTACAAGTGAATTTTAATCTTAAAAACAGTTTGTTTATTTAAAAAAAACGGCATATTAAAAATTAACAAAATCTTGCACAGCGGAGACTTCTGGGGCCTAATTCTTGAATCTCGAGAGAAGTAACGATCACTCAAGAGAAGGGATCAATCCCGGGGAATGATTCCATCCCTGGAAAACAAGACGTTTTTCCTTGGAATCTCTTCAAAATTTTAGATTGAAAAATATAAATTTTACGCGTATGCTTTCCTGAGAAATGGGACCGATCCCTGGCTTCGGAGTCGAGGAGCGCGGACACCCAATTTTTCAGAGAATACAATGAGCTATCCCCGCTCAAGAATATGAAATGCGTTCTTCTTTGGATCGTTCGACACAAATCTAAAGGCGCGTTTCTGCGAGCTTAACATAGTTACTAATATTCTCTTTTTCTAAATGCATTCGTCTGAGAGAGACCCAGCATACCAGGAACATACCGCCTGTACACCCTTATACCCCGCTGTCTAACTACCTTTTTGAGACAGTTATCCCCTGACAGATATGCGGGGTCGAAGGATGTAAAGGCGGGTATTTTTTGTGATGGTAGTATGCTGGATCTCTCTTAGACGAATTGCATTTAGAAAGAGAAAATAATAGTAACTATGTTAAATGCGCCTTATGTCCTTCCCTGCTCAAGAATTAGGGCCCTGGTATCCCCCACAGACCATTCGCCTGGTTTTTCGTCAGATTTACTAACCAATTTTTAATTTCTTCGAAAATTCGCACTCTTTAGCGAAAAAAATATTTTTTTTATACCTTCATCAAAAACATGATTTTAGTAACTGTCTGCAGATAACTAAATTATGGCTTTTTTGGTTACCGATGCAAAAAAACTATTTGTTTGATCACGGGTGCAAAAAAAGATTTCTGTCCGTTTTTTACACAAAATTAAAGAGAAATAGCGGAATATAGTAATAATGAAAAAATCTAATAATGATCTTGCCTAAAAATTAAGCCATTTCCGCCAGTTTTTACCAAGTATTTACGAAAAAATAATTCAAAAAAAACATCGTGAAAATATCAAACTGTCAAAGATTAAAGTGTCGCGACAATGAACGTCACCGAGTAATTTTTAAAAGTATTTTCATGTTTTTCTTGGATTTTTTGATAAAGGTATTAAAAAAAATAGTGTTGACAACTCGCGGCTAAACTGTGCTTTTTTTTACTCGCGTTTGTAAATACTTCGCTGGGCTCGTTATTGAAACCAACGCTTGTAAAAAAGCACTATTTTAGCCACTAGTTGTTAAAACTACTATTTTTTGTTATTTAACTCATGTATTCTGCAATTCTTATAAACAAATTGAATGTTTTTTAACTTGGACCTATTTTTTTTTGTTTTTTTTTTGCTTCGTAAATATTTAGAATCATGTTGGGAAAATTGTGTAAAAATTTCATAATGAATCTCGAAATATTTCAATTACAACATTCATATCGCAGGGTGTCCACAGTAAAATTCTGTTATAATTGAAATATCTCGTAAAGTATCATACACAATCTTCCCAACATGATTTTAAATATTTATAAAGAAAAAAAAACAAAAAAATTGTTCCAAGTTAAAAGACATTGAATTTTTTTATAACAATTGCAGAATACATGAGTTAAATAACAAAAAAAATATTTCAAAAATTTTTTCGGTGAGCTCATACGCAACTTTTATTATTCGAACATTTTAGTTTAGAAGTTATTAGTGAATGAAAAATGTTCAATTTTATAATCTTTGAAAGTTGAAAAAATCATAACTTGAGAAAACAAAATATTATTTTTAAAATTTTATACCAGTTGTTTTAAGCCAATCAGATACCTTGTTTTTGACAGGTTGCTATGGCAGCAACCCGAATTTTTCGGAAATTTTTTCGGTCACGTGACCTAGTTGAAAAGTTTATAAGTGATAATTTCCCTGGCTTGACAGCTGTCACGTGCAGATGTCAGAATAACAACAGAGGCGTAGGTACAATATTCTATTCATTCTATGATATTTTCTTTGAAACAAAATTTAATATGACGAATAATAATTAATAAACAGAACAAAAAGATATTGCTGAAACGTCATTCCACCAATGCGCTGCAGCAGTGACAGCCAACTTCGGAGATTTTATGTTTCCTACCTAAATACTTACCGCGTTAAATTGTCATCGACTTTGCAAGAGAATAATTAATTTTCCCTTCTCTCTAATAGTATAAGATTATTATAGTATGAAGAAATGTGTTAATTTGGGGATTTTGAGAATCGTTTTTTTTTTACTAGGGCAAACGTGAAAAAAAAACAAATTCAAACTATTTGAAAGACAAAACACCTAGCGTCCAATATAACGCATGTGCCTATACACCTATTTTTCCCTATCCTCTAGTACTATAATATTGTGCGATTTAAATAGAATATAATCAACTTGATACAAAGATGCAAACCTTATTTTACTAGAGTACCGGGGAATTGTAAAAGCTTCAATTAATCTCCGTAAATTTTTTCTGTTGCGAATTTTTATAAGAAAATTCGCACCTCGAAAAAATTTTCGGAAATAATTCAAGCTCTATTATTATACGTGTCGATTATTTTTCGCTAAAGAGTGCGAGAAAAACTTTTCGAAGAAATTAATTAGCATTGACCTCACAAGCAGTTCAACAGTTTATAATATTTTTTCCTTTCCTTCCTTTCAGATTAGAATAAGGATAATGATATCCATGTAATTTTATGTTCTCTCCCCCTTCCCCCCAGTTTTTGATATTTTGATAAATCCTTCATATAGGGCGAAACGTCGATAAATAAATTAGATTGAACAAGTAACGCAGAAATAAATTAATATTAAAAAGAGTTTGCTTAAAATAAAAATTTGGTTCGCTTATTTTTCTATATTGTTTCTAATTTGTTTTTATCTTTAAAGTAATTTTATGACTTTTAAATACTTGTATGTTAAATGTAATAAAAAAATGTCAAATTAGCTTTAAAAATATATTTATATATATATATAATATATAATATAATCTGAAGCACGGAAGAAAATCGGCCGAAAGCCAAATGACGCCATATTTCTGCTTCTCGACCTTGTTTTTCAGAGGGTAGCGTTCGCAACCACTACCAAACAACGCTTGCTGTGCTACTGCTAGGTCATCAAACCCACCAGACTGCGCTGCTATGGCCGGGATGAATCTACCAAGTCAGCGACCTTCACTTGTTTGTTATTCTTTGAGCCCACACGAAGACTTTTTGAAATAAAAGAATGATTTTCAAGTTAAAAATCTTGTGCAATATAACGAAGTACTCAGAAAAGGCGGTTTTTTTTTGGAAATATTGGTAGCGAAAAATTTGCAGTTTAAAAAAAAAATAATTCTTCGACCTAAGGAATGGGGCATTTTTTAGAAATAAACCCTAAAAAAGCCGCCCAGTGTAGCTATTCTTGAGATCACTGAAAAGAAAATAAACCAGTAGAAACAACTTTCGTCAAACGTCGTGTCTTTTCGGAGGAATTGGCGGCGTCGAACATTAAACCAAGAATAGCTACACCGGGTGTGATTAATTTTGTTATTTTTCAATTACGAAGTAAAACAACACCTAAAGGTATTTGTGGTTGTCAACTAAGATTTTCCCACGCATTTTGGTGTAGTTTATCTGTTAATATGTAGAAAAACCAAACTTGTTGATACAAAAATCCCGTCTAGAAAAAAGGACAGAGAACATTCCAAATTAATATGAGAATCTCGGATAGTATCTGCCTGCTACTTAAGGAGTTAATTTGATTGATATTTCTAGACTCTTAACTGATGTTGAAAGCCACTTGCAAACTTATACAAAATAAATGGACCGTAACAATTTTTATACTAAAATAATAGCCAGTTTAATTACCGCGGACTGAGTAAATTATTGTAAGTTCTCATGAATTGCCTTGCGTTACGTATGATAAGCAAAACGCAGGTGTGCAACTAAGTAGCAATTTTGCCTTATGCAAGAGGGTATGTATTGATTACCCTTCGATTTTATGTTTATCCAATCTACCGGGTTTAGTTTAAAGCTTTTATCCAACAAATGTCAGTTATGACTGCCATTATTAATGTCATTTTAGACAAGTAAACTATCAAATAGCACACACATGTTCATATTTAAAGTAGTATTATATTTATTTATCACTATTACAAGCAGAATTCAGATTGATATTGAAATTAAAGGAAAACGGTAAAGATTTCCAATTGACCAATTCATCGCATCTACATGAACCGCTAATCCCCATTATCAAAGCCACTTTCATCAACAGGTACTCGTCGTCGGGAGCTTCGTTCAAAAACTTCTTTATTTCAGGTCGTTCTAATGTCTTGGACTTCTTTGGTTTGTATCCCTGTGATTTGATTTTCAAAAAGCTTGTTAGTTTGCCGTATTTGGAAATGTCGATTTTTTTTATAAAGGTGAATAGTCGAGCGAAGAATCGAGTATTTGGTCCATAGCGACGATGCCAGTATAACATTTGCATCGATACTTTTTATCTTCCGTGAATTCATCCAAGACTCAAACATTTTGAGCTCCTTGTCGTAAGCATCTCGGGACTTTTCTGTAAGGATATCCTCAGGAACGTAATTTTCATCGGGTTCCTCCATTTTCTATACATTTTTTTTTCTTCAAAAAAGTTTCCTTTTTCTGCAGGGAAAAGTGACAAGTGTCAAAATTTATTTAAACATTTGCTAACAATGTATCATGCCCGTCGCAACCAAACAAACAACCTACTTTGACCAAAATGTAAAAAAGTCACTGGCAAGTCATTCTGACATTTATAGGGTACTGAGACGCAAGTAGCTTTGATTTGATCACAAAGCTTGTTAATTACTATTTCATAAAAAAACGATTTCCTCCACTTGTTGGATAAAATATTGTATGCCACTCGTGTGCTCCTAAGTCACTTGAGAATTTATAAATCTTTCTCGCGTGACTTATTTTCAAGATAACACACTAGTACCATAAATAACTATTATTTAGCATACCAGTTACAAATTAGTATATGTAATATTTTGTAAAACGATTAATATCATATTCACTAATGCTTTTCCTAAAATTGACAAGGCATTTTCAAATTCTAAGATTACTGAATTGTTCAGACATGAATTGAGCTGGTGATAAATTAAAATCAACATTTTTCCTCCTTTTTGACCGGGTAATTTCGAGTTGATGGTAAATAACCTCCACCTCCTACATACCACAAGCGCTTTTTAGTACTCCGAGGGTGCTACTAGTGTCTATAAATTGTAATGTTTTCTACAGCAATAGAATAATCATATTACTTATTCACTTAAAACAGAAATAGGTGGTGTGCCGCATTTTTCAAAGACTAAAGCATGCAATTTGACTTTTCTTCTAATCTAAACTGCTACCGCCTAAATTAAAACTTGTAAAATCATTGTAAAGTTTGTGCCGCTTGCATTATTAAGATAATAATCACTAGCAGTTTTTTAATCATAAATAATTTTACTCTACATTATAAAAGACTTTAATAATTCTACGCCTAGGTTGAAAAAATGCTTTGCTGTAGTAGTAGTTCGCTTATTTGATGAATAAAATTTTCTTCTTCTAGAATAGAGGCAAATGCCCCCTATATAATAGTGGCATTTATTTATTATTTGTATAATTCGATTTATTTTTGGGCTTTTTCTATTAATGTGGTTCAATTTAGAGAAAGGAAATCGTGATTATCTAATATGTTAGAGTTTTTATAAGTAGTAACTTCCTGGTAGTTTTTTTTTTTTGATTTGCCCCTATTTTTCACCCAATTTTATCCTTCATATTTATAATTTTTTCTCTTTTAGTTGCTGAGTTATATTATTGTGTAAAACTACATCAGTATTTTGTTTGTTTTTAACCCTAATTAAATTAAACTAATCTCTTTTTTCTATTTCAATTCTAATTTGATTTCTTCTCTTCGGTGCGCACGTGGAGTCAGCAACGCTATGCTCACGTTCAAAACTCAATACCGGCGTGTTCTGTTGTCATTTCCGTCTCTTTCGAACACGGAGAGACCAAGAGGGCTGGCATGATGTTTACATGTCACAGAAGTGCGTTCCCAGTGCTAAACCCTAAGGGGCTCGTTGCATGGAGCAATAATGATAGAAAGCCTCTGGGTTTAGACAAAAAAGATGAGCTAGAACAAACATTTACCACTAATTTGGGTGATGTTATTAGATAGTTGATACAGCAGTCCATGGAGGTATTGGTTAATCCGGATTTTACTTGATTCAATAATCTGGTCTCGCGTTTTTTTCAGAAAATACTGTGTAACTCACTTACGAATGCAGGTTTTAACCTGTCATTTGGTTGGTTTGATGCGTCGTGTGGTGTCAAAGGTCACATTCAGCAGTTCCCATCTAGCTTTTCGGGTGCGAGGGCAAAGTTATAGGTTACGGTCGGATCGTCTAGGGCTCCAATTAAAAGGAAACATGTAAATCTGTTTTAAAGCATGCCAAAATATGTAATTTTTCCATCAATATTGTAAATCATAAATATAGATGTAAAATTTTTTTTGAGTTACTTGAGAACTTTACCAATCATGTGCGTAAAACGTCTTTACGGCCCTTAATTGCAGGCCGAACTCCGCTGACGCGTTGTTTGTCCATTTGCAATGTCCAGTGGCATAAGGTAGCTTGACATGTATTTTTTAGATTTGTTATTAAATGCGTTTCTGGGTCTGGCAAACGAAGAACTTTAAGACAAGCGGAGTATCCAAGGTTTGAGAGTAAATTACATTCTTGGTTCTTAGCTCTCCGGAATCAGCACATTCCTGTTAGTGGAGAATATCTACAAACCAAAGCTAAACAACTGTATGCGAAATATTATGGTGATGACAAATTCCATGCAAGTAAAGGGTGGATTCTCAATTTTCGGAAGAGGTATGGAATTAGACGACTTAAAATCTGCGGAGAAAAATTATTTTCCGACACAGCAGCTGCTGGGCCGTTTTTTGCCGACTTTAATCGACAAATAAAATCTTTGAATCTACAACCGTCTGATGAGTCAGCTTTGTTTTGGAAATTACTTCCGGAAGGAACGCTTATGTCTTCTACTGAAAAAAATGCTCCAGGATGATAAACCAGTAAATAACGAGTAACATTCTTTGCATCTTGCAATGATAAACTTTAAGTCTTGGTCATTGGCAAATCGAAAAATCCTAGAGCCGTTAAAAATTCCGTAGTTTCCGTCCACTATGAGGCTACAACCAAAGCTTGGATGACTTCAGCACTGAAAAAGCATTGGTGCTAGTCGACAATGCGTCCAGCCATTGTAGCGAACCGGAATTGATAAGCGATGATGGCAAGATTATCACAAAATTTTTGCCTCCAAATACAACAGTAATAATTCAGCCAATGGACCAGAATGCCATTCGTTTAAAAAAATTATTTTACAGAAAAAGTCTCTTGGCTGAAATAATGACCCATGACGAAAATGATTTAGTAAAGTGCCTAAAGGGCTTGAACCTTAAACATGCTGTTTGCTTGTTGCATAACGCTTGGGAAAAAGTGCCTTTAAAGAGAAAACAACGACTCAGAAGATGTTGCATCTACGCTTAATAGACTAGAAAATGCAGAAATTGATATCGAGGAATCTATCGACTGGCTCGATTGTGATGAAAAGAAAAAGAGAAAAGTGTTGATGCCCTAGAAGTTACTAATTAAGATGAATCTGAAGTAGACGAGAATACGGAGATCCAGAGTTCAAACAAAATTAAACATGAATGAATGTAGCTTTGCAGTGGGCTGAGCAGAAGATATTCATTTAAAAGATATCGTGACCCTACAATGTCTCAAAGAGCTTGCATTTGAAAAAAAAAACAGCACAGTAGCAATCAGGCTAAGATCACGAAATATTTTCATCCCTTCAGAAAAAATAAACAAAATGAAAACAGTAAAGCAAGTGACTCAAAAGAAGGTGATAGAAATCGAGAGGTTGAAGTCAGTGCAAAAGAAGGTGATGAGCTGTAATAAAACACTTTTTGTTAAGTAAAGGATTTATTTTTTTCATAATTTTGTGTTGATTTCAGTAAAACCTGTACCAAAAAGTCTATTTTGAACTGTCAAATAGTGTTAAAGTTATCGTTGCCGGCGAAGTTATCGGGATGTTATTGTAAATAGTAAATTTAAAACATTTTTGCGATGTCTTTATTCTTCCTGATGTAATACTTGTGATACATTTATAGAAATTGGTGCAATAAAATGCTAATGATGGTTACTTGATTTTTGTTTTGTTTGTTGTTCGATTTGGATCTATCTTTTAGGCTATATTACCGTCGGAAATTATCACATCAACAAACCTTTTTCAATTTAACAACCGACCCATCTTCTTCTTTCTTTTTCTCCGGCCGGCATGGTATATTGCGATGTAAACAGAGAGTGCATCGACCTCTGGCGTCCCCTCTCGCTCCGACCACACCCCCAACTGAGGAGGCAAGTTCTTTGTGATTAATACCAGTGACGTCACTGTATCAGCTTGTTTACCTCGTGTGGTGGTAGAGCCGGCTTTTTTCCGAGGTCCACGATACAACGACCCATATCTCTTTTTCCTATCTGTCGTTGTGTTGGCTCCTGGGCAATAATGTAGGGATATATATCGGGCCGCGTTGCCGAATTTTTGAAAACTACAACAAGTAGATTTGTCAAACAAAGATTACTTAATTAATTTAGGAACATACGAATGACTGCGAAAATCTTAAACAAATAGGTTTTGAATACGTTTTATAATGTCGATGGCCTTCGTCTGATAGGGATTTAATTTGAGATGGGTTTAAACTTACTAAAATCATAAATTTAAATTTTCAACGTAAACTAACACATATTCGCGCCTTTATCTTCCAATAGAAGTAAACAACTGTTAGCCAAAATTAACTGTTACTCCGAAAAAAATTTCCGAATCTAATCTTGATGCATTTTCTGGTCATGTATGTAATAAATGTAAATTAATGATTTACATTAGTTTGCTTTTCTGCAATTCTACGACACTGACACCTTTAGGTGCGGCAGGAAGTATTAAAAAACTGACGCATATTAACGCACTATTTTAGTGGTAAATTGTGCGTAGATCCTCTAAAAATTTTGGCGTTTGTCAACAAATCATTTAGTAAATTATACGTCAGCGTCTATTTAGTAGAGGGAAGATTATAAAAGTAGTTTTACAATAATCTAAAACGAGACAAGAATAATCAAACTTGTATGGTTTTGGAAACAGTATTAGATTAACGAAATGGGTAATTATGGTTTCCTTGTCTAAAAAATCAAATCAGAGAACGAACTAATGCGTTTCGGTCAATGACCCATCCCCTAGACATTCTCTTATGTTGACGGCCAAAATAGGGCTTAATACTTTTTCTACGCATCATGTGGATAAATGACATGTCATGCATGGAATTTTTTGTTGTTTTATATCGAGCGTTATTTTT
Source organism: Oxystoma pomonae (assembly GCA_963921995.1). Lineage (NCBI taxonomy): Eukaryota > Metazoa > Arthropoda > Insecta > Coleoptera > Brentidae > Oxystoma > Oxystoma pomonae. The sequence goes on along the minus strand of OY998166.1, from coordinate 113,517,435 downwards.
TGGGGATCAAGTCTGATCATCAGTAGAATTTGGATGTTCATAATAACTTTTGTAATTTATTTCAAATACATTTTTGTCACTCAGCCTACCTGCATTATTTTCCTCTTTCCCCTTAATCTATTTTATGTACATCTATTTCCATTATAATTCAATCAAAATCCATATAAGTATTACTGTAGTAACAATAAGTGTTCAAGTTAAGTTTATAGCGCTCTGGGCAGCACGGTAAAGTGCAATAAACTTGAAAGAGCAACAGCCGACCTTGGTGTTTGTTATGCGATAAACAAAAGTTTTTTATTTAATTGAGCTGCAAAATTTTTCGGACTACTCCCTTCCCTCAAAGACTTCGTTAGTATATCAAACTAATGGGCCAAGTACATGTACAGCAAGGTTGCCGGATCACTTACCAAACCTGTTTTTTTTTTAGTAAACAGAACAGACGAATCTTAAGCAACTATCCCCTTTCTGGCCTAGGATAATTTTTGGGTTAATTTTTGTTTTCTAAAATTCTACCACTAGTATGGCCGGTTCTCAATAGCGAGATAGCGTTAACTTGAGTAACATAACGTTTGAGTGAATTAATTTAACTCACTGGTAACCCGCTATTGAGAAACCAGCCCGTAGTAAATCAAATTAACGGGCTAACTATAAAATTATATCTGTGTCACAGGTTAGTTGGACTCGTTTTTGCTGAAAATAAGTTTTCTAGTCCTAGTTAGAGGTCCTCTATACATTTGACAGTTGTTGTTTTACGAGAGGTGGGCAACTCATATTGCCCTCTCCTTCTAGTTTTTTTCATATTTGCATGTAAAACGGATTTTATGAAATAGACTGATGTTTTGTTGTCTCTTTTTATAATTTCCCCAGACAGTTTTTGAAATACTGATTTTTTTTTGGTTAGTAAAATATGTCAAGCTTTGACAACAAAAACAGTGAATACACACGGTAGATATTAAAAATGTAAAGAGTAGGTCAAATATAAGGAATCCTGTGATATACTGCTTGTAGCTCACTTACCTCGCAAATTCGGCTATTTTTATTAATTTTCCAGCTTGGTAAACGCATGTTTTCTTTTCACTTTTTCTGAGTTTCTTTCTCCGTTGGACAAAGGAACAATACAAATTCGCCGACGCACGTATTTTTACAGGTTTTGATACAGCAAAATTCCATTTTTAAATCTGACGTTTCTTACAGTGACAAAGTTATTTATGGTCAGGGGTTGCCAACTATGATTGCCAACACACAATTTCAAACATTTCCCTAACAACTATCAAATCCAGTTGCTCACCTCTGGTAAAACAATAACTGTCAAAAATTGTATACAGGGCCTCTAGTCCTAGTGACATAACTTTTTCTGATCATCTTGGAAAAATATTAGTAAGGGTTATTTGTTTAAACACTGTGTTCTCCTGTCGTTGTGTACGTTCTTCTCCTTCTTTTTAAGTGCCATGCTCTCGTTGAACGTTAGCTAACATCAGCGCGATTTGAATTTCATCTACTGCCTTTTTGAAAAGTGTAATTGCATCATTATCTAAGATTTTTAAGGCTTTCTCTGTCATTTCTCTTTTGTCTTCAATGTTTATTTCTCTGTCATTTCTTAAAATATGGGCAAAATATTCAAGGGTACGTCTTTAGTTGGTGAATAAAACTTCAAGAATCTTATCCAATCTTACCAGAACATTCACTTCATCCGTTATGTACTCATTTAAGATATTTGAACACGGCATTAGTAAATTGGAGTTTCGAACTACCATAATGTATATATTTTACTTCTTCACAACGTTCCGAACGCTTATATATCTGCAATCCTACTAGAATGTGTTAGTGAACCATGAAGTTTACACTGGGTTGGGTTTCCAAATATCCTTGATGCTGACGTTCTATTGAAAAAATAAATTCGGGTTCATCTGGTTCCCCTTGGCGACGATCTTTGCCTCTTTCCATTCCTTATGATGTCGATTTTCCCCAGGAATGTTGAGCTATTTTTGATCGAGTTGTGTCCCCTTGTCAAGTTTTGCGTTTGAGTTCTGTAAGACGAACTTCCATGGGTCGGCTGGTTTCTCCGATGTAGATGTAGGAAATTAGCTGTAATCGTTTAAATTTTATTTAGGAATAAAAGTGGATCTTCTACCCATTCCTTTATTTCTCTGAGAATCGGAAAAATATTTTAACGGATGCCGGCATTTTCCGTACAAAATCAAAACAATACCCCTAATAATCACTATTCATGAATTGCCCATATATGCATTATTATTATTTAAACATTCACCAAACATGTATTTAATATTATTCAAACGAATATATTACTAGATAACATATTATTAGATGTAGTTAGTGCGTGTGAACCAGAAAAGGATAAAACAAAATGAATAAAATGTTAGGCATAAAATAGCGTACGTTTTATTTCCTTTGGTATATCCGATGCGGATGCGATACACATGGATATTTAGATCAAAATTAAGTTGTAGATAGACTTACAAACTAATATTAAAATTATATTGAGTGCGCGAGTTTGTAAATTGATTAGTGAGTTCGCCGATGAAAATAATCGAGTTCGAGACATTCATGGGGTTCTTGAATTTGATTCTATTGATTCCACCAGTTCATCAATTGAGGGTCATTCCATATCAAATCAACCAAAAAATCACAAAAATTTTACGCGACCAATTCCAATTTTGATGATTTTTGGTATATATTTTCTTCTTACCATAAAAGTTGAAAATGCAAATTTTTAGATTTTTTTGATTCGTAGTTTTTTTTTTTAATTTTTCAAAATAAAAAAGTCAGCATTTTGACCTTAACAAGAATGTACAAAACTAGCAATATCTCGAGAACCACTTACACTAGGAAAGTAATAAATGGCTCATTTTAAAGTCATTTTGAAGCTCTTTTTTATGAAATATCACAACATAATTTTAACAAAAAAAAAATTGAAAATAAAAAATTGAAAAAAAAAATTGAAAAATTCAAAAAGGCCATTTTTAATTTTTTTGAAAAAAATATATAATTTTGGTCAAAGTGTTACTTAATTATCCACAAAATTTTATGATGGAGAAATGATGGGTTCAATGTCAAAAAAAATATCAAAAATATTAAGTACATTAAAAATCATGCATTTAAAAAAATAAACATATTTTAGGAGCACCAATAGTGCACTGGATATTAAAATAAATAAATTTGTTGGATGGATACAGGTTTTAAAAAATACCCAGAGGCTTTATCTACAAATTATTTTATTTTAACTCGCAAAAGAAATAAACAAACTTTTCTACTTCGTTGATAAAAATTAGACAGAAAACACTAAGACTAACTATATACCTTAAATTTATTTTTTTAACTTTCTTTTAAGAATTTCTGATGAATCTGACATTTCTTTTTTGCTGACATTGTAAGTTCTGCCAGTAGCAGTGTTGGGTTCAACTTTTTTTATAAGACTTTCTGGTTTAATAATTAAAATATCTTAGGTGTTGGGTAAAAAAATGATGAGGCAGGTCCTCGTGGATGAAGAAAGCTTACTTTCAGTTCTCCGCTCTCATTATTTTTCCCCAAGACACAAGCCAGCCACCAAGCACTGTCATATTCTACAGTGACAAACCCTGACTCGATATTTTGCAAAATAATGCTTCCACCTTTAAAAAGATTATGTGTTTCGACCTCTAAGCATGTAGAAAACTGTTTTGCCAAAAACGTGCTTTCTGTAAGAGGAATTACAGCATGAATTTTTTGTGTCCCCGGTATTGTTAAGACTTCCGCAAATCTTTTATTCAAAATTATTTCATGATTTGTATAATCTGCTTCTGTGCAATATTTAAAATCAATGCCAGATATGTTTTCTTCACACCAAGTAAACAATTGTAGAGGTGTCATTATTTGATTGTCATAGGGCCTATGCAAACTGGCTTTGGCAGCAAGTCTTTTAACAGTTCCTCCCAAGCCACCGCAGGCACTTTTGCCATGCGAGGTGGCAAAATAATGCCACTCTGCTTCAACACCAAAATCTTTTTTATGCAGGCATATATTCAGAAAATTCTGTTTGTTTTTGTACTGCGCAGCACATCCATCCGAAAAATAAAAAATTTTGTTAAGTCCTGGTATTTTGATTTTTAAATCAGGCATTAATTTTTTTAAAAATAAATGAAATGCAATTGTATTATGTGTCAAGCTTTCCGAAATAAACACATAATTCAGGTTGTGCAGTTTACCATCACTTAGAAAATAAATGGCAAAAGGGTGGGTCGAAACACATAATCTTTTTAAAGGTGGAAGCATTATTTTGCAAAATATCGAGTCAGGGTTTGTCACTGTAGAATATGACAGTGCTTGGTGGCTGGCTTGTGTCTTGGGGAAAAATAATGAGAGCGGAGAACTGAAAGTAAACTTTCTTCATCCACGAGGACCTGCCTCATCATTTTTTTACCCAACACCTCAAGATATTTTAATTATTAAACCAGAAAGTCTTATAAAAAAAAGTTGAACCCAACACTGCTACTGGCAGAACTTACAATGTCAGCAAAAAAGAAATGTCAGATTCATCAGAAATTCTTAAAAGAAAGTTAAAAAAATAAATTTAAGGTATATAGTTACTCTTAGTGTTTTCTGTCTAATTTTTATCAACGAAGTAGAAAAGTTTGTTTATTTCTTTTGCGAGTTTAAAATAAAATAATTTGTAGATAAAGCCTCTGAGTATTTTTTAAAACCTGTATCCATCCAACAAATTTATTTATTTTAATATCCAGTGCACTATTGGTGCTCCTAAAATATGTTTATTTTTTTAAATGCATGATTTTTAATGTACGTAATATTTTTGATATTTTTTTTGACATTGAACCCATCATTTCTCCATCATAAAATTTTGTGGATAATTAAGTAACACTTTGACCAAAATTATATATTTTTTTCAAAAAAATTAAAAATGGCCTTTTTGAAATTTTTCAAAAAAAAAATTAAAAATTTTTTTTTATTTTTTTTTTTCAATATATGTTATGCAATATTCTCATATGAAAGGTCTTTATAAGAGCTTTAAAATGAACCTTCACCTACTTTTCTATTATAAGTGGTTCTTTGGATATTCCTAATTTTGTGCGCACATGTTAAGGACAAATAAGTGACTTTTTCGATTTTCAAAAATTAATTCAAAATAAACAACTGGTCAAAAAAGTCTGGAATTTTGGATTTTCCAGTTTTTTGGTAGGAAAAACATGTATACTAAAAATCATCAACATCGGAGATGGTGTGGTAAAATACCCTGGTTGACTTGATATGGACTGACCCTTGATGGCATATCGATGCCAACCGATTCTAGGGGCGTTTCCTTAATGTTTTTTTCTTCTGGTTAAGGTGGAGTCAGATAAAGAACTTGGCATTATTTAATATAGGTATTATATGTCCTATAAGCACACAATGACTTTTAGTTAATCGTCGTTAATCGTGTACAAAGTATTATGATTATGATTATGCACACGAAATAACTGATAGCACCGGGGCAGTAAAGTAAAGTGCTACTACTGCTACTTAGTTTAGTTCCATTCCATTCCAAAAGCAAATTTCTGGAAACCAACGTTGTCCGGAGAAGGCCAACAAGGTTGAGAATAATCAGCAATTCCGACCGAAAAAAGTGAAAATATTTTTTTAAAGGTGGCTGCAGGTTTGCTACTTTTAATTCAATACCTGTCAAAGCATTAGCCAGATAAGTAACTGTTTAACATTCGTCTGTAGTTTCTAGAGAAAAATGGCCTTATTTTGTATTTGTTTTCAAAACAGTATTCTAACTATTGAACTCTTATTTTTATTGTAAACCAGTTACATCTGTTCTGCTACTTCTGGACCGCCACAAACCAGGAAAACATTCTCATGAAGTAATAGGACGCCTTATACTATTTTAGTATATTTAGGCCACATCTTTAAAACAGACTGTTCCTGGCGATTCCAAAAAAAGAACACATACGGGACAAACTTGTAAAAGCAGATTTAAATACTAATGGTTTATTTTGAATTACCAGTTACCAAACTTAAGAATGCGATGACAGCTTAAATTGTTTTGTGATCTAAGCTCCATAGAAACATTTTAAAAATTAAGTGAAACTTTTTTTCACTATCAGTATAAGTTTCTTCGACTTCTACCCACTTTTTTGTTTCTATGGTGATTTAAATCCTAAATTGCCTCACCAGATAAAACCGCTTCAGAAATTTTGTCTTAATAAACTTGGCCTACTTACCTTAAGTTGGACTTAAAGTGATATGCGCCAAAGTGCTAAAAATATCAATTAAAGCCCCGAAGAACAAAAGCTTCATTTTCGCATTTCCTGATTTTAAAAACAGTTACATCCTTTGCTTGATGTGTTAGGTTAGGAGTTCAGGCATTAAATGATTGAAGGCCAAGTGAATAAACGACCTATGTGACAAATTTTAAATTTCGTACAAATTGTCAGAACGCCTTTGGTTTGAATTGATCTTTTGTATAATCTTATGTCAACTCTAAGAAAAGAGATTAAATATTGCGTTGTCGTCATGGAAAATCGACAAATAGGAAGAGGCCTTCATTAATTGGGCCAAAAATTATACCGACGACCAATGTGCGCCTTAAGGCGCATTTACACAGACAAACTTTCCTTTGATGTGGAAATGCCGACAAACATTTACACGAGCCTCTTGAGCAAAATGCTCAAAGAAATGTTCAAGCAAAATCTCGTACAAAAAAAAGACACGTAAATTTTGGAGAGAATGTTAAGCAAAATTTGTTTGAAGAAATGTTGGTATAGAAATTTCTTACAAATTTAAATTTTATAGTTTTATGGGAATTCATTGAATTTAACTGAAAATAGAAAGACTAAGTTTTTGAACAAGGTATTTTTAAGTGCTTTCCGACGGAAAAACGATTTGATGTCGAAATTCACATTTTACCTCATAAGCAACTTCGATTGACCTGATTTTTATAGGGGATATGCCAGTATACTTGTAACTTTTTTGGGGTTGTAAAAAAACGAGAATAAAAAAATAATAATGCCACTTATTTATTGCTGTTGCCTGTAAAATGTAATGATAAAAATTTACGTTTAAAAGAATATCTCTTTATTTTACTTCCTAGTTTAAAACACAATGCAATAATAATTAAGTCAAATTAAAAAACCTATATACATTTTATTAAATCTCAAATATATGAACAAAAGCACGTTCGGTCTAAATAATACCCGTTTATTATCCACTTTTACAATCCTACCATCCCGACCGTTGTCTAAAAAAATATAATTTAGCAGTAATAGACTGGACTTCTGAATCGGAATGTTGCTTCTTTGCATATTGTTTGTTCAGTGTCAGTAATCGACCTTGATTATTACATTAAATTGACAGTAAATATCTATCTTCAGCATTTTCATGAACCTTTGGCTTTTTTAAGCAACCGTTGGGGCCTTAAACTAACTAGGTAAATCTGGTGTGAGGAATTAAAAAAAAACAATCAAAGCTAAGGGTAAAGTAAAGTCACAAAAATATGTTTAAAAAAAATCCCCTCCCCACCACTCCTCATAGTCGTGAGACGCAGATTACCGCTTAAAAGTGCAATTTTTGAGTTTTTTGCCGATATTTGAAAAATTTTTTGGAAAAGAAAAATTTTCCTGGGTTTTTTTTGACTTTAGGAAAAAAAACCCTAGGAAATAAAAAAAACTCAAAAGAAAATCCCAAAAAAAAGCCCATTTGGGAAACAACAACACAAACAAATTTGGGAAAAACCCTAAGAAAAAAATATTATAAGTAACCCTAATCCATGTGACAAAACTGACAGAAGAGCCAATAATAATGTTTCGCTTGCCGTCGGCTTTTTTTCACAAAAATTTTTAATAAAAGTTGGTGTTCCATTTTTTTAAAGAATTGAGATCACTGATCACTGATGTGAAATTTTATTTATTGTCATCTTTAAAAATATGTTTCCAAAATAGATAGCAATAATTTGCTCAAAAATTTACCCGAACAAAATATTCAAAGAAAAGCTCACAAAAATGTTCACGCAAAAAATTTTAGATCTTTTGCACGAGCTTTTATTTGAGCATGTTCGTCTGTGTAATTGCGCCTTAGATACTTTATACACTAATGCCTTCAATGAACCATCAAAGCAAGCTTTTGTTTTAATATTCTATGAACATAACAATATAGATTAGAGGCATCATAATACAGTTAGAAAAAGTAATATCAATTTTCCTTGGATGCGCTCCAGTTATTACTCTTGTAGGAAATTTGTAGTTCAGGTAGTTTTCAATTCTTCTCAAGGCTTTATATGATTGTTTTGATTGAAATTCCGTTAGATGAGGTTAGCCTAGAACGGAGCTAATTTCGTTTATAAAAACATTATTCAATTTGCACAAGCGCGCGCGATTGTCTGATTTTATCAATCACCTACTTCTGTCCTTCTCTTAGTATTAATTTCTCCAAAGGTTTATAAAGGCGCAATTACACAGACGAACATGCTCAAACAAAAGCTCGTGCAAAAGATCTAAAATTTTTTGCGTGAACATTTTTGTGAGCTTTTCTTTGAACATTTTGTTCGTGTAAATTTTTGAGCAAATTATTGCTATCTGTTTCGGAAACATATTTTTAAAGATGAGAATAAATAAAATTTCACATCAGTGATCAGCGATCTCAATTCTTTAAAAAAATGGAACACCAACTTTTATTTTAAATTTTTGTGAAAAAAAGCCGACGGCAAACGAAACATTATTCTTGGCTATCAATTTTGTCACATGGATTAGGGTTACTTATAATATTTTTTTCTTAGGGTTTTTCCCGGATTTTTTTGCCCGGGGTTTTTTTTGGGATTTTTTTTGCGAATTTTTTTTATTTCCAAGGGTTTTTTTCCTAAATTCGAAAAACAACCCAGGAAAATTTTTCTTTTCCAAAAAAATTTTGAGTTTTTCAAATACCGGCAAAAAACTCAAAAAGTGCACTTTTAAGCGGTAATCCGCGCCTCACGACTATGAGGAGTGGTGGGGAGGGGATTTTTTTTAAACATATTTTTGTAACTGTACTTTACCCTTAGCTTTGATTGTTTTTTTTTTAATTACTCATACCAGATTTGCCTAGTTAGTTTAAGGCCCCAAGGGTTGCTTAAAAAAGCAAAAGGTTCATGAAAATGCTGAAGATAGATATTTACTGTCAATTTAATGTAATAATCAAGGTCGATTACTGACACTGAACAAACAATATGCAAAGGGGCAACATTCCGATTCAAAAGTCTAGTCTATTACTGTTAAATTATATTTTTTAGACAAGGGTCGGGATCGTAGGGTTGTAAAAGTGGGTAATAAACGGGTATTTTGTAGGTAGGTATTTTGAGATTTAATAAAATGTATATAGGTTTTTTCATTTGACTTAATTATTATTGTATTGTGTTTTAAACTAGGAAGTCAAATAAAGAGCTATTCTTTTAAACGTAAATTTCTATGATTCTCGTTTTTTTTACAACCCCAAAAAAGTTACAAGTATACTGGCATATCCCCTATAAAAATCGGATCAATCGAAGTTGCTTATGAGGTAAAACGTGAAATTTCGACATCAAATCGTTTTTCTGTCGGAAAGCACTTAATTAAAAATACCTTGTTTTAAATCTTAGTCTTTCTATTTTCAGTTAAGTTCAATGAATTCCCATAAAACTATAAAATTTAAATTTGTAAGAAATTTTTATTACCAACATTTCTTCAAACAAATTTTGCTTAAAATTCTCTCCAAAATTTCCGTGAGTCTTTTTGTACGAGATTTTGCTCGAACTTTTCTTTGAACATTTTGCTCAAGATTCTCGTGTAAATGTTTGTCGGCATTTCAACATCAAAGGAAAGATTGTCTGTGTAAATGCGCCTTAAAATTTTGAATAATGCTGCACCTTTTTGACAAAGAAACTTCTCTCTGTTTATTTTACCTTTTACCCATGTCACGTTGCACGATAATACGTCTTTGTGAGATTTTATCATTTTACTTGCCTGTCACATAACTTGTTGCTTCACACAAAATTTGGCCCGCCTGTAGGTTCAGTTTTCTCTCGACTTAACTTTTCTCAGAGTTTTGTGATCCTTTCTAATTGCAGTTTAGGGAAAAAATTTGTTATATTTACACCAATATTGTACAAAAATAATGGAAAGAAACGAAAATATACAACTAGAAAAAATAAGACCAAAATTATTAAAAAGATAGAAAAATCTTGGGCAAAGCATTTGTTTTATCGAAGATTATACTCTTAAGTAGCGGCGCACGGTCCATGAAAGCAAGGAAAGCATTGCTTCCACTAGAAAAACATTATCTTCTTAAATGTAATTTTTGAAATAGGAAACATTTACTTAAGATTGTATTAAACATAAACGGGTAATTTACGCCTTCCGCAAATTAATAATGATGACTGATTCTTTCTTACTCGAAAAATCCAGGTTACAATATATCTTGTTACAAAATTTCATCCAAATCGGTTCAGCCGTTCTGACTTAGTTGGGGGACAAACATACATACACATTTATATATATATGAGTAGGATTTATTCTCCAACACTTTGAAAACTGTTAAGGTATTGATTTACGCTTTTAAAGAACCTACCTTTTGTATGAATGAATGTATATTTTGTTCTTTAAAGTTAATATAATTTTGTTAATTTTTAAAAAATCAGAAAGCGATTAACCTGCTTAGTTACTTTAAATAACGCACAGTTCGTTTTATATTTAAAATGCAACTATTTTTACGGTATAATGACTCACGTACGGCACTGATCATTTAGTTACTTATGTCGTATTTTTTCGTACGCCACTGATTTTGTTAACTTTACTTTTATTTTTGAAAAATTATTGCAGTTTTCGTTTAATTTTTATAAAATTTTGCCGTTTTAGCACCATTTTTCCGTTATAATGACTCACGTACGGCACTGATCATATAGTGACAGATGTCATTTTGCGTATTTTTTTCTCATCTTTAAAACGAAATTACTTACAATGTCGTGGAATATGTATTTTTAAAAATATTTCAAAATTTCTTTATTTTATTGTTTTTTCTTTGGAATCGGGCACGTTTTGACAAACATTAAGTGAACTACGTCAGCGCCATCTACAAACCGGCTTAAACTTTTGATTGATTCTTATGTAAAAAACTTCAGCAAAGCGAACTGTGCAGTTTTCATCACATTAGAACTCGCCGTTTTTCAGATATAGCGATTTTTTTTTTTAGTGTTTTTGGATGTTTTGCCCTCGAACTCAAAAACGGTGTCTTCTAGAGTACCAGAACCTTATCTAAAAATTATTCTGGACCTTTTTAAAGGCAGTTCAGGAACCGTCAAAAAATACTTGGGCAAAAAAACCGCTCGATCGAGTATTTTTGACTGCAACCATTTTACATAATTTTTGAAAAATCCTTAATACTCCGAAACTAAAAACTAACCTCAAAAACCAACTTAGGGGTAACCGAGCACACATTCGGCCTTATATTAGTACAAAATTTGGTTTAAATCGGTTGACTACTTCTCGAGTAATAATTTAATATATTTTAAAAAACGGTAGAAACTTCTTTATTTTTTGAAAAATGGGGCCCGCGGGGCCTCAGAAAAGTCTCAAAATCAAATACTTGTCTTTCTCCGATTCGGCCCATTTTCAATAGGCTTCGTCCCCGCACTTGGCCCCTAATTTGTGCAAAATTAGAAAACGATTGGTCGACTTTCTGGACAGCTAGAACGGAATAACGGAGGTACACCTTAAAAAAAGCCAATTTTTGACACTTTCCTATTTTAATTACACTTGTACTTTTCCGATTTTTCTGAAAATCAATAGTCTTCATGTCCCACTAGTTTTTAACAATGGTGCCATCGCTGTAGGTCAGTCCGTTCTCAAGTTATAGCGAAACATGGCCGCGCGCGTCATCGAGGGGGAGCTAGTAAGCTAGCTAGCTAGTAACGGCATGAAGAGTGCAAGGAATTGATTAACGCGCCTTTAAAAAGCGTTAAACAATAAAAATGATAAAAATTACTTTAAAAATCAAGTTCATAACAAATGTAGTCTTGACTCCAACCAAGTCACAACAGAAAGTCTGCCCGCGTGTCGTGTGCGCGCTGCTTTTCATTACTCTAGAAAAATCCCGCTGCTAGGTTCTCTGTAGCCTGCAGCTATAAAACGCCTGCTGCCTACTTTCGTGTGCGTCGAGAGGTCATTGAACATTGAGTTGCGGTTTTGTGCTTTACGCGGGCGTGGAAGCTATCATTGAAGAAGGCTTGCATAGTTAAACGGACGCGGTTTATCAGAACGTGCAAAATCAAACCCGTTAAATAAAAGAAAGTTCAATCATAAAATCATTCACTATAGAAACCGCAATTCGTAAGACCCGTTGTTTATCAGAAATTTCTCCTAAAATTATTACGCATTCGCCAATAATACATGAACGGGAGGCGTACATGCAGTTAAGAACAAATTTCTGATAAACAACGGATCTTACGAATTCCGGTTTTGAAAAATAACGGTTTGACAAATTCAGGGTTTCGATTAAAAACGAGTCTTATAAATTTAGAATTTGTTATTGAGTGGGCTGGAACAAATAAGGTTTTTATGTTGAGTCGTTCTTTCGATGAACATTTTTATTAAATACAGTCTGATAAATTCCTGTTTTGACAAAACATAGGCGTTTGTTTAAACGGCTATCGGTGTGTACAGGCTTTTCTCTGTTATTATGCATTTTACAAAAAAAAAGTCTTAAACAAAAGTTTTCATGCGTCACTTTTCGTTTGGTTTCATAGTGTGGCATCCAAAACTTTTATCAGATGCACTAAGAAGATGCAGTGTTCCTAAATTTACGATAATAAACACCTTCAGTGATATTTACTAAGATCTAAAATAGTACCCCTCACATGTCTCAATATTTACACCTGTGGGGAGGGATTTAGTATCAAATTTTAAAACCAATTTTTAACAAAGACTTTCCCATACAGAAAAGACACAGTTATTGATTATTTTGTGTTGTTATTGCAAAATACCACTCTATCAACTCAAACTATACCATATTTTAGAAGAAAATGCCCAAAAACTACTTTTTTTTGACACGTTTCAAAATGGCAAATGGTGAATACGCCAAAAATTTGGCATATAATAGCTTCATTATCTGTGTTTGAGGTTATAAACTTTTTTTTAGACCACCTCTGGGGGTGGTTTATATTAACAGCCCCCAGAAAGGATTTGTTTTGTGGCAATTGATAATAAGTTCGGTCATAATTTTCCTAACCTTTTTTACAAGGATCAGTTTACCTTATTTAATATCCCAAGTTGTTCATTAACCAATAAAACTCCTCCAATTTTGTCCAGAACAACGCTATATTTTGAACCCGTTTTCAACACAAAAAATATATGTATGAGGGCATTACGAGGCAAAAAAAAAGGGAAGGTCACTGATTATGCACGAAAAATATACCAAACAAAAAAATCCAAAACAACTATATTAATTTATTTACAAACTGAAATTAAAACATTGAGGTTATCTAAAAGCTCAGTCAAGAAAAATTTCCTTCTTCAAAGCTGTAGCTTTCATCAGTAGAGGTTCGTGCAAGCCAAGGTACAAGCAAAGGTAAGAAATCCGAACTCGCTGTTTGTGATTTGAACGCAGCTAATATTTTGAAACTGACACTTCGACAGTGTCAGAAATATCAACAAAACTTGCATTTAAGTTTTTTAATACAGTTCATAAATAAGAACATCTTTTAAATAAATAGGAGGGTTGGTTTAAAATGCTTAAAACAAAAAATTTCACTTAAACTTAGGACCGTTCTAAAATAGACTAGTTAGTAAATCCCACCGTAAGTGTCTATTATGCCCCCTCCCCCGGGCGCACGGCAATGAATCGTGGTATTTGCGCGTGTCCTATTTTAACGCGGATGTTGCGTTCGAACGATTTCAAAACCAAAACTTAAATTTATGTGTGTGTTTTTCTTATTGCGCTTGTTTCGATACACACGCACAAATAGCGTAAAATAATAATTGGTTAGAAGCACGAACTCTGCGGCCAGCTTCTGTAAAACGTGTTATTATGTATTAATCTGATGGTCGAACAAGGAAACGGAGTCGGTGTTTTTAAAGTAAAATTTATAATTCGAGAGATATTGCTCAAAAGATTCGGTAAGATTCTTTGGAAGTTCTTAACAAGATATTTAACAATCTTTTGTTTTTTTTTATATAAATTTATAAAAAATACAGTGGCGCACCCAGGACTTCGAAGGTGGGTGGGTCTTAACCAGGCTTCTCGGGGGGGGGGGAGTGTTAACCCCAAAATCCCCCCTCCTCGGTGCGCCAGTAAATAAGTTACAGTAAACTCAATCTTTGACAAAATGTATAAATAAATATATAGCCAAATCTAACACTTAATTTTTGTTTGGTGTTTCTATTGTGCTGGTCGCTGATATGCAGTGGCATAGTAACGGGGGGGGGGGTTGGGGAACGCCCCCCGATATTTTCAGCGATTTAAAAAAATGTATTTGTTCTGAAAAAAAGGTCATGACGTCTAAACAACTTTCGGAAACACTAATCAATCTATCACCCCCCTCCCTCCGAAAGATTTTCCTACTTCGCCACTGCTGCACTAAGTCCTACAGGATTTTGTCTGTAGTGTTTGGTAAAAGCTTTTTTGTTATGCTTGTTTTACTTCAGATTTATAAAAGTGAAAATTAATAGAAAATTCTATTCCCAGAATTAAAGTATTAAAATATCATAACTAAATAAGTATTTTTTTATCATTCTTTAATTGATTGTCCTTGTCTTAATGGTATAAAACTAAGCCTGTACCGGAACAAAATGGACACACAAGTATTAAAAATTTATTAATTGATCTAAATTTGTTTTAAAAACCAGTCTCTGATTAGTCCACTATACCAGTATATTATGGGAGACTATTAAGATCGTGAAATTTTGACTTTTCCTAATTTTATCAAAAATGAGTTACTAAGGTTCCAAAACACCTTAATCGACCAAAAAAAAATTGTCTGTCTGTATACACGATAACTCAAGGACGCCTTTATCGATTTTAACGAAATTTGGTACAAAAATCTTCTCTCGACTTACCATGAACTGATTAATTTTTAGGTATGGCGGTGGGGGGTTGAAGGGGGGAAAAGAGGGATAAAATATTTAAAAAAATTGTAACTTTGGAACAAAAGCACGTAGCGATATACGGTTTTCAGATTTAAGTTTCCTTGAATATGGACTACAAATTTTATTATAAAGTCCAAATTCGTAGGAGCTTTAGTTTTCGAGTTATTTAAAAAAACGGTAAAATATCTTTTTAAAAATTATTAACTTTAGAAGTAAAGCAGCGCTATTGATATGCGGTTTTCAGATTTTGGTTTTCGTAAATATTACCCAAAAATTTCGTTTTAATGTTCAAATTTTTCAAAGCTACTGTTTTCGAGATATTTTCATTTCCTTTCAACATAACATGATTGATTGTATGATGGACCATCCATGCTTTCTGGGAACAATTTTTTTTGTGCAATAGCAACAATATTATAAAGCATAAAAGAAAATTGCCCTTTAGCACAGTGGGTTCCCGGGTCGAATTTTTGGCCAAAACTAATTGAGACATATGTAAATAGTCAGTTTTCATTAAAAATGGTTAAAAAATCAGTTGAGCATAAAGTCATTGCTTTATAATGGCAAAAAGCATTAAAATAATTTTTTATAAACGTACCTTGCTTTAGACATTACTCTAGGAAAAAGGAAAGACATTATAAAATGCAAAATTGCATCAAAAATCAAAACAAGGGAATCCTTCACATTCGTTCTTTTTAATAAAACAATGTTTTGCGACATTTTCTTTACACGCTTTTAGTAGGTAGGTACCTTTAGTTGTAAATTTGTATATATGTATGTATGTAACAAATCTAGAAAGTCGATTTCGACAGACTTTCACTTGTCGGATTGACTTGAAATTTGGCACTTATTTATAGTTCCAGTGAAAATACAATACTATGTTATTAAAAAGTTTTCACCTCCCCCTCCGCCAAAGGTAGTGGTGGGGGGTACTACTCAAGCTTGTACAAGCATGAAACATACACTAAAAAGTTTTTACCTTCTCCTCTGCCAAAGGTAGTGGTGGGGGGTACTATGTCAGTTGGTTCAAATTGGTCCAAAATCGGTATGTAGGGGTTTTTGAGGATAAGGATTACGAATTTTTAATCAGAACACTTGCGGTGAAATGCAATTTTGTGCTTACTTAGGTTTCTACAATTAATTAAAAGCATTGATATCACTATAATGGGATGCTTACGAATAAATGGCCACGTATCGTTTAAACGCAAATGAACGCAAACATTTTTGTTTAATTTAAAATCCTTAAAGAATGTAGTTTTACAAAATATAAACCTTAAAGTGGAGGTTTATGGATAAGATAAAGTTTTATTCCAACATTATCAAAATTGTGTTTAAATGCAGATAATAAAAATGTTTTTTTATTATCTGCATTTAAAGATTAAATTCCCTACGGTCAGTTGGTCCTTGACCATTTTTTTTTAAGTAATCATTTTTATTATGTACTTACCTTCCTCTACTAAATCCATTTTGGTCTTACGTCACTATAGGAACCAGTTCTGTAAAAATCTCTGTTAAACTTTCTTACAATATGAAGGAAAATAAAACGTCTTGGAATTAGAAAACACAACATTAAAACTGCTGAAGCGCGTAAAACAATATTTTGCTTGTTGTTTCTTGCATTTCCAGGCCTACTGGATGGTTTACTTTAAAATAATGCTAAATTTGTTTGCTTTAGGCAATACCGCCTCCACAGAAGGCGAAGAATCGGATTCAAAATGGCCGCCACTTACGTTTCCACACAACACTGCATTAAATGGGCAAATAGCGGAAATTTAAAATTTTTGCTTTATGGTGTGAACTGAAAAATTAAAGTTTTAACTTTAAACTATAATTTTTTTAATTTGCTTAACTTATTATAGGGTTTATCAGCTCTTTTTAAGCTAGACGAATTTTTAGAGATAACCTTGACGATTTTTGGAGTTATTGATAGGGATCATAAAATCTACTTATTAACGTGAGGGAAACCTTGTTTTAAGTGTCTTTTAAAAACCCTTCTTATGATTTGTTTTCCTTGGAAAAACTCCAAAAGCACAATTATGTATTTCTGCAAAAGAATCAAAAAGAACATTTGATATTGGTTCAAAAAGTTAATAAAAATTAAACTATGACGTAGCTTTTTCTTTTTAATCATGAACCCATCAATAATAATCTTTTACCCTCAAATTTCGAACTATGTAGGCACCCATAGTATAAAAAATTAAAAAGAATGTTTAAGATATGTAAAAAAAATGTTTATTTTTTTTCTGAAATTTATGTAATATGATACACTAGATGACACATCATATAAAAGGATTTTTAAAGACCTTTGCAACAAGCTATTACTTGCCTCTCTAGCTTGAGTAGTTTTTAAGAAAATTCCTGGGATTAAACCGGGTACCTAGTGCAAAAAATTTAAAATCCTTTTTAAAAATAGCTTCAAAATATTTTTAACAGTTAGATACTAACCAATTTTTTTTTACTGCAGTACGTATATTATTTGCCTACTTCTTGGTTTAAAATTGACTTTATCTTTTTTCGATGTACCGTCTCTCTACACATATACTACCCCCTAAAAAGTACACAGCAGTTTTTAAAAAAATGCCAGAAATATTGCTCGTATTTGCACTATTAATTTTAGTATATTAGTACACAAAAAAAAACTTAAAATTAAAAACCATGTAACTTAAAAATAACTTACCGGCCTTTAAACGAGGTTTTAATAAAGGAACTTCCAACAGATCGCCAGTGTTATTTGGTTGAACGTTCAACTTTATCAGTTTTTACACACCTAACAAAAAACACTTTCAGTACCCTAATTTCAGTGTATTTTTTCACCTGTATCTTACTTTTTTTATGGCATTCTTCCATTTCTTTGCAAGTTCCTCATTTCTTGGAATTCGAAAAACAGAAACACTTGATGGACCTTGGCCATTGTAATTGCTTTGAAAAATTGGCACACAAGATTTATAAATGCACTGTAAGTCCTGCAAAAATTGGTGGATTTCGGGACAAACTCTTAACAACGTACACTTTATACGATTAAGTACACTTTAATCGCCAAAGACATTTAATAAAAAACGCTTATAAACTAACGCGAAAATTATCTGTAAATACTCATACAAAAAACATTTTCAAACCATTCGGAATATTTAAATATAAAAATAATTAATAAAAACTCGTTAAAAAAGTATCTCGAAGACGCGATTTCGCAATGTAAACAAATAGACTAATGTCAAACAGAAACGTAAGACGGCGCCATATTGTTTTTATTTCGGGTTGATCCCACGCCTTCTATGTAGGTCGTATTGCTTTAGGATCACTTCACACTAAGCCATTTTTGGCCAAAAATTCATTGTTGGCCATGGGCAAGGCCAACTTGATTGGGAGAGTTATTATAGCTACGGCATTTTTTTCGGAAAATGCAAGGGCAGGGCCGTTATAGTATCTCCGCACCGAGGGGGGGGGGGGGTTGGGGCTCGAACCCATATCGGTGAACTATTCAAGTCCGACATTGGTTTCCTAAAGCGGTCCAACGTCGGCGATTGACGGAGGTCCGTCGGTGGTAGCTTAAAGCGGCCCGACATTGGCAAACTACAAAGTTTCGATAATGCTGGTGCTTAACCAGTCGGGCTGGTTAAAGTGGCAGAAGAGGTGATTCTTGTAGAGAAGTACCACCATCTTGTCGAGTCCGCATTCTAGTTTTGAAATATCTTTGCTCATTATATATATAATATTATCTTCCACTGTACAGGGTACATAGTGACATTAGTGCCATCTCTACATAGTAGAAAGAAACTATTAAGCAGTTTAAAAATTTTAGGGTGACGTAATCGGACCATCGTCGGTTGCCGATTCTCGACCAATCAAACAAAGTTCCAATCGGACCATCGTCGGCCCTAAAGCAGATAAAGTGGTCGTTGGCATAAAGTCGACTAAAGTAAATCGGGCCATCGTCAGTTGCTGATTCTCGACCGATTAAAGAAAGTTCCAATCGGACCATCTTCGGCCCTAAAGCAGATAGGGTTTGCGTTGGCATAATTTCGACTATAGTAAATCGGGCCATCGTCAGTTGCCGATTCTCGTCCGATTAAACAAAGGTCCAATCGGTCCGTCGTCGGCCCTAAAGCAGATAAGGTTTGCGTTGGCATAATGTCGACTATAGTAAATCGGGCCATCGTCAGTTGCCGATTCTCGTCCGATTAAACAAAGTTCCAATCGGTCCGTCGTCGGCCCTAAAGCAGATAAAGTAGGCGTCGGCATGAAGTCGACTATAGTAAATCGGGACATCGTCAGTTGCTGATTCTCGACCGATTAAAGAAAGTTCCAATCTTCCAATCGGACCATCTTCGGCCCTAAAGCAGATAAGGTTTGCGTTGGCATAATGTCGACTATAGTAAATCGGGCCATCGTCAGTTGCCGATTCTCGTCCGATTAAACAAAGTTCCAATCGGTCCGTCGTCGGCCCTAAAGCAGATAAAGTAGGCGTCGGCATGAAGTCGACTATAGTAAATCGGGTCATCGTCAGTTGCCGATTTTCGACCAATTAAACAAAGTTCCAATCGAACCATCGTCGGTCCTAAAGTGGTGTCGGCATAAAGTCGACTGTAGTAATGTGGACCTCCGTCAGTTGCCGATTATTGACCGAAAACTAAAAATCGCAATCTGTCCAACATCGGACCAGAGTGTAGTCGCCGATGACGACACACTGCCGACGTTGTCGACATTGGCCCGATTCAATGCCGATGATTTGTGTTTGCTGGGCTATTTCCTTGTATCAAATTTGTGTTTGCTGGGCTGTTTCCTTGTATCAATTTTTACTTCAAATTAAGTTTTTTTTATTAATGACCGTTAAAAACCCCCTCCGAAGTTAATTTTTGGGTACGCCACTGCATAGTTGACTTTCACGGTAAGCCGTAAAAACGTGACGTCAACTATTGGACTATAAAACCTTCGCGTAGAATTTTTTAACTGACAGGTAAATTACCCTACAATATGGCGCATTAAAATAAAACTAAATTAAAAAGTCTACAGAGCTAGTCTACCGCAATTAGATTGTTCGTTGGGGTTGACCATTTAAAAGGGTTCACCTGGATTTTTTCAAAAACTGTAAAGAATTGGAGAAAATGCTGAAACACGTCGATTTTGTTTTAAGGGGGAGACTTTTTGGCTTGAAATTTTTGTGGCGCGCATCCCCTTTGAGGGGTAAACTTTACCTCTATATTTTGAATAGGGAAAGTGGGTCGAGTGATACCTTGTCTTTAAGGTCTCCTGAATGTCTTGACAATCGTGTAAAAATTTCGCAAATCTATCGATTAATTTTTGAGATATTCACTTTCACAGTTGCATGGACAAATGCAAAAATATTTTTTTAAAGATATCTTTTTTTTTGAGAAATCCTCGGACACGTCGACTTTGCGTTTATTAATAATACATTTTATCATTGTGTTTTTTTTTCTAGGATACATTTCTATGGGAGGAGAAATTTACCTGTACAATTTGAGCTTACTTTGAAAATAAATATCTCAAAAACGAATCGATAGATTTTCGAAATTTTTACACGATTGTCAAGACATTCAGCAGACCTTCAAAACAAGGTATCACTCGACCCACTTTCCCTATTCAAAATATAGGGGTAAAGTTTACCCCTCAAAGGGGATGCGCGCAACAAAAATTTCAAGCAAAAAGTCTCCCCCTAACAAACAAAATCGACGTGTTTCAGCATTTTCTCCAATTCTTTACAGTCTTTGAAAAAATCCAGGTGAACCCTTTTAAATGGTTCACCCTATTGCTATGTTTTCATGGGTATTGAGTTCGTTTTCAAAACCCATTCTATCTTTTTCTTTTATATAGCGTGTTCTTGGTCTTGATAAAGAACACGCTATATAAAAGAAAAAGATACAATGAGTTTTGAAAACGAACTCAATACCCATGAAAACATAGCATATATTATATGGGGTTTTGGGTAGGTATATATATCCTAAAACCTTAAAATATTTTAGTTAAATACCTGTTAAAATATTTTAAGGCATGGACATCTTTTCTTTCACTAATTTTAAAGAGTTTTTGAACTCGATTCTAAAAAAAAAGTGGTTTCGCATTAAACTGCACGTGCATTCACCGAAAATACTACGATTAACCGACTGTCTAACTGCGACTGGAATCATAAACGGAATACATCCCTTCTCTCTTCTTCTGTCACATCAGAAAAATGTTCCAGTCTACCAGTTTTAAAATCTCCATCGTTCCCTAAAATACTGTTTTCTCTTTTTAAATATTTTTCATTTTTACACAGGAAAAATATTTTTGGCAGTTTTTCTATAGGCTAAAAAAACAATAAAAATTTGAAAAAAGTGAGTTTTTTATTCTACAAATCGACATTTTGGACAGAAAAAAAGACGAAAAACAGAAAAAATTGCTTAAACAAAGACGTTTTCCGATTAAAATACGCTGAAATATTTAATTCCTTAAACTACTATCACGGCCTTACCATACGATTTAAAATAGGAGCGGATGTACCTAACGGAATTAAACAAATAAACGCTTTTTTTTGTTCCAAAAATTAATTATTATTATTTGCTATTTTGAGTTGAGTGCACTTCAAACCCTTTTTTTATCGGCCAATCTTTTTGTCAATCGCTTTATTTTTTATTTCGTATTTGTATGTAGTCAATTGTTGTCTTTGACGTCATTTAGATCGATAAGATGTTTATTGTTTTTATTGGAAAAATTTGGGCTTTATTGGGAGGAATATACCTTAATTATTATCCTTTGTGTTAATTAAAAAAATATAACAACTTTTGGTATATAAATATAATTTTTATTGACAATAAAAAAATTAGTTCTGTTCTTAAAGGGCAAACTTTTTGGTAAACTAATAATTCCCATACAAACGCTGTATTAAGGCAGAGCTCATCTTTCAATAAAAGCAAATTTTTTCGGGTTGATTTAGTCAGCGCATGCTCTTTTATTGAACGGAATCAGAACTTGACAGATAGTTGATATTTATGAGCAATTAAAATCAGGGGGACAAAGACATTGCAAGTATTAACGTTGAAATTTACGACACTGGGGTGGTTTTCAGCCCTAACGTACTGCAGGCTGACTTACAAGCGCGAATCTGGCCTTAAACCCAGGGGGCGGGGGGTAATCAGGTTTAGAGATATCAGTTCATCTTAAATATGTGAATAAGAATACTCGTTAAATGCGCCGCAGGCGAAAATTATGATAAAATTACACTAAAAATTGTATTTTTTAGCGCTTTCAATTAAAATTGTGGACATTACTAAAAAGTTTTAGTCTATTTTTCTCTTTGGTTTTAAGCATTTTAAACCAACCCTTCTTGAGTTTTGGAAATAGTTTGATTTATAAGAAGAATTTTAGTAAATTTGTTTATTGAATAATCATCTTAACACAATCTTTTGAGGGATTTAAGAGGAAATTTTACAAGAAAAGAAAATGAAAAAATTTAAACCAAGCGGGTTTTAAATAGTAAACACTCTGTAGAATAAATTAACATTAGGGCTATATGTCAGTCTAATTAAAACTCACCCTTCGTAGATTAATTTTGTATTTATTTAAAAGGAGTTTTTATTTATAAAATGTATTAAAAAACTTAAATGCAAGTTTTTTTACATTTCTGTCAGTGTCGAAATGTCAGTTTAAAAATATTAGCGCTGCATTCAATCATAAACAGCGAGTTCGGATCTTTTACCTCTGCTTGCACCTTGGCTTGCACCAACCTCTATTGATGAAAGCTACAGCTTTAAAAAAATTGGGCTTTAAGTAAGGAAAGTTTTTTTGACTGAGCTTTTAGATAAACTCAATTTATTACTTTCAGTTTGTAAATAAATTAATATAGTTGTTTTGGATTTTTTTGTTCGGTATATTTTTCGTGCATAATCAGTGACCTTCACTTATGTTTGTTTGGCCACTAGTTCCCTCATAAAAATATTTTTTGTGCTGAAAACGGGTTCAAAATATGGCGTTTTCCTGGACAAAATGGGATGTGTTTTATTGGGTGTTGCATAGCTTGGGATATTAAGTAAGGTAAATTAATCCTTGTAAAAACGGTTACTTAGGGAAATTATAAACGAACTTGTTACCAATTGCCACAAAACAATCGTAAAGAGGCTATAAATTTAAACCACCCCCCTGAGGTGGTCTAAAAAATCACCAACTTTATAACCTCAAACACAAATAATGAAGCTTTTATGTGTCAAATTTTTGGCGTATTCACCATTTGCCATTTTGAAACCTGTCAAAACACATTACTTTTAGGGCATTTTCTTCTAAAATATAGTGTATTTTGAGAAAAAAAGTAGTTTTTCAGTGGTATTTTGCAATAACAATACAAAATAATCAATAACTTTGTTTCTTTTCTGTATCGGTAAGTGTTTTTTGAAAATTGGTTTTAAAATTTAGTACCCTCCACAGGTGTAAAAATTTAAACCTCTGGGGGGTACTATTTTAGATCTTCCGCAGGCGAAAAATTTTGCGATTTGTGTTGGCGATTCTTTAAAATTTTCGATTTTCGTTATGTTATTTGATAAAATTTTGAGTCTAAGTGGGGGGGTAATTACCCCCCCTACACCCCCCCGAAATCGGCGCTTGCTGACTTAAAAATAGTTTTGGCACGTTCGGTTTTACCTCTATGTCTTGTTGTGCGCCCTTATTCTCTTTAGACCACTCTTCACATGGAGCAATAGTACATGGTACCAATTTATGGAGAAGTCAAATATTTGTACACCAGGTTTTACATCATAAGCATTCTGATCCCGTTTAAGGTGGTGTACCATACCATTAGGCAAGAATGAGCAGGTCGCCCTTCCAAAAATCTCATAAAATATTATAAAAAATAAAACATTATAAGATTTTATGATCTATGTTCATTTTTTTTTTACTTGTGAAAGTTAAACACAAATCTCGCATAGGATTTCACTATACAGACCGCTTCAAGCTACTGCGAACATAGGGCGGAAGAAGTCTAATTTGCCAGTGTACGTACATGCAGAGACACCGCACACCTATCAGTGAAGCAACCAACACTCAGGCTTCCGATCGCCATTCGCTGCCCTTCGCCGCCTTTCGCCTTGTATTTAGTACGCCTCTAACCACGGTGCTGTGTGGAGTGTAGTCAATGAAACCGGAATTTGGTCAATAAATACGCAAATTTTTATAACGTAATTTTCTTATTTTTTGTCACTGATAAATAAGAGCGTTTTATGGTCAACTGCTCAGATTTATCAGTGACGACGTGTTACAATGAAAATAATAAGGAGAAACAAAATAAAAGCAAGTTCTCAAAATAAAATAATACATTCTAAAAACCAAAAAGATTCTCCCAGTCAAAAAAAAATTAAAGCAAATGTTCGAAAAGTCCTCCTTGCTCGGCTAGACAATATCCGAGCCTACTATAAAAACCCCTTCTAACGTTTCCAAGCATGTTAGGGGTGATAATTTCAGAAGCTTTTTCAAAAACAGATAGAAGTCATTAGGAGCAAGATCGGGAGATCGAGCTGGCCATAAAATAGTTCCCCGTGTACTTATAACCCGATTAGGAAATACATTATCAATATATTCCCTAACAAGGCCAACATTGTGAGCGGAACAACCATCTTGTTGAAACCATGTTTCACCAAATCTTACACCTAACAACTGCCTAGCAGTTGGAATAATGTGCTGCTGCAGTAGATCCAAGTATCTAGGACCATTCAAATTGCAATTGCCGTTAATAAAAAATGGCCCAATTACGTGTTCCCCTACAATACCCCCCCAAACATTTAGGGATACTGTGTTCTTACGTCAAAATACAAATGCAAATTTTCCCTCGACCAATATCGAACGTGTGTTGGGTTATGACGATTTGACCATCTGCACTTTTTCGGCAACTTCGTAGACATCCATTTTTGGTTTTAAAAATGTATTATTTCAATTAAGAACTTACCCATCTGTTTCTCGAGCAAGGCAGAAATAAAACAAAATAATAAAAACAAAATGAATTTCCAAAAGATAACACTGCAGCGTGCTTCGAATCCACCTCGGTCGTACGGCACGGAGAGTAAATTGGACTTCGTTCGTAGTAGCTTGAAGCGGTCTGTATTTGACCAGCCAATTATAAAAGTTTACAATATTTGTTTGAAAGTTTGAAACAATGATGTGTTTGAAATTAACTCTGTATTTCGGACTTCCATTGTCTATATTTTATTTATACACGAAGTTTCGATCAGTACAGTACAGTATTCCTAAGGCTACGTACTTTTATACTATGAGAAATCACTCAACTGTGAAGATTAAGAAGTTGACTCCGCCCAAGGAAAGGCTTCCAAATATTTGGAATTTTAACACTGATTATGCCCAATGAAGGCAGCTTTAAGGAATTTTCTTTATTTCCAGTGTGACTCCCTGTGCAAAACCTTTGCTTCTATCCACTTCATTCGGTGTTGTTTTGGCCATGCGTGTGGCTATTCTTAATTTTGTTGTTTCACCTCTTTGGGAACTGATGTTCCTTAAGCCTAACAAATAGTGGTCTTTTTGTTTCGCCTATGTATGATGCACCACACTCACAAGGAACTTGGTAAATGCATTCCTTATTTTTTTGTTCTCCGGTTTCGTTTTACTAAGAGTCTTCCAATTTTATTATTAGATTTAAAAGTTTTAATATTAGTTGTTCGCTACTGTCTGATAATGTATAAAATTGTAAGGAATGCATTTGGCTGGCTTTGGTCTTGTAATTTCTGTCCTGTTTGCTGAAATTTAGAAATAGTATCTGTTATAAGTTTAAGGCTGTAACCATTCTGCTGCATATCCTTCTTAATGTTTCTTATTTCGATTTCCAAGTCAAGAGAATTTTTACAAATTTCAATGGCTCTGTTATACAAAGTTCTTAATATGCCTCGTTTGGTTGTAGCAAAATGATTTGAACCTTGATTTAAATATTGTCCTGTGTGAGTGGGTTTTGACTGTTGTTTTGATGTCACTTTCTACTCGATTGACAAGTATATTAAGAAAAGGAATTTGACAATAAAATTGTGCTCCAACTCCATTGTGAATTTAATGGTGGATCTTGTGTTATTTAGGTGGTGAAGAAACTATAAAAGTATCAACATATCTTAGCCAGATCTTAGGATTATATGTTGCGGTATCAACCGCGTGTAAATATTGGCCACCACTGGCAAAAGCGATGAACCCATTGGCAGACCGTCATCCTGAGCATAAAACCTATCTTTCACCTGAAAATAAGAGTTAGGTAGGCAACACTCCAACAAATCCATCACTCCCTCCGGCGGCAGGCGGGTACGTTTATAAAGAGATTCGTCATCAACCAGTCTCTGTCTAATAATATCTAGCGATTCCTTTATCGGGACATTGGTGTATATACTTTCGAAATCAAAACTGACAAATCTATTTTCGGGTCCTAAAACAAAAGATCTAAGAATATTAACAAAATGGTTGGAATTTTCTACTGTATGCCTGCAAGAGATTGAATAATATTTAAAAGGAAATTAGACAGATTGCTTGTTGAAGAATTTCAGGAACTTGTGATTGGGTTTAAGGGCATTGCATCTTTGGGAATTTTGGGAAGTTCGTATATATGTAGTTTGCACCTGAAGAGGATCAGAGATTGTACTCATCGAAACGTCGTGTATAAATAAAATATAGACAATGGAAGTCCGAAATACAGAGTTAATATATGATTAAAGTTTTAGGAAATTCTATAGAATGTACGCGCAACATTCTAAAATAAATGGTGGCAAAACTTTAGCAGTGGTAGTAGTAGTGATAGTAATAGAAGTAATATAATATGGATTAATAAAAGAAAATAAAACTAAACTATAACCTAATTTAAACTATAAGCTGCGACGATCTAACCCACTATAATATAATAGCACACCTTGGGCTTGCACAAGCTCTACATATTTAATAAAAAATTGTACTTATTTGTGTAGCACATTCTCCCTTCGAGGGCTAAACTTTAATTTTGTAAAAGAAAACGATTTTTGCATTGGTTCATGCAACTTTAACAGTAACCATAACCATAACTCTAAAACTTGTGAAGGCATTTGAAATATTTTTAAATATAGGTATCGTTCAACCCAGTTTCCTTATTTGTAGGAGTCTAGTTTACCCCCGAAGGGGGCGAGGGCTACAAAAATTTCAACATACTACCACCAACATACACCCCCTCGAATGAAAAATCGATGTTTTCAAAAATTTTTCCAAAATCATACTCTAAATACGTGAAAAGGCCCTTATTTCGTTTTCTTTGGCACATACTGTATGCCTATCTCTCTCTTAAGTATCAGTGGCATCGGCAGATCAAACAGGGCTCAAATTGCATCGTGTCAGAGGGGATGGAGGGGCAAAAAGGAAACGGGCCAAGGACAAAGGATTCGTCCGACTTTGGGCCTTAGAGCCCAGGCTCTTGCAGCTATTTTTGAGGCAACGCGTGCTGCAACGTTGCCAGATATCCATTTTTAGAGGGCGGTGGGGGTTACACCGCGAATATGGAAGAGATAAGTAAATATTTCAACGCATCGGTATCGGTATACGTAACGCGTTCGAAACAAAGTCAAAATACACTACATTTTTAACTTTTTTATGCGATGTTTCGAGCGATGCCCGCTTTCTTGAAGGTTGCGATGACAGAACTGCTGATTGAAATCGTTGCGTGGGTTCATAACGATACGTACATCCTTCCGTACGGAACGAGATTCTGTCATCACAACCGTCAAAGAAGCAGGCATCGTTCGAAACATGGCATGAACAAGTCAAAAATGTAGTTTATTTTGACTATGTTTCGAACGCGTTACGTATACCGATACCAATGCGTTGAAATATTTACTTTAAGTGTCTATTATTGTAATTTGGTTTTTAGTTGACCCGACCTTAATATCGAATAGTAATTCAATGTAGGACACCCGAAAATATCTTCCACATGATAGAATGTGTAGAAGAGTACATGCGCGCAAAATTCCTAAATAATATCAAAGATGTATGAAATGTACGTCATTTTTCGAGAACACCTTGTATGTATAATATGCCATTTAGAAATTTTTTTCCCTGCTGGTATTTTCGGTATCCCTCCTTTGACCTCTTTTCTATCCTAGTTTATAGTCCCCCAAAATTTGGATTTGTGTATAAACATATCGATCCGGCCGGCGTCCGCCATTTTGAATCGTCACTCTGTTTGAGCCTTGTTATTATTAGCAGTGCTAGAGTAAACCGCTGAGAGAGATAGCAACGAAATATAGAGCGAATTCGCAAATCTATGCTCTTTGTTTGTATGTATAATATGGAACCAAATTTTAAAATTGTTCTATAGTATAGAAGAACAATGGTTTTTGCAAAACTGATAACTTTTCACAGTGTCTTACATTATATTATTAAAAAATATGTGCGAGAAAAAGTCTTAAATGACATTATATTGACTTCTTTCGGCATGGAATTCAAAAATTAAATATATTATATTAGGACAAACAACCTATTACAAATTTTTTAAATTAGGTACCCTACCTATTGATTTTTATTGATCGGGTTAGCAGCGTACGTCATGTCGTGGACTATAAAACTGAATGAAGGGGGGGGGGGCGGATTAATAGTTTTTGGGTGGGAAAACGTTTGAGAAAATTATACAAAAATGCTATTTTTTACGCGTTTGAAATGCCAAAACAATTCCTTAAAATTTAATAATATTGTACCAATTAATAATTTTAAAAATTTTTGCAAAAAACAAAAAATTTTCAAAAAATTATACTAAAAATGCTATTTCATACACGTTTTGAATGTTGTTAATAAAAATTACTTTGAATTAAACTATATTGAACAATGAATAAATTCATAGCGCCGCAGGCAAAATTTTTAAAATTTAAAACATATTTCGTCACAAATCGGAGTAAAGGGTCAATAAAGTGGGGGAGGGCCCTAGCTCCCCCTGGTACCCCCGACGTGATTTCCTTAAATGATTAACTTGTTGTAGATTGGGTTTGACCCTCTGGGGGAGGGGGGGGGGGGGTTAACACTGGCCGAATATCTAAATGATCTACAGTAGGTGTACTTTTGTTTTTTTTTTTCGTCCGTGCACTCTGTACAAGAGCGTCAAGAAGAGATTTCCGAAATAAAGCCTCTAAAAATGTTCGTCTTCTATATCCCGGGCGCTTAAAAAGTCGATTTTTTTTATTTTTGGTCTGCACAGCCCGCGATAGAGATAAAAGAGAGCAAAATTGCGGGACTTTTTTTTGTAAGAGTTTTTTTTGTTTTTGAGACATGTCGTGGGTGGGTGGGTTTGAATTTCGTCGGGGAAAAAGTCGATTTACTTTTTTTGAGCCAGACGTTTCGCATAAAAACATTTTTGAAGGTTATTAACCCCCAAATTGATACAAGCTTGTGTTCCCTTTTTGTTCGATGAGGTTCCGTTAAGGGTTTTAAATTACACACAACTTTATTTTACCTTTTTATATAACTCTGTATAAATGTGGTAGAAATTTTTTACACATACATTACTCTCCTTGAATTTTGTGACATATTTTTTCTAAAATTAGTATAGAGATTTTTAATTACCCAAAAATATGTTTTCGCACTTCAGGGACTAAAGTGCTACTTTAGTCCCAGAGAGACTACAGTAAAAAGTGACATAAACAAGTGTTTTTTTTTAAATTAAAAACACCAATATTACCTATATAAATATTACCTACTTGAAATTAACTCTGTGTTTCGGACTTCCATTGCCTATATTTTATTTATACACGACGTTTCGATCAGTACAATCTCTGATCGTCTTCAGGTGCAAACTACAATCAATTCCTAAGGCTACGTACTTATATACTGTGAGAAATCACTCAACCTTGAAGTTTAAGAAGTTGGCTCCGCCCAAGGAGGGGCTTCCAAATATTTGGGATTTCAACACTTGGTTTACTAAAAATACCCTGATTCTGCCCAATAAAGGCAGCTTCAAGGAATTTTCGTTTCTTCCAGTGTGACTCCTTGTGCAAAACCTTTGCTTCTGTCCACTTCATTCGGTGTTGTTTTGACCATGCATGTTCGGCAATTCCTGATTTCGTGGTTTCACCTTTTTGGGTATTCGTCTGATGTTCCTTAAGCCTAACAGATAGTGGTCTTTTAGTTTCGCCTATATATGATTCACCACACTCACAAGGAACTTGGTAAATGCATTCCTTATTTTGTTTGTTCTCCGGTTTTGTTTTACTAAGAAGGCTTCGAATTGTATTACTAGATTTAAAAGCTGTTTTAATATTAAAGTTTTTCGCTACTCTTCGAATTTTCTCTGAAACTCCTTTAACGTATGGGATTGTAAGGAATGCATTTGCCTGGTTTTGATCATGTAATCTCTGTCCTGTTTGTTGAAATTTAGAAATAGTATCTGTTATAAGTTTCAGGCTGTAACCATTCTGCTGCAGATCCTTCTTAATCCTTCGCATGACTTGGAAATCGAAATAAGAAACATTAAGAAGGATCTGCAGCAGAATGGTTACAGCCTGAAACTTATAACAGATACTATTTCTAAATTTCAACAAACAGGACAGAGATTACATGATCAAAACCAGGCAAATGCATTCCTTACAATCCCATACGTTAAAGGAGTTTCAGAGAAAATTCGAAGAGTAGCGAAAAACTTTAATATTAAAACAGCTTTTAAATCTAGTAATACAATTCGAAGCCTTCTTAGTAAAACAAAACCGGAGAACAAACAAAATAAGGAATGCATTTACCAAGTTCCTTGTGAGTGTGGTGAATCATATATAGGCGAAACTAAAAGACCACTATCTGTTAGGCTTAAGGAACATCAGACGAATACCCAAAAAGGTGAAACCACGAAATCAGGAATTGCCGAACATGCATGGTCAAAACAACACCGAATGAAGTGGACAGAAGCAAAGGTTTTGCACAAGGAGTCACACTGGAAGAAACGAAAATTCCTTGAAGCTGCCTTTATTGGGCAGAATCAGGGTATTTTTAGTAAACCAAGTGTTGAAATCCCAAATATTTGGAAGCCCCTCCTTGGGCGGAGCCAACTTCTTAAACTTCAAGGTTGAGTGATTTCTCACAGTATATAAGTACGTAGCCTTAGGAATTGATTGTAGTTTGCACCTGAAGACGATCAGAGATTGTACTGATCGAAACGTCGTGTATAAATAAAATATAGGCAATGGAAGTCCGAAACACAGAGTTAATTTCAAACACATCATTGTCTCAAACTTTCAAACATTACCTACTTGTTGCAATAATTGTTATTAACGTTAATATTTAATTCAACTCCATTGCTATGAGCGAAGTTAACCAAAGAATCACTCAGCTCCTTGTTTTGAAATCTTGACGTGCTTGAGGTACCAAAAATATCTGCCGCTTCAGCAGGAGCTTCAGTGTGAATTTTTAGGTTTAGCCACACGATTTAGTTGTCAACTAAGCTTTGTTTGCGCCCTGCATTTGTTACATCACAAATACCTTGGCAACCAAATCTTCCGCACACTTTTCGAATATAGTCCAAATTGTCACCCGACATTATTTTGACATTTTGTTTTTAATGGAGTGCCTTAATTTTCTTGATTTTTTTCTGTAATATTTTCGGTCGGGCTACAAACTTTTCGTCTCGGGATAAAAACTTACACTTTAGTCCCTTGGACAAAATTTCAAGTAAAGTAAGTAAAGCTAAGGTCACTAACAGAAAGAAAGAGTATGTCGTCCTTAAGAGTAGATATCCTTTTTTCTGTCAGTGACTTCAGCTCAGAAAAAGTGACGTTCAAAACGGGTCATGAGAAATCCATACTTTTTGGAGGCTTATTTTGTAAAATCTAGCACTTTTTTGATTTTTTGCCAAATAAGCTAAAATTTCTTTTTGAGGCCATCGATTCAAATGTTTGAATATTTAGAGTTGGTGAAATATGTCTTTCATTCAAAGTTCAGCCAATTCTGATGTTTATTTCTCTCCAAAAAGTATGGATATCACATGACCCGTTTTGAACGTCACAGACAGAAAAAAAAGAATCCCTACTGTAAAATAAAAACTTCGGTTTTGATGTGAAACAAGGGTATCAAGGGGAAATCTTGCATAAGACGCCCGAACTACTTTCCTGCCAGAGTCATTTCTCCTCTACCAGGAGAGCCTGGGTAGTGTCGGATTCCTACCGACTAAAACCCCCCGATTGTGGCTCCGACCAGCCTGATGGCTAGCCAGAGTCACTGCACTACAGCCATCACTGGCTTATTGTGCACCCTTTGATCCTAGTTTAACCACTCCACTCCCCTGTACGAGTTTGTACAGGTCCTTAATGGAACAGTTCCTAGTCGTTAGTGGGTCTAGTTCAACTTCCCCATAGGGCTAGAGCCTCGTCTGTTTTAGACAGGGAGCACCACGAGAAGGTGAGGTTGGCATTTGGATATGAGAGGCTAGATGCATTCGCATCATACCGATCGAAA
Source organism: Oxystoma pomonae (assembly GCA_963921995.1). NCBI lineage: Eukaryota > Metazoa > Arthropoda > Insecta > Coleoptera > Brentidae > Oxystoma > Oxystoma pomonae. The sequence goes on along the minus strand of OY998166.1, from coordinate 113,484,952 downwards.
ACCTCTGGTCCCATGCCCTGCACTGGCCTAAGCATGGTCCCCAACTGTTTCGAGCAAATATGAAGGTTACATTATATTCGCATCGCTATCCCTTTTATCCCTAATTATTTTTTTTTGTTACAGAGTGACACAAGAATCGTATTCCAGTGCACATTTAGAGGGTGTACGAAATCGACAAACACCTGCGAAGACATCGAAAACCATGTGAGGAACGAGCACAAGTAAGTATTTATTATACACAAAAGATATATATATTTTACGACTGCTCGATTCGCAGGTAGAATATTTAGAACATATATCTATTAGCCGAAATATACGACCTTCCAATGCTTTTAGCATTTTCGAAAAAAAAAATGTGTCCCACTGAGGAAGAAACATAATCTCGTTGATATATAACTGAAGATTTCCAAAACAAAAAGAGCTACTAACTTCTGAACTTTCTCGACTCGATACCTCAGGGGCCTAATTCTTGAATCTCGAAAGAAGGAACGATCCTTCAAGAGAAGATGCTTTTCCTTGAAACCTCTTTGAAATTTTAGATTGAAAAATATACATTTTACGCGCATGATTGCCTGAGATATGGGAGCGATCCCTGGCTTTGGAGTCGAGGAGCGCGAACACTCAATTTTTGCTAGCATTGTATGAGCGATCACCGCTCAAGAGTACAAAATGCGTTCGACGTGGGATCATTCGACACAAATCTATGTCGTTCCCTGCTCAAGAATTAGGGCCCAGATGTTAGATAGATAGATTTATATTACCAGAAGTATTTATACATTAGTACATACAGACCGCTTCAAGCTACTGCGAACATAGGGCGAAATAAGTCTAATTTGCCAGTGTACGTACATGCAGAGACACCGCACGCCTATCAGTGAAGCAACCAACACTCGCTGCCGTTCGCCGCCGTTCGCTTTGTATTTAGTACGCCTCTAACCACGGTGCTGTGTGGAGCGTAGTCAATGAAACCGGAATTTGGTCAATAAATACGCAAATTTTTATAACGTAATTTTCTTATTTTTTGTCACTGATAAATAAGAGCGTTTTATTATCAACTGCTCAGATTTATCAGTGACGACGTGTTACAATGAAAATAATAAGGAGAAACAAAATAAAAGCAAGTTCTCAAAATAAAATAATACATTCTAAAAACCAAAAAGATTCTCCCAGTCAAAAAAAAATTAACGCAAATGTTCGAAAAGTCCTCCTTGCTCGGCTAGACAATATCCGAGCCTACTATAAAAACCCCTTCCAACGTTTCCAAGCATGTTAGGGGTGATAATTTGAAAAGCTTCTTCAAAAACAGATAGAAGTCATTAGGAACAAGATCGGGAGATCGAGCTGGCCATAAAATAGTTCCCCGTGTACTTATAACCCGATTAGGAAATACATTATCAAGATATTCTCTAACAAGGCCAACATTGTGAGCGGAACAACCATCTTGTTAAAACCATGTTTCACCAAATCTTACACCTGCTTAGCAGTTGGAATAATGTGCTGCTGCAGTAGATCCAAGTATCTAGGACCATTCAAATTGCAATTGCCGTTAATAAAAAATGGCCCAATTACGTGCTCCCCTACAATACCCCCCCCCAAACATTTAGTTTTTGGGGATACTGTGTTCTTACGTCAAAATACAAATGCAAATTTTCCCTCGACCAATATCGAACGTGTGTTGGGTTATGACGATTTGACCATTTGACCATCTGCACTTTTTCGGCAACTTCGTAGACATCCATTTTTAGTTTTAAAAATGTATTATTTCAATTTAGAACTTACCCATCTGTTTCTCGAGCAAGGCAGAAATAAAAGAAAATAATAAAAACAAAATGTATTTCCAAAAGATAACACTGCAACGTGCTTCGAATCCACCTCGGTCGTACGGCACGGAGAGTAAATTGGACTTGATTCCCCCTATGTTCGCAGTAGCTTGAAGCGGTCTGTATATATACATTGGATGTCGTAATATCTAATGGCTTAAATTATTAAATAGTATACCTACTTAGATATTTTTTGTCATCGTTAAATAAAGCGATTAATAGTTAAAAATAAAAAAAAATTTTTTGAAGAGTTAAAATAAAATTAATTTCTTTAACCGCGTTGCAAAAATTTTTTTACGTCGATTTTGACTTCATGAACATATTAAAAATAATCACAGTAACTATATCACAAAATTAAAAGCTTACTGTAAAGGAAAGCAAACACAAAAATACAGCACTTTAATTTACATGAATTCATACTTTACTGACACATAAATAATCACAAAAGTTTTCACTGAATCTATCTATTAATGGCTAGTTTTTGTTATTGTTTTATACAGACCGCTTCAAGCTACTGCGAACATAGGGGGAATCAAGTCCAATTTACTCTCTGTGCCGTACGACTGAGGTGGATTCGAAGCACGCTGCAGTGTTATCTTTTGGAAATTCATTTTGTTTTTATTATTTTGTTTTATTTCTGCCTTGCTCGAGAAACAGATTGGTAAGTTCTTAATTGAAATAATACATTTTTAAAACTAAAAATGGATGTCTACGAAATTGCCGAAAAATTGCAGATAGTCAAATGGTACTATCAAGGCAGACCATTGAGACTTATTCAAGAACTTTTTTTGGAGAATTTTGTAAATCGCCCAGAACCTAGTTTATCCACGATTTATAGGTTTGTGCAGAATTTTGAAAAGTTTGGTTGTGTAGCGCCAAGAAACCATAAAAAACCCACTGTTTTGAATGACGAGCAGGAAGTACGAGATGTGATGATTTGCGCTGCAGTGGAGGAAAATTGAAAGTTAACTAGCCACCAAATTGCCGAAGCAGTTGATAAGTCTTCAGCCACTGTCTTACGTATTCTCAAAAAGAATGGTTATCATTCTTACAAAGCGTCAAAAACGCATCAAATTTTTCCTGAGGACAACTATCGTCGTATGGAATTTTGCGAAACAATGATGGAAAGGGCTAATCGTGATGAAAACTTTCTGAGATCTATTCTTTTCACAGATGAAAGTACTTTTCCATTATTGAATCGTCATAACCCAACACATGTTCGATATTGGTCGAGGGAAAATTTGCATTTGTATTTTGAGGTAAGAACACAGTATCCCCAAAAACTAAATGTTTGGGGGGGTATTGTAGGGGAACACGTAATTGGGCCATTTTTTATTAACGGCAATTTGAATGGTCCTAGATACTTGGATCTACTGCAGCAGCATATTATTCCAACTGCTAGGCAGTTGTTAGGTGTGAGATTTGGTGAAACATGGTTTCAACAAGATGGTTGTCCCGCTCACAATGTTGGCCTTGTTAGGGAATATCTTGATAATGTATTTCCTAATCGGGTTATAAGTACACGGGGAACTATTTTATGGCCAGCTCGATCACCCGATCTTGCTCCTAATGACTTCTATCTGTGGAGTTATATCAAAAATAAAGTTTACGGGCATGAAAGGGCTAATAATTTGGAAGAACTTCGGATTAAAATTGAAGAAGCTTTTCAAACTATTACCCCTAACATGCGTGGAAACGTTAAAAGGGGTTTTTATAATAGGCTCGGATATTGTCTAGCCGAGCAAGGAGGACTTTTCGAACCTTTGCTCTAATTTTTTTTTGACTGGGAGAATCTTTTTGGTTTTTAGAATGTATTATTTTATTTTGAGAACTTGCTTTTATTTTGTTTCTCCTTATTATTTTCATTGTAACACGTCGTCACTGATAAATCTGAGCAGTTGACAATAAAACGCTCTTATTTATCAGTGACAAAAAATAAGAAAATTACGTTATAAAAATTTGCGTATTTATTGACCAAATTCCGGTTTCATTGACTACGCTCCACACAGCACCGTGGTTAGAGGCGTACTAAATACCAAAGGAAAGTCATGCAAGTGGTGATCGCAAGCCTGAGTATTGGTTGCTTCACTGATAGGCGTGCGGTGTCTCTGCATGTACGTACACTGGCAAATTAGACTTCTTCCGCCCTATGTTCGCAGTAGCTTGAAGCGGTCTGTATGTACTATATAATGTGGGGTCTATATTTATAATATTCTTGCAGCGTATATGGTTCAATATCACACAAGTGATTCAAAGTAGCTTTTTTAAAGCTCTGAAAGCTTTTGATACTTTTTATTTTTTCGGGTTGACTATTATACAGTTTTACAGCCATATAATCAGGTCCGTTTTGAGTGGAGGTCAGTCTGTGTTTGGGGTAGTTATAGTTTTCATTATTTTTGAGATCATATTTATGGTTAGGTTTGAAATGTTCATAATTAGCGCATTTTTTTAAAAATACATAATACATTCAAATATATACACTGCCGGAACTGTCAAAATTCTATAAGAGTTTCTACAGCTTTCTTGAGTTCTTAGAGAAAAAATGATCCTTATAACTCTTTTTTGCTGGACGAAAACAGTTTCAGTGTGACTACTATTTCTCCAAAGAAGTATGCCGTACTTTAAATGTGAATAAAACATACCATAATAGATTGGTTTTAAGGATTTTTTGTTATCAAAAGTTTTAGAGATAGTTTTTATAGCATAGCTTGCCCTACTCAATGTTGCATAAAGGTGTTTTGTATGCCCTTGGTAGTTTAGGTCAATGTCAATTGTAAGGCTCCTAAGCTTCGCCTGATTTTTAAATTCTATTTGGCAATTTTGAAAAGAAATATTGTTTAAATTAGTTTTGTAATTTGTAATGAGTAAAATGTTTGTTATCGCTCCTCTTTCGTTGTTTGATGTTCTCCATAAACACAGCATGTTTTTTTACGTAGCTCAAAATCAAAACAATTAAACAACAAAAATTGCATCGTCTCGATTGAAGACGTATGACGTGGTCGCGAAGCCGGCCGAAAACCCTAGGATCGATAAATTTTCGCGCTTGTGCAAAAGGTCGCAGCTAATGTCTTTTGTTTTGATATTTCCATGACTGGCTAGATTATAGATGTTGCTTCTAAGTTTGGCCTGGGTAAGGCGCATGTTCTCTCCGAAAGAAAAATACTAAACTTGCGTTTTATTGATTTAAAAAACTTGTATTTTTGAAAGAACCTGGTGGGTTCCAGCATTAGAAAGGGGATAAAAAAACGGGATCATTGTTGCCAAATTTTGTAAGTATATTTTGAGCAATATGAAAGATGAAATTTTAGCAACTGACGAAAGGCTACAACATAACGAAACTAAAAAACAAAAAAAGCATCCAACAAGGAACACACCAAAGACCAAAGCGAAAAGAGAAATGATTAAACGATGTTTCGCCCTGGGTAACCAACGTATCAGGTAACTTGGATAAGTACCAGTGCGGAACGATGCCTATTTGTGAGTGATTCAAAGTTGGAAATCAAAGTGTATGATGGTGTTTAATGGTGTATGGTAGAGGGCGGTTTCCACTGATGAGCCCACGCTGGTTACCCAAGGTGAAACATCGTTTAATCATTTCTCTTTTCGCTTTGGTCTTTTGTGTGTTCCTTGTGGGATGCTCATCCAAGTTTGAATTTTCGTTATTTCCAGCCAAGATCTTTTGATTTTTTGTTTTTTAGTTTCTTTTCGGTTGAAGTAACTGATTTGGAGTTTTTTTTAACTTCTTTTTTGTTATAACGAAACTAAACAAAATCAAACATATTTTAAGATAAAAAATATAAAAAAATAACGAACAAAACCCACAACGCGGTACGAGGGTCATTGACTTTTATTTCGATGACTGCTCGTCAAAAAGGCCCAGACATTAAACCCTCACGAAAAAAATAAACAAGAAACTTCTCTTACCTGATCGTGTTAGGGTAGAATTTACAATCAAAACTGAGAAATCTAAACATTGGGTTAGAGGTTGAAATGTTTTAGGCCGGAAGATTTCTATTTAGACAGTGGCGCACCCGGGTATTGACTTCGGGGGGGGGGGCTTTTGGATAAATAATAAACAAAACTTAATGTGAATGTGACCATAACCAGGCTTCCTGGGGGAGAGGTTAACCCCAACCCCTCCTCCCCTCGGTGCGCCACTGATTTAGACCGTAGTTACGATCTAGATAAATAGGTTTTAGCAACACTGTACTCATGTCACTAAGGTAAACGGAAAAAAAACTCCTCGGAAAATACCCCCTGGAAAAAATCAGTTAAACACGTAAAAATAAAAAAAATTGTTTGGGTTGGGTGCATCCGGAGAGGGGGGGGGGGGGGTTCTGTTTTTTTTTCTTAGATTCGTCGGTAATTAAACCCCCTTGAGCAACGCATTTCTCCCTAAAATTCAATGAAATAAAAGTAGCTAGATACTCCGAAAGCAACAACCGATCCTTGATCTGTTTTGCCAGGGTGGTCAAGCTACTTTGTTTTTTTTTTGGTTGCAGTGTAGAGAAATATAAAAAGGAAAATGTTAATAATAATTTTCCAATTTTTTAAAAAATTGGGTTTGTTCTAAACCGCACTGAGAGATAGAAATTGGTTTAAATTCGACGTTTGGTAATCTCAACTAAAATTAAGAATATAATTTAAATGATAGATAAAGACTTGAACATTGCTTAAATTAATGTTAATCAAATAAAACCAAATCAATATTAAATTTGCTTTTTTTCGGTGTTCGAAATTCTACTCGAAAACTGAACCACTGGCGTATGTTTCATAGTCCTTTTAAAAAAGGGCGATGTACCTGACGACCTTGACTGTTTCTATAAAAGGCAAGGACCTTAATGGGAACAATGAAGTATCTGTAAAAATTTACCTTCTAAATTTACCACCTGTCGTCGCGATAATTTTTAGGGGGACTCTAGACCCTTTTTTCCCTCTTAGGTACTCCGACTAGACAAGAAATTATACTTTACTTTATTGATGCATGCCTCTGGGTACTAAAAAATGCTTAACTATCAAAAAGTGGCATGAATAAGGTGATTTATTAAAAAAATATAGTTTACGCAAAGCATGGTCTTAATTGAATTTTGAACATTTTGAAAATTGGGTAGCAATGTGTCGGTAGTAAATGGAATGTTTTGTATAATTTTCTTTTGGTATTAAGTCTATGATGGAAATAAAGTATATTTAATTTCTCCTTGGCGGCTAACACAACCCATTTTTTTAAAAAATATTTGGTAAAAAACAAGAGACCAAACTAGAGTTTTTTCTTTGTAACTTGTAGAGAAATTAAAGATTTTCTTATCAACAGTATTTAGAACGCGTAAAAAATACATTTTTGATACAATTTTTTTTTTCGGATACACTAATCCAACCCAACACCCGCTAAACCGCCCAAGGAACAACTTCCACGTCTACGAATGGACCAATTTTCAAACACCATTTATTAATAATTTTAAAATACGTAGCTAGATAACTCATAGTTAATTTGTATCATTAAAGTTTGATGGAGGGATATTTTAGCTTTAAAAAATAAACAGGCCTTCAATTCTTCTTATTTTTTCGCTAAATTATTTCTTTATTTAGATACTGAAAATTTGAAACCTATTTTTTGCACTTCAGGGGCTAAAAACGTATTTTACTGCCTCATTTCAGGTACTAAAAATGGTACTTTTTATCCCCGAGACTAAAACATTTAGGTCCAGCTCCTTATTATCAGGCTATAGAAATTAACTTAACGTCAGAACGAATGAAGGTTTGGTAAAAACGCATTTTTAGTGATGAGGTACCTATAAAACCCAACTAGTCAAATGACGACACTTCGAATCAGTGACCCTAACAATATATGGTTCGAAATAAATTAATTCAAATTAAAAGCATAAAACTAAAGAATTATTTTACCTTAATCATCAAATATTCATGGTTCGGTGCTTCCTGTAGAAACAGCTGGATATTTTCCATGTCCAGTATTTTTGACTTTCAATCCCCATTTCTTTTCCGCAATAAGCTTCGATTTAATCATTGAATAATGAGACCAAACTGTTGAAGCCTTGAGGTTTCTGGCATGATGAAAGAAATATGCCAGAAGCACTTTTTCCTGGGTTACATCAGCAACATCTTGAGATTGACACCAATGAAGGCAATGGTTGTACTGTTTTTTTTTCTTATTTGGCGGGCAGCAGCGCTTTCATTGCCTCTGCAGCGGCTTCGTCGATGTCCATTTTTTCCACTTTTGGATACACTCGAGAAAATCTTGACAGCTATAGGCTTTGTTTGTATCTTAACATTTGTTTTCTAGTACCTTGGCTACACCCTGGCAACTAAGTATTATCAGATAGAGTGAATGGTAGTTTGGTTGTCACATTTTTATACGCCAGTATAATAATGATCTGTTTTTTGTTTTGAAAAAAAAATCATCAAAATTTAATAAAAACGGTGACCAAAAGTGCAAAAAATAGTATATATATACCATGTGACTATAGTATCTTTTTATCCCTCAGCGAATTCCGCATCGGGATCAAAAGTACCACTTTAGTCCCTAGGTATATAATGTACTATTAAACTGTAGCCGGTCTAAAAAAATTCTTAAAAATTATCAAAAGTAACTAAAAAATCGTCAAAATCCAGCAAAAAAGCAAGATTTTTTTAACGATTTAGACAAATGGCCCTCGGCGCAAATCAGGAAAATAATACAGTATAGCGGCAATAATCATTTCGTGGTTTACTAAACCTACAGTTCAATTTTGAAATTAGCCGCAACTGCACTGATTATTTGGCCACAATTGTCTCGTAAAGAGAAACGTTGAAAGAACGTAAATTAATTAACTCTAGTTGATTATCAACGTTTTGACGTCGTCGATCCGTCGTTCGTTGAAAATCTCACAATATTCCAGTAAAAATAAACGTTGTTAGAGAGTTGCCAAATTTACCTTAGTTAATAAAAACGCTGTGGCGTCGTTTTCTCGTCCATCATCCCAGGCAACCAAGAGACGTAAATTATACGTCGAATAGACGTCAAAGTTTATCACTAGGACGTCGATTTTGTCACTTGTTTTTAACGTGAAAATCACGTGGGTTTGTCTCGAAAATTGGCGTCATTTTACCGACATGAATTTGACGTCTCATTTTATGACGTCAATAAGACGTATTAGAACAGACGTGTTTTTAACGTCTCAATATGACGAATAAAAACGTCTTTAGGAGCACCAATTTTTTTTATAGTCACGTAACTATAAAAAAAGTTTTTTTGGTATGAAGATTAAAAATGTTTTTGTGTAATTTAAAAAATATTGTTTATTTATCAACGACTATGCAAAAAGTGATTCATTATATATTTCGGTCCCTCCAATTTTGGAAAAAAAAGTTTAAATAATACAAAAGCTGTTTAGTTTTTCCTAAATTTTTGAATACTCATGACAGGAACTGTCAACTGTCATTTGATATATAAAATTGAAAGCAACTTTTCCAATGTTCTATTAAACTTCAAGAGCATTTCGTCCTGATTTCAAAAATATAATAGCCTTTATTCTGTCTTTCGCGATATGTTAGTTATCTTTTTAGTCAATTTGGTGCCCAAAATTTCACAATACTTTGACGTGATATTGATCACATTGATTTTAGTGTATTTCTTAGTTATGGCAACTAAAAATTGTTACTTGGGCGACTCTCCCCCCATCTTCAAAAAAAGCGACAGAAACAAATAATTTGAAAGCGACAATTTGTTCGTTGTTGAAATAAAAAACAGTAAAGACGCGTTCATAAAAACACAACAAAACCAACAAAGAAAGTGTGAAAATGTAACTTAACTTTGTGCCTAATTATCGCAAGGGGAACGTGTGAAAACCGACTTGCTTAAGTTCGAAACGGAAAGTAGAGTAAGATAACGGTGACTTAACGGTTTTCTTGTAGTAAATTAACTGATACTACTTACCTCTATCATATTTGGAAAATATGTACCTATTCCGCGATCTATTCACATGCTATTTGGAGAGATCTAAAGTGATAAGAGAATAATAATGTCATTATTATTACTAGCTCTTCATCCGCTTACAAATATTACCATAAAGAACAGGGGCGTCATTTTAAATTTCTCTTGGGAGGAGAGGCATACCTATTTAAAAAAAATATGAATGAAAAAAAAACACTTCCTCTAAACTGTCAGTCAGGCAGACAACAGGCGCAGGAGTGTACGCGGAAAGCCTAGAAGTTCAGAAAAGTTATCCACTTGGAGAACACGCTACGGTGTTTCAAGCGGAGGTATATGCCATTATCATGGCAGCAACCCTACCGGAAGTCAGGAATGGCAGGAGGGAAATATACATATGCTCCGACAGCCAGGCTGCCCTCAAGGTTCTAACCCCTAAATGCACCGTAGGCACTTAATAGCGATTGGCTATCTAATCCATTCTTTTTCTCTCTTGATTCCACATAAATGAACAAAGAGAAGCATGGATTAGCTAAACTTATCCGAATATTTTTGGGGGTAAGTGCACCCAAAATAGTCAGTATTCTGGTGGAGGAGTGCGCTGAAGCACTGCAAACACTGGCTCAAGAAAAGAGGGTAACACTAGACACTTTTATCAACATTCGCATCCTTTTCTCTATCGAGTCGACCAATCAAGTAAGTGCACACAGCTCCAGCTGATTAAATGCACAAAAACCTCGTTAAGTACGATAAGGGAGTCGTAACATTACGAAATGATGTTTTGATGCATTTGATCAGCTGGAGCTGTCCCGCATTCGCCATTAGTTTAAAAGTACACCTGCTCGATAGGTCGAGCTAAGAATATGAATGCCGATAGACCTGAAATTTAACTTTAAGTGTCTACTGATTCTACGGATGTGAGCCCCAGGTCATGAGGGAATACCAGGGAACGAGAAAGCGGACGAACTTGCCAGGGGCCGAAACCCAATACATTGGACCGGAACCTCTTCTGGTAATAACAAGGAAACAGGTACAGAGTGAGCTCAACATATGGGCGAATGAACTGAAGACGTCCTGGACGCAAGAGTCAAAGTGCAGACAGTCCAAGCTATTCATGGATGATCCGAATGTAGCCAGAACTAAATGGCTCTTAGGCAAGACGCGAAACTGCTAACAGGGATGCTGACTGGGCACAATCGGCTGAGCTAACATCTGACGCAAATAAGAGTAGCAGGAGATCCCGTGTGTCCCGCTTGCGGGCTCGAAGAGGAATCGGCGCAGCATTTGATAGCAGAGTGCGATGCATATGCCAGATCAAGGCAGCTGAACTGGGGATTTCCCACTATAGAGGAAGAAGAGCTGCACTCGCTCAAATGGGCCGACATACTGAACTTCGTAAAGAAGATAGGGAGGCCCGGAGAGAGAGAGTTGTAGCGGAAGTAGTGGCATATGGCTAAGGGACGGGGTATGGCAGAAAGGGCCTATTAAGAGGCCTAATTGCCAGGCCCACGGGCCGCTCCTACACTACTACTACTAAATATAGGTTATTCCTACAACCAGTATCCCTGTTTTAAATATTAAGAGAAAATTAAATGTAATTAATCGACACGTGTGTGTAAGTCACTAGTTAAGTTTTAAAATGAAACACACAGAATCAAGGCTAAACATACTACGTACCTACATGGAAGTTGCATAATTTTAGTAGAATAACATTTGCTATTAATATAAAAAAAAACATCAGTGGACAAAGTTGTATATGAATAAGTAGAGACTTGCAAAAACGTATATAAAGTTGGTGAAATTGTTTCGATCTAAAATAAAATTGAAGGCGACAATAACATGAAAATGCTGTAATATGAGTGCGGTTGGAAAGATCAAATAAATAAATGTTAATTTTGATTTTAACATTTGATATTTTTAACATTTTAACTCGAGTCTAAAATTCGTAAATTTAGTTCAGGAAGATGAACAAAAAAAAAACTAAACTGTTAAAGGGATAGAAGTGGGTTCTACAAGCAAATATGTGTATATTTGCTTGTAGAACCCACTTATCCCTGTGTCCCAAAAGTCCAAGTTATGAATGAAGGTATAAAAATAGTAGTTTTAACAATAAAAGCTAAAATAGTGCTTTTTTTACAAGCGTTGGTTTCAATATCGAGCGCAGCGAGGTATTTAAAAACGCGAGTAGAAAAAGCACAGTTTAGCCGCGAGTTGTTAACACATTTTTTTTTAATACCTTTATCAAAAAATCCAAGAAAAACAGGAAATACTTTTAAAAATCTCTAACGAAGAGAATTTCTCGCAACACACCATCTTTACACTATAAATTAAGGCGGCTGGTAAATGAAATAACAATCGTTTCCATAGCGATGTGTCTTTTTACTCGGTGACCTTCATTGTTGTGACATCTTAATCCTTGACAATTTGATATTTTGACGCGATGCCTCCGATATTTAATAGGCCTTCCATCTACTCGGGTTTTAGTGAGCTTTGAACGTATGTGGCGGCCATTTTGACAATTAACTAATGTAGTAACTGTCAACAGTGTCAAAAATGGCGGCAGCATACGTGTAAAAGGGTACTAAAACAGAAGGCGTTGGCTGACCTTCATGTCGGAGGTATCGTTTGACGATATTTAGTAGTGTTGGGTAAAGTGTTGTAAAAAATGTCTTATTTATATTTAAAGGAGTAACTAAACAATAATAGGAAGCGCCAAGAACTATTGTCTAGGCTGACGATTTAAAAATGTTTGATGAAAACCTTGAAAATAATTACCCCGCTAAAATTGCACCGATAATGATGAATACGAAAAAAATAACAGTAGGCTTTGACCGTGACAGGCGAGAAACTCCTGTAAACAGTTAATTTACATAATTTATTTTTGTTTGTGTATCTATAAATATTGATAATATTGCACAAAAGTATTGCTTCATTAAAATTAAACCATTTGGATATAGATAATGTGTGACCCAGTACACAATTTAGTCCGGGCAAATGTTTGTCTAATAATGGATTTTATTAGACCGTACGCAAGGGCGTCTATAAGGAGGGGGTAATGGAGTTAATTACCCCCCCCCCCCAAGATAGACTTTTGAAAAAAAAATTTTTTGCCTACACTTGACGAAAGCAAACAAAAGTGTATTATCACCAATTTTATTAATTAGTTAAAAGTACATAATTATAATATTTATATATATATATATAAAATATATATTATTTTCTAGTTCAAAGCTTTTTTAAAAAAGGTTACTTTAGGAAGAATACAGGAATTATGTTTATTTTCATTAAATATTATCTAAGTTTTATTACCATATAATTTTTTTCCTCAATATGCATACAAACAAAAGGCATACAAACAATAAAAGTGTTTTGAAAATTTATCTTGTTAATTTGTTACCCCCCCCCCCCTATTTTGTGCACTTTAGGAAAAGATTATTGTTGAAATCACGTTATTTCCACGCCAATTGGTTCGTCGACTACAAGAAAGGGTGCTAAGAATGAAATTTTGTCCAAGAGCAAGTGCTGTTTGGCTTGACTTGCGATAAATTTAATTATAATTTTCGAGGGATTATTTTTTTTTAATCCCTGGGGGATTAAATTTACCTCTAATCCCTAGGCTGAAGGATTAAATTTACTTTTAATCTCTTAGGATTATTTTTTTTAATCCCTTAGGGATTAAAAGTGGCACTAATCATTAAAGTGTCATAAAACTATTAATTACATTAAATCATGGTCATTTTTGTGCCAGGCGGAAGCTCTGGAATCAAGCCATAAAGAGTGATTGAGCGCATTGATGCTTTTATTATAAATCCCTAAAAATTTCCACTATTTGTAAAATACTAATTATTCCAAGATAATGACAAATACTACAATTGCTATGTTTTCATGGGTATTGAGTTCGTTTTCAAAACTCATTGTATCTTTTTCTTTTATATAGCGTGTTCTTGGTCTTGATAAAGAACACGCTATATAAAAGAAAAAGATACAATGAGTTTTGAAAACGAACTCAATACCCATGAAAACATAGCAATTGTAGTATTTGTCATTATCTTGGAATAATTAGTATTTTACAAATAGTGGAAATTTTTAGGGATTTATAATAAAAGCATCAATGCGCTCAATCACTCTTTATGGCTTGATTCCAGAGCTTCCGCCTGGCACAAAAATGACCATGATTTAATGTAATTAATAGTTTTATGACACTTTAATGATTAGTGCCACTTTTAATCCCTAAGGGATTAAAAAAAATAATCCTAAGAGATTAAAAGTAAATTTAATCCTTCAGCCTAGGGATTAGAGGTAGCGTGTTCTTGGTCTTGATAAAGAACACGCTATATAAAAGAAAAAGATACAATGAGTTTTGAAAACGAACTCAATACCCATGAAAACATAGCAAATATAAAGGATTGAGCTAGGTGTGAGAGATATGTTACGTTGTTGGTAGCATCTTACACATATAACTATGAGATACTATAACGGCCCTGCACTTGCATTTTCCGAAAAAAAAAACTGTAGCGATTATAACTCTCCCAATCAAGTTAGCCTGGGAACTGACCAAGTCTAAAAATGTGCCATGAGGGTATCCTAAATAAACTTCTGATCTAACCAGATTATTTTTTTTCAGAGTATCTCCAAAAGAGGAAGAATTCTACTACACGGAGATCGAGCTGGGCGAGACCAGCCCCCCTCCCACTGCCTCCCATGCAGACATGGCGCGTCCTCCTCACGAGGATCCCGACTACCAGCGACAACTAGTCGGCAACTACAGATTGAATATCCTGCAATCGCACGCGCAACAGCAGCAGTGCTCTCCGCAGCAGCCTCAAAAGATGATCAAGTTGTCGCCTTCGAGACCGAAAAGTCCGAAATCCTCACCTCGTAAAGTCCGCGGAGAGAACAAGAAGTGCCGAAAAATGTACGGCATGGAAGGCAAGGATCAGTGGTGCACCCAGTGCAGGTGGAAGAAGGCGTGCTCGCGTTTCGGCAGCGCAGACGCCGTAGTCGCCACCGTATTTTAAAACGATTCCAAACAAAACAGACACTCTGGATGAGTGTGGCGAATGTGTTCTATAACCAGGTTGTGTGACGCAAAACATGTACCCCTGATCTCAAATCCCGATTTTTCTATTAAGTACAAGAAGAGGACGTATGTATAAGCGATGCACGCGCAACCAAATATTTGTGACCGACTTCTGTGTTCTTAGAGACGAAAGATATATATTTTATTTTTTTGATTATAACAGTTTATATATTATGCATCACGAAATCAGTCGAGAAAAAAAATATGACGATTACCGACAAATACCAAATGAAAAGTGTAAGAGTGTGACATGTGATATCTTTGTGTTCATAGGGTTTAAGGATATTATGTCAGTTGCGGGCTGGATTTTTGAACCAGCATTTTTCAGTAGACAACACAAATGAATAAAGTGCTTTTTCGAAAACTAAGACAGCTTTCTCGAATACAAAATGACGGACGCGTCTAAAAAGTAGGTACTTTTGACGCCCCAGGCAAAAGTTGTGTGCGCCACTGGACCTGTAGGTGTCATTGGTTAAAATCGGACAAGAACTCTAAAAGATAGACTCTGGCGAATTAATTAATTAATATGTATCCCAAAAACAATGCGTTTTTTTTATTGAAAAATGCATTGATTTTTAGGTAACTCTTTTTTTATTACTATATCTTTTACAGTTCTTGTCCGATTTTAATAAATGAGACCTTGGTGTAAATAGGGAAGATGTCACTTTTAACGCAGTATTTTTAATAGGCGCAGTGGAGCATACAACTTTTTTGCAGGGGGGCTTAAAAATACCTATTTTTTAAACGCGTCCGCCATCTTGGGTTTTCAGTTTTTCAAATTTCAACTTCCAATGCAGGATGACAAAGCCTAATGTCTTAGCTTTCCAAAAAGCTATCAACCATAAAATTCGGACAAGATTTAAAAAATCTGCAAAGAAAAAAAGTGTGCGGTTTGTTTTATTTAAAACAGGAGAAATATTTCTGTTTTTGTAACAACAGTTAAAAAGTTGCAGCTGAGAAATCCTGATTTTGGAAACCAAACGTTGCATTACCCTTATGCTTAATTTTGGGGGCATTTTACCAAAATTTTATTGTGATGTGAATATACAATGCCAATATTATTAAATAATATCTCGATTTCTGAGATACAAATGTCAAAATATCATTGTTACATCGACTGTAATTCACCTATATTGACATAATTAATCGACGCGTAGGTAGTATCGGAGAAATATTTGGATTTATGTCATACGTTTATTCCCTAAAAAATTTTAAGATTGATTGATTGATTTAAAGTTAAAAACAATCCCCTGGTGTTATTTTTATGTTTTATTATTATGACATTCTTATTTAATAATACGAAAAACCCTAAAAATGTTTTGACAATCTAAATTTTTTTTATGTTATAAACATTTTGATATAAATCAAAAATTACATCAAATCAAAGTTTGTGTAACACAACAAATATTGACCAAAGATAAAAAAATCTTGCAGTTGGTTTGATTGATGTAATTTCACGCCAGTATCAATTTCTTTGAGCTACCAATAATTGTCAAATTGGATGTGAACTACAAAGTCTTATCCTTTGAGATGCAATCCTTAAGCCAATTTGAGTATATTATATTAATAAAAAATATATGACTGGACGAAGATTTTTAATATATACAAATACGATATCTATTTAAATATTATATTATAAAATATCTAAATATTATTTACCTAACATTAAGGCATATTATTATAATGAAAAGTTTTGAGCAATCATTTTGTATTAGCTAGATTTTAGGACCGTTTTATTATTTAGAAATCGTGTTTGTCCATTTTTATTATTGGTTAGTGTCTATAATGTTGTGGTTATTGAATTATTAATTATACACGAGATTATAATGTTGAGTTAATTTTTTTGTTTGGCTAATTTTTAAAGGGTGTCCTACAAAAAAGAACAATAGAAGTTTATCATGTTAGTTAAAATCCAACAATATTTGACAGACAAAGTCAACTTTTAAGAGGTTAATAGTACAAAATCGCCCAAAGAAATCTCAGTATAGTCTTAAACTTGGAAATGAGGTAATGTAAAAACGATACCTTTTTACAGTTGGTTGATTTTTTTTTAAATGCACAATGTACAAATTTTTAATTTTAGTGTGTATTTTGAAAAATCACAAATACCAGTTTCTACAGATTTATACATTGCTAAGAACCCTAATTGTATAGAAGTATTAATTGTAGGACATCTTTTGTTTTATAATGATCTCCAGAATAATAATATGCGCTACAATACCTTAATATTGTTATAGTTAAAAATCAAAAAATAAAAAAAAAACGTTCTAAACATCGCCATATTATTTTCTTTCGTTTTTTTTTTGTATTCCTTTCTTCTGTGCAAACAAAACAAGTTTAATGGAAACATTATAATTTCCTGCGAATTTTTTTCTTTCTATTAAAACATAAGTTGACTGCCAATAGTGAAAACAATAATAGAAACTGGCTTTCGATGTTTTAGAATTTAGACAAGGAAACCTAAACATAAGAAATCATCAACTATTTTTTTCAGTAAATTAAATTCCAATCAACTAATTAAATTAATTTTTTTTTGCTTAAAATCTACTAGGTTAATAATTAAAGAATTTTCTCAGATTTTAAAAACATGGCTTTTCAACTTTTTTTCTATATTCTGTTGAAGATAATTTGTAATCAAACACTAAGAAATGTTCATGAAATTTACTCTTGATTTGCGTGACTCGTTTTAAACTGTCATGTCTGTTACGGACCGTGACAGTCACTTAAATTCAAAAGATTTTACTGCATAAAGGACAGAACAAAACTGCCTTTCTTTGTAAGCTTTAGATCAGTAAAGCAGTACACAATGTTATGTGAGGGATGATCCAATAATAAAATTTTAAAGTTTTTTATGTAAATGAATTTATTTGAACCCTTTCAATTTTGCTTCCTAAAGATCTAGTATCCATATCTAACTCAGTTCTAATTATGAACTATGTTGTGTATTAGGCCTAATCTAAAATACGTAGGTACACGTAACTATGACATGCGGTTCATATAAAATTTTTGACAATGCATAAATATTTCGAAAGCCAACCATGACACAAGCTTTGTAATTTTACACAAAAATTGTATGTTTTTCAAGAGTCACCAATTATTTTATACACTTCTAATTTCTTAACTAAATAACGTTCAAATACCTCCAAAACTTTGTAGCTTAGGTTTATGTTGTACATAAAAATACCCCATTCGCGGAGTATTTTTTTATCATTACCTCTTTGTCTTTCAGTTTAACATGTACCATTTTTTTGGTACCTAAAGTAGCATTGATAAGTACCAGCTATACAGGGTGTTCCACCGAAAACTATAATTTCCACAAAATGAGAAACATTTAAAACTATGTTTTTTGCAGAATCTCTTAGAGAATTTTTGAACAAGGTTTAAGATTTTTTGTAATTTTAAAAGTGCTCTAGTTTGGTTTCCCCTTACAACCCTCAAAACAGGTTTTTTTTTAATTTTTTTTTCTATGGGTTATCATTTTAAAGAAAGTTCTCGGTTGGAAACTTCGTCTACACAAAATGAGAATCCTATTTATTTAGTCATTCATTTAATTTTTTTTATTTTGTGTAGATGAATAAGTGGCTACATAATTTAGATTATTTAGAGACTATTCAAAATTAATTAGTGCTCTTTTAAAAATCAATTTTAAGTTGTATTATTTAGTATCTTTTTTTGGAAACTTCATGTTTGGTTTTTTAACCTGCTTTTCAAAGACAAAAACATGTATATTTTAAATTATGCATTTTTGTAATTACGACAATTTTGTTTATCAATTATATATTTGAATCGGTGAATTGCAGGTCACAAAAATGCATGTTTAAAAACTGTTTTGATTTTTCGTACCATAAGAGACAAACTTATTCAAAAAACGAATTTGTCCTACCAAATTAAAAGAATGAATACCAAAACATGTATTGTTTCTTTTTGTAGAGCTTTTTTATTTTACAAGAGTATTTATAAACTAAGTTATTGTTAAAATATTAATGCCTATTTTTAGGCAAATTTCTGCGATAAAAATCATGTGAACTTTTTTCGAGAGATTCTTAACGCAAAAACTTGCCAATTGATTATGATGTAAGAATTATAATTAAGACTATTATAATTTTTAAGCATAATAAGATAATATAACCATATATTGAAACTGAATTAAAATAAAGTTTATTAATAAAGTGTACCATCTTTAAATATAATGATTTTGTTTTATTTTTCTAACCATAAACATAATTAATTTTTAAATCAAAACATTAAATAAATAACGAGAATTTACACTTAATAAAAATATTTAGAAACAAGATATCTTACCAAAGTAAAATAGTTAAAGCTATATAAGATAAAGACTAGTAATTTATACCTACTAAAGCTGGGATAAGTTGCAATATTAGAAAAATGTTACCTTTTTAAATTTTCTATGGGATTAAGTTTATTTGTAGAAATATATCACTATTGTATAGTGTATTTGTCTGAGCAACAAAATATTATGATTTTTAAAATGTTGCCAAAGCCAGAAATGTTACATAGTTACAGTTTTAAAGGCCCCGCTTAACATTATTGGAATGTTTGCAACCGATCCCAGAGAAAAAAAAGAAAATGTGCAGTGTAGCATACTAAAAAAGTAACTTGGCAATTATGTCAATTATTATAAAGCAGGTATGTAAAAAACAATTTCAAATTTGTAATAATTTAAACTGCATCATATTTTGTTTAAGACGTAAAATTATTTGCACACACAGATAGACAAACAGACTATAAGTTAGATATCTAATTTTGCCATGACAAAATTTTAAAAATTCTAAAATGTAGTTTACTCAGAGCAGTTATCCTTTTTTTTTTCTAGTCAAGATATAAGCATGAGTTTTGTGTATGATTAAAAAGTGGTTTGGGGTTGATTTTATCTATATTTTAAACACTTCCACCCTAATTAAAAATATATTAGTTGAAGACTGAAGGGAATGTTCATTTTATTATGTTTAAAAAAAAATCTTAGAGAACATAATGATATCGCAGAAATTAAGGGTCAGGGAAAAAAATCCTTTGTTTTTGGACATAAACACAAGGTTTAGCGAAGATCAGTTTCATTAAGCTGTTTTTTAATCCTAAGCAGCACAGTTGTATACCACTGATCTAAACGAGAGATAGAATCATAATCTTTAACTGAATCAGTAAAGCCATCAATATTCTGCTCTTCAAGGTGTTCTATTAATGTATTGACAAGCTTATATTCTCTAGAATCTTGGAAAGCAGGATACATTTGAATATAACGCTCCATAGCATGCTGAGCATTAAGCATGTCTACACAAAGGTGGCACAGGGCTGCCCTAAATAAGTACTCCTTAGCACTATATTTTGTTAATGAGTTTTCCAAAGAAGTGTTTGCAACTTCTTCATAAATTTGAATGGCTTTAGGATAGTTCTCCAGTTGGGCAGCATACTGGGCTACCTTAAGTAGACATTTGTTAGCAGAAGAGTTACTTTCTTCACCTTTAAAATAGTCGGCAGCTTGCTCATAGTGTTGGACTGCCTTTTCAAGATCTATGGCATCACTCTCATACATCTCGGCAATAGTTTGGTGATGTTTTGCAACCATAGTAAATCGTCCCATGTCTGTGTAAATTTCAATAGCCTGCAATAAAGAAAAACAGTATGAAAAAGCCAATATATAAATATTTAAATGGAAAGCACTCCATAAGGGTGTTTATTATGATTCACACTGAATTTTATCTGTAATTATTACACTGTGTTAAAACCATGTATATCATAGAGTAACCTATGTTCAATTAAATTTCAATTTTTTTTATTGTTTATGAAAAACTGCAACTCATTCTTATAACTTATCTTCATCAAAATATCCCCTACCAATTTGGTAAAAGTTGCCTTATTTATCAAAATTAATTTTAAATGTCAAGTAGTAGAAGTAGTAGAGAAGGGCAGCTTAAATGGCAAAGTAAGAGTTGTCGAAAAGCATAAAATAAATTGTTTTACCTTCAGTAGACAATTAACAGCTTCATTGACATCAGACTTTTTGTAGCAATTGGCTGCATCCACATAGTTGGAAGCTGCATCATGGCGAGCACCACTTTTGCTGTGAAGATTAGCTGCTTCACTAAATGCACTGCCTAAACATAAAAAGAAATGTTAAAAATAAATTTTAATAAAAATTTGGACCCTTAAAAACTCATTTAGCCATCCAATATTTATACCTACAGATCATTCCTGTCAACCTAAGTATGCATTGTCATGAAGGTAAGTAATTTGAAAAATATGACAACAGGTCAAACCATATCAAGTTAACCAGGCAATAGTTTTGACCATCTCTGATTTTGATGATTTTTGGTACACTTATTTGTCTTATCAAAAAACTCAAAAATCCAAAAAATAAAATTTTTTGGATAAGCGGTTTTTGTTTTATAGATTTTTGAAAATCAAGAAATTGACCAATATGTCCTTGACAGACACTTACAAAAATAGTAATATCTCCAAAACTATTGATCCTATAGAAGCGAGTGATAGCTCATTTTGAAGGGTTTTTAAAGACCTTTTTAAAGATGTGTACAACAATATAGTTTGTTTATTTTTTTTTTCTTAATGAAGAAAATTTTTTTTTTTTAAATCTCAAAAATACATTTTTAAATTTTTTTCAAAAAAATATATTTTTTTTTTCAATGTTTTTTTAACATTTTTGGAAAATTTTAAGATGGAGAAATAATGGAGTCATACTTAAAAAAATAATAAGATATTTAATACAGGGCTAATTTACCTAATATGGGTATAACAAAAAAATGAAAAGTAAGAATAATAGAAAATTTACAATAAAAAATATTTAGGTTGCTAATTTTTTTTGTAAAATCTTTGAGGAATCTGTCATTTCTTCTGCAGTTAGCGTATATGTCCTACCAGTGGCAGTATTTGGGTTGACCCATCTTAAAAGAGAATTTTGATCTATGACCAATATATCAGCTTTTGGCTTTGGAAAGTAAAAAGACGGAGAGGGACCATGAGGATGTAAAAAACTAACTTTTAATTCCCCGCTTTCTATATTTTTGCCAATGATACATCCCATCCACCAAAGACAGTCATAGTTTATGGTTACAAAACCGGAGTCGATGTTTTCAATTTCTGTGTTTGACAAACCACAGGTTGCAAAAAGACATTGAATATTTTCCTCTTTACTTAGTGAAAATGGTTTTGTAATAATTTTTTCATTACTGAGGGGGATAATCGAGTGCAATTTTTGAGTCCCAGGTATCAATTGTGCTTCTAGGTATCTTTTTTCCAAAAACTTTTCATGTTGCTGGTAGTCATTTCATGAACAATATTTAAATGTTATACCAGGGATGTTTTCTGTTGCAAATTTAAAAAGATCTTCGGGGGTCATAATCTGTTCATTATATGGTCTCTACAGACTTGCTTTAGCAGCCAACCTTTTTACGGTGCCTCCCAGTCCATCGCATGCACTCTTCCCGTGGGAGGTGGCAAAAAATTCCATTCTGCTTTAATTTTAAATTCCTCGAGATGGTACTCAATATTAACAAAATTTTTTTTATTTTTATACTGTGCGGCACAGCCGTCTAAATAGATAATTTCGTCTAAATTATCAATTTGCCTCTTTAGTTCAGGCATAAGGTGGCTTAAAAAAAGATGAAATGCCACAGTGTTGTGTACCAAACAGTCTAAAATAAATATATAATTTAAATGACCCAGTTTTCCCTCATGAGTTTTGTAATATATTACAAAAGGATGTAGGGTTGCCTGGCTATTTGTCCAGTGATAGAACTGCACTTCATCATGCAAAATAAATGAATAATTTTCAGCGAAGTCGCATGTGATTAGTGCTTCCCCCTTTTTTAAATTGTCTTTTACCTCATTGTAGTATTCTTTTTGCATGTGAGTGTAAAAAGAATGAGATTTTAATTTAATCAAGTCCTTTGAAAATTCTTCAATGAAGTCCTCTGCTGGTTTAATTAAACATTTTGCAGGAATTAACATGTTTAAATGTATAATAGGTGGGTGAAAAGATCTTGGGTGGAGGGGAGGACAATTGAAGAAATACTCAAAATTTTGCAGGAATAAACAAGTTTGGAAGAACCTTTTATGTATCTTATTTACAAGACTGGGAGCAATTGACAAGTTTTTAGATATAAAGAGTAAATATATAGGTATTTATCAAAAAATGTAGGGTTTTTTCCTGCAAGGTTTTTTATATTATTTTAAAAAAATAGAACCAATAACTTCTCCATCCTGAAATTTTCCAAAAATATTAAAAAAATTTAAAAAAAAATAAAAACAAAAAATTAAATGGTGATACACATCGTTAAAAAGGTCTTTAAAAAACCTTCAAAATAAGCTATAACTCGCTTATATAGGACCAATATTTTTTGAGATATTGCTATTTTTGTAAGTGCCTGTCAAGGGCATATTGGTCAATTTCTTTATTTTCAAAAATCAATAAAACAAAAACTGCTTATCCAAGTTTTTGGATCAGAAGAATAAGTGTACCAAAAATCATCAAAATCGGAGATGGTCAAAACAAAAAGTGCCTTTTTTTTGGTTGATTTGATATGGTTTGACCCCAACCTGAAATAAAAAACAGCTGCAGCTCTGTGAAATCAAAGAAACAGTTTTGTTAGCTTAAGTATTGTTCATACAAACAATACATATTCTTAGTCTTTGGTTTAGTTTTTGTTATAGTCTTAATCATAAAAAAGTTAAAACCACTGTTTCTTATGAAAGTGTTCATGCAATGCTTTTGATTATGCTGTCATAGGTTTAGTCACAGTCCTAAGGAAAAGTTGGCAACTTTCAACTTTTATAATTAAAATTATGACTATTACCATAACAAATATAAATGTGCATGTGCAAATCTAAATTTTAAGTATGGTGCTCAACTATGTTGACAGGAATGAAATCAATAATTTCAAAAATTTTATACAGGCAAATTAAAAGCAAAAAACAGGTTGATAAATATTTTGAAGGTTTCAAAATAAAAAAGTTGATTCTATTAAACTTTATTTGGTAATTATGCAGTATAGGGTTTTCTGCCATTTTTTATTTTTTATGAAAAATTCTTTATAGGGGCACCTACTAGGGTCCCTAGGACCCCAAATCCGCCTGCACCGGTTGGTTTTTTAAAAAAAATTTTTTACTAAAACAACCCAATCCAACACAGTCCAACCCAACGTAATCTAACCAAACCCAAAACAATCAAAAAAACACATTACAACCCCCCCAGGCACCCTTTTTTCTCTTAAAGAAAAAAAAAATTGGGGGCGAATTTGGGGTCCTAGGGACCTTAGTAGGTGCCCTCATAAAATTTTTGATTTTTTATGAAAAATTCTTTATGGGGGCACCTACTACGGTGCCTAGGACCCCAAATCTGCCTGCGTCGGTTGGTTTTTTTTTTAATTTTTTTTGTTTTTTTTAAATTTTTTTTTCACTAAAACAATCCAATCTAACACAGTCCAACTCAACCCAAAGCCATCAAAAAAACACATTACAACCCCCCCCCCCCCCGGGCACGCTTTTTTCCCATACAAAAAAAAAATTCGGGCGCAGGCAGATTTGGGGTCCTAGGGACCCTAGTAGGTGCCCCTATAAAGAATTTCTCATAAAAAATGGCAGAGAACCGTAGGTAATTATGCAGTATACGGTTTTCTGCCATTTTTTATTTTTTTTGAAAAATTCTTTATGGGGGCACCTTCTAGGGTCCCTAGGACCCCAAATCCGCCTGCGCCCGATTTTTTTTTTTTTTTTTAAAGAGAAAAAAGGGTGCCCAGGGGGGGTTGTAAAGTGTTTTTTTAATTGTTTTGGGTTGGTTTGGATTAGGTTGGGTTGGACTGTGTTGGTTTGGTTTGTTTTCGTGAAAAAAAATTAAAAAAAAACAAAAAAAATCAAAAAAAAAACCAACTGGCGCAAACGGACTTGGGGTCCTAGGGACCCTAGAAGGTGCCCCCATAAAGAATTTTTCCAAAAAAATCAAAAATGGCAGAAAACCACGAACCGTATACTGCATAATTACCAGAATTTTCATAAAAGATCAAAAATGACAGAAAACCCTATACTGCATAATTACCCCTTATTTTCTTTAAAAAAAAACTACAGAAAATAAAAGTAAATAAAACAAAACATCAAAAAAGTGAGGTTAAATGCATTTGCTTAGTGATTGTTATGACTATAACAAAACCAAATACTAATCAAGTGACTAAACCTATGCCTTGTATGAACGATCCTTCACTTCAGATAGTAAAACCTTGGGTTAAACAAAAAAATATGCAAGAGACCAACCTGCCTGTGACCAGCACT
This sequence comes from Oxystoma pomonae, assembly GCA_963921995.1. Lineage (NCBI taxonomy): Eukaryota > Metazoa > Arthropoda > Insecta > Coleoptera > Brentidae > Oxystoma > Oxystoma pomonae. Next base: position 113,459,832 of record OY998166.1, on the reverse strand, counting down.
TGGACATTTTGTACAAATTGGCGGCCCGCTGGTAGCACTCCACGGCATCCTCTACCCTATTGGAGCCCCCAAAAAGATTGCTCAAGAAGCCTTTGCTGCTCAATTTCTTTTCAGCTTCCGCTATCAGCTGTTGAGCCTTTTGCTCATTTGAGGACATGTTTCTCTACTTATTTAAACTCACGTCTTTACTATTTAGTTGCAAAATTGGCAAAATCTTTAAGATTTTTGGCAGAATTTAACAAAAAAAGACAACAAAGCAGTTTTTGATGTTCTATCGATTTTCGAACAAAAAGTTTGGTTAGGGCAACAGGGAACAGAGAGAGATAGGTCTTCAATATAAAGGGGGTAGTGTTCTACATCCGTGAGTGAGATAGAAGATAATAATGCCTTTTCTATTTTCATTAGCCACAGTCCTCACCAATAATTTTTATCTATGCTAAAACGTCAAAAAATGTCAACAAACGCATAAAAAAGTCGTTTAAATTTTGATTTTAGTTTTTAGTTTAAATTTTGAATGATTTAATAGGATATTTTGTGCAATATTATTTGTATACAAGCTAAAGAATTATTTAATTTTGAATTTGAACTCTTTAAATCCATTTTTATCACGTTTTTTATGTTTTTATGTTAAGTTTGCACTTTTTATATACTACTATAATTTTTTACCTTTATTTTAAAATAATCGCATTGCTAATGGACCGGCCAAATTTTCCAAGATGTTTCCACAAGTGCTTAATGGTTAGTTTTTCCTTTTATGAGGTTTTGTTATGGCCACTGTTTCCACAGGTAATGCTAACAGGATGATAATATGGTGCCAACAGGCTAGGTCCAGATTGAAAATGCATGGTTGGTTGGTTGCTGTTGTTTAATATTTAGTATGTTTTCACATTGTACTCAATACTTCTCTTTATGTTCATGTTCTGACAAAGAGTGTGATATATGAAAGAACAAGATGCTTGATTTTTGATACATAGGCATTGAGTATGATATGAAAACATACTAATTAATTAATTCTATCAAATGGCACCAATTTGTAAATGTTTTTAATTTATAACAGAGCCTCAAGTTTAGCCTTTTAATGTTAGCCTCTGCTGCTTGGAGAAAACCAAAGTTTACCTGGAGCTGGTAGTGTCTGGTGGTAGCAGTGTATGTTTTTTATATTTTTTCCTAAAATATAAAGAGACAGGGTGCTTAAATTAATATTAATTATTTATTAAAATATTAAACAGTGGGCTAATTATGCCTTCTCTAATATATTGTACTCTGTCTGTCTTCATCTACTAGAACGCATATATACTCCTAAAAAATTTAAGCCCTTGATTCTTATTTTAGCTTGGTTTGAAAAATCCTTGTTAAAATCAAACTTAAATTAATATTGCAGTTCAAGTCCATTGTTAGATCTCTGTAACAATGTCCATAAATGTTACTGTCACTGGCAACCCAGTAAGCATAAAGAGAGGCAAAATGGTAACCAGCAATCCCTTTGATGAAAAACAGGAGTATGAGAAACGAAGACTCATGAGATTGGAACAAGTTAGACAGCAGTCAAAAGAGTTTGCCCAGGATGTTAGAAATAAAGTTCGCAAGGAGAAAAATAAACATTTGGGTATGAATGGCTCTTAAAATAAATCACCAAAAACTATTAGTTTTTGTAATCCCTATTTTCTTTTTATAAATACATTGTAAGTCACCATAATATCCACTTTCTGTTAATTCACTTAGTATTGTATTTCAGCTACCAATAATTTTTAGAGTTTTTTTAAAATTATGTACTTTTTTTATATTATTTTAAATCTGTTTTGTTTCTAATTTATAATATGTTACCTTTGCCTTGAAAATTGGAAAAACTGACAAAAACGCTGTCCTAAAAATAATGGATTGAACAAAGAACCACCTTAACTATGTTTAATTGTCTAACATGTACATTGTACAACTAGGAACCATACCAGATAAATCGAAGGAATTACATAATTTTGGGAACAAGGAAGAAAGGGATCATTCTAAACTAAACATACTTACTGGGTGTTGCATCTAATATAAAAAAGTTAATGTCAAAATTTTTAATTTTTAAGAAAGTTCATGCAACTTCTGTATGAATAGAACTTTTTTCCGGCTTTATTAATAAGGAAAATAAAGGAGGACTGGAAAATATATTTTTGAAATAATAAAGGTAAAGTCTGCACTTTATGAAACAATCTGGTTTTATTGGTTTTGTAATGAATACATTCTTATAAAGAGCAAGTAATTACCTGCAGTAAAAATAAACTAGTATTGGATTAGAGAATCATCTCTCACAAGTCCATGACTAAAATAGTTTATAGGAACTTGGTTCTGTGACAATATTTGATGATTTCATTGATTTTTAGCTGAAGCTGAAAAAGAAGGAGAAAGAAAACTAAAAAGTTGGCAAAACCGCAGACTTTTAGATCTCCAAACCCAATATAGAGATGCCCTTGATGAAATCGGAATGGGTCATAAAGCAGCAGAAGCATTTGAGGATGAAAATGACATTTTGGAGCAAGAAAAACAACAAAACAATTTGAATGCACAGGCAAGAGGAAAGGTAGCAGCAGCTAAGTCACAAATAGAAAAAAACCAGTCCAACTACAGAAAAGCTTTGCCGATACAGCAAAAAAAACTAGTTAAAGATATAGAGAACACTCGTGCGGCCATGGTTTCTAGTATTGCAAAACATAAAAATAAAAAAACTTGTTGTAAGAAGAGGAAAAAATTAAAACCCACTGATATAAACATAACCATACCAAATAAAAGCCCTTCTGAGTCAACAGAGTCTTCAGAGATTGCCAAAAGTTCTCCAATGGAGGAAGATAGAAGTTCTGAATGTTGGGAGGACTGCCCTTGCTCAGAGAGTTCAAGTGAGGAAGGCACCTCCAATGATGATTCACATTTAGCAAAGGAAAATGTTGCCTCTGCCATTTCAGGAGGTAAGAAAAACCTTTTAAAATTACACAAAATTTATAAATTTTCTCATAAATTTTTGAATATAAACATTATTAACAAACAGGTGTTTAAAAATTAAAGGTTGTTTTTGATAAAAAAGTTTTAATGCACATTAAAAAAAATTTAATCATATTACCTATATTAGTCCCCTATTTGTCATTGTAACCGTATTGTTACGTACTACATATATATCTCCTTTGCTTATAATCCTGTTTAAGTTTATTTCAGATTAGAATTAGCTAGCAGCAGTGGGGGGCGGGGTTAGGAGAAGAACAATGATAGAAAAAGGGAAACAGCAAAAGCCTGTCTTGGACCAAAATAGCAAAATGTTACTTATTTTATTATACTAATTAATGATCTGTCTTGCAAAAGGCTCAGTTAGCTCTGGTTTTATAGTCTTGTGGTTTGTGAAAAACCACTTGAACTTAAAATGTTGGAAAAAGATTCAAAACTCGTCAAACATCATGAGTTTTGCATGAGCACTGTCATCCATTTTTAGGAGTTTTTAAAATAATTTATGATAAGAGTCGATAAGATTTCAGCAGTATTTTAAAGGCTCTGCTTCCACTGGTTTTGTTAATTTTTGAGCAGATTTTAACAAATATTTAAATCAAAGTTAATTTTAAATTTTACAAGGTTTTATGCACGATGAGAATAAACATGTTTTCAGGTTTTTAAAAGACTCACCCTCCATCAGATTTCACAAGATTACATGAGAAAATCCACATGTTTTTAGCAGTTTTGAGCAGATTTTAAGAAAAACAAGTTGATAAGGTTTCAATGGTTTTGGCAACTTTATATGTTTTAGAAGTTTATAAGTTTTTAAAACACTTACCCTCCACCAAATTTCACAAGATTACATGAGAAAATCCACATGTTTTTAGCAGTTTTGAGCAGATTTTAAGAAAAACAATGTAATGAGGTTTCAATAGTTTTGGCAAGTTTATATGTTTTAGCAGTTTTGAGCAGATTTTAACAGAAATTAAAAAGTGAATAAGATTTCACAAGGTTTCATGAGATTGTTCATGTTTTCAGCAGTTTTTAAAAGACCCACACTCCATCAGATTTCACAAGATTATATAATACAATATTTTGATAACATTATCTCTTTCTATTCCTTCTTTTATATCTTGTCAAATCTCTTAAAATGTCTTGCTAGTCAAATGTTCTTAAATCTATGATATGATTTGTTTAATTTACTTTTATATAGGTACTCATAAAATCTTTTTTATTATCATTGAAAAACTAAAGGGTTTTAGAAAAGGTCAGCAATAAAATATCCAAATTTATAATGCGCTGCACTTGTACGACCTCATGGAATATACCCTTGATTTTAATGATGATTCCACGGATTCAAACAGTAACATATAGTGAAGGGGCATGTGTAAGTTGGTGGGGTTTTGAATGAAGGAGTTTTGTGACTATGTGGGATTCATAGCACTTTAGTCACATAATCAAGTGTTACCGGGTGTTTTGTTCGCATCCGTGTAGAAGGGGGTTGATATGACGTCGTCTTTTAAGATGGCAGCCAAAAATCATAAAAAATACAACTTTGCAAGCGGGGCATGATTATACTCGATTCCATGTAATAATTAAATGACCTTGAAAATCGCAAAAAACAAGATTTTTTCCATTTTCTCTCTCTCTCAAAAAATCTCAATAATTCGACGTGTTGTCAGACTAACTTCAAATGTACCTCAAATTATTAGGCATATATGCGAAATTCGATCCTTAGAGTTTGATGCAGTTTAAAGCTTCATGACCGTGAAAAATAATCCAGTAAAATTAACATATTGCAAAAATAGCATACTATAAATAGCGCTATTCATCTACTATTAATGGGAAGAGGACCAAATTTGGTAAGAAAGATAAGATAGTCAAGTCCAACAATATTGTTAAAAAGAAATTGGTTCAGCTATGACGCGTTTTAATATGGCGGCTGACATATCAAAATGGCGACCTATAATCACATTTTATTTTATCCAATTTCGTAAAAAAGCAAAAATGACAAGGTGGCCATATATTCTTGTTGACTTATCGCCGCTTATTATGAAAAAAAAGTTTAGTTGATGCCTGACCTTGATTGACCTTGAAAATACCATGTACAAGTGAAAAACCAGCTTTTTGTTGTAATTTTTCCAATGTACCACTACGGAAAAACTTGTTCCGGAAATGAAATTAACATCTTAGCCTTAACCAAAAACTTCATTTTGAACCTCCCTGCCATTTTTTTTTGATCTGGCGTACAAGATGTTTATGCTATACCCCGGTAAAAATGAGCTATATGCCTGTCGTTTTTATTAATTTTAGGAACTTTCTACACTGATGCGAGCAAAACACCCGGTGGCACACGAATGTGTGACTAAATAGATGTAAACTCATCCTTGAATTTTATTATGAATATTAATAAACAAGTAGTTTTTTGGAAACATCATCCTGGTTCAGTATATGATAATGTACATCTAACTCTCTTATAGGTAATTTAAGTGACTTTGTTGGCTAGACAATTAAGTAGAACGTAAAATTCACAGTTCCGAAACTTAATAAAAACGACATATAGGTCATTTTTACCGGAGTATAGCATAGACACCTTGAACTCCAGATCAAAAAAAAACAATGATAGGGAGGTTTAAAATGTGTTAAGTTAAGGCTAAGATGTTAATTTCATCTCCGGCACTTAAAGTTTTTGGGTAGTGGTTATTTGGAAAAAACACTACAAAAACCTGGTTTTTTACTTGTACATCAACTATTTTTTTTTCATAGTAAGCGGCGATAAGTCAACTGGTGGCCACTTTGTCATTTTTGCTTTTTTACGAAATTGGATAAAATAAAATGTGGTTATAGGTCGCCATTTTGATATATCAGCCGCCATATTGAAACGCATCATAGCTGAACCAAATTTTTTTAAAAATGTTACTGCACTTTCCTTCTTATCTTTCCTACCAAATTTGGTCCTCTTCGTATTAATAGTTGATTAACAACGCTGTTTTGTATGATATTTTTGCAATATTTTAATTTTAGTGGGGCATTTTTCAAGGTCATAAAACTTCAAACTGTATTAAACTCGAAGTGTCGAATTTGGCATATATGCCTAATAGTTTAAGGTACATTTGAAGTTAGTGTGACAAAACGTCGAACTATGAAAATATTTTGAAGAGAAAATGGCAAAAATCTTGTTTTGTTCGATTTTAAAGGTCATTTAAGGTCGGATGATGATGATGTGAAAGTTGTATTTTTTATGATTTTTGGCCGCCATCTTAAAATATTCTATTCTACACGGATGCAAACAAAACACCCGGTAACACTTGATTGTGTGACTAAAGAGCTATCAATCGCACATAGTCAAAAAACTCCTTCATTCAAAATCCCACGGGATAGAAATTATCGACATATGCCCCTACACTAGTATGAGAAAGGGCTGCTGGTTCATCAAGCTCGCAAGCCTCTAGTTTTGTCCGTGAACTTTTCAGTAAACAGCCTCCTAAAATAAGCCAAAGTAAATTAAGTGACCTTATAAGAGATTTGGAATCGCCCAACAAAAAAGCCGAAGTCTTACCCTACTTTCAAAAGGCAGGCTAAGAAACGCAAAATAACTGTCCAAACTCTAAATTCCATAATAAAAGAGTGCTATTTAATTGCTTCTGTTAAATTAAAAATATATGTATTTTTTATAATCCTATAAAAGCGTTGAAACTGGTCAGGGAAACCTGAAAAACCTGAAAAAGTCAGGGAATTTAAAAAGTGACCTGGAAAAGTCAGAGAATGGATATCAAGTCATGTAAATCAGGAAATTTTTACAGTTTGGTTTTATCTTTCATGCTTTTCTCACTCTGTTCCTCATATAATGCCAAAAACACAGTATTGTTTCTGTTGTTCTTCGATGTTTATTTTTGTTTTTATAGATTTTGCAAAACACGTGAAAAATATCAAAACTTCTAAAAAAATTCCTACTGCTATATTGCAAAAAAATTTTACCTACGATGCGATAACATCATTGAAACGTGTCAAAAATAACTTTTTTAGCATACTTTTCTTGAAATTTTTACCTGCAGTGCTTTTATGACATCATTTTGGCAAGAAATCCAGAATTGACACTAGTTCCCACCCCAGCACTTTTTTTCAATATGTAAAATAGTATTTATAGGTCCACAAGCTTGCTCACCTTTTCTTTAAAACGTTTTCAGAACGTAAACATTGAAATAAAAATTGTTTTGCTTATTGGAACTTGTAAAATAACCTGGATTTTTTTTATTTTTGCTCAGGAAAAACCTGGAAAAGTCAGGGAATTCAAAAATTGAAAGTCAGTTTCAACTCTCCCTGGTAAAAAAACCGCATAGGATCTCATGAAAGTTAGTAAGATTTTATGCTGTTTTATCGAGTTTTATAAGATTCTACGAGCCAGGCTGTTTTGCTCGTACAAACTGATAAAAAAAAATCTGTACTTACCCAACTAGCAATTTGTCGACGACTCAACGTTGTGCACCGCGTGCCAACGTTGCGTCGCAACGTTTACTTTTACTCAAACACCGCCCACTTTTGCACCAATTTGGTGGATGATTTTTTGGTTGAGTCAACGTCCCGATCGCGACTACAGTTGAAGTAATAGTTCAATGGGTTTTGGAGTACAATTATTTGTTCAAAATATTGTTCATTACGTAAAATGATAATTAACACCATAATATTATTAAAATAAAATGATATTCTATGTCATATATCATGTTTTGCATCATCAAAACATGCGAACCAATGCCAAAATATATAAACAGACGGTAATTTACTGTCAAATTTGCAGGTCGTAGCTTTAAAAAACAAGCGCGCCCTCGATTAAGATGATTTTATGAAACTAAAAAAAAAATCATGACTTAAAACTCGCTTAAAAAACCTCTGAAGGTGTTGCTTAGGATTCCTAAGAACAAAATACAAATTTTTAAACGCAAAAAGATCGTAGTTTATTGTAGAAAAAGGTAAAAAAAAAAATTTATGTTTGTTTACATATTAGCATACAGTGGTTTTTACAATCAATCATGGCGGCACTTATTAGTTTCTATGACAACCAAAGGAGTCCCGTATCTCGACCGCTGTAACTACTTAACTTTGTTTTGAACTGATCCCCTAACTTAAAAGACGCGAACACGCCTCAATTTTTACCCAATCGAAATTGCTCCACAGTTTGGCTTTCTGCTGCTCACTTAATTTCCGTCCTTGTTGTTTACACAGGACCTTCCTTTTTCTTTTCCGCCACACAGAAGATGACACATTTTGATCTGGTATATCAGCTAAATGCTAGGCTAAAGTCTTCTGCGACTATAAAATATCGAAGAATATTTATACAATTTGTTCCTTTTCATAGCGCAAAATGTTGAAACAAAACTAATAGAAACTCTACAAAACACTTTTGACGTTTGTATGACAGACAGCAGTGCTCCAAAATTGGTTTGTTGCAAACGTAACAGAAAACTTGGTTAGATGAAAACAGGCGTGCCCGCGTCTCCAACAAACGGGCCAGAAAACGTGGGGCAAATTGAGCAATTTTCGGTTTAGCACACACCGATTTGCAGTCGGCGCCTTCACAACTAAGGAATTACTGTTAGTAAAATAGACGGTCATAAATAGTTGTGATGGTGACTGAAGTTGAGATAAACGTTTAGTATTTCGTATAATAGTCGAAGTTGTCGACGGTCGCCATGATAACTATTCTTTATCCGTAAAACAACGTTTAAAATTAGTGCAACTCTAATTTTTACAACTTGCACAACTAAAAATTGCTAGTTGGGTAATGAGATTTGGTTTGGTTCTTACAAGTTTGTTTCACATACCGCATAGAAAACATATCAAACCTGATAAAACATGATAAAATCTCAAACTTTTCTAAGAGATTTGACGCAGTTTTTTTGGCAGGGCTGTATAAGATTTGTAACACATAATATAGTTTTTTTTTTCGTTACTTGGGTGTAGTTAAACCCCCAAAAAATAGTTTTTGTGAATGAAACAATCAAAGTTGTAATTCTGTTCCGTAGTGTTATTAACAAAAGACAAAAAATTTAACAGCACCAAAAACCTGTAAAACCAGGGAAGAGTCAGAAGATTAATTTTGTTTTGAAGAAAAAAGTAAATATAAACTTGACTTTTAAAAGTGGGTGAAAATTTTAGAACAAAATCAAGAGAACTGCCCAAGTAGCAATTTAACGGCGTAGCGACGTTGTTAAATGCGACCCGACGTTATGATGCGACGTCGTTTTAGCCAACATGCCGAGCCGGATTTACACCAAAATGGTGGATGATGGTTGTGCATTGACTGGAGTCGGAATAGTAATCGTTCTTGTTACGTCGTAAAATACGACCCAAAATGACTACACTAGCGCCCTCTTTGTTATTGATTTTTTGGTGGTGTTTCAGTACCCAAAATGTTACCTATCTCAAACTTTGGGATTTTCGGTTATTAAAATGAACTTATTTTTATATATTTGATAATTACTGTTTATTAAATAGTATTTATATGGCCACTATGAGGGCAAAATTTAAAACCACAATTAGGTTTACTGACAAATATGCTTAGAAAAGGAATGAAAAAACACGCGCGCCCTCGATTTGTTTGTGTTTAAACGACAAATATGGCTTTTTTTTAATGTAAAAAAATGGATGCTACTAAAGCCCCCTTTTAAGGATTCCATGGTCAAATACCTATCTCGCCCGGAACATAAAACGTCTCCAAAATGCCATTCAATGGTGTTTGTAGTATTTTTTGCCATGTTTAGTAAATATAAACAATGGCGGCCACTTCGAACATAAACGACAGCATCCAAAATGGCGAATATTATGAGAATCCCAAAAAAGTCGTCAAACATTCTCAAATAAACCACTTGCCACGACCATTGGTTAATACTATCAACCCAACATGAGACTGAAAACGCTCCAACAATTCCGGCGATGACAGTTGACAGTTCCCATAACCTAATTCTATTTTTCTAAATAAATGGTCAGAGAACTGTGAAATAAAATTTAGTTTTTTCAAATATGGCAGGACACTTCAAAGATCCTACTTCTTGGAAGCAAAAGCAAAAAGTATTTTTAGTGAGCGGCAAGAAGTGAAGTTGTGGATCAGACATTACTGTTTAAAGAGCACCAGTCTTTCTCTTTCGCCCATATACTTGTAGGATTTTTACTATGTTTTCATGGATATTGAATTCGTTTTCAATATGTTTTGAAAACTTTTTTTTCATGAGTTTTCATGACAGGTTTTCAAATCGATTTTGAATCGATTTGAAAACGGTTTTCTACTTTTGATATTTGGCAGCTGAAATATGTCATAGTTGTCACATATTCATTTTTGAGTTTTGGTACTTTTTTTTTAAATGTATTTTATTCAAAAGATTGATGTTGGCTATTGCCACACATTTTTTTAAATTTTAATTACTACTCTGTTTGCAAGTGGAACTGAAGAAAGAAATGCTGGACTGACATATGTACATAGCACATACACTTTCGAGCCAAATATTTCTTTTATTTTCCATAATTAATTTTTTTAAAGTCTTTAAAAAACAAATCTCTAGTTATTTAAGTAAGGTTATGTTATTAATCTTCTTTTTTCTATACACTCCACCAAATTTTAGAATGCCAGCTCCACAGTTTCACTTCTATTTCTCTCTCTCTCAAAAAGAGTGAGAGCAATAAAATATAATTTGCCGGCTGTCTCGTAATCCGACACAATACGCATGTGTAAACTCAATCCCCGTTTTCATGGAAAATCGGTATTTCGATCTCAATACGATCTTGATCCAACCCTAAAAATTTTCAGGGTCGGATCTAGATTGAAATCGATTTGAATACTGGAAAAACAGGCGTTTTCATGGACGGTATCGGATTGAAATCGTTTTCAGAACGAACTCAATTCCCATGAAAAAGTAGCAAATGTCATCTCTCTTTCAGGACCCTAATTCTTGAGCAGGGAACTTCATAGATTTATGTTGAATGATCCCACGTCGAACGCATTTCGTATTCTTGAGCGGTGATCGCTCATTCCATTCTATCAAAAATTGGGTGTTCCCGCTCCCCGACTCTAAAGCCAGGAATCGTTCCCTTTTTTCAGACAAGCATGCGCGTAAAATGTATAATTTTCAATCTAGAATTTTAAAGACGTTTCAAGGAAAATCATTTTTTTTTTTTTTTTTGAAAGATGGGATCATTCCCCAGGATTGATCCCTTTTCTTGAGTGATTATTTAAAATCTAGAGAGAGATAGGGCGATCTGCGGTACATAAGTGCGGCAGAGAAGGACAATATATTGTCATTAGTTCCTTTGGAAACTTTTCTTCACAAGAAAAGGGCACTTAAGTTCGTCAAAACTCCGGGCGGAAAACGTCGCAAGACCGGCCAGAAACGTCGCCAGTTCACGTAATGTGAAAGTTGTTTAGACGTTGATACGTCGGCAGAACGTAATTAGTGGCTCATAGAAACGTCCACACGATGTCACTGGTTTACTAGAAAATGCACCAACGCGTGACAGGTCGGCTAAACGTTGGGTAGACGGTAACAATGTTACTGCAGTATTATCTAACGTTAAAGCAACGGAATTTTGTCGGAATATGTAAGACCGTCTGTATACACCTAAATTAACGTCCATTTAGGTGAAGTATGTGGTCATTGGTCAGAAAATTGTTGCTTGGGTGTGTATTCACTTCTAAGTAAAATCAGTTAAAATTTTCATTTTTTAGTGTCAATTACTTCTTCTTCAAATCTATTGCAATGTATATTAGTATAATACATAACGAGAGAAGAAAGTGACATTTTTCACACGAGCGTGAATGTAGTGAGCGAGGCGCTAGCCGAGTGAAACAACACGCGAGTGTAAAAAAGTTACTTTCTGTCGAGTTGTGTACGCTATTTTTCCTACGACCACTTTAGGATTTAATTCGTATTTTTTATTATCATTAAATTTTTTTCGTTTTCATATTCATAGCTGAAATTTTTCCCTCAAATCTCATCCAGACCGGAGAAGTTTTTATCATGTTTTTATAAGTTCTATAAGATTAAGTGAGAAGGCCAATATTTTTTCTATAATATTTTATAAATCTTCTAGAAGCAAATAAGATTATATAGGAAATATATAATATTTTATCAGCTTGTAGTTTTAGGATAATTTATAAGATTGGATAAGACTAGTTACTTTTATGAGAATCAGGGATGTTTTATAAGACAAAAGTCTAGGACATTTTATCAGTTTGTATAAGGGTGAAAGCTTGGAGACGATTTTATGAACGCACAAACATTTTTGAAGGAGATTTGATGGATGGGGTATTGAGGATTTTTGAGGAGATTCTATCAGTATCGTGATTATTGGAATGATTTTGGAGAAGTTTCTATGGGTTCTTGTGGGATAGGTTTCTAGAATATTTGATGATATTCTATCAGTTTTGTAATTTCAGAAGATCTTATAAGCGCAATGATTTTGGAAAAAATTTTATCTGTTCTTGTTGGATAAGTTTCTGGGATATTTTTTATGAGTTCTTGTGGGATCGGTTTCTAGAATATTTGATAATATTCTATTAGTACCGCGATTCTATGAGCTCCTATAAGCAATGATTTTGGAGAAGTTTCTATGGGTTCTTGTGATTTTAGAAAATCCTATGGGGGAGGAGATTTTATCGGGTTTTGGGTAGAAGTAGGATCTTCTAAAATCACCATAAGGATAAAAGCTCCTCAAATTTTTAGACTTGATAAAATCTTCTAGGATCTCATCGAAATCTGTTCCAAAACCCGATAAAATCTCCTCCCCCATAGGATCTTCTAAAATCAACATAACGATAAAACCTCCTCAAATCTTCTAGAAACCAATCCCATAAAACTCATATAATCTCCTCCAAAATCATAGACCCATAGACCTAATAAAATATCCTAGGATCTCATCGAAATTTGTTCCAAAACTGACCCAAAACGCAATAAAATCTCCTCCCTCATAGGATCTTGTGAAATAACCATAATGCTAAAAGCTCCTCAAATCTTCTAGAAACCAATCTCTTAAGAACGCCCCTTATAAACTTCTATCTGTTCCAAAACCGAACCAAAACCGGATTTCCTCCCCATAGAATCTTCTAAAATCAACACAACGATAAAACCTCCTCAAATCTTCTGGAAACCAATCCCATAACAACTCATATAATTTCCTCCAAAATCATAGACCCATAGACCTAATAAAATATCCTAGGATCTCAAAACCGACCCAAAACTCGATAAAATCTCCTCCACCATAGGATCTTCTAAAATAACCATAATGATAAAAGACTCAAATCTTCTAGAAACCAATCTCTTAAGGACACCCATATAAACTTCTCCAAAATCATAACCCCATAGACCTGATAAAATCTTCTAGGATCTCATCGAAATCTGTTCCAAAATCGACCCAAATCCCGATAAAAAATCATACAAGAATTCTATCAATTTTTTTATGAGATTCGATGGGAAAATTTCAGCAGGGTAGGGACGAAAATGGTTTCGGTCTATTTTCGATGCTTCTACAAATTAAGCCTACTAGATACCTATATTGTTTGGATGGTTTGCTGTCATTAATTTTCGTCACTAAAATTGATAAGGCTGTGAAATATAAAACTTTCTGAGAAGTTATAGAGTGCATATTTGGTTACTTTCGTGTGTGGTCTTGGGAAAAATAAAAACAGACAAAGATAAAACAGCCTGTGCAACATGCCATTTTCAGAGTGAGTTGTCCATGTGCAAAACCTCATTTTCTAAGGCATGCATGAAGTCGCTGTCATCAATTAAACAATGGTCACTGTATACTTAGTTTGTGATTGTGTGGCTTGTTCCTTTCCAGTTTGTATTGAGTTCACTGTAATAACATCTTTTATACAGGTCAAGGCGATGAAAGATTTCAAGATTCTTCTTTGCCAAGACAACCTTTGATGGAACAAACCTCCTATCGCCAATCCATTGAAAATCGAAAAAAACTAATTGACAACTTCCAAACACAAAATGCACAATATCCTCGAGAAACCCGAATATCTGATAGAATTAGACAGAGGGAACTTCAAGCTTCAGAACCAGATTTTTGTGATTTTGTAAAGGCATCAAAAGTTGAGACTGTGTACACTGCTCCCTACAAACCAAGATCAGCTAAAACAAAAAGTTCTTATGACAGTAAAGATCCTCTGATGTCTAAAGAAAATTTAGATCCTAATCTAGAGGATGTGTGTGAATGTATTCTTTACCATTCGACCTGTCCCTGTAAAAGAAAATCAGCTAGTGAACCGTTCAGAAATATTTCGGTTCAAACAGATCAATATCCTAGTAAAGATAAGTGTACATGTAATCATCACCAAGCAGATTGCCCTAAAGCTTCAAAACGAAGTGTTAGAAACCATTTGAGTCAAGAAGTGGCGGATCGGCAGCCAATTCGTGAAGAATTTAGTTCTCATACTTCGGTAGGTACTACAGCACTATCACCAAGAGTTTTTTCTGCCACCAAACCATTTCAAAAACATATGGAAATACCTTCAAAGCCACCTGTTAGCTTGAAAGGAGTAGATAAAGAAGTTCAATCTACGAAGAGTGTCAAAACTGTCACTGCTTCTCTACCAGAATCAAAAAGAGTTAATTATTATGACCACTCAAACAGGTATCAAGGAACATATCCTTCTACAACCACTGTCGAAAGAATAGGTCCGGAAAGTTTGGAAGCAATGCCTAATGTTGTTTCAGAAGCAGAGTGGCATGAGAAAATGAGGCAAAGAGACAGAGAAGCAGAAATAAGAGGCAGAAAAGCAATGGAGAAAGAACTGATACGTAGAGATTATGAAGAAATGATGAAGAAGCTTCCCTTGCTGCAAAGAAAAGAACACATTGCTGAGATTGGGAGAGATAAACCTGAGTATCACATGTCTGAAGAGCGATTAAAAGAGCTTGATAAAAAGAAACAACTAAGACTTGAAAACGCTTTTACCAACGCATTTCCAGATTTAAAACCCGCGATTGTTACATTACCCAATAGAAAGTATGCTGTACCCGACAACTCAAACGCGTCCTTTCACATTCTGGATGCAAGTGACCCAAGAATCAAAAGCACAGGCAAATGGGACACAGACTTTAATTCGCCCAAGATGTTTACAGCTCAAGAAGTTCAGGAGATTATCAGATCTTTTACCGGACAAAAACAAGAAGATAGATACAGCAAACTGAAACAGTTGTTAAAAAGTTTAAAAATGCAAAAAGAGCAGTTAATAACGGAACTAAAAGCGCTGCCAAAAGATGACAGTATAAATGCTTTATTGGAAGATTTGAATTCTGTTAGTGATAGTGATGAAGGTCAAAAATCTAGAAACAAAAAGAGAGTTACACAGGAAGAAAATAAAAGAGAAAGAAATCATGACAAAGATCGAAAGAGAAGACACAGAAGTAGTGATGATCCTTCAAGTTCTTCAGATTCTCATACTAAAGGGATGGGTCAATATGAAGGTTACAAAGACAAAGGGAGGTCTTTAAGAAAATCTAATAAGAAACGACAGAAAGTATTGGTTTTGCAAAATATGAGTACTCAGACCACGCCGAAAGTCAGAAAAAACCAACAATCAACATCTTCGTCATCAAAAGAAAATTTAAATGTACCACCTAAAATTTGTAATAAAACTCATTCACCCTGTGATTGCAAGGTCATAAAGGAGTATGGCTCTTCTGAGGAGCTTTGTCAAATAGTGATAAAACTTCATGATAATGAAGACCCTAAAATAGAAGTTTTAAATAAGAATGACGAGAAAAAAGAAGTTACAGAGAAGTTAAAAGAAAAAATATCAGACAAGGATACGCCCCGCCAGAGTTTAGAAGAAACAAGTAAAAAAGCAAATAGAGAACAGCCTTCAGAAAGCTCAAGGAAAACTAGGAAGAGCGATTTACCATCTAAAACAAGCGATAAAAGTAAAAAACCGACCCAACCCAGCCCTAGAAATGTAGAATCAAAAGCTGTTGGTCCGGATACAGAACTTTTTAAGAAACCATTGCCAAAGGAGCCACGTAAAGTCACATTGACGACTTCCAGTGGTACAGGTAAAAATAAGCCTAGTTTAATAAGATCTACAAAAGACACTAGTAGGCAGGAGTCTTGGCAAGATCAGTTATCAAAAAATTCGTTGTCAACAAGCAGTACTTCTTATTTTAGTCCTCCAGACTTTTCCAAAATGCAAGATAACACTGGCAGTACGGGATCATTTTACAACTTGCGTCAAAAACCAAAGCAGCAGAATAATTTGGCAACATCCTTTGATAGGGAAATAATGGATCCAAAGGTTTTAAAATATGTTGAAAAGTTGCTAAGTATGTCAAAGGCAAGTGTTGAAGACCTTCAGGTATCTTCTAGTGATGTTCAGACGCCGAGTCAAAGTATTATTGAGATGGAATCGAATAATCCGTTGGCACAGTTGCATAATATTGTCAAGTTTATTAATATGAAAGCAAATGAAGTGGCTAAAGAGCTCAGTTATTCAACAGATCCTGATGCTAGTGCAGTACCGCATAACTCTACAGTAAATATCACTGATAATTCGCGGAGTAGAAGTATTAAAACCTTGGAAAGAAGCGACAAGTCTTTAGAACACCCACAAATCCCTGAAAAAGATAGTAACGCCAGTACTAGAAATTCCAGAGACTCACTTTTAAATCAATATTCTGACGTAACAGATAGTTGTAGTAAAAGAATCGCAAATTTGGCTGCCATGATTGAGAAGCTTCGAGAAGAAAAGATGAGAATGCTTCAGGATCCTTCAGTGAGGGAAGAAAGTTCAAAAAGTGCAAAAGATTACTCAACTACAGCCTACTTAGATCTACCTAATAGTGAGAAGTCAGAAAGTAGTAAAAATTCTACAGCCACCAGCCTAGATGAGGAGGAACTGAATAGGAGGCTGCTGGAGATTGACATGAGTTTGGCGGAAAAATTGAAAAGGTTCTCTCAGGCTAAACAGTTGAAGACCCAAGGAGAGTTGGCAAGGAGTGGACAGGAGGATTTTGCAGGTGGGTAATTAATGGTTATGGGTTAATGAACTATACACGGGTTCCCTAAATATTTTGAAAGGACATTAAACCCGTTTTTTTAAATGACTGACTGCTTCTATTAGATTTTGAAGTTGCCAACATTTTACGTCATTTATATATCAGATTATTGACCCAAAATCTGTATACCACACGTTTATAGTCGATCAGTCTTGGTGGAAATGTAGCCCCTCTTTTAACACCCGACGCGAATGCGAAAAAAGAGGAGAGTCTTATAAGTTTGACTTCTATGTGTGTGTGTGTGTGAAAATATGCTAAACAGATCCAGATATGATGACAAATATAATCAGGTGTGACTTATGAACCGTTCTTCCGATTATGATGAAATTTTGTGTGTAGATGTAGATTAGGCACTAGGTTAAAAAAAAACACTTCAGAAGCGGAGCAAATGGGGGTAGTTTTTAGAAAAATTCACATGTTTATTTTAGGGCATTTCAAAACGACCACGTCATCCGTCCTTCCACAAGAGGACAGCGATGACGACAACCGGCAATTTTTGGAACGCCTTCAAAAACTCATGGAAAAGGGCGACGAGAAACAGGCGAGATCGCGATCTCCCAAGTTTGCAAGAGCTGCAGAGCTGCCCGAACCTCAAGAGTTACCTGAACCTGAAGGGTTAATCCGAGACTTGCCAAGAACCGAGAATAAATCCTCTTTCGTACCGTTGCTGTTAAACATGCCCCAGTTGCCTATTTTAGAGGCCGTTCCGGATGATTACGTTTTGGAGGCAGATGGCAGCGGTCGTAAGCATCCTCCTCCCTCGAAAGGGTTGGCAGCCATTAAAAGGTGAGTAATACATTGTTAAAAAAATCTATACTCTCGTCATAGTGTTAAATACAATAATTGGAATTATTTTTTTTTGCAAATGTTAGTGGAAGAAACAAATTCTTTTTCTACCTTCTCAAAACTAACTTTGATGGGGTTCGCATCAAAAACCAATAGAATGAAAACTATTTTTTTGATCAAGGGTGCAAAAACTATCGTTTTATTACCCAAATTCTAATTTTTCTTACCTAAAAATTAAGCTATTTTAATAAGTGTTTTTCAAGTATTCACAAAGAATCATTCTAAAAATACGACACAATTCGAAAACCATTGTTTTGTCATCCACGACTGCCCTTGATTGATGGTATAAACATGGCCAACCGTCAGTGGATATTGTGCGGTTTTTGTAAGTTTTTTTCTGTTTTTATTATTATTTTTTGATAAAGGTATAAAAAAACTTTGTTTTGAATTTGCTGTTAAACTGGGCTTTTGTGGCTCGTGTTTTTAAATTACGCTTTTAAAAACCACCGTTTTTTTCAGACTTAACGGCAATGTCTCAGTCGTCCCACACGAACTATCAACGATAGCGGAAGCAGACAGCCAACTATCAACCAAAGTATCCCCAAATACCTCGAAACTATCCTTGTCTCCCGGCAAAGGTTGCACTCCACACCACAATCAGGAGAAAGTGTCCGAAAGTATTATAGATAGTGTACCACCTTTAATAGTTCCTGCAAAAACTTTGCAGTCACATTACGAGAGCAGAGACACTCACAAGAGTCCAAAAGAGAGCAAAGAATTAGAGAAAGAACGGCAAAAAGGATCGATGTCTTTAAAAAGATCTGTAGATTTTGACATTCACATTGATCAAGAAAAACCTACAGAACTAAAATCTACAACACTAATAGATTCCGTTAAAGACAAAGAAAAGAAATCTAGTTCTACCTCGAGTAAATATGATAAATCATCAAAATCTGATCTGTCCACTAGAATGTCAAAATCAAACGAATCAAGTAGCCTGTCGATAAATTGCACTGACGCCACATGTACGAATTTATCAACTACTGCAAGTAAATCGTCAATGGCAAGTTCTTCGTCATGTGACGACTTGAAGAGTCTGGAGGCGATGTTGAAGAGCATCGGGATGGAATGGGCCATTCCGACCCTGCACAAGACCCAGGAAGCTTTAGCGCTCGCGTCCAGTTCGAGTTCACCAGAGGTGAGTACCTTTCGAGTCATCATATATGGGAAATTATAAAATTCACTACTAACCAAATTAATCAAAAAACAAAAATAAGTGGAATTCTAAACCAAGACAAAACTATTGAAATAAATTAAGAAAAAAAACAGCAACAGAAGTTAACAACTTTTTTAGTACCGTAGGCATGAATCTAGCAAAAAAATCCCTAATCTCTATTTACATCCAACAACTGAAAATGAACTTATAATAGCTAATAACTCTTTAAAAAATAACTTGGCAAGTGGACCAAATGAAACCCCTATTACATATAACAAATACAATCTTTAAAACTGGGGTGTTTTGAAAAAAGGCTAATGGACTTTTGTGACAGTAATTCTTTATTATCAAAATTCCAATATGGCTTCAGGTAATCCTGCAGTACTGAAGACGCGGTTGGTCGGCTGGCAGAGCACATTGCACTGGGATTTAATAACAACAAAAAAGTAATGGTGGCCTTTCTAGACCTAGCAAAAGCATTCGACACTGTGTCACACTGCATTCTACTTGGCGGATTGGAAGCTATGGGAATAAGAAAAGTACCTCACTCACTAATAACATTATATTTGGATAAAATAACTCAACAAGTAAAAATTAGTGATTCCCTTAGAGTGCCAACTAGAGTGTGTTGTGCCACAGGGCACGGTTCTAGGTCCTATACTGTTCACAGCATATATAAATAATATGATAACTTTATTACCAGAGGGCAGTGTGGTCTGTTATGCTGATGACACCGCCATAATGTTTGAAAGTGATTCTTGGGAAATAGCAAAAAAAACAAATGGAAAGTGCCCTAACCACAATAAAGGAGTGGTTTGGCCAGAACTTACTAACTCTAAATGCTGCTAAGTCTCACTTTATGTATTTCTCCATGACCAGGAGAAACTCGCCAGATATTCATAGTTTAAAAATACATGAAAAAAACTGTCAACAAAAACCAAACTGTAACTGCATCACAATTACTGAAGTGAATACCTTTAAATATCTGGGTGTGGTATAACAACCAAAATCAGAAAACTATTTCACTCCTTCTATGTACTAAGAAACTCTCTATTTAGAAATCATTTACTAAATATCTATAAAGCATTGGTTGAATCAATCTTCAACTACTGTCTTGTGTTCTGGGGTTCTACAAATAAAACTGTGATAAGAAGTGTTGAAATAGCTCAAAAAAGAGTTTTAAAAACAATTATGTTCCAATATAGATGGTATTCAACTGAACAACTGTCCATTGAAACCAAAGTTCTCAATTTTAGACAGCTATATCTAAGATCACTGACAAGATTTCTTTTATGTAATTTATAACTAATAAAATAATATACAATAAAAACACTAGATCTAAAACTAAAAATAAACAAAAAAACAAAAGTATTTAATCTAATACCTGAATTCCTAAAAAATAACTGGTATAATAAAATTTTAAAAAAAATAACACCGTGGCAGTTAACCTTCGATACCAAAAAATTATTAGTTAGTTAACATATTATTTCTTAAGATTATTTGAAATTGTATTGAAAAAATTTTGCTAACAAAATGTAGTTTTAAGAAGTACGCACAAACATTAATGTTCATTGTACGTTTTTAAATAAAGAAAAAATTGTATCTTACTAACCAAGAAATGAGAATAAATGATGAAATTATATTATTATCATGTCCCGAGTTTTTAAGAAAAATGTAAGGTTGTATGGAGGTGTCTGTTGGTGCCATTTATTTACTCACTTTTGTGATTTTACTGTTTTAAATACTTTGTTCGATTCGATCGTCAAGAACTTGAATATGGGCGTTTGTGGCCCATATAATTTTGTGTAATCTGCTTTACCCTTCTAAGTCCAAAGTTTAAGCCTATCTTGGAAATATCGATGTTCTAATAAACTTGGCAGAAGAAAAATGAAAGTCCTTTTTAAGATTTTTTGCGATTAATTTTTCTTGATAATTTGTTTTTATGCCCAATCATTACCATCATTAAACAAATGACTTTTGACCCCATGTTATGAAAACTTTTGTGAAAAAAAAGAAACTTTTTTTCTTATTATGACCACTCGTTTAGCCCATATAAAGCCTTCCAGAGTTATTTTTTTTTTGCAGGTGTCGTCTTCAAGGAGAAGCAAAAGTAAAACCAACAAAAGTCAAAGTTCCCCTTGTTGCAGCGAAATCAGCCTGAAAGACTTCTTAACCAAACAAATGGTAATAAATAATAACCGGTGTAAATAAGTAAAAACAAAAGTAATTCATATTTTAAAACCTCATATCAGAAATTATTTCCTTACCGCACGGTGTTCCAGCACGAGGAATAGATCAATTAAAACTGGGCTCAACAATTGATTGTACTTTTTGAGTGGGACTCTTTCCCTTCATTAAAACTGTCCCCTAAAGTACAACCCAATCATCTTTTTTGAGGCCTTTCATAAATAATTATGGTTAACCAAATTGATAATATTTTAATCATTTCTTAAATGTTTGTCAGGCCAAGCTTCAATTTTGTAATAGTTAGTGAAGGGGCATGTGTAAGTCCGTGGGATTTTTAATGAAGGAGTTTTGTGACTTTTTTGACGTTTTGTTACCGGGTGTTTTGTTCGCATCCGTGTAGAAGGGGTGGATATGACGTCATCTTTCAAGATAGCGTCCAAAAATCATAAAAATACAACTTTTGCGACCAGGCCATGATTATACTCGATTCCATATAATTCGAGGACAAGGATTCCAAAAAATTTACTTTTAAGGTTATCTGACATTAAATGATCTTGAAAATCGCAAAAAACAAGATTTTTGACATTTTCTCTTCAAAAAATTTTAATAATTCGACGTTTTGTCAGGCCAACGTCAAGAATACCTCAAACTATTAGGCTTGGTATGCCAAATTCGATCCTTAGAGTTTGATGCAGTTTGAAGCTTTATGACCTTGAAAAATACCCAAGTAAAATTAACAAATTGCAAAAATAACATACTAAAGGGCGCTATTCATCAACTATTCAAGCGAAGAGAACCAAATTTGGCAACAAAGATAAGAAGGTCAAGTCCAACAATTTTGTTAAAAAAAAATTTGTTCAGCTATGACGTGTTTCAATAAGGTACATTTTATTTTATCCAATTTCGAAAAAAAGTAAAAATGATAAGGTGGACATCAATTCTTGTTGACTTATCCCCGCTTACTATGAAAAAAAAAAGTTGAGTTGATGCATAACCCCGATTGACCTTGAAAATTCTATGTAAAATTGAAAAACCCGCTTTTTGTAGTGCTTTTTTCAATTTACCACTATGCAAAAACTTTAAGTATCAGAGATGAAATTAACATCTTAGCCATAGAACCAACACTTTATTTTAAACCTCCCTACCATTTTTTTTTGATCTGGCGTTCCAGATGTTGTTGTACTAAAACGTTAAATTATGGAGATTTTTTTATAGAGAAAATTACAAAAATAGTGTTTCTGGCGATTTTCAAGGTCATTTGAGGTCGGATGACCTCGAAAGTGATTTTTTTGGAGTTCTTGTCCTTGAGTTATATAAAATCGAGTATAATCACGCACCGGTTGCAAAAATTGTATTTTTATGATTTTTCGATATTAACTTTTGCTAACTCTTTTATAGGTAGTTTAAATGACTTTGTTGGCTAGACAAGTGAGTAGAACATAAAATTCACAGTTCTGAAACTAAAAACAGCAGGCATATAGGTCATTTTTACCGGGGTATAGCATAAACATCTGGGACGCCAGATCAAAAAAAAAATGGTAGAGAGGTTTAAAATTAAGTGTTTGTTTATGGCTAGAATGTTAATTTCATCTCCGGCACTTAAAGTTTTGCGTAGTTGTAAATTGTAAAAAACACTACAAAAAGCTGGTTTTCTTATTTTACATGGTATTTTCAAGGTCAATCAAGGTCATGCATCAACATATTTTTCAAGATCATGAAGCTTCAAACTGCATCAAACTCTAAGGACCCAATTTGGCATACATGCCTAATAGTTTGAGGTACATTTGAAGTTGGTCTGACAAAACGTCGAATTATTAAGATTTTTTGAAGATAAATTGGCAAAAATCTTGTTTTTTGTGATTTTCATGGTCATTTAAGGTCGGATGACCTTGAAAGTAAATTTTTTTGAAATCGTCGTCCAAGAATTATATGGAATCGAGTATAATCATTCCTCGGTTGCAAAAGTTGTATTTTTTATAATTTTTGGACGCCATATTCAAAGATATCGTCATATCAACCCATTCTACACGGATGCAAACAAAACAGCAGGTAACACTTGATTGTGTGACCAAAGAGCTATCAATCCCACATAGTCACAAAACTCCTTCATAAAAAATTCCACCGGATAGAAATTATCGACATATGCCCCTACACTAAGTAGTAGTAGTACTCATGCTTTATTGTCCAAGAATAATACAAATTCTTATTAACAAAGCTAGAATTAACTCTAACTTTTAACTAAGTATTCATATTTAACTACATCAAAATAGTAAATAATAGAAAAATACAATTAATACAAGGCAGGAGTAGAAGATGAAGGTGCATGGAGAAGTTTATAATTTAATGTTGAGTTAAAAGTTTCTTAATTTATATTAAGTTAAGTATTTATCCACTTTAGAGCTTAGGATATCTGTAAAGATAATAGACACTTACAGTGAGATTTACTAAGATCTAAAATAGTACCCCCCACAGGTCTAAATATTTACACCTGTGGGGGGGTACTAAATTTTAAAACTAATTTTCAAAAAACACTTACCCATACAGAAAAGACACAAAGTTATTGATTATTTTGTATTGTTGTTGCAAAATACCACTGAAAAACTGCTTTTTACTCAAAATACACCATATTTTAGAAGAAAATGCCCCAAAACTAATTTTTTTTGACAGGTTTAAAAATGGCAAATGGTGAATCTGCCAAAAATTTGGCACATAATAGCTTCATTACTTGTGTTTGAGGTTATAAAGTTGGTGATTTTTTAGACCACCTCAGGGGGGTGGTTTAAATTTATAGCCCCCAGAAAGGATGGTTTTGTGGCATTCGGTAATAAGTTCGTTTATAATTTCCCGATGGAATCGCTTTTACAAGAATTAATTTACCTTATTTAATATCCCAAGTTGTTTATTACCCAATAAAACACCTCCTATTTTTTCAAGAAAAACGCCATATTTTGAACGCACAAAAAATATATTTATGAGGGCACTACGAGGCAAAACAAACATAACACTGATTATGCACGAAAAATATACAAAAAAAAAACCAAAACAACTATATGAATGTATTTACAAACTAAAAGTAAAACATTGAGGTTATTTAAAAGCTCAGTGAAAAAAACTTTCCTTACTTAAAGCCCACTCATTTTAAAGCTGTAGCTTTCATTAGTAGAGGTTGGTGCAAGCCAAGGTGCAAGCAGAGGTAAAATATCCGAACTCGCTATTTGTGATTGAACGCAGCGCTATTATTTTTAAACTGACATTTCTACAGTGATAGAAATGTAAAAAAAAACTTGCATTTAAGGATTTTAATAAATTTCATAAATAAAAACACCTTTTAAATAAATACAAATTTAATCTACTCCTTATTTTATTATTACTCATCTAAATCGTTGTGTGAAAAATTAATTAACAAGGGTAACTTTTAATTAGAGTGAAATATACCCCCAATGTTAATTTATTCCACAGAGTGTTTACTATTTAAAACCCACTTGGGTTTAAATTTTTTTATTTTCTTGCCTTCTAAATTAAAAATTTTCTCTTAAATCCAACTAAAGATTGTGTTAGATGATTATTCAATAAACAAATTTATTAAAATTCTTCTTATAAATCAAACTAGGTCTAAAACTCAAAGAGGGTTGGTTTAAAATGCTTAAAACCAAAAAGTTCATTTAAACTTAGGACCGTTCTAAAATAGACTAAACATTTTTAGTAAATCGCACCGTTAAAGTAAATATTTTAACGCATCGGTATCGGTATACGTAACGAGTTCGAAGCAAAGTCAAAATACACTACATTTTTGACTTGTACATGCGATGTTTCGAACGATGCCTGCTTCTTTAACGGGTGTGATGACAGAATCTCTTGCGTACGGAAGGATGTACGTATCGTTACGGACCCACGAACATACGCAACGATTTCAATCAGTAGTTCTGTCATCGTACCCTTCAAAATAGCGGGCATCGTTCGAAACATCGCATAAACAAGTCAAAAATATGTGTATTTTGGCTTTATTTCGAACGCGTTACGTATACCGATACCGATGCGTTGAAATATTTACTTTAACGGTGCGATTTACTAAAAATGTTTAGTCTATTTTAGAACGGTCCTAAGTTTAAATGAACTTTTTGGTTTTAAGCATTTTAAACCAACCCTCTTTGAGTTTTAGACCTAGTTTGATTTATAAGAAGAATTTTAATAAATTTGTGAGTCTACTTATATCTGTCTCCGTAGAGACCCTTAATTTTCCTTCAAACTGAAGGTACAACTGCCGATTCTGCAATTTGACAGATGGTTGCCTTTTACATGAATCCTAATTTCTAGCACCGTACTGATGAGCACCACAAGTGCGAAATCCGGATCTACGATTACCATTACCTTTTTTGAGCGAAATCTCGCTATTCATTAGTTTTGTCACTTATTCACCCTTGCTTAATCCCTTTTTAATTATTTAAGTTAAGTCTGTTTTCTATTTCTAGATTTAAAGGTCATTTTTAGGTTAGGTTTAAAATAAATGTATATATATATACGATGTATACAGTAGCAAATTCTAAGGAAAAAAAAACAGCCAAAGGGTAAACAAAACAATTAATTAACAATTTTAATAGTCATTCTTATCTAAACTGTTTTATTTATAATGTATTAACAAAGAATATTTATTAAAAAACTTCCATTTTTTTTCAGATGAGTAAAATATCCTCGAGCAGCATGAAATCCGAAGCGAGCCCGGCCAGTTTTCTGCACGAAACATCGGATATTTCGGCGATCCAGGTCTCATCAGGGTCCGAAAAAATGAAACAAAGGACGTCTACGCCTGTGGGCAGCAAGGCGACAAGTAAGTCGAGGGATTCTAATATGCAATTTTTCACCGGCGCCTCCGACATTTCGTCGGTGAAAGATTCGCCCAAGAAAACGCTTCGGCCGCAGCAAAAACAAAAAGCGGAGGAAGAAGTTTTTAAAAGTCTGACGGATAGTACGCGGAGTACGAACAATTTATGATGATTTTAAGTTTATTAGAGACGTTTTTTATAGAATTTTAGTGTAATTTATATTGCTTGAAATGTTTTTGTTTGTTGTTTTTTAAATTTATTGTTTTAAAGAATATCATATGGGCATAGCAAGGGGGTAATTTCGTTGATGTTAATCCCGATATAAAGTTTTGGACAGAGATCTCTTATCCAACGACATGCGACAGTCGGCGTCGGCACCTTTGAAGTTGGGGGTCTCGTTTTTCGTGACCTTGATTTCGTATCCATCGCTATAAATGAGTGTTAGACTCGCTCCGACTGGCTCGTCAGATTTAGTCCATGAGCCGGAGCCGAAAAACCGGTTTAATTTTTTGATGTATCAATGATTAATTAGCTATACGTAGATAAAAAAGCAAACGGATACTTGGAGAAGGGGAACAGAAAAATATGTCAAATAAATTTCAAGTAATTTTTTAAATTCGGTATATTATGTCTGTTATTCTTTAATGTAGCAGAAAAATATAACTTAGAAATACAAAAGCAATCAAGGCTGAATTATTTTACGTTTTTATTAAGTCAAAAATTTCGACTGATTACCAAAATATTTACGGATTTATATTTTTAAGGGTACAGCAGAGTAATGGCGTCTCGACAGCTATGGTATTTAATGTGTCACAAAAATATAATTTGAAAACACAAAAGTCATCAGGGCTGATATTATTTACATTTAATAAAGTCAAAAATTTCAACTGATTACCAAAATATTGATGGATTTGAATTTTTGTTAGTATAGCATTATTTAATGTGATAGAGAAATATAACTAACTTGAAAACACAAAATAAGTAATCACGTCTGAATTAATTTGCATTTAGTAAAGTCAAAACCTACAACTGCTTACTTTAATGTACTCATTAGGTTGCCTAAAACATATTTTATGTATTTGTTATTAGTTTTTCAAATCATCAGAGCAATAAAAAAAAATTCTCGTTCCTGTAAAATTAATAAAAATGCACATAGGAGGTTTTAGAGTGTCAACGGCGATATATTATTACAAGTAAGTAGGCATTTAAATATGTAAAAGAGCTTAAAAAAATATGTGTACCTATACTTAACGTTTTGTATCTCTAGGAAATGAGAAAAAACTGATGCCCATACCAGTTTTTGACACACAGCCGCGATAAGCACACCAAGTGCCCGACATGATTCAAAATAATGATAAATAAATCAAAACCAAAATGTGACAAGAAAATAGAAAAACTAACGAATAAGCGCACATCAACAAAATGCGAAAATCTCGCGGCCTACTCGGACCAATAAATCAACGAGCGGGTCAGGAGGTTTTGAAGCTTAGACCCGCAGTCCCGATCATGCGCATAAAAAAACGGCTTGCTGACTGTCGCATCTCGTTGGATAAGAGATCTCTGTTTTGGATTTGATTTTAACTACCTCTGCCCTCTCTAAAGCCAGCCATCCTCTATTTTGACTGCTTTAAGTTTCCACATACAATTTTAGCGTTGACACTCTGATATAATAATCTTTTTAATTAAATTTTTCCTACGTTAACGAAATATGTGCAAACACGACTAATTTGGACTGTTTTAGGCCTTATACATCATAAATTAAATAAATAAAACATATTACTGACAATCTTTATTTGTCGAAACTACTTTTGGGTTTTTCGCCACTAAGTTAAGGAAATTTTTTTCAAAAATATGTTAAAACCCACTGCGTAAATTCCTAAAGAAAAAAATTTGTTCGTTTGTCAGTAGTTTTTAAATAAGATAAAAAATTTGCCTACACACACGCAAATCCTAACTAGAATCTAAGTACTTACCTGACGTTTCGGCAGAAATTCTACTGCCGTTATCAAAGAAGTTTATTCTTTTCAATAACTTTTTTAAAATATCTGTCTGTTGTACTACAACTGACTGACTTTGACAATTCTAACCAAAACAAAACCATTAAATGCTGAGCAAAACTCAAAAAATATCGTTTATAAAATTCCTTGCGAGTGTTGTAAATTTTATATTGGAGAAACTTTAAGGCCTCTTGAAGTTAGAATAAATGACCATAAGGGGTACCTCAGAAGGGGAGACTGGGAGAGGTCTAAAATTTGCCAACATTCTTTTGAAAATGATCATAGAGTAATGTAGAGAGAGAAACCAGTATATTACAAAAAGAATCAGACAAAATTAAACGAAAAATCAAAGACGCAGCTTGCATCTATCTTAATGAAGATGAAAGCATAGCTAGCATATCAGTTGATATAAATGCAGCTTGGCTTCCAATTTTAAAACAAGATTTTCAAAAAGGTTTTTTTTTAAATAAATTAAAAAATAGCATTGATGTTCTTTGGGTTTCTAATGTATTTTTTCTTAAAGTCAGTCAAAAGATAATCTTTATCCTTGATATTTTAAAATAAAATTTTTTGTATTTTTATAATATCGAAACACTCAAACAAATATCATTTTGATTTTAAATTTTACTAAATTCACCCAATACCTTGTTGGCTACTATCGACGCACCAAACTGTCAAGTTAATATTTGAAATATATATCAGTCAAAGCCAGTCAGTTGTATGACAACAGACAGATATTTTAAAAAAGAATCGAAAAAAGTTTTTGAAAAGAATAAATTTCTTTGATAACCGTCAGATAAGTACTTAGATTCTAGTTAGGATTTGCGTGTGTGTAGGCAAATTTTTTATCTTATTTAAAAACCACTGACAAACGAACAAATTTTTTTCTTTAGGAATTTACGCAGTGGGTTTTAACATATTTTTGAAAAAAAATTCCTTAACTTAGTGGCGAAAAACCCAAAAAAAGTAGTTTCGACATTATGAATCCGCCACAAACATATAGATTTTATTTAATCTTTATTTGGTTTTATCTTTAAAAGTTCCTCTAAAAAAATCAGTTTATATCGTCAATGAAATTACCTTCAATCCCATTTTTTTTAACTGTTAATGCGACAAGTAAGTCGAGGGATTCTAATATGCAATTTTTCACCGGCCCCTTCGACATTCGTTGGTGAAATATTCGTCCGCGGGAAAAACAAAAAGCGTAGAGCCGTTTTTTATTGTTGTTGCACGCCCACTATCCATGGTTTAGCCCTGGAGCCCTGGAAGCCTGCCTGTTTTTTGTGGTATTAGAATTAAATTTTTGCTGCTTCAAATGTTTTTGTTCGTTGATTCTTAATTTAACTTTTTTAAGAATATTATCGTCCGTTAAAAAATGAGCATGGCAAGGGGGTTATTTCGTTGACCTCATCTCTGAAGTCAGCCTTCTTCTATTTTGTTAATACTCTTCAGTGCTAAAACCTAATTTAAAAAACAAAAATCAGTATCCCAAAGGATTCTCCAGTAGTAAACTTTTTAATTAAATTTTTCCACGTTTAGAAAGTATCTGTAAAAATATCTAATTTTGAAAAGAACGAAATAAAAAAAATTACTAGACAACCTTATTTACTTTTATCTTCAAATGTGTTTAAAAACGTCAATGAAATCAACTTTGCAATGCCAATTTTTTTAAACGGTGATTTTACTCTTAAAAATGATTTTAGCAACTAAATGATTTTAGCAAAGCAAATAAAAACAAGATATTTTTGTACTTCAGTAAAATTGCATAAAAAAACTGGAAAAACATACAAAAAACTAGAATATATTTGCTTGTCAGCAATATCCCAAAAGCATCATTGCGTTTTTAATAGAGGTAAAAAATAATTGTTTAAAAGGCATGTCTAACAAAAACAATTGGTCAAGATCAATTGTTTGAAGGCAACCTAGATTCGAACATTTATTATTAAAGGGCTTTCATCAATTCTTGTTTAAGTGGGGGTGTTTGTGAGTGCTAATTTACCGCACGAAAAATATTAAACAAAGAATTTAAATGTACAATTTATTTTGGCAATGTAAATAATTTATGATGATCTAAAACGTTTATCGATTGTAATGTTCGGGTTTTGTAAAAATGTTATATTGGAATTATTATTGTAAATTATTGAGGTTTTAATGATTTAAAAAAAAGTTAAACCTAAATTCAAAAAAAGTTTTGGTACTACCAAAACATTGATGTTTAGATAAATAATTGCTATGGATTTTAAATGGAGATTTCTTATTACTGACGTTTTTTTGTACTTATATTGCTGCGAACATTTTTGTAAATGAATTTTAAATTAAATTATTTTTATAAAAACAATGATTTGTTATTTTTCCTTACGCTCGACACAAACTCACAAATTTGAAAGAAAATCCAACATAACTTAACAAATTTGAAAAAAAATCCAACATAACCGCAACATGATTCGTACGGAACAGGAAAACCTGGAAAAGTCAGGGAATTTGTTATCCCACTCAAATGTCAGGGAAATTAACAAAAAAATCGCCAAAGTTAGGGTTCTTCTTGGAACGCTATCTGAAAAATATTAAAAAGCCAAGGACAACCGGAACGAAGTTTTTTTTAACAAAAGAATGAGGAAATAAAAAAAAATGTCAAAATTAATAAAACCGAGAAAAGAAAGGGAATTCTGTGCGAACCTTGTACACATAATTGTTTATATCTCTAAAGACTATTTAACGATTTTCCCTGTCGACTTTTTCTTGGCTTTTTCTTGTGTGAATAGTATTTTTCCATTTTCCCGACTGACCTACTAACCGAATCGAAGTTTTGCAGCACTTGCGCTCTCCATTGTTCTGTGATCCGAAAAATCAATTGTAGTTCTAGAGTCAGTTGCTGTGTCCAAACTTTATCGTCGCGCGTCGGTTGGAAAGAATAGAGATTCCAATGATATTTTTGTTGATGTTCTTAACTATTATTACCTAACGTTTTCCAGGATATTTTGTTCTTGCTTGAAAGTTAGTATAAATAAGTAGGGGTTTTTTCTTACTGAGTAGGCTAAATTTAAAGCCATTACCGGTTTAAATTTAACAAACGGAAGTCGAAGAATTTACTCTTGCAATGATCATATTTCAATCGGCTTAACTAGCTTGATCGTTGAAAGCCAAGAAAAAACCATTGCAGGCACATTAGTAGTAAAAACCTGGGTTGCCAGCTAAAAAATTGGCAAAATCTAGTCTACTTAAACATTTAAAACTACTTTATTTCCTAACTGAATTTTTTAAGTGTTACATTAAAATGCTCGGAAGGAAGGTAACTGTGTAACTGATGTTTGGGATTAAATACAATGTTGCAGAAAAAGTTTTTTCTAGGGGGTCTAAAATGCCTATTTTTTAAATAAGTCATGTCAAATTTGACATCGTCGTGTATTACTTAAATTAAATTTTGATGCCTTGGCTCTCTAAAAAGTTTAATTTTATTCAAAACGGGCAGCTCCTTGCTTAGTTAATAATAATCTTTAAAAAAGTGGGTTTCTTTGCGAAAAATACACTTTATGAGAAAAATTGATTAGTGGTTTTTTGTAGAGCATGAAATTTCCTTTGCTAGAGATTGACCTAAGTTGCAAAAAAATAGTCGGGAAGACATATAGGTGCAAAATTGCACGTCGGCCATGTGTAAGCCGCCATATGACAGTTACTCGAAAGAACATGTAAAAATCATGATGTTGCAGGATATATCTTTTTCTGTCATAGAAACATCAAAAATACAAGTGATTGATGATTCCACTAAAAGTGCACTACGATTCAAACGAAATAAAATTAGTTTCAAAAAAATCGTTTATGAAATGAAAAAGATGTGAATTTTCCAAAATTGTCCTGTCTCTCATATTTGAGTCGTCATCTTGTATTTGATATGCGTTTGACAGATGTCCAAATTTGCATTTATACGAGAAAACGCGGTTTTCTTTAAGCCATATCTAAAAACAGATTGTTTTCGGTTGAAGTAACTGATTTGGAGGTTTTTTAACTTCTTTTTGTTTTTTTTTTAATAGTCTTAGGAGCAGGACCAGGGGCCAGGACGAACCCGTATCAGGTTACTTGGATAAGTACCAGTGCGGAACGATGCCTATTTGTGAGTGATTCAAAGTTGGAAATCAAAGTTTATGATGGTGTTTAATGATGTTTTAGGAGGGTGACCAGTGAAACCACTGATGAGTCCACGCTGGTTGCCCAGGGCGAAACATCGTTTAATCATTTCTCTTTTCGCTTTGGTCCTTTGTGTGTTTCCTTCAAGCTCATTCAAGTTTTAATTTTCGTTATTTCCACCCAAGATCTTTTGATCTTTTATATATTGAGTTTGTCGCAAATAAATTATTTAAAAAAAAATAATGACGGCAATTCCTTTTCAGTTTTAGCAATTTGACGGTTTCCTCCCGGTCCATTAAATGGAAAACCGGGGAAAATTCGTGACTGTGTCCCCCTAAAAAGTCAATATTTCGATACCTTAAAGTTTTTAAGTGTTCCTCGAGGCAAGTCAAGGTTAGAAAGATGGGTAGCTTTGTGATTAGTCGCGAAGTTGCTTTTCCCATGGGCGACGTTAAAAAAGATCGATCGGAAATATAGAAAGTTACGTGCGAGGTGATAAACTGGCGTTTCTTGAAGGATCTGCAGTAATTTTCCAAAGGTCAGTATATGGAGTTGAGTTTAAATCACTTATAATTATGTTTTCGGGGGTGTATTTATAATGTTTCTCCAATGAATTCATTGCGCTGCAATTTTATTTAACTAGCAGAAACTGTAAAATTTTTGTTTTATTAACCCCCCCTTGCCAAAAAAAAACCCGCGTCAAATCTTTTAGAAAAGCTTGATGAGATTTTATAACGTTTTATCAGTTTTATTGTTTTTTTTATGCAGTATGCGAAACAAACCTGTAAAAACCAAGTTAAATCTTATAAAATACAGATTTTTTTCTATAAGTTTTCACAAGGAATAAGATAGACTAGCTCGTATAGAATCTTATATTGTTTTTTTTATGCAGTATGCGAAACAAACCTGTAAAAACCAAGTTAAATCTTATAAAATACAGATTTTTTTCTATAAGTTTTCACAAGGAATAAGATAGACTAGCTCTTATAGAATCCTATAAAACTCTATAAAACATTGTAAAAACTCACCAACTTTCATAAGAACTTGAGCGGTTTTTTTTATCTGAGACGACGCGAATATGTGATTTAAATAAGCTAAGAAGTTCGATTCATGATTTCTGCACCGTTCATTTTTGTTGCTTTTGAATTTTTTTAGGGCACATTAATCTTATTAGGACATGGACCAATTTTTTAATTCGGATAGATTGGGCAAATTAGGGTCGGAGTGGAAACTTAGAGCAGAGACAGAATTGAACGAGACCGATGAAAAATATGCGATTGAGATGAAGAATTTGCAGGATATGCTGAGAAGTGGGTATATAAAGTTTTAAACTAGGTTTGAGTTTGAGTACGGTGCAAATGGACCCAACTAAGACAATTTTTTTGAGTTTTTCGGTAGGTAATAATTTGGCGAAAATTAATAAAAATGTTAAAAACCACTGCGTAAATGCTTAGATATATAATTACTCCATTTTCAGTGGTTTCTGAACAAGAAATGAATGTTGCCCAGTAAAAATTCTATCTAAAAATTTAATTAAAACACTTGTCGAATTATAAAAATGTTATAGTTTCTTTTGCTTTATTTTTTAACTCACCGACGATTCGAAGGTATTTTTTGGGGGGGGGGGAGGATACAGGTCATTTTCCCAACTAATATTAAAAGCGATTCCCAACTGAACAAAAACATTAGAGTGGGATGGGGGGAGTCTCCCCACCTCTAATGGATCGCTGGTATTTTAACTGGCCTGTATGAGTGTATTGATTGGGTGTGTATTTAATATAAAATCAAATTATTTTATTTTTGAGATTATCTCATAGAATAAAGTTATGATTGTTTTCCATAAACCAAAACTACACTTTTTTGCACTCGACGCGTGTTTCGCTAACAACGTTAGCATCATCAGGAGACGATAAACAATGAACTAAATTAATCTCCGCTCTATTTTATATACAATCCTTTAGTGGGCGGAGATAATAATTTGCGATTGATCACGATATTTAATCCTATCTCCTATCAGCCAAAGAATAAAGTGTACTAAACGGGATGGGTCCTCTATCTTTATTTAAACTGTTTCTGGATTTAATGATTTCCATACTTTTATATGCATTCAAAAGTCTTTTGTTTGGTACACTTTTTAGAAGTTTTAGGTTATCTAATGTGAATCTATGATTGTTTTCAAAAGCATGCTCGGCCACACTTGACTTTTCTGTTCTTCCATATTTTATGTATGCTAAGTGTTCTTTAAAACGTGTTTGAATAGAGCGTCTCGTTTGGCCAACATATTTTTTGTCACAATCCATGCAACTAATTTCGTAAATTCCACTTTTTTCTAGAACTGTAGTTTTATTCTTGGGATTTCCTAGTAAGCTTCTTATTGTGTTACCAGATTGATATACTAATCTAAGTCCGGTGTTATTAAATACTTTTTGTAATCCTTTCGTATAATTAGGATTATAAGGAATTGATACAAATTTTAAGTCGCAGGTATCTTTTTTCTGAAAAAAGTGGAATTCCGAAAGGTCTTTTGAAAAGAATGTCTATTTATCAGCTTATTTATTAAGCCTTCGTCGTAACCGTTTTCGCCAGCTATATTCCTAATCCTATTCTTTTCTGCTTCAAATCTTTCTTTGTTTAAGGGGAAATTTACTAATCTATATGTTAAAAAGTGCAAACTTGCAAGCTTATGTTGTAAGCAATGAAAAGAGTCATTTGGAAAATACCTGTTGGTGACCGTTCCTTTTCTGTATAGGTCGAAGTCCAATTTATTTTTATTTCTTATAACTAAAGTGTCTAGAAATGGCAGTGAACCGTTGTTCTCTGTTTCATAAGTAAATTTAATTGTGGGAAATTTGTTATTTATTTTTTCCATAAAATTTTCAACACTAGTTACTTTAATGTTGAATACTGCAAACACATCGTCTACATACCTAAACCATACTCTGGGGAAATACTCAAATTCTTTACTTATATCTGATTCAAATTTGCTCATAAAGAGGTTTGCGATAAAAGGTGATAAACTATTACCCATTGTGGTTCCTTCTAATTGCTGGTAGTAGTTATTTTTATATTGAAAGTAATTTTGAATTATGCAGAGTTTTGTTTTGTTTGATTCTAAAGTCTGTTTTTCTTCTAGATTGTTTTTTCTTAGTAGTTCCTCCAGGTATTGTAAGGTATTGGGGATCGGCAAACTAGGGAACAACGAACTAACATCAAACGAGAATAAAATTTCACCTTCTTGGAGTGAAATATCTTTAACTTTGTTGATAAATTCAAGGGAATTTTGAACAGAAAAACCTTTTTCCTTTATAGGTAAATTTTCAAACTCGTTTGCTAGCCATTTCGAAATGTTGTAAGTAGGTGATTGTAAGAAGATAATACAGTTTCGGCATAGTGAGATTGCTTACTTGTAGCTTATATTTAATATTGTCGGTATTAATATTGTTAAATTTTTTAATTGTGTTTTTTACTTCGTTATCATTTTTGGTAAGGGGTTCTTTGGGACTTGTTTGTAGGGTCCATTTTTTATTAGGTTAGGTTATCTCATAGAAATTACAAATTTTAAGTAAAATTAACAAACAGATTGTACATATCTTTTAATTTAAAAATATTCTTGTATTTTAATTATTAAGTGTTATTTTTTCATTTAGGTGATCCAAACATAAAAATACCAAACGAGGACGAGTTTTTACTTAGATTCCTCAGAGCTAGAAAATTTGATAGTAAAAAAGCTTTCAGTATGGTAAGTTTTTTTTAAGTATTTATTTATCCTATTTAAAAAATATCGGTAAAATTTTATATCTATTAGATATACTGTAATAATGGTATAAATTCGTGCCCACTTGTGCGATTTCAAAAATTTTTGTTTTATTGACATGATTGACATTTCGCTAAAATTCAAGATGGCGGACGCTTTTGAAAAATACCAATTTTTCGTTACCTTTGCCAATTTTTTATGTGCGCCCCTGTCTTTTCTGACTAATGTCAAAAAAGTATCACTTGTTAAAATTGGTCATGAAATACGAAAGATGGAATAAAATTAACAGAGTGAGTTTTTGGCCTCTTATTAAAAGATACAGTAATTTTTGACATTACATTGACAATAGACCAAAATCCTCGTTTTGGCAAAACCAAAAAACTACTCCCTTGACTACTGGCGCGACTGATATCTACTGCTTCACAAACATAGCTCTGTTAATTTTGCCAAAGTATAATAGAAGTGTATGCTTAAACGCAAAATACATTTTTTAGAGCTTTCGTATTTCATGACCAATTTTAATAAGTGATACCTTTTTGAATACGTCAAGGGTGGCTTTTTAACTGACGTTAGTCAGGAAAGACAGTGGCGCACATAAAAAAATTGGCAGGGCGGGGGGCGAAAAATTGGCCCTCATCTTGAATTTTAGCAAACTGTCAATCCTGGTGACAAGATCCTCTATTCTAAAGCTTTATCCTTCCATTCAAACAAAAATTTTTGAAATCGGACAAGTGGTAACGAATTCCCAGGGGCTTAATTCTTAAATCTCGAGAGAATGATCGATCCATCAAGAGAAGGGATCAATTCCGGGGAATGATCCCATCCCTCGAAAAAAAGATGCTTTTACTTGAAACCTCTTCAAAATTTTGGATTGAAAATTATACATTTTACGCGCATGCTTGCCTGAGAAATGGGACCGACCCCTGACTTTAGAATAGGGGAGCGCGAACACCCAATTTTTAATAGAATGGAATGAGCGATCACCGCTCAAGAATATGAAATGCGTCCAGACAGCACAACTCTGTCCCAAAAATGTCCAGTGGGGAGAGTTTTCTGGACAATGCAGCAGTCCATTGGACAACCAAATCTGTAACAAATTTTGTCCAATGCATATCCATTCGATAATACAATTGTCAAAACGTTGGACGGCTCTTGGACATCCCAAAAAAGTCCAAAAGTTTTTATATTTTGACTATTTTACCACTATACTAAATCCAATGGTTATCCAGTGGAACGAAATTCTGCCCAAAAGTTATCCATTGGCTATCCAAGAAGTATCTTTATGGTTCACTATTCGAAAAATTAATTATTACAATGTATATGCGTTGGTCTAATTTTCTTCTTCCAATGGATATCCAGTGGACAGTTTTGTCAAAACCACTCCAACATCATAAGTATTAAATACTTAAAATACTAAAATATCAATTAGTCTAAGAGAATGAAAAATACTTACCTATAATATACAAATGATTCGGGTAGATATGTGAGAAGTGTTATTGTTGGTAATGAATAAGAAAAAACATGATCCATTGGATATCCAAAACAGTTCGGACAAAAGACATATTTATTAATGTGCCAACTAGGCCAAGCCCGATTGACATGGATTTTCTGATAAATATTCAATCTTTAGTCAATGTATAAAGTATAGCACTTTAGCAGGACACAAAATGGACGTCCGCCGGATATAGTTTATTTTTGGTCCGATGGACCAAGAAACATCGTTATCCATTGGATATCCAAAAACTAACTGAAAAAAGCAGTTCTTTATGGATCAAAATTGGAAGTCTTTTGGACTCAGTTTTTTGTCATCCTCTGTATCAGAAAAAAACCTTTGTCCAATCTTCTTCTTCAAGTGCCATGCTCTCTTCGAATCTGCACCCTGTCCACTGTTTTTCGGAAAAGTGTCGTAGTACTAATACCATACCATTGTCCAAGATTTTTAAGCCATGATATCCGTCTACGACCCGGACCTCTTCTGCCTTCAATTTTGCCTTCTATTATCAATTTGAAGTATGTTGGGAATTTGGAACCTTTGGTTGCACTAAAACAAAATTATGATTGTTTTCCACAAACGAAAACTACACTTTTTTGCACTCGACGCGCGTTTCGCTAACAACGTTAGCATCATCAGGAGACGATAAACAATGAACTAAATTAATCTACGCTCTATCTTATATACAATCCTTTAGTGGGCGGAGATAAGACTAATAAATTGTGATTGATCACGATTTTTAATCCTACCTCCCCTCAACCAAAGAATAAAGTGTACTAAACGGGATAGGTCCTCTATCTTTATTTAAACTATTTCTGGATTTAATGATTTCCATACTTTCATATGCATTCAAAAGTCTTTTGTTTGGTACACTTTTTAGAAGTTTTAGGTTATCTAATGTGAATCTATGATTGTTTTCAAAAGCATGCTCGGCCACACTTGACTTTTGTGTTCTTCCGTATTTTAAGTGTGCTAAGTGTTCTTTAAAACGTGTTTGAATAGAGCGTCTCGTTTGGCCAACATATTTTTTATCACAATCCATGCAACTAATTTCGTAAATTCCACTTTTTTCTAGAACTGTAGTTTTATCCTTGGGATTTCCTAGTAAGCTTCTTATTGTGTTACCGGATTGATATACTAATTTAAGACCGGTGTTATTAAATACTTTCTGTAATCCTTTCGTATAATTAGGATTATACGGAATTGATACAAATTTTGAGTCGCAGGTATCTTTTTGTCTGAAAAAGGTAGAATTCCGAAAGGTCTTTTGAAAAGAATGTCTATTTATCAGCTTATTTATTAAGCCTTCGTCGTAACCGTTTTCGCCAGCTATATTCCTAAACCTATTCTTTTCTGCTTCAAATCTTTCTTTGTTTAAGGGGAAATTTACTAATCTATATGTTAAAAAGTGCAAACTTGCAAGCTTATGTTGTAAGCAATGAAAAGAGTCATTTGGAATATACCTGTTGGTGGCCGTGCCTTTTCTGTATAGGTCAAAGTCCAATTTATTTTTATTTCTTATTACTAAAGTGTCTAGAAATGGCAGTGTACCGTTGTTCTCTGTTTCATAAGTAAATTTAATAGTGGGAAATTTGTTATTTATTTTTTCCATAAAATTTTCAACACTAGTTACTTTAGTGTTGAATACTGCAAACACATCGTCTACATACCTGAACCATACTCTGGGGAAGTACTCAAATTCTTTACTTATATCTGATTCAAATTTGCTCATAAATAGGTTTGCGATAAAAGGTGATAAACTATTACCCATTGTGGTTCCTTCTAATTGCTGGTAGTAGTTATTTAGTAGTTATTTTTTTACTTTAGAATACCTATCTTTAACAAAACTCTGCATGAATCAAAATTACTTTCAATATAAAAATAACTACTACCAGCAATTAGAAGGAACCACAATGGGTAATAGTTTATCACCTTTTATCGCAAACCTATTTATGAGCAAATTTGAATCAGATATAAGTAAAGAATTTGAGTACTTCCCCAGAGTATGGTTCAGGTATGTAGACGATGTGTTTGCAGTATTCAACACTAAAGTAACTAGTGTTGAAAATTTTATGGAAAAAATAAATAACAAATTTCCCACTATTAAATTTACTTATGAAACAGAGAACAACGGTACACTGCCATTTCTAGACACTTTAGTAATAAGAAATAAAAATAAATTGGACTTTGACCTATACAGAAAAGGCACGGCCACCAACAGGTATATTCCAAATGACTCTTTTCATTGCTTACAACATAAGCTTGCAAGTTTGCACTTTTTAACATATAGATTAGTAAATTTCCCCTTAAACAAAGAAAGATTTGAAGCAGAAAAGAATAGGTTTAGGAATATAGCTGGCGAAAACGGTTACGACGAAGGCTTAATAAATAAGCTGATAAATAGACATTCTTTTCAAAAGACCTTTCGGAATTCTACCTTTTTCAGACAAAAAGATACCTGCGACTCAAAATTTGTATCAATTCCGTATAATCCTAATTATACGAAAGGATTACAGAAAGTATTTAATAACACCGGTCTTAAATTAGTATATCAATCCGGTAACACAATAAGAAGCTTACTAGGAAATCCCAAGGATAAAACTACAGTTCTAGAAAAAAGTGGAATTTACGAAATTAGTTGCATGGATTGTGATAAAAAATATGTTGGCCAAACGAGACGCTCTATTCAAACACGTTTTAAAGAACACTTAGCACACTTAAAATACGGAAGAACACAAAAGTCAAGTGTGGCCGAGCATGCTTTTGAAAACAATCATAGATTCACATTAGATAACCTAAAACTTCTAAAAAGTGTACCAAACAAAAGACTTTTGAATGCATATGAAAGTATGGAAATCATTAAATCCAGAAATAGTTTAAATAAAGATAGAGGACCTATCCCGTTTAGTACACTTTATTCTTTGGTTGAGGGGAGGTAGGATTAAAAATCGTGATCAATCACAATTTATTAGTCTTATCTCCGCCCACTAAAGGATTGTATATAAGATAGAGCGTAGATTAATTTAGTTCATTGTTTATCGTCTCCTGATGATGCTAACGTTGTTAGCGAAACGCGCGTCGAGTGCAAAAAAGTGTAGTTTTGGTTTGTGGAAAACAATCATAATTTTGTATCAATTTGAAGTGTTTTATATTTGTCATTTCCCAAAATATGGCCAAAACATTCAAGTTTTCGTTTTTTGATGGTAAATAAAACTTCAAGCTCTTTATTTACTCGGTCCATCCAAGATATCCTTAATGTTCTACGATAACACCACATCTCGAATGCCTCCAACTTTTTGCACATGGCTTCAGTCAGTCTCCATGCGTCCATGCCATAATATAAGATGCTAAAAACATGACACCGAAGCACATGAATTCGTAGAGTGGTATTAAGATCGCGACTACACAACACTGATTTCATTTTGATAAAAGATGATCTGGCCTGATAAATTCTTGCACGAACTTCTTGCATGTTGTCCCAGTTCTCATTGAGGAGACAACCTAAGTATTTGTATGAATCCACGCGTTCGACTTGCTGTCCATTTACTTCTAACATGCCTCGGATGTCCTTTTCCTTAGATATGACCATTCATTTTGTTTTTCCAACATTTAAGTGGGGTGTCTGCTATTATGACAGTGTCGTCAGCATATCGAATGTTATGAAGTGCATTCTCTATTATTTTGTTTCATAGATATTAAACAATAGCGGAGACAATATACAACCTTGGCGTAATCCTCTTCTTATTTGGACCTCTTCGGACCTTTATTTGTGCAGTCTGATTCCAGTATAGATTAGCAATTATCTTTAGATCTCGGTCATCTAGACCAACTGCTTTTAGCGATTCTATGATCTTTTTCCAATGGATGTCCATAAATGGTCCATGGACAATGCGGCCGGTTTTGTGGTTTCTGGGATTTACACTCTAACAGTGGCGGCTCGCCCGATGACGCAGGTGAAGCGCTGCTTCACATCTTATTTGCAGTCTGAAATTTCCTGTGTGTGATGGAGTTTGTGTTTTACTGGAAAAATGATCGTTTTCGGGGTGGAATGAAGATGACAAAAAAGACTTCTTAAACTCTGAAAAGCCGTCTCTCTTATTAAACGTACACATACACAATACAAATCTAAAGTAATGGAGCGTGAGGGGGGGGGTTTGGCGATGCTGCGTCATCTATTTGTAAAGTCACGAGCCGCCACTGCTACTGCGTATGCCTGATGCAGTCTGCACACGCCCAGAAGACTTTTTGGGTTTGCGTTTTTTCCAGGGTAACTTGATTGGGAGAGTTATTATCGGTACACCTTTTTTTTGGAAAATGCAAGGGCATGGCCGTTACAGTATCTTATGTTATAGGGGTAAAATTGATCCCTTGACCCAATAAAACCCTAAAAGCGATACTTAAAAAAAGCTTTTAGGGTGGCGTCGAGCCCTTAATTTTCGTATTGAGGTCGGAAAAATGCACCCGTATTTTTTGGTACACCCTGTATAAATTAAACTTACTGTTTGATTCCAATTTCAGCTTCAGCGGTATTACTTGATGAAATTAAAGTGCCCAGAGCTGTTCAGTTGTCCAGTGCCTTCACGGTGCAGTCAAGCCTTTGATCTCCAGGCTCAAAACATGCTTTGCGAAAGGGACCAATTTGGCCGTAGAGTCTACTTAATTAGAATAGGTAAATAACTAATTTTAATTGGAGTCAAACCGGAAACATTTAAAGCCAAAAGAGTAGGGGGGAGTCGGGTAATTGGGCGCAGTATAAAAAACGAGATTAGGGTTAAATGTTGTGTCTGTAAAAAATTGACACGTTTCCTACGCACGGGAATTTTTTTTTCGTCTAATGAACTTCTTTATTATTTGAATTTGGTTATATTTTTGATTGACCAATATCCGACTCTTCACTATATCTGAGAAAAATTTATTTAATATGTATTTGTGTTATTCCCAATTTTAGAAAACTTTGATTCTTCAAAAGTATCCATAGACGATATCTTCAGGACGAATATTTTAGCTTTAGAACAAATAGTCAGGGAGCCAGAGACACAAATC
This sequence comes from Oxystoma pomonae, assembly GCA_963921995.1. Classification (NCBI taxonomy): domain Eukaryota; kingdom Metazoa; phylum Arthropoda; class Insecta; order Coleoptera; family Brentidae; genus Oxystoma; species Oxystoma pomonae. The sequence continues at coordinate 113,417,409 of OY998166.1, read as the reverse complement.
GCTGGAATGGTTGTGATTTTAGATATGGGAGGTAAGATTCAGTGACTGTAATTTACTTAAATTTTATTTGCTGTTCAGAAACTGATGATCCATAAAAAAGGGATTTACTTTGTTAAAAATTCCCAGTGAACAATTTACTACGGCTCACTGTCGGCCTGTTCACCTTCTAACAAAATGTTTATGGGGATCCCGATCCAAAAAAAGTACGGAAATGTCTCCTCAGGCCAATAAAGATGCCTCTCCGGGACCCCGGCATTTTCTGCGGGTATGCCTGACATAGACCATCAATATCCCAATCCGTGAGACCATCAATGCAACTACAATAGGCTATCGTTATAAAAAAAGTGGCAGCTTAATGCAAGCCCAGCATTAGGCTAAAAATGGCCTTTTGACAATATGTATATGGGATTTCGGTCCAGAAAAAGTACGGAAATGTCTCCTCGGGCCAATAAAAATGCCGCTCCAGACCCCGGCATTTTCTGCCGGCATGCCTGACATAGACCATCAATATCCCAATCCGCGAGACCGTTCATTCATGCCAAACAATTGATGGTACACAGTACTAAGACGGGCGATTTGATGTCACACGGCCTAAGTGTGGCAGCAAATCTAAACGTTTTAATTCTTTAATGGAACATGAAAACTAAAAAAGTGGAAAGGGTAAAGAAGCAAAATGGTACCTAGTCCTTTTAAAAACAGATTATATAAAATATGAAGAAAATGCTGCTTTCTAAAAATAAAAGAACGGCAACCAAAAACTTCGATTTTACCTCATTTAAGAGCTCAACGGTTGTTATCTATAATTTTGGGTTGCGTTATAGTTTTTGGTTGTCTCACAGCAATTTTAAATAAAAAGTAATAACAGCTGGGAAACTAAGGGCGGGCCAGCATATGCCCTTGGTCTTTAAGTTGTTACATAAATATCTGTCAGAAAATGGCTACAGGCCTTTTGTCTACGATGCGGTCAAAAAAATGTCCAAATCTTACTCAATGGGACAACAATAGGCTTTCTACAAACTTCGGAAGACTGACTGCGGATCATTATAGGGCCTTTGCCCAAAGAATGAGCCGGGGTATCACCGGGTATCAACCAAAAGGCTTTTACTACCAAAGTGTGGCCCAACCATCCCCCGGAGTGACCTTCACTGTGCCGGACTTTTCCCGTAGCAAGAATTTTTACTGGGTTGTTAACTGTGCAGATCTCATCCCAAGGAACAATTTGTCGAAGCGACATTTTAACGTGACCAAAGGCGAGTTAACATTGCGTAATAACTGCTTACAAAAGTTCTAGTAACTCGCTTTTGCACCAATTTGGCGGAGATTTTTTGAGTTGTTTTGACGTTGCCTGCGACGTTTCCACACCGTTGCCGAAGCGACTATGACTGAAGTGTCCTCTGGATAATATTTTTATTATTATAATTGATTTAAAATAAAACTTCCACTTCTGCAAATGGACTAATTTCCAAACACCATTTATTAACAATTCTAAAATACGGATCTAGGCAAGTTACAGTTAATTTATAACACTAAATTTACCAACGAACTGTAGTTTTCCGTCAAAAATCGACAATTTTATCTTTAAAAAATAAGTGGGCCTTCAATCCTTCTAATTTTTTTTGCTAAATTATTTTTTATTTAAATACTGAAAATTTTACAAATGCTTTACACCTATTTTAAACTGTATAGTGTAGAGGCATATGTCGATCCTATTTCTATCCCGTGAGATTTTGAATGAAGCAGTTTTATGACTACGTGGGATTGATAGCTCTTTAGTCACACAATCAAGTGTTGCCGAGTGTTTTGTTTGCATCCGTGTAGAAGGGGTTGATATGACGTCATCTTTCAAGATGGCGGCCAAAAATGATTATACTTGATACCACATAATTCGAGGACGAGGATTCTAAAAAATTAACTTTTGCGGTCATCCGACCTTAAATGATCTTGAAAATCGAAAAAAACAAGATTTTTGTCATTTTCTCTTCTGTCACACTAACTTCAAATGCACCTCAAACTATTAGGCATATATGCCAAATTCGATCCTTCGAGTTTGATGCAGTTTGAAGCTTTATGACCTTGAAAAATACCCCAGTAAAATTAACATTGCAAAAATAACATACGTACTAAAGGGCGCTATTAATCAACTATTAAAGCGAAGAGAACCAAATTTGGTAGAAAATATAAGAAGGTCGAGTCCAGTAACATTGTTAAGAAAATTTGGTTCAGCTATGATGCGTTTCAATATAGTGGCTAATATATCAAAATGGCGACCTACAACCATATTTTATTTATTTATTTAGTAAAAAAACAAAAATGACAAGGTGGCCATCAATTATTGTTAACTTATCGCCGCTTACTATGAAAAAAAAGTTTCGTTGATGTATGACCTTGATTGACTTTAAAAATACCATGTACAATTAAAAAAACCAGGTTTTTGTAGTGTTTTTTTGAATTAACCACTACGCAAAAACGTTAAGTGCCGGAGCTAAAATTAACATCTTAGCCATAACTAAACACATCATTTTAAACCTCCCTATCCTCCCTACCCCAAGGTGTTTATGCTATACCCCGGTAAAAATGGCTTATATGTCGTTTTTATTAAGTTTCGGAACTGTGAATTTTATGTTCTACTGACTTGTCTAGCCAACAAAGTCATTTAAATTACCTATAAGAGAGATGGCAGAAGTTAGATATACATTACCATATAGTGAACCAGGTGTTTTAGATGCTATTTTTTAAAATGACGGACAAAAAAGCATAAATAATTCTAATTATGCCAGTAGGTCATGACTATTTTTGTTTATTAACATTCATAATAAAATTCAAGGATGAGGTTCCAGGGTGTTTTGTTCGCATCCATGTAGAAAGTTCCTAAACCTAATAAAAATGACAGGCATATAGGTCATTTTTACCGGAGTATAGCATAAACATCTTGGAAGCCAGATAAAAAAAATGGTAGGGAGGTTTAAAATGAAATTTTCAGTTATGGCTATGTTAACTTCATTTCGGGCATTTAAAGTTTTTGCGTACTGATAAGTTGGAAAAATTACAACAAAAAGCTGGTTTTTCGCTTGTACATGGTATTTTCAATGTCAATTAAGGTCATGCATCCACTAAACTTTTTTTTATAGTAAGCGGCGATAAGTCAACAAGAATTAATGGCCATATTGTTATTTTTGCTTTTTTACTAAATTGGAGGAAAAAAAATGTGGTTATAGGTCGCCATTTTGATATATCAGCCGCCATATTGAAACGCGTCATAGCTGAACCAAATTTTTTTTAACGGTATTGTTGGACTTGACTGTCTTATTTTTCTTAGCAAATTTAATCCTCTTTCCTTTAATAGTTGATGCATAGCGCCCTTTAATATGTTATTTTTGCAATATGTTAATTTTACTGGGGTATTTTTGACGGTTATGAAGCTTCAAACTGCATCAAGCTCCAAGGATAGAATTTGGCATATATGCCTAATAGTTTGAGGTACATTTGAAGTTAGTCTGACAAAACGTCGAATTATTAAGATTTTTGGTAGAGAAAATGGCAGAAATCTTGTTTTTTGCGATTTTCAAGGTCATTTAAGCTCGAATGACCTTAAAAGTTATTTTTTTGGAATCGTCGTCGTCGAGTTATATGGAATCGAGTACAATCATGCCCCGGTTGCAAAAGTTGTATTTTTATGATTTTTGGCCGCTATCTTAAAAGATGACGTCATATCAACTTCTTCTACACGGATGCGAACAAAACACCCAGTAACACTTAATTATGTAACTAAAGAACTATCAATCACCCATAGTCACAAAACTCCTTCATTCAAAATCCCACGAACTTACACATGTCTCTTTACTAGTAGCCAGTCCAAAAGAAAACTTAAAAATTACTAAAGTTAACTAAAAAAATAAAAAAAAAAACAAGATTTTTTTAACGATTTAGACAAATGGCGTAGCGGCGCAAATCAAGAAAAAAAAAACAGTATGGCGGGAATAATCATTTCTTGTTTTACTGAAAACCTAACCGTTTTGAGACTCAGGAAGTGCCCTCTATAGTTGTCAGATTGAGTTATATTTTGAAATTGGCCGCAACTGCATTGATTAGTTAGTCACAATTGTCTCGTAAAGAAAAACGTTGAAAAAACATAAATTAATTAAGTCTAGTTATTTATCAACGTTTTGGTGTCGTTGCTCCGTCGTTCGTCGCGGTCGTTGAAAACCCCACAATATTCCATTAAAAAAAAACGTTGTTAGAGGGTTTTTTCGTCCATCATTTTACTTTATACAACGTTAGTTTTAGTGTATTTCTTAGTTATGACGACTAAGGCCATTAAAAATTATTGCTTGGGTTTTCCTTTTATTTTACATTCTATATTCGTGTTTGTATTTTTTAGGCCTGTCCTTGCAACACGCCAAGTTTTTTACCCCTTATTACGCCAAGAGAACAGTCGAGTTGGTTCAAGAGACGTTTCCGTTGCGTTTCAAGGGTTTCCACGTTGTTAACGAACCTTTCTACTTTGATGCGGTCATGGCCGTCCTCAAGCCGTTCCTTAAGGATAAAATTAAGAAGAGGGTTCGTTTGTTTTTGTTCCTTTAGTGTGGCCAAAAAACCGAAACTTTTTTGTGTGTCCATTACTCAAAAAGCTTTTGTCCAATTTAAAAAAAATTAACCATTGCTTATAATAATATGTAATTTTGGTACAAAAAACTCTTGTTTTTTCGTTAGATTTACACCACAGCCATCTTCTGTTTGTTGTTTAATTTTTTATGTGTGACACTGGGGAAAAATTTATTTAGCGTGTAGATCGAGCTTTATCTATCCCGATTGTAGTGATGTATCGCTTGTTAATATCGAGTAAGAAATAAGAAAGTTATGAATTGTTCAAATGCGAGTGCGTTTGCAGTTACACGAAAAAAAATAAGTCTTGATTTTTTCGAAAATGTTTGCAAAATGCTAGCAAAATTTTAACAACCTTAATTGGTTTTTCAAAATGTTCAGCATTATTAAAATCGGAGATCAAAATTATTTTTTTTTTTGATCTTACTAAATTTGGTTTAGTTCCACAGCACATAAAAAATTTGTAGGAAAGTCAAAAAAACCTATTTAAAAAAAAATGAAATCGGACAGTAATGTCCCGTTTTTTGGACTACCCTGTATAAACCAAATTTTTAACTTTAAGGTTGTTCCTTAAAAAAACGTCAAATTCGGGGTCGTAAGCGAAGCCCAATAAAATATTTTAAAAAGTTTCAAAAAAAAATCAATCAAGGGTTCAGTTTTTGACATAAAAAATTGATTTAAATTGTAGATTATTTTAATGTTTTTAAAAGAAACAAATAGATATATTATGTATACTATCTGTAACAATTAATATGTTCTAGTCTAGCATTTTTTCCTGGCTTAATCTGGAGAGTACAACTTTTTCTTTTTCTGAAAGTTGTATGATTAAACTCGTAAATAGAGGTATTCTCTATATAGGTCAAAACTAAAGGCGGATTTACAATTAAGCAAGCACGCAAGCAAGCGGACAAATGTCAATGTCAAATTTACCGGCTTTTTAATTTTCTCGCAAAGTACAAATTATTTTCGAAATAGAGTTGCGTTTGAAACATTCCTGGGTGTTTAGAAGTTTGAAAACATCAATTTTTTTTTATTTTATTGGAAGAATTTTGATGGTTTCGAACTTCTAAACACTCAGAAATGCTTTAAACGCACTGTATTTCGAAAATAATTTGTACTTTTCGAGAAAAATGGAAAAGCCGGGAAATTTAAAATTGACATTTTTCCGCTTGCTTGCTTGCTTGCGTGCTTGCTTGCTTAATTGTAAATCCGCCTCAACACTTCGCCCCGTTTAATTTTCAGATTTTCCTCCACGGCAACGATTTTGACGCGCTTCATGGATTTGTCCCGAGAAACATTCTGCCGGCCGAATATGGCGGAGGCGCGGGAAAATTCGATAACAAATCTTGGTACATGCAACTGCTGGCGGACGAGGCATATTTTAAATCCTTACAAGATTGCGGATATATCACCGATGCGACTTGAAACAACTTAAAATAAAGGTTCTATTTTTTGTTATTAGGTTCTTTATTTATGTGATATAAGGCCTCAAATATTGCCAAACCCAAAAAATCTTAGCAATTCAAGTACTTGGGACAACAAGGTTTACTCCGAACAGGACATTGGGTATTTTGATCATACCAAGAACATATTACAATTTTATTTAAATCGGTGGAGTACAATTTTTCACTGTGTGCAAAATTTGAACTAGGATTTTGAAAAATACATTTTTTAGTTGACGAAATACCGATCCTTCTCAAAAGACTTATTCAAAACCATTCAAATCACTTTTTGTTGTCATTTTTATACTAGGTACCTATGACTAGGTCCCCTGTGTATTGGAAGTGTCTCATATACTTTGCTTTATTAATATGATTGTAGTTTTTTTTAAAGGAATTATTGTGAATAAAAGTATATCTCTTGTTTTAAGAATTCAGTTTGTTTAATTATTTTCTTTGAAGATTTTTAGTTGCCATAAAACAGAGAGGAATGTAAAAATATACCAAAAAAAAGTAAGTAAAAAAATACTACCATACATAGTTGGCAAAGGGGATTTGTTGTTGGCAATATGAAAATAATACAGAATAATAATATAATATGTATTTTAAGAAAATGTTTACTTACAATCATTTAACATGGTGTACCTACCTTAACAGATGTGTTAAAGTGAAGGAAATGTTATTGTATAATACTATGCCTGGCATGCAAAAATATTTGTATACCTATCCATAATCTTGCCACGTTGCTATACACTGCATAAAATGTTAGTCAAATATGTAAAGACGGCACTATGTGTGTGCTTATGTCATATCTTAGATACGAAGAAGTATAACCAATCTTGGTTTGGTTGGATATGGCCTACATATTAGTTTTAAAACAATTAATTTATTATTTAATTACATTTATTACGACATTATACAAATTTAATTATTGTCTATTTAAAGAGCTATTTTACTTTTTCTTTTACATCTGTTGAACTGTGATTAAGAGCACCGTAGTCTTGCTTGATTAAATCGGCTGCTTTTTCTCCAATGGCTATGACCACGGCATTAGGAAGTCCTGAAAAAATTTATGAATGATATTCTGGATCTTCAGCAGACAACATTGCACAAAAAGAATTTTATTAATAAGGATTTATCGGTACATAAAGTTGGCAGAGCCGGACTTTAATAAAGTCAGCACTATTTAATAATAATCCTTTATTTATTAAAAAAAAAAACGAATCCTGTACTACTAACTAAACAGCTTTCAAAAGCAAAAAAACTTCATAGTAAAATAAATAACAAACACAGAAAAAAGAAAACTAATCAACTGAAACAATGAAAACTAGAAGCTAAAAGTTTACAATTTTAGAATAAACGGGCAATGAGAAACATTATAAATAATAAAATTACCAATCAAAAATTAATAAACAATAAAAATAACAACTAGTATACCGGAGAGTGCACCTAACTAGAATATATACAGACAATTTTTGGAGCCAACTTATTAGAACAAAAATAATAAGTACCGAGCAAAATGAAATGGAAAGAAAACGAGATATAAATAATCCTCATAAAATTATTATTAAATCTATAAACCAAATAGTTTTATGGTAGATACAGCAAACACACTGGTGGAGCAACAGCAGAGTATACAGCAAGTAATTCAATGACTTTTAAAAGTATGTAAAATAAGAAACTTTTGTGTAAAGCAATAAACGCATAGTCATAAACTTTAAAGATAATATATGACATAAAATAAGTACAATTAAAAATAGAAAACGCAATAGCAAAATTTAAAAATGTAAAGCACAAGAAATAAGTTTATACAACAAATTAGGAAATTATAAACAGTGCGAAATTAAAACAAAACAAAAAAAAATAAAATGTCACAAATTAAAAAAAACAGTTCAGAACCAATATTCAAGAACTACTACATATTTTTAGGAACAAGTTTCGAATTTAACACAACAAATATTGTCATATTTCTCATGATTCAATAAATTTTATGTATGGATGCCGATGTCCGAGAATTACGGAAAATCGTCGTTCTTTTCATTCCGTCTCTTTTTGTCAGGTTATTGGTAAAAGAAAGAAGCATTTCCCGACCAAAACTTAAAATTTGCGGACATACTCTAGCGTTGATTATTTCAGCTCTCAAAGTCGTTGTGGTTGCGGTGGCTGGTAATTTTTTTGGTTAGGATTATTTGTTTTTAACTCTATAAGATTATATGACCAAAATAGTTCAAGACTCGTCGTCGTCTTGCTCTTTAGAAGAATCCGATGTTTAAAAAGTGGAGCAGTAAAATTACAACTCACAAATGCGTTCTTTTTGTGTTATTTTGGTTTTATTCAAATTAATTACTTTATTTTGTATTTTTTAATAAAGTAAACTCATATCTCCAAGCAAACATCTTTTCTTAATTTTTAAAAAAATATTAGACTTTAATCTTAACTAATTCCATAGGACAAAGATACATAATAAACGAGTCAAACAAAGATAGTCATAACTTTCCCAAGTAACACAAGGTGCTGAAAAACTTTTGCAAAAACTTTGCGACAGCAAAACTCCTCTACTATTGTGTTTTTGCTGTTGTCTGCTACAACGTCTTGAAAGTGTTGATAAAATGTCGCCTAGCCCAATTTGGCAATCATTTTTTGGTCACTGCAATGACCATTGCAGCACTTTTTGCAACCGATATAGCTTTTTCAGTTAAGTTAGTTAAAAAAAAACATTTCTTACAAAACCCAAAGAAAAAATGGCAAAAGAAGCAAAAATAGATTTTTATACAAATAAATGGTTGATGTAGTTTTGAAAACACCAGTATGGATGTAGGGAATATTTATTTATACACACACTTTTAATATCGGATTTTTGTCTTCATCCATGAACCAAATTGACATGCGAAGGCCAGTTTACTGATAATACTTACCATGAAACCTCACCCAAACACGCGCGCTTCACATATTAAAAACATTTAAAGTTTTTATTTTATTTAATTTTTAGTTTTTTGTTTTTGGATTGGAGCCAAAATAACCAAAAAAGATTTATCTCTACTTTAAAACTAGTTTTAGCTTTAAAAATCTACTCTTTTTAATTATAGAATTGTTTATTTTATTTTGGAAAAAATATGTTTTTTTTAAGGTTGTGTTCGTGTAATGGCCGCCACAACGCGACCTAACTCGACAGCTTATATTGCTGTACTTTAGCAAATAATGTTTTTTTTCCACTATTTTTTTCTACTTAATATGAATAAGGGGCGGGGATTTGTCCGCGAAGCAAGCCGAAAGAACCCGACGGCTAAAATTACTGTACTTTAGCTGAAAATGTTTTTCTCTAACTATTTTTACAACTTCCTGCAAAGAAAGCGCATTATTGTCGAAACGACCCGAAAAAACCCGACAGCTAAGCTTGCTGTATTATTGCCAAAAATGTTATATTCTGATTTTACACCTTTATTGCTCCAATTTAGTTTTAATTGGTATCAGGACTGATTTTAAAAAAAAACTACAAAGTTTTTCTTTAATGTATAGCCAACAGAATAGTATTTTTGAGCAAAGTTTAATAAACACTTGTGCTTTTAATACCAGTAAAAGTATTACAAAAACTAAGCAAGCTAATTTACAATCAAAAAGGTGCTGACAAAACGTTTTCACAGCTTTACATAAATTCTAATGTGTACAATGTGTGTTACCAACAATAGACAAACAAGCATTACAAGTTGGATATCTACTCGTCTCGATCACAACTACGTTTACATTTGAACGCATAAACTTTTTGGATCTGTTCGAGATATAAAAAATCGATCATGCAAATAGTGTCACGACCTAACGCCCTTTTGCAATTTTAAGGGCGCAACAACAAAAGCCATTACCCTCTCCACATAGGCCGATCAGCTCTTATCGTTTTAGTGTCCTTTTATCCACCTTCGCCGCCATTTTGACAGAAAACTAATGGATTATCTGTCACTTTTGAGTGAAAATGGCGGCGAAGGTGGATAAAAGGACACTAAATCGGTATGAGTTGATCGGCCTATCTGGAGAGGGTACTGCAAAAGCATAATTACAAAGAAAAGGTACATCGCTCATTGTGTTTTTAGAGAAAAATCCTGTATAAAAATACCATATTTTCAACGTTTGGTATTGGAATGATGTCAGAATTTCTACCGAAACTTATGTCAACTTAATAGATGGCATGATATGAGCAACACCGTTCTCAAGAGCATGTTTAGTTGATAACAATGTCAGAAATAGTAGGTAGCAAGTTTGGTAACCAACTTTTAGGGGCCATCCATAAATTATGTAATGCATCACGGTGGGGAGAAAGCTTAAATATGCGCCTTACCCAGACCAAAAGCTCCGATCTTTTGCACAAGCGCGAAAATTTATTTTCCTACGACCACACACGAAAGGAACCATATCTGCACTCTATAACGCCTCAGAAAGTTTTATATTTCACACGCATATCAATTTTATTTTCGTCTCTAGAGGCGAAAATGTTTTCGTCTCTAGAGGCGAAAATGTTTTCTTCTCTAGAGGCGAAAATGTTTTCTTCTTTTGTGACGAAAATAAATGACAGCAAAAAAATCCAAAAAATGTAGGTATATATATATATAGTAGGCTATGATTTGTAGAAGCGTCGGAAATAGACAGAAACCATTTTCGTCCCTAGAGAAGAAAATACTTTCTTCCCTTGAGATGAAAATGAAAAAGTTGATAATAATGAAAAATATGAATTAAATCCTAAAGTGCTTGTAGGAAAAATAGCATACACAACTGGATAGAATTTAACTTTCTTACACTCGCGTGTTCTTTCACTCGGCTAGAGCCTCATTCCCAACATTCACGCTCGCGTAAAATATGTAATATACTAAAAGATGCCGCTACATAAAACAGACATGCTGTGTTTATGGAGAACATCAGGCAATCGATAACATCTGAGGTATCGAGCGAAGAAAGTCCAGAGATTAATAGCTCTTTTTGTTTGGAAATCTGCAGTTAAACATCAACGAGATTATGTTTCTTCGAAAAAAATACAAAAATCCAGGATTTTTGAGAAAAGTAAACAAGTAAATGACAAATGCTGAATTCTTTCTGTTAAACAAAAATGATCGGCTGCCTTAGTGGCTTCGGGTCTTAGCCGATGACGTTGGCGCGGCGCATGTGCAGAAGAGCGTTACTAAGACAACCTAGCAAACACGGTTGCCTCGGGCCTTCGTCGGTTTATGACATCGGACCAGCAGTATTTTTTGTCCGCGTTGCGATGTAGGCTCAATGTATGTTTGCCGATGCAGCGTTAGACTGTGGGCCGTCGTCGGACCAATGGTAGATTTTACATACCGTCGCCGTACGATTAAGGTCCGATATGGCTTAACCACATGGTACCGACCATCCGCCCATAACTGCTTAATTCGGTCGAGAAACTATTCAAGTCCGACATTGGTTTCCTAAAGCGGTCCAACGTCGGCGATTGACGGAGTTCCGTCGGTGGTTGCTTAAAGCAGCCCGACATTGGTAAACTACAAAGTTTCGATAATGCGGGTGCTTAACCAGTCTGGTTGGTTTAAGTGGCAGAAGAGGTGATTCTTGTGAAGAAGTACCACCGTCTTGTCAAGTCCGCATTCTAGTTTTGAAATATCTTTGCTCATTATATATATAATATTATGTTCCACTGTACAGGGAACATAGTGACATTAGCGCCATCTCTACATGCTAGGAAGAAACTATTAAGCAGTTTAAAAATTTTAAGGTGACATAATCGGACCATCGTCGGTTGCCGATTCTCGACTAATCAAACAAAGTTCCAATCGGACCATCGTCGGCCCTAAAGCAGATAAAGTGCATGGTCGTCGGCATAAAGAAGACTATAGTAAATCGGGCCATTGTCAGTTGCTGATTCCCGTCCGATTAAACAAAGTTCCAATCGGACCAACGTCGGCCCTAAAGCAGATACAGTAGGCATTGGCATAAAGTCGACTATAGTAAATTGGGACATCGTGAGTTGCCGATTCTCGACCGATTAAAGAAAGTTCCTATCGGACCATCATCGACTCTAACGCAGATAAGGTTTTGATTTGGCATAATGTCGACTATAGTAAATCGGGCCATCGTCATTTGCCAATTCTCGTCCGATTAAACAAAGTTCCAATCGGACCATCGTCGGCCCTAAACCAAATAAAGTGGGCTTCGGCATAATGTCGACTATAGTAAATCGGGCCATCGTCAATTGCCGATTTTCGACCGATTAAACAAAGTTCCAATCGGACCATCGTCGGTTCTAAAGTGGTGTCGGCATAAATGTGGACCTCCGTCAGTTGCCGATTATTGACCGAAAACTGAAAATCTCAATCTGACCAAAATCGGGCCAGAGTGTAGTCGCTGATGCCGACACTTCCGACGTTGTCGACATTGGCCCGATTCAATGCCGACGATTTGTGTTTGCTGGGAAACGAGATAACAGAGAGATAAAGTGAGATAAATACGAGAGAAATAGAGGGACATCTTCCTTACATATTTGTGCATGCTAAAAGCATTGGAAGGGCATATATTTAAGCTAAAAGATATATGGGAGAAAGGGATAGGCGGTGAAAGTGTTATATGGGAGGAAAGGGGGAATTCATAGTGGCGGGCAAAGTGCCTAAAAATATGTAGTAGTTGCGTGCATATCTGTCAGAAACAGTGCCGACTTTAATAAAGTCAGGCTATGCCGTCTTTATCTACCCAAATTTTTACATATGCGCCACTCAATTGTGTACAAAATATACACAACTGTATGTAAAATATACCATAACATGTAATTTTGTTACACAATTTTTTCCGTGTGTTTTCTGGATATACCTGAAATGTGTTGCGGAATGACACCTGCATCAGCAACTCTGAGACCTTCGATGTTGTGAACTTTGAGTTTGTAGTTAACGACTGAAGTATCACAGCTAGTTCCCATGCGAGTGGTGGATACGGGATGATACAGCTAAAAAAAAGACATGACCAACTATTTGTTTTTTATTAACCCTTAATTTTTTGTATTTTTTTTGCATTTTGTTTTTCCTAAAAACTAGATATCCTTTACCGTGGACGCAATAGTTCTTAAGGAGCAATACCACCAATCTTTTGTGTATTTTTCGTGTGCAGAATCGCAAGTGGGCATATCGGGATGATAGAACTGCGCTTTATAATCCTTAAAGGCTTCGGTTTCATTTAGTTTTGTAATAAATTGCAAGCCTCTGTAAAGAGTTTCGATATCGTGGTCATCAGAATCTATAAGAGAAAATATGATACTAGGATTGACATTTAAATACGGATAGACTGATAATAAATTGCTTTGTAAAAAAGCACGAAGATCAAAAAGGCAATATAAAAATTATTATTATTCAAAGGAATATTAAAAGACCCTAAAGAGTACACTCAGAAAAGCCTTTTACCACTAATAATTAAAAAATAAAAACTTTAAAACAATGAAAATTGAAATAAAATATATTTCACCTTTTTGTGTATCACTCAGCTTTTTTTAAGTTGGCGAAAAAATATAACCAAATTAAAAAAAATTGTGTACCTATTTTAAGTTTTTATTGCTAGGGGAGGTTGGGAAACGTATGGTTTTTAATAAACAGGATTATATTGGAGCGTGCTAAATCAAATAATTTTATTTAAATAAAAATCAGTTAAGCCGTTTGGGAGTAAAACAGATGTCGCCTTGTTTTCAACAAATAAAAATCTTCTTAAAATTAATTTTTTCGTTTGAACATTAAATGATGTTTCAAATTCTTTGGACACAACTGCCAAAAACGTACAAAAAATTCTCTAAAAATACCACCTCTTGTGACTTTCCAGCATCAATTATTCATATAGTTTTTTATACAATTTTTAAAATAAATTATTTTGGTTGATATTCATAGATTGTTATGACAGACAATATCTATTTGTGATTTTTAATTGTTTATTGCTTAGTTTGACATCTTTGAATCGTCAAAATAAATGTGTCCATACTGCAGTATCACTTCCATAGACAACAAAATAATCCAATAAATTTCAGAAAAGTTGTGTTTGTATATAACCTCGGTTTTCGAAGTAGTAGTAGTAGTTTTTTTTTGTTTTTTAATTTTTTAGTCAATATCTTCTAAAATTAAGTCCGTCAAGCTTTTGTGATTACTTTTGTGCCGCCGAAAGAAAAGGGTAAGAAACCGAAACAGTTTTATTTTTTAGGTTTCTATAAAGGTGTGGTGCAAAAATGTTGTTTTCTTGAAATCAGGAAATCTAACCTAACATTTTTCATTCTGCAAAAAAATATTGGCGATAAAAAGTTACTTCTGTGGACAGTAGATATAAATAGTCGATAGCAGTATATTTTTAAATCTGAAGAGTTATTTAATATCATTAATATTTTCTAGATGCTTATTGGATTTTTGAGGTGTAACTTATGTTTTAGTTTTTGTCCATTTCGTGGACATTTTTGTCATTTCTCTAGATATTAAAACTTAGTTTAAATAAAAGAAGGAATGTAAATGATTATGTTTTGAATTTAAACTTTTTTGGGAAAAATAAGGTTAATTTATTATATATTTGCTAATCTGAAAAAACATATTCTTCAATTTATTTTAATAATTGGGCCAAAGTCATTTCCGTGGTTAAAAATGTTTTTTTTTCCGTGAACCTCTTAACTCTTCTTTTTGGTAAAAAAACCTATAACACATTATTTACGTTCTTAACCAGACATAATATATGAAAGTATTTATATCAAAAAATTTGGTGAAAATGAAAAAGTGCAAAAAACAAAAATATTATTGATCCAAAATATAAAACCTAGACGTCAAACTCATAACCTACTCTTTTTCAAAACATCATCACAAACACCTTTAAATTTAAATTGTAAATAAACTGCACAAGCACATAATTTATTTGATTTTCTATTAATTCCAGATATTATATCATTAGCTGTTGTTACTTACCTGAAAAATAGTTAACGTCAATGTCTGGAAAATCTAAAGGACTGCTGGATTTTAGGGTTACCGAGCCTCTGGATTTTGGATGCAGCAAAAGAGGGGTGAACCAAATATCATGCAGTGGCTGGGAGACTACTGAATTTGAGTATTCATCGTTTAACCTACAAAAGATGAAAAACAGAGGTTACCGTACTACTACTTACATTTTTCTAGTATTTTCTTGGCTGTATCAGATTAGAAATATTTCTAGAAATTGTGCTAGAAAATAAAGTCCTTTCTATTTACTTATTTATTAATTTATACTAACGGTATATATAAAAAGGGTTCCTACGCTACTGGAAAATCTTGAAAACCTGGAAAATGACAAAGGCAAAATCAAACTTGGAGAACATCTGGAAAAAAGAGAAGAAACCCCTGGAAAAACTATCAGAATGTGACCATTATCACCTGGAAAAATGACTTGAAAAAATATTTCTCACCATCGCCATCGGTTCTGGAAAAAAAAGAGGTTACGTCTAAACCAATTTCCACCTTTTGTTGAACACTTCAAAAAACCTGGAAAACACCTGGGCCCTAATTCTTGAGCTGAAAAAGACATAGAGTGATTTCAATCTAAAATTTCAAAGAAGTTTCAACGAAAAGCATCTTTTTTTCGAGGGATGGGATCACTAACCGGGATTGGTCCCTACCCTTGAGGGATCGTTTCTTCTCTGGAGATTCAATAATTAGGTCCCTGGAAATTGAAGATGGTTTTTGCGTCGAACCCTAATAAATACTCAGAATATTCTTTAAATAGGTATATGATAAGAATATGCACCACAGAATATTGTGTGTGTGTGTGTTTTTTTTTCAAGGGTCTCAATCAAGGGGAAATCTTGCATAAGACGCCCGAACTACTTTCCTGCCAGAGTCATTTCTCCTCTGCCATGAGAGCCCGGGTAGTGTCGGACCTCCAACCTGCCCGGTGGCAAGCTAGAGTCGCTGCACTGCAGCCATTTCTGACTTATTGTGCACCCTCTTGGTTCCTAGGCTAACAACTCCATTAATTTTGTCCCCTGTACAAGTTTATACAGGTCCTTATTGGAGTAGTCCCCAGTCAATATTGGGTCTGGTTCAACTTCCCTAAATATTAGGTGCCTTTTGCGATCCAGTACCTCGCATTGGTACTGGATCGCAAAAGGCAGGGCCGTTATATTAGACTAAAGTTGCACAAATGGATAGTGCTTAAAAGTAATCGTAACTCAGTGCGCATGCTCAGAGCGGATACGTCGTACAATAGCGACTACGTCTCACCTATCTCTACGACCACCCTTGCAGTGTTCGTACGCAGCTAGCGTATCCTAACCATTTTGTTATCTGTGGGTTTTCATAAATGCCTGATCCACAGTTTCATATTGTCTCCTCATTTTTTTCGACAAGGAAGGAAATAGAAGAGAGCGACAAGAAGTAAAATTGTGCATCAAGCACTGAACAAGAATTGTTTTTTTTTTGAAAGTTTAGGACAATGATGTATTTGAAATTAACTCTGTGTTTCGGACTTCCATTGTATAAATAAAAATATAGACAATGGAAGTCTGAAACACAGACTTAATTTCAAGAATGGGTTTGTTGTAAGCACAACTTTAACTCTTTTTTGAAGGACGCTTTCACAAAGGCATCAAAGATACGCTAACAATAAGGAATCAAAAATAGCTTGCCAACTTTATGTGTTTATTAAGTATCTCATAGTTATATGGGAGTACCTAAAACTTACTGCAAAGCTTGGCCCAGTCCGTTCTGATTGTTAGGTGGTGAACTGATCAAAATCTGAATTTCTGGTTTAACTTGTTGACGTCGAGTGGAATTTTGAAAGTGGACGAAACTGACGAACTCCACACCAAATCCCGCCGTGTAGGGACGCAGGTTGTCTTGGTAGAGGGCCAGAAGGTCTTTCAGGGTGTTGTTGTAGAAAGTATGGTTTGTTCTGTAAAAACATTAACAAACATCAAAAGATCAAAAGATCTTGGGTAGAAATACCGAAAATTCAAACCTGGATGAGCATCCCACAAGGAACACTTAAAGAACCAAAGCACAAAGAGAAATGATTAACGATGTTTCGCTCTGGGTAACCACTCAGTGGTTCCACTGGTCACCCTCCCCATACATCATTAAACACCATCATACACTTTGATTTCCAACTTTGAATCACTCACAAATAGGCATCGTTCCGCACTGGTACTTATCCAAGTTACCTGATACGGATTCGTCCTGGCGATGGCGTGTTAATATTTCCAATAGGATTATGCTCCTAAGGCGCACAATACGATTCTTTTTAAATTTCATCGGTTTATTCTGTAGATTTTAGTGATATAAATTGTTTTTAACCTGCTACCTAAATTGTAT
The DNA here is from genome assembly GCA_963921995.1 of Oxystoma pomonae. NCBI lineage: Eukaryota > Metazoa > Arthropoda > Insecta > Coleoptera > Brentidae > Oxystoma > Oxystoma pomonae. The sequence goes on along the minus strand of OY998166.1, from coordinate 113,400,065 downwards.
TTGGAAAATTTTACTTAAACTTTTATCTAAGTAGTTTATCTGAGTTTACCTAAAAAAAATACCAGGATACATCACGTGATCTTGCAGATTCTGACCAACTGGTAACTCAGCAACCATATCGATGCTTTTATTTCTTAGATGCTCTTTTGGTCCTATTCCGGAAAGCATTAGAATTTGTGGAGTATTAATCGAGCCTGCTGATAGTACCACTTCCAATTTTGCTGTTGCTTGATATCTTTTACCTAAAGGGGATTTGTGTAGTAGAAACAAAAATTATACAAAAGGAAAATAAGGAATAAATTTCCAAAATGAGGAAATTAATACAGTCTTGCGCTGCGCGCCGGCCCAACCAACCGAACGTTATTTCACAAGAAAACGACAAGTTTTTTGAAGAATTTTTGGTTTCAATTTTAAAACAATTTGCACGAGGTGCTACAATATCAATAATTGTTACAATTTCAGTTTAATTTTAAGCACTTTTCAACAACAGCATTCAAAATTGTAAAAAATAACAACTTTAATACTTATAGTTTTCTCAAAATTTTTTTCTGCGGCGCATTTATGACGTGTTCTTCTTAGCAAATCCAAAGTTGAGACTAGATCCTACCCCAACCAAACCCCCCTTGACAGCAAACCCAATACACTTTTTTTATATTTTATAAAAGATGTGAATAATCTAAACGCTGATTACTTTTACTCCGCCACGCCGCGCGTCGGTCTCAAGCCCGGGGTCCCATTGCACTAGGTAGAAAGAAGGAGGGTGGATCGCTAAAATTAACAGACTCATCTGGCCCGGGTGAGAGAACCTTATAAGGGCCCCCGTTCAGGGTACAGAACACAAGGCTTAATCCAAGGTGTCATGTGACCCGTTCCAAGGGATGAATGGCTTCTGTGTCCTGCCAGAGTAATTGACCTTACCCATATTAATGGACGGACCTAGAAACCCTATCAATAGTAAAGAATGAAGCCCAACAAACCTTATCCTCTGCTAGTGAAGCCAAACCCATGGACGTCGTGGCCCAACAAACCACACCCTATGATTGTGTTGCAGACACTGGAAGCACGAGGCAACAAGCCTGCAAGTGAAAACCCCCAGCCACACACTTCTAAAGCAAACCCTGACGGGGAAAACCTACAAGGAGTAACCTCCGACCTACTTAAATTAGGTCTGGAGAAAAAGCGCATGTCAGGTGCGCAACGCCGACATCAGACCATAACTTCGGCGAAGGCGAGAGGAGAGCCTGTTAAACCCAGACAACAACAAAAAAATAGCAGATCACCAGGGCAAGCTACCTCGATAGCCAAGAAACCATCAAGTAACCAAGAACTGGCAAAGAAGGCTGAAAAACCTAACAAGCGGACGTGCATGGAAATCACCACCCCACCATCACAGGCGAGAGCATCCGAAAGGAGAGCCTATTAAACCCAGAAAACAACAGACAAATACCTCGATGGCTGAAAAACCATCAGGTAACCAAAACCTGGCAAAGAAGGCAAAAAACCTTCTAAAAAGAGTGGACGTGCTCGGAAATTAGCATCCCGTCACCATCGCAGGCAAGACCAGCCGAAAGGAGAGCCTATTAAACCCAGAAAACAACGGGCAAATAGGAAACCATCAGGGAAAGCTACCTGGAGGGCTGAAAAACCATCAGGTAACCAAAACCTGGCAAAGAAGGCTGAAAAACCCTTCTAACAAGCGGACGTCGGAAATCAGCACCCCGTCATCATCACAGATAAAACTAGGCAAAAAGAGCTGGTATTAGTCGAAGCACCAACCCAGTAACTCAACTTGAGAGAAAACCTTTAAACAACCCGAAAAGAAAATGAATGAAGAATTCGGCACCTTTTAGAAGAGGCATCTTCTCAGGAGGAAGTCTCTCAGAGGACTTGTAAAGAGGTATCGAATCTCTTTTAGGTGAAGGAATGCAGCAAGGGATACAATAAACAATCAGCTGTTTTTTTAATTTTAATAAGGAAGTCGTAACGTTATTACCATCCCTGCTTGCGAAACGATGTTTTCACGAATTTCATCAGCTGGAGCTGTCACGCATTCGCCATTAGTTTAAAATTACACCTGCTCGATAGTTGACTCGATAGAGATAATGATACGAATGCTGATAAAACCGAAAATTAACTTTAAGTGTCTAATGTCAGGGAATTCCTAAACCTGACCTTGTTGTATTAAGTAAATCAATCAACCAATCAACAAATCTTGAGCTACTAAAAACCGAACAGAGGTACCTTAGCGTCGATCTTTATTAAAGTTAACAGCATGACAGATTGCTCCGGATAAGAGTAGCTAATGGTGCCGCAAAAGCAAATATAACTTACTAAAATATAAAACCGTAGATAGAGGAAATACCTATCTACGATAAAACGTACGTACCTTCTTTTACAAACTCAACCCCGTAAGCCGTAGGAGTAATCATTCTGTTATTGATTAAAACTTTGGTGACAAAACTATTGGTACTAATGTTTAAATTGATCCTCTCACGAAAATTATCAAGGTACGCCCTAGCGGTACTTTCTCGTTTGTTTTTGTTGGTGGTAAATTGTATACGGCTTATACCCAGTTGTTTTTTTCCATGGTAGTCTGAGAGACTTTTGATTCCCAGTTCGTTAAAGCCGTCGAACAGCAAATTTTCCTAAAAATAAGTGTTTTTTTTGTTTTTTTAGTTCTTGTGATTGTTTTGTGAGCATTTTAAAAGGTAAAATAAACATACAGAATAGAAGCTTTTATGCCAAAATTTTAAAGGCTGTCATTAATTGAATATTTTCGAATACAAGCATATTTACAAACTATACTCATAAATATAATTATGGGCGAAGGGAGGGGGCTGGGGGCCCATGGCCCCCCTAGAGTCTAAACTAAGTACTGCTAAATTTAAACTCAACTGGGACAAAAAAACAGAAAGAAATATATTTTTTTTAAACTCCTGCCTAAAGAACCCTGCACAAATTACATTGGAAATGGCTTTCGGCTAAATGTGAATGAAGCCATAAATGTGACATGTTTTAAGACTATATTTTTGGACATGGTCCAAGTTTTTTGTCCACAACTTTGTTGATTACCGCCGAAATAAAATGATTCGAATGTCTATTTGTTTGGAATGAAATACCCCTACCACCCATACAAAAATATTTTTTATATGGTTTCTTCGGTACCACCAGAAAAGTCACTGATTTATACATTTTCAAAAAGAAAGAAAACGACCGTTTTTAAAAAAATGATAGTTTTCATTTTATTTAAAACAAACGGCCAGATTTTAATAGTTCTTACATATGTTACTAAAAAATAAGGCCAGCTAGCTAAAAAAAACATTTTTAGCTTGAGTGGTTAATGCTTTTTAATATTTTTGAAATATTGGTGAAACACGAAAAGTGATTTAAAATAAACTTATGGGTAGTTTATACAAACTTTTTTCGCACTTAAGTAGGAAAAACACTTTACCGTATTCTCCTAGAAAAACAGTAGTAGTAACCGGCGCGGCGCCTAAAAGCATATATCACACGAGCAATTTGATTGGTCAAATACAGGTATCAATGGGTACTAATTGGTATTAAGCTTTTGGATTGGATTTGTCCATAAAAAGTTTGTATAACCTACCTATAAGTTACTTAAAATCACTTTTCGTATTTCTCCAATATTTAAAAAATATTAACTATTAAAGGTGCCTATCATTTTTCAAGTTTATCGTACCAGTCAAGCTAAAAATAATCTGATAAAAACGGTCGTTTTCTTCCTTTTTTAAAGCTTATGCTTAAAAATCGGTGATCTTTCTGGTGGTACCAAAGAAACCATGTAAAACACTTTTATATGAGTGGAAGGGGTCTTCTATTCCGGAAAAATGAAGATTTGAATTATTTTCTTTCGGAGGTAATCAACAAAGTTGTGGAAAAAAAACTTGGACCATGCCCAAAAATATAGCCTAAAAACACGTCAACTTTAAAGCTCCATATCTCAGAAAGTAATCCTGCTCCCTATCTTGTTTTTTTTTTATTTTAAAGCTTTGTTGATCGAGTACTACAAAATATAAAAAAAATTATGACAATTAGCAGAAAGCCATTTCCAATGTAATTTGTGCAGGGTTCTTCAGACACCATTCAAAACGTGTCAAAAATCGAGTTTTAATATTTTCGTCTGCGGCGCACTAAAAATATGATTTAGGTTTGAGGCCACGCCAGCCAACTTTGACTACCTTACTCAGAGCCATTGCCCCCCCCCCCTTCCTGAGGACAGTTCGGCATACGCTCATTAGTATAATCCTATAAGTAGTCCACTATAAGAGGTATAGATGTAAGTTTTTAAAAGTTTGGTGATATTTTTGCCAAAAACAGCTTTATATCAAAATAAAAATTTTACTCTATGCATGGCGTATAGTCAGGTATACCTATAATATTCTTTTTGAAATCTTATTAATTTTTTTAAAACTTTTTATTGTTGATATAAATAATGACTATTATTTTTTCTATACCAAACCAGGTGTAGGAGCAGGTATATCCACATGCACATACCCATTGTGCCCATGATACTTTTTATCTTGTCCTTTAAAAACCGCCGTTTCGGCCTTCTTGAAATACTTAAGCAAGTCTCTGTATCCCCACCTACAGATATGAAAGAAAAGATAAAGATGTAAAAAAAATTGTAAAATGAAAAATTATTGGCTTGGTTGTACCTATATAATGTTTTTAGAAATATCTTTGCACAAACGGTTTGTTTTATTAAATATGATTTTACAAATTCAAGGCAAAAAGCGCTCCTAACATTTGTCGGTTCGAACAATCTTTCCTTTGATCCAATATTTTTTAAAAATATTCTTTTTACTGACCCAGTGAGTCCTTGTAAGGCCCATTCTTCAAAGTCCAAATAGCTTCCTCTTGCGTAGAGACCCATGTTGATTACGCTCGATCCTCCAAGGGTTTTGCCCCTGGGGTAGAAACATTTTTTGTCTTTCATTCCTTAAAAATAAAATACGTCAACGAAATAAGTACATTATACAAATTTTTGGCCTTGATGGAATAAAAAGGACCACTTTAGTCCCGTATAGGTAAAAGAAGGACTTTTAACTCAGGTGATCTAAATTGTATGTTTGCGTCGTAAGTTTTATAACCAATGAGAACGTTTCTGTGAAGTAAAGTGCCTTTTTCCTTGTTGTCCAATTTTAGACTCCCATGACTACTTCAGTAACTTACATATTCTCGAAAGACTGAGTTCTTACGGAAACTCCGTGGCAGAGACACTTTTTAAATCTCCATCGAATAAAATCTTTACATTCAAGTAGTTATATGCTTGTAAGTTACGGATGAGTTTTAAAGCCTGCTTATTGTTTAAAAACATTCAGTTTCTTAGATTTAATGACCCAGCAAACACGGTTCCCTCGGGCCTTCATCGGTCCGATGTCGATTGCCGAATTTGCCGTCATCGGCACGACGTCGATTTACGACATCGGACCAGCAGTATTTTTTGTCCGTCTTGCGATGTAGGCTCAATGTATGTTTGCCGACGCAGCGTTAGACTGTAGCCCGCCGTCGGACCAATGGTAAATTTTACTTTTCGCTGAAATCGGCATACCGTCGCCGTAAGATTAAGGTCCGATATGGTTTAACCACATGGTACCGACCATCCGCCCATAACTGCTTAATTTGGTCGGTCTAACGTAGGCAAGCTGGTCTCGGTCCGACATCGGTAAACTATTCAAGTTCGATATTGATTTCCTAAAGCGGTACAACGTCGGTGATTGACGAAGGTCTGTCGGTGGTAGCTTAAAGCGGCCCGACAATGGCAAACCACAAAGGTCCGATAATGGGTGGATAATTAGGCCCCACATCAGCCTCTCAAAGCTGCCCGACGTTGGTGATTGACGGAGGTCCTTCGGTGGTTGTTTGACAGGATCCGACATTGGCAAACTACAAAGGTTCGATAATGCGGGTGCTTAACCAGTCGGTCTTGTTTAAGTGGCAGAAGAGGTGATTCTTGAAGAGAGATACCACCATCTTGTCAAGTCCGCATTCTAGTTTTGAAATATCTTTGCTCATTATATATATAATATTATCTTCCACTTTACAGGGAACATAGTGACATTAGCGCCATCTCTATATACTAGGAAGAAACTATTAAGCAGTTTAAAAATTTTAAGATGACGTAATCGGACCATCGTCAGTTGCGGATTCTCGACCATTCAAACAAAGGTCCAATCGGACCATCGTCGGCCCTAAGGCAGATAAAGTGGTCGACGGCATAAAGTCGACTATAGTAAATAGGACCATCGTCAGTTGCCGATTCTCGAACGATTAAACAAAGTTCCAATCGGACCATCAGCGGCCCTAAAGCAGATAAGATTATAGTAAATCTGGTCATCGTCAGTTGCCGATTCTCGTCTGAATAAACAAAGTTCCAATCGGACCGTCGTTAGCCTTAAAGCAGATAAAGTGGGCGTCGGCATAAAGTCGACTATAGTAAATCGGGCCATCGTCAGTTGCCGATTCTCGACCGATTAAAGAAAGTTCCAGTCGGACCATAATCGGCCCTAAAACAGATAAGGTTTGCGTTGGCATAATGTCGATTATAGTAAATCGGGCCATCGTCAGTTGCAGATTCTCGTCCGATTAAACAAAGTTCCAATCGGACCGTCGCGTTGTCGGTCCAAAAGCAGATAAAGTGGGGGTCGGCATAAAGTCGACTATGGTAAATCGGGCCATCGTCAGTTGCCGATTTTCGACCGATTAAACAAAGTTCCAATCGGACCATCGTCGGTCCTAAAGTGATTTCGGCATAAAGTCGACTGTAGTAATGTGGACCTCTGTTAGTTGTTTTTTATTTTATTGACCGAAAACTGAAAATCCCAATCTGTCCAACATCGGGCCAGCGTGTAGTCGCCGATGCCGACATTGGTCCGATTCAATGCCTACGATTTGTGTTTGCTGGGTAGCGATGTGCCTTTTTTACTCGGTGACGTTCATTGTTGCAACATTTTAATCTTTGACAGTTTGATATTTTGACGATGTTTTTAAATGATTTTTTAGTAAATACTTGGTAAAAACTGGCGGAAATGGCTTAATTTTAGGCCAGAATAATCAGATTTTTTCAATATTGCTTTTCTTGCACCCGTGATAAAAAAACAAGTTTTTTTGCATCGGTAACCAAAAAAGCCGTGCTTTGGTTATCTGCAGACAGTTACTTAAATCATGTTTTTGAAGAAGGTATAAAAAAAATTTCTTAGCTTACAATATAATCTTAAAAAAGGTTACTTTTTCGTTTTAAATCTTTCAATTTATGTATAGCCGGGAGTGTGTTTTAATCGGGAAAAAAGTCACAAACAATCGGGTAAGTCGGGTAGGTCTATATGATGTTTATCAAACCAAAATTGGAATAAACACCTTTTTCTGACTTATTTTTATTATCTTAAATACTTTAAATTTATTAAGTCGTCGAAAAAGGCCCTGGTTGTAATCCAGACTTTTAATTTGTTTTTAAAATTTTTAAAATTTTTGAAGTTTTCTGGTTTTTAAGGCCATTGTTAAATACGCATCTTTATTTCTGATGTTAAAAGTATGCTCGTTAAGCTCTATTTCTATTTTGCCCTTTTTAATGTGCTTGAGATTTTATAAACTATATAACTGGCGTATGTCTAGAAGCTTACTTTCTTCAAATAAACGGCCAGTCAGTTTTTATAAACCATTTTTGATAAATATTCAGATTTTCAAGTGAGCTTCGAATAATCCCCCCCCCCCCGTCCAATTATTCCGTAGTCAGGTGACTTTGTATTAACGATCCGTAAAAGATCTTCAACTGCTCTCTGTGCTCAAGAACTCTTTTAAGTACATAAATTTGGACAGCAAACCTCTAATTTTATTTGTGGTACTTTTAATGTGAATATCCCATCTTAATGGATTATCTATATGAAGTCCAAGATATTTAATCGACGTAAACTTCGGTATTTCCGCACTTCAAAAGGCCAAGATTTGGTAGTTTGTTTTTGTATAAACTAAAAGGAATATATTTCGCTTTATCTACGTTTAGCGTAAGATTGTTATGATCAAACCAATTTTTGAGAAGTCGAATATCATTTTCAATACAATTTTTCAGTGTTGTCCAAGATTTAGACGTAAAAAATATTACGGTATCATCGGAAAAACATTTATGCAGATTGTAAACAAGAGTGGTCGAAGTACGGTACCCTGAGGCACACCATACTGAACCATTCTCTTGTTGCTGAAGACTCCGTCGACAGACACCTGTTGTGTTCTACCTGATAGGTAACTTTTTAACAAATTAGAAATTTTGCCTCTTAAACCGTAACATTCTATTTTTTTCAACGGAGTCGTGACACACCGTATCAAATGCTTTTGATAGTTCCACAAACAGGCATTATGATGGATTACCATTATAAGCTGTTCATACAATGCCATTATTAATGACATCGTAAATTTTTGAATTTAGAAGTTTTATGGTATCTTGTGTGGATCTACCTTCGCGAAACCCGAAAGATTGTCTCCTTTTTCTTTCATAGAGCATGTTCTCTGTTCGGTCAAAGAGCGTGATATATGAGAAAACAAGATGCTTGATTTTCGAAAGGTATTGAGTACGATATGGAAGCATAGGTACTAAAAACAATGGCGGATTAATGTCGTAACAAATATGATTGTTCTACGTATTAAAAAATAAGCGACCAAACGCCAATTGACATTACCTTGGCAGGCATGTTTTTGCGGAACAGTGCTGTAACCCCAATTATAATTCGAAAAAAACAAAGTTCCAGCCATTCCTAGAATATCGGTGAACTCTCCTTGTTCTCCTCCCGCTTCCAACAAAAGAACACGCCATCTTTGCACTTCAGAGAGTCGATTGGCCACAACTGCTCCCGCCGAACCCCCTCCAACCACTATGAAGTCGAATTCGCCAAAATCTAAAACAGATAAAGCATAAATGTAGATGTAGGTCAACATTTATTGCTTCTTAAATATTTCTATGAAAGTTACAAAAATATGATACTCTAGCTACACATTCTACATACACATACTTGTACAAGGCACCTAAGGTGTAAAATTTTTAAATTTCTACCTTGTAGAAGAACACATTTTACAGAGTATCAGTTCACTTTACATTGTAAAATTACACAAAAACTGTAAATATACATTTTCAGGTATAAAAGTGTAGAGCAATATTTTGCAGAAAGAAAAAACTACTTACTGTGAATTTCAGAGTCACAAAAATTATACAACTTGCTATTATCCGTCGGTAAAACGAAATTTTGTGAGACAGAAAGGTTCCCTTCAACGATCGACACTAATTCATCCAAAGAAACATGTGCTAGATTTAGTGAAGAGCAGCATGTTAATATTAGAAAAAGATTTAAAACTTTCAACATGTTGGATTTTAAAATTTATAATTTTCATTTAATATATCCCTGAAAAAGATAATACGTAACTGATATTATATTGATCAGATATAATATATCCAATACGTCCTGTTTTTTAAACAATAAATGCCACTTAAGATGATAAAAAATGTTTTAAAATTATCTACTTGTACTAATTTAAATTTAATCTAAGATCAAGGGGATTACTTGCAATAATGCATCTGTACGTCTGTAGTTTGAACAACAACCCAACGTTTCGAGTGCTTATGTATCTGCATGCAAAAAATTTAAAAATAATTTTATATAAAAAAAAACTTTTCAAATACAAGCAGGAAAATGCATTTCTTACAATTCCATACATTAAAGGAGTATCAGAGAAAATTCGAAGAGTAGCGAACAACTTTAATATTAAAACAGCCTCTAAATCTAATAACACAATTCGAAGCCTTCTTAGTAAAACAAAACCGGAGAACAAGCAAAATAAGGAATGCATTTACCAAGTTCCTTGTGAGTGTCGCGAATCATACATAGGCGAAACAAAAAGATCACTATCTGTTAGGCTTAAGGAACATCAGACGAATACCCAAAGAGATGAAACAACGACATCAGGAATCGCCGAACATGCATGGTTAAAACAACACTGAATGAAGTGGACAGAAGCAAAGGTTTTGCACAAGGACTCACACTGGAAGAAACGAAAACTCCTTGAAGCTGCCTTTAGTGGGCGGAATTAGAGTATATTCAGTAAACCAAGTAATGAAATTCCATATATTTGGAAGCCCCTCCTTTAGCGAAGCCAACTTCTTAAACTTCATATAAGTACGTAGCCTTACCAGTAGTAAGTTGTACACAAGCAGTTAATTTTATATATTATTAAATATCACTATAAAAATCAGATTATTTAAAAAAATATTTTTACGTATAGTTAATTGATGGGTCATCATCATCATCATAGTCAATCACTCGATACCGAGTATGATTTTCCTCTAATCTGTATCGTCGCTATCTGTTGTGCGTTTTTTGATGGCTATGTAAGCCAATTCTCGAGCCGCATACCCTTCCACAGTCCTGGCACACCCAGTCTCCGGCAGCAACCGGGTGTTGTTGGTCATCCATTCTTCCATTTTGTCGCTCCTCTCTCTCTCTTTTCCGTTTCTAGTCTACGTCGTTGCTCTTCAAAAGTTTGTGCTCCCTCATGGACTGTTCGGCGCCAGGTAGCCCTATCGTTTGCCGTGGTCTCGAAGTTATTTATATCGATGTGACCCTTCATCATATTGCCTTTGAGAACGTCCTTGTACCTTTTTTGTTGACCACCTTGATTTCTCTTTCCCTCCTTCAGTTGTCCATAAAATATCTGCTTTGGGAGACATGTTTCAGGCATGCGGATAATGTGACCAGTCCAACGAAGCTGGTGCTTGAAGATAAGGGCTTCTATACTAGTTGTTCTGGCTTCTTCTAAAACACTTATGTTGGTTCGTCGGTCTGGCCATTTGATTCTCAATATTCGTCTTAAACAACTTTGGTGATATTTTTCTAGTCGTTTGTTATGCCTTCTGAAGGTGGTCCACGTTTCGCATCCGTATGTTAGAGTTGGTATTATAACTGTGTTCTAGACACGAAGCTTGGTCTCCGCATTGATGTCGTGATTGTTGAAGACTCTCTCCGAAAGCCGTCCGAACGCCGTCCGAACGCTGCTGGGTAAAACAAGTATTATATCATTACTAGAAACAGTGTAGAACCATTCAACTAATTTTGTTTAATTTATGGTCTAACTAGCTTACTCCTACCAACTTAATCCAACCCCTACCACCCGCCCCTCTCCCACTCTCGTTCTTTACCCTTCCACCCATACGCTTTCCTTCCCTTACCTTCCACCTAGTTAGATGTTTCATTTAAATACCCAAAAAAATTGCACTTGACAGCGATCAATAAGCGAAATGTCAAATAAAAAGTAACCTATAAGTCAATCCAGCAGGTCACACCCTATCTTCTTATTACGTTTTATCCAAACCGGTTTAGCCATTTTCGCGTGATTAAGGAACAACCACAAACACATATCAACACACAAACTTTCGCATTTATGACATAAGTAGGATAGTAGGTTTGATTTTTTCTTTAATTTATATTAGAACTTGTTTACTTGAATTGAAAATAACATAATTACGCCATAAAATGTAAACTTAAACTTCGGAATATGTTTGTCCTCCCAGAAATTAAATTTTACCCACTGTGCGTCGTGTATAAATAAAATAAGGGCGATATTTACTAAGATGGGTTAGTGTTTAGGACTATGGGACGTATGTGGTTTTTAACCTAATTTTGCGGGGTTTTCTTTAGATTTAAATAAAACTTGTTGGAATTTAGGACTTATTATAATCATATGAATGATTTCGCAAGGAAAAAACACAGGTTTTCCAAAAATTTTGTGAAAAAAAGGGGAAAAAAATCAAATTGACGGCGGGTTTATCCCCGTATAGTAGACTTTTTAACTAAAAATACTCTGTTAAATGGGTTACGTACTTATATTTTTTATCGCTTTTTATTCCTAAATTTGCAGAGGTCCATATGAAAAGATATATTCTTACACAACACTTCTTCAATATGATGAAAATTAAAATTTATAATTCATGTATTTTTATAGATTAAAAAATTTCCAAACACTTAACTGACGTTTCGCTCGCTGACGTTTTGCTCGTTTTGAAGGAGAGTACCTTCTGAAATAAAAGAAAGCCTACTAATTTATAGATGCCACCAAGAAGTTGCAATTTGGAGTTTAGGCATAAAGCAAGGTTTGGGAGAAATGCAGGGATCAACTAGAGTAGGCAATTGCTCTCCCTCTTCCAAGCTTCTGCAAAAAATCTCCGAATTTTCATAAAAATTTAAAAAATTGCTAAAATCACACGTTCCTCTCTCCCCTAACGCGCAAGAATTTACCGCTGAAGACTTTTACCGGCGCATAATATGATATTACCGCACAAATCACAAAACCGCGCTAAACTACCAAAACAATAAAAAAATAAGCAAATCCCGAACAACCCAAAAAAGCCGCGGAATTTTTATTATTAGTATTTTTTACACGCGCTATTCTTTAATTTGCGCTGAATCAATTATAAGGCGAAGGTTGTTACGTTTGCGCAGTTTGTGAATATTCCGGAATCTGTTTTACACTATCATTGCTTGCTTGAAAAATAACAGCGCACAGCGGTTATAGCGCAAGATTTATAACGTGAAAAATTGCTTTTTAAGCGCTAACAGTTATGTACCACAAAAATTTTAACTTTTTATTTGGGGTACAGGGTGTGCAAACGCCTAAGCAAACCAGATGTGTGTATGTAAGAAATCTTTGTTTTCATTTAATTATTGAAAATTAATTTGAAACTTATATGTATAAGGCTTTTTTCTTGATTTAAGAGAGCAGTGATCTCCCTGAATCAATTTAAAGTGAGATCCCATACGGTCCTATACATTGACTTAAAAAACGGGCTACCCAATTGAAGCAAAAAAAAGCCTGGAATTTGGTTTTTTAGTAATTAAAATACTTAAAAATATTTATTTTGAACAAAAAAATCAACCAAATCGTGATTACTTTAAAATTTAAAGCAGATAATCCACCTCTTGGCGGTGGTCTAGAATATACGATGATTTTACTCAAAATACAACATCCCGTGTCACTTTGACATTTCTCAGATTTCTTGTTTACCCTTATTTTATTAATATTTACGGATTATTTGGACTGTTTACATTTTGACCTCTATCCAGGTAAAATTATCTTATAAAGTGTGGCCTGGTTCGGCTTAAAATAAATTTTTCGATACCCATGTATATGTCAGCCTTCAAACCAAACTTTTGATAGACTATAGTCCTTAGTAAATACCGCCCCCAAGTCCGAAAAACAGGGTTAATTTCAAAAACGCTTACCTTATATTTACCGAATCCTTTTTTATTACATGAATGTATTAATGGGTGTATTAATAAATGGTATTAAACATTGATTAATGCGTCTTTGATGTCATTTGACACCAAATTCATAATTGCATTAGACCAATAATAATACCAACTAAATTATATATTTAAACAATTTCTTTTCATTTTTACTAAGGTGATTTCAAAACTGTTAAGTCCAAAAAAATGTTTGATCCCTAAATAACTTTACTACTGCTACTAAAGCTAAAGAAAAAATTAATAGGTATTTACATCACTAGACCGGAAAATTGATCTTCACAGGTCGACGCAGGAAATTTACAAGGCGAGTCCTGTAAACCTGCGGAGACCTGTAAATACACTTTCCGATCGTGTAACGTACAACTGGGTCCTTTAAATTTTAGGACGAATCTTAAAACAGTTTTTTCTTGAATTTGAGCAGTGTATTTTATTTAATTTAAATTTAGTGTCAGTCAAATTATAGTGTCATTTTACTTCAAAAATTTATTTTCAACGTCAAAATCCAGTCACATAAAATTCTTAAATATAGTCAAGAAACTTAGAATCATGGCCCCATACACGACGAAGGAATTGAGAGCACGGATTGTAACGAAGCTGGAGGACGGATGGTCTCTTGCAGCTGTGGCAGAACATTTCAATCTCAACCGGAATACTGTATTCTTGATTATTAAAAGGTGGAGGGAAGAAAGAACGCTAGAGAGGAGAGGAGGAGGAGGATTAAGATGCAGCTCTCATTCAAAGACTCGAAGAGGATCCTTTTTTAACAGCAAAACAAGCAAGGTTGTCACAGTTCCCAGGATGCAAGACAACCGCTTTCAGGAGGATAAAGAGATCACACTTAAATTGCCGGGCTGCAGCTATTAAAACTAAGCTTACACCGCAACAGAAACAATCTGGCTTGCTTTTTGCTCTGAATATATCAACAGAAATCAAGATTTTTGGAACCGCGTGATTTTTACGGATGAAAAAATCTTTCAGTCATCAAAGAAAGGCAGGCCAGATTCAATCCACAATATGTGAGTCACTACCGAACAGCTGGTCATTTTAGTGTGAATGTATGGGGATGGATGTCAGCGAGAGGATTGGGGGTGATATAGAGAATTGACGGAAGATTTGTGGGACAGATCTATTAAGAGATATTGGACAATGTCATGCTACCTGTGGAACAGGTTTTTCCAGAAAACAACTTTATATATCAACAAAATAACTGTCCGGTTCATACTGCGAACATCATAACAAGGTGGTTATAAGAAAACAACGTTGAATTACTTCCTTGGGCAAGTTACAGCCCAGATATGAACCCAATAGAAAATGTTTGGGGTGTTATTGTATACAGACTCCAACAACGCATGTTCTTGCTACAAAATGCGGAACATTTCTGGGAAGAAATCACAACGATATGGGAAGACTTTGCAGGCCAAGAAAATTTCACGGTGCCTTTCTATGAATCAATGTCTCGCAGATTACAAAGAGTTATCGACGTAAACGGAGACATGACAAAATATTGATTTTTTGTAGTTTTTTGTTATTATTATAACAACTACATAGACACACACAAAATGTATTTATTATTTTTGGTATAAAAGTCTTATAAATAAAGTAAACAAAATAAAAAAATAAAGAGGACCTTAGTGTAAGAAGTATAACCAGTTCCCTTAAAGAAACATAGATCATACTGTAGTTGTAAATAACCTACAAAATGTTTAACGTCAACTTAATAGCATAAACTGCTCACAATAATCAAACACTTTCTGAAGTCGTCCTAAAATTTAAAGAACCCAGCTGTACGTACTTCTTTTTTCAAACGATCAGGAAAAACATTTTAGTACCTACCACTTTCGTCAACGCCTAGCCGCGTTACCTAATTTATGAACAGCCCGTAATAAGAAAATCTCAGCCTTCTGCTTTTTGTTGGCTAGATAGCCATTGCCGCTAAGACCAGTAGTTTTTAAGATCAAAACTAAAGAAGAACAAGTAAACTTTTGTGGTTAAAAATGATTTTTGTAATTTTAAGTTGTGCAAGAACTTTCCGTACGAATAATCGTACGGAAAGTGGGTGCTTTCCGGCCGTTTGAAAAAAAAGGAATTAATTAAAACTTTTCTAAAAAACGGTAGGGGCAAAGTTGCGGGTAAAAAATGATATAAAATATTTTTTATTGAAAGTATCACTGCCCTATATTAATTATTTATACGTATTTTGTTTTTTAATGTTGCCATTGAAAATTACACTGTACCATTAACGTTCATCAATTACATTCGTGTCAATCCGGAAAAAATGTCAGCTGCTCGAGTAATTTCTCACCCGAAAGAAACTTTCAAAAGTTCCGACATTATGTTTAAATTAACTTTATTTTTTATAAACCGTCGAAAATGGCTGCTTTTCTTTAAAATCTTTCAAATAACGTGGATTCTAATTGGAAGTGGTTACTCGGTCGTAGAAAAATTTTGTACCGACTCATTTGACGGCATAAATCCGATGATTCAATTGCTGGAGCAAATGTGCTACGATTCCGCTGGGATTGGTAACATCTTTTTCGCATGTTCTTTAGCGAAAATCGACGATCTGTACAAAGTTCTGCATTATTTGGACGAACATAAAATTTGGAAGGGATCGATTTTCACCTGGTTTTACCAATTTTCATTTTTCATTTGCACAGGATACTTTGTACTGATCCAGTACGTCTTGATCGTCTGGGGAATTACGTATTTACAAATGGCCATGGCTTTAAGAGATTTAAATGTCTTTATTCAAAACACCACTTTTTGTTTGGCACTTAACGTGGTTCTGGATATTTATCACCAATTTAACAATTTAAACGCCCAGTTGGAGACAATGATCGAAGAATATGCAACAACAAAAGTTTGGATCGTCGGCTCGAACCACCAACCTAAAAACTATGTAGAAAAAGTGATAAACGTAGCTCATTTACATGTAAAGTTAACAAAACTATTGGAAGTGTATAACATGTTGTTTGGAAAATTTTTTATATCCTCGACATTTCTGCAGGGAGTTCAAATTTTGATTGGAGTAGCCGTACTGATTGACTATGGAGTCAGGAAAACCAAGATAGGTGGTTATGAGACAATGGATAACTGGATGGTCGGGCTGGCTGCCTTTTTCTTTGCTATGGCTGTGTTAAGTATACCTATTTGTAACAATATATGCTTAAGAATATCAGGCCTAAACAATATATCCATTAAAAATATGGCCTTCTCTCGGACCATATACATAGGTAGCCATTTGAACTATTTTTTTTTGAACAGGTTCTGTATTCTAGGAGTAAATTAAAAGTCAATCTAAACACAAAAACCAACGTAGTCTAAATATGTTTCAAGGTGGTAGACAATGTTGAACTTGAGAGTAAGTACTAATCATCCAGCCTCTTCAAGGAAAGTCACCATTATTCGTCAAAACTTCACTCAAATCAATTCGTGGACCCCCTTAGAGACATCAACCTACAACCTGACGACCAGTTTGTTAGTTTTGACGTCGAAAGTTTGCACTCGAACGTACCACTGGAAGAATGACTCCAAATCATTGAACAGAAGCTGCTCAAGGACGACCACCTCTCTGATAGAAGCAATCAATGCCATTATGGATTTGTTGAAATGCTGTCTGCAGAATTCTTACTGCAGAATTCTACCCATGGGATCTCCATAGTGGCCAACATCTTTATGGAATTCTTTGAAGAAGAACCTCTGCAAACATCTTGGCAAAGATCCAAACTATGGCTCAGATACATGGACGATATATTTATCATCTAGAGAAATGCCAACAATATACTAGAACAATTCTTCACGTCAACAGCATAAGAAACTGCATCACATTAACTCTGGAAAAAGATGAAAATTCTCAACCCCCTTTTCTCGACTTTCTAGTCACCAAAAAGATTTCAACCATAGCTACTTCCGTATAGCGTAAACCAACTCATACTGGAAAATATCTAAACTTTAAATCAAACCACTCCACGTCAACCAAACTGGGAATTGCAAAATCTCATATAGATCCAGCCACCTACATCCGCAATACGGAAGAAGCTTTAAATAAAGAAAAGGCAAAAATTCGATCCGATCTCCAAAAGAACAATTTCTTTAACTACACGATCAATCAAACCCTTCAGAACACACCAACACAAAGGACGACAGACGTAAATAATGAAAGGAAGGTAACGCTTATAATTCCATACATCAAAGGAATCTCAGAAAAGAAAAGAAGAATAGGAAACCTATACGATCTTCGGACTGTCTTCAAAACGACCACAACAATAAGAAGTCATTTAACAAAAACTAAACCACAACGCCACGAAACCAAGGACTGCATCTACCTACCATCTACAGAACCTAAACGCAAAACTCGACAAGGGGATGCAACTGGATCAAAAATAGCTCAAAGTTCCTGGGACAATCACCATCACGTGGAATAGAAAGAGAAAAATCTATTGAAGCTGAAGTTCGAAAAACAGCATTTATACACCATAATGTATTTTCTCAACAAAGCGTCACCATCAAAGATGTTTGAAAGTTTGAGACAATGATGTATTTGAAATTAACTCTGTGTTTGGACTTCCATTGTCTATATTTTTATTTTTACACGACGTTTCGATCAGTACAATCTTTGATTGTCTTCAGGTGCAAACTATAATCTATTCCTTAAGCTACGTACTTATATACTATGGAAAATACCTTAACGGTGAAGTTTAAGAAGTTGGCTCCGCCCAAGTAGGGGCTTCCAAATATTTGGAATTTTAATAATTGGTTTATTGAAAATACCCTGATTCTGCCCAAGAGAGGGATATTCAAAAGAGAGCAACATTATTCCGGTTGCGTTTGGTCTAAAGACATCATTTCCAGGACAAAGAGTTCAGCGGATTCTAGACGTCGCCAGTAAAGCAATCATACGATCTCAAATAAGCTTTCATCGCTGGAACAAGTCCTTACTGACAGAAGAACTGGGACAACGGTTTCAGGAGATTCGAGAATATACTATAGAGGAAGATTGTCAACCGAGTCTGGACAAAATTACACGAACTTGCAACCATCTACGACAGACTTGGCAAGCGAAGCACCAAAGGAAACTCGCCCATCAACATCCACAAATCGACCACCGACACATCAAAGAAGACATTGACACCCATAGAAGAAAACTTACTTGCCAAAGGACTTAACTTTTTCATCGCTCCTAAGAAGATATCCACTTTCGATATCATCACCGCCACAAAAAGTTATCCTCTTCCACGACAAGACGCCGACGAGTTCAGACACCAAGTAAAGGCCATTATTGACAAGCCTATTAAGCATACCTCTAGCATAAACAAGATAGAGGAAATCGCGTTGAAGAATTTTCAAAAGGAAAAATCAGTTAAAATCTTGCCGGCAGATAAGGGCAATGCAACAGTGATTTTGGACACGGAAACCTATGACCAGAAAGTTGAAGAGGTACTTGCCACAGGAAACTATAAACTTATCTCAAAAGTAAAAGTAGGGTTTATAGAACTTTAAAAAAGTATTCCAGATATATTCCGGACAATACAAGGTCTCAACTTACACTACATTATAGCAAGGCTCCACATCTAGGCGGACTTCTCAAAATTTACAAAGATACAATGCCCTTACGCCTAATCACAAGTTCCAGAAATTCTCCAGCAAGCAATCTGTCTAAATTCCTTTAAAAAAATATTCATCCTTTTGCAGGCAAGACCGCTTTATTTGTAGAAAATTCAAACCGTTTTGTTAATATTTTTAAATCTTTTATTTTAAGACCCGAGGATAGATTTGTCAATTTTGATGTCGAAAGTCTGTACACCAATTTTTTTGATAAAGGAATCGCTAGATATTATTAGACAGATACTGGTTGCTGACGAATCCCTTTGTGAACGTACTAGCCTGTCACTGAAGGGAGTGATAGAGTTGTTGTAGTGCTGTCCACATAACTCTTATTTTCAGGTGAAAGATAGGTTTTATGCTCAGGATGATGGTCTGCCAATGGGTTCATCGCTTTCACCAGTGGTGGCCAATATTTACATGGAGTGGTTCGGATCACACCCGGTTGATACCACAACATATAAACCTAAGCTCTGACTATGATATGTTGATGATACTTTTATTGTCTTGATCGGGAATGACCAACATATTTCAAAGTTTCTTTACCACCTAAATAACATAAGGCCCACCATTAAATTCACAATGGAGTTGGAGCAACATTTTAAAATTTCTTTTCTTGATGTACTTGTCAAACGAGTAGAAAGCGACATCAGAACAACAGTCTATCGTAAACCTGCTCACATAGGACAATATCTAAATCAATGTTCAAATTATTCTGCTAAAACCAAACGAGGCATAATAAGAACTTTGTATAACAGAGCCGTTCAAATTTGTAACAATTCTCTTGACTTCGTAATCGAAATAAGAAACATTAGGAAGGATCTTCAGCAGAATGGTTACTGCCTTAAACTTATAACAGATACTAGTTTTAAATTTCAAGACACTGGACAGAGATTACAAGACCAAAACCAGGCAAATGCATTCCTTACAATTTCATACATTAAAGGAGTATCAAAGAAAATTCGAAGAGAAGCGAGCAACTTTAATATTAAAGCAGTTTTTAAATCTAATAATACAATTCAAAGCCTTCTTAGTAAAACAAAACCGGAGAACAAACAAAATAAGGAATGCATTTACCAAGTTCCTTGTGAGTGTGGTAGATCATACATAGGCGAAACAAAAAGACCACTATTTGTTAGAGTTAAAGAACATCAGACGAATACTCAAAGAGGTGAAACAACGAAATCAGAAATCGCCGAACACGCATGGTCAAAACAACACCGAATGAAGTGGACAGAAGCAAAGGAGTCACAGTGGAAGAAACGAAAATTTCTTAAAGCTGCCTTTATTGGGCAGAATCAGGGTACTTTCAGTAAACCCAGTGTTGAAATTCCAAATCTTTGGAAGTCCTTCCGTGGGCGGAGCCAACTTCTTAAACTTCACGGTTGAGGGATTTCCCATAGCATATAAGTACGTAGCCTTAGGAATAGATTGTAGTTTGCACCTGAAGACGATCAGATTGTACTGATCGAAACGTCGTGTATAAATAAAAATATAGACAATGGAAGTCCGAAACACACAGTTAATTACCATTAAGGATATTTGGAAACCCATACTTTTTGGAGGTAACAGATTTCAACTGCGAAAGGGCGGAGCCAGCCAAGTGTAAACTTTATGGTTCACTGAATACAGGTTTCTTATGGTTCACTGAAAACAAACTATTATATAAGATAAGGTAGTCTTAGTATTTGTCACGTTGCGAAAAAATAAAAAATTAAGACAATGGCAGTTCGAAACTCTAACTTACTCCCGTAGTCTAAAAGAGTTGTATGTACATTTTCCCCAACCATCCTTACTAAAAACGTTCCTCTCAAACTTTTCGTGAGTTTACCGCCGTCTGGTGTCTATAAAGTAAAAATAGCTCCAGGGCAACCTCTAGGACTGTCGTAAAAAGTAAATGGGTAGTCTGGCAATGGACATCAGTATCTTTAGCTCACTAAAACAGACCTTAAATGGTATTCTCTAGGAGGAAAAACCGTCTAATAACAAAGTTGAGGAAGTGGGTCTTCCTGGGGACTCCGTTTTTTACAAATGATCTGTTTTTAGGTAAATGCTTGTCTTCTTGCAACCACCAGCCAAATGATTAAATCAGAAGGCGAAAAAACTACGAACCTGTGCGATAGTTTTCTCAGACATTTTCCAGCTGAGGTCAACTGTGAAGAGAACCGCCTACGTGAAGCAATCATCTCTTTTACGTATCAAAATAAAGAGTTATCTCCGGCGTTAGAAGTGGCCCATTTTAGATTTGATTTGACAACTTTGGGTACTATCGCTTCAAGTGTTTCTTCTAATTCTATCGTTGTTATTCAGTATCTGTTCAATAAACAGTAGTACATATAACTATGAGATACAAAAACGTCCCCATTTTCCGAAAAAAAAGTCTTAGCGATATTAACTCTTCCAATCCAGTGGGCCTGGAAATAACGCAGAGCCAAAAAATCCTTTGGGCATGAGCAGACTGCGCCCGGCATGCCCAGTACCCTGATTTTTAGATGATTTTCTTTGGTTCTCAAAGTTATTATTGTTACACATTTTGCGAAACTTGGGCCATTGTAGTATCTCATAGTAATATGTGTTTGACCTATTTTGGGGATTTTTACAGGCGAAGTAACAGCTAGGCTCCTGTTTTTAATTTATTCCTTTTAAAATAGCTAACAAAAGTTTCTGAAATAGAAGTTTTTCAAAAGTTACTAAAATCTTATTTTTTCGTAAATTATGGACCACCTCTCCTCCAGTGATTGAGGGGGGAGGTGGGGAATAATATTTATATTAGGGAATTACATATTTTTTACACGAGTTTTGCAATCAGCATAACATTGACGCACGTATCGCACATGTTTAATTTTTTGTTTTTTATAATATCTATTTATATTTTGTTTATTTTATTTTTTTTTATCTTTTACAAAAAACGACGATAAAAAGAAATAAATATTAAGAAAAAAACAAAAAATGATCAAAAAAAAATAAACAAATAAAAATATATGAAATAATATTATAGGTGCGATGCATCCATTTAAAGAAAATTTTACGGTGATTTAAAAAATCCAGTGAAAAGTAGATCATTCCCTTGGAAAAATACCAACTTACAGTTATATCTCAAAAACTAACGTTACAGACAAAATCCAGTTTAACAACAATTTATTTTAATTTATTTTTATTTTTCATTTTATTTTTATTTATTTTTGTGTATTTATTTTTTTAACTTCTTTTATTTATATTTATTTTATTTATTATTTAAAATTCAGTTTTACTTCATTCTACTTTAAAGCATCTGTAAAAAAGCACTATACATCAAAAAGAAATTTTCAAAAAACCCCCGTAGCTCAAAAATAGGTTGACATACTTATATGTGGTTTTCGGAGGTAATTACTATTTCTATTTATTTATTTATTCACAACATTACAATTTGGTATAAATGAAATCTGGTGACCACAACTTGTGCAAATAAACAAGATTTTTACCCAAAAAGATCAGTTAAAATCTTGTCTAGGGCTTTCTTCTTCATTTTACACACACAACCATAGGCGTAAGTAAAATATTACGAAAAAATGAAATAATATTTTAATACCTAAGTAATTAATTCTAGGTTAACTATTAATTTATGATAAGTTTAACGGAAATAACTTAGTTTATAAGTAGCAATAGACATGAAACTATTAAAAAACAAATAATAATAAAACAACATAAAGTACCAAGACTTTAGTCTAACATAAAATGACAAAATGACAAAAAATCTCTACAAAAGTGATCTTGTGATGTATGTTTTACTGGGATATATTCGAAATTAAATTATATATATTTGGGGTTTTATGAATCCATTTTTTAAGCTTTAGTTTGAAAGATTTCTTTGAAGGTATTCTGGTATTCTTTCAATTTCTTGGGGCATTTACTAGACTAGTCCTTAAAAATTTTCGATAATTTTGCAACAAGAGTTTATTTTTATATTTGGCGAAGGAGAAAGGCTATTTTAAAAAATTTTAAAAGAAACGAATTTTTTTTTTTCAAATGGAATACTCTTAAATGCATAATTATCTAAAACTTTTTGGGCACGTGTAACTTAGGGAGAAAATTACTTGAATAACGCCTAAATCAAATTTATATTAAAACTTTTATATTAACAGCATAACAAATAGTTATTATTAACTTGGCGGGTGATTTTCGATAGTTACTAGGGTGACTTCCGTTAGCTACAGGGGTTGTGTTCGATGTATTCATGTGAAAACAACACATCTAGCTAAATTATGAGTGTAATTTTAACCACTATTAATTTGTCAAAAATCTCATCACATGTATATTAGTTTTTCGTCAAATACCCAACACCCCCCAATCTGTCAAATTTGGACCAGCCTGTACAGCGTCATCGGTTAGAAGTGTTCCCTGGTATAACTTTTTTTTTTAACAGCCACAGAAGAACTAAAAGAAAACTGGGTGAAAGTGTGTTTTATAGGGACCTCAAAATCATTAATAAAAATTAATCAGTTCAAATAATATACAGGTTGTGCCAAAAAGTTTTTTTTCCTATGGAACACCCTATGTATCGTATTAAAAATACCTTACAGTATAGATCTGCAGGGTAACCATCCCACCTAGAGAGTCATAGACTAGGAACGAAGTCGACTTTTCAGGCAATTCCATGATCTGCTTCACAGATGGATCAAGGCTAGCAGACAAGGAATTGACTGGAGCAGGTCTATTCATAGGAAATAGGAAGATAAAGAAGAGCTACCCACTAGGTCGGTACGCAACGGTTTTTCCGGCGGAGGTATATGCCATACTGGCAGCCGCACTAGAGGAAGAATTAAGGACCGGAGCAGAAGATAAGGTCTACATATGCACGGACAGCCAGACTGCCATAAAAGCACTTTGTAAACCTAAAATGCCAAAAGGACTGCTCCAGGAATGCGCGGACGCCCTCCAGGATCTAGCAAGATAAAAAGAGGTTGAACTCGTCTGGGTTCCAGGACACATGGGGATTCTAGGTAACGAGATAGCGAACGAGCTTGCAAGGAAAGGGTCAGCTCAAGCATACGTCGGACCGGAACCGTGTCTGGGATTTACCAGAGGTCAGATGAAATCTGCCACCAAGGAGTGGACCTATACAAGACTAAATCAGGAGTGGCAACACACAGAGGACGCCGGGCAAGCCAAGGAGCTCATCCAGGGCTTCAGCAAAACAAGAAGGGACTGGTTACTGCGCAGAAAACGAACAGAGATAAGACCTCTAATAGGAGTCCTCACTGGATACTGCGCGCTCTAAAAGCACCTGGCAAGGATGAAGGTAGTGCGGGACCCAACTTGCGGAGAGTATCCGGCCTACAGAGGAATCAGAGAGGGAATTTTCGGAGAGGAAGTGTTCGAGCCGGACCACCTTCCGACGCTAATGATCGGATATCCTGACCTTTATCCAAATGACGGGAAGGTTTAACCATGGTGGAGTGGGAGCGTGAATGGAAGACTCTGGGGGACGGCGAAAAGGGCTCGCGTAGAGCTTAGTCGCCGGGCCGGGAACCCCCCCTTATTTTACTACTACTACTACTACTACTACATACAACCGTTCTCGAAATATTCCAATTTGAATTAGATATTAATTAATTCGTATTATTGAAGTATAATTAAACCAAAGTAAAGCGCGACCAGCCTAGGAAGTCGCACGGAAAGAAATAGTAAAAGAAAATAGTCTTTATCTATCTCCCTTTTATTATCAGAATGTTGCCTTACTGGGTGATCTCCATCTCCTTTCAAATTGGCCTGAATATCCTTCGGTACGGATACCCCGTGTGTCTTAGTATGCTGGTAGCACTCAAGGCCATACAGAATAATATGCATAATCACAAAAATCAAAAAGCTAAAAAAAAACCAAAAATTGATTTGTTTGTGACTGTGCCAGTATGGCACTGTCCACTTCGACCACTATTGGGTCTATTATGGCTCACTTTTAAAAATTTTTAGTGCTACAGAATATTCAGCCCCTTAAAGAGGCTCGCAACTTGCTTTGGTGAAGCATCATTCAGATCCAGTCCGTCGATCTGTGGTTTACCGAAGATACGTTCACGCTGACGTGCAATGGCCGGACATTCACACAGCACATATCTGGCTGTCTCATCATACTCCATACAGAGCCTACATTCGGTGTCCTCACTTAGACCCGTTCTGTGTAATGGTACTTTCAGCCTGCAGTGTCCAGTGTATAGATCAACCATTGTCCGGATGTCCTGCCTCGTAAGCTCAATGAGTTTCCCGGCTCTCTTCCTGCAGGGTTCTATAATGAACTCTTTGGAATGTGCCAGTCCCGCCAATTCTCTCCAGTATTGGTGGAACTTGTTTTCCATCCAGCCTGAGAGAGCAGTGTTGATTGTATTGTATGCTATTCCAAGGGCTGGTTCGGGGCCAATAAAGACCCGATGCCCAGAATGTCCCGGAATCCATACCAGCGATACAGTGTTTATTCTCCCTAGGGTATTGAGTGTGTCCTGGCAGCTCCTAATGGTTCTCGATGAGCACCTATAGGATTTAAGAGCCTTAAGAACTGCTTGACTGTCGGAGAGTATCTTTAGTGATCTGTTGCACCAGTCCAACGTGCGCTCATTTCAATGGCGAAGAGTTCCGCCTGGAAAATTGAAGCCATTCGTCCAAGACTATGTATAATCTTGATATTTTATATCTTCTCAGCTGCAATAAGCTCCGGATCCAACGCCTGAAGGCATTTTGGATCCGTCAGTGTACCAGCAGCTATCTTCACTTGAGAAACTTATTCTATTTGTCGTCCAGTTCTTCCTCTCTGGGAGAATAGTGTTGCATAGCTTTTTGCTGTTTACTGTTCCGGGCATTAGATCCGGTAGCAGCCCTAAAATGCAGTGGCTCTCTATTGCCCGCGTTAAAGGGTTTGGTACTATTTGACTTGCCCTTCACCCCACCCTATTGGTTGGCTATGATTCTGTAGGTTGACTACATAGCATCTTTCTCCAAGACAAGTTGTAGAGGAGGAGGGTTTAGGAGGCATTCAAGCGCTGTTGATAGTGTGGTGTGCTCATAGCACTACATATCACCATACTTGCTTAGTTCGGCACGAGTCAGCGTTTGCCTGCCCTTTTTGTACCAAACTATTGCCCCGTATGTAATCATGGGTCTAACTACCGTGATGTACAGCCAGTACATTTGTTCGTTTGTCAGTTACTTCAACCGAAAACAAACTAAAATGAGCATCCCACAAGAAATACACAAAGGACCAAAGCGAAAAGAGAAATGATCATCCTTGCGTTTAATCATCTCTCTTTTCGCTTTGGTCTTTTGTATGTTCCTCTTGGGATGCTCATCCAAGTTTGAATTTTTGTTATTTCCACCCAAGATCTTTTGATCTTTTGTTTTTTAATCAAAAAGCTGTCAAACAAGAACTAACTTAACTTGCCAAATAAATAAAAACAAAAATAGCGGCGTTTTGACAGCAGGGCGTCATAAAATACTTCGGTTTTATTATAATACAATAATACGAGTTAATTAATATCTAATTCAAATTGAAATATCTCGAAAACGGACTGCAGACCTATACTATACTGCTAAGAATTTTCTAAGGAATCCAACAGTGTCAAAATATATAGGGTGTCCCATAAGAAAAAATATATTTTGGACACCCTGTATACTATATGAACTAAACGATTTTTATTAATGATTTTGAGGATCCTATAAAATACCTTTTCGCACAGTTTTTGTTTGGTTGTTCTGCGGCTATTAGAAAAGTTATTACAAGAAACACTTATAACCGATCACCCTGTACAAAATATCACGCACTGCATGTCAAAACCAAGTACCCTTTTGTATTTATGTCTGGCTATATTGATTGTTGAAATGTCTAGATCGGCATCCGCGGTGTCCCTTAAATTCTTGATGTCAGGGTTAGTGTGCCATGTCATAGGCACCATTAAAAAAACTCCCTAATATTTGGCGGGCTGACACTATCCATGCGCGTTACTTTGCTCCCTGGCGCAGAATATTCTGATTTTGACAGAAGAAGACACACAAAAAAACATTAAATAACCTGTAAGTAGCTCTCTAAGGGTAGCACTTTCTAAGGGCGTAGATACGATTTTTACTTGGGGGAGGGGGGACAATATACAAAAATTCAACTCAACTCATATAAAAAAAAAACTGAGTTGGGATCTGATTTTGATCCTAGATTTATTGTTAAAATTAGGTCATAAATGCGCCGTGGGCGAAAATTTTGTCAAAATATAGTAACAATGCATTTTTTAACACGTAAATGCCGTTGTTAAAAAATGCCTAAGATTAAACTAAAATATAAAAAAAAACTGAGTTTGGATCTGTCCTTGATTCTAAATTTGTTACTAAAATCGTAGCAAACAACGTGTCGTAGCGCCGCAGGCAAAATTTTTTGCAGTCTAAGAAGGAAGTTCTTCAAAAACATTTTAAGTTTTTTATGAAATATAAAAAAACTGGAAGGGGATCTGGTACTAATCCTAGATTTGTTGCTAAAATAATGTCATCAATGCCCGAAAATTTTGTAAAAATATACTATTACTATTGTAGCACTGCGGCCAAAATTTGCTGTGAAACCGGAGATTAGATAAAATTCTAACAATCAACGACTTTGTAGCAACCCCAAGTAACACAGCGTGCTGCCTTCTGCCACGATGTTTTGATAACGTCATGAAAATGTTATCCCAGCTAGTTTGAGGAATATATTTTGCCTGTGAAAACGTCTACGGCAGCTGAAAATACAGCATTTTTGTACATGAAAGCAATGCTGTTTAAAATTTAACTTTACTGACAACAAATTTATCTAAAAATAGCAATTAAATCAAAATTGTCCGCCAACATAAAAGACTGAAGATGAAAGACAACTAAAATAAATATTAGTGATGTTTAAAAAACTCTCTTAAAAAAAAAAGAGTCAAATCTTTGTGCGAAGGCCTGTTTGATGACGAAACCTGTCATGATAATTTTGAGATATTAATGAGATATAATTTTAAGCCAGAATTAAAGGAAAACCATCATGTCTTGCATATTTAGTTAATTTTTAAGGATTTTCAGATTAGATAGAAGAAGCATCCCGTGCAACCAAGTATTTTTGCATTTTTCTAAACAATAAATCTAAAACACAAGCAAATCTTGGCGTTATTGCTGTGGGCTCACGGATTGAGCCTAGCGGTAGAGGGCGCTTATTCTTAAGTGCTAAATAGCATTGAAAGCATCTGCATTTTAATAAAAATTGCAGTAGGATACAACAAATAACTGCCGTTGCCATCTTGGCATGTTTTTCAGTTGTATTTAAAAAAAAAAGTAAAGATTGAAACTATTTTGCTAGTTAAGTTTTAGCATATTTTTAGGTATAAGTTTTACCTTTAAAAGTCAGATGATATAACTGTAGAAGTTTTTTTAATGTTATTTATTATAATTATATGTAATATTACAGATTAAATGAACTAGCTATTTTAAAGCAAAAGGAGAGCTGTACTAACATTTTTTCAGAGTTGACTTGGCTTTAAAATCTATATTGCTTACTTGGGACGCAAGCAAAATTTTAAACTTAAGGTACAAACTTTAATTTTTTCGCGTTTTTTTGTAAATTATTTAAAAAAAAGTGGGTTGGGTCAGCTATAAAGAGAGGGAAAAACGGAAGGTGCGAAAGCTATCCAGCAAACATCGGTTTAAAGGGAAAGTAAAACATCGAAAATGCGCAATTTCGTAAAATCTTCGGCCACGCCGCGGTTTCACATATTTATTTTCAATTAATTTATTTTTAATATTAGTATGGTTGTAACAGAATGAAAATAGTTATAAACTTTTAGAAAAGTTGAAAAATTTTATATATTTTCACATTAATTAGTGTGTGAGAGTAACGGGTACGGACACCGGTTTAGGGGAGGGGGCATTACCCCTTTGTCTCCCCCCTTATCAACGCCTTTGGCACTTAGCTGGCAATAGGTTTTTTTTCCTTCTTTTTTGTCTCTTGTCTAGTTTAGATTAACCTGCCTTAGTCTTTCTATTCTCTAATACAAGTTCTTTAGAACGTAGGCTGGCCTTCAAGTGCTGCAAAAATAAATAAAAATTGTAAACAGTATTATTTAACTTATAGTAAACCTTTTACTTTACTATACTTACTCTAAAATAAACCATTCTTTAGGGACACAAAAAAATTGCATTCGTGCGTGATTTACTTTTTTTTGCTTCCATTTTGGTGTAAAATGTGTAATGTCCCCAAGATAAGTATTTTCGGTACAATTAATAGACACTTAAAGTTGCAAAAATAGTGTGCTTAATCGAAATCGCATGTAAGTGCGCATGCTCAGAACAGATACGTCCTATAACAGCGACTATATCTCATCTATCTCTATGACCACCCTTGCAGTATTCGTACGCAGCTAGCGTATCCTAACTATTTTGTTATCTGTGGGTTTTCATAACTGCCTGATCCAAAGTTTCAATCCTTCTATTGCCCCCTAACTTTTTTTGACAAGGAAGGAAATGGAAGTGAGCGGCATGAAATAAAACTGTGAATCAAGAATTGGTTTGGTTACGTCGTACGTTGAAAGCATAACTTAAGAACGCTTTCACAAACGCATCACAGATACGCTAACAACAAGGAATCAAAAATAGCTTGACAACTTGAAGTGTCTAGTATGTTTTCATAACGAATTCAATACGTATCGAAAAACAAGCATCTTGTTCTTTCATATATCACGTTTTTTGTCAGAACAGAGAAAGATAATCTTTACAATACGTGTTGATATGAATATTTGTTAGGTGGAGGTGGGAGCTACAATTTTGCTCCTGGTTTCTTTAAAATTATAGTTTGCGCCAATTTATAATACAATATATGTAAATGTAAATGTATATTTATTTTCTTTAAGGCATATAACAATAGCATTGGATAATGTCAAATAAAGGACAATTTTACAAACAATTAATTACTAACGAACAATAAAGAAAGATCATAGTTTTTTTTTCTTGAATATAGAAGTATACAATAGTTTTTCTTATACATTCATCAAAAATATGATTTTAGTAATATCACCATTATCCGCTATTTCTCTTTAATTTTGGGTAAAAAACGGACAGAAATCTTTTTTTGTACACGTGATAAAAAACGTTTTTGTTTGTATCAGTAACCAAAAAAGCCATGCTTTAGTTATCATGTTTTTGATGAAGGTATTAACAAAAAGTAGTTTCCTATTTTTCTTGGATTTTTTGATAAAGGTATTACAGAAAATAGTGTTAACAACTCGCGGCTACACTGTGCTTTAATTTACTCGCGTTTCTAAATATTAACTCTTGTAAGAAAAAGCATTATTTTAGCCACTAGTTGTGAAAACTACTATTTTGACTGCATCTGGCTGACGCTACTGTTCAAGGCATTTCATTTAAAGAATATAGCGGCTGGGAGTATTCGTAAGTATAATTTTTGAATGCCTTTTCTGAACATTTTTAAATTTTTTGGGATTTTGCTAAAGACTTTTAGACCCATGTACGGTGGTGATTTTTCGAAAGAACCGCTATGACCAAGTAATATTTTCAGCCCTTCGCGGTGTAAGCAAACGTCCTAGACAATGGCCAGTGTTATGTTTCTGTAAGGTCAGTTTATTCTATGTCGATGCTCAAAATTTTCGCCCGGAATCCCCTGACTCCGGGTGGCAGTGAGCTTACTCCGGCCGCCGGATTCGGAACTCCGGGCTGCCTCCATCTGCAGTCCCCGAAAAATCGATATTTACGAGACCGAATTTAAATCTTTGAGCCATGTGATACTGCAGATATTGTGTATAACTTTTTCAGTAAATAGTGGAATATTTTGGACAAATTTTATGGAAAAATTACACAGACTGCGTTTTAGTTACGAAGGGTTGAATTTGGTTTGTTTAAAATTTGGCGGTAAAATATACCTAATCTTTTAGACTAAAACTATTTCTTTGACACAATTTAAACGATAAAAATTATAATATCATTTTAACGTATTGCTTGAATTATTACCGGATTTTTTTTGAAGGCACGCATTTTTTGACAGTGCGTGACCAAGGAAAAATTTCCAGGTAATTCAAATAAATCCGAGGATATTAGGTAAGAAAATTTTACACCGATATAAAAAAGTTTCATGTTATTAGGTTGAAAAAATGTTGCGTGTTCTTTCACAATGTTGCAGTTGCAGTTGCAGCAAGTTAAAAACAGATTCGAATTTTTATCTAAAAACACATTTATCAGTGTGTGTTTTTTGTAATTATGGTTTTTGGCTTTTGATGTTGGGTCCTTGAAGCCGCAAAAGGCGTTTAGGACGTGACAATACTTGCGCGATAGAACTTTTAATTCCAACGGATCCAAAAGGATTGTGCGTTTAAATGTAAACGTAGTTTTGATAGAGATGAGTGGATATGCAACTAGATGTAGTGCTTGTTTATTTGGTAGGTTTCAGAAATAAAGATATAGCTATATCTTTGTTTAACTTGTTTGTTTATTATGTATCGTTATCTTTGTCATATGAAAGTAGTTGGGACGATTTGTACTTAACAGTACACAATGATTCTCAGTTATCAGCTACCTTTTCTCGATGTTGTACACTAAAAAAAAGGATATCTTAGTGTTACGAAATACGAGATTTATTTACGAGACTTTCGATATGCGCAAAGTCCTCAGTTTCTTCTCACGGGATCTCCATTCCCTTAAACCAATTTGAAATTCAAAGTCCTATGCAAAGAACATAAAATCTTATGCCAAGGGCATATTTTTTAACTATTTGTACCATTGTATAATAAATAGTTTGCTTTAAAGAACATATTTTCTTGAAAATTGGCCTTAAAATAAGCACACAATTCTTTAAAAAGAATGACGTCATTACACGTAAAGGGATCATTGCATAATTCATATAAGAAACTCTTTTTATTTTGGCTTCACCCACTCCTAATATAGTAAAAGGAAAAAGAGAGAATCTTATGCGAATTATGCAATTGTCATTTTATGTGTTGCACTGTACAGAAACGTCAAACCTGTAAGCAAATAAAACTGTAGTTACTGGAAATTCAAAAAAAATGTAAGAAAATTAACAAAAACTGTTTATTGATAAAATATTAAAACTTTACATAAACGTGAATATAAATTCGCTACATCTAATATTGTTAAAAACAGTAAACGTGAACATTTTTCGCATAGAATTTTTGTTTCTAATTATATCAAAGGGTTTACATCACAGCATCAAAAGAGCAGTAGGTTAATTTTAGCTAATTCTAACAAAAAATCTAGATTGACCAAACAGTTTATAAACAGTATACAAGTATAAAATCTCTGCTATTACAGAACTTTTGTTTTTCGAAAACACATCTAAATTAATAAAAGTGAGGTAGCTTTTTTATCTGACAATAGTTTTCATTTTAATAGTCTTTCCTTTTTGGCTTTGTTCAACCAAAAGTACAAAGCATATCGTAGGGTGTTGATTTTTATGACGTTTATGGTCAGACCCTCTTCACAGTTATGAAGTGCATTCTCTATTATTTTGTTACTATAGATATTAAACAACAGCGGAGACAATATACAATCTTGGCGCACACCTCTTCTTATTTGGACCTCTTCGAAGAGTTGACCATCAACCTTTATTTGAGCAGTCTGGTTCCAGTATAGATTAGCGATTATCTTTAGATCTCGGTCATCTAGACCAACTTCTTTTAGCGACTCTATGAGCTTTTTCAACTCATAGTGGCCAATATCTTGATTTCAAATCAAACCACTCCACATCAACCAAACTGAGAATTGCAGAATCTCTTATAGATCGAGCCACCTACATCTGCAATACAGAAGAAGCTTTAGTCGTCCTGGCGTGTTAATATTTCCAATAGGATTATGCTCCTAAGGCAATTAAAAACAAAAAAAGAAGTTAGAAACCTCCAAATTAATTACATCAACCGAAAAGAATTTACAAACAAAAGATCAAAATATCTTGGGTGGAAATAACGAAAATTCAAACTTGGATGAGCATCCCACAAGGAACATACAAAGGACCAAGGCGAAAAAAAAATGATTAAACGAAGTTTCGCCCTGGACAACCAGTGTGGGCTCGTCAGTGGTTTTACAGGTCACCCTTCCCAAACATAATTAAACACCATCATACGATTTGATTTCCAACTTTCCAACCTTCTTTTTTTGTTTTTAATTGCCTTAGGAGCTAATCCTATTGGAAATATTAACACGCCAGGACGAATCCGTATCAGGTAGCTTGGATAAGTACCAGTGCAGAACGATGCCAATTTTTGAGTGATTCAAAGTTAGAAATCCAAGTGCATGATGATGTCCCCCATACCATATTGGTATGGTGGACTAAAAATCTTCTGACACCCGGTTCCCACCTGTCTGTCATAGCATTTCATATTGACATCATGTGACGCGTGAGTGAGCACTCACGAGAAAGTCGTAGATGGGAACCGGCTGAAAAGAGCATGACGAAGACGAATCTTGAACAAATTTTTGGCCACATAAAGTACTGCTCTTGTAAAATTAAAAACAAAAAATTCTAACCAAACAATTTACAAGCTACCGCAACGTCAACGACTTTGAAAGCTGGTAGTAATAATCAATGCTAGAGTTTGTTCGCAAATTTAAAGTTTTGGCTGAGAAATGATTCTTTCCTTTACCAATAGCATGGCAAAAGAGAGACAGAATGAATTTTTGGAAAATATTGTAACATTATTACATGTTACGCTTCTGATATTTACTCACATAGTAGTAGTAGTAGAATGAGGGGGGCTCCCGGCCCGATAACTACGCTCTACGCGAGCCCTTTTCACCATTTCCCAGAGCTTCCCCTTCACGCTCCCACTCCACCACGGTCGAACCTTCCCGTCCTTTGGATAAAGGTCAGGATATCCGACCATTTCGGCGTCGGAGGATGTTCCGGCTCGAACAGTTCCTCTCCGAAGATTCCCTCTCTGATTCCTCTGTAGGCCGGATACCTTGCAAGATACTGGTGTGAGCGTTCATCCTCTTCCCAGCACTCTCTGCAAGTTGAGTCCCGCACTACCTCCATCCTTGGCAGGTGCTTTTGGAGCACGCAGTGTCCAGTGAGGATTCCTATTAGAGGTCCTATCTCTGTTCGTTTCCTGTGCAATAACCAGTCCCTTCTTGTTTTGCTGAAGCCCTGGATGAGCTCCTTGACTTGCCTGGCATCCCCTGTGTGTTGCCACTCCTGATTTAGTCTTGTGTGGGTTCATTCCTTGGTGGCAGATTTCATCTGACCTCTGGTAAATCCCAGACACGGTTCCGGTCCAACGTATGCTTGAGCTGACCCTTTCCTTGCAAGCTCGTCGGCCATCTCGTTACCTGAGATCCCCATGTGTCCTGGAACCCAGACAAGTTCAACCTCTTTTTCCCCTGCTAGATCCTGGAGGGCGTCCGCGTATTCCTGGTCCAGTCCTTTTGGCATTGTAGGTTTACAAAGTGCTTTTATGGCAGCCTGGCTGTCCGTGCATATGTAGACCTTATCTTCTGCTCCGGTCCTTAATTCTTCCTCACATAGCTCAACTGATTAATAATAATAGGCATTTTCTTTGAGATCTAAAAACTGCTTCATATATATAAAATTATTGGTTATTGTATTAATGATCTCTTGTAAAAAATGCTATAAGCGTCAATAAACTATTTATTTATTTATTTTATTTAGAATGTAATATTTTTTCTTCTCTAGGGACGAAAATGTTTTCGGTCTATTTCCGACGCTTCTACAAATCATAGCCTACTAGATACCTACATTGTTTGGATGATTTGCTGTCATTCATTTTCGTCACTAGACAAGAAAACATTTTCGTCTCTAGAGACAAGAGATAGGGCAACAAAATCATGATTACCGGTTTTTTTTTATTTTTGAATGCTAAAATCTCAATGCGCGATTTTTTGACAGTACGCTGGGTACTTTCCCCTTTTGGAGCAAGGGAAGTAAAAACACTTTATCCAAGAATATCTTATCTCGGGGTTTGATTAAATGTTGTAAAGAAGCGTTTTGAGCATTAAATTTAGTTAATATAAAGTCGCTTCTGAGCCTTTGAGAAAATTCTATTTTGCATTTTTTAATACACGGAATGTTAAAGTCGAATATTTGGTGAAAGGTTATTAATTGTTATTAATTGTTGTTAAATGGTTATTCTTGCTTTAGGAATTATTACTACTCTTATCCCAATTTTACCACTCCGTTTTTACACAACGCTGACCAGTGACAATTTTGAAATATTCCAAAACAATTATTTTCCTAAAAAGTGAGCAAAGTGATATTTTACCGCACGCGGACTTTGCTTTAAGTGTGGAAAAGACTCTTTACGCAAATGTTAAAAACAATATTTTTTTACACAAGTGTTGAAAATGTGTCAAAATCTAAATTAAATAAGAACACGTACTTAAAAAAGGGGGAATTTACAAAGCCAAGAAATGAAACATTAGTTAAACCAGAAAAATGTGTAAACCCCCGCAAACATAACCTTTTATACCTCAATTCTTCGGCCTTCGTCAAACTTAAACTTGCATAGGCTTGTATAAAAAATCTCTTTTGATCGAAATAATTTTTTGGTTATGGATAAGGGCTGTAATAAAAATTCCCAATACGTCCCTAATAAAATCAGGCCCATGCCTCGCAAACTTTTTATTTCGCTAATACTCTTTCTGTTATTACAGCTGTTTCTAACAGGAAACGGTTGCTTACTTTAAATTTAAGAATAAAGCTAAGCTCTATAGAGCAGAACTATTCGCACATACACATATACGAATGTCTCTAAAGGCCTTATATCCCGCTGAGCATTCACTGAGCGCCAGCGTGTGTCAACTTTTAAATTTAAAAGCATTCCCTCGTTGTTTTTTGCATTTCTGAAAATTGCTCGTCCAATTTTGCAAATATCATACACTTTTTTGTTTATATCCATATCCTCGTTAAGAAGGAACTGGGTATTAAAAAATTCCTTTAAAACTTTTTTCTGTATCACCGTTGGCCTGTGGGGTGAATCATATAAAATATCAGATAATATAACGACCCTGCTCTTGCATTTTCCAAAAATAAAGCTTTAGCGATAATAACTCTTCCAATCAAGTTAGCCTGGAAAAAACGAAGACCCAAAAAAGGCTGTGGGCGCGAGTGGCATGCATGCGCAGTAGATTTTTCGCGTTTGGCCTTGTCCATGGCCAATCCAGATTTTTACATTATTTTTTTTTCAAAGTAATTATTGTTACACATTTTGCGATACTTGGGCCATTATAGTATCTCATAATTATTTGGGGCAAATCAATTGACTGATCGAGTCATATTATAAATTAAATAAAAAGAGAGTCTTACCAACAGAAAACTGTTGGAATTTTCGCCTTCCCCACCAGTTCTACCACTGACTGAGTACCACAAGAAAACATACCGGATGCGACCTGGAAACTAGACGCAGACACGTGTTTCACTATGTTAGAGATCATCAGTGCGACATAAGTTTTTATAGTCGAATAATATGAACGATATAATCAACAAGTTATGGACAAATGTTTGGCACAACATTAGTTGTCGCCGAACATTTGTCCATGACTTGTTGATTAGATCGTTCATATTATTCGAGTATAAAAACTTATGTGGCACTGATAATCTCTAACAAAAGTGAAACACGTGTCTGCGTCTAGTCTCCAGGTTGCACCCGGTATGTATTCTTGTGGTACTCCAATGTATTTTATAAAGTTCGTTTTTTTGCTATAGATTCATCATAGTAGAAAGCCCGACTGGTGGATGGACTATGTCTGAAACCAGTCAGTGGTAGAACTGGTGGAAAAGGCGAAGAATCCAACAGTTTTCTGTCTCTTTTTATTTATATTTAACTCCACTATGGACATTCGGAATTTATTTCTCATTCTGTTATATTATAAATTTCCTTAAGATATATCAATTTGTTTTATGTTCAGTTTTAATTTCTGCAAGAAAAACCTGTTATTTGGCTCTTTTTCAGACAATTCCAAAACTTTTTTCAAAGTTATTTTTAGTGACCTTCTTACAGGTTTCAAAGTGATTTTTTTAATTTTGAAATTCCCTCACTTTTCCAGGTTTTTCCTGACCATTTTTAAAAAAAATTCCTGACATTTTCCCCATGTTACACTTTTTCAAATTTAGTTTCAAAGTCTCATTATTTCTTTTCCTTTTTAGTTAAGTTAATATTTGACCGCCTTGACGAAACTTTAAAATACAAGAACTTTTGTGCAACGCATTCGCAAAACCTTTAACATTGTTGTAATATCTTAATAATTCTGTCAAAATGCATGGATCCTTCAAAGTGGGATATTACTGCCTGGCGGCCCATGTTGGACAGTTCCAATGGCTTATTTTTATCACACAGACACACACAGGACAAATGATTTCGATTTTTCTCTACTGGCTTAAGCCACTTTACCAAATCAGGTGGAGCTTTCGCACCAGGATCAATCCACTCCATACTAAAATTAGTTTTTCTATTTGACATTAATATATATTAATATCTATACAATCGCTTAATGATTTTTCTTAGGACCGTAGGTACAGTCGAGTGCAAAAAAATACTGCAATTTTATTTTTTCAGGTAAAAACCACGTTACTAAAAAAACGTTAGAAAGCTACCTATATAAAGCAAGGTTTTTTTCCGTTTAAATAAGGTTATTTTAAACTTGAAAACGACGAGATAATTTATTTTGCGCGTTAGATTAGATTAGAATAGGGTGGTGTAGACACCTTTCTGCTTTGCGAGAACTACAAAACAAGTTGCAGCCCTGTCCTTGTCATGAAACCCAGAAGGTTTGCCAGTGTGCCCAGTATATAGCTTTCTGGCCGCGGACATTCTAGGTCCCCCAGTAAGGCTCTGGTTCTACCTAGGCCTTTACATTGACATAGGACATGTAATGAGGTTTGTTCCTCTTTCTTGCAGAAATGGCATGTAGCATCTTCTACCAATCCCATTGCATATACAAGTGCTTATTGAGTTTGCAGTGACCTGTTAGAAGCCTCACTAGTTGTCAAACAAGCTTCCTTTCCTTACTAAGAAGTTCTGTAGTCAGCTTTGGTGAACGTTCTTAAATGAACTGTTTGACCTGATTTTGTCCAGGCGTTTGCTCCCACAGACCGTTCGAATCTTTGGCCTTAGCCTTAGCGATCCAACACCGTACTAAACTAAAAGCCAGGTAGCGATCCCACAAAATGGTTCAGACCCTATGAACTTTATTGCCGAGCCTTGTCTGGCTAATTCAGGCACCCAGGCTAGTGTCACTCTTTTGGCACTTGCCAGTTTATTTAGAGCTATTCTGCAGTCCCAAACCAGTTTGGACGT
Source organism: Oxystoma pomonae (assembly GCA_963921995.1). Classification (NCBI taxonomy): domain Eukaryota; kingdom Metazoa; phylum Arthropoda; class Insecta; order Coleoptera; family Brentidae; genus Oxystoma; species Oxystoma pomonae. Next base: position 113,361,874 of record OY998166.1, on the reverse strand, counting down.
CACTTGCACTGCTTCTAGAGCTTTAAGTGCCGCTTAGCTATCTGAGTATATAACTACCGAATGTTGTGTTTCTTCGGCACAGTGATATATTGCCGCTACTTTAGCTTGGAACACTGTGCAGTCGTCTGTCAGGCTCGTAGAGACTAAAGTCTCGTATTTTTACTCATATATGCCAGCTTCTACACCTTTATCGGTCTTGGAGCCGTCTGTGTACCAGATGGATTCCGCTCCGAAGGGAGGACCTCCTTCTCAGTCGACTCTATCTGGAATTTTGACTTTGTATTTCTTTTCTAAATTGTACTTGCAGACCATTACGTCACGCGGCAATCCCAGTATTTTTTTTAATTCGTTTTCAAGTCTTTCATGTTCAGTTCCTTGTGAACTGATAATGGTTGTTTGACCCCGCGTTAGTCTATACGCTACCTCTTGTACTTCTCCCTGAATAAAGACATGTAGAGGTGGCAAATTCAGTAGAACTTCCAGAGCTACCGTTGGGGTAGTCCTCATAGCGCCCGTGATACTTAGGCAGGCTTATACTTTGTATGCTATTCAGGAGTGCTATGGCCCCGGCCTGTTTTGTTCTCATCCACCAAGCCACCGAACCATAAATTATTATGGGCCTTAACACCTTCTACGCCTTATTGCAAATTAACATTTAAGCAATCAACTGCCTTATGGCTATTTGCACCAACTAATTTAGGATAGACCTAGTACTAGGGAGCCCTCGAGGAAGCCCTTAAATTTAGGTTTTGCTTGAGTGTTTAGGTGATGCCTAGTTCTTAATTTTGGGATAGTTGCTTTTAATATTTCTCTACGCTTTAAATGAGTGAGGCGTAGCTTGACGTCCAGCTGCACCTCCATTTTGAATATAAAAAAATCCAGGAAGGAGTGTGGTTCAAAATTTTTAAAAGTCTTTCAAATTAGTTCGAAAATGGTTAGTATATCAAAACTCGAATATCTTTGGGGGAGGGTGGCTTGACTGACCTACTTTAGGGTCTAAGTAGAATTAGGTGATACCTAGCAAAGTCAAAGGTGGGTGCAAATGACCATTAGCTAGTTAAACTCTGAATAATCTGAATATCAAGAAAATAATACAAAACCCACACTGTATTACATTGTACATTCTATATATATGTATTTTAGCCCAGAACTCCGTTAAATAAAAGTGCCTCGCCAACGAAAATAGAATTCAGATTACTCTCATCAAAAATTTAGAGCAATTTATATTTCTATATAGGAGATGGTATAAATGCGAAACGTGGGAAGATGAGTAACGTTGGAAAATAGGTATAGAATTAAAAAATCACTTCAAACTCTAGCTGTTTCGGGTAAAATGGGTAAATGCGCCCTAGCGAAGAACACGCAAGTGAGAGAAGGCAGCGCTCCGGGAGACCATACTAAGGAGTGACAAAAAAATACTAAAAATACTAAAATTAATAACGAGTTTTGAAGGCTTGTTCTACTCCCTGGCTGAGTTCTCTTATATTGGATCACGAGAATAGGGCATTCCCTCGATATATCACTTGATTTTGACTACTCCCTAATTGGATCCCCGGGAGAATTTTACTCTCTACACCTCCACGAATGTCAACAATACACGGCCATCAGTTTTTTCGGTAAATCTCATATTTAGACGTTGTCTACTTTTCAAACCGTAGCGCGTGTGCTGTTATTCTAGTATTTACGCTTTAATTGAAACATTTTGTCATTTGTGTAGGATTACAATACACCTTGATTGGTTTTGTTTTTTTTTTAAAACCATTGCTATAAAATAAACAACCTGAGCTTTATATTCTAGATTGTTGTCTGTGCTGTGTACATAGCAAATAACTTTGGGAGAAATTCAGACGAATGAAGCCAGCAGGGTTTTGGAAATTTTATCTGGTACTTTAAGACACCAACTGAAGCTAAAGGCTAAAATAGTAGGTTTCACAACTACTGGCTAAAATAGTACTTTGTTTACAAGCTTTGATTTAAATAACGAGTGCAGTTTAAAAAATCAAGGCGCCTTGCAAATGAAATAACAATGTTTATTATTTATATTTTGAGGATGGTGAAAACTGGCGGAAATGGCTTAATTTTTAGGCAAGAATATTTTTTTTATTATTACTATATTTCGCTATTTTTCTTTATTTTTGGGTAAAAAACCGACAGAAATCTTTTTTTTGCGCCGGTAACCAAAAAGCCATGCTTTAGTTATCTGCAGATAGTTACTAAAAATAATGTCTTTGATGAAGGTATAAAAAAATAGTAGTTTTCATAACTAGTGGCTAAACTAGTGCTTCTTTTTTACAAGCGTTAAATAATGAGCGCAGCGAGGTATTTAAAACGCGAGTAAAAAAAGCACAGTTTAGCCACACAGGAAAATACTTTTAAAAATCTCGAACGAAGAGAACTTCTCAAAAAACACCATCTTTATACTATAAGTCAGGGCGGCTGGTAAATGCAATAACAATGGTTTCCATAGTGATGTGCCTTTTTACTCGGTGACGTTCATTGATGCGATATTTTGATCTTGACAGTTTGATATTTTGACGATATTTTTAAATGATTTTTTCGTAAATGCTTGGTGAAAACTGCTGGAGATGGCTTAATTTTTGAGCAAGAATAATTAGATTTTTTCAATATTACTATATTCCGCTATTTTTCTTTAATTTTGGGTAAAAAACTGACAAAGCTTTTTTTGCACCCGTGAATGGAAAAAAAAGTTTTTGGCACCGGTAACCAAAAAAGCCATGCTTTAGTTATCTACAGACAGTTACTAAAATCATGTTTCTGATGAACGTATAAAAAAATAAGTTTAGGTTGCCATCCTGACTTGAGAATCAAACCCTAACAAATACTTATTCATTATATAAAAACTCTCAAAACATTTTTAGGTGGGGCATATTGGAAAATGACAATTTTTTTTTTTTAAGTTCTCTGTAAGTAAATTTTGTGGATATCGTCTTAAATGCTTTATATGTCTGCTTTATTGTAATACTGTATTTTATTTTCAAAAAGTACAATTTTTAGTACACTAGTGGTTCCTTCAATTTAAATTAGAAAATGTATGTTCTCAACTAAGATTATTCAGCCACGTGTATGACTTGAAGACACGTGGCAAACAATTTAAATTAAGAGATATCTGTCTCAAATCTCTGTGCCAGATAAGTTGTTAAATAAATCCGTCTGTGTCCGGCAGCAAAATAGGCAGTTTAAGATGTTCATAGAACGCACGCATGCAAAAAACTGCACATATTCTCATCACTACCGGTTTGTTTTATAAATTTTTATAAGATTCTATGAGCAAGGCTGTCTTCCTCGACAAACTGATGCAAACGATATGCACTTTATAAGATTTGATAAGGTTTTTACAAGTTTGTTTTATATACCATATAGAAAACATATAAACCATAAAAAAAAACACTTTCTGCGAAAACTAGGTATATACTTTTATTTTAATCATATTAATGTGCTAACCTCAAACTACATCAGGCAAATGTCAAAAAGTAAATCGTAATAAAAACGTATTCAGTTGTACGTAAAAACGCAGTGATAGAAGGCGTTAGCGTGGTCTTGATAAAAATTAGGCTGAAGCAAGGTCAGAGAGGTGGAATTCTAATACTCCACGTGTACGAGCACGTTCTATAACTAGCTTAAACCTTCTTATTCAGGAGAGTTCGTACGGACGTGCCGGAAACACGTGTAACGTGGCCTTCAAAGTGTTACAAGGAAGTTTTCTACCTTATAAAATAAGAAGCCGCTTGCATGGTGTAAAAAGCGATTGTGGTTTTTTGTGTTACTGATATTTACTATGAAAAATTCTCCATGATCCTTAACATTTTTGCATTCTAACTGGCACAATTCTTGACCACGACAGGCCCCGGTAACCCCATAATCCAAGCAACCTGTAACAAAAAACATTTACATTTAGTACAATTGAATTTGATCAGTGTGAAATGTTATGATACATAGGTGTGGAATAATAAGTAACAAAGCCTACCTTTTGTACAAGGAACTCATTATCCGGCGTCGTTTCTAAAAATTGCTTGATATGTTCCGAATCCAACACTCTTGATTTCTCGGGCTTATATCCGTCGTTTATTCTTTTCGAAAATCCAACCAATTTGGCGTACTTGCTGATGTCTACGTTCATTTCTTGAATTATTTTAGCTTTGAGCATAGAATACTGATTCCAAACAGTTGAAGGCTTCAGCTTCTTTCATTTCCTGAAAAAGTAGGCCAAAAGTGCTTTTTCCTAAGACAAATTTTCAACTTTTTGCTCGGCACACCAAGAGCGGTATTCTATGAACTGTTGTTCATAAATCTTCCTGGATTTCGATGACAATAATTGACTTATAGCCTCTTTTCGTTTGTTTTGACATTCAAGATTATTAGAGTACTTACAGTTGAATATTTTTTTAAAGATTTTTCACAATTTTTTTAATTTTTATTCTCTTGAAGTGAATAAAATACTATATACACCTCAGGACTATAGTGGCACTTTTAGTCTCTCGACAAATTGTATAAATGTCTCGGGATTAAATGTGCCACTTTAGTCCCTAGGTGTATAATGTACTATTTGTGATATTAAAACAAAAAATAAACATATTCTGGTACTTTTAAACGTTTTTATTCTAAAAATTAAATGGGTAAACGAACCGTGCCGCTTTTTACCACTAGCTGCATGGGTATTTTTATTTAATGAAAAAGGACATTTTTGGATCGTAATGAATTGAAAAATCCTTTAAAGCTATCAAATATTTTTATTTTTAAAATAAACTTTTGTATCCACTTGAAAGGTGCTTAGAGATAAACCAAGGAGTTTGGAGACTCACATTAAACGAACTTTTTCCATTTTTTAATTTAGCATCACCCAAATATTTGCACTTAAACTAAACCCTAAAATCTTATATACCCTGCAGTGATAAAAAAACAACTCAAGTAGGATTTTTGTTTTAAAAACTATCGAAGTCATACAAATAGATCGGCGCAACGGGGTAGAATTTTTATAATTTATAAAAACTTCTTTAACTTTTTTATAAACCAAATTCAACTGTTCATTATTTAAGTGCAAAATCCCAAACAATTAGATAACATGAACAATACATCACTACATCAATAATCACTAACATGAACGGATAATTTATAATTTGAAGAAATAAGATAAATTCTACAGTACTTGAAAAGATGGAGGAGGTGCAAGAAAATTCATTGTGGTGCGGTAACTTCAAGAACAGCTCCTTGGAATGGCTCTATCAGAGTTTCAATTTGAAACAGAAGAGGGCAGGACTACTGTGTTTTCTGATGACGGCTATATTGTTTGATGTTTATATGTTAGCGGTAAGTATTTTTACAAAAAAAATGTTTTTTAATTTTATGGCTTATCAGCCAAGCCAGCACAATTTCAGCACCAAAATCATTTACTTTTTTTAGAATTTATGTCAAAACTGTTATTACATATGTTATCCCTCTGAATACACTCTACATACCTAATGCTGGGTACATAATTGTTGAAAATATTTGGACTCGCAACCACGTTAAAATTTATAATAGTTAGTTCGCGAGTCATAAGGCAGAAAATAAAAAATCAAGGTTAGTTTATAAAATCTACACATCTCAAATAGGTAGTTTTACCTAAAAATTTAAATTGGACTTCATAAAATGTTACTGTGTTAAGTAGGAAAATTGCGACCTTCTGGAAAAACTTTTTGTACATTGTAAAATATAACAAAAGCTTCAACAAATGGTTAAAAAAGCTTTTTTCTACGATTGTGCGAGAAACGCCAATTTCCCGCACGAATTTTGGTCTCGTAAAATATCTTTCCCGCTCTGGCCTGCTTGCCCGAACTTCGCTCCGCGTCCTTCGAGTCAACGGAAGTCTCGTGCGGGAAATATTAACTTTCCGCACTGGTTAAGAATCTCTAAGTGTTGTAGCGTCAAAAAACAGCCTATGCCAAATCGACATAAGCGTTCCAATAATTCTATTGTTGTCATCACCAGAGTAATTAGCTGTGCCTGATGGCTGTTGAATTATTAGCCTTTTATTGTGGTACTTTAGCCAGCATAAAGAGGATTTCTTCAGACCAGATGTATAGAGAATTTGAATAAAAATGGGCTTTTCTTTTAAAAAAATAAGTCACATATATCGTGTTTTCAACGAATTAGTAAGTAGAATACCTACGTTGTCATTGATATACATGCTGGGATTTTTGCCTTGAGAATCCTGGATGAGGTACTTACCTAAAGATCTATCTGAAAAAATATTTAGTTTTATTGGGGCCTAATTTTTGGACCTGACAGAAGTATCAAACACTTAATTCCTTCGGCCTGTTCAGGGTCAACCATGATTTTTCAATTATTTTCTTTGTGTTTCAAAGTCTTTCTTGTTACACATTTTGAGAACACTTGGGCCATAATTAGTGAAGGGGCATGTGTAAGTCCGTGGGATTTTGAACGAAGGAGTTTTGCGACTATGTGGGATTGATAGCTCTTTAGTCACAAAATCGAGTGTTACCGGCTGTTTGGTTCGCATCTTTGTAGAAGGGGTTGATATGACGTCATCACGCAAGATGGCGGCCAAAAATCATAAAAAATACAACTTTTGCAACCGGGAGATGATTGTATTCGATTCCATATAAATTAAAAATCGGGAATCCAAAAAATTTACTTTCAAGTTTATCCGACCTTAAATGACCTTGAAAATCGCAAAAAACAAGATTTTTACCATTCTCTCTTCAAAAAGTTTTAATAATTCGAGGTTTTGTCATTCAAATTTCAAATCTACCTTCAAATTCGGTCCTTAGGGTTTGATGCAGTTTGGCTTCATGATATTGAAAAATACCCCAGTAAAAATAACATATTGCAAAAATAACATACTAAAATGCGCTATTAATCAACTATTTAAGCGAAGAGGACCAAATTTGGTAAGAAAGATAAGAAGTTCAAGTCCAACAATATTGTCAATTTGGTTCAGCTATAATGCGTTTCAATATGGCGACCTATAACCACATTTTATTTTATCCAATTTCGTTAAAAAGCAAAAACGACAAGGTGGCTATTGACTCATCGCCGCTTACTATGAAAAAAAGTTTAATTGATGAGTGACCTTGACTGACCTTGAAAATAACATGTACGAGTGAAAAACCAACTTTTTGTGATGTTTTTTCTAATTTATCAGTACGCAAAAACTTTGAGTGCCGGAGATCAAATTAACATCTTAGTCATAAATAAACACTTCATTTTAAACCTCCCTACCATTTTTTTTTTTTGATATGGCTTCCCAGATGTTTATGCCATACCCCGATAAAAATGACCTATATGCATGTCGTTTTTATTAAGTTTCGAAACTGTGAATTTTATGGTCTACTCAGTATAAGAGAGTTAGCAAATGTTAGATATATATCACCATATACTGGACCAGTGGTTTTAAACGCCATTTTCCAAAATGGTGTTCAAAAAAGCATAAAAAATTGTAATTATGCCAGTAGGGCATGACTGCACTTGTTTATTAACATTATTACAACATAACAAAATTCAAGGATGAGGATTTAACAGCTATTTAGTCACACATTCATGTGCCACCTCATCCCTGCAGAAGTTCCTAAACTTAATAAAAACGACAGGCATATAGGTCATTTTTACCGGGGTATAGCATAAACATCTGGGACGCCATATCAAAAAAAATACTAGGTTTAAAATGAAGTACTTGTTTATAGCTAAGATGTTAATTTCATCTCCGGCGCTTAAAGTTTTTGCGTAGTGGTAATTTGGAAAAGACATCATAAAAAGCTGGTTTTTGATTTGTACATGGTATTTTCAAAGTCAATCAAGGTCATGCATCAACTAAACTTTTTTTTCATAGTAAGCCGCAACCATTCAACATGAATTGATGGCCGTCTTGTTATTTTTGCTTTTTTACGAAATCGGATAAAATAAAATGTGGTTATAGGTCGCCATTTTGATATATCAGCCGCCATATTGAAACGCGTCATAGCCAAACCAATTTTTTTTAAACAATATTGTTGGACTTGCTCTTCTTTTCTGTCTTACCAAATTTTGTCCTCTTTACTTTAATAGTTGATGAATAGCGCCATCTAGTATGTTATTTTTGCAATGTGTTAATTTTACTGGGGTATTTTTCAAGGTCATACGCCTAATAGTTTGAGGTGCATTTGAAGTTGGACTGTCAAAACCTTGAATTATTAAGATTTTTTGAAGAAAATATGGCAAAAATCTTGTTTTTTGCCATTTTCAAGGTTATTTAATGACCTTTAAAGTGAATTTTTTGGAATCCTCGTTCTTGAGTTATTTAGAATCGAGTATAAGCATGCCCCGGTTGCGAATGTTGCATCTTTTATGATTTTTGGTCGTCATCTTGGTTTTTGATTTGTACATGGTATTTTCAAAGTCAATCAAGGTCATGCATCAACCAAACTTTTTTTTCATAGTAAGCCGCAACAATTCAACATGAATTGATGGCCCCCTTGTTTTTTTTGTTTTATAAAATAAAATACCTAGCCTTTTAAAATGTTCTTTACACGAATCTGTATAGCCTCACCTTAGCATACTCCTCAAGACATGCCTTTAAACGAGAAATACCTCACTACCAAACTCGACAGTTTCTAAAGTATGTTTCCATTAACTCTTTTTGTGAGAAAATCTGCCTAAGATTTAGAAATTGATATGAGATTGAATGCATTTTTGAAACAAGACTCCGGCAGTGATCCCTCCAGTTTAGATTCTCATTAAAACTAAGATCGAAGAAACTTACATTGCCCCCTTTTGGTACATCTACGCCATTAAGTTTAACATTAACCTGGTTTACCTGATTTTGATGGCTATGGAAACGAACGATTTGAGGTTTTGTCTGCATTTAAAAACAGAGAATGGTCAGAAAACCAACTATTCATGTTTTTAATTACATTTTGACATTTAATTTCCAAGCCAAGACTTGACTTATCCAAGACAGTCACAGTTCCGTCATCAGCATAAAACAATGATAATATTTCTGGAGGGAAAATTTCCTCTATATCATTTAAATATAAAATGAAGAGTTTCGGTCCAAGGATGGATCCCTGTGGGACCCCTATCTGTATGTTTATCCTCTTAGAGTTCAAATTTTTATTACATGTTTCATCAGTATGATTTACACTGGCATACTGTTCTCTAGGAGAAAGATATGATTGAACCCATTTTTCAGAAATGGATTGAACGCCTATGTCATGTACTTTTTTCAATAAATGTGTGTTGTATTTTGTTCAAGATTTCTAAAGGAGCACTTCTAAAAAACTGATTAAACATTTCAGTAATTTTGGACAGATCAGTAACAATGCCCTTTTCACCACGCAAGCTAATATTTTTTACATTTGTAAGTTCCGATACAACCTTCCATTTCATTCATTCATTCATTCATTATGTTTTTACTTTTAAAAATTCTATTTTGATAGAAACTTCTTTTTGTTTTCAAAATGAGCTTTTTATGTTTTATCTTTTCATTTTGTAGAGATTTTAACATTGCCTATGATTTCTGTTTGTGTGCAGTGTTTTTAGATTAGAACTGGATTTTCAAACTTATCTGTTACCCCAACATTTTTTTTTGCTCTTTATTTGATAGTTAAACTTTTGGTAAAGAAGACCAAAGGCCGTATCTACATCAAATGTATTATAAATATTCACGTTTATTTTGAGAAAAATGAAAAATAGGCCTCGGAAAAACTTTTAAAATAAACAAATAAGTTCCTGAGTTAGGTTATGTAACACCGAAAACGTATTTTCTCCTTGTTAATTTTTTCTAAAAAAGTCTAATAAGCATGCGGCTACGCTGCCGTGAATGTGTGGGTGTAAATGTTCACGAAAACGATTTATTTTTTTCGGGGAGGTGATGTGAGTAATAATTCTCGGGAATACTTCCGAGAGCATTCCTGGTAAAATGCCAGGAACTGAGCGGTTAGAATAAGGCAATCATTTCAAGAGAACGAACTTTATTAAATACTAAAAATACAAGAGTCGCGTCACCTATCTAGTCTATACACTGGCACTGGTATTAATTTAGTACCAATCTCTAATGCTGAGACAACACCTCCCGCGCCGGTATTATAATCATAGTAACCATATAAATATGAGATAATATAACGGCCCTGTCTTTGCATTTTCCGAAAAAAAAGCTTTAGCGATAATAACCCTGAGCGCAAAAAAAAAAAACATTTTAAAAAGCCTCCCTATAAAACTTTTGGTTTTTGGGTTTTATAGTTTAGCAATCAAAACCTTTTGACGACATTTCTTATAAAACTTTTAGTGTAAAGTTGACAAGTTTTATAAGATCGTAATCAAAACCTTTTAAAAACTATTCTAATAAAACTTTTAGCTTAAAGTGGTTCAAGTTTTATAAGATAGAAATAAAATCTTTTTAAATATAATCACTAGAAAACTGTTGGTGTCCATAACTGCACTAGCTTTTATAAGATAGCAAGGAAAACTTTCTGAAGATTTACCCTAAGCTATTATGTGTAAGAGTTTTTTAAGTTGTTAGGTAGTAACCAAAACCTTTTCAATAATTTTGGTAGAAAACCTTCGCTTTAAAGAGAAAGCCAAAATCACGTGAATAGGTAAATTAGATGCAGCAGACGCGCAAAAGGCCAAGTGCCCAATACATAAGAGGCCTGAATATTTTTATGTTGTTCGCGCGTGTGCATGATTTTAATAAATAATCTATAGATTTTATTTTAAAAAAAAAACAAATTTTTCCGCTGAAATGAGGGAAGATGCTGTCAAATATCAAAGAAACATTTTGGTTAGTTAAAATGTCTAAGTGGCCACTAGGACTACAGTTTACCAAATAAATAATCACTATCGAGGGAGACCAGTATAATGGTAATTACCACTTCTTGGGATTCTATAAGGGTTTTATATAACTTGACGTAAAATATCTGTTAGGCAGCCATTTTCCTAAACTATTTCATATCTCAAAAGGTTTGTATTTTTGACTTTAAATTCCAAACAGTATAATAAGTTATGTAAAAATAGTTGATTTATTAATCGTTCGACATGCATTTTGTTATTTGTTCACTATTGTTTGAATTACAGGAACTTTAATAAAACTAACCTTACTTTTTTCTCCATAAATTTGGTTAAAAATTCTTTAAATTACGGTTTTTTTAAGCGCGCATGTTTTTCGAAGGCAGAAGTGAATTCTACACGATAAAGACGACGTGGCTTATAGGATTTCTCGTAGAGAATCAATATAAACATCAATAAAATATTATAATAATATAAACTATAAATATTTGTTGAAATTAATATCCATCAAAAGTTTCGTCATTTCTGTAAACATTTTACTTGATGCATTTAGACAAAGAATAACTTTAAAGAAGGCAAGCAAATACCATGTATATTATATGGTTAAATCAATAAGGGGCGGGGTCATATTGGACGCGCGAAAACCCTCTGACAACCATTTGAAAACTACTTGTAGTTGGCTTGAGATTTTATAAAGGGTTAAAGAAGGTTTTTAAAGATATTTTTTAAAACTAAAACTCATATGAAAGCAGTAATGTATCCCTTTATAAAAACTCACACTTAAGACGTATTAAGGCGCATTTACACAGACAAACTTTCCTTTGATGTTGAAATGCCGACAAACATTTACACGAGCCTCTTGAGCAAAATGTTCAAAGAAATGTTCGAGCAAAATCGCGTACAAAAAAACACACGTAAATTTTGGAGAGAATGTTGAGCAAAATTTGTTTGAAGAAATGTTGGTAATAAAAATTTCTTACAAATTTAAATTTTATAGTTTTATGGGAATTCATTGAACTTAACTGAAAATAGAAAGACTAAGTTTTAAAACAAGGTATTTTCAATTAAGTGCTTTCCGACGGAAAAACGATTTGATGTCGAAATTCACGTTTTACCTCATAAGCAACTTCGATTGATCTGATTTTTATAGGGGATATGCCAGTATACTTGTAACTTTTTTGGGGTTGTAAAAAAAACGAGAATCAAAAAAAAATAAAAATTGGCACTTATTTATTGCTGTTGCTGGGTTTGAAGAAGGTAAAAACCGTAGACTAGTGAGAGGGAGTTTTGGTCAAATGAACATTGGCACACAAAATTACAGCAGTGTTTGACAGCGCTGCGTTCCGACTGTCTAAACCTCCCTATCCCCCCCCAAGGAACAACTAACTACTCTCCAGAACAGTTCTCTAAAAATATCCACCTGCATTTTAAAAAGCAATTACTTCGAAGACATTTCCGTTTTCTTTTTATAATGAAAGAAAACCAAAAAAGTTAAAGAAAAGAATTAAATGTTATTACCTCCATCATTAACTATTTTAACATTGCATATGACAAAACTGATAGCCAATAATAATGTTTCGCTTGCCGTCGCCTTTTTTTCACAAAAGTTTAAAATACAAGTTGGTGTTCCATTTTTTTAAAGAATTGAGATCACTGATCAATGATGTAAAATTATATTTATTCTCATCTTTAAAAATATTTTTCCAAAATAGATAGCAATAACTTGCTCAAAAATTTACCCGAACAAAATGTTCAAAGAAAAGCTCACAAAAATGTTCGCGCAAAAAGTTTCAGATCTTTTGCACGAGCTTTTATTTGAGCATGTTCGTCTGTGTAATTGCGCCTTAAGGGGTTTATAAGAGTCCTGAAGTTTTACTAAGTAGTTACCAGAAGATATTGATGTTCATTTTTTATAATGATGAATTAATATTACTTGGGTGGGCATAATCGACTGAACGAACAATGTATCTGACTGGCTAAGAACTGAATGGCCTGATTGCCAGGTCTAGAGGCCGCCTACTGTTACTACCAGTACTAATAAACTACCTGTGTAAAATTATAATACTTTTTAATATATATTTTACTCAGCCCGTCGGACAAAAACGCAAAAAACATACAGATTATACCCAGCTTGCAGCAAAAACCTTTTTGGCAAAATCAATTCGCGCATACTGAACAAACTAAAACCAATAAACTTTTAATTAAAGCTATCCAGTGGATAAAGGATTAAATTACCGCCTTCGGACGGTTGATGGTAAATTATTTAGATAGTTTTTACGTCCGATTGTGTTTCACAACCCTAAACAGACAGCTATTTTTAAAACTATGACGTATAGCTAAGAATCCCAAATAGCATTTTTGCTTTTTCTTAGAGAGCTTCAGGCTACTGCGAACATAGGACGGAACTAGTTCAATTTGTCAGTGTCTTCGGCAGGAACACCGCACACATATCCTGGTGGAGCAACCAACATTCACGCTTGCATTCCCGTTCGCGGCTTGTGTTTAGTATGCCTCTAACCACGGTGTGATGTGGAGAGTAGTCGATGAAACCGGAATTTGATCAATAAATAAGGGGTCTACGTGCAAAACCGAGAAGTGCGGATGAGCTAACCGCTCGGAGAGCAAGGTACGGTCTTCCAAGCCAAGGTATACGCCATTATAAAGGCGGTAACATTAGAAGAGATTCGCTGAAAAAGCGGCCCTAAAGGCACTTAGTGCGCCAAAAATTGCCAATACTCTGGTGGAAGAGTGCGTCGAAGCACTGGAAGCCTTGCGTCAAGACAAGATAGTTACAAAAAGAGAAGATCAAAAGATCTTGGGAGGAAAGAACGAAAATTCAAAATTGGATGAGTGTCCCACAAGGAACACACAAAAGACTAAAGCGAAAGGAAAAGCAATTAAACGATGTTTCGCCCGGAGTGACCAGCGTGGGCTCGTCAGTGGATTCACTAGTCACCCTCAATCCAGACATCATTTAACACCATCGCACACTCTGACTTCCAACTCTGAATCACTCACAAATAGGCATCGTTCCGCATGGTACTTATTATAAGTCGCCTGATACGGGTTCGTCCTGGCGTGTTAATCTTTCCAATAGGAATATGCTTCTAAGACAATTAAAACAAGAAGTTAAACTTCTAAATCAGTTACATCAACCGAAAAAAATCTAAAAAAGAGAAGATCAAAAGATCTTGGGAGGAAAGAACGAAAATTTAATTATCTTAGGAGCATAGTCCTATTGGAAAGATTAACACGCCAGGACGAACCCGTGGTGATTTATAATAAGTACCATGCGGACCGATGCCTATTTGTGAGTGATTCAGAGTTGGAAGTCAGAGTGTGCGATGTTGTTAAATGATGTCTGGATTGAGGGTGACTAGTGAATCCACTGACGAGCCCACGCTGGTCACCCTGGGCGAAACATCGTTTAATTGTTTCTTCTTTCGCTTTGGTCTTTTGACCGCACGCGTCCAGACTCAAATGGCTCTTGGGAAGGACACGAACAAGATATTGGACTACTGACAGGAATACTGACCGGCCACAACTGACTCAGTAAGCATCTGACTCGCATCGGGATCGAGAATGACTTGATCTGCCAGGCCTGCGGGAGGGCGGAGAAGACATACTAGCACCTCATTGCGGAGTGCGGTGCATACCTAAGAATGCGGCATCAGGTACTCGGAAAACCGAATCTGGATGCAGAGGATCTACGAGCTCTCAAGTGGGTCAAAGTACTGAACTTCGTGAAGAGAACAGGAAAGCCCGGAGAGCCCACTACCGTACAAGCAGTACAGGTGGTGGATTAGGGGGCTGGGCTGGGGTAAGGTAAAAAGGGACCGATTGGGCTTACTTGCCAGGTCTTGGGCCGCGCCCTATTTACTACTTACTACTACTGATCAATAAATACGCAAATCTTGATAATGTAATTTTCTTGTTTTTTTTGTCACTGATAAATTTTATAAAGTTTCAAAGCATGTTAGGGGTGATAGTTTGAAAGGTTCTTCAATTTTAATCCGAAGTTCTTTCAAATTTGTATCCGTTTCATGCCCGAAAACTTTATTTTTGATATAACTCCACAGATAGACGTCATTAGTAGCAAATTCGGGTGATCGAGCTGGCCATGAAATAGGTCCCCGTGTACTTATAACCCAATTAGGAAATACATTATCAAGATATTCCCTAACAAGGCCAACATTGTGAGCGGGACAACCATCTTGTTGAAACCATGTTTCACCAAATCTCACACCTAACAACTGCCTAGCAGTTTGAATAATATGATGCTGCAGTAAAAAATGGCCCAATTACGTGTTCCCCTACAATCCCCCCCAAACATTTAGTTTTTGGGGATACTGTGTTTTTACGTCAAAATACAAATGCAAATTTTCTCTCGACCAATATCGAACGTGTGTTGGGTTATGACGATTCAATAATGGAAAAGTGCTTTCATCTGTGAAAAGAATAGATCGCAGAAAGTTTTCATCACGACGATAGTTGTCCTCCGGAAAAATTTGATGCGTTTTTGACGCTTTGTAAGAATGATAACTATTCTTTTTGAGAACACGTAAGCAGTTGATACGTCTTCAGCCACTGAAGACGTATCAACTGCTTCGGCAATTTGGTGGCTAGTTAACTTTTGATTTTTCTCCACTGCAGCGCAAATTATCACATTTCGTACTTCCTGCTCGTTATTCAAAACAGTGGGTTTTTTATGGTTTCTTGGCGCTACACAACCAAACTTTCCAAAATTCTGCACAAACTTATGAATCGTTGATAAACTAGATGCTGGGCGATTTACAAAATTCTCCAAAAAAAGTTCTTGAATAATTCTCAATGATCTGCCTTGATAGTACCATTTGATCAACTGCACTTTTTCGACAACTTCGTAGACATCCATTTTTAGTTTTAAAAATGTATTATTTCAGTTAAGAACTTACCAATCTGTTTCTCGAGCAAGACAGGTATAAAACAAAATAATAAAAACAAAATAAATTTCAAAAAGATAGCAGTGCAGCGTGCTTCGACCCCACCTCGACCACACGGCAGAGGGAAAATTGGACGAGTTCCCCCCATGTTCGCAGTAGCCTGAAGCTCATTGAAAGCCGGAACAAGAATCTAAGTAGGTACGTATCTGACGTTTCGGCAGAAATTCTACTGCCGAAGATCATATTATATGATTTATTATTTATATATTTTTTATTTGCTTTTTATTTTTTATATTTTTTTTGTAATTTTTTATTTTATATTATTTATTATTTATATTATATGATTTATTCTAGTTAGGATTTGCGTGTGTGTAGCCAAATTTTTTATCTTATTTAAAAACTTGTCAGTGGTTTTTAACGAACAAATTTTTTTCTTTAGGAATTTACGCAGTGGGTTTTAACATATTTTCGAAAAAAATTCCTTAACTTAGTGGTGAAAAACCCGAAAAAAGTAGTTTCGACATTATGAATCCGCCACAACACGCTTTTTTTCGGAAAATGCAAGGGCACGGCCGATATAGTATCTCATAATTATGTGTGCTATGCCAACTTTATATTAGGTAGAACAAGGTAGAATCTCGGTTGAGATATGGAGTCTGCCTTTGAGGAATTCAACTCTATCGGGGAAACTGTTTATATCTCAAAAACGAGTGTTACTTAGTATAGCAGGATTAAAAAGAGGCGAATCCTGTAATCCTTTGTTCAGTAAACACAATATTCTCACGCTAACCGGTCTCTATATCTCCGAATTAGTCTGCTATATATATAAAAATAAATCAAAATTTTTGGAAGTTGGAGAATATTAAAACAAAATTTGTACTAGATTAGATTAGACTTAACTTAAAAAATCCAAAATTTAAAATTGTCTTTATTCAAAAATCAACTTAATAAAAAAAATACTTATTGAGAAATATTTTTATAGTTTAGAAGAATTTTACAATTGTAATGATTGGTAGTTCTATATTATTAATTATTATGGTTGTATATGGGCTTAATTTGTAAATATTTATATATTTAAATTACTTTTTATATCCAAAACCATTTTTTTGTGTTATGACGATTCCTATTCAATGTAAATTGTCTTTTGGGAAAATAAACGTACGTACGTACCTAAGTAAGTATATACCGGTAAGTCGGTAACTGCAATACACAAGTGGATTGTTTCTTCTTCTTTGGACTCAGTATAAAGTGATACAAAAATGCATATCTTTACCCAGCTCTACAGGTAGACATAATAATTTAATCCGAAGGGCGCTGGGCGTGCTCGACCGGCATTGGAACTGAACACACCCCTGTAGATATCTGTTATAAATTACAATGTATATTCAAAGCCTAAGCTCCAAGTAGTTTGGCATTTGGATCTAATCTAATATGAAATGCGTATCTCAAACGCAATGTACGAATAGAGAGTTTATAGCGAAAAAGGTTTTAATCAACTTTAGGTACAGGATCATCATTGATAAACGCACACCCTCCTACCCACCTTGACTTTTGCAGCACTTCTTACAGAAAATTAAATCAAAAAGTGAATTATTACTGATGACATTATGTAGATCTCTATCACAGTTTTTGCTAATCCCTGTACATGGTATAAACAAATAAAAAATAGAGAGTTAGTAGACCACTAATTTATCGTGCCCTTGATTGAGATGTTAAAAAAGTTTTTAAACTGTATTCTTTTGCCCACATACAAACTCTAAATAGAATAGAAAAGAAAACAAAAATTCCTGTTTGTGCAAATTCACTTTCACAAAAAAAATTAAAACTAACTAAAGTCTGTTCATAAAGAAGAGAGAGTAACAAAAATGCAAATTTGGATAAATTTTGTACTGAGTGATAAATCACTTTTTCTTCTCTTTTAAAAATTTTGTAATGTACCTCAGGTAAAAATCTTTTATTTTTATATACCTCGCCCTGTTCGACCGGAGAATACAATAGAATCCAAAACCGAGAACAATAGAAGGCAAGCGATAAACTATTCTCATAGGCGCCGCAATTGGGGGAAAGTTACATTTTAGGTACCGTGGTATATAGGTATTAGTGAAGAAAATAGTAAATATGTGAAAAGTTCTATGAAACTTAATAAAACAAATTACTTTATTAGAAAAAATTTATAAATTAAATAATAAAAATACATTTTAGGAATAGAAATAATATTATAATATATATACAAAAACGGATTGGCGTTTTACCTATAATTAATAAGCACACCAAAAATTAAATTAAGGCTAAACAAATTTTTTAAATCGTTTTACACAAAAAAAATGTTACGGATGTCAATTATTATCACTACAAAGGTAGATACGTTTCTTTAAAACCAGTCAAAAATAAAATAGGAATAAATTAATTAGATTCAGAAGAACAGAAAATCTCTCATCATCACTCTCATTTTCTTCCAAAGAAATAATTAACGGTTCCACAGTTTCTTCGATTAAACAATCAAGTTTCCACATTTTTTCTTCTAGTTTTAAAACATGTTGTACACATTTATGCCAATTATCTGGAGTAATTTTTTTAATTGATTCTTGAAAAAGCACCTCCACATCCTTTCATTTGAGCCCATATTAATTCTATTGGATTAAGTTCACAATGGTAAGGCGGCAGTTTTAATACTGTTATGTTTCGTTTTTCAGCCATATCATTGACAACTTTCTTATTGAACTTTTCTTTGTGGCTATTTACCAATGACAGTAGTTCTTTTTTTACCATATCTGCCTCAAAATTTATGTTTTTTTTTTCTGTAAGCCACTTATATAATATCAGCTTTTCTCTATGCTGTAGTTGGTACTTTTTCAAGGTTTCCGGAATGGTAACTGCCGTTGTCATTTACTATTACTGAACCAAGAGGTATTAGGTCTAACATTTGCTGAAAGTATTCTTCAAATGTATCGCCATTCATGTCCTCGTGATAATCGCCAGTATGGTTTGACGGAAAGGCCAAATACCTCCTTTAACAAACCCCTTTTTCATTGCCAATATGGACAATTTTCAAACGTTTTTCCTTTCCTGACGGCGTCTTTATCCCTGTCGACCAACCTTCCATGAATGCCTGTCGGGCACTTTTCACATTTTAAATATAATATATATTTTTAACTGCTGTCTTTTTTCTATTTTTTTTAAAATTTAAATGTGCGCTCGAGAAAATGAGATTTAAATCGTTTTGTTAGTGTCTTTTCTTTATAAATGGACTATAAACAAAAAAACGAATTATCGCCTACCAGTTGCAGCTTTTGCACAGAAATAAATCTGGTGGGCTGCAAAAAATAACCGAGTGGGTCCCGTTAAACTTTCTTAAGTAGCATTTACACAGGCGAATTATTTCTTTAAAGATTCGCGCAAAAGTTTCGGGCCAAAAGGTTCGGGTTCGGGTAAAAAGGTTCGTGGTGTTCGGATAAAATTTGCTGAAAGAAATATTTGGAATAAAATAAAAATTAGAAAAATTATTTACCGTAAATCATTGAACTGAATTGTGATATAAAAATTAAATTTTAAAACCTTTTCGACGGAAAAACGATTTGGAGTACTTGATAAAAAATAATGAGGATTACTTTACTTCATTTTGTAGAGTCTTGGTGGTGAGGTTTAGTGGTGGGGTTTGGTGATGGGGTTTGGTGGTGGGGTTTGATGAGTTTACAGTTAATTAAGGAAAACCAAAAAAGTGATAAAGCATAGCAACAATTAGGTATAAACTTATTTAGTAGATATCTACCAACCTCACAACCTACCACCCAGAAAATAATAATTTTTCGCTCTCCGTTGGCTTTTACTATTTATTCAAAAAATAAAATAAAATATTTTTGGTGTTCCAATTTAATTTCAAGAATTGAGGTCAAGAGACCAAAAATATTATCTATTTCCACTTTTAAAAAAATGTTCCTGGCAAATGTTCGTTGCAAATGTTCGAGTGTTCAGGCAAACGGTCGTCGAAAAAGGTTCGCCAAATTTGGCCCGAATTTTTGGACGAACCTATTCACTCTGTGTAAATACGCCTTAATATGCTTTTAAATAAATCGTTTTATTTTGAATATTTTGCTATTTGTGTTTTGATTGACCACTAATCACTAAAGTGTGGACGGTTGAGCAGAGCTTGCATCAAAATTTAAAATAACAAACGAATTATATAAAGTTTATGTTATTTACAAAACATCCTGTATAAACAATCATAAATGTTCGACTTCCGAGCTTGCATTATGTATTTTACTTTTCATAGAAAACTGCAATTGCGAACTTTAAATAACGTTTGCGTCTACCGTCCAAAGTTAAACTTTTCAGAATTATGTTTGTTTTAAAAGTGGGGCACATACATACACAGTTCGGTAGAGATATACTTAACAATAACATACATAGCTATGCATGTTACGAATATACAATGAGTGCCAAAACTCTGTAATAATTAATTTTTGGGAGGGCTACGGGTTTTTGTTAAAAAAAACTTATATATAAGATCATTTTAGGTCCAAAAGCGGTTTTGAGAAATGTATGCCCCTTTATACAGGGTATGTCAAAAATAAAATGACACAAACCTATCTTTTTTTAAATTGGACACCATTTATATTATCTCATTTTCTGAATCCTTAAAAAATAAGCTTTTCAAAAATGCCAAATAATTTGGGTCATCTTTTATCTTCTCCAAGATATTGAAGTTTAAATTTGTGTGAATTTTTTAAAGTTGTTGGGTTGTTTCCAGAGGTATCAATCTATTAATTTGTGTGTAGAGTGTTCCAACAAAAGACCTTAGAAGTTGTTAAATAAGTTATGAATCCCATTTGCAAATATTTATTATGTGAATTTTATGGACCATGATCTACTTATTCTTCTTTATATTATTGAGGAATAGTATTCACATGTATACAGGGTGAGTAAAAATATTAAAACACTGTCATACATTAATTCGTATTTTTGGCTAAATAAGGGTTAAAAATCCTAAATAATAAAAATTTTTCTACAGGTAGTAACTTTAGCTTTCAAATCTATATAGGGCGTAATTTTGACTTACCCTGTACATAAATGAGGAATAATATGAAGAAAAATAAGTAGATCGTGGTCAAGAGAATCATATTATGTAAAAGGTTTGCAAATTTGATTTATAATTTATTTAGCGACTTACAAAGACCATTTTTTTGACTGACCCTGTACAAGAATTTTAAGATTGTTATCTTTAAAAAAAAATATTTTCATTTACCTTAAAAAAAATACTTTTATTGTGTTACTCTTCTTTGAAACTCAATTTTTGCGGGTGCGATTAAGTGTATTTTCAAACGTTTTAATTTGGGTCACCCCGAATATATGCAAAGATAAGTGCCAAATGAAAATTGTTGATGATGGCATATACAATCATATTTCGATGGAAATCTTTTATAAACTTGGTTTTCTCATAAAACAAGGTCCAAAACGGCCATTTTTGGAAGTTAACCCTTCATTGCTGGCTCACCTTGTATAATTACAAGAAAACGGTAATAACAAGAAATGTTTTTAGGACCTTCTCTATCACATATTAAAAAAATTACAAAAATTGACCAATGTTTTAAAAACTTTTATATAAAGTCGTTTTTGGACACCCTGTATAATATTGAAAATTATGTAGATTTAAATATAGTTTATCTTGACTTAACGAATAACCTCCCTTAAAATAAATAAAATCAGAAAATTTTTGAAAAACGTGCATAATTTGGTGTAATCATCCTGTTTATCTCGGTTTTCACGGCAACTCTTATCTCTAATAAACATAAAACATAATACATAAAACGAAGAAACAAATTATTATTTGATCCGTGGTTTTTCCACAAGGGAAACACACAAAAAAGTGCAATTTTAGTTTTAATACAAAAATACAGGGTGATCACTAAAATAGTTTGCCCCGGGTGATCAATGTCTACCCAAGATAAATTACTGCTACAATGATCCAAAAAAATCAAAAGTCAAAATCTGGGGACCTAGTTTTTTTGCGGGGGTATACGATGGGGCCAGGACTACGTACGCTTAAACACAAAATTAATTTTTTAGAGGCCAAAAACTAACCCGGTTAATTTTATTACATCCTTCGTATTTCATGACCAATTTTAACAAGTGATACCTTTTAACTGACGTTAATCAGGAAAGACAGTGGCGCACACAAGAAATTGGCTTAGGGGGGGGGGGCGAAAAATTGGCATTTTTTAAAAACGGTGACAAGATCATGTAGTCTGAAGCCTTAGCTTTCCAGTAAAATAAAAATTTTTGAAATCGGACAAGTGGTAACGAATTTATACCCTAAAAAGAATTAGATCTTAGTTACGTAACTTAAAACTGGGTAATTTGTAACAAAACTGATGGCAATTGGGAACGTTTTTGGATTTGTTTCGCAGTAAGGGTCGCAATTCTTGAAAAACCGTCAGAAAATCTCGCGCTTACAAAAAATCTGACGATTTTTAAACACAAGTTTGCACTTAACGCTTTTTTGTCAGGACTATTTGCTAATATTCCTTAAATATTTTTATGTGCAAACTACCCTTTAAAACTTTTAACATACAAAACCATAGATAGCCATGGAATATTTCGCTGTCACTGTTCAGAAAAGTCACACAAATTGTGTCTTTCCTTTTACATGGTGAAAATTTTTGACGTTTATTGGAACGCGTAGTAATAATTTAGCTCCGCCGTAAACTAGTCCTTCAGACACAAGCAGCATTTTTCTGACTTACGACCTAATCTGACCAATGCGAGGTCGTATTTAAGTTGAATTTGGGTTCCCTGGTGGAACACACCGCCTTAAATCATGATCCAACGTCCAGTTTGACTAAAAACTACGTTGCAGTTACAAAAAAGAATTGATCCAGACGTCGAGACGCCGTCAGCTATTGTAATATAGTTTTAAGTACATGTTTCATCGACCCATTGACGTCGGTCAATAACCCACCTTAGTCCAGTTCAAAACAAATAACGTCCAGTAGAGTCCCTAATAGATAAAAGTAAAATTAAGGCAAGATAAAGACGATGTCCCATCGTCAACAGATACGACGTAGTTTTAGGTAGATTTGCCAATAGTCATAGGTATATCGCCGACGATATATGCAGAAAAGTTCATTCAGACATACTCACTCATTGTTTTTTGCTATTTTGCTGAAATTTGTTCACTGTTCACTGCTTTGTATTGCAAGAAATATTTGAAAAAACGGTTAGGATTATTTTGACATGGTTGACATTTGACGTTTATGCACAATTACTGGATTCCGAGCCGTCGACGATCATGGAAGCCGCATCCTACGAATGAAAAAAATTGGGCCTCGGGTCCAGAGTTGTCGGCGGGACGTTGAGACATCGTCAAGCATACGTATAAGGTGTATACCATAGCCCGACGTCCGAAATGCATTCGAATAAATCAATTTATCACGGATCGAGTAAAGACCATCTACTAAACTTGGAGATCCGGTCCAAATTGGTTATTTTTTGCGCCTCAGCGGAAATCCGCCATACTTACGAATTAGCTGTCTTCCGCCATTAGACAAACGCAGGTTAAATTTTCCAATTACGTTGATATTGACAATCAAAAATGGTCAATATTGCAACCAATATGTCTTTAGAATATAGCTTAAACTAAGAAATGTCAAATATGTTTGCAAATTAAAAACAATATATGTATATTTTTTGTTTTTAGTTTTTTTTTTGTATAAAATCTAAGAAATTTTGAGGCGCATGTATTTTTCGGAATTATCTTATCAATGTTTATCGATAAACTAATCTTCGTTAGTAATTTTACATCCCCATCGTGCGTTAAAGGCCTGTCTTGTTATGATTATTATAAACTGCTTTTAAATAATAGTATTCTTTGTTCTCCATATAGGTAGCTTGTATTCACAAACAAGTTTACCCGATGGAACTAATAAGATATAAATAGGTATAATGAGATTACCTCTACCTACTCCACCTCGGCTAAAACTATATTTTACGTTGGCGACTACTCCATCCTGGACATTTTGTAGAAGAAGTAGAAGACTTCGTACGATCGACCCGTGTACCTATTACCGCCAGGTCAGTTTAAGTACATCGATAGACCCTAATAATTAAAGTGTTCGACGTCGACATGACTTGCATTTGAATGTGCCATATAGGTGCAAAAAGGAGCCGGTTCGAGGTCAAATGGACGTTCGGGACCGACGTTCGATTATTAATGCGGACGAACGCACAACGTCATATCACGTCAAATTGATACTTGGGGAATATCTTTAAAATATGAAATTTACAAAATGTTATTAAAAAAATGACGCATATTCTCTTACAACGTTAGGATAAATATTAAGGAGGCTGTGTTTTTATTTTTTAAGAATCGCCACTTTCCAGAATTCTGACGGGTGAGATTTTCTGTCGTTTCTGAAGAATCGCGACCCTTAAGGTGTCAGAATTCCGTGCACACAGGGATTATACTGTGATCAGAGGTACCTAATGTTTTTAAGTCAATACTAATCAAGGCATTAGTGATTTATTAGTGTGAATATGTTGCTGCTGGAGGGAAAAATGATTTAAGTTTATGTTTTATAAAACTCAACCTCCATGGACTTATCGATGAAAATTGGTAAAGTTTGCCAATAACTAATTCTCGTTAACAACTGATTATGTGGGTCAAAATCCGCTTAACGACAATAGATCTGATTAACTGCACTAATGGTATTTAATAGAATTTACCAAGCAGTTGCGGTTATGCTGAACAAAATATTATTTTGTGGCTTTTTGGATGGGGTTGAGGACCATCGCTATACATACATATACTGGGTGGATTAAAAATATTGAACCTTGGCACGGTCACGATGCGATGGCAAAACGGTGGGAGGGGGATATCGTTTGGACCGTATAGCACTTTGCACTGTTTTTGAATCTTCGCCGCAAATGCGAAAAAGAGGGTTTTTTTTTTAAGTTTTACCCTCACTTTTACCCCTATGTCTAGATGGGTGTGTGTGTGTGTGTATAGTTGTATCATCTAGCTAAGTAACTTTTAAGGATAAACTTGTACCTCAAAATATGCTAAACTCAGCTCATAAAATAGTTGTAATCTTAAAAATTTTTCTTTAAATATACAACGGAAAAAAATGCCCAGCGACAGTTATTTGTCGTACCTAGTGCTTTTTTTTAAATAAAAGCAGCTTTTTTCATTGCTATTTAGTATTTGAGAATCAGCGCCCTCTACCGCTAGGCTGGAACTGTGAATCCCCTGTTATTTTTTTTCTTTAATTCTGGATGGAACTAAAGAAAATTAAAAATTCTATTATTAAAAAAACATATATTATCTCAAATTTTTAGGGCGCGTGTGGTTTAAAGAGGTATTCTTTGCTCTAGAAAAAAGTAGACAATAGAGATGCTGGTGGTAACCTTGAAGTCCTTGGAGAAAAAAGACATTCTAGAATCCCCCCACAGTATTTTGGGACAGTTCGACCTACAATTCGTCACACCAAGAATAAATAAACGCATGACGTACTTCCCGCGAAAACCATTGGATATATAGAAAAGTATTATAAAGATTCTATTTATAAACAAGTTTTGGACAAAATCATTTCGGAAAGAAAAAAGTATTTTTTACCTGTACATATTCATACTAAATTTATGCCAAGTTTTATACAATGTGAAGCCAAAATCGAGGCAAACTTAACTAAAGTCGTTTCTAAGTACTATACATCCAAGACAAATTCTTGAACTTTTATTGGGAGAAGTCAGTACTTAGAAACAATATTGGTCAGAAGTAGACAAAAGCTTAAATATTTTCGAGGCAGGTGTGGTGATATTTTTCCGTTGATAAAAATATTCTTGGATGTTTGCCAAAAAGTTATGCTTCGTCAGAAAGAAGCTTATCATGCCTCAGAAGATTAAAAACATAAGTACTTAAAACACTATTTGCTGCATATCAACAGACATATTGAAATTGACATTGAGCGAGCCCAAAAAAAAGCCGGAAACCAATTTTTTTTTAAATAGACAATTTATGTTTGAGAGTTTGAGACAGTGATGTGTTTGAAATTAACTCTGTGTTTCGGACTTCAATTGTCTATATTTTATTTATACACGACGTTTCGATCAGTACAATCTCTGATCGTCTTCAGGTGCAAACTGAGTTTGGAAGTCCAAAACACAGAGTTCATTTCAGACAATTTATGCTTGAGATATGCAATACAAAAGGTAATATTTCAACTTAAAAAGCTTTTTAGACCTCAAAAAAAAGTATTTATATATTAGGTTTTGTTTGTGGTTTGTTTTTTATCTAGATTTTTTATAACTGAAAAAATTATATGTAGTTACTCAAGCGCGCGTGGATTTCAGGGGGATAGAGGGGTACTTAACACCCCTATACTGGCTTTAAATTTTTTATGAAAACATTTGTAAAATCAAAAGTAGGGCATAAATTGCGACGCTATAACACCTTTGATATTTACGGTATTATTTTAATCATTGTATAAGTATATAATGGTTTAATTTTGTGTTAAAAATGGCATTTTTAAATTTTTGGCCTGCTGCGCTTTTAAACCATTGATATATTTACAATTTTTTAGTGCAATTTTCTTAAACATTTTCGCCTGCTATGATACCGCTGGTGCTTACAATTTTAGTTTAATTAGACTCAAAAACTGCATTTTTAATGTAATTTTCTCAAAAATTTTCGGGGCATTTCAACATTTTCTTAAATAAAATATGTATGAAATAAACGACTTAAAATCCGAGTACACACGCCTCCCCCTAATAGATTTGAGACCAAATCCGCGCTCGTAGTTACCAAGTTTTGTTTGCATATATTGATATGTTTCTCAGAAAAGATATGGGTATTTCCACAGAAATGTACCTTATTTTCACAAAACTCAATCGTGTCGTATCTTTATAAAATCTACCCCAATAAAGGGAGGGATACTTATAATGATAGGTTCAACCAAAACTTTGCCTATATTTATGTAGTTTCTTTCAGCATTCTACTTTAATCTTTTAAAAAAGCTGTAAGGCTCATAATGCAGAAAATTTTAATTTTGTTTACAATGAGTTCTAGCTTACACGTTAAGATATATCATATTGAATTATTTATTGAAAGGAACTAGTGGTTAGTGCCTAAAATATAAATATAAAATTTTATTCGTGCAAGACCTGATTTAGGATCAAACACGCAAATACAAAAATTATACGAAACTATATCATTACAACAAGTATGAAATACGCTTCGACAGTATAAAAAAAAAATGTTAGTCACCACAAGAAAATTTTAAAAAATACAGTATTTAAATACTGTCGCACCCGTTACAGGTAAATTTAAAAAAAAATAAAACTGCTTGCAAAAATAAAGTAGTCATTGTAGGCTGTGTATATTTAGTGTTTGACATAATATAAAACAATTGCTTGAGTAAGTAAATAATTTGATTGACGTTTTGATAATTCTAAAAGTATTTCACAATTTCTTCAACAGTATTTTTTGGTGTATTTTTACAAAGTAATATTAAATACTCCTAAAGAGTGCTTTGAGTTCCTTTCAGTAAATGCTGGGGGACTTTTGGTATTCTATATACCAGAGAGCCAAATAAAAGAAATCACCCCGGTTTTATAAACGAGATGGCAAGGTCTCAGAGCCATAGATAACATACAATCCAAGCATTATTTTGAAAATGATGGGCCCAATGTTATCTTGTCAGCAGTCACCTACAAATCTGAACTTCAAAGGACCCAAATTAAAATATTGTAACCATGTTTTAGTACTATGTTAGTACTTACTTTTTTTTTCTCATTAATTAATACTAAAATTAATATGTTACTCCTTCCATGTAGTTATTTATTTTTTTACTAACATAACAATGTATAAAAGTAGTTTTGATGTATTATATAGAGCATACGTCTTCAACTGCAATTGATTTTTACCATTCTTGGCCGAAAAAGTCTTTAAAAAAAATCCAATATAAAAACGAATTTACTATATAACACCCGTTACACTCAATCATAACACCCGTTACAAATTGAGGATAAAGAAAATAAAAGAAGTAAAAATTAATAAAACTCAAAATATATTAAACCTCTTTGGTGGCCTTTTCTGCTATATACTAAGATCAAAAAATATATTAGTTGCTATGCTAACTTTTATGAAAACTAAACCTAACCATATCAATGTCGAAAAAACGTAAAAAACAAAATAACACCCGTTACATGTATTCCATTCCCTAAAATACATTGTTCTGGTGATTCCTAGTGAGTTTTTTTGCATAAAGATTTTCATCTGTCAAGACCACATGAGTTAATTCTAGTTTTGTTGTAATAACTTATCAACATCAAATTGGATGTCAAAAACATAAAACGTAACACCCGTTATAATGGAATTACCCATATGCTTTTATTCTAGTTTTTTTTTCGTATTAAAACCGCCGCCCCCCTTTCACATAGCTGGGACCGCCACTGATTTAATGAAGGACGTATAAACACTCGTAGAAAGCGATTTTATTTAAAACCGTCCTTATATAAAAGCGCTTTTAGGTACGTATAAATGAAGTAAGTGTCAGAAAGGGCAAACAATGAAAAAACGAATGCGTGCCAAACTAGGTTTACTGGTGGTAAGGTATTTTTAAATAATTTTATGCACTTTAGGGATTAAAAGTGAAATTTAATCCCTTATTTTAGGGATAAAAGGGGCACTTATAATCCCTCAGGGATTAAAAATAATTTTAATCCCTGGGGGATTTAAAGTAAATTTTTCCAAATTAAACAATAATTTTATTGAAATTTTATTTATTTGTTAAAATGTATGAACGAAAAAAAATATTAGCAAATGCATTACTTAAATCTAGTTCGGTTATTCTGTCTCTTTAGAAATGCCGTGAGTTTACGTGAGTTGCTTCAGATATTATCGTGGCTTTTATCATGGAATATTGGCTCCATACAGAAGATGCCTTGAGATTCTTAGACTTCTGTAGGAAGTATGCCAGAAGCACCTTTTCATCCGTAAAATTCTTTGCATGCTGTTCAGCGCACCATTTTCGGCAATCACGAAACTGTTTCTTTTAAACCTAGCGAGATTTTTGTGGAAGAAGGCTAGCGATGTCCTCTTCCGCGGCTTCTTCAATGTTCATTTTCAAAAAAATGCTGTACGATTTTTCTGGACTCACCGTTTGGTGACGCCGTTTGATAACAACAACTGACTGACATTTGTTTTGTGCCATAGCAACACTTCCATGGCACAATAAATTTTGAGTGCATCCACCATGCCAACAATAATCAATGACAACTATCAGTAATACGAGCTGTCAATCTTGAAACTAGAGTACCGTTAAGTGGTCTACTGTTAGTTTTGTGATTTTTTGTTTTTAGTTTCTCGTATTGTAAAGTGCATAAAATAGTATATAAAACTCGTAACTAAAGTGTATTTTAATCCCTTAGCGAATTGTAGCCCTCCGTACGCTACAAACCCTTCGTCGCGGGATTAAATGTAGCACTTTAGTCCCTAGGTTTATAATGTACTATTATTTTCACGAGTCTAAAATGTAAACCATTACTCTTTCCGCCAAAATATCTGTCAGAAAAAACCTAAACTAAAAACTTCAAATGTGTCAACCACAACAATCTAGAGCGTTTGGATTTCTGTCAACGTTCAAACCTTATTTTGTTCAGTGGGTCATTGAGGTTAGGTTTTGTCTAAATAAAAGTTGAACGGGCTGTAAGTATAGATCACGCTTAAAATTTAAAATTTAAGTTACGCTTGGAATTAACTCTGCCTTGACGCGACGGCGACGCCTCAAAGATAATAATTGCTTGTTGGAATGCCACTTTGCCAATCTATCACGGAATAAAAGTTTATTCAGAAGTTGAAAAGGGTCGTCCATTTTCCAAAAAGACTTGAATTTCGAATGTTTCGACTTGGGAAACTCCAAGTTATAAAGTCTCAAAATACAAAATTTATTCAAAATTTGGTAGGTTGTACGTGTTTCGTTTACATAGGCATCTTCAGACCTGGTATATAAAACGTCACGGTAGAGATTAACATTTAAATAAGAATATTACAAAAGTTAAAAAAAAATTAAACAAACGAGACTCGTTCTACATTTTACAAACAAAAACAAATAATAATTCATTTGTTTTTGTTTGTAAAATGTAGAACAAGTCTCGTTTCTTTAAATGTTTTTATTTTTTAAACTTTTGTAATGTTTTTATTTAAATGTTAATCTCTACCGTGACGTTTTATATGCCAGGTCTGAAGATGCCTATGTAGGCGAAACACGTGTAACCTACCAAATTTTGTATTTTGAGACTTTATGACTTTGAGTTTCCCAAGTCGAAACATTTATTCAGAAGGGTTACAGTGTCAAAAAACTGGTCCGCAGTCTAATATTAAACCTAGGGGTTTAAGGAGGTTGTACCAAGGCGTAGAAGGACCACTTTACTAACTTTTGCTGCTTTTTTAAATTTTGTCCTGAAATTTTTCTTCGAAAATTTCGTCATACTTTCTCGAAATTTTAAAATTATGTTAAATTTTAACCAAATTTCAATATTTTAAAGGTATCATTATAACCGTTTTTGTTTTGAAATATAAAGAGGATCGTATGTCTGTGATAGTAGATACAGCCTGTCAAAATACGTAGGTTCTGATATGTACAGGAAATATTCCTACGTAGATTTCCTTGAATATGTCGAATACTTCTAATCCGTTTTTAATATTTTTACGATCTTTCGGTAGGTATTTTAGTAAACAATGTGTTCAAACTCAAATATTTTATACAGGTTGTTATTGTAATTGTATATTCTAATAAAATCTCGACACCGAAATATAACATGAAATACAACAATAAACTTTTATATAAACTTATTTTTAATTCAGGACATAAACTATTTGGGGCAGCATGTTTCTATCAGTAACATAATTTACTTCATTGATAATATAATATCTTGTTGGTGTCTGGCATGTCCTAAAACCATAATACACTAGCCACGCGACAACAGGTGCCAACCGTTCTGGCCCCAGAATAACATAGTTGAACATTTGGATCTTGATTTTATGTTCAATTATCTGGATATTATTGCACATGCCGTTTTGGGGCCAGAACGGTTGGTACCTGTTGTGACGTGGCTAGTGTATTATGGTTTTTAGCATATGCCAGACACCAACTAGATATTAGTTATCTACAATATTATCAATGAAGTGAATCATGCTGCTGATAGAAAAATGCTGCCCCAAATAGTTTAATTACTGAATTAAAAATAGGTTTAGATTAGGACAAACACCCTGTATAATAGTTTTTAAAACATGCTTCCACCGTAAGTTAAAAATATAAAGGTTCATTGTTTCGAGATTTTATTAACATATACGATTACAATAACACCAGGTATAAAATATTTGAGTTTGAACACATTGCTTGCTAAAACACCTACCGAAAAATCATAAAAATGTCAAAAACGGATTAGAAGTCTTTGAGATATTCAAGGAAATCTAAAGGCGGGTTTACCCAACTTTTCATATTGATAATTCATAACTTTAATTCATAGTGTATAAGCACAATTTTAGTGTTAATACATAATTTGGCAGCACCTGTTTATCCAAGAGTTTATAAGCATAGTGCATTAGGATAAATTTTGAAAACTCACATACCAAATTGACAAAAAAGAAGAATAAAAAAAGTGTTTTTCTTGACCTAACCTCAACAGGTTAGATATTCGTCCTTCTTGCTAACTTTCTGTTTTCTAATATCAGCTAAAATCAATAACTCCCATTTTGAAATCAACCAACCAAAATATTTTCTTTGCTTTTTTCATATTGATAGTATATAAAGTTAAAATTAACCAACTTTTAAATTATGCACTGTGCTTATGAATTGTGAATTATAACTATGAAAACTTGGGTAAACACTTCTATTAAGAATAATGTATTTAACATTACGACTATGAATAAAATTGTGCTTAGGTTATAAATTATCAATATGAAAGTTGGGTAAACCCGCCATAAGTAGGAATATTTCCTATGCATAGCAGGACCTACGTAGTTTTACAGGCTGAATCTCCTATCACAGACATACGATCCTCTTTATATTTCAAAAAAAAATCTGTTATGATGATACCTTTAAAATACTGAAATTTGTTTCAAATTCACGGGGCCTAATTTCATTTTACCTTCAGAAGATAGATATGACTGGATCTTATGGCTAATGCCTCGACAAGTATCGAATTTCCAACAGAACATATGTCAAGTTATGATTATAGTGCGCGCATCCCACTGTAAAAACAACCCAATTTTTAGACCACCATACCAATATGGTATGGGGGAATATTAAAATCGTGAAATTTTGACTTTTCTTAATTTTACCAAAAATGAGTTACTAAGGTTCCAAAACACCACCAAAAAAGTTTTCTGTCGGTCTGTTGTCTGTCTGTATACACGATAACTCAAGAACGCCTTAATGTATTTTAACGAAATTTGGTACAAAAATCCTCTTTCGGCTGACCATAAACTGATTAACTTCTGGATAGGGTGGAGGGGGGTTTAAGGGAGGAAAAGGGAGATAAAATATTTAAAAAAATTGTAACTTTAGCACAAAAGCAAGTAGCGATATACATTTTTCCGAGTTCAGTTTCCGTGAATATGGAGTACAAATTTTGTAATAAAGTCCAAATTAGTGGGAGCTTTAGTTTCCGAGTTATTTAAAAAAACCTTGAAATATAAAAAAAAATCATAGATTTAGAATTAAAGCAGCTAATCGTATGCGGTTTTCAGATTTTGGTTTTCGTAAATATTACCCAAAAAATTTATATTATGCATAAGGTTCAATTTATATTATATATATAAGTTTTAAATCTTTCAAAGCTACAGTTATTGATATATTTTCATTTTCTTTCAACATGAAATAATTGATCTATCCATGCTCTCTAGCACAAATTTTTTTTTTTTGGTGTTTTAGTAATATATGGGGGTCAGATAAAAAGATCCAAATTCATTATTTGCCGACGTTACGACACTTTAATGTGCCACCTTCAGTACTCGAAAGTTATCAGTCTCCTATGTCGACAATTATTAAAAAAGCTCTAAAGAAGGTACAACTAATTTTAGAAACGTCGGCAAAAAATAAACTCAGTTCTGTCTGATGTTTATTCTGTCATAAGACTATAGAATTTTTTATTGTTCTTTTTACGATTGCATAAAAATGTCGATAAAGCATTTTTATAGCAAGTAAGGAAGCTATAACCAGGCAGTTTTACCTAAATTATGTCTTTTGTTGTTTTCTCTTTTCATTTGGTAAGCTCTATAATGATATAATATAAAGAATAATATAAGGAAGGGAGCGGCGCGCGTCGGGCCAAATAAGGTTTGGAACTTCATAACATGTTGGCATCGGTATTAATTTGAGAAAAATAAATATTTCAAGAGCTTTATTTATTTTATTAAAAACGCAAAAACTTGTGATTTTAAATTAATAGAAAGGCTGTCATAATTAATAGTCATTTAAATCTAATCTTGTTTTTTGACATTATGCCTATCAAGAATGCGTTTAAATAATAAATTATACTTGAAATATGGACTAGACGGTTATTTTATTATGATCAAAACAGTATTTAACAAAATTTAAAACAAGAACATTAAATGAAAATCTCTCACAAAATTATAAAAAAAAGTGGTGGGTGTTTTCTGTTGTTTAGTCAAACAGCCACCGTTGTAGAGTATTAACTTTTAGTTTGGCCCTGGTATGCTCTCTTATATAATCGATAAAGTTATTTGGTAAAAACACCCCGGACCCATATTTTTAATATGAGAAGAATTATTGTTTACTAGAAGAATAAAGAAAAAGCACACTGTTAAAAAACCCAATCAAATGCCTCGGAAACAAAACCACAAAAACCAACGACGAACCAAGCAAAGAAAAAGGACTATGATTTTTGTTACATGGAACGTACAAGGGGTGACTCGAAAGATAAACGAATTAATATTCGAAGTCACCAGAATGAAAGTAGACATAGCAGTTTTAACGGAAACGAAGAAAAAAGGTAAAGGATCGGAAAACCTAGGTCAGTATGACCACTTCTATAGCGGAGTGGCAAAAGAAAAACGTGCCCAACAAGGAGTATCCATGTTGGTCAACAAGCGACTGCGAAAGTTTATCACTAATTGGGAAGCAGTTAATGAAAGACTGATGAAATTAAATATGACGATAAATGGATATAAAGTAACGATTTTTGGCATCTATGCAATAAATGACGATGCAAACGTCATCATCAAAGATAGTTTTTTCGAAGAAATCCATAGAGAAATTTCATCAGTCAGTACTTCTAGAGAGATCTTGATCCTAGGAGATATAAACAGTAGAACAGGAAGAAAACTTAATAATCTTGCGGTTGGCCGACATGGAGAAAATGTTGTTAACGATAATGGCAACAGACTGATTGAAATGTGTGAATCATTAGACCTAAAAATTCAAAATGGCTTTTTTCAGCATAAGAAAATCCATACATACACTTGGACCAAGCCTTCACAGAACCTTAAGTCAGTTATCGACTATCTCATGACAAAACAAAAAACAAAACTTAAAATCCAGGATGTCAGAGCCAAACGTGGGCCAACATGTGGAAGTGATCATTATTTTCTGGAAGCGAAAATCTTCTTTCCATATCAAGGTAAAAATAAAAATCAGCAAGAAAAAGAAGAACACACGATAGAAGAAATAGACCAGTGCAGATACAATTTAACAAGCCTAGAACATGACAGCATAAAAGATATGTACCAAAGAAGACTAAACGAAAAACTTAAAGTAAAGACATATGAAAATCCAGATGAAGAATACGAATTCCTTAAAACTAACATTCATGAAGCTGCAAAGGAAGCATTGGGCATCGTAGAATCAAATCCACTAAGGAGGAAACCATACTGGTGGGATGAAGAGATCGAGAAGGAAATAGAGACAAAAAGAAGATTATACCACGTAAATCTATCCAAAAAGTCAGATGTGAGTAAACAAGACTACAAAAACGCACAAGCAAAAGTAAGAGGAATGATAAGTCTAAAGAAAAACGAGTCTTGGGCAAGAAAATGTCAGAAAGTAAATTCCTATTTGGGAGGTCGGAGAAGCACGGAGAGTTGGAAAATTATTAAGGAAGTAACAAACGAAGCATCCAAAGATATTATATCACCAATATCAGACGAACAATGGGATCAACACTTTAAAAAACTTTTAACAGAAGAACGAGATGAATTTCTAGAAGAAGAGAACCCCACGGCAATAAGAACGACTGGATCGCCGATTCCACTGACATTCTCTGAAGTGAAGAAAGTTTGCTCAACATTAAAAAACGGAAAAGCTCCCGGGCCCGGAAATATTCCGGCCGAATTAATTAAAAACGGCACAAGAGAGCTATTCTGTCGACTGAGAAATCTGTTCCAAAAATATTTAAACGGAGCTAAGGTCCCAGATGAGTGGAAAATTTCGTATATATCCACAATACACAAAAAAGGAAGAAAGGACATCTGCGACAATTATAGAGGAATTTCGGTAACCAGCACACTGAACAGAGTTTACGGAAAAATAATAAGAAACAAAGTTGAGAATGAATATGTGGACATGGAGGCAGAAGAACAAGCCGGATTTAGAGCAGGTAGATCGACTGTGGATTATCTGTTTTGTATAACGCAAGTTATCGAAAAGAAGTTGGCATATGGACAAGAGTTACATCTGCTGTACGTGGATCTAAAAAAAGCTTATGACAGCATACCTCTAAACCTACTTTGGAAAGCTCTGGAAAAAACAAATATCAGTATACAGCTCATAAAAGCAATTAAAGAACTATATACCAATAGCGAAGCAAAGGTTAAAATAAAACGACGCCTGACCAAAGGCTTTAGAGTTGATAAAGGTCTTAAACAAGGTTGCTGCATTTCTCCAACCCTCTTCAAAATATATCTCGAACAAGTTCTAAAACTATGGAAAAGAAAATGCCAAAACATGGGTATCCCTTTGGAAGAAATCACTTTGTACACCCTGTGTTTTGCCGATGACCAAATAGTAGTGGCTCAAGAATACGACGATTTAGAATACATGACACGAAAACTGATAGAAGAATATACGAAATGGGGACTTGAAGTCAATATTAAAAAAACGGAGTATATGTGTACTGGAGGAGAAAGTCAAGACCTAGTTTTGAATACAGGACAGCGAATGCAATCATGTGATGAATACAAATACCTGGGCTTAAAGATAACTTCTGACGGCATAATGGGATAAAGCAATAAAAGAGAGAAACATACTTGGCAGAAAGGCGATATCCCTTTTAAATGGAATATTGTGGGACCAAAATATAACAAATAATAACAAAAAACTTATATACAACACTATAGTTAAAAGTGTAATAACGTATGGATCAGAAGTTTGGCCAATCAAAGACAGAACCGAAAAAATGTTATGTGCGACTGAAATGGATTTCTGGAGAAGATCAGCGGGAAAATCAAGAACAGAAAGAGTCACAAACCAGAGAGTACGAGAAATAATGAAAACGGGAGAATGTACAATAGTAGACGACATCAGAACGAAACAACTGGTATGGTACGGACATGTACAACGAATGGAAAATGAGAGATTACCAAAACAAATCTTACGGTGGAATCCAATTGGAAGAAGAAAGCGTGGGAGACCCAGAAAAAGCTGGAGAGAGGGCATAGATAATGAAATATCAAACAGAGGCCTAGACGATGGTCTATGGGCCAATAGAGACGAGTGGAGATTGGGTATCGGAAGACGTAGAACGTTGTAAAACCGATTTATATATATATATAGAAGAATAAAAATAAAGATAATTGAGGGCAATTGCTACAGAACATTACTGTGAGTAAATCAATAGAAACAACGAACACGACAAAATTTTGGTTATAATTCAACGATGGACTATTACCTAACCACAACTAATCCACTACTTATCACATAAAAATAAAGTACAAAATCAAAAGTCAATAAATTTTTGTGAAATAAAAACAAACTTT
Source organism: Oxystoma pomonae (assembly GCA_963921995.1). Taxonomy (NCBI): domain Eukaryota; kingdom Metazoa; phylum Arthropoda; class Insecta; order Coleoptera; family Brentidae; genus Oxystoma; species Oxystoma pomonae. The sequence goes on along the minus strand of OY998166.1, from coordinate 113,325,187 downwards.
CTAACCTAAACATCTTCCACTACAGAATCACACCAAGTTTGGTTGGTTGGCTTTTTAACGGTAAAGGTAGCCATTATTCGTCGCTAATTAGCGCCAGTGGTTACCTTTATGACAGGTTACAGCGTGACAGAGCGCTACTGCGCAGAACAAAGGCAAGGGTCACCGTTCGTCCAAAAAACTGACCACAATCACCCTATTATTTTAAAGCGTTCTCGGTGGTGCGCGAAATTCTAAAAAATCTGCTTGAATATGGTTTCTCGAAACCTTTCTGAATTAGATTTGTTGTACGAAATTCTTTTATTTGGTTGTTCCGATCAAAAGGGGTAATTTCTTTTCTGTCCGCATTTCTGAAAATGCGAAGCCTTTTTCAAATAGAAAGGGATTGGGATAAAAAATCTTGGATCAGGAGAGAAACCTTTTTAGTATAAACGCTAGTATTTTTTCTTTTGCTTTGGTCTTAATTTTGTTTAATTTTGTACACGCATACATTTTAAAAATATTTATCTTTTACATCAAATAAAAATAAAATGGTTTAATTAAGTTTAAATAACATGAGAAATAACAAAAATGTTTTGTTACAAAAACACATAAACTAAACGAAATTTTTCTTTCCCACTTTTAATTCTGTATCTTTTTTAATCATTGAGACGATCTTGTGTGGTCATTAACGTAATTAATTAATTTTAGCTTAGCTTCCTTTTTACACTTGCAGAGTCAACAATATCAAGGCAACACTAAGGTTTTGGGCCAAATTTAACATTGTTATTATTTTTAGTATATTGCTTGAGGTCCTCTTTTTATCCAAAAGCGCAGATACTACAGAAATGTCCTCTGCTAGCTCTACCCCATTTATGTCAACAGAATCACCAGTAGTTTCATTACTTTCTTATTCTTTGCAGTGTTTTGATAAGAATCGTTTTTTTCATTTTAATCATATAAAAAAGCTACTGGTATTGTTGCCCCGTCGCTCGCCTTTTTTACCCCAGCTACCTCAACCAAAAACTAACTAGTTTTTTGCCGAAACTTTGACTATTTTTAACTCAAATTTGATTTAAAACAGTTTAACCGTTCTAGAGCTATCGCGCCAACAGAAAGACAACGCGAAAATGCGTTTGTGGCATTATGGCTGATTACAATACCTTCCTTTTCAGGAAAAATAATAAAAATTGTACGAGTACACAGAAAAAAAGGTTTAATTGAGCCCAATAAATATTTGTCTTCTATGGTCCAAACAAGTATTTATTTGAATCAAATAAATATTCATTTCTGTCAAGCAAGATTTACTTGAATTAAAGAAATTTATTTTGATCTAAATAAATATTTGTTTGGTGCAAATAAATATTTTTCTGGATCTGAAATTGCCTTTGCACTAGGTAGCTACTTATTATTATAATACACCACCAATGAACTAGTTAAATCTTTGCTTCAAATTAGATCTACCTATTAAAAAAAAATAACATCGCCGCCATAGCTTTAAAATTTGCCGTTTGTATCTTTACTATTTGGTCACCTACTTATATCTACAAAAAAAGTATTTTAGAAAAATATCTGGAAACATCCTAACCCTTGCCATATTAGTTTACGTATCTCTAATCGTTCAATCTTTGGTTTCAGATCCCAACCAACCAAGAAATCTCAACCTATACCATTATGAGCGTATTTCTCATAGCCAACGTACTCCTGCTAATCCTGACTAACCGCAACATAAAAACCAAGATTTTCTGGGCCGCCGTTCCTCACATAAGTTGGCACGTGTCCAATTTTCAAGCCTTGGCAGCGCTCTATATTAAACGTGAAGAAGTGACGTCACGAGTCATCCTTGGCTGGGTGCTTCTGTTGGACTACTTGATTTACGTGACGTTGCCGCTGAGATTTCGGTACTGTTTCGGCTTAAGCTTGCTGACTTGTGTATCGTCGGGAGCGGCGCTTGTGTATTTTACGAATAGTCATATAATCGAACCTATTTATGAGGTAAGTCTTTTATAAATATAGGTACATAGGACTCCTCATTGAGACCGTTTTATAAAACCTTTCTCGAGAAAGGCTTGCTGAAGGCCACTCTGAGATCGCGCAATATGTGGCAACGTCGCATTTTGGTATTATTTTGTTGGCTGCTGTTAGGTTTGAATCAAAACAGGATTTTATGTGGTGAACTGTGGTAGTGGTAATGAATGTTAGGTTATTTTTTAGTTTGTGTGATTTTACCTAGGATTTTACTGATTTGACGAAAGGAGAACCAGAACTCCGTTTTCCAATAAGGAAAAGGAGTACTTGTATTCACTGGTGGCAAAATTTTCTACATTGGAATCCAAAAAACAGATGCCATAACACTTTAAAGGAAACAAAGGGCATGGGAAGAAATAACCAAATATTACAACAGCAATTTTTCTGCAAGAATAATGAAACAGCTGAAAAAACTCGGGGACAATGTCAAACATCAATATGAATTGTATTTTTTAAAAAGCGATATCGTTTTTTAAATAATTTTTCAGAAAGCCTCTTAAAAGGGCTGTCAAAATCCCTGAGGTATTTTGTTTTAACTCGCTGAGATGGTTCTTCTACCTCTATTATAATTTGATACTCCAATTAGTCCAAGAAATCTTGTAGTTCGTCCATTATTTACCAAATAAGAACACACAAAAAACTACTTTTTAAAAATCACACCAACAACAATGCATTGAATCTGAACCTAACCTGAAAAAAAAACGACCCAGGGCCTAATTAAGGTAACTCAAAGACCACTCAGTTTTAAGTTTTTATCGACTATAAATTTCAGCTTTAAACTTTTTAATAATTCGTTTTGGAATCGGTTAAATTCTTTTTTTACGTTTCTATTTTTAGACGTGAACGGCTTTTCTAATTGACCTGATCGATTTTTTTTTGTGGGTTTTCGTAAAAGTGTTTAGAGGTGTAGGTGTGTTTTGTTTTAAACACGGTAGCAAGTTAAAGCTCTCCTGAATCCATATAACTATGATATACTAAAATGGCCCTGCCCTTGCATTTTCCGAGAAAATGCCCTAGCGATAGTAACGCTCCCAATCAAATAAGACTGGAAAAAAGGCATAACCAAAAACTCATCATTGCGCGAGCAGACTGCGTCAGGCTGCGTTACTTTGTTTATATGCCCCCGAAAACCACTTTTATATAAGGACGGTTTAAAAATTTTGTCATATAAACACCAAGAAACCGATTTAAGCAATAAATCTATTTTATTTTAAAGCAATTTGGGAGACCGGTTTATTGCTTTAAGCCCTATTTTACACAGTAAAAAATACCAATGGGAATGAACCTGTTTTGGGAGAATTTTGAGTAAACTTTAATTTATTGGATCTGTTTTGGGAAAATTTTGAGTAAACTTTAACTTATTCTGAGTAAAGCTTTACTCACAACTCGAATTATCCCAAAATTTACTCAAAATGAGTTTAAATTTACTCAAAATTCTCCCAAAAACAGGTCCACTCCCAATGATATTTTTTACTGTGGAGGGTTGGCATAAACACTTTTAAGAAGCTTCTATGCTGCAGAAATATTCAACTTTGGTTTTACTGAAAAATCTGTTAATATAACTTAGTTGTTTAATTTGTTTTTCTTTTAAAACTGATATTGAACGACACTTAATAAAGGACGCATAAACCGTTCTTATATAAAACCGGTTTTAGGCGCGTATAAACATACTAATTGATGCCACCGCAGTGGTTTTTCTATCTAGGTATATTTTATTCCTTATAGATTAATTCTATTTCATTATTTATTTCGAAACCTTTCTGATCAAATTAAATTTGTTCCAAAACTCTATTTATATCCCCACACGTTTACTTAGAACAAGAAAATTAATAAGATTAAATGTAGAAGTTTCCTGTACCTGTAACCTTATAAGGAAGTTCACATGCTGGTAAAGCTTTAAGTTATGAAGTTTGAAGTTGTATTCAATTAGGAAATGTAGGTTTTGGCGTGCACACAAACATATAAGAAGTTTCCGTGTTATTAAGTTAAGTTTTGGTTTTATTTTAATGGCACAAGATCAATTAACTCCTCCCTTAAATATCAATACTATAGAAATGTTCCCAAAAATCAAAGATAAAATCTGAGAGTATGGTGTTGAACAAGGTGTAGCAAAAATGGATCTATCCAAACTCCAAAGACTTGCTTGCTTTTGCATAATAAGAGCAATAAGAAGCACTACAAGTGCTGCCACGGAAACCATCCTAAATCTTCGACCCCTTGATATTATCATTAAAGCGGAGGCTAGAATGGGGGCTTACAGACTAAAGTGCTACAACAACTGGTACCTAAGACATGCTAAGATTAAAAGCGTTGTTACAAACTCGCTGTTTGGCATGAGAAGTGATTATATGATCTCGAGAATAAAATCAAGCAAGCCGTTTCAAACCCAGCTTAACTGGGACAATAAAACAGAAGACTCACTAGTCCAGAATGGAAAGTTGGTATGGTATACTGATGGGCCCAAAATGGACAGTGGAACATGGCCTAGACCCGCGATTCATCTGGTTTGCCTCACTGGGGAATTACACCACTGTATTTTAAGTCGAAATACATGCAATCAAAATGTGCCCGCAGGAGATCCTGAGAAGGAGATATTCCAACAAGACTATCACGATCTTCTCGGACAGCCAAGCAGTAATAAAAGCCTTAGCATGTCAACAAATAAACTCCAAACTAGTGAGGAACGTAGGCAGTTCCTCCTAATTAGTCAACCACAACAAGATAACACTTTGCGTGGGTAAAGGTAAGTAAGGTTTCCAGGGAGTGGCATTGTAAATGATACTTGAACAAAAGAAAGCGACCCTTTTACCACTCAATTCTATTTATTTTTGAATCAACTTATATCCTACCGGTTTCGGTTAATAACCATTAAAATAAATATCGGTTGGTTTTTCTTTTTTTTTCTCTCTCAAAAAAAAGAAACAAAAAACCACACTTACGTAATTATGTGATATGTACCAAAGATTTGCACCATCCATTGTGTCTCCGAGCCAAACCCCTGTACAAACACTAAAGTGATAAATAAATAAACAGGACTTACAAGTAAAGGCGATCATCTAGTTCGTCCGGTTGCTCTTAAAACTAATTAAATAGTCAGACGATATTATATTTTACACAGATTCGAAAAAAAAGGGACAAGTACAATTTTTTTTTAATTTTGTGTGGTTAATCAACCTTATGTTTTAATTTGGTTGGTTGTGATAGCAAACAGTAAAGAAAGAACTGAAATCCAGGGTTAAGGAGAATTCCATTGAACTATTTTCGTGCTTTCAACGGGGCGTTTTCTTTTTATTTTACCTTTTGGTAAGGTGTTTCTCTTGTGAATTGGTATTTAGGGTACCCGGGTCATTAATGTATAGTAAACACGGTGGGGGAGGGGAAGGGGGAGGGGTGGAAGGGGTGTTGTTTTGCAAGATTTTGTGTTGGGTGTTTGAAGGTCAAGGTGTGGGGTGTTGCAGTTTTGATGGAAAGACTGTTGTACTCAAACTTGCGTGGGTGCCAGGCTTAGAGAGGATCTGGAAAAACAGTTCATAGGACCTGAACCTGGGATCGGTATACCAAAAACCTCAGTACGTGGCCTCCTAGAACGGTGGACCAGAAATGAACACAAAGACCGTTGGAACCAGACAACAACATAGCAAAGCAATGGTGAAATGTCTATCGGCATCACTGGTCGAGGAGATACTTAAGCTTTCGAGAGGTCAGATTAGAATGAAAACCCGTTACTACGCACTGAGGAAGCACCTGCACACAGTAGAATTTTCCAGGAAGAACCCATCAGCAGGGCTGTGTGATGAGGACGATGAATCAGCTTCTCACATCATCTTTGAGTGCCCGGCACTTAACTACTGGAAAACTCGACCCTTTTTAGAAGAGGCATCTTCTCAGGAGGGAGGCTCTCAGAGGATAGAGGACAGAGGGTGTTGTACCTAGCAACGGCATCGGAGCTCTTTTCAGGAAATTCCAAAACCTTGCCTTGCTGTGTATAGTAAATCAATCAATTAATTAATTAATGCTGTTACTCAAGCCCCCCAGGAACAATTTTTGCGTAAGCCACTGTTCTTTTTAAATGAAAACCATCATTTCTTATATATTTCTACAATCGAATTGGCATCTTATAAGGTGCTCTTTATTATAGAGGGTTCCTAAGCAAATCCTTAGGGGGCCAAGCAGCCGTGTATAAGACGCAGACAAACGGAAAAGCACATTAGGCAGAAAAGGATGGGCATGGGGCGATGTTGTCACTACATCTTACACGTAGTAAATCCATTCCAGGTTGTTGTTTTCCAATGTTTTCCATTTTCATACCTTTAGGACTGGAATAAAAATTGTTTTTGCTCGACTTTAATACCAAACTGACGAAAGATATCGTAAAAAAAATTTTTTTTCGGCTTTTCATTTTGTAACCATTGTCCTTACTCACTGTTTACAGGCTGGGGACTGAGACACATGCAAATGCCTAACCTAAAGCGTTCGTACACGGCCGGAGAAATCGACTGATATATTTCCGTAGAAACTTTATCAAGCAAATAGGACGGGTTGATGCCTTCGAACGTCCAACCCGGGTTTTGCACTTTGATTCGAAATCAAAAAGGAGAAACAGTCAGATGTGAGGCCGTGCACAAATTACGTAACGGTCATTTTACCAATTTATGACCCCCTCCCTATGTAATGTTTAACGGTTTGGCACGTCACTCCCCTAATATTACATAACGATTTCAAGACCACTACCCCCCCCCTCCCAAAAAAAAACTTTCCACTTATTTTCATTCCAAATTTTCTTAGTTTCACACAAATGCAAACGCTGTCGAAAACCCCCCTCCCCCCTACGTAACGTTTTGTAACCCTCCTCCCCCCTATGACCATTACGTAATTTGTGCACGGCCCCTGTAGTCCCAGTGGAGGAGGACGAGAAAATTGATATTTTTTTCTTAAAAATTATACTCTTTAGACCTATTTCTTTGCGTTCCCGAAACTACGTAATTTTTGAAAAAAAATTATAAGCGGCGCCATTTTTATTTCGTGCTTTGTTTTTCTAACATTTTTGCGTTCGGCTAATTTAATTGAAAAATTTTTGCCTGCGGCGCCCTTTATCTTCTCACTCGAAACCGAGATCCCCGGTTTTAGGAAAACTGATCCAGTATCTGGTTTGGCCGTTTCCGGATAGATGTCACTAGTAGAACGTTCAGTATCGTAAATAATGGACCCTGCCGCCTCCTTTAAGCAAGAAAAAGCTGTGGTTTCGACCTGAAAACATCCAATTTTTAATTAGATTAGATGTTTAAATCTGTCCCCTTCTTGAGCCTCATAATATCCCAATCTATTGTAAAACTCTTGCCGTGTAGGAGCCAACATTTCAGGGGTGATAGAGTTGCCCGCCTCCAAAATTTTCGCCCTCAACTCCTGTATAGTCGTAGGCCGTAAGTGATGGTGTTGGAAAATTTTGTCGTGCCAACAACCCCATAGGAAAAAGTCATTTGGCGCAAGATCTGGTGGTCGAGGAGGACATCGGATGTTTCCATACGTGGAAATAATTTTATCACCAAATACCTGACGAAGGTAATTTGTAGCCTGGCGTGAATTGTGGGATGAACAGCCATCTTGCTGAAACCACAATTCGTCCAAATTTATGTTGAGTACCGTCAACCGTAGTAAAACCTGGTGTTTGAGAAGATCAACATATTTTTGGCTATTCAAATTCCCTTCAATGAACAAGGGTCCAATAATGTGATCCCTGACAATACCGTTCCAAACATTTAATTTTTGAGGATGTTGAGTTCTAACACTTGCGTGCAGATATTTATTTTCGTTCCTGTCACATTTATCTCTCATAACCTCACAATATTCTAACCGGCGAAAAAAATCACCTGGTTGCAATTCCTGCGACTTCCCAATCTTAAACGACTTGTAGCCGTATTTTTTTAGGATCCATTGGCAAGTACGGTTGGGAATATCCAGTGCCTCCGCAATCGGTTTCGTCGAACATGGTTCATGTGCCTCAACGTAAGCGCATACCATTTCGTCTCGTTCCACCCTGTGTGGAAGAACGGGATGCCGTACCTTTCAAAACGATGATAAATGTTGTAGACAGTTTGAGCCACAGGAACCGGTCGATCTGGAAACGCAAAAACAAAAAGCCCAATGACCTCGTCCGCACTGTCACTTTCTCTTCTTTTCTTCTCGAGTATACGGCATTTTAAAAACACAAAATTTACGAAACTGAAGCGACTCGAAAGGAAATAAAAATGCAATGCCTGTGAATCCCAGTTTTTCTCGATCATCTCATGGTGTGGCCGCCATCTAGCGGAATTTGCAGACATCTTGTCAACGGTTATTATTGCAACTATGATTTATACTACAATGAAAGAGTGGCGACAATTTTTTCTCATGAAAGCAGTCCGGAGATAATAACAAACTGGCACCATTGCTCAATATACCTGTTTCTTTTGTGCGCGCAGAACTTTCTATGCCATTTCTGTTTGATTTATTGAAATCCTATCCCTAAGGAAAATCTTAGGAACCCTGCATATTATTAGCGTGCTTTCAGTCCGTTTTTTTGGTAATCATATCCCATTTATCCATAATTTTCGCGGGCTAAGTGTGGCAATCTGTCAAGCTGTTGAGATAACAGATGTGGATTTTTGTAATAATGTGGATGTATGTAATGAAGATAACCAGGGGCAGTCGAAAATTTTCCTAAAGGGGAAGGGCGATGCGATAGGAATTTTTTTTAGAGAATAATGTTAGGTACCTATATTTTTTAACCTAAAATATGCAGTAATTTTGACTAAAAATAGTGAGTGACCAAGGTGAAAATTTGAAGAAAAGTAATGTACAAAACTTAAGAACCCGCGCCGCAGCAAATATTTTTATAAATTATACTAAAAATACCAGTTTTTAGCGTTTTAAATGTCGTTGAAACAAAAGAACATTCTTTAAAAAATTATGAACTTCTTAATATTTTTTTCCGAAAGAAAAACTACCAAGAAAGGGTGGGATATAATTTTAGTAACAGATTGGTATAGTAAAAATTATATTCTAAATGCACCGCAAGCAAAAATTTTGAAGAAATTATACGAAAAATTGAATTTTTCAGATGATGATTATGACAAAATTTTCTCAAAACTAAACAAAAATGTGAACAATCAACTACGTTAGAAGCGGCGCGAGGAAAATTTTAAAAATTTAAGCTAAAAATTCTTCAAAAATATTTAAAAGTAAAAAAGTCGGTTGGGTTACCTCCCTCATTGACCGCCAGTGAGATAGCGGTAACCGAGCTACAACAAAACTGGCCAAATGTTTTTATTAAAGTTAACAGTATAACAGATCCTGTGTGGCTATTTTTGAAATCAGGAAGTAAATAACAACGCATAGATCCTATTGGTCAACGCCGCCAATTGTCCCGAAAATGAATGAAATTTGCTTCTATTGATCTTTAGTAACCAATAAGAACCGCGCATTTTTGGGGAATTATAATCTTTTCTCTGATCTCAAGAATAGCTGCACAGCGCCAAATGTAACGGCCTTAGAACATTGAACTACTAGAACGAGCTTTTTTTCAGAACTAGGGCAGGGTGTTTGAATTGTCATGTTAACCTAATACGTGTTCCCCTGTTTTTAATATTATTTAAAATACCTTCAATAATTTTTAGTTCCATTTAAATAAATGGTCTAGATATAGTAATAAAAATCTATGTTTCTATAAAAAAAAACCTAAAAATGTATTCAAGTAGGATGTACAACTATATAAAAATAAGAAAAAGGTGATATGGAAATCCCTATTTACACTGAAATTAATGACAAGCCGGCAACACAGATTTCCTACCTTTTTTACCAAGAATGGCCAAATATGACTAATTCTAACCTAATATTTAGTTAATATTTTAATTTAACGTAACTGTGAAACGAAATACTGCGGTCCCCCGGATTCTGTTTCAACTTGCATATAATAATACACTTCGGAACCATTTTTCGCCACAAAATTTTCTTAAAAATGTCAAAAAAACACTATCGACAAGTGCTGAAACTCTTACTTTCAAAACAATAATGACATTCCAGGAAAAATCGAGAAATCGCAATAAACAATCAATGTTGCCACGTTGACTACAAAAGAAGATGTACAAGCTTTTCCAACATATATCTTAAACTTCATTAATTAATTAATAAATATGCTTCAAGACTTAATCCAAATTTAATAAGTTTTTTGTTGCATAATTCTGTTATTAAAATTGGCAACACAGATTTCTTTCTCCCCTTTCCCCACGATAGATGTTGCACTCAAACAACCAGTGTAACCAGACAGACCAGACTCCTTCTAGTAGTTCAATGTTCTAAGGTAACGGCAGAATAACATTTCGGATGGGACTATTTAATTTTTTCGTGCTTTCTCAAAAATATTAAATTTTGTTTTTATTTTACACATTGTCCCATTCAACATTTGAAGGATATTTTTGAAATATTTAACGAGCATAGAGCATAGGTATTATTGCTTTTCTATTGATTTTTCCTGCTTCCTTTCTATTTTTAGTGAAAAATCTAATGAATTTTAAATGAAATAAAAATGTAGTGTAAAAGTGCATATAAGTAGTAGGTTTTTTAAATTAAAAGTGCAGAAGGGTAGAAACGAGAAAAAAAAACAAATATGAGAAAACATTTTTAATGAAACCTGTTCTTTACAAAATAGACATGTAACGACCTTTTTATGAATTTTAATATTGCTTCAGTTAACTCTAAGACTAATTTTTGTCGTTCTATTTTACTTACCAAAATAAAAAGATTTGACCTGAGCATTCGGACAGTGGGAATATGTCAAGGCAGAAGGATAAGACTTCGACCAGTTTGGATGCAGAAGGTAGCCGGAATCTCACCAAGCTTAGGGTCTCTACAGCGCAGATGCCAAAAAATTTGACATGCGTTCTCGGGCAGTAGGAACATTCCAAGGCACAAGGCTAAGACTTCGAGCACTTTGGATGGGTGACTGGCTGAACTTTAACCATTCTGAGTCTGGAAAAACCCCCAACAGCGAAACCATGTAGTAGGACCACCCTTTGAAGGGGGTAAAGAGTCGGCGGTCCATTGTGTATACTTGCTACGCAGTCTAAAGATCCTTGCCCGCAACCAATCAAGACCTCTTAGAGAAAGAAAACTTGCATCCTAAGGAGAGAAGATTTACTGAAGGAATAATTTGTCAATGTTCTTTTTAAATTGCATGATTTTTTAAAATTTTTAGATATTCAGTTAAAAAGTTAATTCAATTTCCTTTTTGGAGATTTAAAAGTTTCTACTTAAAATTTTAATTCATATTAAGGTCAGTAAGTGCTGAAAAAGTTTTTAAATTTAAATTCCAAATGGCAAAGCTGTGGAAAGGTAGATACTATAAGCTCTAAATTATCAAGTAATGACAGTAACATATACAGCTACCTACTATTTATTATTATAGCCCTATAGCAGCTGAAAAAGTGTTACAGAGGTTAATTAGAGAGATATTCCAGGAACACCTATAAAACAACGGAAACTGACTTTATATTTTAAGGTTAATCTATAAAAAAAACTACCTTATCTAAAAATAAATTAAACAAATTTACTAAAAATACTTAAATATCGTTTACGTCATTAAGAATGACCTAAGCTACTACTTTCTCTAAATAACTAGAAAACTAATTTAATGAGAAGCACCAACAGGATTAAAAAAAGAAGAATTGCTTTGAGAAATGCGCAACAAAAGAAATCTTTTTCCTAAGCATCAGAAATGGTCTTCTCTAAATGGTTTATGTTTTTCCCTCAAAAGATCTTAAACAGTGCATGTAGAAAGTTTAAAGCGTTTTTTGAAAGCTGTAAGGCGCATATCGCGTATCTTCGGAACTACATGGATTTTGTAAACTTTCTTATTAGTTTTGAGTAAAGCACCAAATTGCACAACTTTGCCGAAATATTCAAACATTTGAATCGGTGACCTTGGAAAGATATTTTAGCTTATTCGGCAAAAAAAAATAAAAAAATGCCTCAAGCCGTGTCTAAGTTTTTACAAAATGTGTTTTCCATTCAAAGTTCAGCCAATTCTGATGTTTATTTGACACAAAAAAGTATGGATATTATACGACTCGTTTTGAATGTTACTTTGACATTTCCTGAGCTTAGGTCGTGCGGGAAAATTTGCCACTTGTTAGGAAAACTTCTATGTCGCTAGTGGAGTACACCCGCCAAAGAGCAAAGTTACCCGGGTGTAAGTATCGTCTCGCCTGGGGTGTACTGTTGAGAAAAATCAAGTCATTATAATAATTATTACCTCCTATATTATTATTCACCCACATGGGCCGCATCGTGATTTCTGAATAGTCAAAAATTGTATTGAAATTCGGGCTTCCTCTACTCTCACCCATTCTGGTGGAACCATCAACAGGTTTAATAAAACTAGGAGTGTTTTTATATGCAGTCGAAGTTTCACTAATTAAATTTGAATCAAGGGAATGGTAATTATTTTCTGACCTAGTCGATTCTGACATTGTTCAGAACTAAAATCTATATGTTGGTGGGATTTGTAATGGATTGTTCATAACTATTAATTAATTATTTTTATCCACAACTGTTCCCTAAGGAACATAGAGGCCCAAAACCACCCCTTTCTTATTTAGGAAAGTCCTCTGAACAATAAAAAATTTCGGCCTTTACGAAAGCTTGTAATAAAAAAAAATATTAAACAATTTTATAAACAACAGTATTTCTATTGCCTATAAAATTTTCAAATTTTCAAAAACATATTTATAACACCCGCTCGTTTGATTTTAATTTGAATAATCTTAGGGTACGGTTGTTTCACATGCACGCAATTCTTTCATTCCCAATTTTTGCATACACACAACTAAACTGATTAAACATAAGCAGGTAAAAAAAATCTACCTGATAAAAATTGGTAATTGTTAAGTAATATTTTTATCAACTTTCCGTAACTACCTACCTAACTAGAATTCTATTTACAAAAATATACTACATTACCAACATTAGGATTTTTACCGTACTTACAGTTTTCTGTCGAGAACTTACTTACTAGCTACACTTAACACTGTCTCTACTATCACCACTTTTAGTTAAAAATTTTTTTAAAAATTTTAAAAATAAAATATCGAAAAACTTTCCTATAAAGATGCGGATTTTTTGGTGTCTATTGAAAGACAATTTTCACAGCAACTTATTTAAAAAATTTGAAACGTATAGCATTGTCCGTTAATTTATAATAAATTAATGTGTCCATAATTTTGTAAAAAAGTCTCAAATTTTCAAAGAAAAGAATTAATAACTACTTAAATAATAATTTAAGAAGAAAAAGTATATACAAATAAATTATAGAGAATGTCGAGACCCTTTTTTACCTGTAAACAGAATTTTAATCTGATCAGTAGTTTCCTTAATAAAGCGATTTTAATATTAGAAAAATAAAAAAAAAATTTAATTGCCCTCGAGCGTTTTAAAAAGTTTTCGAAGCTCGAAGACTCAACTAAAAAAACCTAGACCTTAAAGCTTGCAAGAAAATGTGGGTCATGGTAAATTCCTCTAAAAATAATTGATTTATTAAAGAAGGTACTCGACATAAAGGCGCAATTACACAGACGAACTTGCTCAAACAAAAGCTCGTGCAAAAGATTTAAAATTTTTTGCGTGAACATTTTTGTGAGCATCTCTTTGAACATTTTGCTCGGGTAAATTTTTGAGCAAATTATTGCTATCTGTTTTGGACACATATTTTTAAAGATGAGAATAAATAAAATTTTACATCAGTGATCAGTGATCTCAATTCTTTAAAAAAATGGAACACCAACTTTTATTTTAAATTTTTGTGAAAAAAAGCCGACGGCAAGCGAAACATTATTCTTGACTATCAGTTTTGTCACAGGGATTAGGGTTACTTATAATATTTTTTTCTTAGGGTTTTTCTCGGACTTTTTTGCCAGAGGTTCTTTTGGGCTTTTCTTGCGTGTTTTTTTATTTCCAAGGGTTTTTTTCCTACAGTCAAAAAAAAACCCAGGAAAAATTTTCTTTTCCAAAAAAATTTTGAGTTTTTCAAATATCGGCAAGAAACTCAAAAATTGCACTTTTAAGCGGTAATCCGCGCCTCACGACTATGAGGAATGGTGGGGAGGGGGATTTTTTTAAACATATTTTTGTAACTTTAGTTAGTTTAAGATCCCAAGGGTTGCTTAAAAAAGCAAAAGGTTCATGAAAATGCTGAAGATATAGATATTTACTGTCAATTTAATTTAATAATCAAGGTCGATTACTGACACTGAACAAACAATATGCAAAGGGGCAACATTCCGATTCAGAAGTCTAGTCTATTACTGCTAAATTATATTTTTTAGACAAGGGTCGGGATCGTAGGGTTGTAAAAGTGGCTAATAAACGGTATTATTTAGACCGAATGTGCTTTTTTTCATATATTTGAGATTTAATAAAATGTATATAGGTTTTCTAATTTGACTTAATTATTATTGTATCGTGTTTTAAACTAGGAAGTAAAATAAAGAGATATTCTTTTAAGCGTAAATTTTTATCATTACATTTTACAGGCAACAGCGATAAGTAAGTGCCTATTATTATTTTTTTTTATTCTCGGTTTTTTTACAACTCCAAAAAAGTCACAAGTATACTGGCATATCCTCTATAAAAATCAGATCAATCGAAGTTGCTTATGAGGTAAAAAATACCTTGTTTTAAAACTTTGCTTTTCTATTTTCAGTTAAGTTCAATGAATTTCCATAAAACTATAAAATTTAAATTTGTAAAGAAATTTTTATACCCCCAATTTTTCAAACAAATTTATGTGTGTTCTTTTGTACGAGATTTTGCTCGAACATTTCTTTGAACATTTTGCTCAAGAGGCTCGTGTAAATGTTTGTCGGCATTTCAACATCAAAGGAAAGTTTGTCTGTGTAAATGCGTCTTAAGGTTCTAAAAATTCGTCATTGGTATTTCAACTTTAAATGACGTAGACGTTCCAGCCGTACATAAACTTTAATTATAAAGTATAGTTATTTTAGGAGACAAGCATAAATTTAAAAGTTGGCCGACCTAATTCGGCTCGTGAAATATAGAGTTTTAAAGTTTTTTATTGCCTATAAAGTAGTCATTATAAAGAAGAAGTTAGGCATAATTCTATATATTTTTATACACTTTAGCGATTAAATAGATACGTTTAATCCCTCTTTTTAGGGACTAAAGTGGAACTTTTAATCCCTGGAAAATTATAATTACATTTATCACACGTCAAGCCAAACAGCACTTGCTCTTGGCCAAGATTTCATCCTTAGCACCCTTTCTTGTAGTCGACGAATCATTTTGCGTAGGAATAGCAAATTGTAGCCCTCCCTACAATCGGGCTACAAACCTTTCGCCGCGGGAGTAAAAGTAGCACTTCAGTCCCTAGGTTTAAAATGTACTATTTTAATCTTCTAGTACCCAACAGTAGAGGCCCTGTACACAATTTTTGACAGTTATTGTTTTACCAACAACTGTCAAGTGTATAGAGGGCCTCTACTCAACAGTAAGGTTAAATTATTAGGTTAGCTCTTTGACGGTACTTCCATCAGCTGTTATATAAAACGGAACCTCGGAAAAAGCGATTTTATTTAAAAGCATCCTTATATAAAAACGGTTTTAGGCACGTACAAATGTGGTGATACAAAGGTTGGCTTTGTTCAGAAGTTCCTTGGTATCAAGTTCCAGGATCTGGCCGGACTTATAGAAAGACCACCGAATTGCGTTCCAAGGTGGGTGTGACTTAGAATCGACAGAAAAAGTTGTATTTGGAATGGTTCGTCGTCAAGGATCCAACAATATTAGGTTAAAACAAACTTTGCTTGTTGTCCATGAAGATTTTCATATAAAATAAACAGATGTTAGCTTGTTGTAGTGTTGGTGAACTCTAATTTTGAAACCAAGTTTCCACTACTGATGCTGTAAATAAAAAGTCTTGCATTTTTTGTTTTCCCTACCCTTGGATTTACTTAAAAGTAAAAATAGGTAGTAGGTACACTTGATTTCAAAAAAACCTCATACGTGTATTTTTTTCCTATACCACAAAATTTAGCTTTCCATTAGTGTATACTATTATAAGGCACCACCTGCTTATTATGCCTGACAGCTTAAAATTCAGTGTGACATCATTAAAAATGCCACAGATATCAACATTTACAAAAGATCAAATTATCACTCGAGTTATAGAAGACGGCTGGTCTATAAGAAGAGCGGCCACCCATTTTGGAGTTGATAAAATGACGATAGTGCGATGGAAAAAGCGCTGGATTGAAAATAATTCTATGGATAGGAAAGATGGATCAGGACGATCAAAAGTAAGTTCTGAAGTGCAAGATGAGAGACTTATTGACCATATCAGACAAAATCCTTTTTCAACGATGGTTGAAGCAGCTAATGTAACATTACTTCCGGGTTCTTTAGCAACCGTAAATAGAAGAGTAACGAAATCAGAAGTCTCTTGTCGAGTTGCTGCAAAGAAGCCTTTTCTAACAGAAGAACAAAAACAGGCCAGAGTGATTTTTGCACTGAACAACGTTCTTCGTGATAATGACTTCTGGGAGAGGGTGGTTTTCACTGACGAAAAAATTTTTCAATCATCTTCAAGCAGCAGCAGAATTCTAGTTTATCGTCCACCAAATTCTAGATTGAAACCCGAATATACAAACCAAATTAAAAAAGCTGGACATTTTTCTGTAAACATGCGGGGCTGGTTTAGTGCTAGAGGTTTGGGTCTTTTTTGGAGAATGGAAGGAAGGTTCAATAGTGAACGATATATTGAAATCCTTGAAAACGTTATGCTGTCATCTGTACAGGTTTTACATGAAAATAATGACTTCGTTTATCAGCAGGACAACTGTCCAGTGCACATGGCTAATGTTGTTCGCCAATGGTTTCAGAATAATAATAAAGAAACACTTCCTTGGCCAGCCAACAGCCCTGACCTTAACCCAATGGAAAATGTATGGGGTCGAATCGTTTAAATAATATACCAAGCGAATTAGAGACCACGAAATGCTGAAGAGTTAAGCGATGCTATTTATTGCGCATTGGATCAGCTTTCAGAAGACTATCAGTATTTTCAAAATTTAAAATTTTCAATGCCCAGACGTTTGCAGCTTGTAATAGAGAAAAATGGTGATCCTATTAAATACAAATTTTTTTATTTTAGTTCTTTTTTAAGTTAAAATAATTAGTATTAAGTTTACCATCGTTTTTGTCCTAATCCAGGTTTCCTATTCGTCGAATTGTTTTCAATCCAGCGCTGTTTCCATCGTATTATTGTTATTTTATCAACTCCTAAATGGGTTACCGCCCTCTTTATAGAACAGCCTTCGTCCGTTACTCGAGTGATATTTGATATTGTTCAATAAAGATTTTACTAAAACATTATTTTTGCTGATTTTTTAGTATTATGCAAAATTTAATATAAAAATAAGGTTGCCTTTAATTTAAGTAAAAAATATTTTCAGTTTTAGAGACTTTTTTTAAACAATATGACAAATTGTCGTACTTTTGAAGTTTTTAGGCATTTTAGCTGGTAGTCCGTATATATTATACACTTTTACAAAGGTCAATTTTGTGACGGCATGTATGCGTTTTTTTTTAAATCAAGTGTACATAAAAGTTTATTTTTCGAGTGCACAAAAAATCTCGCTTTTCGTGGGTATGCTAAAAATAACCACAACTTCGGTAAACCAGTATTACTTGGAGAAAAAATTCACGAAAAAATTCGCGAAAAAGTTAATGACAAAATTTATTCAAGGCCACTCAAATACATTTTTTTTGTTATTCTTAGGTATGTTTGGCACTTCACGGTATAATGACCTTGAATAAATTAGAGATCATGTAGTCAAGGCCACTCAAATGCTTTAAATTTTGTTGTGAATTTTTTAATGAATTTTTTCTCGAATTTTGTCGTTAATTTTTCCTCGTAATACGAGCTTTAAATTTGGTCATGAAGAATACATTTACATTAACCCAGATTTAAAGAGAAATCTACAGTTGACAATCCATTTTCAATAATGTTGTAATATTCCGAGTGCCGGCCAAAATAATTGCTTCATTTCGTTTTAGTCCGGTTGATAAATTGGAAAATCGAAATTAACCTCGATAGGGTCCTTGTACCCACATTTTTCAATAACAACCTATTTGAAAACAGCTACTCGAAAAAAAATCGACTATAATTCTTCCTTTTATCCCGTTTAAACTCGGATTGATTTCTAATTCAGGCTGCGCATTGAACTCATTAGGATAAAGTACTTGAGACAGTTAAGGCAACGTTATAACAAGTTTTTTTTTATAAAAAAAATGTATGGTTTAAAATTAACTCTGTGTTTTGGAATTCCATTGTCTATATTTTATTTATACACGACGCAACGTATCGATCAGAGATTGTACTGATCGAAATGTCGTGTATAAATAAAATATAGACAGTGGAAGTCCGAAACATAGATTTCATTTCAAACATATCATTCTTAAACTTTGAAACAAAATGTATCGTTATTTTTGGATAGACAAGGTTGGAAATGTGTGCAAATTTTTTTTTTTATGGAATCTTTGTAACAATTTCAAAAAATTGGTGCTACAAAGCACGGATAGGCACCATCAAATCCATAATTTTATGTTGAAAGGAAATGAAAATATCTCGAAAACTGTAGCTTTGAAAGATTTGTATCTTATAACAAAATGTTTGGCTATTATTTACGAAAATAAAAATCTGAAAACCGTATATCAATAGCTGATTTACTTCTATAGTTATGATTTTGTTTTATATATTTTAACGTTTTTTAAAAAAACTCGGAAAGTAAAGAACCCACAAATTTGGACTTTGCAAAAAAATTTGTAGTCCATATTCATGGAAACTTAAATCTAAAAACCGTATATCGCTTGCTTTTGTTTTAATGTTACAATGTTTTTATATATTTTATCCCCCTTTTCCCCCACCACCCTACTCAAAACTTTTAGAAAACTATTATTGTGTATACAGACAGACAACAGACCGATAGACAACTTTTTTTTTTCGTCGATTAAGGTATTTTGGAACCTTAGTAACTCATTTTTGATAAAATTAAGAAAAGTCAATTTCAAAAAGTAGATTTCTTGTCCGTGAAAAATAAATAAGAAGAAAGGTTTGTAGCATATCGAACACACATTTTGCTTCTCAATTCATTATAACCTCCGGAGTGATTGTTGCTGAGCCTTAATATAAGGCGACATAGTATAAGCTCCAATTGGGGGTGGAGTTGCTGCGAACGTTGTATTTTGAACGGTCTTCTTTCAGTAACCGGTACATCCTTGCACGTTTCTACTTTTTATGTCCTGCTCGCAAAATTCATTCTTATTGATATTTGTTAACATTTTGCTTTTCCTTTTGTTCCAACAAGAAAATTTCTTAAAATTCTCCCAAGAAAATTAAATTTTTTTTGGTATTTTTTCGAACTTCCAAACACCTAGAAATATTTTGAACGCACTCTATTTCTAAAATAATTTGTACTTTTCGAGAAAATTGGAAAAGTTGGGAAATTTGACATTGACATTTGTCCGCTTGCTTGCTTGCTTGCTTACTTGTAAATCTACTTTAACTGTTTACTAGATTGGCAATAGAAAAATCCCCAACAAAATTGGCGTTTTACTTTTGAGTTGATAACATGATACACTTTTTAGTGGACCAAAATAGGTGCCCAGATTATTTTTAATTTAAAAGGATTTGATCCGACCATTTTTTTGAAAATAATATTAACAGATCCATTTAGTTTCTTTGGTTAAATGTCAAGTTGCCAGCTGGATCATATCAGTTTCTATTTCTTCAGTTAAATCATCCGGACTAGATACCCGAGTTCTAATTTTAGAATAACAATTTGTATGTTGTAGGAAAACAGATAATTATTTATTTTTAATATGGTCGAGCTTTATACAAGCCTTGCATATTGCATCGTGGACTCATTCATTAATTTATTTAAGAGTGAAGATTTTTTCTTTCATTGAGTGACCTTAGTTCAGGAAATGTTGAGGTGACGTTCAAAACGGGTCATGCAATATATATACTTTTTGGAGATAAATAAACATCAGAATTGCCTGACATTTTTTTAAAACTAAGAACCGGCTCGGAGCACTTTTTTGATTTTTTTGCCGAATAAGCTAAAATTTCTGTATAAGGCCACCGATTCAGATGTTTAAATTTCTACCTTTAGTCACCCCTACGACAGTCAGTGTAACATCGAAGCACACGAATTCGTGAAGTGGTGTTAGGGTCGCGACTACATAACACTGATTTCATGGCTCTCTCAGGCTCTCACGCAGCATATTTGGTCAGAACGTGGGTAATTTCTACCTTTAGTTACCCCTACGAGAGTCAGTGTAACAACGCTCTCACGCAGCATATTTGGTCAGAACGTCGGTAATTTCTACCTTTAGTCACCCCTACGAGAGTCAGTGTAACAACGAAGCACACGAATTCGTGAAGTGGTGTTAAGGTCGCAACTACATGACACTGATTTCATTTTAAAGCTATAATTTAGAGTTTGGCCCTTTACCAGGCTCTCACGCAGCATATTTGGTCAGAACGTGAGTAATTTTTACCTCTACTCAGCCCTATGAGAGTCAGTATAACAAAGATGCACACGAATTCGTGAAGTGGTGTTAGGGTCGCAACTACATGACACTGATTTCATTTTAAAGCTATAAGTTAGAGTTTGGCCCTTTACCAGGCTCTCACGCAGCATATTTGGTCAGAACGTGGGTAATTTCTACCTTTAGTCACCCCTACGAGCGTTAGTGTAACAACGCTCTCACGCCGCATATTTGGTCAGAACGTGGGTAATTTCTACCTTTAGTCACCCCTACGAGAGTCAGTGTAACAACGAAGCACACGAATTCGTGAAGTGGTGTTAAGGTCGCAACTACATGACACTGATTTCATTTTAAAGTTTGGCCCTTTACCAGGCTCTCACGCAGCATATTTGGTCAGAACGTGGGTAATTTCTACCTTTAGGCACCCCTACGAGAGTCAGTGTAACAACGAAGCACACGAATTCGTGAAGTGGTGTTAAGGTCGCAACTACATGACACTGATTTCATTTTAAAGCTATAATTTAGAGTTTGGCCCTTTACCAGGCTCTCACGCAGCATGTTTGTTTAGAACGTGGGTAATTTCTACCTTTAGTCACCCCTACGAGAGTCAGTGTAACAACGAAGAACACGAATTCGTGAAGTGGTGTTAAGGTCGCAACTACATGACACTGATTTCATTTTAAAGCTATAAGTTAGAGTTTGGCCCTTTACCAGGCTCTCACGCAGCATATTTGGTCAGAACGTGGGTAATTTCTACCTTTAGTCACCCCTACGACAGTCAGTGTAACAACGAAGCACACGAATTCGTAAAGTGGTGTTAAGGTCGCGACTACATAACACTGATTTCATTTTAAAGATAAAAGTTAGAGTGTGGCCCTTTACCAGGCTCTCACGCAGCACATTTGGTCAGAACGTGGGTAATTTCTACCTTTAGTCACCCCTACGAGCGTTAGTGTAACAACGCTCTCACGCCGCATATTTGGTCAGAACGTGGGTAATTTCTACCTTTAGTCACCCCTACGAAAGTCAGTGTAACAACGAAGCACACGAATTCGTGAAGTGGTGTTAAGGTCGCAACTACATGACACTGATTTCATTTTAAAGCTATAATTTAGAGTTTGGCCCTTTACCAGGCTCTCACGCAGCATATTTGGTCAGAAGGTGGGTAATTTCTACCTTTAGTCACCCCTACGAGCGTTAGTGTAACAACGCTCTCACGCCGCATATTTGGTCAGAACGTGGGTAATTTCTACCTTTAGTCACCCCTACGAGAGTCAGTGTAACAACGAAGCACACGAATTCGTGAAGTGGTGTTAAGGTCGCAACTACATGACACTGATTTCATTTTAAAGCTATAAGTTAGAGTTTGGCCCTTTACCAGGCTCTCACGCAGCATATTTGGTCAGAACGTGGGTAATTTCTACCTTTAGTCACCCCTACGAGAGTCAGTGTAACAACGAAGCACACGAATTCGTGAAGTGGTGTTAAGGTCGCAACTACATGACACTGATTTCATTTTAAAGCTATAAGTTAGAGTTTGGCCCTTTACCAGGCTCTCACGCAGCATATTTGGTCAGAACGTGGGTAATTTCTACCTTTAGTCACCCCTACGACAGTCAGTGTAACAACGAAGCACACGAATTCGTAAAGTGGTGTTAAGGTCGCGACTACATAACACTGATTTCATTTTAAAGATAAAAGTTAGAGTGTGGCCCTTTACCAGGCTCTCACGCAGCACATTTGGTCAGAACGTGGGTAATTTCTACCTTTAGTCACCCCTACGAGCGTTAGTGTAACAACGCTCTCACGCCGCATATTTGGTCAGAACGTGGGTAATTTCTACCTTTAGTCACCCCTACGAGAGTCAGTGTAACAACGAAGCACACGAATTCGTGAAGTGGTGTTAGGGTCGCAACTACATGACACTGATTTCATTTTAAAGCTATAAGTTAGAGTTTGGCCCTTTACCAGGCTCTCACGCAGCATATTTGGTCAGAACGTGGGTAATTTCTACCTTTAGTCACCCCTACGAGCGTTAGTGTAACAACGCTCTCACGCCGCATATTTGGTCAGAACGTGGGTAATTTCTACCTTTAGTCACCCCTACGAGAGTCAGTGTAACAACGAAGCACAAGAATTCGTGAAGTGGTGTTAAGGTCGCAACTACATGACACTGATTTCATTTTAAAGCTATAATTTAGAGTTTGGCCCTTTACCAGGCTCTCACGCAGCATATTTGGTCAGAACGTGGGTAATGGCTAACTCTTTCCCTATACAAATTAAGTAGGGACTAAAGCCCGTGTCTCACTATGTAAGTGCCCTGAAAAGGATGCACAGACTCAAGGTGCACAGAATAGAATTTTGCAAAAGATGCATGCATTTTGGGGAATTTGTAGTGAATTTCGCTGCGCCAACATAAATATTATATTGGCTATCTTGTCAAGCCTGTCAATTATCAGCTGTTAAACTAAGGTTAGGTTTTGATTTTCCAAATTTAAAATACTTATCAAATCTAACCAAGGCAAGCTGTTGTTTGGGCTATATTTACTACTTTTTTCCTTCAAAACTCTTCCTTATCCTGTATAGTGAAGAAGTATGTGTAAGTACGTGGGATTTTTAATGAAAGAGTTTTGGGACTACGCGGGAATGATAGCTCTTTAATCACACAATCAAGTGTTACTGGGTATTTTGTTCGCATCCGTGTAGAAGGGGTTGATATGACGTCATCTTTAAAGATGGCGGCCAAACATCGTAACCAGGCCATGATTATAGTCTAAATGACCTTGAAAATCGCAAAAAACAAGATTTTTGCCATTTTCTCTTCAACTATTAGGCATTCAGGCCAAATTTGATCCTTAGAGTTTGATACAGTTTGACCTTTAAAAACAGCTCAGTAAATTTAACAAATTGTAAAAATAACATACTAAAAAGCGCTATTCACCAACTATTCAAGCGAAGAGAACCAAATTTAGCAAAAAAGATAAGAAGGTCAAGTCCAACAATTTTGTTAAAAAAAAATTTTGTTCAGCTATATGGCGGGTGATATCAAAATGGTACCTATAACCACATTTTATTTTATCCAATTTCTAAAAAAGTAAAAATGACAAGGTGGCTATCAATTCTTGTTGACTTATCTCCGCTTGCCCTAAAAAAAAAATTTTAGTTGATGCATAACCCCGATTGACCTTGAAAATACCTTGTAAAATTAAAAAACCTGCTTTTTGTAGTGTTTTTTCCAATTTACCACTACGAAAAAACTTTAAGTGCCGGAGATGAAATTAACATCGTATCCATAAACAAATACTTCATTTTAAACCTCTCTACCATTTTTTTTTATCAGATGTTGGTTTAAAAAAACGTTAAATTATGGAGATTTTTTAAAGAGAAAATGGCAAAAATAGTGCTTTTTGTGATTATCAAGGTCATTTGAAGTCGGACGAACTCAAAAGTGATTTTTTGGGAATTCTTGTCTTCGAGTTATATGAAATGATGAGTATAATCACGCGCAAAAATTGTATTTTTTATGATTTTTTGACTGCTATTTTGGAAAATAGTATCTAAAACATCTGGTCCAGAATATGGTTATGTATATCTAATTTCTGCTAACTCTTTTAGAGATAATTAAAATGACTTTTTTGGCTAGGCAAGTGAGTAGAACGTAAAATTCACAATTCCGAAACTAAAAACAACAGGCATATAAATCATTTTTACCGGGGTATAGCATTAACATCTAGGACGCCAAATCAAAAAAAATGGTACAGAGGTTTAAAATTAAGTGTTTGTTTATGGCTAAGTTGTTAATTTTATCTCCGGAAATTAAATTTTTTGTGTCGTTGTAAATTGTAAAAAAACACTACAAAAAGTTTTTCAATTTTACATAGTATTTTCAAGGTTAATCAAGGTCGTGCATCAACTAAACTTTTTATTCATAGTAAGCAGAGATAAGTCAACAAGAATTGATGACCACCTTGTTATTTTTACTTTTTTACGAAATTGGATAAAACAAAATGTGGTTGTAAGTCTATTTTAAGATATCAGCCGCCATATTGAAACGCGTCATAGCTGAACAAAATTTTTTAAAACGAAATTGTTGGACTTGACCTTTTTATCTTCGTTATCCAATTTGGTTCTCTTGGCTTTAATAATTGATTAATAGTGACCTTTAGTATGTTATTTTTGCATTTTGTTAATTTTGCTGGGGAATTTTTCAAGGTCATGAAGCTTCAAGCATAAATAACATATTTATATTGCGCTAAAAGTATACAGGGTGTTTCAAATTCGAATCTCATCACGAGAATCTCCTAAACGGTAGGATATACGAAAAGGTTTAAATTAGGGCAAAGTTGCGCGATTTGATGCTTTACCCAAAACCAAAAATAAAATAAGTTGTCAAAAAATGCTTAAAAGTTTCTACAGGCACTTTTTTAAGATCTACCAGACGAGCTATTCATTTTTTATAGTGACCATCATCAGTTTAAAAAAATTCCGTTATACACGACAACTTAAAAAGCGCTATACAAAATTTTGGGATGGTGTCTGTCTGTCTGTCTGTCTGTCTGGGACAGGATTACTCAAAAACCGCTAAACCGATTTTTATCAAATTTGACACAAACATTCTTTGTCACCAGACGCTGATTAGTTTTTGATAAAAAAAATTATAACTCACGAACCGTAGCAGCTAGCGACACGCGGTTTTCATATTTAGGTAGATAATTACATTTTAAACAAAAAAAATAATAAAAAAATTGAAAAATTTTGAAAAAAAATTGTAATTTTTTTTCAAAATTTAAACCAAAACAAAATGGAAAATATAGAAATTTTTTTTTTAAACTTTAGAAAAATTTAAAAAAAAATACGTTTTTTTAAATTTTTTTAAAACTTTAGAAAAACTTAAAAAAAAATACATTTTTTAAATTTTTTTAATAGGTTTTATGGATGGCTATAAGTGCCTGCTGGCGCCATTTTTGAAACTACTACAAGCGCTTTTTAAGTTGTCTTGTATAACGGGATTTTTTTAACTGATGGTGGTCATTAAGCCCGAAACAAAAAGCTCCCTGTTAAAATAATGTTTCAAAATGATATTTTCCTTGCTTCCGAAACAAAACGACCAGAAAAAAAGGATGTGTCCATAAGAAAAAATGAACTTGACAGCGCTTCTGAACTGAAACGTCAAATCTTAAAAATGAGTAGCTGGTCTGGTATATCTTAAAAAGGTGCCTGTAGAAAGTTTTAAGCTTTTTTAACAACTCTAATAATAAAGGCGGAAAAAAATAAAAACTAAAATTGAAAATTTCGGTTTTTTTCGCCTATCTCCGGAACTACTCGGATTTTGTAAACTCTATTTTTAGTTTTCGGTAAAGCATCAAATTGCGCAACTTTGCCCTAATTTAAATCTTTTCGTATCTTTTACCGTTTAGGAGATCCTCATGGTGAGAATCGAATTTGAAACACCCTGTATATTGAAGAAAGTGGGAAAAGTTACGCGCTGGCAGAAATACTGTTTCGGTAGCAATCCCTTCCTACTTTATTCATATTCCTTAAATTTTTATTTTATTTTATTTTTAATTTATTTATTTATTTAATCAAATTTTATTTATTTAATCAGATTTTACATTAACTATAATTATTTTAGTTTGGATTTTGAATAAAGTATTCATTCATATATTCATTCATAATTAAAGAGTTTAGGCCAATCTATGGCTTTCTTTAAAGAAAACTCACCTTCTAGATATTATTTGACTTTATTTTTCTGTGCTCTTGTAGGCATTCCTTGCCCAAGACTTTTTAAGCGGGACATTTTGTGGGTTAAGGGACAATTAATGCGTAGTTTATTTTAGGAGGGAAGGTCTAAAGGCGCATTTACACAGACAAACTTTCCTTTGATGTTGAAATGCCGACAAACATTTACACAAGCCTCTTGAGCAAAATGTTCAAAGAAATGTTCGAGCAAAATCTCGTACAAAAAAACACACGTAAATTTTGGAGAGAATGTTGAGCAAAATTTGTTTGAAGAATTGGGGGTATAAAAATTTCTTTACAAATTTAAATTTTATAGTTTTATGGGAATTCATTGAACTTAACTGAAAATAGAAAGACTAAGTTTTAAAACAAGGTATTTTAATTAAGGGCTTTCCGACGGAAAAACGATATGATGTCAACTTCGATTGATCTGATTTTTATAGGGGATATCCCAGTATACTTGTAACTTTTTTGGGGTTGTAAAAAAAACGACAATAAAAAAAATATTATTTGGCACTTATTTATTGCTGTTGCCTGTAAAATGTAATGATAAAAAGTTACGTTTAAAAGAATATCTCTTTATTTTACTTCCTAGTTTAAAACACAATACAATAATAATTAAGTCAAATTCAAAAACCTATATACATTTTATTAAATCTCAAATATATGAACAAAAGCACGTTCGGTCTAAATAATACCCGTTTATTACCCACTTTTACAACCCTACGATCCCAGACCCTTGTCTAAAAAAATATAATTTAGCAGTAATAGACTAGATTTCTGAATCGGAATGTTGCTCCTTTGCATATTGTTTGTTCAGTGTCAGTAATCGACCTTGATTATTACATTAAATTGACAGTAAATATCTATCTTCAGCATTTTCATGAACCTTTTGCTTTTTTAAGCAACCGCTGGGGCCTTAAACTAACTAGGTATATCTGGTGTGAGGATGAAAAAAAAAACAATCAAAGCTAAGGGTGAAGTAAAGTTACAAAAATATGTTTTAAAAAAAATCCTTTCCCCACCACTCCTCATAGTCGTGAGGCGCGGATTACCGCTTAAAAGTGCAACTTTTGAGTTTTTTGCCGATATTTGAAATCAAAATTTTTTTGGAAAAGAAAAATTTTCCTGGGTTATTTTCCGGGAAAACCCGTAAGAAAAAAATATTATAAGTAACCCTAATCCATGTCACAAAACTGATAGCCAAGAATAATGTTTCGCTTGCCGTCGGCTTTTTTTCACAAAAATTTAAAATAAAAGTTGGTATTCCATTTTTTTAAAGAATTGAGATCACTGATCACTGATGTGAAATTTTATTTATTCTCATCTTTAAAAATATGTTTCCAAAACAGATAGCAATAATTTGCTCAAAAATTTACCCGAACAAAATGTTCAAAAAAAAGCTCACAAAAAAGTTCACGCAAAAAATTTTAGATCTTTTGCAGGAGCTTTTATTTGAGCATGTTCGTCTGTGTAATTGCGCCTTTACTAGCCTTACCACTCATATCTCTTTATATTACTTCCTAGTTTAGTCTTTTACAATAATAATTAAGTCAAATGAAAAAACCTATTTACATTTTATTAAACCTCAAATATATGAACAAAAGCACGTTCGATTTAAATAATACCCGTTTATTACCCACTTTTACAACCCTACGATCCCGACCCTTGTCTAAAAAAATATAATTTAGCAGTAATAGACTAGACTTTTGAATCGGAATATTGCCCCTTTGCATATTGTTTGTTCAGTGTCAGTAATCGACCTTGATTATTACATTAAATTGACAGTAAATATCTATCTTCAGCATTTTCATAAACCTTTTGCTTTTTTAAGCAACCCTTGGGGCCTTAAACTAAGTAGGTAAATCTGGTGTGAGGAATTAAAAAAAAACAATCAAAGCTAAGGTTAAAGTAAAGTTACAAAAATATGTTTAAAAAAAAATCCCCTCCCCACCACTCCTCATAGTCGTGAGGCGCGGATTACCGCTTAAAAGTGCAATTTTTGAGTTTTTTGCCGATATTTAAAAAATTCAAAAATTTTTTGGAAAAGAAAAATTTTCCTGGGTTGTTTTTCGAATTTAGGAAAAAAACCCTTGGAAATAAAAAAACTCGCAAGAAAGTCCCAAAAAAACCCCCGGGCAAAAAAATCCGGGAAAAACCCTAAGAAAAAAATATTATAAGTAACCCTAATCCATGTGACAAAACTGATAGCCAATAATAATGTTTCGCTTGCCGTCGGCTTTTTTTCACAAAAATTTAAAATAAAAGTTGGTGTTCCATTTTTTAAAGAATTGAGATCACTGATCACTGATGTGAAATGTTATTTATTCTCATCTTTAAAAATATGTTTCCAAAACAGATAGCAATAATTTGCTCAAAAATTTACCCGAACAAAATGTTCAAAGAAAAGCTCACAAAAATGTTCGCGCAAAAAATTTTAAATCTTTTGCACGAGCTTTTGTTTGAGCATGTTCGTCTGTGTAATTGCACCTTAAGATGCAAAAAGTGGCCATATCCTTCGCATATTTAAATGTAAACTCTTCGACAATACCGAGTTGTGCAAAAATTCCCAGAGCAAAAAAGGTTGATGTTATTTTTGTGGATATTTCTACTTTTAAACGACCCCAATGCATTTAAAAAGCTTTAAAATGGAAATTACCTATATTGTAGTTGAAGTACATTTAAAGGCGCAATTACACAGACGAACATGCTCAAAAAAAAGCTCGTGCAAAAGATCTAAAATTTTTTGCGTGAACATTTTTGTGAGCTTTTGTTTGAACATTTTGTTCGGGTAAATTTTTGAGCAAATTATTGCTATCTATTTTGGAAATATATTTTTAAAGATGAGAATAAATAAAATTTCACATCAGTGATCAGTGATCTCAATTCTTTAGAAAAATGGAACACCAACTTTTATTTAAAATTTTTGTGAAAAAAGCCGACGGCAAGCGAAACATTATTATTGGCTCTACTATCAGTTTTGTCACACCAGATTTACCCGTTAGTTTAAGGTCCCAAGGGTTGCTTAAAAAAGCAAAAGGTTAATGAAAATGCTGAAGATATAGATATTTACTGTCAATTTAATGTAATAATCAAGGTTGATTACTGACACTGAACCAACAATATGCAAAGGGCAACATTGCGATTCAAAAGGGTGGCCGGCCTACTACCTGCGAAATCCAAAACGCGAGATGATAGATCGGCGAGACAGTCTACTAAATTACTGCTAAATTATATTTTTTAGACAAGGATCGGGTTCGTAGGGTTGTAAAAGTGGGTAATAAATAGGTATTATTTAAACCGAACGTGCTTTTGTTCATATATTTGAGATTTAATAAAATATATATAGGTTTTTTAATTTGACTTAATTATTATTGTAAAAGACTAAACTAGGAAATAAAATAAAGGGATATTCTTTTAAACGTAAATTTTTATCATTATATTTTACAGGCAACAACAATTATTATATTTTTTTATTCTCGTTTTTTTTACAACCCCAAAAAAGTTACCCTATAAAAATCAGATCAATCGAAGTTGCTTATGAGGTAAAATGTGAATTTCGGCATCAAATCGTTTTTCCGTCGGAAAGCACTTGATTAAAAATACCTTATTTCAAAACTTTGTTTTTCTATTTTCAGTTAAGTTCAGTGAATTCCGATAACAATATATATTTTGAATTTGTAAAGAAATTTTTATACCCCCAATTCTTCAAACAAGTTTTGCTCAACATTCTCTCCAAAATTTACGTGTGCTTTTTTGTACGCGATTTTGCTCGAACATTTATTTGAACATTTTGCTCAAGAGGCTCGTGTAAATGTTTGTCGGCATTTCAACATCAAAGGAAAGTTTATCTGTGTAAATGCGCCTTAAGGTAACAAAAGATCCTTTCAATTTATTTTTCATGGTACATCGTGCAACGTTGGTATTTTTTGGCTTATCCGGTATGGCTTTGTAAGTGCATGCGCAGTAGATATTTCGTCTTTGGGCTGGCCCAAACAGTGCTAAAGCCAACCGCGATTTTGAATTTTTCCTTTGTTTTTCAAAGTTATTTTGGTTAGACATTTTGCGACACTGGGGCTCATAGTTATATGCGTGAATAGTTACAAAGTGGTGCTTGGGATGCCTCGTATATTGGACTTCTTAAAATTTGTAGTGGTTAAAAAGGCAGCTGATTTCAACGGACCGGGTCCGATCGATATCGCGTGAACTTCCGACCTTCTTTAAGGCCTTCTATTAGGTTTTCACTTCTAATTGTGGCACACTTTAGCACGCTGCACTCGACCTTCATCGAAAGATAGGTGTAGGAGCACTCGAACACGTTTTTCAGGATCCGGAAAAGAATGCCCAAGTAACACAGCGTGCTGTAAATAAGCTGGGAGAACGTTTCCGTAGCAAAGGTATAACCGCAGCAAAGACACAACCACATCATTTTCAAAATATACGCTTCAGGCTACTGCGAACATAGGCCGGAAGAAGTCCAATTTGCCAGTGTACGTACATGCAGGGCCACCGCACACCTATCAGTGGAGCTATCAACACTCAGGCTTCCGATTACCCTTCGCGGCTTGCGTTTAGTATGCCTCTAACCACAGTACTATGTAGAGCGGAGCCAATGAAACTGGAATTTGGTCAATAAATACGCAAATTTTTATAACCTAATTTTCTTGTTTTTTTTCAAGATTTATCACTAACAACGTGTTACAATGAAAATAATAAGGAGAAACAAAATAAAAGCAAGTTCTCAAAATAAAATAATACATTCTAAAACCAAAAAAAAAATTAGAGCAAATGTTCGAAAAGTCCTCCTTGCTCGGCTAGACAATATCCGAGCCTATTATAAAAACCACTTCTAACATTTCCAAGCATATTAGGGGTGATAGTTTGAAAAGCTTCTTCAATTTTAATTCGAAGTTCTTCCAAATTATTAGCCCTTTCATGCCGGTAAACTTTATTTTTTTATATTAATCCACAGATAGAAGTCATTAGGAGCAAGATCGGGTGATCGAGCTGGTCATAAAATAGGAAATACATTATCAAAATATTCCCTAACAAGGTCAACATTGTAAGCGGGACAACCATCTTGTTGAAACCATGTTTCACCAAATCTCACACCTAACTAACAACTGCCTAGCAGTTGGAATAATATGCTGCTGCAGTAGATTCAAGTATCTAAGACTATTCAAATTGCCGTCAATAAAAAATGGACCAATTTACCCCCCCAAATATTTAGTTTTTGGGGATACTGTGTTCTTACGTCAAAATATAAATGCAAATTTTTCCTCGACCAATATCAAACGTGTGTTGGGTTATGATGATTCAATAATGGAAAAATGCTTTTATCTGTGAAAAGAATAGATCTCAGAAAGTTTTCATCACGACTAGCCCTTTCCATCATTGTTTCTCAAAATTCCATATGATGATAGATGTCCTCCGGAAAAATTTGATGCGTTTTTGACGCTTTGTAAGACACGCAAGTCAGTGGCTGAAGACGTAGCAACTGCTTCGACGGCAATTTGGTGGCTAGTTAACTTTCGATTTTCCTCCACTGCAGCGCAAACCAACACCGTTCTTAACTAAAAAGCCAGTTAACTCATTTTCGTTTTAGTATCCTTTGGCCTATGATCGGTGCCATATTGACAACAAACTGACAAAAAATCCATATTTTACTTGTCAATTTGGTTATAAAAATGGCAGCCACATTAGGCTAAAGGGCACTGAGGCCGTAGGAGTTAACAGTTTAGTTAAGAACGGTGTTGCGCAAATCATCGCATCTCTTAGTTCCTGCTCGTCATTCAAAACAGTGGGTATTTTATGGTTTCTTGGCGCTACACAACCAAACTTTTCAAAATTCTGCACAAACCTATAAAGCATTGATAGACTAAGTTCTGGGCGATTTACAAAATTCTCCAAAAAAAGTTCTTGAATTAGTCTCAGTCGTCTGCCTTGATAGTACCATTTGACCATCTGCACTTTTTCGGCAACTCCGTAGACATCCATTTTTAGTTTTAAAAATTATTTCACTTAAGAACTTACCAATCTGTTTCTCGAGCAAGGCAGAAATAAAACAAAATAATAAAAATAAAATAAATTTCCAAAAGATAACACTGCAGCGTGCTTTGAATCCACCTTGGTCGTACGGCACGGAGAGTAAATTGGACTTGATTCCCCCTATGTTCGCAGTAGCCTGAAGCTCATTGTATAAAATAGTTAGAGTTAATGAGGGTTTAATAGGAAAACCCTAGGAAAAAAATACCGAATCTGGTCATAAGCCGTTTTTGTGCATTAATCAGACAACATGCAAAATGTGTCTTCCAAAGACTCTTCTAAAAACAAAAATAAATTTTTTGTATATTAGAGTTTATGGGTCTTAAAAAAAGACAAGGAAAATACCGAATTTGGAACTAAGTCGTTTTTGCGCAACAATCAGACTATACGCAAAATGTGTCTTCTAAAGATTTATTTAAAAACAAAAATATTTTTTTTTATACATTACAGTTTATGACGTTGAAAAAGAGACTCTTAAGGAAAAAATACCGAATCTGTACATAAGCCGTTTTTTGGCATCAATCAGACTACAATAGACTCGCGCTAGTGTGAAGTTCCAATTGTATGAACAGCCAAAATTAATACTTTATACATTCAAGACAGAGCGGTAGCCATCCAGTGGGCAGCTAGAAAGATTCAGACAATAGTTACCTTTTATTTTAATCAACAAACTGGAAAATATAATTTAATAAATATGTGTAAAGTACCTACAATTTTTTTTGAGTAAATTTTCAGTTTAGAGGGTATTTTTGTTAGTATTCCGCATTTATAAATATGCCTTCGATGGTGTGAACATCTCGATAATATGAACACGTCTGGTTTCTTTCTGTTCACACTAGCGCGATTCTACTGTATAAACAAAATGTGCCTTTTAAAGAGCTCTTTAAAAAAAATAAAATAAATGTTTTACATTTCCTAAAAAGGTATATTTTATGTATAGTCTCATTGATGCACAAAAATGGCTTAGGTCCATATTCGGCATTTTTTAATGTCTTTTTTTTCAACCTCATTTTTTTTTTTTAATATTCAAAATGGAGGGTGCCGCCGGAAGTTAAGGTAAATCCCCTCATTTAAGGCGTAGAGAAAAATAAAAAGCAACTATCCCAAAACTAAGAACTAATTTCAAACTCCTAATATCACCAAAAGGAATTTCGAAAAATTCACTAGTAACACTGTCTTTTTTTAAATATGGTGGGGGGTGCAGTTTGACGTCAAGCCACACCTCCCTTCCAATTTCAAACTTTGATATGCTTATAATTTTGAACTAATTTCGAACTAATTTTATACAAATTGAAAAAAATTTGAACCTCCCTAATTTCTGTGATTTTTTATATTTATTAAAAATGGGGGGTTTAGCCAATTGAAATCCAGTCAGTTTGGAAGGCAAAGTAGGACTTGGAAAGCTAGCAACCATATTCCAGGCCGAAATGCAACAATAGCATTAAGATGATAGACACTTAAAGTAAATATTTCAACGCATCGGTATCGGTATATGTAACGCGTTCGAAACAAACACTACATTTTTTACTTTTTTATGCGATGTTTCGAACGATGCCCGTTTTCTTGAAGGTTGCAATGACAGAACTGCTGATTGAAATCGTTGCGTATGTTCGTGGGTCCATAACGATACGTACATCCTTCCGTACGCAACGAGATTCTGTCATCACACCCGTCAAAGAAGTAGGCATCGTTCGAAACATGGCATGAACAAGTCAAAAATGTAGTGTATTTTGACTTTGTTTCGAACGCGTTACGTATACCGATACCGATACGTTCAAATATTTACTTTAAGTGTCTAATGTCGGACAGTTTACCTGCTTTGAAAGCACTAAGCGCTCCCAGAATTGAGTCCAAACTAGTCTGGAATTGCCTAACTGCTCTACTTCAAGTGAGCAGAACCAACATGATCACACTTATGTGGGTTCCAGGTCATACAGGGATATGAAAAAGGAGACTCCCTGGCCATAGCGGGGGCTGAGACATCGCTCCAGGGACCTGAGCCCTGATTCGGCATACCAAGGGCCACCATTGACAAAGAAATCAAAGAGTGGGTAGCTAGGAAAGCGTTGCAGCACTGGCTCTCAACGCCTGGGCAACTACACTCCAAGAAGTTCCTAAACCAGCCAGATAGACGCAGAACAAATCAGCTCTTAGACCTCAATAGGAATAGCCTGAGCATAATCACGGGACTATACACGGGGCAGTGCCGACTGAACAAGCACATGAACAGACTGGGAGTAAGCAACACACCGGGATGTAGGTTCTATAGCTGGGAGGAGGAAACGCCAGAACACATCATAGATCAGTCACAAGCAGGTCTCAGTGGAGGGGCGTGAGCAAACCACTCATAATAAACCTTACCTAACCTAACCCACTAGAAACGACTGAAAATCACGTAAAAAAAAAACTATTTCCATCTTTGTTGGATTTTTGGTAACTAATTTGTGCATGTGTGTTAGTTAATGTGGACTATATGAGCAGAGAGATCTTTTCGAAATTCTGTTTGGTGGTATTAGGAGTTCGAAATCAGTTCTTAATTTTGGTATAGATGCTTTTCATTTTTGTCTACTCTTTAAATGAGGACGGTGTAGCTTGACGTCCGGCGGCACCCCCAATTTTGAATATAAAAAAAACTGACTGACTGACCTGAAATCGAGTTAGACGAGGTGGAAACGCCCACCTCTGCCGATTTTCACCAATGAGAGCGCTGGATATCAGAGCTACGTTACGTTTACGCGATGGATCGACTTTTAGTCCCTAATAATAGGGGTTATAAGCCACGGCATGGCGTAAACGCAACGTACGTTACGCAGAGAGGTACGTCGCCTAGTTACGACGAGCTAAAAAAGGCTTAAAGCAACGCTTCTTGCGTGTCTTGTAAATTGGTTAAGTAGTCGAGCAGAGGTCGCTCTCATTTGCTTTGTTTTTCATAAGATAACCTAAAAATTGTCGTGTTTTATTATTTCTATTTATATTTTATAATTGGAAGACATTCTTAATGTCTTTATTTTTGATGACGACGATGAATAAGATTCTCCGTGAAGTGGCTGCTTTTGAGAATAGAGCAGCTCGTTATGGAAGGGTCAACTTTGATTGAGGTGGCGGAACCAGAGTGTTGGGCGCTGTTTAGGTATGACACCACCTACCTCACCTCGCTAGATGCCTGGGAATACCAGACATGCTTATAATAAACAACTTTCTTTTGACTTGGGGTTACGCATTTACGTAAGATACGCGGTGTAACGGTACACCTCGCGTAAAGCGTATCGTACTTTGGAGTTTACTGCACATGCGCACTTGATCAAAACTTACGTTACGTCGAGTTACGTTCTGTGGCTTATAACTCATAATGCCTGCGGGACTCAAAAAAAGACGGTAAACAAATAGGAACAACGATACGTCCTTTACATTCACAAAGAAACAATAAACTGCATAATATTCCGTTTAACCATGTACGTAAAAGCTAATTTTCTGCTGAATTCTTGCGGAAAACTATTTCCTGAATAAGAAAATGAGCTCTTCACAAATACGCGCCTACGGTGCGTGGGACGTCATTATTATATTGCTTGACAGGACTTGTTATTTAATAGAGTATTTAATAGAGAGTTGCACACGACACGGAATTAAAAATTGGTGAAATAATAATACCACCTGAGAATTTTATGTAGGTGACAGTTACGAGGCTAAAAGAACAAGACATTTTTTTTTCCGATGTGTCTTTTCCACAAGCAGTAAATGGTATTTTTAACCATGATTTTTCGTAATATATTCAAATTTTGTTTTCTTTTAATATTTGCTAATATAAAAAGTAAAGTTATATCATTTTTAGATGGGTTTCAAGTCTCCCTGTAAATGTAATATATATTTTCCTGCTTTGTTATTATCCACACCCTTCTTTGATCCAAAACAAAAAATACTGGGATGTTATTGCGTTGTATTTTTCGTCAAAATAGAGCGTTTTTGGCTTCTTTGCGTGTTTTTGCTAAAAATATAGTGTTTTGATTTGTTCAGTGCTGTTATACAACCGGAATTACTAGTTTTTTGCTTGTCATAAGTGCTGTGCGATAACCCATTTTATTATTAGCCTCAGAGTTAGGGGAATTTTGTCAATACCAATTGATTTAGGCTCACTGTAAGGTACACATAGCGGTCATTTTCTTTATGGGCTATTATCATTCCATCTATTTTTACTTCCGTGCTTGTACAGGACTTTTCGATAACTTGTACTTTGCCAACCGGTCATCCTTTCAAAAATTTGGATTGGATGTCAATAAGTTGAAAAAATCATTTGCAGCTATCGAATTTTTATAAAATATCCACAGCCTCAAATGCATAATATATTTTTCTGTATTGTAATTTCTCCCTTAAACCTTAAAAATATCTTAAAATTCAAGCAGTTTTGGATTTTTTTTTCTTATTTTTTGATTTTCCGTTATCCTGTGTATAAAAATTGGTGCTAGAAAGCACGGATAGTACACCATACAATCAATTACTTTATGTTGAGAGGGAATGAAAATATCTCGAAAACAGTTGTTTTGAAAGATTTGAACCTTAATATAACAAAATTTTTGGGTAATATTTACGAAAACCAAATTTGGAGTTTATAACAAAATTTGTAGTCCATATTCATGGAAACTTAAATAAAAAAAACCGGATGTCGCTATTTGCTTTTGTTCCAAAGTTAATCAGTTCATGGCCAGCTGCTAGGGGATTTTTTTACCAAATTTCGTTAAAATCGATTAAGGCGTTCTTGAGTTATCGTATATACAGACCAACAGACAACTTTTTTTTCGTCGATTAAGGTCTTTTGGAACCTTAGTAACTCATGTTTGATAAATTATATGGTGGACTAAAAAATGGGTCATATTTATAACTGTCTTAATTTTTCGCAAAATTCAGAACTCAAAACAAAATTATAGCTTAAAGTTTACCCATTAAGCAAGATAATGTGAACATTTTACCATAATATAAAGTTATCAGACCTTTAAAACTAAATTGCTTAATGATCGTGAATAAAAGAAGATTTATTTTTCTTTGAGTGCCGAGACGATAAAAAAGGTACCAATTAACCTTTCCATAAAAATTTTGCCTAGTGGAGGCTTGAATAACAGCATATTTTCAGATAAACATTTTAATATTTATTTTAATGAAAAACTTAATCCTAAAAAGTTGATATTCAATAAGTCTCTCCCCCACAGCGTGTTCTGAATAAAAAATTAAAAGACAACTACAGTTTGCAACTACATTTCGAATTTTAAAATGTCACATTCTAATCGCCTCACTTAACTCGAGTCTTAATATCCCGTTGCAGTTGGCGATAAGCTGTTTTATTTAAAGTGTGCATATAAACAAACCCTTTCCAATTTAGCCCTAATTACGGCTCAAATTACTCCATTAACGCTTAAGTGCACCAAACGGATCATTAGCGGAATTATAGAACGATTATTAATAATTTGAGTGACTGAGTGCGGCCTTTGATCAACACGCTCCATACACGATAAAAAAAAATGAGTGAAATTTCACTCAGATTCTTTGTCAAAACGAGTCCACGAAAAATTGTGTGAAATTTTAACACAATATTTTTAACAAAGTTATGATTGTTTTCCACAAACCAAAACTACACTTTTTTGCACTCACGGGCGTTTCGCTAACAACGTTAGCATCATCAGGAGACGATAAACAATAAACTAAATTCACCTACACTCTATTTTATATACTATCTATTAGTGGGCGGAGATAAGACTAATAATTTGTGATTGGTCACGCCAATGGTCACGCTTTATAATCAACTAAAGAATAAAGTACTAAACGGAATGGGGTCTCTATCTTTATTTAAACTATTTTTGGATTTAATGATTTCCATACTTTCATATGCATTCAAAAGTCTTTTGTTTGGTACACTTTTTAGAAGTTTTAGGTTATCTAATGTGAATCCATGATTGTTTTCAAAAGTATGTTCGGCCACACTTGACTTTTCTGTTCTTCTATATTTTAAGTGTGCTAAGTGTTCTTTGAATCGTATTTGAATAGAGCGTCTCGTTTGGCCAACATATTTTTTGTCACAATCCATGCAAGAACTGTAGTTTTATCCTTGGGATTTCCTAGTAAACTTCTTATTGTGTTTCCGGATTGATATACTAATTTAAGACCGGTGTTATTAAATACTTTTTGTAATCCTTTCGTATAATTAGGATTATAAGGAATTGATGCAAATTTAGAGTCGGAAGTATTTTTTGTCTGAAAAAAGTGGAATTCCGAAAGGTCTTTTGAAAAGAATGTTTACTTATCAGCTTATTTATTAAGCCTTCGTCGTAACCATTTTCGCCAGCTATATTCCTAATCCTATTCTTTTCTGCTTCAAATCTTTCTTTGTTTAAGGGAAAATCTATATGTTAAAAAGTGCAAACTTGCAAGCTTATGTTGTAAGCAATCAAAAGAGTCATTTGGAATATACCTGTTGGTGACCGTTCCTTTTCTGTATAGGTCGAAGTCCAATTTATTTTTATTTCTTATAACTAAAGTGTCTAGAAATGGCAGTGTACCGTTGTTCTCTGTTTCATAAGCAAATTTAATTGTGGGAAATTTGTTATTTATTTTTTCCATAAAATTATCAACACTAGTTACTTTAGTGTTGAATACTTCAAACACATCGTCTACATACCTGAACCATACTCTGTGGAAATACTCAAATTCTTTACTTATATCTGATTCAAATTTGCTCATAAAGAGGTTTGCAATAAAAGGTGATAAATTATTACCCATTGTGGTTCCTTCTAATTGTTGGTAGTAATTATTTTTATATTGAAAGTAATTTTGATTTATGTAGAGTTTTGTTAAAGATAGGTATTTTTAAGTTAAACTTACCCAAAAGTGATTGACGTAAAAGTAATTATTACTTACACCATATTGAGTTATTTTTACACATGGTTTTGAGTTCATATGACACCTTTTTGAGTGATTGTTGACACAATATAGAGTTAATTTTTTTTACTTTTGAGTTACTTTAACACAAATTTGATTTAAATTTACACTATATTGAGTTAAATTTATTCAATTTTGAGTAAATTTTGACATAATTTTTTGTTACATTCACACTATATTAAGTTAAATTTATGAAACTTTTAGTTATTTTGACACAATTTTGAGTAATTTTAGCACACTATTGAGTTAATATTTACTCAATTTTGATTGACTTACTAGTTATTATCGCACTATTTTTTTTTGCTTAAAGTTGAGCTTTTCCGAGCTGAAATTTACACTGTTTTGAGTAACATTTACACTAATTTTAGTAAAAATTTACGCAATTTATTGTCAAAACGAGTCCACGAAAAATTGTGTAATATTTTAAGTCAATTTTGAGTTATAGGTTGTTCCAACGAATTAGGTGTGATTTATTTTCGTGTATGTGTATTTGTAGTGCGATTTCGGCAAAAACCTTTGTTAAAGAAGTTATCGTCAGGTCTCAGGGTTTTCCTGATTTTGTTCAAGAGAGTGATAAAAGCAATGATTTTTTGGCTTCATGGTAAAACTAAAGGCAAATATTTCGAAAACGAAGGGATTAAATTCTGGTGGTGAAACTCCCCCTCAAAAAGCGTGTATATCCTACGAAAATTCCGAAATTGAATAACAAATTGACATGATCGAGGTTTTTTCCGGATTGGATTAAATGTAGTGATTTATACAAATATTGGTTGCATATTGCACTGCAATGTTAAACCTGATTTAAATTTAATTGATATTTAGAACGTGACACCGTCATGTTTTTAGTTTATTACGAAAGCTCATTCTAAACCATAATTAAACTCAAACCAGGTTTAACACAGCAGTCCAGTTGGCAATAATAAGGAACACAAATTTTAAAATTAGTACATTTACTAGGCACTTTGCTTTGGTGTGGAAAAAAATCATTAATCAAAATTACGTTTGTGAATATTTGTATTGTAACTTCGATCATATGCATATTTGGCCAATTTAATGACTATAAATAAAAAAGAGAGTTCTGCCAATGGAAAACTATTGGATTCATACACAGTCCATCCACCA
This sequence comes from Oxystoma pomonae, assembly GCA_963921995.1. Taxonomy (NCBI): domain Eukaryota; kingdom Metazoa; phylum Arthropoda; class Insecta; order Coleoptera; family Brentidae; genus Oxystoma; species Oxystoma pomonae. The sequence goes on along the minus strand of OY998166.1, from coordinate 113,284,759 downwards.
GTCGGACTTTTACTATGACGAATCGATAGCAAAAAAAAGAACTTAACATCCAAGTCCTAAATTCCAACTCCAACAATTTTCACTCAAGTTTAAAGAAAACCCTTAGTTCATCTTAGTAAATACCGCCTTTAATAAAATTAATGAATAGCGAGCTTTCCCTCAAAAAGGTAATGGTAACCGTAGATCCGGATTTCGCACTTGTGGTGCTCATCAGTACGGTGCTAGGAATTAGGAGATGAAATGATGAAAAATCCGGATCTACGGTTACCATTACCTTTTTGAGGGAAAGCTCGCTATTCATTGATTTTGTTATTTATTCTCCCTCACTAAATCCCTTTTTAAATTTATTAACCGCCTTTAATATTTTTGAGTAATTTTCGTTTCTCATTAGGCTGAAGAATTGCAAATTTTAAATTTACGAATAAAAAGGGATAGAAAAATCTGAGAAAGTCACCCAATTAACAGAAAATTTTTAGTTAAAAGGCCAGCTGCACAGGGACAAACCCACCGCCAATCTCCTTTTTTCCAATTTTTTTTCGAAAACACTTTTCCATTAACAAAATTCCAACGAGTTTCACTCAAGTTTAAAGAAAAACTCGGATAATAAGATTAAGAACCACATGCGTCCCATAGTCCTAAACCCTAGTCCATCTTAGTAAATACCACCCTTAACATTTCTGAGCATAAATAAGAACATTTTGACTAAAATATGGCATTTTTGGGAAATTATGTGGGATTATACATTGTCTTTTTGCAGCACACCGCCAACGTAATCCTTCTCCTAACCTCCAACGTGCTGGGCCTGATCACATACAAAGTGGAGGACAAGCAACAACGAAGGGCTTTCTTGGAAACAAGGCAGTCGATCGAAGTTAAGCTAGTGATTGAGGAGCAGAGCGCAGAGCAAGTAAGTATTTGTATTTTGTGTAGTTTTGGTTTGTGGAAAACAATCATAACTTTGTTTTTTTAAGTAAGTATTTGTTATATTTTTTCTACGAGCGAGCCACTTTCTCGCACGGTGCGGAAAAATATTTTTCGCACGGCGCGCGGTGCGGCAAAATTTTTTTCCTACTAATCAAAGACTCAAACTCAAATCAAGACTTTTTTTCCTTGCCAAGCATTTCAGATTATATTACAAATTACAATAAATACTAATCAAGTAAAATTTAAGTTCAAAGTTACTGTAGTGAACAGTAGGTATATTTTAAGTAAAGTTTGACCTTAACGGCGCAAGAACAATCCAGAGATAATATAAATTTGTCAATCGATTTCAATACGTCATCTACCACTCATTATCTATCTCTGGTTTCTTTACTGTATTCTCCTGTTCACAGATTGCGCCGCGAATCATTGGGGATTAGGGTCACTGGATCCTAAAACCTGCGGCTGGGACCGCAGGTCTCAGGATCCAGTGACCCTATGAGGGATTGTTTATTTATCACCTAGGTGATCGAATTGAGAGCAGTGACAACTAGTCAAATGGTCATACACACAGACCACTTAAGGGTTCTAAAAAGTAGCTTTTCACCAAAGGAAAAATTATTAAATAAAACACAAAAACCAGGCCGACGAACTCCAAAACAAAACGACAAAACTAAGGTTATGAAGAATGTCAGGCAGACACACTGACATTGGTTAGTTGCAAATACAGTGAATCGACCAATTTCGTTGTTTGCATGGCATAAATTTTTTTTCCTGGTAAGGGGTGTTACCTAGGTATATATGCTAGATCTCTCTTAGCCGAATACATTTAGGAAAGGAGAACACTAGAAACTATGCCTAGGGTTAGCTCACAATAAAAAGACGTGGGTGGTTAATTTTGATGGTGGCGGTATCTATAATATAACCATTTAAGTAATTTTTCATGCTAGGCATATAACTAATATTGATAGGTAACCCTTATAGTCCATGTTTTTACATTTCCGCATGTTTTAGCTTTAGAGGAAAATAATACTCAATTTGTTTTTTATTAGAGGAAGAGGATTACAAAGCTTATTAATACAATCTAGAGAGTTTTTGAAATTAGGTGTCCATTATTTGGAAAATTACAAATATTTCCAATTTAGTTTTACAGGTCTCTATAAAGGGTATTTCTGACTGTTTCTGACGTAATATGGACGCGGCAATTTTGAAACACCACAAAAGCTAAAACAGTTTTTTTCAAAAAATAAACAAAATTTTAAAAAAGTACCAAGATTTGATGGAAAAACATAGTCCAATAAACAATTTAGGCAAAATTTCAGGCCATTTGGAAGTCCCGTTTCCGAGAAACATGCGGAAAAAGAATTGCCTAATAAACGGACCCAACAGCGTTGCCGGTTTAACGATGTAATTGGGCCGTTAAGGTCACAAAAACTGCATAGATTTGACAACACTGCTTTGCTATTTTTTGAGAGAACAACAATAGGTGGCATCACTAATGCCGTTTCGAGTGAGATCGTGCAGTGTTCAGAACACGATGCGAACACCATGTGAGGAAAAGTATAACTTATTAGGTCTTAAAAAGAGAAGATCAAAAGATCTTGGGAGGAAAGAACGAAAATTCAAAATTGGATGAGTGTCCCACAAGGAGCACACAAACGACCAAAGCGAAACGGTCTCTCTCTCTCTTTTCGCTTTGGTCGTTTGTGTGTTCCTTGTGGGACACTCATCCAATTTTGAATTTTCGTTCTTTCCTCCCAAGATCTTTTGATTTTCTCTTTTTTAGATTCTTTTCGGTTGATATAACTGATTTGGAAGTTTTTTTTTTATTAGGACTTATTAGGAAAGTAACAAATTTTCGTATTCTTATTTTTATCACTTGACAAGTGTCAATTTATTGGTCGAATGTTCTATTATATAAGTGGCCGGTGGCTATGCGGAACCTGAATTCCAATACCCGAATCAAACTCACTCAGTTTCCTTCGGCCTACCAAACTACGTGACCTTGGCATTTTCAGAATTCTGGCAGAATCTCGCTTATAGCGAAAAAAAACATAACTTTTTTGCTATCAGATAATAGGATTTATACTTTCTACAACCGTATCCAAAGAATTTTTCAAAATTTGGTATTTTTTTAAAAAAATAAAAAAAATCAAAAAAATTGTGGTTACAGATTTCTGTATTATCGACGAGGCTAAAGAAAAAGCCAGGTAAGATTTTTGACTATTGTTAGCTGTGTTTATTTTATTTCGGAAATGAAAGAGTCCAGCAAAAGTCTGTCTGGATACGGTTGTGAGGAATTCAAAAATAAACAATCCTGCCAAATTTCAACAGATTCTTTGCTCGGTAAAGATTGACACAAAAACAGCAAAACAGTATTGTGAAATCTATGTCGTTTTTGGGGCCTTAAATATTAGTTGAGAATAAAGCGCTTATTTTTTGTGTAAGTTGCAGTTTTATCATTCATTGCCAAATTCAGTTGCATGGGAGATATTGGTACCTATATTTGAATTTACTTATAAGAAAACTGTGCAAAACAGACCTTCGTTGGCATGGAATAGCTGATTGCTACAAATAGAAATGTATGTTTGTAACGTTATACGTTGCGTCGTGGGGTAGCTTTAATTCTCTTTTAAAATAATATCGAAAAGGGATATCACTCGACCCACTTTCCTTATTGAAATTTTAGGAATAAATCTCAGTCCTCGTAAACGGGGCGGTGCGTTGTGAAACATCTCAAAAAGTTCATCGTTAAACACCAAATCGGAGTTTTTCTAAAATCTTGATCAAGCCAGCTAAACAGCCTTTGCTTCGTTTGGCATGAGACAAACTGTATGAACCAACTTTAAAACATTCGAGCTGAAAGAAACAGGACCATTTTATGGTAGAGACATGATAAGCCTTAAATTAATTTTAGTCAAATGCCTGTTAAATTATTTATAGATATGCTAAAATACACTTTGGTCCGGTTGTTGTCCAATAGAGTTTAACCACATGGTACCGCCCATGCGCCCATATAGCTCCTTAATTTAAATTTGGTCGGTATAACGTAGGAAAGCTGGTCTCGGCCCGACATCAGTAAACTGTTCAAGTCCGACATTGGTTTCCTAAAGCGGTCCAACGTCGGCGATTGACGAAGGTCGGTCGGTGGTAGCTTAAAGCGGCCCGACAATGACAAACCACAAAGGTCCGATAATGGGTGGATAATAAGGCCCCAAATCGGCCTCTCAAAGCGGCCCGACGTCGGTGATTGACGAAGGTCCGTCGGTGGTTGCTTGATACGATCCGACATTAGCAAACTACAAAGTTTCGATAATGCGGTTGCTTAACCAGTCAGGGTGGTTTAAGTGGCGGAAAAGGTGACTCTTGTAGAGAAGTACCTCTATTCTTGTCAAGTCCGCATTCTAGTTTTGAAATATCTTTGCTCATTGTATACATAATATTTTCTTCTACTATACAGGGAACATAGTGACATTAGCGCCATCTCTACATACTAGGAAGAAACTATATATATACAGTTTAAAAATGTTAATGTGACGTACCATCGTCTGTTGCCGGTTATCGACCAATCGAACAAAAATATGATCAGGCCATCGTCGCAATCTGTCCAACATCGGGTCAGCGTGTAGTCACCGATGCCGATACACTGCCGACGTTGTCGACATTGGCCCGATTCAATGCCGACGATTTGTGTTTGCTGGGCTCATGGCTTTATCATTTAAAGTGAATTTTTTGTTTTTGCATAATCTGCATAAATCCTCACCTACTTGCTTGCCTGTGTATACCTTGCTTAAAATTCCATGATTTACTTCTGTGAGGGAGGAGAATTTATTTATTTTTTAATTTTACAGCTACTTTAAGGCTACACGAAGAAAATATTTCAACAAAGAGCCTTCGCTAGCGCTGCAGGTATACAGAGTAATTTGCTAGGAGAGCTAATATTTTAGTTGTGGCGGCAAAAATATTGTCTAACGTTTGTACAGGGTGATTCCTCATAAGTCTTCCCTTCATCTAAAGTCTAAACTAAGCGATAAAGTTTAAAAAAAAACTGGCTAAGAGAACGATTTTTTTAAGTTTTCTCTGATATTTTACTTAAAATTTACCTCAAGTCAATAAAAAAAAACATGTTCTTTTATCCAGTTTAGCCTCTAGAAGAAGAAGAGGAATGGATCACCCTGTACAGCTAAAACTTTTGCTGTCCTAGCAAATTAATTTCTACCTTTAGCGTTAGCGAAGGCACTTTGCTGGAGTATTTTCTCAGTGTACCTTTGTAGGGATCGCTTTTTAAGACTGACCGAAACAGACAAAAATAAATAACGAAAATTTTTCCAGCAAGATTGTTTTGCTAAAAGGCGCCGGAAAAACCACTTTGCTAAAGAAAAACCTTCAGTGTACCACAGTAGATTTATTAGGATTACTGTGCTCATGGTAATCAACATCGACAGTGAGAAACTACAGGAGCGAGATGGGTCCGGTTATTTTTGTTTTATTACTATATGATATTCATTTGACACAAAAATTCTCATGGATTTTTTTACTGTGTAGTTTCAAATGTCCTGCTCGAAATACGAATTTATACCTATCTAAGTAGGGATTTAAGCTCACATACGTGTGCTCAAACTTTTAAAAAAATGTGCGCTTGTTATACAGGGTGTCTCAAAAATAAGATAAATTTTGATAGAACAATATCTTTTTTTCTCCATTCCGCCATTGGCGGCTCCTGCCTTTACAAATAGGTGACGCAGCATCGCCGAATCCCCCCCCCTTTACTTTCGATTTGCATTGTGTATGTCAACGTTTAATAAGGGGGACGACTTTTCAGAGTTTAAGAAGTTTTTTTGTCATCTTCATTCCACCCCGAAAACGATTTTTCCAGTAAAACACAAACTCCATCATACACAGGAAACATTGTCAAAAAAAATAATAAAAACGAACACCGCAACTGAAGAGAAATAATAGCAATAGCCCGGCACGCGACGCTCGATATTACAGTCACAAAATTATAATAGAGCCAGCTTAAAATTTTGCATCACGTCCAAACCTCGGGCGAAACGAGACGAACGTGCCGTCGTCATGGCAACCGATTTATTTCGGGAATTTACACTGAACGCAGCCTAAAAGACACGTGGAAGCTGCTTCGCAGAGTGCCTTGTCGTTTGTTTTGGCTCGTGGAGAGTTTTCGCATCTCGGACACGCGGTCGTTCCGCTAGATCCTGATGATCGAATAAAATAGACACTTAACGGCGCAAGAACAATCCAGAGATAATATAAATTTGTCAATCGATTTCAATACGTCATCTACGACTCATTATCTATCTCTGGTTTCTTTACTGTATTCTCCTGTTCACAGATTGCGCCGCGAATCATTGGGGATTAGGGTCACTGGATCCTAAAACCTGCGGCAGTGACAACTAGTCAAATGGCCATACACACAGACCACTTAAGGGTTCTAAAAAGTAGGTTTTCACCAAAGGAAAAATTATTAAATAAAACACAAAAACCAGGCCGACGAACTCCAAAACAAAACGACAAAACTAAGGTTATGAAGAATGTCAGGCAGACACACTGACATTGGTTAGTTGCAAATACAGTGAGTCGACCAATTTCGATGTTTGCATGGCATAAATTTTTTTTCCTGGTAAGGGGTGTTACCTAGGTATATATGCTAAATCTCTCTTAGCCGAATACATTTAGGAAAGGAGAAAACTAGAAACTATGCCTAGGGTAAGCTCACAAAAAAAAGACGTGGGTGGTTAATTTTGATGGTGGCGGTATCTATAATATAACCATTTAAGTACTTTTTGATGCTAGGCATATAACTAATATTGATAGGTAATCAGTATAGTCCATGTTTTTACATTTCCGCATGTTTTAGCTTTAGAGGAAAATAATACTCAATTTGTTTTTTATTAGAAGAAGAGGATTACAAAGCTTATTAATACAATCTAGAGAGTTTTTGAAATTAGGTGTCCATTATTTGGAAAATTACAAATATTTCCAATTTAGTTTTACAGGTCTCTATAAAGGGTATTTCTGACTGTTTCTGACGTAATATGGGCGCGCCAATTTTGAAACACCACAAAAGCTAAAACAGTTTTTTTCAAAAAATAAACAAAATTTTAAAAAAGTACCAATATTTGATGGAAAAACATAGTCCAATAAACAATTTAGGTAAAATTTCAGGCCATTTGGAAGTCCCGTTTCCGAGAAACATGCGGAAAAAGAATTGCCTAATAAACGGACCCAACAGCGTTGCCGGTTTAACGATGTAATTGGGCCGTTAAAGTAAATACTTCAACGCATCCGTATCGTTATACGTAACGCGTTCGAAACAAAGTCAAAAAAGGCTACATTTTTGACTTGCTCATGCCATGTTTCGAACGATGCCTGCTTCTTTGACGGGTGTGATGATAGAATCTCGTTACGTACGGAAGGATGTACGTATTGTTAGGGACCCACGAAGGCACGCAACGATTTCAATCAGTAGACCTGTCATCGCACCTTTCAAAAAAGCGGGCATCGTTCGAAACATCGTATAAACAAGTCAAAAATGTAGCGTATTTTGACTTTGTTTCGAACGCGTTACGTATACCGATACGGATACGTTGAAATATTTACAAGTGTCTAATATTGGGAAATCAATTTAACATGGCAACGCGGAGAGTTTATTTATGTTTGTCCACAGTGGAACACCAGAGCTTTTTTAGCACCGGGTCAAAAATTTGGGGTTAGCTTACTTATTTTGACTTCGCATTCCGCGCCGCTAAAGCACATAAGTCTTCTACTTTCACTTTTTTCGTAAAGTGTGTGCGGTCTGGCACGCGTCCATGTAAGTCATGATGCGTTGCTGTAGCCCGAACTTGCCTTACAATCATTACCGCCGCTGTACCGTACCACGGCGCAAATAACCCTCTATATAGGTCCATGTGACCGCGTGTTTATTTTGATTTTTCAGGCCAAAACAATAAGTTTTTCTATTGTGTTTGTGCCTCGGTTTTTGCTAATGCAGTACATGTGCCCCTTGGTGTGCTTAAAGACTCCGAAAATATGCAATGGATATCAATATATTCCCTAATACTAAATACTAATACTAATAATATTAAAATAAAAGAAAACCATTTACTGCAGAATTACTTGCTAAAAAAACTCTACCTAACTACATATTAAAGAAAGTGGGTGTAATGTTTAAGGTTGCATTTATAAGTGCATTTATAAGTGAATTGAAAACACTCCTGCTAGCCGCTACCACTAGCTGAAGCTAGACGAAATAATCATATTCGATTTTAAACAGGAGCGTCAACGACTAGCAAGAGTCTCTTCAACCTCTAAATGGAGCTTTACTAACCTCTTTTGTTGATACTCAAGTATCCGAGTGTTTTTGAAACTGAGCTTAGGATCTAAAATCTATCCCGTACACTCCAAGATTTCATAAGTAAACTTGCACATAATCTATGTCGCAATAATTTAATTCCTAGTAATTCCAGCGAGCCAGTAAAGTTCTCTTGGTTCTTTGATAAACTCGGGGTAATGCCCGCGCAGCGCTAGGCCACGCAAAAATGTTCCATATTCGTTTAACTCATTGTATCTTTTTCTTTTATATAGCATATTCTTGCTCTTGATAAGGAACACGCTATATAAAAGAAAAAGATACAATGAGTTTTGAAAGCTAACTCAATACCCATGAAAACATAGCAAATGTTTTCGAAAACATATTTTTGAATGATAAACATAACCTCGAATGATTTTGTGTCAGAAAACGTAAAAATACTCTTCTGCCCCACTGCGGCCGTTGTTGACAAAACACCTGCAGTTGCCATGGTATCGGGGGCCTTAGGATAGTTGGGGGCTTTAGGTTAGAGGGCGCTTTGCTTATTTTGATTTTCCAATACAATATTTACAAAATTTGGAAACGTTATTTTATGGAAGCGGAAGGTTTAATTTTTTCAAAAATATTTAAATGAAAATTATTTAGTCAGACTGCAAATAAAAGGTGAAGCAACGCTTCACCTGCGTCATCGGGGTCGCCGCCACTGTACTCCGCTCGAACTTAAAAAAAACATCTTCAAAATAAAGAGTTTAGACCCCTACATTAAAGGAAATCTTTTCCTTAGTTTTTAATTTCCTCGATATTTTTATTAATTTTCTGAGAGATTTTATAATCAAAACACCTCATAACATTTTATGGGTTTCTATGATTACATTCTTTTTCATTTATAATGCTTTAAGAGTTTGTAAAAAATCGTTTTTTCATGAGATTTTGGGATATTTTATGATCAGACCAACTCATAGAATTTGAAAGAGTTCTATGAACATTTATACAGTACAATACAAAAACAATTTTTTTTATAAGTCTTTATATAGATTTTATAGTCAGAAAAACTTACACCATTTTATAGATTTTTTATGTGTCCACCCTGCTAAAAAACTTCATTAATTCTCATAAAAAACACATCAAATTTTTATCAGTTTTTTCGACCACCTGAAAACGAATTAAAAAAGCTATACTTAGTATACTTATTTCTTACTTACTTATACAAAAAAATCTTTTTGACTCATGATGCCATGCAGCACTTTTCGTCTCAGGGAAGTACATTTTATGTCCATTTTACATCGGTACGTTTCGGGACCAATAAGATACGTACTATGTACGTACAAAAGTGTAAGTACATAGTACGTAACAAAGTGTACGTACCTAAGATCATTTTACGTCCAATTTTGGTCCCACATGGGAAATAAAGTGTACGTACCTGTCAGTTATGTACATAGGACGTACATAGTACGTACTAAGCCACATTCCAAGGACGTACCATTACGTACGTGTACGTACCGTGGCTGTATGGGGAAATATTATAAAATATTACAAAATCTCATAGAAACTTATCAAAGTAATCAGATTTTACCTGCCCTAACCTATATGCCTTTTGAAACAAATATATTAAGTCGTTGCTTACTACCCATAAAATCATATATAAAAACTATAATCACATCATCTGTCGTAAATACTTTTACAGAAAAAAAATAGTTTTTGGCTTATGAAATCTTGTAAGATTTTATAAACAATGCCTCAAACAATCTGATAGAAATTTATCAAAGTAATATCTATCCCACAGCTCCTGGCGATAAATAAGTACTTATACGAGAACAGTTCTCTGTCAGATATGTAGATATTGTGCAAGCACAAGGAGTGTTATTGTATTATAGTGGATTAGGTTATCGTACTTTATAGTTTAGGTTAGGTTATAGTTTAGTTTGACTGTAAATCTCTATTACATTACTTCTACTACTATTACTACTACTATAACTGCTAAAGTGGTGCCGCAATTTTTATTTTAGAGGTAGATCCTAAAAAATCTTTTAAACCTCTATGAGAAATTGTCATATTAAAAATCATAAAATATTATAAAATTTTATAAGCCATAACCTATAATAACAAAGTTATGATTGTTTTCCACAAACCAAAACTACCCTTTTTTGCACTCGACGCGCGTTTCTCGAGACGGTAAAAAATAAACTAAATTAACCTACGCTCTATCTTATATACTATCTTTTAGTGGGCGGAGATAAGACTAATAATTTGTGATTGATCACGCTTTATAATCCTATCTCCCCTCAACAAAAGAATAAAGTGTACTAAACAGAATGGGTCCTCTATCTTTATTTAAACTATTTCCGGATTTAATGATTTCCATACTTTCATATGCATTCACAAGTCTTTTGTTTGGTACACTTTTTAGAAGTTTTAGGTTATCTAATGTGAATCTATGATTGTTTTCAAAAGCATGATCGGCCACACTTGACTTTTCTGTTCTTCCGTATTTTAAGTGTGCTAAGTGTTCTTTGAATCGTGTTTGAATAGAGCGTCTCGTTTGCCCAACATATTTTTTGTCACAATCCATGCAACTAATTTCGTAAATTCCACTTTTTTCTAGAACTGTAGTTTTATCCTTGGGATTTCCTTCTTCTTGTGTTTCCGGATTGATATACTAATTTAAGGCCGGTGTTATTAAATACTTTTTGTAATCCTTTCGAATAATTAGGGTTATAAGGAATTGATACAAATTTTGAGTTGTGGAATTCCGAAAGGTCTTTTGAAAAGACTGTCTATTTATCAGCTTATTTATTAAGCCTTCGTCGTAATCGTTTTCGCTAGCTATATTCCTAATCCTATTCTTTTCTGCTTCAAATCTTTCTTTGTTTAAGGGGATATTTACTAATCTACATGTTAAAAAGTGCAAACTTGCAAGCTTATGTTGTAAGCAATGAAAAGAGTCATTTGGAATATACCTATTGGTGGCCGTTCCTTTTCTGTATAGGTCGAATTCTTCCATAAAATTTTTAAACACTAGTTACTTTAGTGTTGAATACTGCAAACACATCGTCTACGTACCTGAACCATACTCTGGGGAAATACTCAAACTCTTTACTTATATCTGATTCAAATTTGCTCATAAAGAGGTTTGCGATAAAAGGTGATAAACTATTAGCCATTGTGGTTCCTTCTAATTGTTGATAGTAGTTATTTTTATACTGAAAGTAATTTTGATACATGCAGAGTTTTCTTAAAGATAGGTATTCTAACTTATGATGTTTTATCTGTGGTTTGCTATGATCTTTTATGAGGTTTTTTTGGCAGGGTTGCAACGGCGTGTATATTAAGTTTTTAAGTATGGTTCACCCAATCACTAGCCGGGAATCAAACACATTTCGTCAGCGTGAAAGCCGATATATCAACCACTACAAGTCCAACTTACAGAAGTTAAGGTTAGATTTTGTTTAAAACCTTATAGTCCTCTGAATAAGCCGATTATTCCAGACATTTGGAACACAATGTATAATGAGTTGGCAACGTTTCCTTAACATGCTTATCGTTTGAGCACCAGGATGCAACTCATGACATTCAATTTAATGCCGCGCAAACTGCTAATGTCCCAACACATAAACACGATTTGAATAAACATGGTTTGAATTCGTCCAAAATGCAGGGTGTATAATTCAATATAAACTTTACTAAACTTTGCATCAAATCTAAATATTTAGAGGACGACATCAGGAAATACTAGGGCGATTTTGGTGCCTTTTTGGCAAGGAAAATAGAACATATAGGGAATGGATATCCCAACCGACCAATCTAAAAAATTAGGGGTAACGATGCGATTGACGATTGACGATTCATAGCTAAAAAGGCATAACGGTTGGGGAAAAGTCACTTTTTCTATTCTTTGATACAAGGGGTTGACAACGTGTGAAAGGTCGAAAATGTCGTTAAAAAAAACAAACACTTAAAACAGAATTTTTCTTAAAATCCGAAAGTTATAAACAAATTTAAAAATTATTTTGTTTCCATAACTGGCAAAATATTTTCTTTCCACAAAAGTGATTATAAATTAATATTTTAAATGTTTTATTTTATATTTTTTGAAAAATATTTTCTTTTTAGCAGCCAACCTATATCTTGAACGTACATTTGATTTTAAAAAAACTCATACACTTCCGGCCACATAAAATGCGTACGCCGATTTTATATAGAGTACACGGATGTAGAAACCTTGGATTGCTAATATCTATGGGAAATTTTCATGAAAATCACTGTCGCGTGTCTTCCGTCATTTTCGGCGCCATGTTGTGGAGATTTGGGTTGGCGACATTGGTTTCCTTAATTTTAAAAAGTAGTGTGGGAACACTGACTGTCAACAGTGTCAAAATATGATTGAATTTAACATTTTTTTGAAAGGTTATTTTTGTTGTTGTTTTTTAATACAAAAACAAAAAAGTAAAGAAACAAGTCATAAACAACTGCTCCAAGCCATTATCTCTCTCATTTGGTCTGGAGTATGTTCCGGTTTCAAACAAATAAATCACAATATGGAAACATTGGCCCCCAATTTATAAACTCAAAGGGTACTGTTAAGCCGCACGTTATAAATTGTAATAAACGCTCGGTTCAACCATTGCTGCTGGTGCTCCCGCTGAAGATACACCTTGATTACGTTGATCTGAATCAGCACAGGGATTAAAACAGCTAAGAGCAGATGCAACAACGTAATACAGTAATAAAAAATAAATTAATAGAGGGAGATACTGACTTTGATAATAGCATATATGGCTCAGCTGAAAGCCAGAGCCATGGCAAGTCAAGCAACATTTAGTGATCACAAAAAAAGTACATCTTTGGCACATGAAGTCGAGCATGGAGTTTTACAATATTTGAAGACCTTGGTGGAAAAACCTATTAACTAACAACTATGTCGACCATACCTTCCCTAAGTTAACAAGTTATTACTAAGATATCCTTGAGTTTTGTTAAGTTTTCAGCATTCAACATTTTTTTGTAGCTCTATCTTTTATAAAGAATGTAAGATTTTGCTCAAAACTGCATATGTTGTAGGTTTCATTGTCCTGATAAAAATCTATCATTGCTTCACAGTGATCTGGTATGTGGTTTTTGAGATACTGCATTCAAAGTTAAACATTTTGGTATTCTGGCTTTTCCCTAAAATCAGTTATATTATATTTATGAACCAAATTGTAGTCTGAGAATATAGGTTGCGTCGCACTGGCATCACAAACATAAAATTATTAAATTCGTATGACCAAGAAATGACTTTTTTAACAAAAGGCAAATTTCAATTGTTATGATGCCACTTAGTATTTAACAAACATGCTTCAAAACAAAAACTTTTGTAACATTTTTAGCCATTTTTGTTATTTGTTGCTATGGGGCAATGATGGATTTTTATCAAGATAAGCAAAATCACACAGAAAGCCAGTTTTCATAAGGAAAGTGCATCATCCTTAAAAAACGAAAAAAAAAATGTCAAATGCTGAAAACTTACCAAAACTTAAGGATATCTTAGTAATAACTTTTTCTGCTGAGTTCTTCAGAATCAGAAATCTTTTATTAGAAAAATTGTTAACAAAAAACATTGTCACAATTGAATAAATAAGCGTCAAAATTTAGTGTTAAAAATTAACAGGTAAATTTAACCTAAGAATGGCTCTAAAATGTCATTTAGATATTATACAATGTTAACATTCATGTTTTGTTAATAAAGATTAAAAAATAAATATTGATTTTTCTTTATTTTTAGTAAATTGGTAAAGCATCTTATAATTACTGGTCTTAAAATCTCAAAAAAATACTGGCTACAATATTACAAAAATTGACAATGAAATCTTAAACTACTTACTTAAAATTACATATAGAAAGTTACAAACACATGGAAATGACAAAAAGAAAAAGAAAAAAAAGTATACTGATAAAATACATATTAAAATTATTTTTTTTAATGTTCTTTTTAAAACTCATGAAGTATTGTTCTATTTTTGTAAAAGTCAATATGCCAAAAATGTACTTTTTTGTGATCGCTTGCCATCGCTCTGGTTTTCAGCTGATCCATATATGCTATTATCAAACTCCGTATCTCCCTGTATTAATTTATTTTTCTTGTCTTCTAGGCCTATAACAACCTCAGATTTATAAACTGTTGGCGCATATCTGTCCCTAGACGTTTTAGTTTCTGTTTCAGATTCAGAGATCAACTTAATGAAGGTTTATCTTGAGCGGGATCGACAGCAGCAATGGCTGAGAGTACCCTTTGAGTTTATAAATTGGGGGTAATGTTTCCATGTTGTAATTTATTTGTTCAAAACTTGCACATTCTCCAGACCAAATGAGAGAGATTATCATGGCGTGGCCGTTGAAGCATTTGTCTGTCTTTTAAATGGTTTTTATTGCTTTGTTCTTCACTTTTTTGTTTACCTTTCTAGAAACATCATTTTTTGACACTGTTGATAGTCAGTATTCCCACACTACTATTTAAACTTAAGGAACCAATGTCGCCAACCTAAATCTCCACAACATGGCGGCGAAAATGGCGAAACACACACGGCAGTGATTTTCCCACAAGGATATTATCAATCCCTTTCTTTTTTACATCCGTGATAGAGTATTATGGGCCTCGGAACTCAGTAACCTTTTAGGTATTTCAAATTGACAAAAAATGTTACTGTCAGATTTTGTTGTTGTCATACGCTTATATTTAAAAATGCTCCAACTAAACGAATTTGAAAAAGCCCAAATTTTGTCAAAATTAGACGGTGGTTGGTCGGTTCGAAGAGTAGCGGCCCATTATGGAAGAAACAAGGCTACAATTGTAAGAATAAGAAGAAAGTATCAAGAAGAAGGAACTGTTCGACGACGGCGAGGCACTGGCTTGACCCAAGTTAGTACGCCTCAGCAGGATCAGCAACTGATCGACTTTCTTGAAGACCACCCATTTGCGATGACTCCAGAGGCGAAAATTGAGGCACATTTTTCTGGATGTCGCGTTCCTGCCAAGAAAATCTTACTTATTGAGGAAAAGAAGCAAGCCAGGTTCATATTTGCACTAAACTATTCACTACAAGAAGAATAATTTTGGCAACAAGTGGTCTTCATGGATGAAAAAATCTTTTAGTCCCACAATGAAAGTAAACAAATTTTGGTATATCGCCCGCCACGAACACGCTATCCCGTAAAATATATTGCTGGGAACGATGACCGGGCTGGTAGATTTTCCGTGAATGCGTGGAGTTGGATATCGGCGAGAGGACATGGGGCTTTTTTAAAATCCATGGAAGATTTACGGCTGAGGTTAATGTTGATGTGATGAGAAATATTAGGCTTCCAGAAGCAACTATTCTTCATCCAAAAGGTTTTGTGTATCAACAGGATGACTGCCCTATCCATATCGCACGCATTTCTAAACAGTCGTTTCAGCAAAACAACATCGAGGTTTTGCTATGGCCGGCAGAAACTCCTGACGCCAATCCTATGGAAAACGTGTGTGGCGTTATAGCAAAAAAGTTAATACGAATGAATATTGTTTGCAGAAATTCCAACCACTTAATGGAGTTCAAGACTGGCAAACATTATCGAGGCTGACGGGGCAATGACACGCTACTGAAGAAACGTTTTCTTGTTTTTTTTTTTAATTTACGTAGTGTTTTAATAATTTCTTTTTGATTTTGAACATTTTTGGTTGTCTGAAAAGACTTAGATTACTCAAATTAATTGATCCTGCAGAGGTGCGCTGACTATGATTAAGTTCTTGCTTTCCTTTCGCCAAACTACAGATCCTTCTTCTCGATACTTTTTTCTTATTCGCACAATTGTGGCCTTCTTTTGTCTATAATGAGCTTTAAGAATAGTTTTTTTTATAATAAAATGTTGAATAATTTAAAAAAAAGTGTTATTCATTAATATATTAGTTTTTTAGTAAAGTGAGGTCAGTCTCCTTATGTTTGTGTTTAAATGACAATAGATCTAACCTGTTCTTCGAAAACGTCAACGTCAGTTACAATAAGCAACGCAATTAGCAAAACTTAAATTGAACGGAACTGCAGCTAACTTCTGCTGTACGCATTTTATGTGGCCGGAAATATACATGCATTTTTTCCACAAAATTTAGCTTTCCATTAGTGTATACTATTATAAGGCACCACCAGCTTAGTATGCCTGATAGCTTAAAACTCGGTGTAACATCTTTAAAAATGCCAGAGATATCAACATTTATAAAAGTTCAAATTATCACTCGAGAAGACGGCTGGTCTATAAGAAAATAAGAAGAGCGGCCACCCATTTTGGAGTTGATAAAATGAAGATAGTGCGATGGAAAAAGCGCTGGATTGAAAATAATTCTACGGATAGGAAAGATGGATCAGAACGACCAAAAGTAAGTTCTGAAGTGCAAGATGAGAGACTTATTGACCATTTCAGAAAAAATCCTTTTTCAACGTCGGCTGAAGCAGCTAATGTAACATTGTTTCCGGGTTCTTTAGCAACAGTAAATAGAAGAGTAACGAAATCAGAAGTATCTTGTCGAGTTGCTGCAGAGAAGCCTTTTCTAACAGAAGAACAAAAACAGGCCAGAGTGCTTTTTGCACTGAACAATATTCTTCGTGATAATGACTTCTGGCAGAGGGTGGTTTTCACTGACGAAAAAAAATTTCAATCATCTTCAAGCAGCAGGAGAATTTTAGTTTATCGTCCACCAAATTCTAGATTTGAACCCGAATATACAAACCAAATTAAAAAAGCTGGATATTTTTCTGTAAACATGTAAGGCTGGTTTAGTGCTAGAGGTTTGGGTTTTTTCTGGATAACCGAAGGAAAATTTAATAGTGAACGATATATTGAAATCCTTGAAAACGGTATGCTGCCACCTGTATAGGCTTTACATGAAAATAATGACTTCGTTTATCAGCAGGACAACTGCCAAGTACACACGCCTAATGTTGTTCGCCAATGGTTTTAGAATAATAATAAAGAAACACTTCCTTGGCTAGCCAACAGCCCTGACCTTAACCCAATGGAAAATATATGGGGTCGAATCGTTAAAATAATATGCCAAAGGAATTGGAGACCACGAAATGCTGAAGAGTTAAGCGATGCTATTTATCGCGCATTGGATCAGCTCTCAGAAGACCATCAGTATTTTCAAAATTTAACCTTTATAATGCCCAGACATTTGCAGCTTGTAATAGAGGAAAATGGTGATCCTATTAAATACTAAATTATTTATTTTAGTCCTTTTTTAAGTTAAAATAATTAGTATTAAGTTTACCATCGTTTTTGTCCTAATCCAAGTTTCCTATTCATCGAATTGTTTTCAATCCAGCGCTGTTTCCATCGTATTATTGTTATTTTATCAACTCAAAAATGGGTTACCGCCCTCTTTATAGAACAGCCTTCGTCCATGACTCGAGTAATAATTTGATATTGTTCAATAAAGACTTTACTAAAACATTATTTTTGCTGATTTTTTAGCATTATGCAACATTTAATATAAAAATAAGGTTGCCTTTAATTTAAGTAAAAAAATATTTTCAGTTTTAGAGACCTTTCTTAAACAATATGACAAATTACCGTACTTTTGAAGTTTTTAGGCATTTTAGCTGGTAGTCCGTATACAGACCGCTTCAAGCTACTGCGAACATAGGGCAAAAGAAGTCTAATTTGCCAGTGTACGTATATGCAGAGACACCGCACGCCTATCAGTGAAGCAACCAACACTCAGGCTTCCGATCGCCATTCGCTGCCGTTCGCCGCCTTTCGCTTTGTATTTAGTACGCCTTTAACCACGGTGCTGTGTGGAGCGTAGTCAATGAAACCGGAATTTGGTCAATAAATACGCAAATTTTTATAACGTAATTTTCTTATTTTTTGTCACTGATAAATAAGAGCGTTTTATTGTCAACTGCTCAGATTTATCAGTGACGACGTGTTACAATGAAGATAATAAGGAGAAACAAAATAAAAGCAAGTTCTCAAAATAAAATAATACATTCTAAAAACCAAAAAGATTCTCCCAGTCAAAAAAAAATTAAAGCAAATGTTCGAAAAGTGCTCCTTGCTCGGCTAGACAATATCCGAGCCTACTATAAAAACCCCTTCTAACGTTTCCAAGCATGTTAGGGGTGATAATTTGAAAAGCTTCTTCAAAAACAGATAGAAGTCATTAGGAGCAAGATCGGGAGATCGAGCTGGCCATAAAATAGTTCCCCGTATACTTATAACCCGATTAGGAAATACATTATCAAGATATTCCCTAACAAGGCCAACATTGTGAGCGGAACAACCATCTTGTTGAAACCATGTTTCACCAAATCTTACACCTAACAACTGCCTAGCAGTTGGAATAATGTGCTGCTGCAGTAGATCCAAGTATCTAGGACCATTCAAATTGCAATTGCCGTTAATAAAAAATGGCCCAATTACGTGTTCCCCTACAATACCCCCCCCCCAAACATTTAGTTTTTGGGGATACTGTATTCTTACGTCAAAATGCAAATTTTCCCTCGACCAATATCGAACGTGTGTTGGGTTATGACGATTTGACCATTTGACCATCTGCACTTTTTCAGCAACTTCGTAGACATCCATTTTTAGTTTTAAAAATGTATTATTTCAATTAAGAACCTACCCATCTGTTTCTCGAGCAAGGCAGAAATAAAACAAAATAATAAAAACAAAATGAATTTCCAAAAGATAACACTGCAGCGTGCTTCGAATCCACCTCGGTCGTACCGCACGGATAGTAAATTGGACTTGATTCCCCCTATGTTCGCAGTAGCTTGAAGCGGTCTGTATATTATACACTTTGAGAAAGTGTGTGAAAAATTTTGTGACTGAATGTATGCGTTTTTTTAAATCAATGGGGATGCTCTGCTTATAAATAAAGATCTTGAAGTTCTATTTACCATCAAAAAACGAAAACTTGAATATTTTTGCCATATTTTGTGAAACGACAAATATAAACTTTTAAAATTGATAATAGAAGGCAAAATTGAAGACAGAATAGGTCCGTATATCATGGCTTAAAAATCTTAGACAATGGTATGGTATTAGTACTACGACACTTTTCCGAAATGCAGTGGACAGGGGTCGTATTTTCGAAACCATACGAAATTATTCGCATGCGACTACTTCCGTCTCTTCCTATACCGTATAGAAAAGGAGGCAAAAGACATGCCGATATGCTGATTCATGGGTAGTATGTGAAAGAATAACCGGTTTTTCATGCGAAACAACACGAATGCCCTCCACCCACTCGTGCAATATTGCGCTAAACCAGTCGAATTCGAACGCGGTCCACACATACCGGCTTATCTTTCGTCTCTCATTTCACACGGTATAGAAAGAGACTGACATAAAAATTGTTGATTATTCAGTACATGTATGCGGATATTTTCGTATGGATTCGAAAATCAGACCCCAGGGTACAGATAGCCAACGTTCGAGGAGAGCATGGCACTTGAAGAAGAAGAAGAAATCGCGTTCGATTTACGATCGCAAGCCGAGTGCTCGTATTCGGACTCGCAATCGTTCTCAGATTACTCTCGGACAAATTTGTGACGTCACTGCTCTGGCTGGACGTGATCTGAGCGCACAGTAGATCGAAAACGCTGGAAGAAAGCCACAACTATCGATCCTTGATTTTCTGTGCCTAGCTACCCAGGTTTTTAGAAGAAAGACAAGTTTTCGATAAAGTAAGGGAAATATGAATAATAGACAATTAAAGTTGCACAAATAGAGAGTGCTTAATCGCAATCGTATCTCAGTGCGCATGCTCAGAACTGATACGTCGTACAACGACTACCCTTGCAGTATTCGTACGCAGCTAGCGCATCCCAATCATTTTTTTATCTGTGGGTTTTCATAAATGCCTGATCCGCAGTTTCACTCCTTCTATTGCCCTCTAACTTTTTTCAACAAGGAAGAAAATAGAAGTGAGCGACATTAAGTAAAACTGTGCATCAAGCACAGAACAAGAATTGGTTTGGTTAGCTCGTAATTTGTAAGCACATCTTTAACTCTGTTTTTTAAGGTTGCTTTTACAAACGCATCGAATATAATCTCAAGAAAGTTGCAATTTTTTAAAACCTTCAAGAGAAATTACATCACCGAAGCTTTTTTTTATCTAAAAAAATTAAAATAAAATTACTTTCGATATTTTTGTTAACAACCGTGCAAAATTTTATAGGTTATTCCGATGTTTAATATTCCCTAGACATCCTTACAGTGGCGTAGTAAGAAAAATTTTCGGGGGGGATATATTTCCGAAAGTTGTTCGGACGTCATGGGCTTTTTTCAGAATAAATAATGTTTTTAAGATTGCTGAAAATTTAGGGGTGGGGTTTTTATAACTCCCCCCCTCCCCGTTACTACGCCACTGGCGAGTGATTTAAACCTTGACGCATTTCTTTTTCCTTTTTGATCCTTTGCTCTCCGATAAGGACCAAAGTCTAAAAAAGGCTAATGGAGGGGTTGCCAACATCAACGTTTATATTTTTTGGGTTTTTAAGCCATGACCCGCGTGAGCTTTGATGGGGTATTATTCTTGTTAAGCAGAAAAATACTTTTGGAGAAATGAGGAAATCCGATTACGGTCCGGTTTGGGTTTTTTTTGTTTATAGAACCAAGCCATTTAAAGGCGTTTGTGCTAGAGAAAACTACGTGACTCGATTTCGGTATTCGAAAGACTGCTACACCCCCACCCTTTCAACGAAACTTAATGTGGATATTGAAAATTATGTACTAGTTATGTTCTAATTTAGTCCCCTTTTAATTAATTTTGTACTTAATGAATAACGGAATTATTCGCACTTAAAAGGAGGGGGGGTGGCTTGGCGCTAAGCTGCATCCCCCATGCTTAGGAGATAGATGTTATAAAAGTTGATATAATTTTGTACTAATTATGTACTCTTAAAGAAAGGTACTTTTAGTTTACAAAAACCATCGGTTTCTAAGATTTTTGTTTGTTTGTTATGGGGTTTGTAGTTTGATATCAAGGTAAACCCCTCTCTGCTAAGAAAAGAGATTCGACGTAAAGTGTCTATGCCAGAATTTGGTATTAATTATGTATTTCGACCCATTTTAAAAAATTGCCTACTCTCAAGATAACTTGATAATTTTTATTTTGTGGGGTGTGTAGCTTAATATCAAGGTACACCCCCCCTCTGCTTAGGAAAGAGATTTGAAATAAAGTAATTATGCCATAATTTGCTACTAATTATTTACGTACTATTTTCGTCCCCTTCTAAAAAATTGCCTACTCTCAAGATAACTTGATTTTTTTTGATATCAAGCTACACACCCCATAAAAACAACCCATTTAAGTGCGAATAACTCCGTTAATCATTAAGTACAAAATTTTTTAAAAGGGGACTAAATTAGTACATAATAAGTACATAATTTTTAAAATATCCAAATTGAGTTTCGTTGAGGGGGGGGGGTGTATAGCATATAGTAGAGGATGTCTTTCGTTTCTACTAGGTACGTCTTGTTTTTGAGATTTCCACCGAAAACCATTTTTTAAGCAACCCTCATGTTGTCCATATTAGTAATCTAGCTAGAAGCCCGCGACTTTGCTAAAATTACATCTTTCCCCGTCCCCCTCCGCACTACGCCCCTTTTCCTTCACCTTCTGCACCTCAAACCCTTCGATCTAGTCGAATATCCGCTTTGCTCGCTGTTTTCCCGGTTCTGACTTTTGTGATAACTTTTTGTATCTGTAAACCGACTTTAATGAAATAAAGTTTATGTCCTGTTTAGACATCCAAAGAATCCAGCAGTAAAAATCCTATCAAAATCCTTCTTTCAGTAGTTTTTGCTTGATGCTGGAACAAACAAACAGACAAACAATGAGAGAGATAGAATATATACTGAAGAATAAAAAAATGCAGCACCAGAAAGGACAAATATTTTTATATTATTTAAGTAATTTATTTATATATATAAACACTCATCCAAATCCTCCTTACGGCATGCATCTAAGTTTCTTCCAGAGAGACATATATATATATACCATACGTGTTCGATAGGCAGGCGATCTTGCTGGCCATTTTGAAAGTCTCTATGCCAAGTTCATGTATATAAGTCCATTGTTTCACGAGCAATATGCGGCCTGGCATTATCTTGTTGAAAGATTGCATTTGGGATAGTTTGTATGTAGGGATGTAAAACTGGCTGCAGCACTTCATCGATATATCACCGAGCAGTCAGATTGCCGTTGATGAGGTCTAAAGGTGATCTGCTTTCTAAACATATAGCACCACATACCATAATACTTTGCTGTCTTGCTGTATCACGTTCAACAGTAAAGTCTACATTTCGTCTCTCACCTCGAAATCGCCTAACCCTCATGCGTCCATCATGGCCGCCTAAACAATACCTGGATTCGTCGCTAAAGCTTATGGTATTCCATTCGTCATTCCAGTTTTGCCGAGCCCTGCACCACTCCAAGCGGCGAGGTAGCACCAAAAGCGGACGGTAAGCTCTCAGCCCCATACCAAGAATCTTCGATTAACTGTTATCCTTGAAAACACTCCTCCTGTAGCTGCAACTAGAACATCTCTTACTTGGCGTGTACTCTCCCGTCGATTTCTGAGAGCAAGAAGTCTGAGATACCGTAAATCACGACCTTTTAATAATCTAGGGCGCCCAGAACCCACACGACGTCTATAAGTCTCATCATTGGACCACTTTCTCCAAACTCTTAACACTGGAATGTCATTAACCCTTCTTGCAATTTCCCGTAAACCAAAACCAGCCTCTTTCATGCCCACGATGCATCCTTTCGCGAAGTCGTTTAAATGATGAAGTTGTTGGCGATCGCGATCTCTTGTCATTTTTATTTTTTAAGTTAACTGTAAGCAATCTCAGAAGACCAAAAACTACGAGAAAAATGATTTAAAATGTTTAGAAAAGGTCTTTTTTCTATTTTTAGTGCAGAAAATTCGTTTTTCCGCACGGTGAGGAAAAATAATTTTAATCCCTGGGGGATTGAAAGTAAATTTTTCGAAATTACACACTAATTTTATTGAAATTTTATTTATTTGTTAAAATGTATGAACGAAAAAAATAATTAGCATATGCATTACTTAAATGTAGTTCTTGTTACGATATATATTTACATTTACATTTATTTGGGTGCAATTTGCAAGGCTTACGATGGGTGGACAGTTGGAGGCAAAATTTTTAGTTATAAACGTATTCTGCACATACGTAGCAGTCGCCGCTGACATTGTCGTCTTATTTTCTGAAATTGATCTTCCTATGGTTGATGCTGGTGCCCTATCGACATCGGAGGAGACATTGGTGAAAATTTGATCGGCAAAATTCTTCTTTTGATGCAATGAATTTTCAACATAACCTTCAGCAACCAAACTGCTTTTCCAGCCACCATGT
Source organism: Oxystoma pomonae (assembly GCA_963921995.1). Classification (NCBI taxonomy): domain Eukaryota; kingdom Metazoa; phylum Arthropoda; class Insecta; order Coleoptera; family Brentidae; genus Oxystoma; species Oxystoma pomonae. Next base: position 113,261,109 of record OY998166.1, on the reverse strand, counting down.
ATTTTTTCCTATGGACTGACTCATGCATTTTCCATTTTTTTAAGATACAAAAATCGTGTATGCTGTGTAGGTGCTCTTAGACCAATATATTTTCTCACCATTTCCACTACATTCGTAGAGTTTTTATCACAAACAAGCGATCCTTGCCTGATTTTGTGTCCCGTAGGTTTACCAGAATAAAGCATCGCTGCAGTCTATCTGGCAGAGCAGCGCCACGTGCAACAAAATTAGTCTTCTATTAGTAAAGTTTTGTAGACAATCAATGGTGTTATTTTTGGTAGTACTATCAGGAAAATACTCATAGTAAAGAAAAGAATCTTACCTTTTGGGCTAGATATTCTTCATCTGGAGCATTTTGAAGAAAATCTCTTATATTGTCGAAATCCAATGTCTTGGACATTTTCGGCTTATAATGGTCATTCTGCCTCTTTAGAAATGCCGTCAGCTTACTATATTTGCTGATGTCGACGTTTGCTTCAAATATTATCGTGGCTTTGATCATGAAATATTGGCTCCATACAGAAGATGCCTTGAGATTCTTAGACTTCTGTAGGAGGTATGCCAGGAGCACCTTTTCATCCGTAAAATTCTCTGCATGCTGTTCAGCGCACCATTTTCGGTAATCACGAAACTGTTTCTTGTAAACCTCGCGAGATTTTTGTGGAAGAAGGCTAGCGATGGTCTCTTCCGCGGCCTCTTCAATGTTCATTTTCAAAAAAAATGCTGTACGATTTTTCTGGACTCACCGTTTGGTGACGCCGTTTGATAATAACAACTGACTGACATTTGTTTTGTGCCATAGCAACACTTCCATGGCACAATAAATTTTGAGTGAATCCACCATGCCAACAACAATCAATGACAACTATCAGTAATACGAGCTGTCAATCTTGAAACTAGAGTACCGTTAAGTGGTCTACTGTTAGTTTTGTGATTTTTTGTTTTTAGTCTTTCGCATTCTAACGTGCATTAAATAGTATATAAACTTCGTGACTAAAGTGTATTTTAATTCTTTGGCGAATTGTAGCCCTCCTTACGGTCGGGCAAAGCTTTCGCCGCGGGATTAAAAGAAGCACTTTAGTCCCTAGGTTTATAGAGTACTATTCTGACACAAGGGAAAAAATTTAAATTTTTTATTTTTTTTTATACAATATAAATTTTTGACCATATCTTCTATATTGTGTTGTTTGCAAATACTTAAATAAGAGTTTAGATGACATTTTTATTTGAGTAACATTGATAATTATCAAAATGAATCTCGTCTCCGCAAATAAAAATGAAAGTTACAATCGTGGCATATCGGACAAAGCCTTTTTGTTTCTCACTTCATGACGAGCAGGCCTCCAATGTCTAATGGAGAATCCAGACACCTACAGACCTGTTTCATCCTTATTAGGAATCATCAGGGAGTCATAGGATTGTACCTGGCAGATGAAGCTACACAGTGACCATACACACCTCTCGAATTTAAAACAAAAAGTTTGTAATCCGAGAAACAAAAACGGTTTATTCGACAGGTGGCGCACACAGTTACTTTGTCCCCACGGATTACAAACTTTTTCTGTTAAAGTGAGAAACAAAAACGCTTTGTTCGATATGCCACGAGTGTTACTTTAATTTTTATTTGCGGACACGAGATTCATTTTGTTGTTTTTTAAATATTTTGGCTTTTTAGTTCTGCGCAACAAGCCTCCTCCAGAGCGATTGCTTGCTGATGCCTTAAAATTAGGGCCACGTAGTTTGAAGCTCCAATTGGGGGCGGTGCGGCTGCGAACGTTATTTCTTTTTAAGAGTCATGTTACAGTGACCTTATACTTTTACAGGTTTCTACTTTATAACCTGCTGAAAGGTACAGGATTCTGTATTTACGGTGTTCTGCACTTTTCAATTTTGATGTTTTTGTTTCTCGGTTTATTCGACAGGTGGTGCACACAGTTACTTTGTCCCCACGGATTACAAACTTTTTGTTTTAAATTCGAGAGGTGTGCATGGTCACTGTGTAGCTTCAACTGCCAGGTACAATCCTATGACTCCCAGAAGATTCCTAATAACGATGAAACAGGTCTCTAGGTGTCTGGATTCTCCATTAGACATTGGAGGCCTGGTCGTAATGAAGTGAGGAACAAAAACGCTTTGTCCGATATGCCACGAGTGTTACTTTAATTGATAATTATGTATGCTGAACGTACCTAAAAAACAGTACGTGATGAAAATGAAGTACATGTGTGAGAATAAATGAATAGGGAGAATTAAAGTGGGTACTTTATTTTTTTCTATTTGTAACGCTGTGAAATTGGATGAAAAATTTTGAGTCGCTTTCATGACAAATGCTGACTTACTACTAATAGAGCAAATTATATGCTCATTTTACTATAGCTTTACCTAGAGACTCAGTATGTACCGGTGCACACTGGTCCAGAACCAGATATTATCGTGCGGAAATTTAAAAAAAACAGAAAATTCATAAATGTTCTCTTGTGTCCAATGCAAGCTTATTTTATTTACTTTTTATTTTATGCATTAACTCATGGCTTCAGAAAAATATTGCTGTTTTTAGACTGTTTTAAGTGTGTGCAAAAAAAAATATTTTGCTATCCGTATGTTACATAATCTGAACATTTGAGTACGTATTCAAAGTACAGATGTTTTCTCTTAATTTGAAATAATTTTAGTCAACTTTGTGTTTTCAAGCCTCTGGGTACAGCCCTACAAAATCGACTAATTTGGTGAAAAATGCGCAATTTTTGTAAATAAAAAGTTTATTAAATTAAATATTAGCAATATTTAAACGCTTAACTGCTGTACGATCAAGTTTGAACCTTCTTCTAATCACCTAAGAAGCAATTGGGTGCTACAACCTGCGACCAAGAAAATATATTTTAAGCCAACAAATATTACAAAAAATGATATTGATAGCAGATTATTTTATTTCTGAAAGACAAAAATTATATCGAGAATGCCATGAATCAAAAAAACTGCGATAGTTGCACCAGAAAGTAGCAGTGAGGAGAAGGTTTAATTAATTTTTGGTTTAAATTTAAAATTTTATAAAAATATATATAATTAGAAATTATTAACTATAATAATATAATTCATAGTTTAAAGTTTATATACGGGACAAACCCACAATCGTCTGTAGTTGAACTTCCAATATTGTATAATTTTTTAAAACCTTTTATAAAATTTGAATAACCTCTGCTGGTCTCTAATTGTGATCACTAATATTTTGGTAACTTGTGACCTCTGCATAACTGAGAAATGGGAGAAAGTGGGGAGGGGGGTCATAATAATTTAAAAATATTTTGATAGCATATAAAATATTTTTCATTTGAAGTATTACAAATAATTGGACTGGACCAGGGTGCGTCGCAGCGTGAAGGGATTATCGCGTCTCTTTTCCTTTAATGCAACAGTGGCGTATGCAGAAATCGTTTCTGGGAGTGGGAGATCTTTAGTAACAGAATAGTGTCTTACCATTTAATTGCTAATTTTTGGAGATTTTCAGTGTTTTTTTTTTGAGGGAGGTTTTGAGAACCGGACCCGGCAAACAGTGTAGGGAAGAGCCTTTTCCACACGATGAAGCGATTGTAGAAAAAACACTTTTTGTCTTTTTTCAGGAACGGCTTTTGCTGTCGGTTCTTCCCGAGCACGTGGCAGTTCAAATGCGTCAAGACCTCGATCAAGCCGACATTAGCCAGTTCAAGAAAATTTATATGAGCAGACACGAAAACGTCAGGTAAGTAAGAGTGGATCCAAAATTCCAAAAGGAGAGAGAAAACCATATAACTAAGAGATACTGTAACTGCCGTGCCCTTGCATTTTCCGAAAAAAAGAGCCCTAGCAATAATCAAGTTGGCCTGCAAAAAATGCACAGCCAAAAACTCTTCTGGGCGCGAGCAGACTGCAGCATTTTGGTCTTGCCCAGGAACAACCCAGATTTTTTAATTATTTTCTTTAATTGGGCCGTTATATTATGTCATATTACATGGAGCAAACTAATCCCACACTGAGTATTTCTTTGTTACAAAAAAAAACTGGCTGAATTTCATCAATTTAGCACAAATTTTGATTTATTTATCAGTTTAATTGACTTACGATAATACTTTATTGCCAGTTAGATAAAGTTGACATAAAAAAATGTCTCGTTTTTAAGAACCCTTACTTCTTGGGTTGAGCAGAGTTGAGGTGGATAGTTTTAGGGGACTGTTGTCGAGAGCAGTGGCAAGGAAAAAATATCTGTGTAATTTTGTTCAATGCGTAAATAAAATTATGTACAAGTTTTACAGAATATTCACATCTCTGTATGAAGTTTTGTGTTCAAAAATTCCGATTCTTTCCGTGTGGTTTTTGTCAAAAATCCCCTTCTATACGTCCCTTCTATATTTTGATAATGGGGAGTAAAAGCCACGCCACTCTACTTGAACGTATCGTACGCCAATTTCCAGCAACCTGATTGGTCAGATCCGACAAAAGTTGTCAATCGCACGTCGAGCGAGACTGATTTACATAAGATACGGGCGATGGGTGGTGTATCGTTACGTCGCGTCGACTGACCCGGTAGCTGAAATCGCATTAGTCGCGGTGGAAATGCCCACCTCTGCCGTTTTCACCAAGATTAGATTAGACTGGGGTGCTGTAGACACCTGGCCACCTCGATCTTTTCAGATCTATTGTGGTTCCTCTTTCTCCTTCTCTGTTTGCTTGAACTACAAAACAAGTTGCAGCCCCGTCCTTGTCATGAAACCCACATTGGTAAAGCTTCTGCCAGTGTGCCCTGTATATAACTTTCTGGCCGCGGACATTCTAGGTCCCCCAGTAAGGCCCTGGCTCTACCTAGGCCTTCACATTGATATAGGACATGTACTGAGGTTTCTTCCTCTTTCTTGCAGAAGCAGCATGTAGCATCTTCTACCAATCCCATTGCATACAAGTGCTTATGGAGTTTTCAGTGACCTGTTAGAAGCCCCACTATTTGTCTCACAAGCTTCCTTTCCTTACTAAGAAGTCAGCTTTGGTGGACGTTCTTTAATGCACTATTTGGTCTGTCTTTGTCCAGGCGTTTGCTCTCACAGACCGTTCGTCTCGTTGGTGAGCCATTGTTTAATAGATTGCTTGGATCTGGCCTTAGCGATCCCACAAAATTGCTCAGGCCCTGTGAACTTTATTGCCGAGCATTTTTTGGCCATTTCAAACGACTTTTTCGTTTTCAGAGTGTCCCCGATGGCCTAGAACCCAGGCTACTCTTTTGGTGCTTACTAGCCTATTTAGAGCTGTTCCGCAGTCCCCAACCAGTTTGGACGTCACTTGCACTGCTTCTATAGCTTTAAGTGCAGTTTGGCTCTCTGAATGTATAACTACCGAATGAGAGTTTTCCTCTACTCTTTCTATTTCTTTGGAACAGTGATGTATTGCCGCTACTTCAGCTTGGAGAGAATTATAGAGACTAAAGTCTCGTGTTTTTGCCCGTATATGTCAGCTCCTATACCCTCATCAATGGATTGCACTCCGAAGGGAGGACCTTCCTCTCCGTCGGCTCTATCTGGCATTTAGACTTTCGAAACTGTAATTGCAGTCTATTACGTCACTCGGCAATTCCAGTATAGGCTCTTTTTTGAGCTCGTTTTCAAGTCTTTCATGTTCATGCTCAGTTTCTGGTTTGCACCAATGAGAGCTCTGGATTTGAGAGCTACGTTGCGTTTACGCGATGGTTTGACTTTTACTCTTTAATTAAAGGAGAAATATCATTTTTAACAACCCTAATTTTTTTATGTTTTAATTCTTCGTATAATTTTTAATTTCCTGCAATTATTCCTTTTCTTTTAGCATTCTGTACGCCGACATAGTCGGTTTTACGGCCATCTCGTCGACGTATTCTGCCCAGGAGCTCGTGAAAATGCTCAACGAATTATTCGCGCGGTTCGACAAATTGGCAGAGGTAGGTAATAAAGTAAGCTCACTAACTGAATTGAGATCTATTTAAAGTAATTCGAACTGTTGTTTGAATTATTCACCTGATGACCATTGCTGATACATAAAAATGCATGGAAGTTCGACACTCTAGTTTACTTTCAATTACTACGTTTATACGCACTTTAAAGCATTTTTATATAAGGACGTTTTTAAATAAAATCGCTTTCTCCGAGGGTTGATACGTCCTTTAATAAATGTCCTCAAAATATGTCAGTTTAAAGAAAAACCAAATCAAACAACTTAGTTGACAACAGATTTTTTGGAAAAACAAGCATTGAGTATTTCTTTAGGTTGAAAGAAATGCACTAAACTAAACCTTAAAATGGGTTTTCAAGCGATGTATTTCTTTCTTAAATCGCTTTAAAATAAAATCGATTTAGTGCTTAAATCGGTTTTAGTGGTGTTTATACAACAACATTTTTAAAGCGCGTTAAACCTCATTTCAAATTCTCCGGATCAATTTTAATATGGCGGCTGAAATTAAACAGAGAAGCTAAATTTAACTCATTGTCAGTGTCAAAAAACTTGTTTGCAGCAATTTGTAATGGAGTGTAAATCGACCCACATTTTTTTTTGTTCTCAGTTGTGATCTCAGGCTGTCACGATCAACCACAACATGAGATAGCAGGGCTGAGGACAGAATAAAATATAATTCGTTTATTAGCGTTAGGACGCCTACCTTAGCAGTTATCATAATTAATTTGTAGGTAAATCGGTCTGCTGTAGAACAGCGCCATGCGGTCCATCATACAGGCGAGGGAAGTGATTCCCATAGAAAAATGTCATCTCCTTAAATGTAATTTTTGAAATAAGAGACAATTATTTTAATTTGTATTAAAAATGCTAAAAATTATTTTAAATATCAAGCCTAAGAAGAGCAATCAGAATTTTGGCAGGGCTCTCTTATCGCTTAAAAATCACTTAAAATATTGACGCTGCCGTGCCAGTACATTTTAGTGTGCCTCTTATATATAAAAGAAAACATTTCAAAGTTTAAATTTCATAGTGACATCCGTGCTGTTAATAATACCCGAAGTAGAAATAACGTTGTGTTACCTTTGCAGCGTCTGACAAAGACTAGAAACGGCACTGACTACTATTGCATAAAGTTCTTTAATGCACTATCAGGCAGGATAAGAGTCTTAGAGTACAAACCATCCAAAAAAAGTAACAAAACAATTTTTAACACAAAAAGCCTATTATGATATGGAACAATTTTTGGGTTAGTTTGTTTGATTAACGTCTACGCTGAAATATGTACCTTTTTGAATAGCTTTTTTCACCTTTGTTTGTTATTTTTTCTTTTTGTTTTTATATTCATATTTTTAGTTTTTTTCTTTGTCTTGGTTTTTTAAAATTTATTAATGCCAATTATTTGACTTTTTCTTTTAAATTTGTTTGGTATATTTTATTGATTCAAAAGATAGGTGTTGAATTTAATTTAAAAAGGGATTTAGTGAGGGTGAATAAATGACAAAATCAATGAATAGCGAGCTTTCTCTCAAAAAAGGTAATGGTAACCGTAGATCCGGATTTCGCACTTATGGTGCTCATCAGTACGGTGCTAGGAATTAGGAGATGAAATGATGATGGAAAAATATGACAAAGGATTCATATAAAAGACAATTATCCGTCAAATTGCAGAATCGGCAGATGTACCTTCAATTTGAAGGAAAATTAAGCGTCTCTACGAAGACAGATATAATTATCTTTACAGATATTCTAACCTCTGGAGTTAATAAATTTAAAAAGGGATTTAGTGCGAAATCCGGATCTACGGTTACCATTACCTTTTTTGAGGGAAAGCTCGCTATTCATTGATTTTGTTGAATTTAATTTTTATACTTTTAGAGGTTCTAGTTTTAACAGTTTTTGATGAAGTTTTTAAATTTCTTCTGTTACTTTTATCTTTTATCATATTTATTATACTTATTGTCTTTTTTTTTCATTTTACGATTTTTAAAATTTGTTTTTAAATTTGTTAATGTTTTTTTTTTAAATGCTAAATATGGTTGTTTATTTTTGTAAAATTTTTGACTTGTGTAAGTGCGCAAGCATTATTAGCACCAATAAAGAATCTATCTATCTATCTATCTATAAAAAATGCGGCCTTCACTCAAACCGAGCCACAGCACAAAGTCTTCCCGCGTGTCGTGTACGCTCGGCTTTTTATTGCTCTAAAAAAACCTGCAGCTATAATACGCCGGCAGCAGCAGCATGCCTGATTTCGTGTACGTCAAGAGGTCATTGAACCAGCTGAATGCATCGAGTCGCGGTCGGGCATTTTAGGCGAGCGTGGAAGCTATAAAAAATATATATATCGCTTTTGTTCGTTGAAAATAAACTTCTTCAAAGCTTGTCAGAGAATCCGCGTTTTTATGATCACGTCATTGACGAATTTACAAAAAGTAATCGAATTGCATTACAAATAGGGTAAGTTTTTAAAAATTGCTGCCCCTACTTGCTGCACGCCGCTGGTAGGTACAGGTTTTGTGTTAACGTTGGCTAGACTGAAAAAAGTATCTCCCTCTGATCTTTGCAATTGGCTTGCGTATTCGAGGACGCCAAGGTGAACAATCAATTTAAAAAATGGTTCGGTCTAAGGTAAACACTGTGCGGCATGCGTTATTTTTAGCGAGGGGGGGATGGTTATTTTTAGTTTTTTGTGCGGTTTTGTTCTTAAAACCACGGACAGAAAATTTGGCTAAATTGTAGATCGAAACTTTGGTTAGGTAGAAATTTGATGTCCCCCAAAAACTTTTTATATCTCCATAATTTCTTGTGTTGACACTTCCGATACAGAGTAAGAATTTTAACTGTATTGAACGCAAATACACCGTGGTTACACTGAAAAAATTTTTGATCCGATATAAGGGTAATATTAGCTCTAGAAGCAGTGCAATTGATGCCCAAACTGATTTGGGACTGCAGAACAGCTCTAAATAGGCTGGCAAGCACCAAAAGGGTGACACTAGCCTGGGTTCCAGGACATCAGTGACACTCTGGAAACGAAAAAGCCGATGAATTGGCCAGACAAGGCTCGGCAATAAAGTTCATAGGGCCTGAACCATTTTGTGGGATCGCTAAAGCCATAGCGAAGCAATCTATTAAACAGTGGCTCACCAAAGACACGAATGGTCTGTGGGAGCAAACGCCTAGACAAAGGCAGGCCAAACAGTTCATTAGAGAACGTTCACCAAAGGTGACTGCAGAACTTCTTAGTAAGGAAAGGAAGATTGTCAGACAAATAGTGGGCCTCCTAACAGGTTACTGCAAACTCAATAAGCACTTGTATGCAATTGATAGAACATGCTATATGCCGCTTCTTCAAGAAAGAAGAAGAAACCTCATTACATGTCCTATGTCAATGTGAAGGCCTAGTTAGAACCAGAGACTTACTGGGGAACCTAGAATGTCCGCGTCCAGAAAGCTATACAATGAGCTTCAGGCTAATGCGAACATAGGGGGAATCAAGTCCAATTTACTCTCCGTGCCGTACGACCAATGTGGATTCGAAGCACGCTGCTGTGTTATCTTTTGGAAATTTATTTTGTTTTTATTATTTTGTTTTATTTCTGCCTTGCTCGAGAAACAGATTGGTAAGTTCTTAAGTGAAATAATACATTTTCACATTTTCACCCACGTTCGTAAGAACACAGTATCCCTAAAAACTAAACGTTTGGGGGGTAAATTGGTCCATTTTTTATTGACGGCAATTTGAATGGTCTTAGATACTTGGATCTACTGCAGCAGTTGTTAGGTGTGAGATTTGGTGAAACATGGTTTCAACAAGATGGTTGTTTCGCTCACAGTGTTGGCCTTGTTAGGGAATATTTTGATAATGTATTTCCTATTTATGGCCAGCTCGATCACCCGATCTTGCTCCTAATGACTTGGATCTGTGAAGTTATATCAAAAACAAAGTTTGCGGGCATGAAAGGGCTAATAATTTGGAAGAACTTCGGATTAAAATGGAAGAAGCTTTTCAAACTATCACCCCTAACATGCTTGGAAACGTTAGAAGGGGTTTTTTATAATAGGATCGGATATTGTCTAGCCGAGCAAGGAGGACTTTTCGAACATTTGCTATAATTTTTTTTTTTGACTGGGAAAATCTTTTTGGTTTTTAGAATGTATTATTTTATTTTGAGAAGTTTTATTTTGTTTTTCCTTATTATTTTCATTGTAACACGTTGTTAGTGATAAATATTAACAAAAAACAAGAAAATTACGTTATAGAAATTTGCGTATTTATTGACCAAATTCCGGTTTCACGCTCCACGCTCCACATGGCACCGTGGTTAGAGGCGTACTAAATGCAAGCCGCGAACGGTAATCGGAAGCCTGAGTGTTGGTTGCTCTACTGATAGGTGTGCGGTATCCCTGCATGTACGTACACTGGCAAATTGGACTTCCGGCCTATGTTCGCAGTAGCTTGAAGCGCTCTGTATATGTATAAGAAAGATCTGAGACAGGTGTCTACACCACCCCATTCTAATCTAATCCAACAGTAATATAAATTATATTGCTCAATTTCGTCGGTTTAATGTACTTTTTCGTTAGTATTGAACAATAAAAAAATATTCTGTCAGTGGTTAGTGACCTTATTAGATAGATAATAAAGCTGCACTAATTTCAAACAGAAATGCGAATGAAAAGAGGCAATAAAGGATAAAATACGAACGTGCAACATAATAAATGAGAATGTATAAGGATTAAGATCTTTTTAATAAAAAACATTAAAAAGAAGATAAAACACTCCATCAGAAATCCATCATTATATTTCCGTATTTATAGAAAAACGATTGTGGGCAGGTGAGAATTATAGGTTATAATTTAGAAAAAAAAAACCCGACCGCGGAAGTCTTTAGAATACTATGATCTAACAACAGAGTAATCGAGGCTTCGGGTTCTAACCGGATCCTTGAAAATCCTTTCCGCTAATTAATTTTTCAGTATAGTGAGGTTTAAAAACCTGAGGCATCTCCGAAAACCATAATTTCTTGGCTCTCCCAATCGCCATTTCTTTAGGTTACCTACAGCCATTTGCACCAACATACTTATTTAGGGGTCACCTAGAATAAGGTGGCCTAGATTAGAGAAGAGTTTCGTTTGTATTTAGAACTCCCCTAAACTACCTTAGGCGATCCCTAAATCTAGGGGCCCGTTTTTGATCCCCTAGCGCTCCCCTAACCTAAAAATAAACTAGATTTAGGTGCCACCTAATGCTAGGTGACCCCTAAATATGTTGGTGCAATTGACTGCTATTTATTTGGGATTTTTAAGCTTATCCAAGTCTCTTTGAGCAGTCAGTAGTATTACTTTAAACCTTAGTTGGAAAAATATCTATTTCTTTCGAAAGCTTCAAAAAGAGAAAGAGGGTTATAGAGATAAGGAGACATAGATTCACGATATATATAACATGTTTAGAAATGGCGTTTTATTAAGGATGTTAGGCGCTATTTTCTAATAAGTTCGCAAAGTGTCACTTTTTGCACTCAAAAGTAGTTGCAATATGAAAAATTTGAAAAGGATTAGTCAAGTAATCAGTATCGGTAAATAAAAAAACTTGAAAAATGTTGCATTTGCAAAGCAAAAAAAACAAAATATTTTCCGTTCGCAAAATTCAAATTTTCTAAAGCAAAAGAGTTCGTAAAGTACTCGTTACAAATCGTAATTTTGGTTACAAATATATTCTGATTTTTTTTAGAAATACCAACAGCTTCGAATAAAAATCCTCGGTGACTGCTATTACTGCATAAGTGGAGCGCCCGTAGAAAGACCCGACCACGCCGTGTTGTGCGTGCATATGGGACTTTCCATGGTAAAAGCGATCAAGTAAGCGTTTTTATTTAGATTTTTTTGTTAGTATCTATGTCGATTCTATCGTTAAAATCCGATAAAATTAAATCAAACAAAACATTTTTGTATAATATATTCGCCATATTTTGTTTTGAAATTAACCCAAAAAAGATTTTCGTGTTTCGAAGGCGATTCGCTGGTCATAAACCGGTGTTATAAAGCTCCAAAAATTAGGTAGGGGTAGTTGTGGAGAACAAGGGTAAGTAACACTGTGGTTCATGATTTTACGCACGTAATCCAATAATGGTCACAGACGGACATCTACTGCATATCTTAGATATACGACGTTAAATATGGCTTTTTTTTTTAAATTTTAAATTAAAGAGCAATAGCGGAAAATAGTAATATTGAATCTAATTATTTTTGCCTAAAAATTAAGTCATTTTCGCCAGTTATCACCAAGTATTTACGAAAAAAAAATATTTAAAAATATCGTCAAAATATCAAACTGTCAAAAATTAAGGCATATCGCTATAGAAACCACTGTTATTTCTTTTACCAGCCACCTTGATTTATAGTATAAAGATGGTGTGTTGCGAGAAGTGCTCTTCGTTCGAGATTTTTAAAAGTATTTTCGTGTTTTTCTTGGATTTTTTGATAAAGGTATTTAAAAAAATAAGTGGTAACAACTCGCTGCTAAACTGCGCTTTTTTTTACTCGAGTTTTTAAATACCTCACTGCGCTCGTTATTTAAATCAACGCTTGTAAAAAAAGCACTATTTTAGCCACTAGTTGTAAAAACTAATATTAAAAATCTCGAACGAAGAGCACTCGTTTCCATAGCGCTGTGCCAGCTATTTTATTCAGTGATGTTCATTGTTGTGACAGTTTCATATTTTGACGATGTCTGTCTGAACTGTCGGAAATGGCTTAATTTTTAGGAAAGAATAATTAGATTTATTCAATATTATTATTTTTCGCTATTCCACTTTAATTTTGGGTGAAAAACGAACAGAAATTTTTTCTGCACCCGTAATCAAAAAAAAAAAAAATTTTTTTGCATCGGTAACCAAAAAAGTCATGCTTTAGTTATCTGAAGACAGTTACTAAAATCATGTTTTTGATGAAGGTATAAAAAAAAATAATTATTGATGCAATGCAAAGCGTGACCCTAGATGAAACGCGACTCAGTTCTCTGAGAGATAAGTCAAAATGGTATTATGAAGATTGGGAATTTTGGCATACAGCATTCTACTTATTTTCTTATATCTTTGCCTTAAAACCTTTGAAATGTTTCCATTAACGTACACAACATTTCCACGCTACGTTGCACAGCCTCTTCCACTTCCTATTGTGTAACTTTTAATTAGGTTAAAACACTCTATAAAGCCATTCCCAATTATATACTATCAGGGACCAACTCTCAACAGGTTTGTTATGTTTGAAATTGGTTTCTAATGGAAAGCCATACTCTGATGAGCTAATTTGTGCCACGAAAAGATACTTAATTGACAAGGTGAACAGTATATAAGATGGTATATAAGAAGACTAATGACAGTAGCGCACCCAGGATTTGACTTCGGAGGGGGGGGGGGGGTTAGGGATAAATAATAAAAAAAACTGAATTTGAATTAAAAATGTGACAATAACCTGCTTATCGGGGGGTCAGGGGTAACCCCAAAACATTATATGAAAAATATGTAGTAATACGGTAAATATTAATTTTGATTTCTTTGTCAATAAGGACATTTTAAGGTATATCTTGTTGACTTTTTTCCAGAAATGCTATCAGCTTGGAAAAATGAGTTTAAATTTTCTTGTTAAAGATTGGGAACTTGATTCATTCTATACAGACCGCTTCAAGCTACTACGAACATAGGGGGAATCAAGTCCAATTTACTCTCCGTGCCGTACGACCGAGGTGGATTCGAAGCACGCTGCAGTGTTATCTTTTGGAAATTCATTTTGTTTTTATTATTTTGTTTTATTTCTGCCTTGCTCGAGAAACAGATGGGTAAGTTCTTAATTGAAATAATACATTTTTAAAACTAAAATTGGATGTCTACGAAGTTGCCGAAAAAGTGCAGATGGTCAAATGGTCAAATCGTCATAACCCAACACACGTTCGATATTGGTCGAGGGAAAATTTGCATTTGTATTTTGACGTAAGAACACAGTATCCCCAAAAACTAAATGTTTGGGGGGGGGTATTGTATGGGAACACGTAATTGGGCCATTTTTTATTAACGGCAATTGCAATTTGAATGGTCATTCAATTTGCAATTGCAATTGTAAAAAATGGCCCAATTACGTGTTCTCCTACAATACCTCCCCCAAACATTATTCCAACTGCTAGGCAGTTGTTAGGTGTAAGATTTGTAAGTAAGTAAGTAAGTAATTTGTAAGTAAGTTGTTAGGTGTAAGATTTGGTGAAACATGGTTTCAACAAGATGGTTGTTCCGCTCACAATGTTGGCCTTGTTAGGGAATATCTTGATAATGTATTTCCTAATCGGGTTATAAGTACACGGGGAACTATTTTATGGCCAGCTCGATCTCCCGATCTTGCTCCTAATGACTTCTATCTGTTTTTGAAGAAGCTTTTGAAATTATCACCCCTAACATGCTTGGAAACGTTAGAAGGGGTTTTTATAGTAGGCTCGCATATTGTCTAGCCGAGCAAGGAGGACTTTTCGAACATTTGCTTTAATTTTTTTTTGACTGGGAGAATCTTTTTGGTTTTTAGAATGTATTATTTTATTTTGAGAACTTGCTTTTATTTTGTTTCTCCTTATTATTTTCATTGTAACACGTCGTCACTGATAAATCTGAGCAGTTGATAATAAAACGCTCTTATTTATCAGTGACAAAAAATAAGAAAATTACGTTATAAAAATTTGCGTATTTATTGACCAAATTCCGGTTTCATTGACTACGCTCCACACAGTACCGTGGTTAGAGGCGTACTAAATACAAGGCGAAAGGCGGCGAATGGCAGCGAATGGCGATCGGAAGCCTGAGTGTTGGTTGCTTCACTGATAGGCGTGCGGTGTCTCTGCATGTACGTACACTGGCAAATTAGACTTCTTCCGCCCTATGTTCGCAGTAGCTTGAAGCGGTCTGTATACAATAACTTATAAATGTGACTGCGATCGTTCATTTTAAAACCGAAGTCTTTTAATAACATAAAAATAAAAAACAAATTATATTTTTTTAAATAGATTAAATTATAAAATGTAAGTTTAAAAAAATAAATTTATTGCATCGAAATTTTGTCGGCAACTGAAACAACAAAATTTTCTCCACAAAAATTTGAATTGTTAAAATTAATTTTAGCAAATATACAATCGAAGAGAGCAGGGTATAAACTTTACCAGCTATAATTTTTTGTTAGCTATATTTGTCTATTAATTTTACAAATAATAAAATAAGGATGTCATATAAAATTGTCTCATCGTAAATTCAAAATTATCGAAGTACTTTACCAATATTATATAGACCACCCAACAGACTTTGTTGTTTTTTTTTATTTTTTTTTAAGTTTTTTTTTAATAATTTAAAAAATTAAAAATATATTTTGTCTTATTTCTAAAAACTATTTACCTTAAATTTTCCAAATCTTATGTTATTACAAGCTTTTATTTAACTTGCAATGTATCTAACTATCTACGTAACGAGATATGTTTGTTCGAGATATGTATTTTGTAACTTAATTTTGAACAACTCCCCGATATCCGATCGGCTTCAAATTTGGCATGCTTATATAGTTGCGGTGACAACAGGAGAATATAGTGTGACGAAATTGATAGCTTGCCCTTACTCGAAGAGGGTGGAGGGGGGTACAGTTGAAGTACGCCCGATTTTGTTGAAATTTTGAGTGTTGGGGTGGGGATGGAGATAACGAATTTATAATCAGATTTTTGGTTATCTTTTGTTAACCAATTTTAACTAAGTCATACACATTCGATTGTAATAATATGTCATTATTAGGACCCTACGAGGGGGAGTGGAGGGGGAAACACCTAAGTTTATTCGATTTAAACCAAAATTGGTATACGGGGGCTTTTGGAGATAAGGAACACGAATTTTTGATCAGATTTTGAAAATTCAATATAGCAGATTCAAGATGAACGATTCGGTCATGTTTTTCTAACCAATTTTAACTGACTCATCCACATCCGATTGTGTTCAAATTTGGTATGCGTTTATAGTTCCGGTAAAAATACAATAAATAATATGGTATTCTCAGGTACCCACCTCCCTCTAACGAGGGAAGTGGAGGGGGAAAGTTTTAGTTTGTCCGATTTCAATCAAAATTGACACACAGGGATTTTTAAGGAGGGTGATTATGAATTTTTGATCAGATTTGAAAATTTCAATATGGCGGATTCAAAATGGACGATTAAGGTTACAAATCTAAAAATTAAGAATGTGCGTTCAAATTTGGTATGCGTTTATAGTTTCGGCGACAATACACTAATACGGTATTATTAGGTACACATTTCCCTCCAACGAGGGAAGTGGAGGGGGAAAAGATTTAGTTTGTTCAATTTAAATCAAAATTGGCACAGGGGTTTGAAAATTTCGATATCGCGGATTCAAAATGGATGATTTCGGGTACAAATCTAAAAATTAAAAAATTAATTTATGTAAAAAAAAAACTTTTAAAGAACAAGCTTTTATTAAATGTTGTTAAAAGTAGATAATAATTTTTTTATCATTCTTATACCATAATAAACTTTATGGCGAGAAAGAGAGAACTACAAAAGAAAAATTACATTTTCCTTCTATTCGAATGATAAACATAATGCTTTCATCTAGAGAAGCTGAGAACGGGTGAGATTACCATGCTTGCCAAGCCTTTGAAAGGGTCCTTAGGTTATAGAGTAATACAACTGTTTCTTAGGTGAATCGTCGATGTGACCGATATACGATACCTAAAGTTAAAATTTTTAATTTGCGCCCATCGCTTTAATAAAATGATAAAATAGTAGTTTTAACAACTAGTGGCTAAAATAGTGCTTTTTTTACAAGCGTTGGTTTAAATAACGAGCGCAGCGAGGTATTTAAAAACGCGAGTAAAAAAGCACAGTTTTGCCGCGAGTTGTTAACACTATTTTTTTTAATACCTTTATCATAAAATCCAAGAAAAACAGGAAAATACTTTTAAAAATCTCGATCAAAGAGAACTTCTCGCAACACATCATCTTCACACTATAAATCAAGGCGGATTGTAAATGAATTCACAATCGTTTCCATAGCGATCTGTCTTTTTACTCGATGACGTTCATTGTTGCGACATTTTAGTCTTTGACAATTTGATATTTGTACGATATTTTTAAATGATTTTTTCGTAAATACTTGGTGAAATAAGCAAGAATAATTAGATTTTTTCAATATTACTATTTTTCGCTATTTCTCTTTAACTTTGGGTAAAAAAACGAACAGAAATCTTTTTTTGCACCCGTGATCAAGAAAAAATTTTTTGCATCGGTAAACAAAAAAGCCAAGCTTTAGTTATCTGCAGACAGTTACTAAAATCATGTTTTTGATGAAGGTATATTAAAAGCTTGTTCTTTAAAAGTATTTTTTAATAAAAAATTATTTTTGCTTTTAAAAGGTATGTTCAACAAACTACCAACAGTCCGGTAGACATGCGTGTTGGCATACATACTGGCGCAGTCCTGGCGGGAGTTTTGGGACAGAGACAGTGGCAGTTCGACGTCTATTCCAAAGATGTCGAGTTGGCAAACAAAATGGAGAGTAGTGGAATGGCTGGGTAAGTTTGCCATATTATGTACCTTCTTGGAACCCTCTACAATTCTAAAGGGTAAATATCTAAAAGTATCTTTAAATTTGATATAATATATATAAAATAATGCTTTTACTTGCAGTAGCATCAAAAACAACAAAAAGTTATGATTGATTTCCACAAACCAAAACTACACTTTTTTGCACTCGACGCGTGTTTCGCTAACAACGTTAGCATCATCAGAAGAAGATAAACAATAAACTAAATTAACCTACGCTCTATCTTATATACTATCTTTTAGTGGGCGGAGATAAGACTAATAATTTGTGATTGATCACGCTTTATAATCCTATGTCCCCTCAACTAAACAATAAAGTGTACTAAACGGGATGGGTCCTCTATCTTTATTTAAACTATTTCTGGATTTAATGATTTCCATACTTTCATATGCATTCAAAAGTCTTTTGTTTGGTACACTTTTTAGAAGTTTTAGGTTATCTAATGTGAATATATAATTTTTTTCAAAAGCATGCTCTTCCGTATTTTAAGTGTGCTAAGTGTTCTTTGAATCGTGTTTGAATAGAGCGTCTCGTTTGGCCAACATATTTTTAGAACTGTAGTTTTGTCCTTGGGATTTCCTAGTAAACTTATTATTGTGTTTTCGGATTGATATACTAATTTAATTAATAACACCGGTCTTAAATTAGTATATCAATCCGGAAACACAATAAGTTTACTAGGAAATCCCAAGGACAAAACTACAGTTCTAAAAAAAAGTGGAATTTACGAAATTAGTTGCATGGATTGCGACAAAAAATATGTTGGCCAAACGAGACGCTCTATTCAAACGCGATTCAAAGAACACTTAGCACACTTAAAATACGGAAGAACAGAAAAGTCAAGTGTGACCGAGCATGCTTTTGAAAACAATCTTAGATTCATATTAGATAACCTAAAACTTCTAAAAAGTGTACCAAACAAAAGACTTTTGTGCATGTGAAAGTATGGAAATCATTAAATCCAGAAATAGTTTAAATAAAGATGGAGGACCCATCCCGTTTAGTACACTTTATTCTTTAGTTGAGGGGAGATAGGATTATAAAGCGTGATTAATCACAAATTATTGGTCTTATCTCCGCCCACTAAAAGATAGTATATAAGATAGAGCGTAGGTTAATTTAATTTATTGTTTATCGTCTCCTGATGATGCTAACGTTGTTAGCGAAACGCGCGTCGAGTGCAAAAAAGTGTAGTTGGTTTGTGGAAAGCAATCACAAATTTGTTTTAGTGCAACCAAAGGTTCCAAATTCCCAACATAGTTGCAATAGCATGTTTGTATAATAAGTTTTATTAGCTATGATTTTAGCAAACGTGAATGAGGTATTTATTGGAAGGCGATAAAAAACATATAATAAAATTCTGCATGCATAATATATAATAATATTTTATGAACAACCGTGCATCAGCCTCCAAAATATGAAAAAATATTTAAATAAACTTAAAAACTAAATAAATCAATTAAAAAATAATATTAAAAAGTATAAAACAAAATAATTGTATGTTCGTCTGTTAAAACAGGGGCATCAAAAACGGACGGAATGGTTTAAGGTTAAAATTGTTAAATACTGTAATAATAAATTAATTATGTATAGTTGCAGGTTTAGTACATTCTTTTCTAATGAGACTTCTTCGTCAGAATTAACTAGTACAATTAAAACTCTAGATATATTGTAATAAAAACGTAAAATTAAAAAAAAAAAATTAAAGTTTAGGTTTGTGGAAGATTATATTTCCGCTGAAAGTTTTAAATTTTCCGTTTTAGGGAGGTCAAAATTTTTTAAAAAATTGCTGCTAGAAAGCACGGATAGTTCACCATACAATCAAATATTTTATGTCCAAAGGAAATAAAAATATTTTGAAACTGTAGCTCTGAACGATTTGAATCTTATAACAACATTTTTGGATAATATTTACTTCTAAAGTTATGATTTTTTTTTATATATTTTAACGTTTTTTCAAATAACTCCGAAATTAAAGTTCCCAAGAATTCGGATTTTATAACAAAATTTGTAGTCCATATTCTTGGAAACTTAAATCTGTAAACCGTATGTCGCTACTTGTTTTTGTTCAAAAGTTACATTTTTTTAAAATATTTTATCCACTTTTTTCCCCTTCAACCCCCCACCATCTTACTCAAAAGTTAATCAGTTCATGGTCAGCCGATAGAGGATTTTTGTAACAAATTTCGTTAAAATCGATTAAGTCGTTCCTTGAGTTATCGTGTATACAGACAGACAACAGACCTCATTTTTGATAAAATTAAGAAAAGTGAAAATTTCACGATTTTAATAGTCCTCCATACCATATTGGTATGGTGGACTAAAAATGTAGGTAGAGTCCGATTATTAAGTAAATGGGCCACGACAAGCACGGACGATACCCGATGTTCGCTTGTTGTCTCTGTTTGAGGCAGGGCTGAACACTGTGGCAGGGGCGTACGTATCGTCACTGCCATTTAAAATAAATTAATAAGAAGAATTATAAAATGATAAAAAAATATTATTTGCAAGCCGTTATTTTGAATTTATTTACATAGTATACATTTCAACACTGAATTGGGTTAGTTCATGTTTTATTAAGTTCTCAAATAAAATGATAATATTATGAATAATAACTTGTTTAATTTTTAACCTTTCCTCCTTTTTGCAGAAAAATAATTGTACTTATTTAAGAGGATTACAGGTGTAAAACGCGGAACAAAACTGAACCGTTCCTATCAACCTAATCAAAAAATGCTTCAAATAAAATTTATGGAAAATTACTTAACATTTATTGGAAAGTCATTAATACAAAAAAATAAGTTAAAATACCTTCAAATCAGTTACTTCAACCGAAAAGAAACTAAAAAACAAAAGATCAAGAGATCTTGGGTGGAAATAACGAAAATTCAAACTTGGATGAGCATCTCACAAGGAACACACAAAAGACCAAAGCGAAAAGAGAAATGATTAAACGATGTTTCGTCCTGGGTAATCAGCGTGGGCTCATCAGTGGTTTCACTGGTCACCCTCTATCATACATCATTAAACACCATCATATACTTTGATTTCCAACTTTGAATCACTCACAAATATATAGGCATCGTTCCGTACGAATACTCCAGTAGGATTATGTTCTTAAGGCAATTAAAACAAAAAAAGGTTAAAAAACCTCCAAATCAGTTACGTCAACCGAAAAGAAATTAAAAAACAAAAGATGGAAATAACGAAAATTCAAACTTGGATGAGCATCCCACAAGGAACACACAAAAGACCAAAGCGAAAAGAGAAATGATTAAACGATGTTTCGCCTTGGGTAATCAGCGTGGGCTCATCAGTGGTTTCACTGGTCACCCTCTACCTCTTAAATCATTAATTATTTGATATTTCAATTTTTACGAAAAAATTTCTCTATTTCATATTTTTTGTAAAAAATCAGGAACTTTCCAATTAATTTTAATGAATTTAAAAGGTATTCTACTCGATACTTTTTTTTTAAATGTATCATTTTTTCTTAAAATTGTTTCTAGTTTTCAGCTTTCTGTCTATCCTTTCCATGCATTTTCATGGAAACATAAATAAAATCAGATTAAACACAAAAAAAACTATTATACCTACTGCAATATAAATACTTTTTGAGTAGCAATAGATTGAAAGTTAAAAAACGCCATTTCTCAAATAAGTTGAAAATGAACATTCCCTCCTTTTCCCGTGTACCCTTCATGTATTAATATTTAAATTAACTTTTTTTTGAATGGATGTTAGACTAACTATATGCGCATGCGCATTATTTTTGTATATGTTACTGCTAAAAATAAAAATAACACTCACAAATTTTGTAAAAGACATATTTATTTATAAAATAGTAAAATCAATAATATGTTTTGGAATTAAGTGCAATAAACAGATTAAAGCGTTTACGCCTACGACTCCATATGTCAAACCAATCGCGAGCTAAGTGGGCGGGCTTCAGACGAAAATGGGTTTCTACGCACATTCCTTAGCTGGCCCATTTATTTCTTAACCGGACTTTACGTGCATGTCCGTTAAATATCGAGGGGTTTTCCCCCGTCGTCCCACTTCAGTGCGCCGCTGAAAAGACTAGATAGGGAGTAAAAATATAATATATACATATAGAATACACCTCTATTGAGTGCTGCTTGAGGGATAATATAAATGTTTTCTGTACAAATAGTCTGCTCCAATAAAAAATTGAATAATTAAAATGTTACAATATATACACAAATGGATTAGTATATAGACACGCGCTCAAAAGATAGAATAAACAGAGCGTGATTTAATATTAATATAACATACCTAAAATACAATATTAGGGAGTTATCGGATTAGTAACTGGCTCTAATAATAATCACACCTTCAAACAACACTAATAATTTTCGAATGGGTAGTGGTTGCGTGCACTTTAAATCTAACGAAAAAACAGGAGTTTTATTAGGGATATTTTGGAATTCTTATTTGACGTAGTGGTTGCGTTAATTACTGCGTCTTCGCAATAGCTAAACTTCATTCCGTAGTGGTAATTAACCACTACCACTGCCGTAAGCTACGAATCCATTTCGTTGTGGTTATTTTTCTGGTTAGTTTTAGAGAATTTTGGCGTAGTTAATTATAAAAATAATAAAATATCAGGTTCCCACATATAAAACACTTAATTTGTAAAACTAAGCCAAAGTTTTTATTTTTCCTCATCTCTAAATTTTTTTACAAAACTCTGGTAAAATCGATGAGTGGTAGTGGTTGTTAAACACAGCGGCTGTCAAAGATGTCAAAATTTTAAGCGTTCCAACATATCCCTATTTACTTAGTGCAAAATGAACATCCTGATCTTTGACTTTTTAGACAGAGAATGGAACCTAGAACGACGCCGTTTCGTACTTATTAGGGACTCATCAGCTAGGTATGCCACAACGACAGACTATTCGCTCGCGTTTTTGTGCCAAAAAAATCGGCAAAGCGAACAGAACTTCCGTCGAGTACCGACCATGGCGCCCTCTGTGTGAACTTCCGACAACCAAGAAGAGTACCCACTGCTTGATTGTCGGAGGTTCACACAGAGGGCGCCATGCTCGGTACTCGACGGAAATCCTTGAATAAAAAATGAATTAAAGCTAATTTTATTAATTTAATGGTGTGCGCGTTATTAATGTAAAGGGATTGGTTTTAAGACCATCCTACTTGTTATTCAGGAATATAAATGGAGATTGCCATTCATGCCAGAGAGAAAAAATGAAAATACTTAGGGTCGCGCGTTTGTTTTATCGAGAAAACGACTTTACAAAATTTCGAATTACGTATTTTAATAAATTCTCCGAAAAGGATCGGCAAACAACTGAAAACTAACTGTTTTTCACATTTTTCTGCATTAATGAGTTCTTAGGATCATGAATTTTTAAACCCACATCAGCTACGATTTTAATGAATGCATGTGTAGAAAGTGTACAAATTCAAAAAGTACAATTAGTTTTTGTTCCCAGTTTTATATGACCTGTACCTTGTACAGACAGACACACCGTGTTATACAAAGATAAGTGCTAGGTATAGTGACAACAAAATATGTTGTTACAATGTTACATCTAAATCCCTAGATATTACTTTATGTTTCGCTTATTGACTATCCCTTAGTAATTCATCAAATTAAAAATTAATAAAAGTTTATACTTACTTTTACATCAATTGTTTTTTATATCTACGAATGTCACTGTTATTTAGAAATATTATCATGAATCATATAGGACTTGTTTTGGGTAAAGCCGCATTTAATAACTATTTAAATAAAATTCAGGCGTTTTTGTTTCTTTTTTCAGTAAAGTTCACATATCAGCCACGACCCTCTCATTTCTGAACGGCGAGTTTGAAGTTGAACCTGCACTCGGTGAAAAAAGAGATGAAGCTTTGCGAATAGCCGGACTTAAAACATACTTTATTGGTAAAGTTATAAAACCGGTGAGTTCTGTATATTGTTGTGTTTGTTTAACGTATGCAAGGTTTGATGACAGTCCACTCGATCTAAAAGAAATAGCGTTTTGAATGGCAGACAAACGGAAAAGCACATTAGGCAGAAAAGGATGGGCATGGGGCGATATTGTCACTACATCTTACACGTAGTAAATCATTTTCATTTTCATACCTTTAGGACTGGAATAAAAATTGTATTTGCTCGACTTTAATACCAAACTGATGAAAGATATCGTAAAAGAAATATTTTTCGGCTTTTCATTTTGTAACCATTGTCCTTACGCACTGTTTACAGGCTGGTGACTGAGATACATGCAAATGCCTAACCTAAAGCGTTCATACACGGCCGGAGAAATCGACTGAGATATTTCCGTAGAAACTTCATCAAGCAAATAGGACGGGTTGATGAATTACGTAACGGTGATTTTACCAATTTTTGACCCCCTCCCTATGTAATGTTTTGTAACGGTTTGGTACGCCACTCCCCTAATATTACGTAACGATTTCAAGACCACTACCTCCCCAAAAAAAAAAATTTCACTTATTTTCATCCCAAATTTTCTTAGTTTCACACAAATGCAAACGCTGTCGAAAACCCCCTCCCCCTACGTAACGTTTTCTAACCCCCCTCCCCCCTATGACCATTACGTAATTTGTGCACGGCCCCTGTAGTCTCAGTGGAGGAGGGCGAGAAAATTGATATTTTTTTCTTAAAAATTATACTCTTTAGACCTATTTCTTTGCGTTCCCGAAATTACGTAATTTTTGAAAAAAAAATTGTAAGCGGCGCCATTTTTATTTCGTGCTTTGTTTTTCTAACATTTTTGCGTTCGGCTAATTTAATTGAAAAATTTTTGCCTGCGGCGCCCTTTATCTTCTCACTCGAAACCAAGATCCCCCGTTTTAGGGAAACTGATCCCGTCTCTGTTTCTAAATTTTTTCGAATAAAAGTAGAGTATGACCATGGGGGAAATAATTTTTTTCTACGGTATGACAAAAATTTCGAGAAAGTTGAAGAAAAAAATAAAAAAAGTGGTAGAGCTCAAGTTTTTCGTAAAAAAAAACGTTTTTTGTAAAGAAACAAAGCAAAATAAATCTTTTCACCTTTTTTGGGTGTTACAAATATTGGCAGCCCCTTATTTTTCGCTTTTACCCTCCCGCTAGTTTTGAAGAATTGGTTCGCTACATGTTTGGAGATCATGTCATAAAACACCTTGAAAATATCAAATGTAGTGTAGGGCCAGCTATATTTAAAATCAATAATATCGCAAGCAAAAAGAGCTGCAGGAAAAAAAGCGCCGTTTATTGATTTCTTTGGCCGCTAGTGCTAGCTGCATGGTTTGGCCGTTTCCGGATAAATGTCACTAGTAGAACAGAATGGAAAGAAATTTAATTAAAAGCGAAGATATTTCTTTCTAGTGTTAACAACCTCACGAGTTTATCGCTCAGTATCGTAAATAATGGACCCTGCCGCCTCCTTTAAGCAAGAAAAAGCTGTGGTTTGGACCTGAAAACATCTAATTTTTAATTAGATTAGATGTTCAAATCTGTCCGCTTCTTGAGCCTCACAATATCCCAATCTATTGTAAAACTCTTGGCGCGTAGAAGCCAACATTTCAGGGGTGATAGAGTTGCCCGCCTCAACTCCTGTATAGTCGTAGGCCGTAAGTGAGGGTGTTGGAAAATTTTGTCGTGCCAACAACCCCATAGGAAAAAGTCATTTGGCGCAAGATCTGGTGATCGAGGAGACCATCGGATACTTCCATACGTGGAAATAATTCTATCACCAAATAACTGACGAAGGTAATTTGTAGCCTGGCACCACAATTCGTCCAAATTTATGTTGAGTTTCCTCAACCGTAGTAAAACCTGGTGTTGGAGAAGATCAACATATTTTTGGCTATTCAAATTCCCTTCAATAAAAAAGGGTCCAATAATATGATCCCTGACAATACCGCTCCAGACTTCAAACATTTAATTTTTGAGGATGTTGCGTTCTAACACTTGCGTGCAGATATTTATTTTCGAGGGACCAATAGCGGCTATTTTGTGGATTGTGAGAGCTATGAAGTTCAAATGTCTTCTTGTCACTAAACAAAACTTTTGATAGGAAATTTTCGTTCCTGTCACATTTATCCCTCATAACATCACAATATTCTAACCGGCGAAAATAATCACCTGGTTGCAATTCCTGCGACTTCCCAATCTTAAACGACTTGTAGCCGTATTTTTTTAGGATCCATTCGTCTCGTTCCACCCTGTGTGGAAGAACGGGATGCTCTGGTATTTCGCCGTCGTGGCAACACTTTCTACAACCATTTATGCACCCGTACCTTTCAAAACGATGATAAATGTTGTAGACAGTTTGAGCCACAGGAACCGGTCGATCTGGAAACGCAAAAACAAAAAGCCCAATGACCTCGCCCGCACTGTCACTTTTTATGTAGTTTTTAATAATAAAAATCTTTTCGTCTCGAGTATACGACATTTTAAAAACACAAAATTTACGAAACTGAAGCGACTCGAAAGGAAATAAAAATGCAATGCCTGTGAATACCAGTTTTTCCTCGATCATCTCATGGTGTGGCCGCCATCTAGCGGAATTTGCAAACATCTTGTCAACGGTTATTATTGCAACTATGATTTATGCTCACAATGAAAGAGTGGCGACAATTTTTTCTCATGAAAGCAGTCCGGAGATAATAACAAACTGGCACCATTGCTCAATATACCTGTTTCTTTTGTGCGCGCAGAACTTTCTATGCCATTTCTGTTTGATTTATTGAAATCCTATCCCTAAGGAGAATCTTAGGAACCCTGTATATCCAGCTTTAAAAAGAAAATAATAGAAAATTAAAGTTGCGGAAAATACATAAACGTTAAATAAAGTATTTAGGGGAGAGTGGGAAAATAAGGAATTTATCAAATAAAGGTGATATGAGCTTTGCGAATAAAATATCTGGTATTAAAAAAAACTAAAATAAATTCGAAAACATACAGATGGCCGGTATTACCCTACAGCCACAAGTACATATTACTCCATATCGTTTATTTTGACATAAATCACACGTAAATTTTTTTTTTGCACTCTCCACTAGTGCAGTTTGGTGGACCCATCCAGCATATTACACATTCCAGAGCTCACGACTTTATCCAAATTTTTCACAAATAATACAAATACCTCTAGTTGACTTTCTGGATTGTATTTTTCGAGGTTTTATTTTTTTCTGTAATATAGATCTATTTTAAAACCATAATATAAAATAACTAATTATCACTTTAAAGTGCCATACATAAAGTTTAAGTAGAAAGAGACAAAATGTAAACCATTTATACACTCACTCGCTAATTTTACAATTTACCGTTGTTAAATTAATCAACTTGAACCAAGCAAATTCCCTCTATAAAATTTACAATCTCTCCGCTTTTTTTACATGAAACTGAGCGTTAGATCTGTTTTTTTGTTATATTTTTGTTTTATCGAAGCTTTGTCTGTCCTTGCTTAAAAAAACATGCCCTTGCATAGTGGTTTTTTTCTTTGGCAGAGTGCACACGTTTTTTAAAAAGCTGAACACTCTCTCGGGAAATGTGTTTGTAAGCACCTCTGGCAGTCATACTTTTTTCTTACCGCATTTACCTCCAATTCTTGTTCATTGTTTAATATTCGAACACATCTTTTACTTAACTCTATACTCTGGCAGTACTTCACAATATTATCTGTCGTCAAATCATATTTTCTTTGGGCATTGTGGAAACAAAAATTCCAACTCTTTTTGAAAGCGACAGGCAGAAATACTCAGTCAGAGGACATTAAAACAGCCATATTATAGACATCTCTTGGTGACCAAGCCATCGAAATTTATAACACTTTTGAAAACGATAAAGAAGGCACACTGGAAAAGTTTTAATGAACACTTTATTCCAAGGAAATTTATTCCTATGGAAACCTTTAAATTCAAGTCTGATGCAGAAGGAAGGACAAAAGATTCAACATATCTAAATGAATTAAAGAAACAAATAAAACAAGACCGACTTAAAAGCCGCCTCATAATTTTCACTAAGGCGCAAGATATTTGATGGCCGGTATTACCTCACTGGCCGGTAATCCTGCACTTTCCCCTAATTCTGCCAAAACATTTTGTCGGAAAACTTTAAACAAAATAGAGAAAAATATTGCCTACATTTTTGTTTGTATTTTAGTTACGCAGCCCTATTTTATTATTAATTAAATTTCTAAATTTTTGGGTTGCATGCACATTCCTTGAAAAGATTTCAACCTTCCTTCATTTAAAATACACAAGAAAATAAAAGCTTTTCCGTAAAATCCTGAAACCAACGTAAAATGAATGAAACTAAATTTAATTTGAGAACTGCGTGGGCTGGAGCTTTGTATGCAGCTACTGCAGAAAAAGCATGCAGAGAAAACTGAGTTTAAGCTTTTGTTTTGCAGCAGGAAGTGCGATTTTTTGTAGCAAAAATGGGGATTCTAAAGAAAAAAACGCACGTATTGTTTTAAAGAAAGACAAAGCAAATCTTTTTAAAATAATGCACGCAATATAATGACACAGTTTTAAACAAACTGAGACAAAGCAAAGCGAAGCTTCTTAGGGTCAAACGGGGTTATAAGACCACATCCATAACTTTAAAATGCTGCATTATTGCCGATCAATCCTAGTACTGCCCCCATTATAAGCAAGGTTAGGTGGAAGCTGTGCGCATGGGTAGGTAGAACTAGGTCAACTGGGGTAAGTCCATTTACAGGGTTCATATTTTCAGTGTCCCAACTAATAAATTCTTTTAATCTGTCCGCATTCAAAGGCATATCCCGGACAGCATCATTCGTCCCAGGGACATCATACATATGTTACGTCTTTACGTCCTAAGACCTACTAGGTACGTCGAAAAAAGTGGACGTAAAATATACGTACTTAGGCATAAAAAAATATTTTGTATTTTATGTATTTTCATCCTACGACCCCAGTACGTACACCGTACGTACATTTTACGTCTTATTCACCTCTTTTATTGGTACATCGCAAGACATTGAAAGTACGTACTTCGTACTTATTTTTCATAACCCAAAGACCTACCTAAGACATATATAGCGTTGGAAAGTGCACGTAATTTGTACGTCCCTGGTACGTACAATGGGGTTAGCGTACGTACTATGTACGTAACTTTTCTGTCTGAGATACGATGACCCACATAACAAAAATATTGGTATATTGCGTGAATATTCTTGGAACATTCGGAATGGTCCCAAATGTTCAATGATCGTCTTTTTTATTATTCACCGAAAAAAGTAATGTTTCGATTACATCCATTATGAATATTTAGTGAATAATAAAAAAGTGGACCGTTGGACATTCACAGGATGCATTTTGGACTGGAATGTGCCAAAAATATTCCCCCAATATACCAATATTCTTGCTATGTGGGGAGTATACAGGGTGAGATTCATGTATTTAGAGTTGGACACGTCGATTTTTTATTAAAGGAGGGCACATTTTGGCTTAAAATAACGTGTCACTTTGAAGGGGGTTCGTCTCGGGGTTCGAGTTTCGAAAACGTGTGTGTGTGAGTAATAAAATCGACATGTTCGAGGATTTCTCCAAAATCAGTCTCAAAATACGTAAATCTTGGGTGGGAAGCTTTAAAAAAAACAGCCTGTTTATTAATTACTCTTAGTATGAGAATTCTGAATAATAATATCGATATTTTAAGCCTCGCCTTATTACATTATATAAGTTATTATATGTTTAAACTAATTTAACCTTTTTTTACTCACATCCTCTATACATTCACTTAACAACACTTCCCTATGCACCTACATTATAGAGCTAAATAAATCATGTCTCAAATTTCTGACCATAAATTTTTGACTCCATTAAAGTCATACGAGAACAGTATAGGAGTATATAATCGGACAAAAAAAATGTCTGTTTTGTTCTAAAATATATCACGTTTTATTGTTTTCTACCCATCACACATTTTTTAAAATTTATTATTATTTTTGTATTTTTTTTTCTGGGGGGGGGGGGCAGTAGGGATGGAAAAGATAGGGCTTTTAGCATAAAACTGACCTTCTAGAGTTTTTATTGATTGTTTCAGTCAGAAAATTCGATTTAGGACCAAAGGGTCATTTCTTGCGTCGGGGATAGTACACAAACATATTTGCAAATTTTATTACACATAAATTGACAAACTGGTATGGTGTACGAGCCATTATTTTTGATAAATTTTTATTTCTCGATGAAACACGAGGTAATATTTTTAGAAAAAAATATATTTTTGCCAATTTCGGTAAATCGCAGTCGTCTTACGAACAAATGACAGTCGCAAATATTATAAGTATGAAACGACCTTTAGGCGAGGGTTGCCATATTTTCATTTTCAAAAAGAGGGAGTTTTGAAAATTTATTATCTTACTTAATTAATATTTTCATGATATGATATATAATGTTTTGCAGTTTTAACTCACAATAAAAAAGTGAGCCTCGACCAAACGCAAAGTGTTAAAAACATTCTCCTTCACCATTTAAAACTGCTCAGTGTCGGACTTTAGTGAAAGTGAAAAACAACATACAATTATAACAGAATATGTAGAATGCATATTTTTTTTACATTATGTGATAAAGAGTGAGAGTATTATTAAATTTCTGAAAACGACTCAGAGATCAAAGAAAGTGTAAAAGACTACGTTCCAAACTTATAATGCAAGAAGACGGTGTGTCTGGTTATTAAGAAGACTGTTCAAGAATGATGTAAATGTTTAAAAATAGAAAACCATAATTTAAAAATCGGGAGATTTTTTGCATCAGGTGGGAGGTGGGAGGAAATTCAAAAAAGCGGGACAGTCCCGCCAAAATCGGGAGGGCTGGCAACCCTAGGCGGGGGAGTTATAATTATCCGTCCCTCCCCGTAAAACCACCGGTGAAAATTTGCTTATTAGAGGCGATTTTCAGCCTGGAATGATTTATCTTTCGTATATACTACGGTTATTCTTTCGGTTAACAACTTTGACAGTAGGTCATATCCCCCCACTAATCAAGAATCATAAATGAATGAAATGGGTCGCTGAAATGCATTGGTTAAAGAGTAAAGGAACGTAGGGTTACGTTTTTGTTATTTGAGACTAATAGATAATAAAACATTGAATACTGTTTATTTTAAAGTTTTTTGCCCTTGATGGCAGGTTTACCCAACTCATTATTACGCTTAAGTAACATTCTAACCGCTCAACTTAACTGAGCCTGACTTAACAATTTGGTGCAAATGGCCCTAAGACTTGATATGTTCCTTCCATTTCCTAAATCCAACAAAACTTATCACATAAATCTATAACCAAAAGATGAACCCAATCCCAGAGTCTGGTTATAAATGGTAAAAGCAAATCAGCTGATCCATTACGTCACAATTTCCCCTACTTTGGTTAAAACCAAAATCGCGGAAATACGGTAAATACCAATTAATTCACTATTCATCATTGAGAGTTACCATAGTTTACTCTTTTTCTAAACGCCATTTTCAAATCTAGAATTTCTTTATCCAACACAGCTTTTGGTCGGTTTTGGCTTAAGACTTTTTTTTCATATTTTCGGTTTGTTTTAATAAGTCCCTAAATACAGTTTTTGGTTTTTCTAGGAACATTCTTGATATATTTGGGCAAAAATTAGCCCTTAGCCCTTAGTTTCCCTCTCCCGGAGTAAACCGCTATTAATAGAGAGCTAATAGACCACTAATTTATCGTCACCTGATTTGCTTACCGTTTTACCGTAATTGAGATGCTAAAAAGAGTTTTTGAACCACAAACACAAATTACGGTAATCATAAATAGAATAAAAAAGAAAACAACAATTCCTGTTTTTGCAAATTCACATTCACAAAAAAATTAAAAACCTAACTAAACAAAAAAACAAATTATAACCTACCAGCTGCAGATTTTGCACAGAAATAAAACTGGTTGGTTGCAAAAAATAACCGAGTGGGTCCCGCTAAGCCTTCGTAAGTAACGTATTTGGGTTCGGTTATTTTCTTATACAGGAGAAAAATAACCGATTTTGCCTACGGTATCACCAATTTTGATCGTCTATTAACGCTCTAATAATTTACGGTGCCAGTTCTCTAAGTTTGGAAGATCAAAGGAAAAACTGGGTAAAAAGTTATTTATTCATTAGCTGTATTTATCTTTCAGTTTGAACCTCAGTTACTACACGCCACGAATGGAGAGACGATTATACCAGATGGAGATAGCTGCGTAATAGCTGAGCGGAAACTTAGTAAAGAACAAGAAAAACAAAATGTAAGCTTTAAAAAATTTAAGTAAATTTTCACTGGTAACTAAAAGTTGTGCTTAAAAAATTCCGTGAAAATTTAGCTCAAATTTTGTCAGAACAATGTACTTTTTATTTTTAAAATATGTATTGTTTTATTCATTTTTCAGAAAAAACATTCTACGATTAATAAAGCATTATACCTACTTAGGATTTATCTTTATTACGTAGACACAATCACAAAAATGTGTTTACGTTAATTTTCTACGTAAAATTTATTTTTTTTAGGAACTAAAGTGACACTTTTAATCCCTAGGAAAGTCTAAGAAAATTTAATTCCTAAGGGATTAAAAATAAATTAAATCCTTCAGCTTAGGGATTAGAAGTAAATTTAATCCTTCAGCTTAGGGATTAGAAGTAAATTGAATCCCTCAGCATAGGGATTAGAAGTAAATTTAATCTTTTCTTAAAGTGCGTTTGTAGACCTCCCTACGGTCGGGCTACAAACCTTTCGCCTCGGGGTTAAATGAGGAACTTTAGTCCCTAGGTTTAAAATGTACTATAATTTTTCCTTATTTTGAACAGTTTTTTTGGTAAAACAAGCATTTTTACAAATTTATAATAAATTAATTTTTATTGTGTATGGTAGTACCTTAAGAGGGATTTTAAATTGCCAATGGGTTGAACAAAAAAACGGCGTATCAAATTTGTACTAAATTTTGCACAGTGAAAATTTTAGGGTGATATTTATAGTCCCTTAAGATTTTTGCGGCGCAAAATGAATTTTATAGTCGTCAAAAGAATGCTTAAAGATGAATGAAGGACAAACTAGGTCTGGAAGTACCTTAAGGCGTTCTTGGTAGGTTTTATAAAATACATTAAAATACTTTGAAATACATTAAAATACTTTCAAATGTATTAAAATACTTTCAAATGCATTGAAATACTTTGAAATACATTGAAATACTTTTAAATACATTAAAATACATTGAAATACTTTGAAGTGCAATAAAATACTTTGAAATACATTAAAGTACTTTGAACTGCATTGAAATCCTTTAAAACACTTTGAAATAAATTAAAATACTTTGAAGTACATTGAAATATTTTAAAATACTTTGAAAATACATTGAAATATATTATAAAACCTGTTCTCAATTTCTTGTCAGTTGACATCGAGGGGTGGGACACTCCTGAAATAGGTGCATAAATTTTGTTTAAAATACTTTGAAATACAATTAAAGACTTTGAAATACATTCAACCTAATAAAAAAATTAAATACATGTACTTGAGAAATAGGTCTACAAATTGACAGGGTCCTTCTCCTCGTTTTTCTTTTTGTTATTTTTTTGTTGCATACCTATTTTAAAAAGGCTTCGAATCCTCCGATAAGGAAGGCTTTATAAATCAAACCCTCAAATATTAATTCAAAACATTTCACATAGGACAAAAGAAGAAAAATCAGATTATTGGGACCCGCGATAATGGTGCTTAGAGGGTGTTAAAACTCTACACTGTTGCAAAATTTTGTTGAGTTATTCAGTGCTTTTGTATGAAAAGCATAATTACTCCAGAGAAGAAAAATTTGGACGAAAAGTAAGCCTTTTGTTTGTTATTCCAATATTTTTTTAGGGAACAAACAAACCTACGCAATCTAGAGAGGACTCGGATGACTTTAAAAGACGACTGAGAAAAGAGCTGGTTAATAGGGATGGACACAAGTAAGTAACCACCCTTTTTACCGCAAATTTAAGGTCAAATTGAGTAACTTTAACAATGCGTTGATAAAATTAATACAAAATAAATAGAAGGTTTATAGAGACACCAAGAATTTCTCGTTTCCTCTTTAGAAAACGTTTTTCTGATTTAATCAATTTATCGAAGTTTTACCCTTTTTGGGGGCTCTTCAGCCATTTTCCTCACTTTTCTGGAGAGTGAATTAGCAATTTATATTTCAAAGAATTTTGGCGGAAAGATTTCAGTGTTACGGTTCTTTTTATGATTGTTTTAATTACAAACAACAGCATCAATAAAGTACATTGCAGGATGAAGAAAAATTTTTCAATATGCCTACCCTCTCGACTGTTTCGATAACGACTACAATGCATTTGCAGATGGCGACCAGTTGGTAAGTTTTTATTTAAAAAAGGAAGGGAAATGTTAAAAAAAATTATTTTTGGCCTTACAAGCAGTACAACAGGTTTACAATATTTTTTCCTTTCGTTCCTTTTAGAATAGAATAATAGTTCAGTCAAATTAGACGAAAAATGTGATAAATTATGCAGTCAAAGCGGGAAAGATGGTATTTTGTGTGGGTGTTGGGTGGTCAATGGTGAGTCTAAATCCAAAAATGGGACCTCCCACCCCTTGTGGAAAAGCCGCCATTTTAATTGTAAGGGAGGAATTTGTTTTTTGGATATTACGACGTTAATACACTTTTTATCGAAAAAAGTGTCATAACTAACTTTACGGAGGATAAAATTCTCTACAAATTTGCATCTATGCAATTTTTACTTCCTTTTTTTCATCGCGATCCAAAAATCGTCTTTACAAAAGTTGTAGCGGTTGAAATTGTAAAAATTTTCATAATAGTAACTTATCGATCGGACCAATGGTGGTCACGCAATAGCGCGCACGGATGTAAAAAAGAAAGGGATTGATAATACCCTTGTGGGAAAATCACTGCCGTGTGTCTTCCGCCATTTTCGCCGCCATGTTGTGGAGATTTAGGTTGGCGACATTGGTTCCTTAATTTTAAATAGTTGTGTGGGAACACTGACTATCAAAAGTGTCAAAAAATGACGTTTCTAGAAAGGTTATTTTTGTTGTTGTTTTATAATACAAAAACAAAAAAGTGAAGAACCAAGCAATAAAAACCATTTAAAAGACAGACAAATGCTTGAACGGCCACGCCATGATAATCTCTCTCATTTGGTCTGGGGAATGTGCAAGTTTTGAACAAATAAATTACAAGTTGATATCAATCTGAAACAGGAACTAAAAGGTCTAGGGACAGATATGCGCCAACAGTTTATAAATCCGAGGTTGTTATAGGTCTAAAAGACAAGAAAAATAAATGAATAGAGGGAGATACGGAGTTTGATAATAGCATATATGGATCAGCGGAAAACCAGAGCGATGGCAAGCGATCACAAAAAAGTACATCTTTGGCACATCAAGTTTTACAAAATTAGAACAATACTTCATGAGTTTTAAAAAGAACATTAAAAAAATTAATTTTAATATGTATTTTATCAGTATATTTTTTCTTTTTCTTGTTGTCACTTCCATGTGTTTGTAACTTTCTATATGTAACTTTAAGTAAGTAGTTTAAGATATCATTGTCAATTTTTGTGATATTGTTGCCAGTATTTTTTTATTTTAGGACCAATAATTATAAGATGTTTTACTAGTTTACTAGAAATAAAGGAAAATCAATATTTATTTTTTAATCTTTATTAACAAAGCCTTAATGTTAACATTGTTTAATACTTAAATGACATGTTGAAGACATTCTTAGGTTAAATTTACCTTAATGTTAATTTTTGACGCTTATTTATTCAATTGTGACAATGTTTTATGTTAACAATTTTTGTAATAAAAGTTTTCTGATTCTGAAGAACTAAACAGAAAAAGTTATTACTAAGATATCCTTAAGTTTTGATAAATTTTCAGCATTTGACATTTTTTTTTTTGTAAATTCGTTTTTTAAGGATAATGCACTTTCCTTATGGAAACTGGCTTTCTGTGTGGTTTTGCTTGATGAAAATCTATCATTGCCCCATAGCAACAAATCACAAAAATGGCTAAAAATGTTACATAAGTTTTTATTTTGAAGCAGGTTTGTTAAATACTAAGTGGCAAAATAACAATTTAAATTTGCCTTTTGTTAAAAAAGTCATTTCTTGGTCATATGAATTTAATATTTTTTATGTTTGGGATGCCAGTGCGACGCAACTTATATTTTTCTGCTAATTATTCTAATACTACAATTTGGTTCATAAATATTATTTAGATTTTCACAAAAAGTGCAACAAACTGATTTTAGGGAAAAGCCAGAATACCAAAATGTTTAACTTTGAATGCAGTATCTCAAAAACTACATACCAGATCACTGTGGAGCAATGATAGATTTTTATCAGGACAATGAAACCTACAACATATGCAGTTTTGAGCAAAATTCCACATCCTTTATAAAAGATAGAGCTACAAAAAAAATGTTGAATGCTGAAAACTTACCAAAACTCAAGGATATCTCAGTAATAACTTGTTAACTTAGGGAAGGTATGGTCGACACAGTTGTTAGTTAATAGGTTTTTCCGCCAAGGTCTTCAAATATACTCCCATGCTCGACTCCACGTGCCAAAGATGTACTTTTTTTGTAATCACTAAATGTTGCTTGACTTGCCATTGGCTCTGGCTTTCAGCTGAAAGATATATGCTATTATCAGTCAGTATCTCCCTCTACTCATTGATTTTTTATTACTGTATCACATTAGTGCATCTGTTCTTAGCTGTTTTAGTCCCTGTGCAGATTGAGATCAACGTAATCAAGGTGTATCTTCAGCGGGAGAGCCAGCAGCAATTATTGAACCGAGTGTTTATTACAATTTATAACGTGTGGCTTAACAGTATCCTTGTTTATAAATTGGGGGGGCAATGTTTCCATGTTGAGATTTATTTGTTCGAAAACTGCACATACTCCAGACCAAATGAGAGAGATAAATGGCGTGACCGTTGGAGCATTTGTGTATGACTTATTTCTTTACTTTTTTGTTTTTGTATTAAAAAACAATAACAAAAATAACCTTTCAAAAAAATGTCAAATTCAATCATATTTTGACACTGTTGACAATCAGTGTTCCCACACTACTATTTAAAATTAAGGAAACCAATGTCGCCAACCCAAATCTCCACAACATGGCGGCGAAAATGGCGGAAGACACGCGGCAGTGCTTTTCATGAAAATTTCCCATAGGTATTAGCAATCCAAGGTTTCTACATCCGTCATAGCGCGTCAAAGTCAATAAGTCGCGCGCTGCATGATCGGGGCCATTGGGTCCATCAGGCAAGCGATACCCCGGCTCGCTTGGGCTACCGGATTTTCGATAAGATATTTTTGTCAAAAAACGTGTCTAGACAAGGCGAAAAAATGTATGCTTTTTTGTAAATGCATTCGCTTGTCTGTAAAAATCGGGAAACACTTCGCTTGAAAAAAGTCATCAAATCAGTTTGGAAGCGACCAGCATTCCAAAATGAGTGACTTCTTCGTCTGTAACGAGGCCTTGAGTCTCAGCGGGGTAAGAACTCTCATAAAATCCGCGAATATAAGGGGGGACGTAGAAAATGAGCTCATGTTAAACGATGTTTTGACAGTGACTGTGCACGTGGCTTGTTACAAAAACTACACTAATCCAAAGCTGGAATGTTTAATATCTTTTCCGCAGTGTTCGGGATCCATGTCAAAAATCGATAAGAATTCATTATGGCGTTATTTCAGAAATTACATCAGAAATTGCGATTCAATTTTTAATACCGATATTTTCCAAATTTTCCATTTTTCAAACTACGAGATCTGTTAAATCCTAGGATTTTTGGAGTGCGGGATTTGGAATTTTAGATCCGAATCTCCAATTTTGGGGATTCAAACATGCAGAAATGCACAAAACAATTGAAAGGTTTTCAAAACATTAGTTCTGTTCGATCTCAAAATTTTCGGATTAGGAGATTTCGAATTATAGAACCTCCTTTGAAAATCCTGAAATTCAAAAATAAGATTATCGGAAATTTTAAATTTAGCATTTACGTTTTGATTGAATATTCCGATTATTTTCCATTCTGATACATTCTGATACTTTTTAAATTTTCCAGTCTTCAAAAAAGGATTCAAAAGTTTCCTGATCATTGGAACTGTATGATCTCAAATTTTTCTGATTGGGAGATTTGGAATTTTAGAATCTCCAATTTTAGGGATTCTGAAATTCTAAAATAGAATCATCGGAAATGCGAATTTCAAAATTTACGTTCTAATTTCAAATTCCGGTACTATTCAAAATTTTCTAATCTTAAAAAAAATTATGAAGATTTCAAACCATTAGATCTATTCGATCTCAAGATTCGGAATTCTATAATATCCAATTGTGGAGATTTCAACTTGCAAAATTATATTTTCCGGGTTTCTAAATTTTCTTCATTCTTATATTTTTCAAATTTATTTTTCAAATTTTCTAGTTTTCAAATAAGAATTACAAGGTTTTCAGACCATTGGATCAGTTCGATCTTAAAATTTCCGGAGTGGGAGAGTTGAAATGTGAAAATCTTCAATTTTGGAGAATCTAAAATTCAGAAATAAAATAATCGGGAATTCAAATTTCTAAAATGACGTTTCAATTTCGAATTCCGCTACTTTTTAAAATTTTTCAATTCCCGAAAAAGAATTGGGGAGTTTTTAAATTATTAGATCCGTTCAATCTTAAAAGTTTAGAATTGAGAGATTCGTAATTCCAGAATTACGATTCGTAATTCCAGAATTCCTTTAATTCCTTCAAGATTCGTAATTCCAGAATTCCTTCAATTCCTTCAATTCTGGGTACTGGTGTATGGGGAACATGAAAAATTCTTAAATTTTATTATTCATTCAACTTGTTTATTCATTAACGTTCCAGAACTTTAATAATTATCATAGCTCCAAAAATTAGGTGCATATTTGCATATTATTATTATATAATTATTATAAAATTAGCCACCGAACCTACGCTCGATCGAACGCGTCAATTTGTATCAACAGCCCCGCAGCGCGCGACTTAATGACTTTGTTGCGCTATTGCGTGACGATCATTAGTCCGATCGATGAGTTATTATTATGAAAATTTTCACAATTTCAACCGCTACAACTTTTGTTGGAAAGTTTGAGACAATGATGTGTTTGAAATTAACTCTGTGTCTCGGACTTCCATTGTCTATATTTTATTTATACATGACGTTTCGATCAGTACAATCTCTGATCGTCTTCAGGTGAAAACTACAATCAATTCCTAAGTCTACGTACTTATATACTGTGAGAAATAACTCAACCTTGAAGTTTAAGAAGTTGGCTCCGCCCAAGGAATGGCTTCCAAATATTTGGGATTTCAACACTTGGTTTACTGAAAATACCCTGATTCTGTCCAATAAAGGCAGCTTCAAGGAATTTTCGTTTCTTCCAGTGTGACTCCTTGTGCACAACCTTTGCTTCTGCCCACTTCATTCGTTGTTGTTTTGACCATGCATGTTCGGCGATTCATGATTTCGTGGTTTCACCTTTTTGGGTATTCGTCTGATGTTCCTTAAGCCTAACGGATAGTGGTCTTTTAGGTTCGCCTATGTATGATTCACCACACTCACAAGGAACTTGGTAAATGCATTTCTTATTTGGTTTGTTCTCCGGTTTTGTTTTACTAAGAAGGCTTCGAATTGTATTACTAGATTTAAAAGCTGTTTTAATATTAAAGTTTTTCGCTACTCTTCGAATTTTCTCTGATACTCCTTTAACGTATGGGATTGTAAGGAATGCATTTGCCTGGTTTTGGTCTTGTAATCTCTGTCCTGTTTTTTGAAATTTAGAAATTATAAATTTCAGGCTGTAACCATTCTGCTGCAGCTTTTTAATGTTTCTTATTTCGATTTCCAAGTCATGAGAATTGTTACAAATTTGAACGGCTCTGTTATACAAAGTTTTAATTATGCCTCGTTTGGTTGTAGCAGAATGATTTGAACCTTGATTTAAATATTGTCCTGTGTGAGTGGGTTTACGATAGACTGTTGGTCTGATGTCGCTTTCTACTCGTGTGACAAGTACATCAAGAAAAGGAATTTGACAATTTTGCTCCAACTCCATTGGCGAAACTAAAAGACCACTATCCGTTAGGCTTAAGGAACATCAGACGAATATCCAAAAAGGTGGAACCACGAAATCAGGAATCGCCGAACATGCATGGTCAAAACAACACCGAATAAAGTGGGCAGAAGCAAAGGTTTTGCACAAGGAGTCACACTGGAAGAAACGAAAATTCCTTGAAGCTGCCTTTATTGGGCAGAATCAGGGTATTTCCAGTAAACCAAGTGTTGAAATCCCAAATATTTGGAAGTCCCTCCGTGGGCGGAGACAACTTCTTAAACTTCAAAGTTGAGTTATTTCTCACAGTATATAAGTACGTAGCCTTAGGAATTGATTGTAGTTTGCACCTGAAGACGATCAGAGATTGTACTGATCGAAACGTCGTGTATAATAAAATATAGACAATGTAAGTTCAAAACACAGAGTTAATTTTAAGAAGAAGGATGTTGTCCACGTAATTTTATGTTCCTTTCCCTTTCCCTCCTACCAGTTTGTGATATTTTGATAAATCCCCCAAAAAGGGCGAAACGTCGATAAATAAATTGGATTGAAAAAACAGAAAGGTTGTAGTTTTCTTGGAACAATAAATTTAGGAAAAGTTGTAAAAACTTATTTTAGTTTTCTTTAACTAAATAAAACAATATTCTGGTTCAAAATTAAAGTTTTATAAAAAAACAAAAAATGGCGAGCTTTACTCATTTTTAAATTTAAAGTTTAATCTTTGAAATTTTTAATTTCTAGAACTTTATTTCTTTCCTCCAAAATCTAAAAATTCTCAATGGAGCTCTTTACAACTTTTGAGTTTTAAGGTCAATAGCTACAAAGGCTTTTCGTTTCCAAGAGCAGTAAAACTTTCGAATGAGAAAATTCGTTTCTCTGAAAGTATATTTGGATATCTGGCAAGTAGAGATATGCACAAATAAAAATGTGCAATGTAATTTTTGTATTTGTTTTATTTTTAGGGAACTATCGAAGAAAACCAAATTCATTACATTAGCCTTTATGGATCCAAAAAAAGAAACGTCATATCACTACCACATGGAAACGTCATCAAATTTTATCTTAGTTATGTTTTTAGTTGTTCACGCCGCATGTTTGCTAGTTCAATTCATCGTTTTACAGTAAGTACAACAATTTTCTAAGAAATTCTATACTGCGTCACCAGTAACAACTTTTTTAATTATTAGAATGTTACTAAAAAGTCAAGTATTTCGTCTGGTACACAGTGTCTCCAAAGCTGCTCAAAGGAGGC
Organism: Oxystoma pomonae; assembly: GCA_963921995.1. Taxonomy (NCBI): domain Eukaryota; kingdom Metazoa; phylum Arthropoda; class Insecta; order Coleoptera; family Brentidae; genus Oxystoma; species Oxystoma pomonae. Next base: position 113,220,170 of record OY998166.1, on the reverse strand, counting down.
GACTTATGATGCACAGAAGAAAGGCTTAATCGAGCCAAATAAATATTTTTTTCTCATGGCCCAAACATGTATTTATTTGAAGCAAATAAGTACTTATGTGACAGACATAAGATTTATTTGACTTAAAGAAATTTATTTTGAATGAAACAATTATTTACTGGCCTTAAATAAATCTTTTTTCTGTGTGACTAAGAGTCATAGGTAAATGGGTAGGTAGTTTCGTTGGTTTAATGAGGGTTGGCTGTCAGGGAATGTCAAATAACATATTGCACTTGTCAACAAAGAAAAACAAAAATAAAATAATTAAATATTTAATTTAAGCCGACTTTGAATAATTTTGTGGTGCTGACTTCAAAAATGCCTTCCATGTCAGCTCTAGTTTTTGAGATTATTATTTTTTATAATAAATGGTTGTTTTTTTTTATTTAAATCTAAGAGGGATACGCACATGATTGCAGTCACTGGTGTAGTAAAGTTTACGATAGAAATGTTTAACAAAAGATTTGGGTTATGTATTACTTTTTCAGCGGCGTAGAGTGACTTAAAGAGCGGGGGGGGGGGAACGCAGGCTCAAAAGGGCATCACAGTTGTTAGTTCCTAGGTATATAATAGTATATTTCATATGTAGTGTATAAGAAAATTTTTTACCCTTTATGTTAACTTCAAAGTAAAAATTCGGTCTGCGAGTTTTTTCTGACTTTATGTAGTCCAGTATCACATCGACATAATTATGGCTATATTTCCCCTCAATACTAATTATAGCAAACGCATTCAGTTTGTCTTCCGTCATTTGTGACCTTTCACAATTTTTATTTCTTTTTACTCCGTTAAGACTATGCGCTCAGCTGTTCCTTAAACTGTTTTTATCATAAATGGCATAATTTCTTCGGGTTTCCCGATTTCATCGTTTAATTCGAATATCAACAAAAAAACGATTTATATTCATCTATAGTAGCACTTTCTAGATCTGAACTATAAAATAAAATTAAGTAATCGATACCTATTAAATTGTTTCTGAATCGTTTGCATTAATTAAATAATCGAATTTTTGGGAAACTTTTAAAAAATCTTTTTTCAAGCGTCTCTATACGGGTATCCAATGTCACATACCTAGAAAATATTTAATTTAAAGTCTAGATCGACGCTTGGGTCAGCATGGTATACCGTAAACATTGGTGAGTACTATATGGTAGGTACTTACCTACCTACCCTTACCAGATTTAAATATAGAAAGAAATAGGTTTTTTTCACATTACGAGCATTTTCAAAAAAGTTCATTGAGTTTTTGGACTGTTTAGGCTTTTCCAAACGAAACAAATTTCTTTCTGCCACTGTTTAAAATCATTGGGAAAACAAGAAAAACATCTTTCCTTTTCACGGCAAAAGAGAAAGACTTATACACTGCTTACAAATAATCTTTATTTGTGAACATCTTTAAAATAAAAACTGCTTAAAAGAAAAAAAAATATTACTTTTTTACATTATTTGGTTGGGGGCAGAGGGCGAGAAACCCCCTGCCCCTCCCCCATGCTACGCCCCTGACCTTTTTCCTTTTTCCTACCTTTACTTTTTCTGAAACTTCTGGTTTTTGTTTTTCTAAATATATATGTTTTTGATTTTATTTGTACACTTTTCCAATCCCAATAAATATCTACATGAATCTGTAGAAAATATCAACTATTAAATAAAATCATTAAAATAAGCTTTTAGACCAAATCTAATACTATTTTGAAACTTCAGCGTTACCAAATTAGCCAAAAAAAATATCCGCTACCAAATTATGGATTGATCAGTGCTACTAAAGTGTCTCAGGCCCCTGACGAACACGTACAGGGTCATCTATTATAAACTTTCCTTGAGGAAAAGTTTTTGTACTATTGATCCTAAAAATTGTTAAAAATAACGTTTCCCCAAAGATCCTTATTTTTAAAAAGAACGCAGATGCTGTATTATCGTATTTTAAGAATTTTGGTATAAAATGCTAATTGAGGGGTTTAATTCATCTGTTTATGAGATATTTGCACATAATGAATTAATAATTTCAAGCCATTAACATTTTGGTGGCGAAAGAAAAATATACGTTCAGTAGTTTATGTGTGATGCTGGAACTAACAAACACACACACAGATAAACAAACAGAAAAACAGAAATGGGTTTTCTAGAGCTTTATTATACCGGGTTGGAATGCCACCGTAATTTCTTGAATCATTTTGAAGCTCGTATAAGATAACTTACTCTCGCCTTGAAGGCAGAGTTACCCTGGAGTTAACTTTAACTCGCGTTTTAAAGATATTTATAAGGTTAGGTTGCTTCAGTTAACGCTAACTCGTTATTGAGAATCCGATTCTTAGAAAAATTATGGGGTTTGGAAAAACGCTGCTTTTACTCTTTTGCTGGCTTACCAGGGTACTTGCAAGGTAGGTAAAAAATGGTTATTAAAAAAAATATATATTTGTAATTTTTTAGGCCATGCATTCAAGAATATTTTCGAAGTATCACGTACAACATCATTACGTTTTCCTTTATTTTAATAATTGGCGTTCACCTCAGGCCATCAAGTTGTGTAAGTATATATTTATTAAAAAGCAGTAGTGTTTAGTAAAGCCATGATTTTAGAAACATAGAGAAAGCGCAAAAAATTTTAAAATTGAAGTCAACAATAAACTTCGAAATCTATGATTATGGTTAGTAGAACGTCCTGTTCACACAATATAGGACATAGATATACAGACCGCTTCAAGCTACTGCGAACATAGGGCGGAAGAAGTCTAATTTGCCAGTGTATGTACATGCAGAGACACCGCACGCCTATCAGTGAAGCAACCAATACTCAGGTTTGCGATCACCACTTGCATGACTTTTCTTTGGTATTTAGTACGCCTCTAACCACGGTGTTGTGTGGAACGTAGTCAATGAAACCGGAATTTGGTCAATAAATACGCAAATTTTTATAACGTTATTTTCTTATTTTTTTTCACTGATAAATAAGAGCGTTTTATTGTCAACTGCTCAGATTTATCAGTGACGACGCGTTACAATGAAAATAATAAGGAGAAACAAAATAAAAGCAAGTTCTCAAAATAAAATAATACATTCTAAAAACCAAAAAGATTCTCCCAGTCAAAAAAAAATTAAAGCAAATGTTCGAAAAGTCCTCCTTGCTCGGCTAGACAATATCCGAGCCTACTATAAAAACCCCTTCTAACGTTTCCAAGCATGTTAGGGGTGATAATTTGAAAAGCTTCTTCAAAAACAGATAGAAGTCATTAGGAGCAAGATCGGGAGATCGAGCTGGCCATAAAATAGTTCCCCGTGTACTTATAACCCGATTAGGAAATACATTATCAAGATATTCCCTAACAAGGCCAACATTGTGAGCGGAACAACCATCTTGTTGAAACCATGTTTCACCAAATCTTACACCTAACAACTGCCTAGCAGTTGGAATAATGTGCTGCTGCATTAGATCCAAGTATTTAGGACCATTCAAATTGCAATTGCCGTTAATAAAAAATGGCCCAATTACGTGTTCCCCTATAATACCCCCCCCCCCAAACATTTAGTTTTTGGGGATACTGTGTTCTTACGTCAAAATACAAATGCAAATTTTCCCTCGACCAATATCGAACGTGTGTTGGGTTATGACGATTTGACCATTTGACCATCTGCACTTTTTCGGCAACTTCGTAGACATCCATTTTTGGTTTTAAAAATGTATTATTTCAATTAAGAACTTACCCATCTGTTTCTCGAGCAAGGTAGAAATAAAACAAAATAATAAAAACAAAATGAATTTCCAAACGATAACACTGCAGCGTGCTTCGAATCCACCTCGGTCGTACGGCAAGGAGAGTAAATTGGACTTGATTCCCCCTATGTTTGCAGTAGCTTGAAGCGGTCTGTATACGCTGTACGCCAATAGAAGCTAGAGTCGACTAACGTATTCGTGTACAAATTAATATGGGCTTTACTTCGCGTCTCTGTTTTTTTAAGCCATTTTAACGTTTTCCATGAAGAAAAAACTTATACAATAATTATAAATTTTTTACTATTTTTTTGTTTGTTTTAGTTTGAGCCTACGTGGTTAAAAAATTGTATGGACTCGATAAGAATAAGGCAAATTTTGGCGACGGCTTGTGTTCTTCTTTTAGGGTCTAAAAATCTTGTAGAAACGGTAAGTTGTCTATTGTTAACAAGGTAATTTATAAGTTGGATTTTTTTTTAACTATACGAAGGGGAACGTGGGGTAATTATAAACCTAAGGCAACAAATTAGTAGTCACACTCTTCCTAGTTCATCAAATAATTTGATGGGGTCAGCATTGCACCATGGCGGAGTTATTCGGCAACAGATGTTTTAATAGATACATTTTTATAATTTTAAATCGTTTTTAAAATCCACTTAACACTCCATTGACAGAAGTTTTTACCTATAAGTATGAATCTCTTGTGTCTGTATAATAGAAAATACAGGGTGGATTCTTTAAATGGAACGGTGATTCTAGCGACTTTAGGGAAGAGGTTTTAAAAAGCTATAGGCGAATCTTTAATAATTTTTTACGGACTTCGCGCCCCTGATAAAACAAAATTTAACGCGTTAGTTTTTTTTTGACATCTGTTAACTAATGTGTCAAAAATTTAAAAAAGCTTGCCAATTGTTTTAGCTTCAAAATAAACTACATATTTCTCTATTTACTAAGCGGACTAAAGAAAATACCACACAAGAACATTATTGGCGGCCCATTTGGGGTCCTTCATTGAAGGCCCGGGGCCTACCAACATTTTTTTCATGAGAAGGTACCATTTGTGGCAACTTTTTGGAAAGCTTGGTAAAAGAGAAATTTGATTAAATAAGTTTTTTTTACATCTTTCAACCTGTGTTAAAAATTTTACGTCAATAATATCCTTGTGTGTTATTTTCTTTATTTCACTTAGTAAATAAATAAATAGGTATGTACTTTATTTTGATGCTAAAACAAATGAGTTGACAGATGTGAAAAAAAATTATTTAATCGAATTTCTTTTTTAACAAGATCTCCAAAAAGGTGCCACAAGTGGTACCTCCTCATTAAAAAAATGTTGGTAGTCCCTGGGCCTAAATGAGCCGCCAATAATTCCTTGTGTGGTATTTCCTTTGTTCCGCTTATTAAATAAAGAAATATGTAGTTTCCTTTAAAGCTAAAACAATAAAAAAATAAGCTTTTTTAAATTTTTGACACATTAGTTGACAGATGTAAAAAAAAGTAGTGCGCTAGCTTTCTTTTTAACAAGCTTTTCAAGGAGGTGCCACAAGTGGTACCTTCTCATTAAAACAAAATACTTGGTAGGCCCTGGGCCTCCAGTAGGGGGCCCCATTTTTTTTTATCATGGGCAGAAAGTCCGTAAAAATCATTAAGGACCCGCTTTTAGCTTTTTTTAAAACCTCTTTCCTAAAGCCTCTAGAAGCACCGTTCCATTTAAAGAATCCACACTGCATATGAGTCAATTTGTTTTGGAAATACACTTAGGAAAAACCGGGTGGAGCATTGATTGGATTGATTTGATTTGTCCCAACAACAAGTTTAGGTCTTGAAATCCTTGACACTGCAGCTTCTTAGCTTATTGTATCTCTTGCTGTGTGCCTTACTAATCTAAGAGGTTTGACGACCTCGCGAGGAGCAGCGGCCTCTTTATTAAGTTTCTCTGGCAGTTAGCTTCTCTGAAGGTATCGTCCTTCAGGAGGTTTTGTGTTCTGCAGAAGGTTAGTGCTGGGCACTCAAATATGATTTGAGCGGCTGATTCGTCATTCTCTGCACATAGTCTGCAGGTGGGTTCGTCTCTATAGATTCCCATCCTGTGCAGGTGTTCTCTCAGTGTGCAGTGACCGGTTAATAGCCCCGTCACTTGTCTGATTTCTTTCCTATTCAGTTTAAGGATTTCACAAAGGAGTGGTGCTGAAGGGGATGCCACCATTATTTTGTTGTGGTTCTGCTCCGATATTGAATGCCAGTGGTTTCGATGTTCTTCGTGCACCCATCGCTTGATATAGCTACGTATCGAGGTTTTTGGAATTCCAAATACAGGTTTAGGTCCTATAAATCGTCTCTCTGATCCTTTTCTTGCTAAAGAATCCGCGTGTTCATTGCCTGCTACCTCTGTGTGCCCCGGCACCCACGCAAGGGTGACTCTATTGTGTTTCGCTAGGGTTAGGAGGGTTTGAAGGCTGTCTGAGAAGATTGTTATATTTTTGTTGAGATATATTCTTCTCAGGTTTTCCTGCAGACAAGTCTCTATGGCATGTATTTCAGCTTGGAATACTGTGGTATGTTTCTCCAGAGATGCAAACCAATTTGATCTTGGGGCTTGGCCATATACTCCCGCTCCTGATCCACTATCCATTTTGGATCCGTAGGTATACCATACCAATTTTCCTGACTGGACTAGTGATTTCTCCGTCTTGTTTTCCTAGGATAGCTAGGTCTTAAACGGCTTGTTCGTGTTGATTTTCGGAGTCATGATGTCATGATGGTGACAATACTCGCAATCTTGGTATGGCCCAAATGGTTATCATACCAGTTGTCATTGCATTTTAGTCTGTATGCTCCTATTCTTGCCTCCGCTTTGATGACAATGTGAAATGGTGGGAGGTTTAGAATTGTCTCCATAGCAGCGGTTGGTGTGGTGCGCATTGCTCCCATTATGAAAATACATGCAAGTCGCTGGAGTTTGGAGAGCTTCAGTTTTGCAGTGCTTTGTTCGGTCTTCGGCCACCAAACTGTGGCGCCGTAGGTTATTTGGGTTTTACCGCCATCGTGTATAACTAATGGGTTTTGTGGTGCAAGTCCCCAAGTTTTCCTTACAACTCTTCTGGTGTTCATTAGCGCCATTTTGCTCTTGTTAATGGCGTAGGCAATATGCGCGTTCCAGGTTAGTTTTGCATCCAGGATAATCCTGAGATATTTTACCTCCTGGGCATATTGTATCTGTTTTCCAAAGAAGGTGGGGATTGATAGTCCTTCCAGCTTCCTTTTTTTTGTGAAGGGTAATAGCGCTGTTTTTTCGGGATTTACCTTGAGGTCTACCCGTTTGTACCAGTCTTCTACGATTTTCAGGGCTTGTTGCATTTGCCTTAATATTCTGTAAAGGTTTTTCCCCATGATTAGTATGACGATATCGTCGGCATACCCTTGGGTATAGACGCCTTTATTATTAAGTTCGTTTAGGAGTTCGTCTACAATCAGGTCCCACAATAAGGGGTGGAGCATACTCAGGTACCAATTTTTGGTTTGAAGTATTAAAGACCTGACACGAATGTGTTTTTATTTTAACGTACAAAAAGTGTGACATTGCGTTTTTTTATATCGGCCACTCGTAGGGTGGGGGAAAAACCGTATTGAGCATTAATTTTTGTTAAGGCATTTTTTAACCACACTAGTATTTTTTTTTAAATTTCATCGTGTTAGCTAAGTATATGTAGTACTTAGCTGCCAAATTAACGATTATAAATTAAAATTATTTTGTGAAATTTTTTTTAACTTAGCTATCCGGTTCTGCCCCTCCTTCCCCTATCCCCTTAAAAATTTGTATAGATCTTTTTATCATATTAAAGCACGGTCCGGTGAATTTTTTAGCCACACACCCACGAGATAATTCCCCACGCTTATGAGAATGTGCAAAGTTAAACCCGCTAATAAAAACTGCATTTCATCAAACGGGTTTTATAAATTTCGTGTTTAGTTCTGAAACGTGTTGGTTTAAAAAATTGCCTAATTCAAATAAAAAATGTGCAAAATAGAAATAGTTAACACATTATTGCTATGATACTGGTTTTACAAAAATAAGATATTTGAAATGAAAAATATTATTGGACCAATTCTCTTTGTAAATCTTGACAATAATAAATATAGTTGTTGTGCAAAAACTAAAAATGCTGCCTTAAAAATAACGTAACCTGAGCTAGGACACAACTCGTTATGAAGCGATAAAGTCACCTAACGGAGATTTTTCATAAGAGGTGCAAAAGATCCCTAATATTAGGTATCTGATAAATCTTGGGACCGAAGCACATCACATGCATGCTCACAATTCAAGAATGATCGCGACAAAACCGATGTTCGCTTTCAAACCCTACATATCTCCGTCAATTTCCCTCTCTAACGTTTAGAACGATATGGAATTTATTCCAAATCATTGTTTTGTTTTTTTTTTGGGTATTGGCAAATTTTCTAAATAAATGGTTATTATTTGCCAAGGAGTTTTCGTTGGATCAGGTATTTTTTCTTTTTAATCTAAGGATTCATTCCTTGGCTTGCCCTTAATAGCGGATGATACTAGCGAAAAAATGTAATAAAAAAGAGATTTTATTTCTCATTTAGTTAAAAAGTAGGATAACTAGTTATACATAACAAAAGTTTTAAAAACTAAGGTTTAAAAAATGCAGTCCAAAAGCCAGTTTTGTTTAAATCATCGTTTTAATAAAATGTTAGCTATTATTATAGCGGGTATACAATGAGCTTCAGGCTACTTAAATATAGGCGGAAACTAGTCCAATTTACTCTCGTCATGCCGTACGACCGAGGTGGGGTCGAAGAACGCTGCAGTGTTATCTTTTTGAAATTTATTTTGTTTTTATTACTTTGTTTTATTTCTGCCTTGCTCAAGAAAGAGATTGGTAAGTTCTTAAGTAAAATAATACATTTTTAAAACTAAAAATGAATATCTACGAAGTTGCCGAAAAAGTGCAGATTGTCAAATGGTACCAACAAGGCAGATGATTGAGACATATTAAAGAAGTTTTTTTGGGAAATTTTATAGATTGCCTAGAACCTAGTTTATCAACGATTCATAGGTTTGAGCAGAATTTTGAAAAGTTTGGTTGTGTAAGGCCAAGAAACCATAAAAAACCCACTATTTTGAATGGCGAGCAGGAAGTGTGAGATGTGATGATATGCGCTGCAGTGGAGGAAAATCGAAATTTAACTAGCCACCAAATTGCCGAAGCAATTAATACGTCTTCAGCCATTGTCTTTTACGTGTTCTCAAGAACATTGGCTATCATTCTTACAAAGCGTCAAAAATGCATACAATTTTTCCAAAGGACAACTATCGTCGTATAAAATTTTGCGAAACAATGATGGAAAAGGCTAATCGAGATTAAAACTTTCTGAGATCTATTCTTTTCACAGATGAAATCACTTTTCCGTTATTGAAACGTCATAACCCAACAAACGTTCTGCTGCTGCTAGGCAGTTGTTAGGTGTGAGATTTGGTGAAACATTTTTTCAACAAGATGGTTATCCCGCTCAAAATTTTGGCCTTGTTACGGAATATCTTGATAATTTATTTCCTAATCAGGTTATAAGTACACGGGGAACTATTTTATGCTCGCTCCTAATGACTTCTATCTGTGGAGCTTATCAAAAATAAGAACTTCGGATTAAAATTAAAGAAGCTTTTTGAACTGTCACCCTGAACATGTTTGGAAAAGTTAGAAGGGGTTTTTTATAATAGTCTCAGATATTGTCTAGCCGAGCAAGGAGTACTTTTCGAACATTTGCTCTAATTTTTTTTGACTAGGAGAATCTTTTCGGTTTTTAGAATGTATTATTTTATTCTCCCTATTATTTTCATTGTAACACGTTGTAAGTGCTAAATCTGAGCAGTTGAAAATAAAACGCTCTAATTTATTAGTGACAAAAAACAAGAAAATTGAGTTACACAACTTCCAAAAAGTCTAATTAAAGATGTATGGGATGGAGTGCATTTAGGAATATGATCTCTGCCATTAATTCTTTTAGGTTTTCTGTGCCGAACCCAATTTTCCCACAAGAAATCTCGTGGAGATATCGAACATTTCTCGCCTAAGCGAACAATATTTTTCCCCGTCCTACTACTCGTATTTTGCAGTATTGATTCTGATCGCCTCATCCTTACCGCCATGCTTGTCTTACATATGGAAGACATTTTTGATGGTACTCATAACTGCAGGCCAGTGCGTGTTCAATATATTTTTCCTAAACAGAGTGACTATGGACGGGAACGAAGAGTCATTTCATATGGAAGAAAGGTGTGTAGCCTCTGGAAATCAAGTAAAATAATTGTTTTTAGTGTTACTGCTCTCTTTGGAATGTGATATAAGTGTATATGATATATTCCACGACCAAAATTGTTATACCCAATGAGCATTTTTGTCTAAATAAAAGTTACAGCAAATAATATAAAACCTTCATAAAATAACCAAAAGTTATATTATTTAGTGTTGGTGATAATTTTATAACTCATCTCTTAAATGAGTAAAAAAGACTTGAAAAACAACTGTTCAACACCAGCTTATAAAAATTTATGGTACATAGTAATGGATAGAAAAACAACATATAAATTTTATAAAACTTCCTTATGAGCCCTCAAGTATAGAGATTATTATAAAAAGGTTTTACAACTGTTCTAACAACACTACATAAGAAATTAAAGGTTTTTATGGATTTAGAAATATAGATTTTCCTTCTTTCTTCCCTTTGCTGGTTATGTATTATTATTTTTCTTTTTACAATAAAAAAATTTATAAAATGGTGTTTAGCAATCTTCTAAAATAAATAAAAATGAAAGTGAGATAAGCTGAAGCAGGAATATGAATATTTATATACTATAGTCAAATAAAAGCTGTTTTTCAAGTCATCCTACTCTGAAAATCAGCTGCGGTCCCGTGTGTACTGTATAGTTTTCGAATACACTCACGTAAATTTCATGGGCTCCAAAAATACTTGAGAAAACGTGAAAAAAAATATTCATTTAACTATCAGTTTTTTTATACGCGTTTTTTTCTTTCTGGGACAAATATTGAATTTCGTATGTTGTTCTTAACCCTAACAAGCAATATTTCGATTGAAACACATGTTGAAACCCCATAAATAACGTTTTTATTTAGGCCAAAAACCTATTTTTGTAATCCAAAATGGCGAAAATTTCCGACAATTCTATAAAAAAAACAATACAACTATACCACTGTTTTCCTCGTCAACACTATTTTATAACCCTTTTAAAAAATGATGCTACTTGGAACAAAGAGCTACAGATGGCGCAGTTTTGAACACTGATGGTCTGTTTCTGCGAGCTTAACATAGTTACCATTGTTCTCTTTTCCTACTACTACACATATCAGGAAAAATACCCGCCTCCACACACTTCAAGCCCGCATAACTATCAGAGGTAACTATCTCAAGAATATAGTTAGATTGCGGGGTCGAAAGGTGTACAGGCGAGTATTTTCCGGGGTGTTCAAATTTGCCGCCGACCAGCAGTATCAGCGTATGCGCTCGACGTTTCACGGTGCGTTTTTGCGACCTTAACACGGTTACTATATTGTTCTCTTTTTCTAAAACACGGTTCCCATCTATGCGTTTCTCATTCGTGGGTCCCCCGAATCAAAACACGTATCACGTGGTCTAAGCGAGATTTGCCTATACAAGTTCATGTCGGACCACGTGATGAGTTTTTTGAGTGAGGGTGACTGCGCATCGGAAACGCTGGTGGAAATCGGGTGTAAAATGCATTCGATCCCGATATCTGTCATCGGCAACTATCTCAAGAAGATTTGGATCTCTTATCTCTCTCAGATTGATGTAATTAAAACAAGATAATAATGGTATGGTATCTCGCAAAAACGCGCCTTTTGATGTCGCAAAAACGCTCCTTTTGATTTTGCAAAAACGCGCCTTTTGATGTCACAAAATTAACCTTAAAAAATCTTTTTTGTTTTGTTATTATAATTGCCAAAATAAATTAAAATTGTTTTTTTTGTTCTAAAAACAGTTGTATTATAATCACTGTATAAAGAAATTAATAACAACATTATAGAGAAAACCTTATGGGCAAAAAATGTTTATGAATGAGTTCATAAGAATATTACAGACACCAATTTATATAACTATTGTGTGTGAGTTCCCAAGTTTTTATAAGTGTCTCTCGAAATATTTTCAATCTTATCTTATATAAATTTGTTGTTGGTTAATTAAGTTTTATAAGTGGGTTGATAGCAATATTTTAAAAACCAATCTGTTATATATCTTTAATTGATAGTTACTTACGGTTTTATAGGTGGGTTGACAGAAAGATTTCAAACACCAATTTATATAACTTTTGTCACTGATGACTTATATTTTTATAAATATGTTGGTGGAAACATTGTTAACACCAATTTATATAACATTTGAACCGATGACTTTAATTTTTATAAAGATGTCCGTGGAAATATTGTTAACGCCAGTTTTATGTTACTTTAGCGTACCATCAATTTAGAGCCTTTAATAAAACAAATATACAAACTCAATTCTTGTAGGAAACTTCTAAATACCCTAGAGTATCAATGGAACCCTCTTTATAATAATTATATAAATATCTGTCACCAGAAGTTTCTGAAAATGCTCATTGGGTACGTACCTACTTGATACAGGGTGATTCAAAATTCCCTAGAAAGACTTTAACTGTAGGTAGAATTTGTTGTTCTGAACAAGAATTAGGATTATATTTTTCTAAACTCTTTCGTTTCAGGGATATTTGCATTTAAAAAATTTTAATATCTTCTGAGAAGCACCCTTTGCTACGTGGTAGAAACATAAATTGTTGGAAACAAAACTTTGACAACTTCAAAATGCTTGATAAGAGCCTGTCATTGTCAGCAAACGTAGACTTGCTTGGTAATACCTACGACCAATGAAAATGTCATCATAAATATCAGAAATTATTAAAAATATCAAACGCGAACACTCTTTAACAACTTTCGTAACCAATGACGTTCTATTTAAAACGTCAAAACAAATAAGGTTGCTAATGGACTCTTCATATATCTCTTTAAAGACAAGGTTTTTTTTTCTTGAAAATGCATAATACTTATTTTTGAAAATGTACTAAAAATATATTGGATTTATTTACGTTTAATAAATATTTATTGTCTTGAAAATATAAAAAAAATAATTAAAATTTTTGCGTCAACTAGTGCTTTTATAAAATTAATTTTTATCGCTTGTCACGCCATCTTGTGGTTTACGTCTAGGCTTTACTATTATCCTAGGACCGGAAGTGAGCCAATAAAGTCGTGTTGAGGGAGTCATAAAATTAGTATTATTGGTTGGTCGTACGTAAATTATTTCAAATTCATAGAAAAAAATATGAAATATAATCAAAATAACCACGTAACTTTTCTTAGATTATTGATATGTAACCACTGTTCAAATCTTTCTAGGGAATTTTGAATCATCTTGTATTTTAACCGAATATTTTCTTATTACATGCAGCATAGATAAAGGAAAATTTGCTCTATCTGGCCTATTGGTAACTACTACTTTGGCCTTAGTATTTTTAGATCGTCATGTAAGTATGCTAGGTGCTTCACAACTAAAAAAAGATCAATAAAATCTGATTTTTTAATCACCAACAATTTGGTCGAAAAAGGAAAATTTTGTCTTGCGATTTTAATAAAACAAGAAGAAGACAAAGTTGTTTTTTCTATTAAAACTAATTTATTGGAAAATTTATTATCTTGCTCTACAAGACATAGCCAATTGTTTGAACTTTTACATAATAAAGAAACAAGAGCTTTTGTTCTGTCGTACATAGTGCAAAGTACACTTCTTGGTTTTTGATTCTTTCGGTGTCGTCCTCAATTCATACAGATATTTTCAACTAAAATCAAGCAATAAGATCATGTCAGGACAAAAAAAGAAAACATTTTTATATCGCCTTGGACAAGAAATAGTATATTTTTTATTTAAAAAATTATGACTAATTCAGATTAATAAAAAAAATGCTTTTTCTAAAAAAAACTTTCCACTTAATATTGCAAATAACTACAGGATAGCCCATGTCGAAAAGGACAAAAGAGTCATTTTCATCATGAGTTAAGTTAGGTACAATAAATTATATTACAGCAAAAATTTAATTTTTTCAAATAAGCTTAAAAATAATTAACCCATATAACTATGAGTGCACCGTATTTTCTATTGATGGAAACGCAGTTTTTGTATTGAGTGCAGTTTTTATTAATTAGGTTGAGCGGTTCCGTCATCCTCAGAACCTTTTTTTTTTTAGTTTTCCAAACATGTTACAGTCAACTTCTATCTAAGAGAAGCAGTCCAGGCGGACGTATACAACTTTAATTTAAAATCGAGACAAGCACAACTCAATGAAAATGTTAATAATTTTTGGCGAGTTTTTTTTTTGTTTTTTCTTTGTTTTTTTTTGTTTCTTTTTTTGGTTTTTTTTTTGGTTTTTTACACAAACACTTTAAAATTGGGGCAACCACAAAAAAAACCAAAAAAAAAAAAAAATCTCCAAAAATTATTTCAATTTTTATTTTTTAATTGTGCTTTAAAAGAAAATAATAAAGGCAAAAAATCGACAATACTGCACACACCAGACGCGTCCAAATAGTGAAAGGGCATGTGTAAGTCCGTGGGACTTTTAATGAAGGAGTTTTGTGACTATGTGGGAATGATAGCTCTTTAGTCACACAATCAAGTGTTACCGGGTGTTTTGTTCGCATCCGTTTAGAAGGGGTTGATATGACGTCATCTTTCAAGATGGCGGCCAAAAATCAGAAAAAATACAACTTTCGCAACCAGGCCATGATTATACTCGTTTCCATATAACTTGAAGACAAGAATTTTAAAAAAATTACTTTTAAGGTCATCCGACATTAAATGACCTTGAAAATCGCAAAAAACAAGATTTTTATCACTTTCTCTTCAAAAAATCCTAATAATTCCTCGTTTTGTCAGACCAACTTAAAATGTACCTCAGCATGTATGCCAAATTCGATCCTTAGAGTTTGATGCAGTTTGAAGCTTCATGATCTTGAAAAATACCCCAGTAAAATTAACAAATTGCAAAAACAACATACTAGAGGGCGCGATTCATCAACTATTAAAGCGAAGAGAACCACATTTGGCAACAAAGGTAAGAAAGTCAAGTACAACAATTTTGTTTAAAAAAATTTTGTTTAGCTATGATGTGTTTCAATAAGGCGGCTGATATATCAAAATGGCCACCTATAACCACATTTTATTTTATCCAATTTCGTAAAAAACTAAAAATGACAAGTTGGCCATCAATTCTTGTTGACTTATCTCCGCTTAATATGAAAAAAAAAGTTTAGTTGATGCATAACCCCGATTGACCTTGAAAATATCATGTAAAATTAAAAAACCCGATTTTTGTAGTGATTTTGTCCAATTTACCACTACGCAAAAACTTTAAGTGCCGGAGATAAAATTAACATCTTAGCCATAAGAAAACAATTCATTTCAAGGCGTTCGAGATGTTGGTGTAACAAAGCGTTAAATTATGGAGATTTTTTTAAAGAGAAAATGGCAAAAATCGTGTTTTTTTTGCGATTTTCAAGGTCATTTGCGGTCGGATGACCTCAAAAGTGATTTTTTTTGGAATTCTCGTCCTCGAGTTATATGATATCGAGTATTTTTTATGATTTTTCGATCGCCATTTTGGAAAATGGCATCTAAAACACCTGGTCCAGAAAATGGTGATGAATATCTAATTTCTGCTAACTCTTTTAGAGGTAATTTAAATGACTTTCTTGGCTAGACAAGTGAGTAGAATATAAAATTCACACTTTCGAAACTAAAAACAACAGGCATATTTTTACCCGGCTATAGCATAAACATCTGGGAGGTCAGATCAAAAAAAAATGGTAGAGAGGTTTAAAATTAAGTTTTTGTTTGTGGCCAATATGTTAATTTTATCTCCGCACTTAAAGTTTTTGCGTAGTTGTAAATTGTAAAAAAACACTACAAAAAGCTGTTCAAGGTCAATCAAGGTCATGCATCAACTATTTTTTTTTAATAATAAGCAGAGATAATTCAACAAGAATTGATAGCCACCTTGTTATTTTTACTTTTTTACGTAATTGGATAAAAGAAATTGTGGTTATAGGTCTCTATTTTGAGATATCAGCCGCCATGTTGAAACGCGTCATAGCTAAACAAGTTTTTTTTGGCAAAATTGTTGGACTTGACCTTCTTATCTTTGTTACCCAATTTGGTTTTCTTGGCTTTAATAATTAATAATTAGCGCCCTTTAGTATGTTATTTTTGCAATTTGTTAATTTTGCTGGGGTATTTTTCAAGGTCATGAAGCTTCAAACTGCATTAAACTCTAAGGACCTAATTTGGCATATATGCCTAATAGTTCGAGGTACATTTGAAGTTGGAAGTCACAAAACTCCTTCATAAAAAATGCCACGGGATAGAAATTATCGACATATGCCCCTACACTAAAAAGAGTTTTTGGCTCAGCATTTTTTCCCAGGCCAACTTGATTGGGAGAGTTATTATCTCTACGGCTTTCTGTTTGGAAAATGCAAGGGCAGGGCCGTTAGTATCTCATAGTTATATGACTGAGTGGAGTAGAAGTGCAGGCTTTGCAAGCAAACTAGAATTTTACGGCACCAGAGTGGATAAAAATATATTAATTTTTTTATTTCTAGATGGAACAAGTGGCAAGAGTTCTTTTCCTGTGGCGGTCGGAAGTAAAAGAACAACGCGACTGCGCAGAGGACATGCGCAGAAGGAACGAAGCTCTCGTGTACAACATTTTACCGCCTCACGTGGCGGTGCACTTCATGGGCAACAAAAATAGAAATCACGACGAGCTCTATTCTCAGAGTTATGCCGAAGTGGGGGTGTTGTTTGCTTCCATGCCTAATTTTTCTGGTAGGTTGCTAAAACGAAATGTTTATCTAATATTGTAAAATACCGCTTGTATGATTCAAAAATGTCATTTATATTGTTTAAGAACATTTTGAAACTTTTGTCGTATAATCACCACTAATACCGTTTTAAGAACTAAATTCTTTTTAAGGAAGAAGCTATAAACCCTCGAAGAAAGCGATTTTATTTAAAACCGTTTTTATATATAAGCGGTTTTAGGTGCGTGTAAACGTAGTAATTGAGAGCCTTTTCACTTATCGCGAAAAAAAAACAAGAACTTTATTAACAAAAACATATAATCACGCCGACTCGGATGTTACAATGAGTGAAACTTCGATTTACGTGTTGAATCAGATAAACTTGGGCGAGTTTGTAATTAATTTTTTTTTTAACCTTCATCAAAAACATGATTTTAGTAACTGTCTGCAGATAACTAAAGCATGGCTTTTTTGGTTAATAATTAATCACGGGTGCAAAAAAAGATGTATGTATGTTTTTTACCCAAAATTATATTATTAAAAATCATTTAAAAACATCCTCAAAATATCAAACTGTCAAAGACTAAAACGTCGCAACAATGAATGTCACCGAGTAAAAAGTCACATCGCCATTAAAAACCATTGTTAATTACCAGCCGCTTTGATTTATAGTGTAAAGATGGTGTGTTACGATAAGTGCTCTTCGTTCGAGATTTTTTTAAATTTTTTTTAAAAGATTTTTCGGTTTCTTGGATTTTTTGATAAACGTATTAAAAAAATAGTGTTAACAACTTGCGGCTAAACTGTGCTTTTTTTACTCGCGTTTTTAAATACCTCGCTGCGCTCGTTATTTAAACCAACACTTGTAAAAAAAAGCACTATTGTAGCCACTAGTTGTGAAAACTACTATTTTTGTACCTTCATCAAAAAAATGATTTTAGTAACTGTCTGCAGATAACTAAAGCATGGCTATTTTGGTTACCGATGCAAAAACCTTTTTTTTTTTGATCACGGGTGGAAAAGTTTTCACTACGAAAATAACGTTTTTTTAATTTTTTTTAAATTTTTGCTGCACGGGAGCTTCGCTTCCTTAATGGCGGCACGGCCGGACTCTAAAAATATTCTTTTTTGTAAACCATCCTTCTACCTCTATAAGTTTTGTTTTTTTGTGGGGTTTTGTAATTTTTCGAATTCCCTCTATATTTATAATCAGAAAAAGTTGTCTCAGAAACTCACTCAGTATATTAATTGTCACCAAGATTTGCTCCTGTGACACCAATATCAATAGTTTTTACTTTGATTGTACTCCCAGAACAAAACCTCCCAAAACCTCAACTAAAAAGCCTTTTCGGTTTAGTATCCTTTAGCCTACTATAATATCGGTCATACTGGCCAACCCCGTTCTTAACTAAAAAGCCAGTTAACTCATTTTTGTTTTAGTATCCTTTGGCCTATGATCGGTGCCATATTGACACCAAACTGACAGAAAATCCATGTTTTACCTGTCAGTTTGGCTATAAAAATGGCAGGCACAGTAGGCTAAAAGACACTGAGGCGGTAGGAGTTACCTAGCTTTTTAGTTGAGACCGGTGTTGTACACTATCGGCATCATAAAAGTGGTACGTGATAAACATAGGTATTTTTTAAATTGTGTGGTTACTACCGGATTATATTTTGTGATAGACTTGTACTAAAATGTGAAAATATTGACATTAAAGATTGCTTTCAAAAATACTTGTTATATTACAATAATACGCTAACGCATAAAACAAATATAACAAAAATTAAAATACACAACTCTAACGAAAATTATAAAACAATAGAAACAAACTATTAGGTATATAAATTTTAATATCTAGTCATTGCGCCATTCACCTTAATTATACCGTTTAACTTTCTTGGTAGAGAATCAGCCGAAATTTCAAAAAGGTTTTTATTTTCACCAATCACTTCTTCATAAGCATTGACTATTAACTGGACCAAGTGATGTTGATTTTCCGGCACAATATTAAAGCTTTCCAGCTTTTTTGAAATTAAACCCCAGACATTTTCCATAGTATTGGCGTTTGGGGTATACGCAGGCCAAGGAAGAACTTCAATATTTTTCTCCCGAAACCAAGTTTGGCAAATTCTGGCTGTATGAGCAGGGCAGTTTTCTTGTTTAAAAAATGAACTGGTCTTGATAAAGTTCTGTGACGGCTGGAAGCATGGTGTTCTCTAAAATGTCCATGTAAAGCCGTGCTGTGAGCCTTCCATTGTTTCTAAATAGAGCACCATGATCTCTAGCAGAAATCCAACCCCACATATTTACCGAAAAGCGCGATCGTTGTCACCAGCAATATATCTTCCCTCATAGCACGTTCTTGGTGGCCGATACACCCGTATTTGGTTTGTGTCACTACAGGACTGGAAAACTTTTTCATCGGAAAATATTACCTTTCGCCAAAACTCTGATTCCTTTAGAGAGTAATTAAGGGCAAAAAGTAACCTGGCCTGTTTTTTTCTTCATTCGTAAGTTTAATTTTTTTAGCAGCTACACGACATCTGAAATTAGAGCCTTTTCTTACGCGATTTCGTGTCACTCTTACACATCCTGAAAATTGGGTTAATCTCTTTGCCTGGGCAACAGATGCCAAAGGGTTTTCTTCCATAAAAGCGATAAGGTCATAATCTTGTTCATCAGTTAAAACTTTCAATAAACCAGTCCCTTGTTTTCTCTCTATTGTCTGATCTTCCCATCGTTTTTTAATTTTTATAATCGTGGTTTTACTGCATCCATAATGTTTAGCCACGTCCCTAATTGACCATCCTAGTTGTAGTTTTGCCAGGAGTTGGGCTTTATCACATAAAGAAATTTGTGGAGGCATTTTTTATTCATTATATAATGGATGACTTTGTGTGTAAAAATAGACCAAGGTATTATAACAAAAAGTATTGTGTACCACTTTTATGATGCCTGTAGTATACTGACACCAAACTGACAGAAAATCCATGTCTTGCCTGTCAATTTGGTTATAAAAATGGCGGCTACAGTAAGGTAAAGGGTACTGAAGAGGTAGTGTTAACTGACTTGTAAGTTGAGGACGGTGTTGTCCTAGACTCGTTTATTCCAAAACTATTTTTTTTTAAAGATATGTAATAAACATAAAAATTTTTTTTTCAGATTTTTATTCCGAAGAAACTGTAAATAATCAAGGCCTAGAATGTTTAAGATTTTTAAATGAAGTTATATCTGACTTCGATGCGGTAAGTATTAATTATTGCGGTAAAAGCAATTAGCATAGTCTGACTTTAATAAAGTTGGCACTATTTTTGACACCACTGTAAGTTACTGGAACAAATTCTTGCATTTTTCGCGTGAATCCCCTTTTTCACTCTTGTAACACTTTGTAACACTTACATCTGAGTGCGGTAAAGTAAATATGGACATTTTTTTTTAATGTCTGTAAAACAATATAGATCTCTACTACGTTTTTGCTACATTTAATTTTTTCATGTTTAAAAAATTAAAAATTCATTCAAAATTAACCATAAACTTATTTGTTAAACGTAAAATTAAAAGTGCAGTTACTTGCACACGGCAAGTTGATAGCTGATGCCTATTGATGACTGATGACTTTTGATTGTTTTTTTTTTTTGAATGCGGTAAATTTCCTTTACCGCGCTTAGTGTAGAAGAGTTTTTTACCGCACTCAGTGCGGTAAAGTACATTTTCTCGCACTCAATTGAGTGCGGTAAAGTACACTTACTAGCGAGTAAGTGAAATTATGTATAGTAGTTAAAACTATCAAAAATAATTTTTTAAATTGGTGTTCTTTATAAAAAATAAGACATTACATACCGTTAAAACACCTAAAAAACATTTATTATGCTTTAATTTACTACAAATTGCAATACATGATATTTTTTGGGGCTTTGCAAAGAAAACCATAATATAACCATTAAAAAACCTACAAAATAAAGCAATAAATGTATTTATAAATTTCCATTATTAGAACCAACAGAAAACATTTATAAACCAAAGGGCTACCTTGATATTAACAAGCCACATATTTGAAAGTAAAAACTATAACACTAAGTTAATTATAAGTAATATTAAGCACTCATATGACACAAGAAATAACAGAAAATTAATTTGTAACGAATCAATAAGTAATTTTGGTAAAATTCAATTATTTGTGATGGAATTATATAATTTTTTTAAATGACAATTTATTAATTTATTTATTGCCATTTTGACATTTAATATAATTCAAATTTAATAATATCTATCAATATTTACTTAATGCATGTTGTACGTACCCAATTGTTCATAATGTTTTTTTATTCCCTGTGATGAACTACTTAAGTTGGCTGTCGCATTTTCTTAAAGCAGGTAATGATAATCAGATGTTGTAACAAAAGAATGAATGTCTCCAGTGAATGTAACAATCCAAGAAAATAAAATGAAGATAATTTGATTTGTTTTAGTGCAAGACAATTTGTTACCGTTTTGTTTTTCGTTTTGAAGACATTAATAAATGCTTTACAAATTTGAAATTTATTTCGAAACTTAAAATTTCTTCATTGGCGACTCATTCCTATTTGGTTTTAGTTGCTGGAATTGCCACAGTACCAAAATATTATTAAAATAAAGACAATCGGGTCCACCTACATGGCTGCAAGTGGCCTGAATCCTACTAGACAAATTAAGGTAAGAAAAGAGAATGCATTTTGTTATTTAAAATTAAACCAAAAAAGGCGAAAATTTTTAAAAAAATGCCTTTTTTAATATAAAATTCTTTTAATACCGTAAATTTCAAAGATGTTATCGCGTCGCACTTTAGCGCCTACTTTTGATTTTGTAAATGTTTTCGTAAAAATTTAAATCCAGGGTGGGGGGGGGGGTACTTACGCCCCTACCTAAAACATAGATCACAAACAAAACCTAATAGCTTAATACTTTTTTTTGAGGTCTACAAAGCTTTTTAAGGTGAAACATTACCTTTTATGCAATATCTCAAATATAAGATGCCTCAAAAAAAGTTCGTTTCCGGATTTTTCTGGGCAAACAGGTCAATAACTCGCTCAATGTCAATTTCAATATCTCTGTTGTGCAGCAACGCTAAGCTAAGACGAATTTCCATCATAGTGTTTTAAGTACCTATGTTTTCAATCTTCTGAGGCAGTTGAAGCTTCTTTCTGATGAAGCATTACTTACTGGCAAACATCCAAGAATGTTTTTATCAACGGAAAAATATCGTAACACGTGTTCATTGCCTAGAAAACGTTATCACATATGTTTTCATTTAAGCTTTTGCCTACTTCTGATCAATACTGTTTCCAAATGCTGTTTTGGATTGATCAAACAGTTTATAGTATTTGGAAACGACATTAGTTAATTTTGCCTTGATTTTCACTTCACGTTGTATAAAACTTGGTATGAATATGTTCAGGTCAAAAATACTTAGAGTCTCGTTATTGATTGAAGGATTTATTTATAAATAGAAACTCTATAATACTCTTCTTCACTTCTTTATTTCCAATATCGTGGTCTTCTGCAATTTCTCGTTTTTTCTCCAAAGACTTTAGGGTTATCACCTGCATCTTTGTTATCTACTTTTTTCTGGAGCAAAGGATGGGGGGATCGCCCCCTCCCCTCTGGGTCCATCAGTGCCATACAAGAATTTTTCTGCATCAGTTTTTTCGGGCATCTTCTTGAGATTTAAAAGTGTCCTGTTTACTGAATATTTCTGTAAATTGACTAGAATACCAAAAATTCAAAAACTTTCTATACAAGCCAAAAATAACAAATTTACCTTCGAATTTAAAGTGCAAAAAACGTCAAAAATAATGAACCATTTTTTCAATTTTTTTCGAGAATTTCCAACCACTTTTAGTATATACATTTTTTTAATTAATTTTTAACCTCATACAATACATTAAAAAGGAGAAAAATCTTAAACGCCAGGTGTATTTTGGCTTTCATCTCCTGTTCTGTTTTTTGATATCACTTCTAATAATCGAGATATTCAATTTTGACACTTAGAACCTGCTACTATTTCTAGTATCTGCGGAGAAACTATGGTCTTAAACCTATATTTTTAGCCGAACGACCCCATAGAAGTAAGATGGGCTCACCTAGCTCTACTGGTGGACTTCGCTCTGGACCTAAAGAAAGCCCTGCAAGGCATCAACGAACAATCTTTCAACCATTTCGTCCTAAAAATGGGTATAAACCATGGTCCTATTACGGCGGGTGTGATCGGGGCCAGGAAACCGCATTACGACATTTGGGGGAATACCGTCAATGTGGCATCCAGAATGGAAAGCACGGGAAAAGCTGGATGTATACAGGTATAGCCATGCGTATGTGTGAATTTAAAAAGTTATTTACCAACTATGTTGGAAATTTGGAACCTTTGGTTGCACTAAAACAAAATTATGTTTTAGTGCAACCAAAGGTTCCAAATTTCCAACATAGTTGAGATGGCTTCACGGTCAACGGAACTAAATCTCTATCGTAAGTTTAGTACTAAGATTAGGCTAGTTGGTGCAGATATTTGGTTTCTAAAATCTTGCAAAAAATTCAAAGTTTTTCCAAACTTTGTTCAAGTAAAGTTGCCGAAATCTACAGTTTCTTCAAAAGTAGCCCTGTTTGCAAAACAGAAATGGTTAGGTTTAGAAATCAAAAATTTGTACGCAAAACGAAGTATGTTTGAGCTTGAAGCATACCGACTGTTTAAAAAGTTGACATTTAGACTTAGTGATAAGAACTTTGAAGAATGGTGCGATTTCCAAAGACATATGTTTGTAGTAATTGAGAAAAAATTTACGAAGAAGATGTCTTCACTTAATAAAAAGCTACAAAAGTTAAAACGTTCTGAACCAAAACCAAAAAAGTCGAAGGAAATCGCAAACATTGTAGAAAACCTATCCTCTCAAACTTTTAATAACAAAGAAATATCACTTTTAAACAAAGGTCTTAATTTTGCTCTGCCCCCACAAAAAGATAATTTAAGTGATATTATTGCAAATAATGAAAGTTCAATCTCTTATCTTTCAGAAGGCACAAAGGGCTATGTGCGAGATGCTTGCCGATATCAGATCTCTTAAAACATCATTCAAAACAATAAAAATAGAACATTAAATCACAATAAAACAATTAAAAGTTTGAGAGAAAAAGATGTTTTCTATCTAAAGGCTGACAAGGGTAATAAAGTTGCTATATTAGATAAAACAGATTATTTCGAAAGGGTAGATAACCTAATAAAAAATGGACCCTACAAACAAGTCCCAAAGAACCCCTTACCAAAAATGATTAACGAAGTAAAAAACACAATTAAAAAATGTAACAATATTATTACTGACAATATTAAACATAAACTACAAGTAAGCAATCCCACTATGCCGAAACTGTATTGTCTTCTGAAAATCCACAAGCCTGGAAAATCGGTTAGACCTATAGTTTCTGCTGTAGGATCACCTACTTACAACATTTCGAAATGGCTAGCAAACGAGTTTGAAAATTTACCGATAAAGGAAAAAGGTTTTTCTGTTCAAAATTCCCTTGAATTTATCAACAAAGTTAAAGATATTTAACTCCAAGAAGGTGAAATTTTAATCTCGTTTGATGTTAGTTCGTTGTTCCCTAGTGTGCCGATCCCCAATACCTTACAATACCTGGAGGAACTACTAAGAAAAAACAATCTAGAAGACAAACAGACTTTAGAATACCTATCTTTAACAAAACTCTGCATGAATCAAAATTACTTTCAATATGAAAATAACTACTACCAGCAATTAGAAGGAATCACAATGGGTAATAGTTTATCACCTTATATCGCAAACCTATTTATGAGCAAATTTGAATCAGATATAAGTAAAGAATTTGAGTATTTTCCCAGAGTATGGTTCAGGTATGTAGACGATGTGTTTGCAGTATTCAACACTAAAGTAATTAGTGTTGAAAATTTTATGGAAAAAATAAATAACAAATTTCCCACTATTAAATTTACTTATGAAACAGAGAACAACGGTACACTGCCATTTCTAGACACTTTAGTTATAATAAATAAAAATAAATTGGACTTTGACCTATACAGAAAAGGCACGGCCACCAACAGGCATTGCTTACAACATAAGCTTGCAAGTTTGCACTTTTTAACATATAGATTAGTAAATTTCCCCTTAAACAAAGAAAGATTTGAAGCAGAAAAAAATAGGATTAGGAATATAGCTGGCGAAAACGGTTACGACGAAGGCTTAATAAATAAGCTGATAAATAGACATTCTTTTCAAAGGACCTTTCGGAATTCTACCTTTTTCAGACAAAAAGATACCTGCGACTCAAAATTTGTATCAATTCCTTATAATCCTAATTATACGAAAGGATTACACAAAGTATTTAATAACACCGGTCTTAAATTAGTATATCAATCCGGTAACACAATAAGAAGCTTACTAGGAAATCCCAAGGATAAAACTACAGTTCTAGAAAAAAGTGGAATTTACGAAATTAGTTGCATGGATTGTGACAAAAAATATGTTGGCCAAACGAGACGCTCTATTCAAACACGTTTTAAAGAACACTTAGCACTTAAAATACGGAAGAACAGAAAAGTCAAGTGTGGCCGAGCATGCTTTTGAAAACAATCATAGATTCACATTAGATAACCTAAAACTTCTAAGAAGTGTACCAAACAAAAGACTTTTGAATGCATATGAAAGTATGGAAATCATTAAATCCAGAAATAGTTTAAATAAAGATAGAGGACCCATCCCGTTTAGTACACTTTATTCTTTGGTTAAGGGGAGATAGGATTAAAAATCGTGATCAATCACAAGTTATTAGTCTTATCTCTGCCCACTAAAGGATTGTATATAAGATAGAGCGTAGATTAATTTAGTTCATTGTTTATCGTCTCCTGATGATGCTAACATTGTTAGCGAAACGCACGTCGAGTGCAAAAAAGTGTAGTTTTGGTTTGTGGAAAATAATCATAATTTTGTTTTGTGTTATTTACCAAGGTTAAAAAGACCAGGTATAAAGGACATTAAAACAAAGACGGGCTATTATTTAATGTATTATATTTAGTGAAAATTCAAGATGGCGCGCTCTAGTTCAAACTTTTAAAAAAACCCTAGTGATTACCGGGATATTAGTTGAATTTGATCAAAATGCGGTTTTCCAAAAAGTTACACTGTATGCAAGGTGTTAAAGCTATCAGTGCAAACATTTTCATTAGTAAAAATTAAGAAATGAAAACAAAATTTTCTATACTTTAGTGGTCATTCAATTTTAGGAAAAAATGACAGGCTGCCATAAAAAACTCTGAAATGTTATGAAGTTTCTAAGAAAAGAAACAAACATTTTGATAAATACCACAATATTTTTAGGTTATGTTTACCTGGGGATCTATCTTTAAAAAAAATAAAAGAGGCCTGTTTGATTTAGAAACGTTTATTTAAAATAAAAGGAAAATCTTTTATCAATTTTGACAAGAATTTTTAAATTGTTTTTTTCTTTGGTTCTTCATTGTCTATATTTTATTTATACACGACATTTCGATCAATACAATCTCTGATTGTCTTCAGCTGCAAACTACAATATATTCCTAAGGCTACGTACTTTGATACTATGGGAAATCACTCAACCGTGAATTTTAAGAAGTTGGCTCCGCCCAAGAAGGGGCTTCCAAATATTTGGAATTTCAACACTTGATTTACTGAAAATACTCTGTTTCTTCCAGTGTGATTCCTTGTGCAAAACCTTTGCTTCTGTCCACTTCATCTTCGGCGATTCCTGATTTCGTTGTTTCACCTCTTTAGATATTCGTCTGATGTTCCTGAAGCTTAACTGATAGTGATTTTTTTGTTTCGCCTATGTATGATTCACCACACTCACAAGGAACTTGGACAATGCATTCCTTATTTTGTTTGTTTTCCGGTTTTGTTTTACTAAGAACGCTTCGAATTGTGTTATTAGATTTAAAAGCTGTTTTTAATATTAAGGGTGTTTGCTACTCTTCGAATTGTTTCTGATGCTCCTTTAATGTATGGAATTTTAAGGAATGCATTTGTCTGGTTTTGGTCTTGTAATTTCGGTCCTGTTATAGCCTTAAACCTATAACAGATACTATTTCTAAATTTCAGAAAACAGGAAAGAAAGAAATTAGCAGGCAAATGCATTCCTTACAATTCCATGCATTAATAAGGAGTATCAGAGAAAATTCGAAGAGTAGCGAACAACTTTAATATTAAAACAGCTTTAAAATCTAATAATACAATTCGAAGCCATCTTACTAAAACCAAACCAGAGAACAAACAAAATAATTTTACAAAGTTCCTTGTGGTAGGCTTAAGTAACATCAGACGAATACCCAAAGAGGTGAAACAACGAAATCAGGAGTCGCCGAACATGCATAGTCAAAACAACTCCGAATAAAGTGAAAAGAAGTAAAGATTTTTCACAAGGAGTCACACTAGAAGAAACGAAAATTCAAATTCAATTCAAATATGTATATACAGTATATAAGTACGTAGCCTTAGGAATAGATTGTAGTTTGCACCTGAAGACGACTATAGTATTGTACTGATTGAAACGTTGTGTATAAATAAAATATAGACAATGGAAGTCCGAAACACAGAGTTAATTTTATACAATGGATTTGTTGTAGTGATAAACCTGAGTGGTTAATCGACTCAAAAACCAGTTAGTGGTGAAACTAGTGGAGTATGCCCAAAACCCAAGAGTTTTCTCTTTTGGTAAAATTGTTTCTAATCTCTTTTAGGTGACGGAAGAGACGTGCCAAATTCTCCAACCATTTGGCTACATTTTCGAGCAACGCGGTTTGGTCGCAGTAAAAGGCAAAGGCCAACTGATGACTTACTACCTTCAAGGAAAAACTTCGGGAAAAGTCACACCGCCAACAGCTCCTATGTCACCCCATATTGGTAAGAACCATATAACTATGAGATACTATAAATGCCCACGTGTCGCCAAATCTGTAACGAAAATAACTTTTAAAAACAAGCGGTTGGCTTTGGCACTGTTTGGGCGAAAATCTACTGTGCAATGCCTACGACATCATCTGCCCGAAAACGTATGGATAAAACATCTCCAACCGCAAGTTTTTAAAATCAACCTTTGTTACGCTGCCTAAAAAACACTCAGGAAAAAAGTGTAGTAATTACCGCCTAATCAGCCTAATGAGCCATATGTTAAAAATATTTCTAAAGATTATTCACAAAAGAATTTATGGGAAATGCGAATCCTTTATGGGAGACCCGCAGTTTGGATTTCGTGATGGGTTCGGGACAAGAGAGGCCTTGTTTGGCATTCAAGTCTTAGTTCAGCGGTCTAGGGATGTGTCGGTGCCAGTATATGCCTGTTTCATAGATTATGAGAAAGCATTTGATCGAGTCCAACACGAAAAGCTCCTAGAGTCGCTAAAAGAAGTTGGTCTAGATGACCGAGATCTAAAGATAATCGCTAATCTCTACTGGAATCAGACTGCCCAAATAAAGGTTGATGGTTAACTGTCTGAAGAGGTCCAAATAAGAAGAGAAGTACGCCAGGGTTGTATATTGTCTCCGCTGTTGTTTAATATCTATAGTAACAAAATAACAGAAGAAGGCTTGCAAGGGTTGTTGAATCAAATTGCTGCCAAAAGTTCGCAATTCGGGCTTAACTTAAATGTTGGAAAAACAAAATGAACGCGTGAATTTATACAAATACTTGGGTTGCCTCCTCAATGAGAATTGGGACAACATGCAAGAAGTTCGTGCAAGAATTGAACAGGCCAGATTATCTTTTATCAAAATGAAATTAGTGTTGTGTAGTCGCGATCTTAATACCACTCTCCGAATTCGTGTGCTTAGGTGTTATGTTTTTAGCATCTTATATTATGGCATGGAAGCATGGACACTGACTGAGGCCATGTGAAAAAACTTGGAGGCATTCGAGATGTGGTGTTATCGTAAGGGTATCTTGGATGAACCGAGTAACTAATGTGGATGTTCTGCTTACAATAAATAAAGATCTTGACGTTTTATTTACCATTAAAAAACGAAAACTTGAATATTTTGGCCATATTTTGATAAATGACAAATATAAAGTTAAACCAAACAAATATGGTCTTTCCCCACTAAATTTTATTTTTCAATATAAAAACCCGACATGTTTCGGCAGTTTAGACTACCATCATCAGGGGCTCTGAAAAAAACCAAAGAAGAAGAAATAGACTTATTGTCTTATGAAAAGTTGTAGCAAAGAATAAAGTTAGTCATTCTTTTATTTTAGTGTTTTTATATTATTATTATTATTACATATATATTTATACAAAGAATTGATTAATTTTGTTACCAATTTGTTTTTTCTATAACTGTAAGAATTTAACTTAATTTAAAAGGATAAGTTACCTTTCATTAATTCTTTAAAAAACCATTACCGAAAGAAGAAGAAATAGACTTATTGTCTTAGGAGAAGTTGTAGCAAAGAATAAAGTTACTCATCCTTTTATTTAAGTGTTTTTTTTTATTATTGTAGTATTAACTATATATTTTTTTTGATTAATTTTTTTACAAATTTGTTTGTTCTATACCTCTAAAAATTTAACTTAATTTAAAAGGATAAGTAACTTTTCATTAATATCTTTAAAAAACCATTACAATTAAAAAAAATTAAATTCGCTTACCCTAGTTTGAGCTACATTAGAGCAGTATGGCCGAATAAGAACCAAAGAAAATTAAATGGGCCGAGTCAACGGATCATCAGTAAACTCTCAGCAGTGGAGAAGGGTAATCAAGAAAATGGAAAAAACTCCATATTGAAACAGTGAAAGTTAAGTTTTAAATATCTATACTTACAGAAAAAAAAAACGGAAGGGGAACCCATAGTTGAAAAAAAAACCATTATAAAACCATATTGAAATTTTTTAAATTTGAACGGCTTCACGTGAAAAATTCTAGAAGAGAGTGAGAACGTCAAATGGTGGCAAAGAACCCAGGTAAATTATTTTGGTTGGTTCAAATTATGGATAATGAAAAAAGAAGGAGATATTTATTTCACCTTTCCAACTGATTTTTTAACTACGCTTGTAAGTAACTCAAACTTGGTTTACAAGTAATTTAATTCTTAGAGGTATAGAAAAAAAAAACAAATTGGTAACAAAAGTAATCAATTCTTTGTATAAATATATAGGTAATAATAATAATAATATAAAAAACACTTAAATAAAAGGATGAGTAACTTTATTCTTTGCTACAACTTTTCATAAGACAATAAATCTATTTCTTCTTCTTTGGGTTTTTTCAGAGCCCCTGATGATGGTAGTCTAAACTGCCGAAACATGTCGGGTTTTTATATTGAAAAATAAAATTTAGTGGAGAAAGACCATATTTGTATGATTTAACTTTATATTTTTCATTTATCCAAAACCATCATGGACTACTTCCACAATTTGAGATATAAAGTTTTAAAATTGATAATAGAAGGCAAAATTGAAGGTCGAAGAGGCCCGGGTCGTAATTAGATATCATGGCTTGAAAATCTTAGACAATGGTGTGGTGTTAGTACTGCGACACTTTTCCGAAAAGCAGTGGACAGGGTGCAGATCGCGCTGATGACAGCCAACGTTCGAAGAGAGCACGGCACTTGAAGAAGAATATCCGCAAGTTTAAACTTATTCGAGGGTTTCCATCCACAAGGTGAGCCTGTTACACAAGGGCATGCCGCCCAAGTGCCGAACTCGCTTCCTGAGAAAACTCGGCATTGTCAAAAAGTTTACATTTTTGACGAGGTGTGGTTTTGCCATTTTGTTTATGTTATGGTGGTGCCTCCGTGTTTCGAAATTTTGTGGCGTTATTTTCTGTGATTAGTAGTCTGTGCATGCAAAAATTAAATAATACTCACCAATTAAGCCTCAAAAATCCTGCTTTTTGTTTTCTAATCTTGTTTTATCACTAGACATCACTAATTGTGGTACGCAAACAAAAATATTAAACATAAACCTAAATTTTTACTGTCACGTGGTTAGTTGCTTTCACTACCGACGCAATCAACGCTCTTGCCCGGTAGACTCCTGAGCCCTAATTCTTGAGCCAGGAACGCATTTCGTATTCTTGAGCGGTGATCGCTTATTCCATTCTATCAAAAATTGGGTTTTCGCGCTCCCTGACTCCAAAGCTAGGGATCGGTCCCATTTCTCTGACAAGCATGCGCATAAAATGTATATTTTTTAATCCAAAATTTCGAAGAGGTTTTTAGAAAAATCACCTTTTTTTTGGGAATCGGATCACTCCCCGAGATTGATCCCTTCTCTTGAGGGATCGTTCCTTCTCTTGAGATTCAAGAATTAAGCCGCTGGTCTGGTTATCGGTACGCATTTTTCTCAGAAAATGCAAGGGCAGGGCCGTTATATCATCTCATAGTTACATGGTAAGAACTTTCCCAAAGAAGAACACACTGAAGTTTAGATTGCACTCTTGTACGGCCTGGTTTTGGTTGAGAGCGGTCCTGATTTTTGATAGACGTCAAATTTATCCTCTTTTTTATGATATTACAAACAAGATGGATAGTCTGTATCAAAATGACGACTTTTTTTGTGTATTTTCTAAAATTAAAAGAGTTTATAACAGATGTGTTACCATGCTGCATTTGTGAAATCATACAAATAATAGTTAACTCTAAAGCGAACGTCTTCAACCTCTTCTTCCAAGATTTAACTTAAGAGTTGAAATTCTTTTTTTTCCGTCAGTGACCTTAGCTCCGGAAGTGACGCTCAAAATGGTTCATGTGATATGCATACTTTTTGAAGAAATAAATTGAGTTACTACAGGTAGAAAAAGGTTTGCCTCTAAACTAAACAGAATAAAAAAAATAAAAATTGACAGATAAATTATGTTTGGAACACCTTAGTAAATTTAAGTTAAAATTTACATAAAAAGTAAAGGAATAGTCTGGATTTCTGCTACAGAGTGAGAACCATGTAAAGCTGTTTAAAAGATCAGCTCATACTCCAAAAATGTTTAAAAATGAGTTAGAACACCTACTTAGAAATTCGATATTTTCTGAGCTAAGGTCACTGACAGAAGCAAAAAAAAGATCTCTACTTTTAGGTTAGATTTTTGCTTTTGTTCTCATTAGTAAGTTTCGTTTGCTAAATTTATTTTACACGTTTAATATTGTCTTAGGTGCATCGGATATGGAAACAGTCCAAGAAGAAGACGAATCTCACGATAGTTTTACGTCGAAATCTGACGAAAAAACCGTCATTGATTGCTCGGAAAAAAATGAAGACGACGCTTTTACTATAGAAATCGAAGGTGGCGGTGGAAGCAATACCAACATTTCAGAACAAAAGGATACCAGTGAAGTTAGTTTGCTTCTGGGAAATGAAGAATAAAGTTTAAAATGCTGGTTTTAAGATCAACCAGTTAGTTCACTTCCGAAAGCGCGCTGTATACAGGGTTTCTCACTTTTTTGTAATTCTGGATTTTATGGGCCTTATTATTCGTCGTGAATAAAGCCCTTTACAGAAACGTATTAAATTTGATAGCTGAAATTCAATATCATAATATAAAAAGCAAAATGTTGGATCGACCATATAAATCATTTTAATTTTTTATTAATAAATTGAAAATAAAAATCTAATTTTAACTATCTTTTAAATAATTTTTTTATGCTCTGCATACCAATAAAGAAGGCGAAAATTCGCGTCCAATTATATAGTACAGGGTGATTCATTATATAGGGTGTGCCAAAAATAAAGCACTTTTTTAAATGTTTATAACTTAGTATTTATAATAGCTTTTTAGAAAGCCAAAGCTTCAAAATTTATAGGACTAATGCCAAACTTGACATTTCCTAAAAATCCAAGATGGCTCATCTATTTAAGCAATAGGCATTTTTAACCCCCCTAGATATTTTTTTGTGCGCAACACTGTAATAAATCTGAAACATCGGTTACGAAGCCATATTCTTTCGAAGCACATCGATATATCATTTTAAAAATTCGGACAAGAATCAAGAAAGTTTGACATTTTTAAATAGACCAGAGTTTACCTTCAAAATAAAGCTTATTAAGAAAAAAATCTACTTGTTTAAATAGCAATACCTTTGTTAAAAATTGATCGATTTTAATAAGTTTAAACTTTTTAGAAGGCAAAAGCTTAAAAATTTTTATAACTTATGATAAAACTGACATTTACCAAGATGGCGGACCTATTTAAAAAATAGGTATATTTTACACCCCTAGACTGCAACACTGCATTCAATCTCAAACATCGGTTACAAAGCCACTTCCTTTCCATGCACATCAATGTAACATTTAAAAAATTCGTACAGGAAATAAAGAAGTTTTAAATCTTGATATAATATAGACCGGTTTGCATGCAAAATCAAGCTTTTATTAAGAAAAAATTGCTCGATTTCCCAGATAAATTAAAAAAAAAATCAAACATGTTCAAAGTATGGAATGTATCACCCTGTACCTATGTATCTAATTTACTGTATAACTCAAGCTAAGGTGATCAAGTGAATCGACTGGTGGTATTTATTTGACTGATGGTTCATGAAAAAAAAATTGCAGCGCGAGCTTTAGAAAAAAAAATAAGGGAGAAGACTGACTAGCTCTAACAATACTGAACTAAAATCATTCTTTTTACCTTTTTCTAAATATTTTTGAATCCGTGAAAATCGAAACTACAGTACAGAGAAAAAAAGTGATTCTTCAATAGTAGTTGGGGGGCATATGTTCTTCCGTGGGTTTTTTGATGATGATTTTACGAAACCTGTTTTAACTGGTTAGTAATAGGCCACTTAACATCACCCTGCCTGTGAACAGCCTCAAAAGTGCTGCAGTCAAACAGTGAGGTTAGGACGACAAAATATTTTTTTAAATCTTAACGGTTTGACCTACGATAATGAAATTTGGTACTCATATTGGCCCTCTGGTCAGATAGTATTATAAAATTTCAAAAATAACATTTAGTGCGTCTAGGGGCCGGTAGAGGGCGAAATGTGGTTTTAGATTTTTCCCTGTATCTCCCGAACGACTTATCCTGGCCACTTGAAACTATGTGGTTTTGAAGTACATACTATTACCAATCATCCCGATATGACAAAAAAATGTTTTAGCCTGTAAGCAGAGGGCCCTGAACGGAAGCCATTTTTTTTGACAATTTCGAAAAAAAAATCTATTTACGAAAAAAATCAAAACCACATTTCGCCCTCTACCGGCTCCTAGAGGCACTAAATGTTATTTTTTTATTTTGATAATACAATCTGGCCCAAAGGCCAATATGATTCCCAAATTTCATCATCGTAGGTCAAACCGTTAAGATTTAAAAAAAATTTGTCATCCTAACCTCACTTTTGGACTGCAACATTTTTGAGGCTATAGGTGGAGAAATATTAAGTGGTCTATAAGTAGCCGATTTATATAAATTTTCGATGTCCTTAAATTAAGTTTGCGTAAATAGATTTTTTTTTCGAAATTGTCAAAAAAATGTCGTCTTTTCAGAGCCCTCCACTCACAGGTTAAATTTTTTTTTTTGGTGTCAGGCTGATTGGTAATAGTAATAAATAAAATAAAAACACATAGTTTCAAGTGTGCAGGATAAGTCGTTCAGGAGATACAAGGAAAAAACTAAAAACACATTTTGCGCTTTACCGGCCCTTAGATGCATTAAATGTTATTTTTTAAATTATATTATTTAATTTGGCCAGAAGGCCAATATGTGCACCAAATTTCATCATCGTAGGTCAAACCGTTAAGATTTAAAAAATATTTTGTCGCCCTAGCCTCACTTTTTCACTGCAGCACTTTTGAGGTTGGTCACAGGCAAGGTGATGTTAAGTGGTCTATTAGTAACCGATTAAAACAGGTTTTGTAAAATCATCATCAAAAGGCCCACGGAGGCCAAATTTCGACTCTATGCCCCTGGACTATAGGTATGGGACATGAAGGTTTTTTTTTATTGTCGAATTAACCATCATATTTTTGGTTAAGACATTATTCTTTGTGTTTTCTTGTAAAAAGCACATATTTTGGCATCAAGAATATTGTTTCTCCCTTAGAACATTGAACTACTAGAAGGAGCTTTTTTTCAGACCTAGGGCAGTGTTTGAGTTCGACATCTTCATTCCATTGTTGTCATGTTAACCTAATACGTTTTCCCCTGTATTTAATATTATTTAAAATACCTTCAATAATTTTTAGTTCCGTTTAATTAAGTGGTCTAGATATAGTAATAAAAATCTATGTTTCTATAAAAATACGAATAGGTGCTATGGAAATCCCTATTTACACTGAAAATAATGACAAGCCGGCAACACAGATTTTCTGCCTTTGTTTATCAAGAATGGCCAAATATGAAGAATTCTAACCTAATATTTAGTTAATATTTCAATTTAACGTACCTGTGAAACGAAATAATGCGGTCCTCCGGCTTCTGTTTCAACTTGCATATAATACACTTCAAAACCATTTTTCGCCACAAACTTTTAAAAAAAATATCAAAAAACATTATTGACGAGTGCTGAAACTTTCACTTTCAAAACAATAATGACATTCCAGGAAAAATCGAAAAACCGAAACAAAAGAAGGTGTTTAAGGAAAACACATGTTAAATTTTCAAAAAACGTCGAAAGTTTTAAATAGGTTGTGAGTATTATATATTATGTATATTAGCTTTTTCAACATATATCTTAAACCTCATTAATTAATTAATAAATAAGCGTCAAAACTTAATCCAAAATTAATAAGTTTTTTGTTGTATAATTTTGTTATTAAAATTGGCAACCCAGATTTCTTTCTCCCCTTTCCCCACTGTAGATGTTGCACTCAAACAACCAGTGTAACCAGACAGACCAGACTCCTTCTAGTAGTTCAATGTTCTAAGGTTTCCCCTCTAAAGAAGGACCTAGAAACTAAAATTAGTTTTATACCCTACAGGCTCAGATTTTAGTTTCTAAACGCACTTTTTATAGCTGCACATACATTTGCTATTTTAGTTCTCAGTTTTGATAAAATATTTGTTTATTTTGAAACTTTTTCTGAAATTTTTGTATTTGGTGGGCAATCGGGTCTATAACATTAGGTGTAGATAATATTATTAATATGTGATTATGTTGGCCTATAAACAAGATATATTATTAGCTTGCAATAGGTCAAGAAATTGTAAGACGTTAGAAAGGACAATGTAAACTTATTGTCTGACTATCAATTGGACTCAAACATAAATTAATTACACTAGGCAACAAATTTTAATTTTCTTAAAGGTCGTGGGTAAAAATTGAGTTTTTCGATTGTTTATGACTGAAAAAGACAAATGTTTGTTAAAAAATTTTCTTAGGTCCTAAATAATAGTGCCATTTATTGCATAGACACGCCATTTAAAAATTTTAACTAATAAATCGGGTTTTCATAAACTAACTTATCTCTACATATTATAAGAACTATTATAGTAATGTTTAATCTAATTAACTTTAGTTAATTAAAATAATGACAAATTGAACTAATCACTTTTCTTATAGCATTTTAATTTTGCTTTGTACAGGGTAGGCCAAATTCGATGGGCCTCCATGGCTACTATTGTTTCTAGGAGAGATAGCCATGGTATACATGTTCAGGGCTCGATTTTACAGACAAATTCCAATTTGAAAACCACATCTTAATATCTCAAGCCGTCTGTGAGTGTTTTTGAAAAATTCACATTTTCAAAAGGTTGACATAACTTCTTTGTGGGTCAAAATAGGATGTTGGTGCAAAAAGCCTTTTTCACAGGTTTTTAGTCTATACTTTACCTATCAAGACAGACTTTTTGTAGCTCCTTCAGTTTTTGAGTAATCACAGAAAATTTGATTTTTTTAATGGTTCACCCTATATATTTTTACGGCCTTAAATTGTCCATAAAATTTTCTTTACAACGATGTACCCCTCATCGCAATTGGTAAAGTAGTTCAGTAGATATTTATGATTTTAATATTATCGCAAAGTAGCGGTAAGTAATTCCTAGAACAATAGTAGCCATGGAGGCCCATCGAATTTGGCACACCCTGTACACAGCCTCTGGTTCCTCTCGACAAAGCGTTCAACAGTAATCCGCCAACGTTGAAACATTCCACTTCCCTTGGTATCTGTTTTCCATATTTGCAATTTCTTGACGGAATCGTTCGTCACTCACATCCACACAGTTTTCGGGAAAGTATTCTAAGTGAGAGTGTAGAAATCGTTTTTTTAAGCACATATTGCATCCCATATTTTTTAAAACATTGTTCATTTAGAATCTCTAGAATAATTTTCTGCTCTTTTATTTCCTCATTCTAAAGGCTTCATTCATGCCTTTTTTTCCCTCAAGCACTGCGTCAAATTCCGAATCCACGGAACAGAGAGCATATAAATCTAAGAGAGGACACGTAATGGTAATATGTCCGACCAGCAAGCCAATGCGATTTACAGCAAGTTTTTGATTGTTAGCTGAATGCGCAGGATGAACGGCGGTAATATTTATTTAAAATTAAAACGGCAATAGTGCCGCGCGTTGAATGAATATCGATTTATCACTGGCGTACATACTTATATTTAATGCAATTTTAAATGAACTTGTTGCTAAGGGAGCTGGCAGAAAGTTTTTATTGTTTATATATTTTTCAAGCCTTTATCACTTGTAATAATTTAGGAAAAATCAGAGAGCATATAATTTAGGTCTTCTCCGGTAAAAAATAAGTGTTTGTTTTTATTAATTTTTTTAATATTTTGCTATCCAAGGTTACTTCAATACTGCTACAAAAAAAACAAACATTTGAAGCAAACCACCCAAACTATGCTACTGTACCAAATTTTAATAAACCCGTCATTTACGAGTGTTTGAAAAATACATGATGAGGAGTTCAGAATGGGTGAGAAGTTATGGGAAAACTAATGGTCTCATATAAAACAAAATTATGATTGTTTTCCACAAACCAAAACTACACTTTTTGCACTCGACGCGCGTTTCGCTAACAACGTTAGCATCATCAGGAGACGATAAACAATGAACTAAATTAATCTACGCTCTATCTTATATACAATCCTTTAGTGGGCGGAGATAAGACTAATAAATTGTGATTGATCACGATTTTTAATCCTACCTCCCCTCAACCAAAGAATAAAGTGTACTAAACGGGATAGGTCCTCTATCTTTATTTAAACTATTTCTGGATTTAATGATTTCCATACTTTCATATGCATTCAAAAGTCTTTTGTTTGGTACACTTTTTAGAAGTTTTAGGTTATCTAATGTGAATCTATGATTGTTTTCTAAAGCATGCTCGGCCACACTTGACTTTTCTGTTCTTCCGTATTTTAAGTGTGCTAAGTGTTCTTTAAAACGTGTTTGTATAGAGCGTCTCGTTTGGCCAACATATTTTTTTTTTTTTTTTTTTTTATCACAATCCATGCAACTAATTTCGTAAATTCCACTTTTTTCTAGAACTGTAGTTTTATCCTTGGGGTTTCCTAGTAAGCTTCTTATTGTGTTACCGGATTGATATACTAATTTAAGACCGGTGTTATTAAATACTTTCTGTAATCCTTTCGTATAATTAGGATTATACGGAATTGATACAAATTTTGAGTCGCAGGTATCTTTTTGTCTGAAAAAGGTAGAATTCCGAAAGGTCTTTTGAAAAGAATGTCTATTTATCAGCTTATTTATTAAGCCTTCGTCGTAACCGTTTTCGCCAGCTATATTCCTAATCCTATTCTTTTCTGCTTCAAATCTTTCTTTGTTTAAGGGGAAATTTACTAATCTATATGTTAAAAAGTGCAAACTTGCAAGTTTATGTTGTAAGCAATGAAAAGAGTCATTTGGAATATACCTGTTGGTGGCCGTGCCTTTTCTGTATAGGTCAAAGTCCAATTTATTTTTATTTCTTATAACTAAAGTGTCTAGAAATGGCAGTGTACCGTTGTTCTCTGTTTCATAAGTAAATTTAATAGTGGGAAATTTGTTATTTATTTTTTCCATAAAATTTTCAACACTAGTTACTTTAGTGTTGAATACTGCAAACACATCGTCTACATACCTGAACCATACTCTGGGGAAATACTCAAATTCTTTACTTATATCTGATTCAAATTTGCTCATAAATAGGTTTGCGATAAAAGGTGATAAACTATTACCCATTGTGGTTCCTTCTAATTGCTGGTAGTAGTTATTTTTATATTGAAAGTAATTTTGATTCATGCAGAGTTTTGTTAAAGATAGGTATTCTAAAGTCTGTTTGTCTTCTAGATTGTTTTTTCTTAGTAGTTCCTCCAGGTATTGTAAGGTATTGGGGATCGGCACACTAGGGAACAACGAACTAACATCAAACGAGATTAAAACTTCACCTTCTTGGAGTGAAATATCTTTAACTTTGTTGATAAATTCAAGGGAATTTTGAACAGAAAAACCTTTTTCCTTTATCGGTAAATTTTCAAACTCGTTTGCTAGCCATTTCGAAATGTTGTAAGTAGGTGATCCTACAGCAGAAACTATAGGTCTAACCGATTTTCCAGGCTTGTGGATTTTCGGAAGACAATACAGTTTGGGCATAGTGGGATTGCTTACTTGTAGTTTATATTTAATATTATCAGTAATAATATTGTTACATTTTTTAATTGTGTTTTTTACTTCGTTAATCATTTTTGGTAAGGGGTTCTTTGGGACTTGTTTGTAGGGTCCATTTTTTATTAGGTTATCTACCCTTTCGAAATAATCGGTTTTATCTAATATAACAACTTTATTACCCTTGTCAGCCTTTAGATAGAAAACATCTTTTTCTCTCAAACTTTTAATTGTTTTATTGTGATTTAATGTACTATTTTTATACTATATATCTCATATGATAAATTTTGAATGGTTCTTTTCTCCTAATTTAAAAGAGGCGGTTGTGACGTAACCGTGTCAATTCCCATCATGGGAAGTCTTCTCCAAAAAGAGACAAAGAAATTTTTTTCAGAAACTTAACACCTGATTATGATATTTTTTTAAATTTGACCGCCGAAGGCGAAACCTTGCAAAAGAGTAACGTTTAACTTAAAATAAATGAAAAAAACTGGCGGCGCAGGCCCACATTTTTGGGGAATTTGATACGTAATTTCGTCAGAGAGGGAGTCCAACGCCTTCCTCTATATTTGCCACCTGTGACTGTATCGGCACGGGTCTGTTGTCTGCAGCGCACTGCGGGTAATCGATATTATAGCTAGTTTTTTAATATTGGCTGGGAAATGTGTGACTGAAGGTAGGAAGATCTCTATTCATAGCTTTAACGAAGTTTTTAAACAGCATACGCCAGCGTAAAAGCAGTGGCGCACCCAGGAATTGACTTCGGAAGGGGGTTAAGGATAAATAATAAAAAAAACTTAATTTGCTTCCCTCCCCTTCCCATCGGTGTGCCGCTGATAAAAGATTTATGATTATATATTTGATATATGACAGGTATACTTTACGTATCATGTAAACCGGACCTCGGAAAATATTTTAAGCCATGAATTTTCGTCGAGCAGGTCAAAATCTATAAAGGCGCAATTACACAGACGAACATGCTCAAATAAAAGCTCGTGCAAAATATCTAAAAATTTTTGCGTGAACATTTTTGTGAGCTTTTCTTTGAACATTTTGTTCGGTTAAACTTTTGAGCAAATTATTGCTATCTATTTTGGAAACATATTTTTAAAGATGAGAATAAATAAAATTTTACATCAGTGATCAGTGATCTCAATTCTTAAAAAAAATGGAACACCAACTTTTATTTAAAATTTTTGTGAAAAAAAGCCGACGGCAAGCGAAACATTATTATTGGCTCTACTATCAGTTTTGTCACATGGATTAGGTTTACTTATAATATTTTTTTCTTAGGGTTTTTCCCGGATTTTTTTGCCCGGGGTTTTTTTTGGGATTATCTTGCGAGTTTTTTTTATTTCCAAGGGTTTTTTTCCTAAAAAAAAACCCAGGAAAATTTTTCTTTTCCAAAAAAATTTTGAGTTTTTCAAATATCAGCAAAAAACTCAAAAATTGCACTTTTAAGCGGTAATCCGCGCCTCACGACTATGGGGAGTGGTGGGGAGGGAGATTTTTTTTAAACATATTTTTGTAACTTTACTTTACCTTTAGGTTTTATTGTTGTTTTTTAATTCCTCACACCAGATTTACCTAGTTAGTTTAAGGTCCCAAAGGTTGCTTAAAAAAGCAAAAGGTTCATGAAAATGCTGAAGATAGATATTTACTGTCAATTTAATGTAATAATCAAGGTCGATTACTGACACTGAACAAACAATATGCAATTGAGCAACATTCCGATTCAGAAGTCCAGTCTATTACTGCTAAATTATATTTTTTAGGCAATGGTCGGGATGGTAGGATTGTAAAAGTGGGTAATAAACGGGTATTATTTGGACCGAACGTGCTTTTGTTCATATATTTGAGATTTAATAAAATGTATATAGGTTTTTTAATTTGACTTAATTGTTATTGTATTGTGTTTTAAACTAGGAAGTAAAATAAAGAGATATTCTTTTAAACGTAAATTTTTATCATTATATTTTACAGGCAACAGCAATAAATAAGTGCCATTATTATTTTTTTATTCTCTTTTTTCTACAACACCAAAAAAGTTACAAGTATACTGGCATATCCCCTATAAAAATCAGATCAATCGAAGTTGCTTATGAGGTAAAACGTGAATTTCGACATCAAATCGTTTTTCCGTCGGAAAGCACTTAATTAAAAATACCTTGTTTTAAAACTTAGTTTTTCTATTTTCAGTTAAGTTCAATGAATTCCCATAAAACTATAAAATTTAAATTTGTAAGAAATTTTTATTACCATCATTTCTTCAAACAAATTTTGCTCAACATTCTCTCCAAAATTTACGTGTGTTTTTTTGTACGCGATTTTGCTCGAACATTTCTTTGAGCATTTTGCTCAAGAGGCTCATGTAAATGTTTGTCGGCATTTCCACATCAAAGGAAAGTTTGTCTGTGTAAATGCGCCTTAAGACTGAGCTATTTTTATTGCTGACCTTTTTTTTGTTGACTAGTGTTATTATTAACCTTTAAATTACTTTGGATGACTTCGAATAATTCAGCAACACCTTTTCTTATCACCTCCTATTAATTTTACAATAGTTACCCTCTCTTTTGTAGGGCGATTTTAAATTTATTGTTTGTTGAAACGTAAAATACTCCATCGTAAAATACTAGATCCATTAGGTTGTGAATAAAAAGAAGACATAACATATTAATTATAAATAAATTAATTAAATGTACGCGTACATTAAAAAATATAATATATTAAACTCAATACCATTAAAAATAGTATATTATTTAACAAGGAACCAACGCGACACTCAGCGATAAGCATTGTTATACAGGGTTGATGCTAAGACTGTAAAAAAGAGATACAAATCGATCTATTTGTTCCATTTATTGTAACATTACATAATTGGGACAACATAGTAATAAAGAAGTGCCACTTGGGTGCCTTGGTGAATAATATAGAGGTACCAGTACGTAGCTGTATAGATAATAAATAGGTGTAGAGGTTTACCAAAATATTTAAAAACGCATAGATTTGTAGACGCTTAATAGTAATAGAACCATATACTTTTAGAATAAGAAGTAAGACAAATACAGGGTGTTACATGTTTGGTTACCTATCCTTTATTCAATTTAAACACCTCCCCCCTCAACAATCGTAAGATATTGTGATTGTTTGAACACTCATGGATCAATTTCTTTGTCACAAACCAATGTTCCTCTGGATGTGGCTGTGCACTAATATTTCTTTATCTAAATTGCATCAATTAAGCATAAATTTGCCTTTTCCAAAACAGTAAATCAGAATTCTTGCAGTTTACAACGATATTTTTCGTAACAAAGAAACGTTCGTTCAGCCATATCCAAAGGAGCATTTCAGTGGTGTAAAACAGCAGACACCAATGGAGTAGTACCACCCTGTATACTGTAATTAAAACGTACAATCATTTTTAGCGTTTTAGGGAAGGCAAATGTTACTCGTATTTTTTGTTTGTACATTCTCGTACAATATATTTTGTATTTTTCTATACATATCATCATTATGCCAAACCTAAACTCATTTTAATATAATTACCGTTACAACTTTAAAAGGAAATAACTATTGCTGAGTTAACCTGTGGAGTGTCCTAAATTTTGTTTTATTTACGTTTTGGATATTTTACAAGTAGAGTATACCAATTATTATTAGCTTTAGTAATATCTGAAAATCTATAGTATTCGTAAAATACACATTGTTAGAAAAAATCCATGTTTTTTAATGGTTAACCTAAGTCAAGTTTTCGCAATTTTGACTACCTGTATTCAATTTGGGAAATCAAAATAAGAAAAACGCCCTCTAATGAAAAGTCCCCAATTTTTC
The DNA here is from genome assembly GCA_963921995.1 of Oxystoma pomonae. Classification (NCBI taxonomy): domain Eukaryota; kingdom Metazoa; phylum Arthropoda; class Insecta; order Coleoptera; family Brentidae; genus Oxystoma; species Oxystoma pomonae. The sequence continues at coordinate 113,177,090 of OY998166.1, read as the reverse complement.
TAAAGCCCCCCCCCACTAAGCAGAAACCTGTTCATTTACATTACCTGAACATATTTGTGTGACCCGTTACTTAACACGGCTTATAACTTGAATAGGAACTTTTAGAGGAATGAAACAACAAAATTGCTTCTGGGGTCTTTTTCCCACAGTATTTATTTCAACGGTAGACCAATACCAAATACTGCAAGTGAAAAAAGGGGATATTTTGACAAATTTAGAAACAATGTAAGAAAATATAAAAAATATAAAAATATAAAAATAATTAATACAAATATAATTTAATTTTTTTTTTGTATATTTTTTAGTATTTTTTTTTTAAACTGGTTCTAGTAATATTACAAGAAACCTCCATTTGTTCTTAGATTTGTTTATATATGTTTATTCCTAGTTTTTACACAATTGGCACAGTTCGCCTGTTAAAATATTTGTTCCCCCTTTTGTATTAATTATTTTTATATTTTTTTACATTGTTTCTAAATTTTTCAAAAAATCCCCAATTTTCACTAAGAAGGCTTCGAATTATATTAATAGATTTAAAAGCTCTTTTAATATAGTTGTTCGCTACGCTTCGAATTTTTCCTGATACTCCTTTAATGTAGGGAATTGTAAGGAATGCATTTGCCTAATTTTGGTCTTGTAGTCTCTGTCCTATTTGCTGAAATTTAGAAATAGTATCTGATATAAGTTTAAAGCTGTAACCATTCTGATGCAGATCCTTCTCAATGTTTCTTATTTTGATTTCCAAGTCATAAGAATTGTTGCAACGACTCTGTTATAAAAAGGTCTTATTATGCCTCGTTTGGTTGTAGCAGAATGGCTTGAACCTTGATTTAAATATTGTCCTGTGTGAGTGGGTTTACGATAGACTGTTGTTCTGATGTCGCTTTCTACTCATTTGACAAGTACATCAGGAAAAGGAATTTGAGAATTTTGCTCCAACTCCATCGTGAATTTAATGGTGGTTAAATTCTGAAAGTTTTTGGTCATTCCCGGTCCAGACAATAAAAAGTATCATCAACATATCCTAGCCAGAGCTTAGGTTTATATGTTGCGGTATCAACCGCGTGTTATTCGAACCACTCCATGTAAATATTGGCCACCACAGGCAAAAGCGATGAACTCATTGGCAGACAGCATAAAACCTATCTTTCACCTGAATATAAGAGTTCTGTAGACAGCACTCCAACAAATTTATCACTCCCTCCAGCGGCAGACTGGTACGTTCATAAAGGGATTCGTCTTCCTCATTCTCTGTCTAATCTAGCGATTCATTTATCGGGACATTGGTGTATAGAATTTCAACATCAAAACTGACAAATCTATCCTTGGGTCCTAAAACATAAGATTAAGGGATATTAACGAAATGGTTGGAATTTTCAACAAATGAAGCGGTCTTGCCTGCAAGATGTTGAATAATTTTCAAAAGGAATTTAGACAGATTGCTTGTTGGAGAATTTCTGGAACTTATGATTGTGCATAAGGGCATTGCATCTTTGTGAATTTCGGGAAGTCCATATGGATGAGGAGGCTTGCTATAATGTGGTGTAAGGTAAGACTTTGTGTTGTCCGGAATATATCCGGAATACTTCTTTAAAGTTATATAAACCTTACTTTCGATTGATTGCGTCGGGTCTTTTGAGAGAAGTTTATAGTTTTCTTTGGCAAGTACCTCTTCAACTTTCTGGTCATAGGTTTCCGTGTCCACAATCACTATTGTATTGCTCTGCCCTTATGGAAGTCCAAAACACAGAGTTAATTTCAAATACATCATTGTCAAACAAAAACCGATCACTTTATAGCTTCAATTAGAGGTTGGAAATTGCTAGTCGTTGATGCTACTGTCCAAGAGAAAATATGGCTATTTCGTCTAGCGTCAGTATTCCGCGATTATTATATCTTTGTTGACTTGCTGATCTTGAAGCAATTGTTTTGTTATGGCAAAACGCCAATAAAAAACTGTTAGTTGTGCTGTTTTTGTTTCTCGATTTATTCAACAGGTGGCGCACACAGTTACTACGTCCCCAAGGATTACAAACTTTTTGTTTTAAATTCTAGAGGTGTGCATAGTCACCGTGTAGCTTCAACTGCCAGGTATAATCCTATGACTCTCTGATGATTCCTAATAAGGACGAAACAGGTCTGTAGGTGTCTGGATTCTCCATTAGACATTGGAGGCCTGGTCGTAATGAAGTGAGAAACACAAACACTTTGTCCGATATGCCACGGGTTTTACTCTCATTATTTGTATTGTCGAAGATCTTAACGAAGTAAAAGGAAGGATCCATTAGAAGGTGAGTTATATTATTTAATAAACCAAATCAGGACAAAAGTAAGAAACACTTAATAACAATTTTTGGACACCCTGTATAATATAATTTACATTATGAATTTAAGGATTTTTGATGTGACCATTTTTAAAGTATCAATACTAAACTTGTTTAAAAAATTGCCTAAATTGAAAAAAAACTCTACCTACGTATAACTTTGGACGCCCTCTATATATTAAATCCCAGTATAATTTTAATTATACTGGTCAAAATTCTAGAGAAGAATCAGGAAAATCAATCTAAAGAAAATATTTAAAAAAGGAAATGGATTTATTACATAAACTGGCTTAAAAGAGGAAAATGTGCGGAAAACATGACATTTTAAACACGCTGTATCTTAAAAACGGCTCGAAAGAAAAGTTTGATTTTCTAAATTTTTTCTTATGAGAGATTCTTTCTTCTTATGAGATAAAAGTTTCGTAAAATGTTATCACGAAAATACCATGTTCGCCATTTTTTTTAAAAAAAGAAGTATAAACTCAATTTTTTCGAATAAATGTTACTTTTACTTGGAAAGAAATTTCATTTTTATAATGACATAACAAAGGAGATGGATACAATATAAATTAGTTTGGTACGTTTTTGTTACAAAACTTACAAATCTATACTTAATCAAAAAATATACAATGAGCTTCGGGCTACTGCGAACATACGGGGAATCAAGTCCAATTTACTCTCCGTGCTGTACGACCGAGGTAGGGTCGAAGCACGCTGCAGTGTTATCTTTTTGAAATTTATTTTTTTTAAATTATTTTGTTTCATTTCTGCCTTGCTCGAGAAACAGATTGGTAAGTTCTTAAGTGAAATAATACATTTTTACAACTAAAAATGAATGTCTACGAAGTTACCGAAAAAGTGCATATGGTCAAATGGTACTATCAAGGCAGACCATTGAGACTTATTCAAGAAATTTTTTTGGAGAATTTTGTAAATCGCCCAGAACCTAGTTTATTAACTATTCATAGGTTTGTGCGGAATTTTGAAAAGTTTGGTTGTGTAGCGCCAAGAAACCATAAAAAACCCCAGTGTTTTGAATGACGAGCAGGAAGTACGAGATGCGATAATTTGCGCTGCAGTGGAGGAAAATCGAAACTTAACTAGCCACCAAATTGCCGAAGCGGTCGATACGTTTTAAGCCACTGTCTTACATGTTCTCAAAAAGAATGGTTATCATTCTTACAAAGCATCAAAAACGCATCAAATTTTTCCGGAGAACAACTATCGTCGTATGGAATTTTGCGAAACAATGATGGAAAGGTCTAATCGTGATGAATACTTTCTGAGATCTTTTCTTTTCACAGATGAAAGCACTTTTCCCAAAAACTAAATGGTTGGGGGGGTATTGTAGGGGAACACGTAATTGGGCCATTTTTTATTGACAGCAATTTGGATGGTCCTAGATACTTGTATCTACTGCAGCAGCATATTATTCCAACTGCTAGGCAGTTGTTAGGTGTGAGATTTGGTGAAACATGGTTTCAACAAGATGTTTTTCCCGCTCACAATGTTGGCCTTGTTAGGGAATATCTTGATAATGTATTTCCCAATCGGGTTATAAGTACACGGGGAACTATTTTATGGCCAGCTCGATCACCCGATCTTGCTCCTAATGACTTCTAGCTGTGGAGTTATATCAAAAATAAAGTTTACGGGCATGAAAGGGCTAATAATTTGGAAGAACTTCGGATTAAAATTGAAGAAGCTTTTCAGACTGTCCCCCTAATATGCTTAGAAACGTTAGAAAAGGTTTTTATAATGGGCGCGGATATTGTCTAGCCGAGCAAAGAGGACTTTTCGAACATTTTTTTTGACTGGGAGAATCTTTTTGGTTTTTAAAATGTATTATTTTATTTTGAGAACTTGCTTTTATTTTGTTTCCCCTTATTATTTTCATTGTAACACGTTGTTAGTGATAAATCCGAGCAGTTGAAAATAAAAAGCTCTAATTTATCAGTGGCAAAAAAATTACGTTATCAAAATTTGCGTATTTATTGACCAAATTCCGGTTTGATGGACTACACTTCACATTGCACCGTTGTTAGAGGCGTACTAAACGCAAGCCGCAAACAGTGATCGCAAGCCTGAGTGTTGGTTGCTCCACTGATACGTGTGTGGTGTCCCTGCGTGTACGTACACTGGCAAATTGGACTTCTTCTGGCCTATGTTCGCAGTAGCCTGAAGCGCTCTGTATACATTTACTACGTTTATACCGGGGATTAACTGCCCCGGATGAATTTTGCCTTAATTTACGGTATAAACGCTTGCGATTTGAGATAATCCAGTCCAACAATTTTTAGGATTGACTTACCTTTCCTTTAAATACTGAGGCTAATAGTGACAGCTAGTCTCGCCCAGCTGTAAGGTTATATAAATTGTTTTGCCAATTGCACCAACGTTAAGTCTGTGTTTTAAGTCTGACTTAAAAGTTTCCTCTCTTTCTTATTGCGTGCCTCTGAGAGATATCAAAACTTTTAAGTCAGACTTAAAACACAGACTTAACGTTGGTGCAATTGGCACTAAGTCTAATTAATCCTAATCCGGCAGTTAATCCTCGGTACAAATGTAATAATTGTAAATTTTTTATTTATTCTAGCTAAGGAAGTGGGATAAAACATTACGTAGCAATAAAAAGTGTACATAATTTTCTCGTTTAATTTTTTTTACAAAAATACATTGCTTTTTTGGTCACATTAAGCACAAAGTACATACGCATAAATAGCAAAGCACAATTTAATATTATATATGTATTTTTTTCTTAGAATAAATGTCCCTTACCTAAAAATATTTTAGTTAATTTCATATGCGCAAGCATAGTGCGTATAACAATAACTTTAAAATATGATTGTTTTTGTTTACCTATTTAAATCTGAAATTTTAACAATCTTAGGCCATATTTTATTCCTTTTAGTGGATAAATTAAATTTTTATGAAAAAATTGACGATTTTATCAGATACTACAATAATAAGGACTGGATACAGATTTCCTTAAAGGAGGGTGGAAAGAATAAGCGATAAGGAAAAAAATTTCGGAACCTTACCCCTGAATCAATTAAGTTTTGGGAAAAAAGTACTAGAGCCCTTGTGTATTTTTTCCCAAAACTTATGAATCAGGAGTTAGTGTGTAAATGGGCAAAAATAAGATTAAACTAATCATCCAGCCCCTTCAGGAAAGTCACCATGACTCATCAAAAATTCAAAGCACTTCGTGGACCTTCTTAAAGATATCAAGCTACAAGCTGACGACCAGTTTGTTAGTTTTGACGTCGGAAGTTTGTGCACGAAGGTACCACTGGAAGAACCACTCCAAATTATTGAACAGAAGCTACCCAAGGACAACCACCTCTCTGATAGAACCAGTCCACTAATTAATGTCATTATGGATTTGTTGAATTTTCCGGAAAAGGTTATATATTTTGGACAAGAAAATGGTCTACCCATGGGTGGATCCTTTGAAGAAGAAGCTCTGCGAACATCATGGCAGGTACCCAAACTATGGCTAAGATACACAATAAGGGCAACAATGCACTAGAACAATTCTTCAATCATGTGAACAGCATAAGAAAGTGCATTACATTCACTCTGGAAAAATAAGAAAATTGTCAGCTGCCTTTTCTCGAAGTTCTAGTCACCAAATCGAATTCAACCATAATCACTTTTGCATATCGCAAACCAACTGGTACTGGACAATTTCTAAATTTCAAATCAAACCACGCCACATCAACCAAACTTGGAATTACAAAATCTTTTATAGATCGAGCCACCTACATCTGCAATACGGAAGAAGCTTTAAATAAAGAAAAGTAAAAAATTTAATCCGATCTGCTAAGGAACGGTTACTCCAACTGCACGATCAACAAAACTCTTTAGACCACACCAACACAAAGGACGATAGACGTAAATAATGAAAGAAAGGCGACACATTCCATACATCAAATAGTCGTCTGGCTTAGGTCCCCAATTGTTCATTTTGTGCAGAAAGCATGACACATGGCACACTTATTCTTTAGACAACTCTTTAAAATTTTGGTCGAGGAAATCGATGATGGGATGTATAGGAGTCAAGATGGCGGCGATTTTTTCAAATTGGACGTCTATTTTTTTAAAAAATTGTAAGTTCGCCATCAAAACAAGATTATACTCGAATCCATGTAATTTGATAGAAACAAATTGAAAAAAAAAATGGTTACATTGACGTATGACCTTTATCGTCCTTGAAAAGTTACATTTTATTTTTAAAAAATGCATTTTGAGAATTTTTTTTCGATAATTTTTCATAATTTAGTAAGCCGCGACAGGTTTTTTTGTTGTAGTTTTATAGTTTAGAGAGAACATCAAAATAACTTTTCTAATTGACTTTTTGCTTACAGGGTTATTGGTTTAGTTATACCAGGCCAGTCAAAGTAATATTTTTAAAAAAGTTACATTATCATCCGTATCTTTTTTAGTTTCCGAGGAAAAAATTACAAATTTGGTACGATTATTACAATTGTCAAGGTCAACTGATATTCTAAAAAAATTTTTGGATAGGTGGCGCTGCTGACGATGTGGCTCCCAAATTTCCGATTTTAAATTTGAAAAAAGTTCATACTTTTTTAATAGCTTAGATAAGAATTTAATAAAATAATGATTATGTATAGCTGAAGTATGTAGATTTTTATAAAAATAATTTTAGTTTGATAGGGTCATTGGTGGCCTAAATTTTTTTCTTGAGTATGTAAAAAACGGGTTTTTCAACGTTTTTTCGCCCCGAGTAGTACTCTAATGTACCCTATTGTTTATTTTTTACGGAAAGCATCTAATCTGGTACGCTTACTTTTTTTACAATTTTTTAGGATCGTGGTCAAGAAAATGTATGATCGGATGTACAGAAACCAAGTTGGCGGCGAATTCTTCAAAATGGCGGTGTTAAATCGAAAGTTACTTATCAAAAAAAATATATATACGTGAATCTATTGAACTTAATGAAGAGAAATTTGACAATACTTGTTAAATTAACGGGCAAGTTTAGATGACCTTGAAAAATAACATTTTTTTTTTTAAATACTTTTCTGATTCTGAATTCTGAATTTCTGAATTCTGAAAACGGCAACAGGTCTTGTTTTATAATTTTAACATGATATCAACACATCTCTCCTGGTCAATTTTTTGGGCCCTAGGAGGAATTGAAGAAAACGTTGAAAAACCCGTTTTTTTACATACTGAAAAAAAATTAGGCGACCAATAACCATATCAAACTAAAATTATTTTTATAAAAATCTAGACAGCTATACATAATCGATTATTTTATTAAATATGCATGTCTTTTGAAAGCTATTAAAAAAATATGAACTTTTATCAAATTTAAAATCGAAAATTTGGGTGCCACGTCGTCCGCGTCGCCACCTATCCAAAATTTTTTAAGAATATCAGTTGACCTTAACAATTTACATAATCGTATCAAATTTGACATTTTTTCCTTCAAAAACTAAAAAAGATACGAATGATAATATAGTTTTTTTTTTAAATCTTACTTTGACTGGCCTGGTTTAACTAAACCAATCCCCTTGCAAGCAAAAAGTCAATTAGAAAAGTAATTTTGATGTTCCTTCTAAATCATAAAATTAAAACAAAAGACCTGTATATTTTTTTTTCAATTATCGAATTATATGGAATTTCTTTAAAATAGATGCCCATTTTTTAAAAATCACCACCCTCTTTCCTCCTATACATCCGATCATCGATTTCCCCGAACAAAATTTTAAAGAATTGTCTAAAGAATAAGTGTGCCGAATTTCATGCTTTCTGCACAAAATCAACAATTGATTGCTATTTGCGAATCTCAGAAAAAATAAGAAAAATAGGCCAGCACTACCATCTTCGGAACGACCACAACAAGAAGAAGTCAATTAACAAAAATTAAACCATATCGCCATAACACCAAGAATTGCGTCTACCAGGTACCATGCGAGTGTGGGCCGAACCATGGAAGTTCGCCATAGAGAACACAAACGGAAAACTCAACAACGGTACACATTGCTGGAAAAATCAACATCATATTATGGAATGGAAAGAGGCAAAGATCGTGGTCAAGGAGGAAAATCTATTCAATCGGAAGTTCAAAGAGACAGCATTCTCACAGAGGAACCAGAATGTATTTTTTCAACCCAGCGCCACCATCAAGGATATTTGGAAACCCATACTTTTCGGAGGTAACAGATTTCAAAAGGGCGGAACCATGCAAGGGTAAACTTCATGGTTTACCGAACACAGGTTAGTTTTATAGTTCACTGAACATTTGCTGTACAGGGTTCCTAAGATTTTCCTTAGGGATAGGATTTCAATAAATCAAACAGAAATGGCATAGAAATTTCTGCGCGCACAAAAGAAACAGGTATATTGAGCAATGGTACCAGTTTGTTATTATCTCCGGACTGCTTTCATGAGAAAAAATTGTCGCCACTCTTTCATTGTGAGCATAAATCATAGTTGCAATAATAACCGTTGACAAGATGTCTGCAAATTCCGCTAGATGGCGGCCACACCATGAGATGCTCGAGGAAAAACTGGAAAACTTGCTTAAAGGAGGCGGCAGGGTCCATTATTTACGATACTGAGCGATAAACTCGTGAAATTGTTATCATTAGAAAGAAATATCTTCGCTTTTAATTAAATTTCTTCCATTCTGTTCTACTAGTGACATCTATCCGGAAACGGCCAAGCCATGCAGCTAGCACTAGCAGCCAAAGAAATCAATAAACGGCGCTGTTTTTCCTGCAGAGCTTTTTGCTTGCGATATTATTGATTTTAAATAAAGCTGGCCCTACACTACATTTGATATTTTCGAGGTGTTTTAAGACATGATCTCAAAACATGTAGCGAACCAATTCTTCAAAACTAGCGGGAGGGTAAAAGCGAAAAATAAGGGGCTGCCAATATTTGTAACACCCAAAAAGGGGTGAAAAGATTTAGTTTGCTCTGTTTCTTTACAAAAAACTTTTTTTTTTTTACGAGAAACTTGAGCTCTGCCACTTTTTTTATTTTCTTCTTCAACTTTCTCGAAATTTTCGTCATACGCATTTGTGTGAAACTAAGAAAATTTGGAATGAAAATAAGTGAAAAGCTTTTTTTTTGGGGGGGGGGGGTAGTGGTCTTGAAATCGTTACGTAATATTAGGGGAGTGGCGTGCCAAACCGTTACAAAACATTACATAGGGAGGGGGTCAAAAATTGCTAAAATCACCGTTACGTAATTTGTGCACGGCCCCACATCTGACTGTTCCTCCTTTTTGATTTCGAATCAAAGTGCAAAACCCGGGTTGGACGTTCGAAGGCGTCAACCCGTCCTATTTGCTTGATAAAGTTTCTACGGAAATATCTCATTCGATTTCTCCGGCCGTATATGAATGCTTTAGGTTAGGAATTTGCATGTATCTCAGTCCCCAGCCTGTAAACATTGCGTAAGGACAATGGTTACAAAATGAAAAGCCGAAAAATATATTTTTTTACGATATCTTTCATCAATTTGGTATTAAAGTCGAACAAAAACAATTTTTATTCCAGTCCTAAATGGATTTACTACGTGTAAGATGTAGTGACAACATCGCCCCATGCCCATCCTTTTCTGCCTAATGTGCTTTTCCGTTTGTCTGCGTCTTATACACGGCTGCTTGGCCCCCTAAGCATTTGCTTAGGAACCCTGTATAAGATTAGGTAGTCTTAGTTTTTGTTTGTATTCACCTGATGATGATTGCAGACACATGAGCATTCGAAATGTTGTGAAAAAGTAAAAAAATAATAACGGGAGTTCGAAACTGAAGTTTAGCATTATCTACCACCTTCAAGCAACAGGAAAAATAGTGCCGCAAACGAAAATCTTTGGAAAAGTAACATATTATATATAAGATCTTTTATCTTTTGGAGAGATCTCTCCTTGCCACATCCGTTACACCTCTGTCCGTTAAAAACATCGAACAAAAAAAAGGGATATAAATTGCAGATAGGTTGAATCATGGAATCATTCGCAGATGAACAGTTTGAGAATACCATTGAATACTCATTGAATATTCAATTGGACCAAAAACTGGCAGGCAAAAATTTTTTAAATAATAGGTACCTAAATCGACCTAAAATTACGACTGGAAAAAAGCGTCTAATATTTTTTGAAGGAGCGACCGCACCTCCCCCCCTCATTATGTATCCTTTTCTCTCAGTTCTTCGATAGTTAATTTCTAATAAAAGATTTTATTAAAAAATTATATTGTTTTGTTTGTTTGTTTGTTTGGTGCATATTAGGACAAATTTTTGTCTTGATTTAAAAAACTTTTTTCGGTGCACATTAAATTAGTGAGTGTAATTCACAAGTTAAAACGTTTTAGAAATTATTTTATCACAGACAATGAGTTATGATACATTTAAAAAATGGTTCTTAATAAAAAGTCAGTAGTAAAAAAAAATAAAGTAAAATGTTCAGCCTAAACCCAATGGATCCAGACTGCTTGAATTCTTAGCTAAACTAAACCTATTTCCTCTAGCCCCGCCTGGGGCTAGGAACAATCCTCACGTCCTTACAAACTTGTACACCACCGCGAACACCAGAACGCTTACCAAAACCAGCACTAACACAGTCACAACCTTGGCGAAAGTGTTCAATCCGGTTTCGTTAGGGTCCAACGGCCTGCGCGACTCATTTTGCGCAGTCGACCTGTGCTTAGTTCCCAAGCCTCTCGCTAACGCGGGAAAGGCAAGGCTTTGGGTGAAGGTGAGCTTGTGCAGGCTTTCGCTAAGAGAGTAAGGACCGACGCTGCCTCTTGCAGCGGCTCTAAGCAAGGCGTACTCGAGGTCGAGGGCGTCGAAGATCGAGTAGCGAGCTGTCATCGTGGAAGACCTTCGGCGACTGTCGGACGAGTCGCTTGCGCGGGAGTTGCTGGCCATTACACCTAAAATATATGGAAGACAAAATTAGTGTAAGCACGGTCCCAAGCAACAATTATAGTCAATTTTACTGGTGCTATTGTCATTGCCAGCAAAAATGGGTTAAAACTATTAATAGAAAAAATGTCATTATTGTCACTTGGTCTGGTCACTATTACGGTTAAAAAATTCAGTTGCGTATCCGGGAGGGTTTTAGGGGTTAACCCCCCCCCCCCCAGGAGGTCCAACTCAATCTACAATAAATTAGTCGTGATCAAGGGCCCCAGGACCGGTATTCTCGTAACTAAATACGCTCGGCGTTTCGTACACGCTGACCGTATGATAACGTAATATTCGCATACCACGTGACCAAAGTAACAAAAATGGTATTCACGTATATTGAACGCAAGGCGTCGACGAAGTGCGCTCAGCGCGTGGCGACCGTTTGAGAAACACCTACCATTTGCCAGCTGTTTTGCCCTCCGCGCGTACGATTTTCCTACCCTACAATACTTTGTAGAGTGCTGCAAAAAATATAGTAGTTTTTTCAGTTTGCGTTTTTATTAATAATTAGAAAAATAAAAATCTCTTATTAGTAGTTTGGGGACGGGTGACAAACACGTACACATCAACCTTACTATTTGATGCTCGATGTAAGACAACTTTTTTTCCAAAAAATTGCAACAAAAACTTTTCTTATCAAAACCGACATCGAAATAATTGAGCATCCGTATAATACTAGAAATAGAAGCAATCAAAATTATGTAAAACCAAGGGTAAAAAAAGCCATTGGTCAGCGGTGCTTTTTGTATCTTTCATCGGATGTGTACCAAAAAATATCTGGTTTTGTTAGGCTCCTGCCCACATTAATTGTTTTCTTTCAAAAATAAACTAAAAGCTTTCATGAAATATGAAATTAGCAAACATGAAATAAATAGCTTAATTGATATAAAAAATAATTAGCAAACAATATAGGTAACTACCTTTATTTCTGTGTTTTCGTCTGTATTTTCTTTACTTTTCTGAAATATCACATTTTTCCACATTAATTACCATTTTTATGTTTTTTATCTTTTGTCATTTTATTTATTCATAAATGTACTAAAAATTACTATTTTCTTTTTTTAATTTAACAGTTCCATGAAAACATACATTTTTCCACGCGCGAGGTTTCTCTTGTGGATGTATGAATTCTGTGTTTGTTGTTGAATTGGTTAGGTTATTTTTTGGGTAAAAAATACCTTAGAGTTTTATTTTCTGTTTCTTAAAATGTAGAAAACGCATGTTCACTATAATTAAAAGGTATAACTTACTAGATATATAACTAACTATTAACAATAATAAAATAATAAAGTATCAATATGAATATACGACCGTGCCGGAAACACCACTTTCCCTGACTGAGTGCCGGAATAAATTTAAACTTTCCCGCAACGAGTGCGGAATTTTTTTGTAGATGTGCGGTTAAGTCTCGGGGTAAACATTTTCCCGCACACTTTGCGGGAACGTGCTACTAGTTTATATCACAGGGTCAAAGGGCGGGTTTAACTGAGCTAAATCAAACCATCAAGTAATTTTTTAAAGGATCAACATGCACTTGTGCAAGTCACCATTTGATTTACCCTTTCTGAACTACGGATCGAAATCGATCACGTAATGGCCTCTTTCTTACACATAGAAAAAGAAATGGAGCGACAAGACTAACAAGAAATAAAAATGCAAAATTCGGTGATGCCAAGATGTGCTAAGCGAATTTGATTCTGTCTGCTCGTAGGACAGCGCGTTCGGCAGAGCGAATACGAAAAGTCGTCAGTCAGCGTGCCGCTGAGCGCGCTGTTCGCTATTCGTTTCGCTTAGCGACTTCAAAACGTTACGTATTACGAGAATACCGGTCCAGGGAGAGGTATAGCTCCCACACTTTTTTGACCCTTTACTCCGGTTTATAGTGATTAATTAAATTTTAAAAATTTTGCCTGCGGTTACAATTTTAGTTTAATTCTGAAGAATTGTTATCAGTAGCATTCAAAACGTGTAATTGCTATTATAATTTTTCGTAAGATTTTCATCTGCGGCGCATTTATGATTTGGCAACAAATTTATATAAGTGTACCACCGCAACCCACCTCTTCTTGGCGTCTAACCCAATGTAATTTTTCAAAAATATTTTACAAAAAACCATTATTAAATATTGTTACAATTTTGTTTAATTTCACAACAAAATTTGAAACGCCTAAAAAATAGCATTTTAGTGTAATTTTTTTAAAATTTTTGCCTGCGCGCATTAAAGGGAAAATTAAAAAAAAATCTGCAAATGAGACCAGATGAGACTTGCTTTTGAAAATAAATATTTTGGTTTCGTATACACTAACTTAGCACCTATTAAAGCGCCCCTCTCCCTTCTCTTCAGTTCAAGAGCTCAAGCAATACGCACCTATCTAATTTTTAAAAATTTGCCCTAGATAGGTAGTTGATTTTTATTAAATGATTAAACCCCCCTCAGAGTCGATTTCTGGCTACGCTACTGAAAAATTACCGCACACACAATATATAAAGTTATACGCGAAAGTAATATATTCCACTATATTACTATATACCATTACTAGAAACATGAAAAAACTTTACAGTCCGCGGATTACTTCATAGTTGTCACATTTAAAATCTTTAATATTACTTTTACGAGGCAACGACTCTACTGATATTAATTTGGTTGCAATTCAGTAGCTCCTACTCGATACAAAACTACAAAGTTACACGGTCTCCTGTTTCCTACGGAGTAAGAAATAAATGTGTATATAGTGGAAAATCGTTGCCTACGAGTTATTGCTACTTTACTGACATTGTAAATCAATGGTCAACTGGATTCGCGACGCCGCCGCCGCCGTGATATTTACCAATAAAAGAAAAAATATTAATATTTAGTTAATAAAATATATTAAAACTGGAGAGACATTCAATTTTTTCAATTCAATATCTTTATCAAGATTTTAGATAAAACTAGGTCAAAACTGGGGGACGCGCGTTTTTTTTTATCAAAAAAATCATCATTTTAGATGTTGTGACTTCAGAAAAGTAGTTAATAAGATGGTAATGATTAGGTTCTATGTAATGATATAGATAATGTTTTTATTTTCTGTCATGTCTTTACATATTTTATGGTGTGTGTCCTGATATAGTTTAGAAAAAGATCAACATATTTTCAATTAATAATGTGGGAAAGAGAAAACCTATAAAAACCATAAAGGTATAACTAAAAAAACATTATGTTTACCACAGTTGCGATCAGACTTAAGGTAAACAATTTGGCCACGATGCCAGATTGCGCTGAAAGTTGTATCCCTACACATAATTTTTATATTTTTTTTATTATTTATCTGGAATTATGCAAATTCTCTGGTTCGCTTTTTAAAACATTGAGAAACATTTGACTGGCCGCCATATTGAAACGTCACCTGAGTACTATAAACACTTTTTTATTAACAGAATGGTAGCGTCATTTTATTATTGTTTATTTTGTTAAGATTTGTGTATAAAAATTGCAAAAACTTATTAAGCAGTGTGTGCCAGAGAGAATCTTAAGTGCCGGATATAGAATCATACGATAAAAATTAAATTAATATTAAATGTTGGGCTCATCTGTAAGTATAGTATATATTTACAAATCTTCACAATTTTAATTTAATAGACAATTCAAAATGTGTAGCTGCTCATAAAAAAATGACACACGTATTTGACATTTGGGTACGTACACAAGTGTATTTTTTCAGTCGAAATATCTGATATTTTGACCAAAAAAATAATTATTTTAATTTTCCAATATATATTGGCAATAAAAACTACACAATGTGACAACCTCATGCTTGTAGGGGATCACCTATATAATCGTGTACTACGCTACATCATTCATTATAATTCGTTCGTTCTGTCGCTTTAGTAAACGTGGTAAACGTAAGTTGGACGAAGCATGTGTGAGGTGGAGCATGCTTGGAATTACCTGATGCAGCATTGCCAATGGAGAGGACAATATTTTTCCCTAAATCTAACGGCTGATCGTGTTTCAAAGCGATTTTATGAATGAGTTGATGGTTCTATTTTAGTTGAATGTATTTGATAAAAACCCTATAAGTCCGAAATAATACTTTGTGTGGTAAACAGGACGTCGGGATAACGTGCCCGTTTACTATCCGCGACGACATAACTCCTATATCAAAAGCAATCATAACCGTCGCGATGTAGGTGTATAACTGTCCCAATGCATTCCCAAAATATATATATAGATTAGTAGCAAAACAGTCACCACAACTCTATTAGATTTTGTTGCTTGGGATACACTTACGTGAGTTTAAATATAGGCTAAAGGTAGTAATTAATGTACGAAAGTCCGGTGGCTCATTGTGTAATTTGCACTTCCCATTTCTGAAGTTACAGCCAGAAGGTTTCTTAGTTTTAGCCACCGTTTAATGCACTTTCGACTTTACCTTTCCTATTTTGCGTTTCTATAAAATGAGCGTTGTCCTACACAAAATTTGAGGTCAGTCAAGCCACATCCCCCCGGTCCCCCGAAAGATATTCGAGTTTTGATATGCTTATAATTTCTAACCAATTTCGAACTAATTGTGAACCACTTTTAGAAATTTTGACCTGGTATTGCCAATGATGTTTCTTAGCTGATGCGGACTATATGAGCAGAGAGATCTTTAGGTGATATTAGGAGTTCTTCTGTTTTTTTTAAATGTTCCAAATAGGGGGTGCAGCCAGACGTCAAGCTACACCCCCCTTATTTAAAGCGTGGAGAAAAATGAAATGATGAACCATATAGTCCGCATCAGCTAAGAAGCACCATTGAAGAAATCAGGTGCTTTACACAGGCACATATTAGGTACCAAAAGTCCAACAGAGATGAAAAAAGTTTTTCTTACGTGATTTCTAGTCGTTTCTAGTATATTTCTATGCCCTCCAAACTGAGTGGATTTCAGTTGGCTAAACCCCCATTTTGAATAAATAAAAAAAATCATAGAAGTTAGGGTGGTTAATTTTTTTTTAAAGTTGTACAAAATTAGTTTGAAATCAGTTCAAAATTATAAGCATATCAAAGTTCGAAAATCAAGAGTTCAAAATTAGTTCTTAATTTACGCTTTAAACGAGGGTGGGTGTAGCTTGACGCCCGGATGCATCCCCCATTTTAAACATAAAAAAAACCAGGAGGGAGTGTGGTTCAAAATTTTTAAAAGTGGTTTAAAATTAGCTCGAAATTTGTTCGAAATTATAAGCATATCAAAACTCGAATATCTTTCGCGGGGGAGGGGGAATTTGGACGTCAGAAATGGAAACTAGGAAGTGGAAATCGACGTGCTATCTCTATCTCTTGTGACGTTAGAAATAGAAGGTATGAAATAGGTCGGAGTTCGGTTCCACTTGTATTTACAAAAAACCTAACCTCAATGACTCACTGAACAAAATCATGTTTGAAAGTTGACAGAAATCCAAACGAGCAGTTTTCTTTCTGTCGCGGTTACGGTTAACCTTGGTTCTAAAATTTCCGAGAAGAATAAGCAAAAGAAGGAGACCTCGATTGTGTAATGTTTTTGAAGATTGTTTAAATTTACAGATAATTGTTTATGTTTAAACATATATGTAATCAAAAGTTAATAGTTAATTTTTATGATTTTCGGGATTGTACTTAAACTTTCAAATGAAATATTAGCTAAAAAATGGACTTAGATAGCACATCCTGTGGTCCATACCTTGAGAACCGCAATCATTCTGAACCAGCAAAATAGGCTGTCAGCTGAAAGGTGACGTCATAGCAATATTCATCTAAAAATTTAAGTGCAATCCTGAAATTCGTAAAAATAAAAAACTTTTGACTAAATATATATTTAAATATCAACAATTATCTGTAAATTTAAACAATATTCGAAGATATTAAGCAATCGAGGTCTCCTTCTTTGGTTATTCTTCTGGGAAATTTTAGAACCAAGGTTAACCGTAACCGCGACAAAGAAAACTGCTACGGCCTAGGTTGTTGTTGTTGTTGTTGTCACATTTGAAGCTTTTAGGTTAGATCTTATCTGGTGCAAAGAGTATTTGTTTACATTTTGGCCATGTAAAACTCATGAAAATAAAATTATTTAAAAAACCTTTATAATTGTGCCACCAGTAAACTTAGTTCATGAATGTGATGCTTTTATCCCCAAAATTATAGATAAAAAAGTTTTATGAAATTTGAATAATAATATTATCCGCACACATGATAAAAGTAAAATTAAAGAAAACTATGCAGCACATACCCAACTGTCTTTTAGGGAGAAAGGAAATTAACAAACGTCAGATGGAAAATTCTGGCGGACAGTTGACGTCAATTAAATCAGTATAAACTTTGTACATACTAGTGAAGGAGCATGCGTTCGTGGGATTTTGAATGAAGGAGTTCTGTGACTATGTGGGATTGATAGCTCTTTAGTCACATAATTAAGTGTTACTGGGTGTTTTGCTCGCATCCGTGTAGAAGGGGTTGATATGATGTTATCTTTTAAGATGGCCGCCAAAAATCATAAAAAATACAACTTTTACAACCGGGGCATGACTAAATTCGATTCTATATAACTCGACGATGAGGATTTCAAAAAAAAATAGTTTCAAGGTCATTTGAGCTTAAATGACCTTGAAAAACGCGAAATACAACATTTTTGCCATTTTCTCTACAAAAAATCTTAATAATTCGACGTTTTATTAGTTATTAGCTATCAGCTATTAGAATTGATTATATTTAATTTTTCTCTTTTCTTTAGCCCATAGGTAAATTATGGAAGAAAGTTAAATTTAGTTAATTAATGGAATTTAAGAAAATAAAAATGTTCAGATGCCAAACGCATTGTTAGAAAACTGTAATGTTTAAAAAACAATAAAAATATCTATCTATCTAGTAGTAGGTATTAACTATAAAGCATATATGCCAAATTCGATCCTCGTTTGATGCAGTTTGAAGCTTCATAATCGTGAAAAATACCCTAGTAAAATTAACATATTGCAAAAATAACATACTAAAGGGCGCTATTCATCAACTATTAAAGGGAAAAGGACCAAATTTGATAAAAAAGATAAGAGGGTCAAGTCCCACAATATTGTTAAAAAAATTTGGTTCAGCTATGACGCGTTTCAATATGGCGGCTGATATATCAAAATGGCGACCTATAACCACATTTTATTTTATCCAATTTCGTAAAAAAGCAAAAATGACAAGGTGGCCATCAATTCTTGTTGAGTTATCGCCGCTTGCTATGAAAAAAAAGTTTAGTTGAAGCATGATCTTGATTGACCTTGAAAATACCATGTACAAGTGAAAAACCAGTGCCGAAAAAAAGAAAACTTCATTTTGAACCTCCCTACCATTTTTTTTTTATCTGGCGTCCAAGATGTTTATGCTATACCCCGGTAAAAATGACCTATATGCCTGTCGTTTTTATTAAGTTTAGGAACTTTCTATACGGATGGGAACAAAACACCCGGTGGCACATGAATGTGTGACTAAATAGCTGTGGGTACCCTCATCCCTGAATTTTATTATGAATGTTAATAAACAAGTATAGTCATGCCCTACTGGCATAATTAGAATTTTTTTATGCTTTTTTGACCGCCATTTTGGAAAATACCATCTAAAGGCGCAATTACACAGACGAACATGCTCAAATAAAAGCTCGTGCAAGATATCCAAAATTTTTTGCGTGAACATTTTTGTGAGCTTTTCTTTGAACATTTTGTTCGTGTAAATTTTTGAGCAAATTATTGCTATCTATTTTGGAAACATATTTTTAAAGACGAGAATAAATAAAATTTCACATCAATGATCAGTGATCTCAATTCTTTAAAAAAATGGAACACCAACTTTTATTTAAAATTTTTATGAAAAAAAGCCGACGGCAAGCGAAACATTATTATTGCCTCTACTATCAGTTTTGTCACATGGATTAGGGTTACTTATAATATTTTTTTCTTAGGGTTTTTCCCGTATTTTTTTGCCCGTGGTTTTTTTTGGGATTTTCTTGCGAGTTTTTTTTTATTTCCAAGGGTTTTTCTCCTAAAGTCAAAAAAAAACCCAGGAAAATTATTCTTTTCCAAAAAAATTTTGAGTTTTTCAAATATCGGCAAAAAACTTAAAAATTGCACTTTTAAGCGGTAATCCGCGCCTCACGACTATGAGGAGTGGTGGGGAGGGGGATTTTTGTAGTTTTACTTTACCTTTAGCTTTTATTGTTGTTTTTTAATTCCTCACACCAGATTTACCTAGTTAGTTTAAGGTCCCAAGGGTTGCTTAAAAAAGCAAAATGCTGAAGATATAGATATCAAGGTCGATTACTGACACTGAACCAACAATATGCAAAGGGCAACATTGCGATTCAAAAGAGTGTCCTGCCTACTACCTGCGAAATCCAAAACTCGGGATGATAGATCGGCGACACAGTCTACTAAATTACTGCTAAATTATTATTTTTTAGACAAGGGTCGGGTTCGTAGGGTTGTAAAAGTGGGTAATAAACGGGTATTATTTAAACCGAACGTGCTTTTGTTCATATATTTGAGATTTAATATAATGTATATAGGTTTTTTAATTTGACTTAATTATTATTGTAAAAGACTAAACTAGGAAGTAAAATAAAGGGATATACTTTTAAACGTAAATTTTTATCATTACATTTTACAGGCAACAGCAATAAATAAGTGACAATTATTATTTTTTTTACAACCCCAAAAAAGTTACAAGTATACTGGCATATCCCCTATAAAAATCAGATCAATCGAAGTTGCTTATGAGGTAAAATGTGAATTTCGGCATCGAATCGTTTTTCCGTCGGAAAGCACTTGATTAAAAGTACCTTATTTCAAAACTTTGTTTTTCTATTTTGAGTTAAGTTCAATGAATTCCGATAACAATATATATTTTAAATTTGTAAAGAAATTTTTATAGCCCCAATTCTTCAAACAAATTTTGCTCAAGATTCTTTCCAAAATTTACGTGTGTTTTTTTTGTACGAGATTTTGCTCGAACATTTCTTTGAGCATTTTGCTCAAGAGGCTCGTGTAAATGTTTGTCGGCATTTCAACATCAAAGGAAAGTTTGTCTGTGTAAATGCGCCTTAAAACACCGGTTCCAGTATATGGTAGTGTATATCTAACTTCCGTTAACTCTCTTATAGGTAATTTAAATGAATTTGTTGGCTAGACAAGTGAATAGAACATAAAATTCACAGTTCCGAAACTTAATAAAAACAACATATAGGTAATTTTTACCGGGTATCAGATCAAAAAAAAATGATAGGGATGTTTAAAATGATGTAATTAGTTATGGCTAAGATATTAATATGATCTCCGGCACTTAAAGTTTTTGCGTAGTGGTTAATTGGAAAGAACACTACAAAAATCTGGTTTTTTATTTGTACATGGTATTTTTAATATCAATCAAGGTCATACATTTAGGATTTGGGAATTGGATAAAATAAAATGTGGCTGTAGGTCGTCATTTTGCTATATCAGTCGCCATATTGAAACTCATCACATCTGAATCAAATTTTTTTAACAATTTTGATTAATAGCGGCCTTTAGTATGTTATTTTTGCAATATGTTAATTTTACTGAGGTCTTTTTTAAGCTTACAAAGCTTCCAACTGAATCAAACTCGAAGGATCCAATTTGGCATACATGCCTAACAGTGTGAGGTACATTTGAAGTTAGTGTGACAAAATGTCGAATTATTAAGATTTTTTGAAGAGAAAGTGGCAAAAATCTTCCTTTTTTTCGATTTTCGAGGTCATTTAAGGTCGGATGACCTTAAAAGTTAATTTTTTGGAATTCTAGTTCTCGAATTATATGGCATCGAGTATAATCATGCCCCAGTTGTATTTTTTATGATTTTTTGCCGCCATCTTGAAATATGACGTCATATCAACCCCTGCAGAGATGCAAACAAAACACCTGGTACCACTTGATTGTGTGACTAAAGAGCTATCAATCCCACATAGTCACAAAACTCCTTCATTCAAAATCCGACGGGATAGAAATTATCGACATATGCACCTACACTATACGCATATGGCGTTTATGCCTAAGCTATTATTTTGTTTCTCATAGTGCGTCACATTGGAAATATGTTGGCATTATAAAACAATAATATAATGCATATTGATTAATATATAAGGTGGACCAAAAAAAACCGTTAATTTCTTTCAGCTGTAGTTTTGCTACTGTGAGGTTGATTTTATGATTTTAGCTTCTGCGAAAATCTAAAGCTTCAGACCATATCAAACTTTTGTCAAAATTGACATTTCGTTAAAATCCATATGGCGCATGATTTTTAAATTTTTCCATTTTTAAAACCCCTTGCCAAAATTATATGTAAGCCACTGTACTCGATTTTAGACATTTACCTTAAATACACGTCTTTGTCGTGCACAGAGAGGTATCACTTCTAAAAAATCAGACAAGAAGTAATAAACCTCAACGCCAACAAATTAATTGGTGTTTTAACCCTTTGTAAAATATAGGTCTAAAAACCTCAGCCCAAATTCAATTTTGCGTTTACCTTACAAGATATTTTAAAAATCCGCTTACAGTACCTTTTCGAAAATTTAAAAATGACAGTTGTTTTTGACGTTTTGATTTTAAAAAATATTTTGCCAAATATTTTGTAAAATACCTTTTTTCTTTGTTTTTAATTATTACATTAATTTGGGCTGGTGATGGTCAATTAACCGAATACGTCAGGTGACTTGTCAAAATAAGGTCACAAAATATTAGGGACTTTTTGGTAAGCACACAAAAATAACAACTTTTGTGGCTATCGTTATTTGACAAACCGTCAAGAATAAAGTTATTACGGTTTATTTTTCCAACTGTTTTTACGCTTACCCATAAAGCAAAATATTCTGCATCATCCATAATCAAAAACTAACAATTCCAAACATTCGTTTTGAAAAAAGTTGCCAAAAATACACAAGACTTTGACGTGGATTGATAGAAGTAAATATAAACGAAATAAAGTCAACAACAAAAGCTACGTTATTTTGCCGCTAATAAGCGCCTTGTTTACCTTTATCTACAATTTTTATGCTTATTTCCATATTCTTCTGTCAATCAATTTCAAAGTCTTTGTATTTTTGGCAATTTTTTTCAAAACGAAGGCTTAGAATTGTTAGTTTTTGATTGAGGGAACACTGAATACATTCTTTTATAGGTAAGCGTAGAAATAGTTAGGAAAATAACCGAAATAACTTTATTTCTTAAGGCTTGAAGGCTCAAATAACGATAGCCACAAAAGTTGTTATTTTCGTAAACTGCCTAAAAAGTCCCTATTATCTGCTATTCTTCATGAATCAAACAACAGCAGAAAAAAAGCACGCGTCCAAAAAAAAAATTGAAATTGATAGTGCTCCTGTCATGGTAAAATGTCAGATATCAAAAATTAATCTGTCATTAGGCAGACCCTAAAAAAGTGCCTGTAGAAAGTTTCAAGCCTTTTTCTGACAGCTTCAAGAATAAAGGCGCACAAAAATAAAAACTAAAAATGATCTTTTGTTCGCCTATCTCCGGTACAACTCAGATTTAGTAATTTTTTTTAGTCTTGAGTAAATCATCAAATTCCGCCACTTTGCCCTAATTTAAACCTTTCCGTATCTCCTACCATTTAGGAGACCCCCTAGTGAGCATGTAATTTGGAACACCCTGTATATGTATATTATTAATGTTTCTGTATTATGTTTCGAGTGCTTCCACTTACGTGCGTAAAACCGTAGGTAGCTATAGGCGTTGAATAACTAATAGCAATGAGTACAAACTAAATATATGAAGAGGTGCTGATATCGGTTTAGTTTGGGGCTGGAAATTTAATAATGGGATTTACTAAGATGTAAAATAGTACCCCCCCTAGGTCTAAATATTTACACCTGTGGGGGTTTACCAAATTTTAAAACCAATTTTCAAAAAACACTTACCCATATAGAAAAGGCACAAAGTTATTCATTATTTGTATTGTTATTGCAAAATACCACTGAAAAACTGCTTTTTTTTCTCAAAATACACCATATTTTTTAAAAAAATGCCCTAAAACTAATTTTTTCTGACAGGTTTCAAAATGGCAAATGGTGAATACGCCAAAAATTTGGCACATAATAGCTTCATTAATTGTTTTTAAGGTTCTAAAGTTGGTGATTTTTTAGACCACCTCAGGGGGGTGATTTAAATTTATAGCCCCCAGAAAGGATTGTTTTTTGGCATTTGGTAATAAGTTTATTTATAATTTCCCTAAGTAACCGCTTTTACAAGGATTATTTTACCTTATTTAATATCCCAACTTGTTCATTACACAATAAAACACCTCCTATTTTTTCCAGAAAAACGCCATATTTTGAACCCGTTTTCAGCACAAAATATCATTTATGAGGGCACTACGAGGCAAAACAAACATAAGTGAAGGTCATTGATTATGCACGAAAAATATACCAAACAAAAAAACCCAAAACAACTATATTAATTTATTTATAAACTAAAAGTAAAATATTGAGGTTATCTAAAAGCTCAGTCAAAAAAACTTTCCTTACTCAAAGCCCACTCATTTAAAAGCTGTAGCTTTCATCAGTAGAGGTTGGTGCAAGCCAAGGTGCAAGCAGAGGTAAAAGATCCGAACTCGCTGTTTGTGATTCAACGCAGCGCTAATATTTTTAAACTGACATTTCGACAGTGACGGAAATGTAACAAAAACTTGCATTTAAGATTTTTAATACATTTCATAAATAAAAACACCTTTTAAATAAATACAAAATTAATCTACTCCTTATTTTATTATTAAGGGTGGGTTTAATTTTTTTATTTTCTTTCCTTTTAAATTGAAATTTTCTTCTTAAATCCAACAAAAGATTGTGATAAGGTGATTATGTAATAAACAAATTTATTAAAATTCTTCTTATAAATCAAATTATGTCCAAAACTCAAGTATGGTTGGTTTAAAATGCTTAAAACCAAAAATATCATTTAAACTTAGGACCGTTCTAAAATAGACTAAAATCTTTTAGTAAATCCCACCGTAAATATTTTAAATCCATCATGTATCACCTTTTTTTTTCATTTATCGTAAAAGTAAAAAAAAACAAATATTTTAGTGGCTCCACGTTCATTAGCTTTATTTTATTTGTGGTAAAGAGATAAAAATCATTTTTTTTTTGGTTAATTAAATTGTTTTCTACGGAGATCAATACATTTTTTTCATATAAAAAATTATTCGTGTATGGCTTACAGTTTGTGACATATTCCGTCTACAAACATAATTTTTAATTCAACATTTTCATTGTAGTGAAGGGCCATGTGTAAGTCGGATTTTAAATGAAGGAGTTTTGTGGCTATGTGGGATTGATAGCTCTTTGGTCACCCAATCAGTGTTACCGGGTGTTTTGTTTGCATCCGTGTAGAAGGGGTTGATATGACTTCATATTTCAAGATGGCGGCCAAAAAAAATAAAAAATACAACTTTCGCGACCGGGGCGTGGTTGTACTCGATTCCATATAACTCGAGGAAGAGGATTCCAAAAAAAATCACTTTTAAGGTCATCTGACCTTATATGACTTTAAAAATCTTAAAAAACAAGACTTTTTCCATTTTTTGTTAAAAAAATCTTAATAGTTTGACGTTTTCTCAAACCAACTTCATATGTACCTAAAACTATTAGGCATATAGGCCAAATTCGATCCTTAAAATGTGATGCAGTTTGAAGCTTCATGACCTTGAAAAATACCCCAGTAAAATTAACTTATTGCCAAAATAACATACTAAAGGGCGCCATTCATCAACTATTAAAGCGACGAGGACCAAATTTAGTATAAAAATAAGATCAAGTCCAACAATATTGCTAAAAAAATTGCTATGATGGGTTGGCGGATGATATATCAAAATGGCGAACTATAACCAGATTTCATTTTACCCACTTTCGTAAAAAAGCAAAAATAATAAATCCTTGTTTATTTATTGCCGCTTACTATGAATGAAAAAGTTAAGTTGATGCATGACCTTGATTGACTTTGAAAATACCATGTGCATTTGAAAAACAAGCTTTTTGTAGTGTTTTTTTCTAATTTACCACTATCCAAAAACTTTAAGTGCCATTGATGAAATTAATAACTTAGCCATAGATAAACACTTCATTTTAAACCTCTTTACTATTTTTTTTTTATCTGGCGTCCCAGATGATTAGGCTATACCCCAGTAAATATGACCTATATGCCTGTCGTTAAGTTTCGGACCTGTAAATTTTCTGTTCTACTCACTTGTCTAGCCAACAAAGTCATTTAAATTACCGATAAGAGAGTAATCAGAAGGTAGATATATATTTCCATAGAAGCAGATATTTTAGATGCCATTTTCCAAAGTGGTGGTCGAAAAATCATAAAAAATTCTAATTATGCTAGTAGGGCATGACTATACTTGTTTATTAACATTCATAATAAAATTCGAGCATAACGGTTATTTAGTCACAAATTCATGTGCCACCGGGTGTTTTCTTCGCATCCGTGTAGAAGGGCTTGATATGGGTAAAAACAATAGGCACATAGGTCATTTTTACCAGGGTATAGTATAAACATATGGAACGCCGGATTAAAAAAATAGTAGAAAGCTTTAAAATGAAGTGTTTACCTATAGCTAAGATGTTAATTTCATCACCTGCACTTAAAGCTTTTGCATAATGGTAAATTAGAACAAAACACTACAAAAAGCTTATTTTTCACTTTTACATGGTATTTTCAAGGTCAATCAGGGTTGAGCATCAACTTAACTTTTTTTTTTCATAGCAAGCAGCAATAACTAATTAAGAATTGATGGCACCTTGTCATTTTTGTTTTTTTACGAAACTGGATGAAATAAAATGTGGTAATAAGTCGCCATTTTGATATATCAGCCGCCATATTGAAACACATCATAGCTGTACCAATTTTTTTTAACAATATTGTTGTATTTGATCTTTTTATCTTTTTAACGAAATTTGATCATCTTTTTATGTTATTTTTGCAATACGCTAATTGTACTGGGGTATTTTTTAAGGTCATGAAGCTTCAAACTCCATCAAACTTTAAGAATCGCATTTGGTGTACATGCCTAATAGTTTGAGGTATAATTAAAGTTGGTCTGCCAAAACGTCGAATTAAAATTTTTTAAAGAAAAAATGGCAAAAATCTGGTTTTTAGCGATTAATGATCTTGAATCATTTAAGGTCGGATGACCATGAAAGTGAATTTTTTTTAAATCCTCGTTCTTGAATTATATGAAATCGAGTGTGACCGTGCTCCGGTTGCGAAAATTGCATTTTTTATGATTTTTGACGGCCATCTTGAAAAATGACGTCATATTAACCCCTTCTACATAGATGCTAACAAGAGACCAAGTAACACTTGATAGTGTGACTATCAATCCCACATAGTCACAAAACTCCTTGATTCAAAATCCCACGGGATAGAAATTATCGACATATGCCCCTACACTATTGCGAATAAGCTGATATCTCATTAACTATAAAAAAAATCTTTAGAACGATTCTCTATCTTTTTTCAGAAACAGTCCTGTCTATTATTTCAAGGCATCTCGTGTAGTCTAAAATAAAACTCTTGTGGCACATCTTTCGTATACCTACTCGTTCACTTATCAAAGGTTCGTCCCGGACCCCTCAACACACATCTTTTCCCCTCAAACCGTGCACATACTACATGGCATTTGTTATCGAATATCCGTTAAAATAGCTATTATAGTACGTAACATAAAGCCGATAGGCGTTATGAAACATGTAATAGCAATCAATATTAATTTTGTCGCAAAAATTTTTGTCTATTTTTACAGAAACCTTCAAAAAAATTTCTTTATGTTTATCTTTACAGCTTTGCTATCAAGATATATTTTCTTGCGATTTTTTCAGAAATTTTGCAGAAAATGTCAAAATAAATTTAAAAATATTTACCTCTTGGGATATACCTTAAACTATTTAATAATAAAGTAGCTCTAATCAAACGGGGACGGAGCCAAAATTTTATGGTAACACAGAGTTTTTGCTACTTGGCCACTCAGAAAAAAACTGCAGCCCTTTTTAAATGGCAAATTTTTAGAGTGCGGCGTAAGGACGACCTAATTTGCTACGAACCTGAAAAGGACAATTGTAACTTTCGAACCACGAATCGATTTAGATGCGAAACCAAATTTTTTAGTTTTACTTGACTAAATCAAAGATCTTAAACTTCTCATTATTATATTTTTCAAGTCAATAACACGGACAATCAAAATAGTAGTTTTCACAACTAGTGGATAAAATAATGCTTTTTTAGAAACGTTGGTTTAAATAACGAGCGCAGCGCATATTTTTTTTAATACCTTTATTAAAAAATTGAAGAAAAACATGATGTATGTATGATTCTAGTAACTGTCTGCAGATAACTAAAGCATGACTTTTTTGATTACCGATGCAAACATTTTTTTTTAATCACGTGTGCAAAAAAAGATTCCTGTCCGTTTTTTACCCAAAATTAAAGAGAAATAGCGGAAAATAGTAATATTGAAAAACTTTAAAAGCCATTTCCGCCAGTTTAAGTATTTATGAAAAAATCATTTAAAAAAACGTCAAAATATCAAACTGTCAAAGATTAAAATGTCGCAACAATGAACGTCACCTAGTAAAAAAGCAGATCGCTATGGAAATCATTGTTATTGTTATTTTATTTAAACCAACGGCAACGCTTATAAAAAAAAGCACTATTTTAGCCACTAGTTGTAAAAACTACTATTAAAAATCTCGAACGAAGAATACTACTCGCAATACACCATCTTTACACTATAAATTAAGGCGGCTGATAAATCAAATAACAATGGTTTTCATAGCGATGTGCTTTTTTACTCGGTGACGTTCATTGTTGCGACAGTTTTGATATTTTGACGATGTTTTTAAATAATTTTTATGTAAATACTTGGTGAAAACTGGAAGAAATTTAAAAAAGATATTATTAATATTACTATTTTCCGCTATTTCTCGTTAATTTTGGGTAAAAAACGGAAAGAAATCGTTTTTTGGACCCGGGATTTTAGTTATCTGCAGGCAGTTACTAAAATCATGTTTTTGATGAAGGTATAAAAAGAAAGCATTTTTTAAGCAGGTATACTATTGCCCATAAGTAACAAAAATGTTCAACAAAATGTTTACACCTTTAAGTTTTCTTTCTTAGTTATTTAATTAAAAATGTATACTTAACTTTTTCCTGCAGTTTAATTATAATTATAACAAAATTTATGAATATGAACAAAAATATTTTCCGGGTTTAACAGAAGACATAAAAAAAATCGTATTACATAAAAGCAATGGAAAAAATTGGAAGCCATTGGAAATGGCCTCATCGTAGAGATGTAACATGATGTGATTTAGATGAAGTAACTCCCAATATAGAACCGCAACAAGCGCGGATTATTTATAGTTCCAGAAATTAACGAAATGGAATATTTTAACTATTTTTTAATTAAAACGCATATTTTCGCAGTTAGTTTGTCTATAAATGTGCAAAGTTGTGTCACTTATATCTGCGATTTTATTTATTTTTTGCAACAAAACCCAAAATTAGATTACTCTTTGGCCGGCGTTAGATTAAGAGATTTTCTCATGGGCCGGTAACCGAAAAAAGTGACTTTTTACGGAAAAGAATTTTTTTTATACCTGCATCAAAAACTTGATTTTAGTAACTGTCTGCAGATAACTAAATCATGGCTTTTTTGGTTAATGATGCAAAAAAAGATTTCGGTCCGTTTTTTACCCAAAATTAAAGAGAAATAGCGGAATATAGTAATATTGAAAAAATCTAATTATTCTTGTCTAAAAATTAAGCCATTTCCGCCAGTTTTCGCCAAGTATTTATGAAAAAATCATTTAAAAACATCGTCAAAATATCAAACTGTCAACGATTAAAACGTCGGAACAATGAAATCACCATTGTTATTTCATTTACCAGCCACCTTGATTTATACTGTAAAAATGGTGTGTTGCGAGAAGTGCTCTTCTTCAAAATTTTAGTATTTTCTTGTTTTTCCTGGATTTTTTGATAAAGGTATTAAACAAAATAGTGTTAAAAACTCGCGGCTAAACTGTGCTTTTTTTACTCACGTTTTTAAATACCTCGCTGCGCTCGTTATTTAAACCAACGCTTGTAAAAAAACACTATTTTAGCCACTAGTTGTTAAAACTACTGTTTTTGGCTATAAAAAAAATTAATTTAATCTTTATTTTTGTTGAAATTGACAAATAACTCCGCCAATTAACCTATAAAATAATAAATTAACACAAACTATAAACTCTTTATATGTATTAATTTAAGCAGGTAAATCAAAAACTTCCTTAACTGGGCCGGTAATACCCCATTTTACCTTAGTTAATTATTTGATTCTATTTTAGTCCCAAAATATTATGTAAATATTAAAACCAAAAAAAATCTTTGGACAAGGGGTATATTAGTTAAAGTTATTTTTATATGCGTGTTTTAAATTTTACTTTTGACTTAAAATATCTATCTCTATTCGTGCTTACCAAATATTTATGGAACTGCATTGTTTGACAATGCGAGCCACACAAACTGGAGACTAGAGATAAAGATCGTTAGCAAATTGATGGGAGGCATAGACTAAAAAAAAACAGAAATGAAGCTATTTAAAAAGCCAACACCAATTTTTTTACAACGTGCTAGAAAAAGATGAAAGACGTTTTGGCTAAATTAACGCTAATGGACGCAGCGATTTTAATATAATCGTAGATATCGTAAGTTGGTTGGCTTAAATTTAATAAATATTTGGCTTCGTCTCCATTTTTTTTAGTCTATGGTGGGAGCCTACAAACCAGCTGAATATAAAAAACTGAAACTCATTGGATAGAAAACAAAATAACCGCGAAACCAAATATACTTACTACCTTTATACGTACCTAAAAGCGCTTTTATATTAAAGACGGTTATAAATAAAATCGCTTTCTCCGAGGGTTTATACGTCTTTCATCAAATGTCATTAAATATGTCAGATTAAAGAAAAAACAAATAAAATAATTTAGTTAACAACAGATTTTTCGGAAAACTAGGGTTGGGTATTTCTTTATGTTGGAAGAAATGCGCTTAAGCGTTTTAAAGCGTTTGAAAGCGATAAACTGCTTTCTTAAACCGCTTTAAAATAAAACCGATTTAGTCCTTAAAACGGTTTTAGTGGTGTTTATACGACAACATTTTCAAACCGACTTTATATAAAAGCGCTTTAGGAGGCCAGTATAAACAAAGTAATTATAAAATTCCCGAAGATAATTTTAATTTACATAATTTAACTTTCATTTGACCAAAGTTGAGAAGATACGAATATAATTTATTCGATTTTAAGAGTCAGGAGATATCCATACTTTTTGGAGTCACGACTCGGATGAGTTTTTTCCAAATAAGGTTCCTATAAACAAAAGATCAAAAGATCTTGGGTGGAAATTCCGAAAATTCAAACCTGGATGAGCATCCCACAAGGAACACACAAAGGACCAAAGTGAAAAGAGAAATGATTAAACGATGTTTCGCTCTGGGTAAGCAGCGTGAGCTCGTCGTCGGTTCCGCTGGTCACCCTCCCCATACATCGTTAAACACCATCATACACTTTGATTTCCAACTTTTCATTTTGGTCCTTTGTTTATTCCTTGTGGGATGCTCATCCAGGTTTTAATTTTCGATATTTCCACCCAAGATCTTTTGATCTTTTGTTTTTAGATTCTTTTCGGTTGATGTAACCGATTTGGAGGTTTTTTAACTTCTTTTTTTTTTAATTGCCTTAGGAGCATAATCCTATTGGAAATATTAACAGGTATCAGGTAACTTAGATAAGTACCAGTGCGGAACCATGCCTATTTGTGAGTGATTCAAAGTTGGAAATCAAAGTGTATGATGGTATTTAACGATGTATCGGGAGGGTGACCAGCGGAACCGCTAACGAGCTCACGCTGGTTACCCAGAGCGAAACATCGTTTAATCATTTCTCTTTTCACTTTGGTCCTTTGTGTGTTCCTTGTGGGATGCTCATCCAGGTTTGAATTGTCGGTATTTCCACCCAAGATCTTTTGATCTTTTGTTTTTAGATAATTTTCGGTTGATGTAACCGATTTGAAGGTTCCTATAAGTTGATGCCTAATATTTAACAGTGGAAAGTAGGTACTCGTATATACGGATATTTTCGTATGGTTTCGAAAATAAGACCCTTGATTCGTAACATCAAATCAGATAAAGCTTTTCCACATATTTTTCCTCCGATTTGCTGCGAAACACAGAAAAGACCGAATTTATTTTTTCTAAACACGCAAGGGTAAAATCTATCTGAACGCTAATCAAAAAACGTTATGAACCTTGGAGCAACAAAAAACTCAGTGGTCATTATAATGCCAGGGACGAAAAAAAGGAAAATTTGGGGTCAAGGAAAGGCGGATATAATGATTACTTAAAAACACTTTCAGACCCGGAAAATAATTTGATATATATATATTGTTGAACCCCGATCAAAAAGAAGGAATGAGTAGAGTAAGGTTTTTTTCTAAGATTATTAGATTTTATAGAATTTACCTATGTAAAGACATTTTTCATTTAACTCGTTGTTGGTTACCGACCAAAAATACGTTTATGCACTTTAGGGATTAAATAGCTTACGTTTAATTCCTCATTTTAGGGACTACAGTGGCACTTTTAATCCCTAAGGGATTAAAAAAAATATATAAGCCGTTAGGGATCAAAAGTAAATTTAATTCCTCAGCCTAGGGATTAGAAGTAAATTTAAATCCCTCAGGCTAGGGATTAGAAATAAATTTAATCCCTCAGAAATAACGTGATTTTAACAATAATCTTTTCCCAAAGTGCATAAAATAGTATATAAACCTCGAAAAAACAAAAGATCAAAAGATCTTGGGTGGAAATAACGAAAATTCAAACTTGGATGAGCATCCCACAAGGAACACACAAAAGATCAAAGCAAAAAGAGAAATGATTAAACGATGTTTCGCCCTGGGTAACCAGCGTGGGCTCATCAGTAGTTTCACTGGTCACCCTCCACTATACATCATTAAACACCATCATACACTTTGATTTTCAACCTTGAACCACTCACAAATAGGCATAGTTCCGCACTGGTACTTACTAATCCAAGTTACCTGATACGAATTCGTCCTGGCGTGTTAATATTTCCAGTAGGATTATGCTCCTAAGGCAATTAAAACAAAGAAGAAGTTAAAAAAACCTCCAAATCAGTTACTTCAACCGAAAAGAAACTAAAAAACAAAAAACAAAAGATCTTCTGATTTTGATCTTTTGTTTTTTAGTTTCTTTTCGGTTGAAGTAACTGATTTGGAGGTTTTTTAACTTCTTCTTTGTTTTAATTGCCTTAGGAGCATAATCCTACTGGAAATATTAACACGCCAGGACGAATTCGTATCAGGTAACTTAGATTAGTAAGTACCAGTGCGGAACGATGCCTATTTGTGAGTGGTTCAAGGTTGGAAATCAAAGTGTATGATGGTGTTTAATGATGTATAGTGGAGGGTGACCAGTGAAACTACTGATGAGCCCACGCTGGTTACCCAGGGCGAAACATCGTTTAATCATTTCTCTTTTTGCTTTGATCTTTTGTGTGTCCCTTGTGGGATGCTCATCCAAGTTTGAATTTTCGTTATTTCCACCCAAGATCTTTTGATCTTTTGTTTTTTAGTTTCTTTTCGGTTGAAGTAACTGATTTTGAGGTTTTTTAACTTCTTCTTTGTTATGAAACTTGAGACAAAAATGTTTTTATATCCCTTAGTGCCGCGGGATTAAAATTAGCACTTTAGTCCCTAGGTTTATAATACACTAGTATGCCATGGTGATCTGTCCAAAAGACCCAATTTGAATGTCTAAACCAGTCAAATCATTTGATAAAATTGGTTTTACATGCTAATATGAAAAAAAATAGAAAGAAAGGGCAATATAAGTTGCCCACCTCCGGTAAAATAACAACTGTCAAATTTATACAGAGCCTCCTGCATAAAGTTCAAGACGATGGCTTCTGTAGATTTTTTTAAGTTTTCTGACAACTATCAATAAAAACCATACAATTTGGTGGATTATTGCAGGTGAATTTAAAACATTTTAATAAGAGCCTAGCTCACTTCATTAAAAAGAAAAACAGCCAGCTCCATCTAATGAAAACATATTTAAGATTTAAAACATGCTTAACAATTTCATTGTGAAAAATAATCTAATAAAGTTCAGTATGGAAAAAAACTTCTTGCTGCAACGCTTCATCCGGCCTTTATCGTTTCCTAAAATTTTTGCACCAGTTTAAATCAATTGTTTTTTATATTTAAGAAATTGAGACCTTCATAAACTCTATAAAAGAATTCTTAAACTCTGGTAGTTATTGTATAAAGAGTTATAATATTAGTAGTAGTAGTATAGGGGCGGCCCCTGGGTCTGGCAAGTTCGTCTGCTTTCTCGTTCTCTGGTATTCTCTAATGACCTGGGACCCACATCAGTGTTACCCTGTTGTCTTGAGCCAGTGTTTGCAGTGCTTCAGCGCACTCCTCCTCCAGACTACTGACTATTTTGGGTGCACTTAGAGCCTTGAGGGCAGCTTGGCTGTCGGAGCATATGTATATGTTCTTCTTGCCATTCCTGACCTCCGTTAGGGTTGCTGCCATGATAATGGCATATATCTCCACTTGAAACACCATAGCGTGTTCTTTAAGTGGATAACTTTTCTGATCTTTTTCAGTGAGATTTACTAAGATCTAAAATGGTACCCCCACAGGTCTAAATATTTACACCTGTGGGGGGTACTAAATTTTAAAACCAATTTTCAAAAAACACTTAACCATACAGAAAAGACACAAAGTTATTGATTATTTTGTATTGTTATTGCAAAATACCACTGAAAAAGTGCTTTTTTCTCAAAATACACCATATTTTGGAAGAAAATGCCCTAAAACTAATTTTTTTTGACAGGTTTCAAAATGGCAAATGGTGAATACGCCAAAAATTTGTCACCTTATAGCTTCATTATTTGCGTTTGAGGTTATAAAGTTGGTGATTTTTTAGACCACCTCAGGGGGGTGGTTTAAATTTATAGCCCTCAAAAAGGATTGTTTTATGGCATTTGGTAATAAGTTCGGTTATAATTTCCCTAAGTAACCGTTTTTAAAAGGATTAATTTACCTTATTTGATATCCCAAGTTAATTTATTACCCAATAAAACACCTCCTATTTTGTCCAGAAAAACGCCATATTTTGAACCCGGTTTCAGCACAAAAAATATATTTATGAGGGCACTACGAGGGAAAACAAACATAAGTGAAGGTCACTGATTATGCACCAAACAAAAAAATCCAAAACAACTCTATTAATTTATTTACAAAGTGAAAGTATAAAATTGAGGTTATCTAAAAGCTCATTCAAAAAAATTTCCTTACTCAAAGCCCACTCATTTTAAAGCTGTAGCTTTTATCAGTAGACGTTGGTGCAAGCCAAGCTGCAAGAAGAGGTAAAAGATTCGAACTCGCTGTTTGTGATTGAACGATGCGCTAATATTTTTAAACTGACATTTCGACAGTGACAAAAAAGTAAAAAAAACTTGCATTTAAGTTTTTTAATACATTTCATAAATAAAAACACCATTTAAATAAATACAAAATTAATCTACTCCTTATTTTATTATTACTCATCTAAATTGTTGTGTGACATCAAGTATTAATTGGAAAAAATAATAAACAAGGGTGAGGTTTAATTAGAGTGACATACAGCCCCAATGTTAATTTATTCTACAGAGTATTTACTATTTAAACCTCGCATAGGTTTAAATTTTTTTATTTTTTTTTTTCTAAATTGAAAATTTCCCCTGGAATCCAACAAAAGATTGTGTTAAGATGATTATTCAAAAAAAAAATTATTGAAATTCTTCTTATAAATCAAACAATGACCAAAACTCAAGGAGAGTTGGTTTAAAATGCTTAAAAT
The DNA here is from genome assembly GCA_963921995.1 of Oxystoma pomonae. Taxonomy (NCBI): domain Eukaryota; kingdom Metazoa; phylum Arthropoda; class Insecta; order Coleoptera; family Brentidae; genus Oxystoma; species Oxystoma pomonae. The sequence continues at coordinate 113,141,836 of OY998166.1, read as the reverse complement.
CATAAAGTTCACTTAAACTTAGGACCGTTTTAAATCTACCGTTAAGGTGCATTTACACAGACAAACTTTCCTTTGATGTTGAAATGCCGACAAACATTTACACGAGCCTCTTGAGCAAAATGTTCAAAGAAATGTTCGAGCAAAATCTCGTACAAAAAAACACACGTAAATTTTGGAGAAAATGTTGAGCAAAATTTGTTTGAAGAATAGGGGGTATAAAAATTTCTTTACAAATTCAAAATATATATTGTCATCGGAATTCATTGAACTTAACTGAAAATAGAAAAACAAAGTTTTGAAATAAGGTATTTTTAATCAAGTGCTTTCCGACGGAAAAACGATTTGATGCCGAAATTCACATTTTACCTCATAAGCAACTTCGTTTAATCTGATTTTTATAGGGGATATGCCAGTATACTTGTAACTTTTTTGGGGTTGTAAAAAAAACGAGAATAAAAAAAATAATTATTGGCACTTATTTATTGTTGTTGCCTGTAAAATATAATGATAAAAAAATTTCGTTTAAAAGAATATCCCTTTATTTTACTTCGTAGTTTAGTCTTTTACAATAATAATTAAGTAAAATTAAAAAACCTATATACATTTTATTAAATCTTAAATATATGAACATGGGTTGGGTTTAAATAATACCCGTTTATTACCCACTTTTACAACCCTACGAACTCGACCCTTGTCTAAAAAATATAATTTTGCAGTAATTTAGTAGACCGTGTCGCCGATCTATCATCCCGCGTTTTGGATTTCGCCGGGCAGGTACTAGACCGACCTTGATTATTACATTAAATTGACAGTAAATATCTATATCTTCAGCATCTTCATGAACCTTTTGCTTTTTTAAGCAACCCTTGGGACCTTAAACTAACTAGGTAAATCTGGTGTGAGGAATTAAAAAACAACAATAAAAGCTAAAGGTAAAGTAAAGTTACAAAAATATGTTTAAAAAAAAATCCCCCTCCTCACCACTCCTCATAGTCGTGAGGCGCGGATTACCGCTTAAAAGTGCAATTTTTGAGTTTTTTGCCGATATTTGAAAAACACAAAATTTTTTTGACAAAACTGATAGTAGAGCCAATAACAATGTTTCGCTTGCTTAAATAAAAGTTGGTGTTCCATTTTTTTTAAAGAATTGAGATCACTGATGGAAAATTTTATTTATTCTCATCTTTAAAAATATGTTTCCAAAATAGATAGCAATAATTTGCTCAAAAATTTACCCGAAAAAAATATTCAAAGAAAAGCTCACAAAAATGTTCACGCAAAAAAATTTAGATCTTTTGCACGAGCTTTTATTTGAGCATGTTCGTCTGTGTAAATGCGCCTTTAGGCTTTCCGCGTACACTCCTGCGCCTGTTGTCTGCCTGGGTGACAGTTTAGAACCACCCGTGTAGCAGATCATCACCTCTCCGTTCGAAATTCTTCCCTTTGCCACGCATTCCGTTCTGGTAGTTATAATATCAATACCTTGCAGATTTTTATTTATTTCCAACGCTTGCTGATGGAAAAAGCAAATTTTATTTTATCTTTTGGAAAACTAAAAAACCTATATCCATTTGTGGAATTCTTCCACAACTTGTTATAAAACACTGCATATATTCGTAGATGTAAAAAAATAGTAAAAATGACAAACGGTATTTTTTTTTCTTCTACGTTTAGTATCAGACAAAGAAAAGGGATGGTTTCTCTTTCTAAGCACGGACAGTAGAGTATTTTCGACATACACATCTCTATTACTTTGATAACCTTATCCAACCAACACCTGCTCAACTAAAAAGCCAGTTAACTCTTTTTCGATTTAATATCCTTTAGCTGTGGATCACCGAAGGTGGGGTTTGGGTGTTTATCCCCCCCCCCCCCCGAGAAGACTAGTTATGGTCACATTCTTACTCTACTTATTTTTTTAAGTAGCTTTATTGTCAGAATACAATGTATAGTCGTTGACAAAGCCTTGCTTAATTTAAAATAAATAACTATTATAAAGAGTATAAGCAGCTAAAAGTATAACCGAGAAGACTGGTTATGGTCACATTCTTACTTTACTTATTTTTTTAAGTAGTTTTATTTTCAGAATATAATGTATAGTCGTTGACAAAGCCTTGCTTAATTTAAAATAACTAACTATTATAAAGAGTATAAGCAGCTAAAAGTAATGTACCTATAGGTAAATAAACAGCTAAACCTTAATAGTCTGTTTGAAACTTTGAGGCAATGATGTGTTTGAAATTAACTCTGTGTTTCGGACTTCCATTGTCTATATTTTATTTATACACGAAGTTTCGATCAGTACAATCTCTGATCGTCTTCAGGTGCAAACTACAATCAATTCTTAAGGCTAAGTACATATATACTGTAAGAAATCACTCAACCTTGAAGTTTAAGAAGTCCAAATATTTGGAAGCCCAAGGAGGGGCTTCCAAATATTTGGGATTTCAACACTTGGTTTACTGAAAATACCCTGATTCTGCCCAATAAAGGCAGCTTCAAGGAATTTTCGTTTCTTCCAGTGTGACTCCTTGTGCAAAACATTTGCTTCTGCCCACTTCATTCGGTGATGTTTTGACCATGCATATTCGGCGATTCCTGATTTCGTGGTTTCACCTTTTTGGGTATTCATCTGATGTTCCTTCAGCCTAACGGATAGTGGTCTTTTAGTTTCACCTATGTATGATTCACCATACTCACAAGGAACTTGGTAAATGCATTCCTTATTTTGTTTGTTCTCCGGTTTTGTTTTACTAAGAAGGCTTCGAATTGTATTACTAGATTTAAAAGCTGTTTTAATATTAAAGTTTTTCGCTACTCTTCGAATTTTCTCTGATACTCCGTTAACGTATGGGATTGTAAGGAATGCATTTGCCTGGTTTTGGTCTTGTAATCTCTGTCCTGTTTGTTGAAATTTAGAAATAGTGTCTGTTATAAGTTTTAGGCTGTAACCATTCTGCTGCAGATCCTTCTTAATGTTTCTTATTTCGATTTCCAAGTCATGAGAATTGTTACAAATTTGAACGGCTCTGTTATACAAAGTTTTGATTATGCCTAGTTTGGTTGTAGCAGAATGATTTGAACCTTGATTTAAATATTGTCCTGTGTGAGTGAGTTTACGATAGACTGTTGTTCTGATGTCGCTTTCTACTCGTGTGACAAGTACATCAAGAAAAGGAATTTGACAATTTTGCTCCAACTCCATTGTGAATTTAATGGTGGGTCTTATGTTATTTAGGTGGTGAAGAAATTCTGAAAGTTGTTGGTCATTCCCGGTCCAGACAATAAAAGTATCATCAACATATCTCAGCCAGAGCTTAGGTTTATATATTGCGGTATCAACCGCGTGTGATTCGAACCACTCCATGTAAATATTGGCCGCCACTGGCGAAAGCGATGAACCCATTGGCAGACCGTCATCCTGAGCATAAAACCTATCTTTTACTTGAAAATAAGAGTTATGTAGGCAGCACTCCAACAACTCCATCACTCCCTCCAGCGGTAGGCTGGTACGTTCATAAAGGGATTCGTCATCAACCAGTCTCTTTCTAATATTCCTTTATTGGGACATTGGTGTATAGACTTTCGACATCAAAACTGACAAGTCTATCCTCGGTTCCTAAAACAAAAGATTTAAGAACATTAACAAAATGGTTGGAATTTTCTACAAATGAAGCGGTCTTGCCTGCAAGAGGTTGAATAATTTTCAAAAGGAATTTTTGCTTGTTGGAGAATTTCTGGAACTTGTAATTGGGCGTAAGGGCATTGCATCTTTGTGAATTTTGGGAAGTCCGTATAGATGAGGAGGCTTGCTATAATGTGGTGTAAGTTGAGACCTTGTATTGTCCGGAATATATCTGGAATACTTTTTCAAAATTCTATAAACCTTACTTTCGATTGATTGCGTCGGATCTTTTGGGATAAGTTTATAGTTTCCTTTAGCAAGTACCTCTTCAACTTTCTGGTCATAGGTTTCCGTGTCCAAAATCACTGTTGCATTGCCCTTGTCTGCCGGTAAGATTTTAACTGATTTGTCCTTTTGAAGATTCTTCAACGTGATTTCCTCTGTCTTGCTTATATTAGAGGTATGCTTAATATGTTTGTCAATAATGGTCTTTACCTTATGTCTGAACTCATCGGCGTCTTGTCGTGGAAGAGGATGACCTTCTATGGCGGTGATGATATCGATGGTGGGTATCTTCTTAAGAGCGATGGAAAAGTTAAGTTCTTTGGCAAGTAAGTTTTCTTCTATGGGTGTCAATGTCTTCTTTGACACATTAACGAGGGTTCTTACAGCGCCAATCGACCAAGGTTGAGTGATTTCTTACAGTATATAAGTACGTAGCCTTAGGAATTGATTGTAGTTTGCACCCGAAGACGATCAGAAATTGTAATGATCGAAACGTCGTGTATAAATAAAATATAGACAATGGAATTCGGAAAGACAGAGTTAATTTCTTAATAATCTGGTCAAAAAAGACAAAAATAATGGTGGTTCTAGAACAAACTACAATAATTCTACCCCGAGTAGAACTCCTCCAGTGTATAAAATGCTTTAGATGTTAAGAATTCTTTTGTTTTATGTCTAAATTTTTTGTAACTTGTTAGTTGCCTTGTATCAATTGGTAAATGATTAAACATTTTTTTTGAACCGTAAACAAAAGAGTTCTTTACGAAGTCTAGAGCGAGGCATAGGTAATTGTATCATTCGTGGTCGATGAACACTGTACCGCCTTAGCCTGCTCAACTCGTCATTATACTTTTTAAAAACTATACAAACCCTTTCTAAAATAAATATACAGCACAGAGTTAAAATTTTGTATTTTAAAAATAATGATCGGCATGAATGTCCCTTAACCCTATAGACATTCCTAAGAGCTCTTTTTTGTAGGACAAAAACTATCTTAAAAAGGGAGTATGTACAGGAACCCCAAAAACAAATTTAATTCGCTACATTAGATTGAATCAGTGAAAAATATGCATTTTTTGCAATATCGAACCCAAGGTTATCTGAAATGACTCTCAGAGCATAGCAACTAGAGGCAATTTTTTTACTCAAAATTTTTATGTGATCATTAAATTTCAGATTCTAATCAATTGTCAAAACCAAAACATTTACTTGTATCTGGATTGGCAAGGTTTTCGTTTTTTACCTGTATGTTGTTTATCTCACACTTAAAGTTCAAAATATTTGTTTTACAAATATTAAAAGACAACCGGTTAGCGTCACACCACTCTTTAATTTTTAAAACATCCTGCTGAACCATCTCTGCCAGCCTACCAACATCAAACAGTTATTTTTCCGAATTCCGTTAATTTGAAAATGACAGATGTCATTACCAAAAATCAAAAAAAGAAGGGGTCCAAGTATCGATTTCTGAAGCACCCCGGTACGTGTAGGCTCTGCGGTAGAACTCTCATCATTGAAGATGGCAGATTGGGTTCTGTCTGATAAATATGAGCGAAATCATTCTAAGGCCAGCCCTCTGACACCGTATATTTCCAGCTTCTCCAGCAGTATTCTGTGATCCACACAATAAATTGCCTTGGATAGATCACAGAACACCGCCGAGGCTTTTTCTCCCGAATTAAGCTAAAGATAAAGATGTTCAAGAAAGTGAAATATTGCATCATTAGTGCTTTTCCCCTCTTGGAAGCCAAATTAAGTAGAGCAAAGGAGATTATGTTTGGTCAAAAAAGATATAAGCCTAATATGTACAAGTACAAGCAATGCTATGGATCTAAAATTTGAAGGAAGATCATAGCTTCCGCCCTTATCCCTCCTGAAGTCAATTCCTGGGTGCGCCACTGCCTTTAGTCTACTATAGCGGTCATATTGACACCAAACTGACAGCAAATCCATATTCTACCTGTCAACTTGGTTATAAACAGTACGCTAAAGAACACTGAAGAGGTAGGAGTTTACTGGCTTTTTATTTGAGAACGGTGTTGGTCCAACACAGTCTAACTAAAAAGCCAGTTAATAAAAAAGAACTTAATTTGAAGAAACCCTCTCTCGATGCGCCACTGAGTTAACTCCTACCGCTTTTTGATATGATTGACAGGTAAAAAAGTGTTAGTTAAGTGACTTTTTAACTGACACGGTGTTGCCTTGACGCGTCTCTTTTTTGTCAATTAGTTTGTTTATATGGGCCCCTTAAAGCACTTTTATATAAGGACGGCTTAAAAATGTTGTCGTATAAACACCACTAAAACAATTCTAAGCACTAAATCGACTTTTTAAAGCGATTGAAGAAAGTGGTTTATCGCTTTAAAACCCGTTTTACGATCGTTATAAACATTTTTAAAATGCTTTGGTGCATCTCTTCCAACCTGGATAAACCCGGAACCCTGGATTTCCAAAAGATATGTTGTTAACTAAGTTGTTTTATTTGTTGCGCTTTTAGGCGCGTATTAACGTAGTAACTGATATCTACACACAGCGAATCTACTGTAAATTTTGTCTTATATTTAAAAGGGGGATATTCTGTTAGTTCCCAGATCTTGACGCTGCTAGAATATGAAGAAAACAACTGCCATAATGTACTTTATTACCCACCCCGCAGTAACCAAGGCTTACCACAAAATTTTGTGTGTGGTTGTAGGTATTTACTTTATTAGTGAGCAAGCTGATAGACGTGAACGTTCCCTGGAAATCATTTAGTATGTTTTCACATCGTATTCAATGCGTATCGAATTTCAAGCATTTTGTTCTTTCATATATCACGCTCTTTCTCGAGAACATGCTCTATGAAAGAAAAAGAAGACAATCTTTTCAATAAGTATTGAGTACGATGTGAAAACATACTAATTCTATCGAAACACAAAATATTTTTACCTGCTGCAGCAATGGAATTTAACGAAGACGTGGTAGAACTACTTTGTGAAATGGGGGCGTTGGCATGGCTGATGTGGTCGGAAACATCTTCCATGGAAGAGTGTTCGGGAGATGAGACCGAATGACACACCTAAGAACAAGAAAATTCTTAAACATCGTATATATACCATACCAAATTTAAAGACAATCGGATGTGTACGTATCTGTCAGTTAAAATTGGTTGGCAAAACATAAACAAAAATCGTTCATCTTGAATTCACCATATTGAATTTTCAATATTACTACCCGTATACTAATTTTGGTTGAAATCGTTCAAACTTAGGCGTTTTTCCCCCTTCACTCCTTTCGTAGGAGGGGGGGAGAGGAGAGCCTAACAATACCATATTATTGTATTGTCACCGGAACTATAATCGCATATCAAATTTGAATTCAATCACAATCACGACATTTAGAAGTTAGTCAAAATTGAGTTGCAAGATTTGACCCGAGCATGCAAACATACGTACAGGGTTAATTTTTAAGAGAAGTTTAAAAGTAAAAACTGTACCTTGACATTCAAGCCATTTTCGAGCTACGAGGGCTTTTCGAAAAGTCTGCATTTTTTTAACGGGTCAATAACTTTTTTATTGGTAAAAATTTCTGTTTGGTCTAAAAGACTTTTTTGTAGATTTTGCAAAGCAGAATATAACTGTCAAACTGGATTTTCTCTATCACTTTTATTGTTTGAGATAAAAGACAAAGTGTGTATTTAAGGAATGACCCAGTTTTATTGGATTTTTAAAATCATCCTTAAATTCCCTTCGAAAATAATATGCCACACTTTGTGTTTTATTTTTTGTGTTTTTATATAATTTGTTATTTCCTTATTAGCTATTTTGATATTTTTTTATTTTGAAGTTTTTATTTTTTAATATTATGAAAAGTGAGGAAAAAAAAATAAGTAATAAAAAATAAAAACACAAATTTTAATGAAATTAAAATCAAATAAAAAAAGGGTCATTCCATAAGAAAAACTCCAACTTTGTGTTATATCTCAAAAAATAAAACTGACGGAGAAAATCCAGTTTGACAGTCAAGTGAAAGCCAATTGCACCAAACATAAATTTTCACAAATAAAAAAGGTATAAGCCCCATCACGAAATGCAGATTTTTCAAAAAGCTCCTGTATCTCAGAAACGGTTTGACATATCAATATGCAGTTTCCTCCTTTAAGCTTCTCTTAAAAATTAAGCCTCGCAAGTGGGGGTCAATTTTTTCTATCTCGCCTGGAAGTACATTAAGCTTTTCAAAAGTGCCCAATTTAGGACTCCCTGTAAATAGAGGTGAATGAAGTTAAATAAAAGCTTGTAAAATGAAGCCTGCATGCCGGGGAATTTTTTTGTTACTTTTTGAATACCAACCGATTTTTTATTTGTCGACTTGTCTATCAGCTGTGAATGGTAGGTTATGAGTTTTATTTTCAAATTTTCGGACAAATATTCCACTTACTTATGCATTTTGCCAAAAAAACAAAATAACGCAAAATATGGAATCAAAAATTAAGGTTATATGTAAAAAAGTAAATGAAGTATTTGGTTATGTTGGTCAGGAATGATATTTCCACTAAAAAAAAAGATGCATAGTGAGAACAGGGCTTGCGCCGCATTTTAAACACCGATGAGTATCTAATCATGATTAAAGCCTAATCGAGGTGTTTGTGCTTTGGTTAGAATCGTAGATTTAGGGCCGGTTTCTCAATAATGAGCGTTACATAACCTTGTAAAAATGTAAAAAAGCGGGTTAAAATTAACTCCAGGGTAACGAGCGGTTTAAGGTGAGGGTAAGGGAACTTACCTCAGGGTTAGCCTAAAAAATATTGGATTAAAACAGCAAAAAAACTGAGATTTATGACCCGAGTTAATTTAACTCTCTGGTAACCCGCTGTTGAGAAACCGCCCCTTAAAAGTATGCAGGATTGTCAACAATAGTACCGACTTTATTTAAGTCGGACTATGCAAACTTTATATACCGATAAGTCCCTACTTACTCCTGGATAAAGTCGCAGTAATCGGGCATGGTCGGGATGTAGAAAGGCAGCACTAGGTCGACGTATACTTGGGGTGGGGGATGTAACCGGCGAAGAACTTACAATCGGTGGCGGGAGAGGGGAGACCTTAAAAATACATATTGATTAAATTAATGGAAGGGTTTATTCTAGAGGCGTAGCTATCACTAACCCCTTCACTCTAGAACCTCCCCTGTGTATATAGAGATTATTGCTTTTAATTTTTTATCAAAACCAAAAAGTCTTTAGCAGGAAATGGATAGAATCCTTTGGAGTTTATGATATTTTTTTTACCATTCTTATCAAAACTTTATAGCGTAAGAGTTATAAGTATTAGTCTTTTCCTTCCTAACGTTGAGAAACAGGAGTAGAGAGTTGAAGTTGTGTTAAAGTAGTTAAACAATTTTGAATTCAAAGGGTTAATATTTTCTTTGTTGCGGAGTTAAATAAGACAATATTTTTGAAATATAAATCGAAGCGTTTGCTTCATTGAAAAAAACTTTAGTTTTAAAATAAGTTAAAAATTTCAATAAAATTACTATATTTTTACGAACATTTTTTTAATGCATGCATTTTAGTTTTTTAAATTTTGTGTTGAGAATTTATTTCCTTGTATTTTATAGTTACAATTTTAAGTGATACTTTAAAAGAAAAAGATTTTTAACGTTTTTAAATATAAATATATAAAACAAAATAATAATTTTAACGTATATTGTATTTTATGCTTACTATTTTATTTAAATTTTAAAAGAAAAATATTTTTCCAACGTTTACAAAAAAATATTTTAACATTTTTTAAATAGAAAAAACAATTATATTTTAAATTTATATGAGTTCTTTGTACAATTTTATCATTTTTATTATTTTTTTGTGAAGTGTGTGGAAGTTTTTAATAAAATAAAAGATGGATGTTTATATTAGGGACATAAATTTTATACCAAAGCAAACAACATAAACTCAAATGTTTAAGGACCTTAATGATCTTACACAAAAATATCAAGGAAAGCACTATAAAGTTTTAAATTTTAAAATTAGGAGCATTTCAAAGAACATAGGTGAATTTTGGCTCAATTTTCACAGATAACTTTCCAATATGATTGCTTTATTTTCACAGAAACATTTCAGATACCGGATACATCATTATACACTGTACCAGGGTACGACCTTATATACAATTTTGGAGATATTAACAAGAACGATGGCACTATATTATTAATAAAGAAAAAGTATAATTACGAAACAAAAATTGTTTATATTGGAGAAATAAGGGTTATTGAAATTATAATTAAAAATTTGGCTCATAACAATCTACGTATTTCTGCAATATATCGATCTCCATCAACGTGTGAAAACAAGTTTTTAGAAAACCTTGATGAATATCTCAAAACCAACGTAGATAAATCGGTAAATATACATATACTAACAGGTGACATAAACATAAGCCTACTAAAAGATAACATTGATATAGTAAGCGAATACCTAAACATTTTAAGCGGAAGTGGATATGTATCATTGGTCAACCAAGTAACTAGGGAAGAAGGGGAAATAAAGTGAACCACTGTGTTATTTTATAAACAAAATTTTTGAAGCAGGAGTCTGGCCTGAAGAACTTAAAATTTCTATTGTTAAACCACTATTTAAAAAAGGAGAAAAAAAGCTCTCAGAAAACTACAGGACATTATTGCTTATAAGTAATATTGCAAAAATCTTTGAGAAGATCCTTAAAGAAAGATTAGTCAAATTTTTAGAAGAAAACAAAATACTAAACAAAAATCAATATGGGTTTAGACAAGGTAAGTCGACAGAAGATGCAACTGCCGCTTTGACTTCTCAAATCTACATCACTCTGGAAAATAATAAAAAAACGCTGGCAGTTTTTCTTGATCTTTCTAAGGTCTTTGATACTGTTGATCATAAACTTATGTTAAAGATTTTGGAGGATTCTGGCGTCCGCGGATTACCTTGGGATTTATTTAAGAGCTATTTGATCGAAAGGAAGCAGAAAACAAAAATAAATAATACATATAGTTTAGAAAAAACCATCTCATACGGAGTCACTCAAGGAACAGTTTTAGAACCTGTATTGTTTATACTTTACATAAATAATTTATACCAGATAAACTCAACATCAGCGATCCTCGGCTTTGCGGATGACCAAGTCTTCCTTGGGATAGACTCAAAATAAAAGTAGAGAATGACTTGGGTGGTTTCCTAAATTGGTTTAAACAAATGTGACTCACAGTGAACCAAGAAAACACAGAACAGTACTTAATAAGGTCAACCGATAAAATAAAATACTTAAGAATAACGATGGATAAACAACTCAAATGGAATAAAGATTTACAAACAGTAGTGAATAATTTAAGATCACTAATTTACAAGTTTAAATACTTTAAAAACATGCTAAGTAAACATCAAATGCTAACACTCTATTATGCACCAATGCAGTCATGTCTCCAATATGGTATTTTGGGATGGGAGGGAGTACTAGACATACATCTTTAGAAATTAGAAATTATGCAAAAATATTTTCTAAAAATTATATTTCAAAAATACAGAAGTTTTTCCTCCTCACTATTGTTTAAGGAATCAAAATTTTTTAATGTAAGGAAAATATTAAAAAAAAAACAGTTTTAAATATTTTTAAAAACAAAACCGAAGTACAAAATATAAATCATACATACTATACAAGAAATAGTAGTAGTAGTAGAGAAGGGGCGGCGCGAAGCCTGGCATGTAGGCCTCCCTGAGCCCTTTCTGCCCTACCCCGAGCCTGCCCCTAATCGACCGCCTGCACCACTGGTCTGGCAGTCTGCTCATCTGGTTTCACTGTTCTTTTTGCAAAGTCCAGTATTTTGTCCCATTTGACCCATTTTGACCCATTCAGGGTCGGGAAACCGAATACCTGGTATCTCGTCTTCTGGTATGCCTCGCAGTTCGCTATAACATGTCGAGATGTCTCTTCTGCCCGCCCGCAGGTCCGGCAGGTCGAGTCATTTGCCACCGCGATCCGGGTCATGTGCTTCCTTAGTCGGTTGTGACCTGTTATGATTCCTGTCAGCAGACCAGCGTCCCTTCGTGATCTCCCCAAAAGCCATTTTTGTATGGCTACATCCGGGCCCTTCACGAAGTCCTTGGTCTGTCTGCATCCTGTTCGTTCCTCTCCAAGCTGTCGTCATGGCATCGTTGGTTCATTTATTGAGTCGACTTTGCAATTGCCTCTTGGTTGTTCCTAGGAGTGGTTCCGGCCCTACATACTGGGTGCTTGCCCTGATCCTGGCGAGCTCGTCGGCCTTCTCGTTACCCGGCACTCCCATATGTCCCGGTACCCACATAAGTGTCACTTGTTTGCCCTCTCTCAAGGATCTAGTGCATCCGCACATTCCCCCACCAGGGTGTTGTTGATCTTGGGCGCTTTTAGTGCCTTTAGTGCTGATTGGCTGTCGGAGCATATATAAACATGCTCCTCCCTACCGTTCTTTATTTCCTCCATGGTTGCAGCCGTTATTGTGGCATACACCTCTGTCTGAAAGACCGTGGCTTGCTCTCCGAGCGGGTAGCTCTTTCGAACCTCCTGGTCTTCCACGTAAACTCCGATGCTGTGATTTGCTTCTCCGACAGTTTGGACCCGTGCGTCGGTGTAGCAAATCATGGCGTTCTCCTCGAACTGTTCGCGGAGGTTTTCACTCTGCCATAGTTGCCTGTCTGGGATGACTACTTTGTACCTCTTGTTGAATCTCCAGTGGTTTTTTGGTCTTTGTGTTTTAATCGCTGCCATTGGAATTTCTCTCTCGGCGATTTGGGCAATCCTAAGATGCTCCGCAGCTTCCCCTCTTCCTCTCCATTGACCTGTATCTCTCAGCCGGAGGTGGGTCGCCATCGCTTCTTTTCTGATCCAGATTGGAAGCGGCGGCAGTCCCAGAATATACAAGAAATAGGGAAAGGGGAAACTTCATAACGAGTAAGTGTAAGAAGCAAATAGGACAAAAATTCCTATAAATTTTTACAGTCACATTTTTATAATTTTCTCGATATAAATTTAAAACAAAAATTTAAGACGCTAATATCATTAAGTTTTTCTGTTAGTCTCGAAGTAATGAATAACTAATAATAAATATATAGCTATAAAATTGTAAAAATTGGTTTAAAACTTAAAAAAAAAAATCAGAATTAAAATTAATCATAAAAAAAAACTATAAATAAAAAACTTCTTCCAATCCTTGTTCTTTGGATAAAGTCCCCAGCACTGAGGCCGCATTCCCCCTTTGAATGGCGATACTGATGCGCTGGGTGATGAAACTTTTAGGATTTTTTGTTTCAATTTTTTTTGCTATTTCGGAAATTAATTTTTTAGCTTCATCACCCAGGGTGTCCACTGCAAAAGTATAAAACAAAAATCCTCTGTCTGCTAGCTCCTTATATTTTGTCCTTTTTTGTATTTCTACTATCTTAGCCGCTTCCCCCGATTTATGAGAAGTTTTACCAAGATAGGAGCTGCAAAGCGTATCTCAGCAGGTGGCATCCCAAACTAAAGTTTTTTCCTTTTTCCAAGGAATCAAAGTGATCCCTTATGCCCGTTTTCCGTCACTCCTACAAATACCGGACGGTTCTAGTTTCGCTGGAAATCCTGCTGAAACCAGAGACCTCTTTATAATGTCGTTGATAAAACTGTGACGAGTCCATCGACCTGCACTTTTTTTGCAGCTAAGGCCATGAAGACCCAATTTACTCACTATTTCGCCACAAGTGCAGGTGTGAGACTCGCAAACAGGAAGACCAAGACGAAGAGCGACAGAAATACGAAAAGACGAGTCATCCAATAAATTTCCTAAAGAAGAACAGGGCAAAGCATTAAGCCACGCATTACTCTCGGGCTCATTAAGAGCTAGAAGACGAAGATTCCTAAACCACCTAATTTAAGTGGAAGAATGCATAGTGACCAAGCATTCCAATCAATTTTACAATTTATAATATTTTCTAAACTAAATTTCAGTAGATCGTCAAATTTTTCTAAACATTCCAGCATCTTCCAACATGGCGTAACCAAACCAATTGATCAGGTTTTCATATTAAGAATTTTTTGCAGTTGTAAACATAGTTTTAGGCAATACTTATTAAGTAGATTTACATGAAACTTTTAACAAAAACTAACCATTCTACAATAGACCACAAAGTAAGCGTTTGAACATGTTCCCGCATAACTTAAAGGTTTTAGGGAGAGTTTTCATGTGTTTATTTTTGTGGATGCACTTTAATTTAAACGTATATATTGTATTCAATTGCTATTTGCTAAAATAAACAGACATATATATATAATTTTCGTAGAAATATTAGGCTGTTAGAGTTTGCAATGTATTTTTGATTCCTTGTTGTTAGCGTATCTTTAATACGTTTGTGAAAGCGTTCTTAACAAAAGTAGTTAAAGCTGTGCTTACAATGTACGACGTAACCAAACCAATTCTTGTTCAGTGCTTGAAGCACAGTTTTACTTTATGCCGCTCACTTCCTTCCATTTCCTTCGTTGTCGAAAAATGTATAATATATATGAGCAATAGAATGGAAAATAGAAGAAGAGGCAAATATGAAAAGCCACAGATAACAAAATGGTTGGGATATGCTAGCTGCGTACGCATACTTCAAGGGTGGTGGTAGAAATAGGTGAGACGTAGTCGCTGTTGGATTGTTTTGTGGCAATTGGTAATAAGTTTGTTTATAATTTCCCTATGTAACCGTTTTTACAAGGATCAATTTACCTTATTTAATATCCCAAGTTGTTCATGAACCAATAAAACACCTCCAATTTTGTCCAGAAAAACGACATATTTTGAACCCGTTTTCAGCACGAAAAATATATTTATGAGGGCACTACGAGGCAAAACAAACATAAGTGAAGGTCACTGATTATGCACGAAAAATATACCAAACAAAAAAAAACAAAACAACTATTATAATTTATTTACAAAATGAAATTAAAACATTGAGGTTATCTAAAAAGCCATGGTACAAGCAGAGGTAAGAGATCCGAACTCGCTGTTAGTGATTTGAACGCAGCTGATGTTTTGAAACAGTCATTTTGACAGTGATAGAAATGTAAACAAAACTTGCATTTAAGTTTTTTAATACATTTCATAAATAAAAACATCATAAATACAAAATTAACCAACTCCTTATTTTATTATTTCCTATCTAAATCGCTTTGTGTCATCAAGTATTAATTGGAAAAATTAATTAAAAAGGGTAAGTTTTAATACGAGTGACATATAACCTCAATTTTAATTTATTCTACAGAGTGTTTACTATTTAAACTCCGCGTGGATTTCAATTTTTTTATTTATTTTCTTCTAAATTGAAACTTTCTCCTTAAATCCAACAAAATATTGTTTAAACATGATTATTCAATAACCAAATTTATTAAAATTCTTCTTATAAATCAAACTATGTCCATAACTCAAAGAGGGTTGGGTGGTTAGGACCGTTCTAAAATAGACTAAACTCTTTTAGTAAATCCCACCGTAAGTGTCTGTTTCCGCTTTTGTATTTTCTAAAATATTCTCAAAATCAAATTACATTACAAGAAAAGACCCCTTTAATGTTATTAAAATGAACCCAAACAAAACAGAGCCTATCTCTTGAGAAATTTATTTTCCCGTTTATTTCGAAAATCAATTTTCATGGACATACCAGCGCACAGCAGCAGCACTGTGTCCAAAAAGTAATAATGAATTTTAAATTACCCAAGCCTATTCGGAACACATTTACGAATGAAAAATGCGCCCATTACTGATTGCAAACCCGATACAATTGGTATTTTGCATTTTGAATTGAAGTTGCGGCTGCATCAAGAGGCAGTATATTGTTGTTGATTAAACAGTGCTATTTTAAATGGCTGGAACCAAAGCTTTCAACCACTCTTGTTTCAGTGGCCTTTTCGCCGCTTCTGTTTAATGTTGGATGTCGCTGACTGGTCTAATTATTAAATACCCAAGTAACAATTTTTAGCTGCCTTAGTTGCCGTAACTAAGAAATACGCTTAAATTAACGTTGCATGATGTAAAAAAACTAGTCATTTGTGCAACGGCCACTATGATAAACGAGAAAACGATGCAACACAAACATTGCCACTGGCTTTCGGTTGGAATGGGCTGGGCGTTTGATATGTTGTAGATCTGTTCTCCCTGATCAACGTTTAAATGGATATCTTTTTGATTCCACCCACAGTTTCAGAGATATAGATATTGAAAGTTGGAGGTTTCAGATCTTAGCGATTTTTCATTAAAATCAGTTTTTTGCCTATTTTGTTGTATTCGAGTAGCTAACTGGCTACTTTCAGTACACCAGTTTTTAGGTGGAGAACCAGGCTAGTGAATGCAGTTGAAAAATTGACATATTTTACGTCACTCTCAGTGGCGGCAAAAAGTTGAAAAACCTAAATTTTTTTTTTCAAAATGTAATTTTTCGTAAAATTGCTAATTAAAAAAGAACTAACAATGAAATATTTTTTATTTTTTGATATGTTATAGAAAAATCTTTATAGAAAAAAAAAGAAAAATGGCAGATGCGAGTCACCATTATGTTATTTTTTATACTTTTGAGTTTTAACTTGCAAAAATATAAAACCATCTGATAATATAAATGTTTTTTCTTTGGTTTCTTGAGAGTGATCATCTAATACCATTTATTCTGCTTCGGACCCCCCCCCTATTCTCTGAAGACTTTTTCTATAACATATTAAAAATAAAAAAATATTTCACCGTTTCTTTTTTTTTAATCAGCGATTTTACAAAAAATTGCATTTTGAAAAAAAGTTTTTTACGTTTTTCAAGTTTGTGCCGGCACTTAGAGTGACGTAGATGAAACATGTCAATTTTTTTAATTGCATTCAATAGCCTGGTTCTCTACCTAAAAACTGATGTACTGGAAGTAGCGAGTGAGCTACTCGAATATAACAAAACAGGCAAAAAACTAATTTTAGTGAAAAACCCTTAAAACCTGAAACCTCCAACTTTCAACACCTATATCTCTGAAAGAGGTCTAAACTTAGATTAAAAAGAGACAAGAAATCTGGTCCAATGAAAACTTCTTGGCAAATAATAACCACTGTTTATTTACAAATAAAATCACAACAAAACAAAGGTGAGAAACATCGATTATTTTTCTATCCTTTTAAACGACGTTGGAATGATAGGGACAGAGAATTCTGTCTCAACCACTTCAGGTCATGATTGGCTAATGGGTGAGGAAAGTCGGCAGAGCGCAGACGGTCGGTTAATATTTTTATTGACATAAGGTTTTCCGTGCTATTTATTTTAAAATTTCAGGATGTTTTAAGCAGTTTATAAGTCGTTTTAAAACCACATTTTGTCTTTATAGTGTGTCTTTTTACTAGTAGTAGAATATCTCAGGGAATTTAAAGTGATAATTTGGAACAAATCGTCCAATGTTTTGAAAACAAAGGGAGAGCACGTAAAATCAGTCAGTGGCGGTACATGCCGGTAAGTACACAGAAAAAAAAAGTTTATGAAATATACTTAAATGAGTAGATCCTTAAATTAAAATATCAACAAACATGTTTTTTTTTGATGAAGTAGTTAATCCCTAATGCGTGAAATGAGAAATTCTCGAACGTTTTAATAAGGTTTGTTTCGAGGTTTTTTTTATAAAGACAATAAAATAAAGCATACATTTGATGAAGTAGTTAATGCTCAAATAAGATATTTTGAAGGTTTTTTTTATAAAGACTATAAAACAAAGATAGGTAAAGTCCTTAAACCAACTTGCAAACAACAATAAAAATTAATTAACATGTGTTCAGGTTTGTGAGAATATTGAATTCCTACCTCTTATCAGAATATTGCCGTTGTCGTCTGCACTCGCCCTTCGAATTGATATTTAAATCTTCTTGTCTGTCCTAGATGTCTCTATATACCCTAAGCATTATTGACTTTATTGTGTACTGAAGAAGTCAGTATAAGTAAGTTTCTGCTAATGACCAGAAAAAAATAACAAAATGAACAAACACAATAACATAATTTTTTGCTAGTAGGTAATATTTGTTTTTCTTGATATTCCAGGTGCTTTGAACTATGTTTCTTTGTTTTATTGTTTGGCATAATTTTATTCTGTTGAAAATTGAAATTACTATAAATCATATACAAACTTTGTAATAAATTTCTTTTGTATAAAATTATACTACAAACATTTATTGTTAGGAAGCTTCCAAAGCTCAAATTGGCAGAATTATTTTTTGCATGTTTTTTAAATTATTTTGCAGATTTCATATTATAGTAAAATTTTAATGATATAATCCATTTTAAATTTATATTTAAGTAGGTACGCCACTGGTGTGTTTTCTGTAAGCAACAGAGAGGTAAACATTTTTCCATATAATAATATAACCAAAGTCTCCGTAAGTGTCAGGTATTTTGTCTCTTTTTAGTCTAAGTGTCCAAACGTTGATCAGGGAGAACAGAGCTACAACATATCAAAAGCCCAGCAATCCTAATTATACTACAAGCTTCCAAAGCTCAAATTGGCATATTTTGCAATTTCATATTATAGTAAAATTTTAATAATATAATCCATGTGTAAATTTGTATTTAAGTAGGTACGCCACTGGTGTGTTTTCTGTATACAACAGAGAGGTAAACATTTTTCCATATAATAATATAACCAAAGTCTCTGTAAGTGTCAGGTATCTTGTCTCTTTTTAATCTAAGTGTCCAAACGTTGATCAGGGAGAACAGAGCTACAACATATCAAAAGCCCAGCCCATTCCAACCAAAAGCCAGTGGCAATGCTATGTGAGCGCGGGGTCCTTTGGCAATCCTCGAACAACGTTTATTTTTACTGGAATGTTGTGGGGTTTTCAACGAACGATGGATCGCCGACGCCAAAACGTTGATAATAATTAACTAGGGTTAATTAATTTATGTTCTTTCAACGTTTCTCTTTACGAGACAATTGTGGCCAAATAATAAATCATGCAGTTGCAGCCCATTTCCAAATATAACTTTGTCTGACAACTATAGAGGGTGCAACTTGGTGGCAAAACGGTTAGGTTTGCAGTAAACCAAGAAGTGATTATTGCCGCCATACTGTTTTCTTTTCCTGATTTGCGCCGCTACGTCATTTGTGTAAATTGTTAAAAAAATCTTGTTTTTTGCTGGATTTTGCACCCTCTATAGTTGTCAGACAAAGTTATATTTGTAAATGGGCCGCAACTGCATGATTTATTATTTGACCACAATTGTCTCGTAAACAGAAACGTTGAAAGAACATAAATTAATTAACTCTAGTTAATTATTATCAACGTTTTGGCGTCGGCGATCCATCATTCGTTGAAAACCCCACAACATTCCAGTAAAAATAAACGTTGTTCGAGGATTGCTGGGCTTTTGATATGTTGTAGCTCTGTTCTCCCTGATCAACGTTTGGACACTTAGATCAAAAAGAGACAAGATACCTGACACTTACGGAGACTTTGGTTATATTATTATATGGAAAAATGTTTACCTCTCTGTTGCTTACAGAAAACACACCAGTGGCGTACCTACTTAAATATAAATTTACACATGGATTATATTATTAAAATTTTACTATAATATGAAATCTGCAAAATAATTAAAGAAAAAACATGCAAAAAATAATTCTGCCAATTTGAGCTTTGGAAGCTTCCTAACAATAAATGTTTGTAGTAGAATTTTATACAAAAGAAATTTATTACAAAGTTTGTATATGATTTATAGTAATTTCAATTTTCAACAGAATAAAATTATGCCAAACATTAAAACAAAGAAACACAGTTCATAGCACCTAGAATATCAAGAAAAACAAATATTACCCACTAGCAAAAAATTATGTTATTGAGTTTGTTCATTTTGTTATTTTTTCTGGTCATTAGCAGAAACTTACTTATACTGACTTCTTCAGTACACAATAAAGTCAATAATGCTTAGGGTATATAGAGACATCTAGGACAGAAGATTTAAACCTTTAAATCTTGTTTTTTGCTGGATTTTGACGATTTTTTAGTTAGTTGTAGTTATTTTTTAAGTATTCTTTTAGACTGGCTACAGTTTAAAATAGGTTTAAATTTTTTTAATTTTCAGTATTTAAATAAAAAAATAATTTACCAAAAAAATAGGAAAAATTGGCCCGCTTATTTTTTAAAGCTAAAATATCTATTTTTGACGGAAAACTATGGTGCGCAGTGGCGGCTCCAGCAATTTCACCAGGGGGGCCGCAAGCAATAAAACTTATATAGACCGGATTAAGCGACTACGAACATAAGGCGGGGGGGGGGGGGGTTGGTTAGATTGTTATATTGGTTAGTGGTGAACTGATCCTCTCCACTAACCAAACAGTTTCGACCTATTTATGTACGCAGTTGCTTGAGCCGTTTGTGGTGACTAACTATCTGATACAACTAATTTAATATTAATTTAATAATAATTTCTCGGGACATTATGGAGTTGCAAAAAAAATGAATTAAGCAACAGTGAGACTTCCAGTTCTACTGATTAATAATAATTTTTATTAAAACTTTTTTGCGCTTTGTTTTAATTTTTGTCGTTGATTTTTTAGTAAAATAACACTCATTTTCCCTACCATTTTCTTTAGGTTAAGCATGATAATTTGTCATCTGATGCTTCTACCATCCACCCCCAATAGTTTGGAATAATTTTGTAAAGGTTCTGTAACCAACTTTTTAGGCAAAACAGTTTTTTGTCCTTCAACTTAAGATCTTCGAAAAAAAATACGGCAATATTTACAAAATAACAAACACCCGGCATTTTTTCTCCCTACCTTGCTTTATGTGAACCGAGAAAGGAAATACAAAATTAATATCTGGCATCCAATGACTTGTCAAAAGTTGAAATCTGGTGTAGTCGTCTTATTTTAGGCACAAATGTACCCAACATCATACCACACTGATGAAGCTTGCCCACTTAACTTTAAAGGTGCAGTTAGACTGTGGTAGTGTAGTCGTCGTTGCATTGCAGCTGTAGTGAATTTTTTTCCATAGATAATGCAGAACAGGATATTTTACAGATAAATAGTTAACAATATTTTTTGGTACCCGCTTTTTAATATAATTTACCTTTTTTACTCTTGCAAAATTTTTGAACATGTTAAAAGATCCACCTTACATATTTCTTTTGTATTAACCAAGAAAGTTCCATTTTTTCTTAATATAAGTTCAAAAATGTTTTAGTTTTAAAATTACGGTTGATTGGGTACCAAAGATGGACAAAATAAAACTTGGGGAAGAAAAAAATGTGGTAATTTTGTATTTGCAATACTACAATAGTTATATCTGATCCGCTGATTAATCATTTTGGTTTATTATAATTGCGAAGAAATTAGAGCCTTTTTTCTAAGTGACAAAATGCGCTTACTTATACTTACTTATATATTGCTTTAGTAATGACCTTTAGAAAAGTTATAGTACCGTATTATCAGGGGTGCACGGTGATTGTAGTGAAAAAACTCACACAGAGATAGGTAGATATTTTCGGGCGCGTATGAAAGAGATGGCATGAATACACCAACTTTAAGCATCGTAGTGGTTTCATGGAAATGCAGACAGTCGATATTTTCAATAAATTAACAAAGTATTATATTTACTTATTTCCCTATCCCCTGACCAGCCGAAGTTAATAATTAATAATGGTACCTACCTACAATAAACAGCGGGGCTATATTACACCGCTCTCCTTTTCTACGTCAAACTAGTAATTTTCTAAAATTGTTTATAAAACTGTTTAAAAGTAACTTTTTTAAAGAACATTTTCCCTCAAATATTACTTATATTACCCACTAGAGATATTTCTTTTATTACACACTTGACACCGCCGCGCCGCTTTGCCTGCGGTTTTATCCATTTTTCTCGCTTTTATTCCTTTAAATGCCATAACTTTTGTTTCCGTAAACCGATTTTGACGAAATAAATGCTCATGTGTTGCCTAGGAACACAAGGAATGCAATAGTGAAAGTCCCATTAAAATCGGCTGGGTCGTCTATGCGTGATGCTGGAACAAACAGACATACATACAGACAAAAATTGAAAAATTGCATTTTTGGTATCTCGTTTGTACAATTCAATGTACAGAAATGGTCCTTTTAGAGATTTATTACATGTATAGATAAACAACTAATTATAGTCAGGAGGATAAGTGGCGATTTTTCCAAATTTCATAAAATTTCGGTTTAGTGGATTTTGCCTAATTGTCTCCCAAACAGACAGACAGACACCATCAAAAAATTTTATATTTAGGTCTTTCTTTTTGCCGATCCCATTAGCCTATACTATAGTGTATGGCTAAAATTAGAGTTCTAGATTACTACATAGCCGGTACCTACTAAGTTTTTGTTTATGGGTAATAAAAATAACACGACCGCCTTATTTATAATTTACCGCCTTATTTATAATTTAGAGATAAAAAGTTTGGTCACCTCTACTTGATAGCTGTAGGTATTGCAATATATCTATTGACTATATAAGACTATAGGTATTTATATTCTTTGGTTTAAAAAATATTCAATGTACAAAGAAACAGATTTACCGATAAGTGTACCAATAAATTTTGTAAAATTTATAGTTTAACGTAAAAAGATGGGGGGAGGTTTACTGTATCGCCACTGCGTATTATTAAACATCTGTTGGTCAGGGGATGGGGACAAAGGTAAATATAATACCTTCTTCATTTTATTTTATTGCAAAGATCGACTGTATACTTTTCCACGAAATCACTCCCATGCTTAACGTTGGTGTATTCATGCCATCTCTTTCATACGCGGCCGAAAATATCTACCTATCTCTGTGTGAGTTTTTTTAGTACAACCAAATTGCACGGCTGATAATACGGTACTATCACTTTTCTAAAGGTTATTACTAAAGCAATATATACGATTAAGACGATAAATTATTTGATATAATTTGTCCATTCAAGCGAAGTAATGCTAAAAGTAAGCGCTTTTTGTCACTTAGAAAAAAGGCTCTAATTTCTTCGCAATTATAGCGGATCAGATATAACTAGTATAGTACCTTGTTAATTTATCGCTAATACCACTGAACACACTGTATGTATGTATGAAAATGCAAAATTACCACATTTTTTTCTTCCCCAAGTTTTATTTTGTCCATCTTTGGTACCCAATCAACCCTAAATTTAAAACTAAAGCATTTTTGAACTTATATTAAGAAAAAATGGAACTTTCTCGGTTAATACAAAAGAAATATGTAAGGTGGATCTTTTAACATGTTCAAAAATTTTGCAAGAGCGTCTATTACCACCAATATTTGTTTAAAACATTAAACAAGGTAAATTATATTAAAAAGTATGTACCAAAAAATATTCTTAACTATTTATTTGTAGAATATCCTGTTCTGCATTATCTATGGAAAAAAATTCATTACAGCTGCCATGCAACGACGACTACACTACCACAGTCTAACTGCACCTTAACAAAATTATCCGACATAACTTTGGGACTGGTACTACAACCAGGAGTATCCTGTTCTGTCTTCTTAAATTTTTTAAAATAATTAAATAGGTTATTACCCCAAATCGTTTTTCGCGCGCAGGCCGTATTGTACGATTACAAAGAATTTAATATAGCGCTCCACACACGCGCTGATTTTTTAAATTTTAGTTTGGCTCTGCTCAAAACCACTGGTTTTAAAATTGATGGTATGAAGCTAATTTTAATATTTTTAAACCTTTGATAATGTTCAGGGGGAGGGCGCAACCCGCGCCCTTTCCCTAGATCCGCCACTGAAGGTGCGTTGGTAAATAAAAAAACTGTGAGTTACCTCTAGCTATGTATTTTAGAATTATTTTGTGAAAACGTTGCACGCGACTCTAGTCGCAGGCAACGTCAACACAACTCAAAAAATCTCCGCCAAATTGATGCAAATCCGAGTTGCTAGAATGTTTATACAGACCGCTTCAAGCTACTGCGAACATAGGGCGGAAGAAGTCTAATTTGCCAGTGTACGTACATGCAGAGACACCGCACGCCTATCAGTGAAGCAACCAATACTCAGGCTTGCGATCACCACTTGCATGAATTTCCTTTGGTATTTAGTACGCCTCTAACCACGGTGCTGTGTGGAGCGTAGTCAATGAAATCGGAATTTGGTCAATAAATACGCAAATTTTTATAACGTAATTTTCTTATTTTTTTGTCACTGATAAATAAGAGCGTTTTATTGTCAACTGCTCAGATTTATCAGTGACGACGTGTTACAATGAAAATAATAAGGAGAAACAAAATAAAAGTTCTCAAAATAAAATAATACATTCTAAAAACCAAAAAGATTCTCCCAGTCAAAAAAAAATTAAAGCAAATGTTCGAAAAGTCCTCCTTGCTCGGCTAGACAATATCCGAGCCTACTATAAAAACCCCTTCTAACGTTTCCAAGAATGTTAGGGGTGATAATTTGAAAAGCTTCTTCAAAAACAGATAGAAGTCATTAGGAGAAAGATCGGGAGATCGAGCTGGCCATAAAATAGTTCCCCGTGTACTTATAACCCGATTAGGAAACACATTATCAAGATATTCCCTAACAAGGTCAACATTGTGAGCGGAACAACCATCTTGTTGAAACCATGTTTCACCAAATCTTACACCTAACAACTGCCTAGCAGTTGGAATAATGTGCTGCTGCAGTAGATCCAAGTATCTAGGACCATTCAAATTGCAATTGCCGTTAATAAAAAATGGCCCAATTACGTGTTCCCCTATAATACCCCCCCCCCCAAACATTTAGTTTTTGGGGATACTGTGTTCTTACGTCAAAATACAAATGCAAATTTTCCCTCGACCAATATCGAACGTGTGTTGGGTTATGACGATTTGACCATCTGCACTTTTTCGGCAACTTCGTAGACATCCATTTTTGGTTTTAAAAATGTATTATTTCAATTAAGAACTTACCCATCTGTTTCTCGAGCAAGGCAGAAATAAAACAAAATAATAAAAACAAAATGAATTTCTAAAAGATAACACTGCAGCGTGCTTCGAATCCACCTCGGTCGTACGGCACGGAGAGTAAATTGGACTTGATTCCCCCTATGTTCGCAGTAGCTTGAAGCGGTCTGTATGCCGTTTTCATGCAAGGTTAAGTCGCCTTTGGCAATGCTAAAACGCCGACTAATTGTTCTTTGGATAGGTTTTGGTCGTGCCAATTTATAGCCCGACAACTTCGCCGACAACGATAACTTTGGCACTATGACAGTTCAAAATAGCCTTTTTGGTACAGGTTTACGTTGATGGTCCGGTTATTTGACGTTTGGGATATTTTAGTAGACTTTGGTTTTAATTTCCCAAATAAAATTCGTTTACTGTGGTTTTCCATTCGAAGCCAACATGTATACACCTTCTTAATAAGTTCCGAGAAAGTAGACAATAAAAACAGCGCAAGTTTATTGCTTTTATTTAAATGCGTTTTAAAGCAGGTACCTATTCAATTATTCATGCTCAAACCAGGCCCGTCGCTAGGGTGTTGGCCGCCCGCGTCAATTTTTTCACATGCCGCCCTTGATCACGGGCGGATCTTTATACATTACTTTACTTGTATTCGACTCATCTGTCACTTTTTGCAAATTCGTCAATGGCGTGATCATAAAAACGTGAATGCTCTGACAAGCTTTGGAGAAGTTTATTTTCAATGGAGAAAAGCGATATTTGCGAAAGTCTCTTCTAACCTATTGAATTCCTCACGAATTTTTTATACTATTAAGCTTTGAAAACCAGTTTATTTTTAAGACACATACCACACATTCACACATAATCTTCTTACTTAACTTTGAAACATTTTAAGCATTATTCCCGTCAGCTCAAGTTGACGGTATTTGCCTGTCCAAGTCCGTAGTGTCTTTCATATCGTATGGCGTACGTACACTGTACAGGGTGGTCCAAATTCGAGGGGCCTCTATAGCTTTGGGCTTTTGCAGCATAGTTAGCCCAAAACTAATATACATGTTACGGGCTCGATTTTCAAGAGAAGTCGAAAACTAAAAACCGCATTGCGATATGTCAAAGCGTTTCTGAGCTACAGGGTGATTCTCAAAAATGTGCGTTTCTAAAAACCCACTACAACTTTTGTATTTGTAAAGATAGAGATTTTCATTAAAAACATTTTTTGAAGATTTTTTAAGGGCAAATCTACCTGTTTCACTGATTTTGTCTTAAAGCCTTTAGTTCACAAGATATAACACAAAGTTACATTTTTTTAAATGGAAAATCCCAATTTTTTTTAAAAAAATAAGTTTTGTAATAAAATTTCCTATTTTTATTAAGTAGTTAAACAGATATCTGCAATTTTTAATAATTACCATAGTATGCTGTGTTTAACTCTGACCTATGCAGTTTTAAGGTTTCTATCTAGGTAGCTACGATCAAATAAAAACAATTTCCATGGTAAATGACCCCAGGTGTCAAAAGTGGCGTCTTCGTCAATATATAAAAATGTTTGAAAACTTTGAAAAGTGCGACATGATAAAATGTTATATTGAAAGTAACGAAAATCGACAGACGGCGTTAAATCTATATTTCCAGAGATATCCGGAAAGAAGGCAACCTAGCTCAAAAATATTTTTGAAGTTAAAACGTCACCTACAAGAATACGGATCCTTTACAAAACCGAGGACGTATAGAAGCCTAACCAGAGATAGAGAGTTGGAAGAACTAACGGTTCTAGGAGAAATAGAAATTAACCCGAATACTTCCACCAGGGCTATGGAGAGAAACACTGGAATTCTACGCAGCAATGCCGTTCGGGTGCTTAAAAAACACAAGTTTAGGCCCTATCGACCTCGACGGCTGCACCAATTACGGCAATGAGATTTTGCTCCAAGACGTGCATTTTGCAGGTGGTACCTAAATAAAAGCCAAGAAGACCCCGATTTTACCAGAAAAGTTATTTGGACGGATGAGGCAACGATTTCTATTGATGGAATATTCACCAGATATAACTGCTATTACGGGAAACAGCAAAATCCCCATATTATGGTGGAACAAGCGAATCAGGGAAGGTGCAGTTTTAAGGTATGGGTAGGCATCTACAAAGGAAAAATTATTGGGCCATATATTTTTGATGGAAATTTAAATACCGAAAGATACCAACAAATTTTAGAAGAGCAGATGATTCCGTTTATCGACAATTTGCCACTTCAGCAAAATAATGAGCTATACTTTCAACATGTCGGTGCTCCTCCTCACAATGCACGAGACATTACTAATTTGCTAAATATGGTGTTTGCCGAAAACTAGATCGGAAATAAAGGTCCTATATATTGGTCCCCCAGGTCTCCAGACCTGACCCCTTGCGACTTCTTTTTGTGGGGGAGAGTCAAAGACCTTGTATTTCGAAATCGCCCAACTACTAGAAGGGAATAATCAAGGCACTTCGTACTGCATTCAGGCAGCTTCGTGCGGTAGAACTTCTTAATGCAGAAAATAGCGTCAAGAGAAGATGTAGGATATGTTTACAAGAAAACGGCCGCCAATTTGGGCATTTGTTTTAGAATTAAAGAAAAAACACGTAAAAATGAAAGGTGTTATACAGACCGCTTCAAGCTACTGCGAACATAGGGCGAAAGAAGTCTAATTTGCCAGTGTACGTACATGCAGAGACACCGCACGCCTATCAGTGAAGCAACCAACATTCAGGCTTCCGATCGATATTCGCTGCCGTTCGCCGCCGTTCGCCTTGTATTTAGTACGCCTCTAACCACGGTGCTGTGTGGAGCGTAGTCAATGAAACCGGAATTTGGTCAATAAATACGCAAATTTTTATAACGTAATTTTCTTATTTTTTGTCACTGATAAATAAGAGCGTTTTATTGTCAACTGCTCAGATTTATCAGTGACGACGTGTTACAATGAAAATAATAAGGAGAAACAAAATAAAAGCAAGTTCTCAAAATAAAATAATACATTCTAAAAACCAAAAAGATTCTCCCAGTCAAAAAAAAATTAAAGCAAATGTTCGAAAAGTCCTCCTTGCTCGGCTAGACAATATCCGAGCCTACTATAAAAACCCCTTCCAACGTTTCCAAGCATGTTAGGGGTGATAATTTGAAAAGCTTCTTCAAAAACAGATAGAAGTCATTAGGAGCAAGATCGGGAGATCGAGCTGGCCATAAAATAGTTCCCCGTGTACTTATAACCCGATTAGGAAATACATTATCAAGATATTCCCTAACAAGGCTAACATTGTGAGCGGAACAACCATCTTGTTGAAACCATGTTTCACCAAATCTTACACCTAACAACTGCCTAGCAGTTGGAATAATGTGCTGCTGCAGTAGATCCAAGTATCTAGGACCATTCAAATTGCAATTACCGTTAATAAAAATTGGCCCAATTACGTGTTCCCCTACAATACCCCCCCCCAAACATTTAGTTTTTGGGGATACTGTGTTCTTACGTCAAAATACAAATGCAAATTTTTCCTCGACCAATATCGTGTGTTGGGTTATGACGATTTGACCATTTGACCATCTGCACTTTTTCGGCAACTTCGTAGACATCCATTTTTAGTTTTAAAAATGTATTATTTCAATTAAGAACTTACCCATCTGTTTCTCGAGCAAGGCAGAAATAAAACAAAATAATAAAAACAAAATGAATTTCCAAAAGATAACACTGCAGCGTGCTTCGAATCCACCTCGGTCGTACGGCACGGAGAGTAAATTGGACTTGATTCCCCCTATGTTCGCAGTAGCTTGAAGCGGTCTGTATAACGCTGCAGGCAAAATTATTTTTTGCAATTTATGATATTTTAAAGAAATCCGTCACAGCTTGTTTATAAGGTTAATATACAGTTTGTTCCAATTAAACTAAACAAATGCTTTTTTACGTATTTATAGTCAGATTTTGGAAAAAGTCCGGGGCTAGGCTAAAAATCGCCTTAAAAATCGTAAAACCAATAATAAAAAATATGTTAATTGGCTCGAGTATGTTAAAGCACCTTATTATACAACGTTTAAATTGCTTCTTTGCCATCGTGCATCCCTTGTATAAATAACCACATTTTCCTTTGTCTCGACTGCTAAACCGCAAAGTCCAATGTCAAGGTCGCGTCCGAGAATTCCTAAAAGACAAGCGGTATCATTTATTCTGGAAAGAACGAGCTTTTATAGCATCGTTAGAACTAAAATGATGGATGACGGCCAAAGTTATTGATATACAGGGTGTTCATTCGAAAACTTCCTACCCAAGATTTACGTATTTAGAGTTTGATTTTGAAGAAATCCGCGGACACGTCGATTTTTTTCGAGACAAACATATTTTGGTATTAGGGTTGCGAACTTTTAATTTTTATATATCCGGACATTTGTTCTAAATTTGCAGGACATTTGATACAAAATCAGGACATTTTCAAAAACGCTTGGAAAAGAAATAAAACAATAAATTGATGATTAAATCGAAACGAAACAAAGTAATAGTATAAAAAAAAGCAGTTAAGAAACCTCCAAACAGTGCGGAACGATGCCTATTTGTGAGTGATTCAAGGTTGGAAATCAAAGTGTATGATGGTGTTTAATGATGTATGGGGAGGGTGACCAGTGAAACCACTGATGAGCTCACGCTGGTTACCCAGAGCGACACATCGTTTAATTATTTCTCTTTTTGCTTTGGTCCTTGGTGTGTTCCTTGTGGGATGCTCATCCAAGTTTGAACTTTCGTTATTTCCACCTAAGATCTTTTGTTTTTTTTTTGGTTTCTTTTCGGTTGAACTAACTGATTTGGAGGTTTTTTAACTTCTTTTTTTTGTTTTAATTGCCTTAGGAGTATAATCCTATTCGAAATATTAACACGCCAGGACGAATCCGTATCAGGTAACTTGGATAAGTACCAGTGCGGAATGGTGCCTGTTTGGAAGTGATTCAAGGTTGGAAGTCAAAGTGTATGATGGTGTTTAATGATGTATGGGGAGGGTGACCAGTGAAACCACTAATGAGCTCATGCTGATTACCCAGAGCGAAACATCGTTTAATTATTTCTCTTTTTGCTTTGGTCCTTTATGTGTTCCTTGCGGGATGCTCATCCAAGTTTGAATTTTCGTTATTTCCACCTAAGATCTTTTGTTTTTTTTTTTTTAAAGTAGTAGTATATTAAGGCGCAATTACACAGACGAACATGCTCAAATAAAAGCTCGTGCAAAAGATCTAAAATTTTTTGCGTGAACATTTTTTTGAGCATTTCTTTGAACATTTTGTTCGGGTAAATTTTTGAGCAAATTATTGCTATCTATTTTGGAAACATATTTTTAAAGATAAGAATAAATAAAATTTCACATCAGTGATCTCAATTCTTTAAAAAAATGGAACACCAACTTTTATTTAAAATTTTTGTGAAAAAAAGCCGACGGCAAGCGAAACATTATTATTGGCTCTACTATCAGTTTTGCCACATGGATTATAATATTTTTTTCTTAGGGTTTTTCCCAAATTTTTTTGCCCGGGGTTTTTTTGGGATTTTCTTGCAAGTTTTTTTTATTTTCAAGGGTTTTTTCCTAAAGACAAAAAAAAACCCAAGAAAATTTTTCTTTTCCAAAAAAATTTTAAGTTTTTCAAATATCGGCAAAAAACTCAAAAATTGCACTTTTAAGCGGTAATCCGCGCCTCACGACTATGAGGAGTGGTAGGGAGGGGGATTTATTTTAAACATATTTTTGTAACTTTACTTTACCTTTAGCTTTTATTGTTGTTTTTTAATTCTTCACACCAGATTTACCTAGTTAGTTTAAGGTCCCAAGGGTTGCTTAAAAAAGCAAAAGATTTATGAAAATTGTGAAGATATAGATATTTACTGTCAATTTAATGTAATAATCAAGGTCGATTACTGACACTGAACAATATGCAAAGGAGCAGCATTCCGATTCAGAAGTCTAGTCCATTACTGCTAAATTATATTTTTTTAGACAAGGGTGGGAATCGTAGGGTTGTAAAAGTGGGTAATAAATGGGTATTATTTAGACTGAACGTGCTTTTGTTCATATATTTGAGATTTAATAAAATGTATATAGGTTTTTTAAATTGACTTAATTATTATTGAACATTAAAGAAAATTGTTAGATGTAGATTTTAGGTGTTACATAGTTTAATACAAATTTTAAATAAAAACTTTTAATAATTTTATTATTGTTTATTATTTTAGGGTTGGTAATTATAGTAAACTAGAAGTTAAAGTTCGAGGTTGCTTTGTCCTCTGGTGTCGTAGCCAACTTGATTTTGTATGAAAAAAAAAAACAATAAAATTTTATTTACACATTTAAGGCGCGCACAGCGCCTACTATGGTAAATACCTTTTAAATTATTTAATAAAAATAGGTGTATTTATTAGAAAACTGATTTCTTAGAAAAATTGGGGGTATCCCATTTAAAGAAATATAACTTTGTGTGATATCTCTGGAACTAAAAGCTTTAAGAGAAAATCGGTGAAACAGGTAGATTTGTCTTTAAAAAATCTGTTTTTAATGAAAATCTCTATCTTTACAAATAAAAAGTTGTAGAAGGCCTTTAAAATCGCACATTTTTGAGAATCACCCTGTAGCTCAGAAACGCTTTGACATATCGCAATGAGGATTTTAGTTTTCGACTTCTCTTGAAAATCGAGCCCGTAACATGTATATTAGTTTTGGGCTAACTATGCTGCAAAAGCCCAAAGTTATAGAGGTCCCTCGAATTTGGACCAACCATTATATATATATATATATAATGAGCAAAGATATTTCAAAACTAGAATGCGGACTTGACAAAATGGTGGTACTTCTCTACAAGAATCACCTCTTCTGCTACTTAAACCAGCCCAACTGGTTAAGCACTCGCTTGTAGTTTGCCAATGTCGGATCGTGTCAAGCAACCATTGACGGACCTTCGTTAATCACCGACGTCGGGCCGCTTTGAGAGGCTGATGTGGGGCCTTATTATCCACCCATTATCAGATCTTTGTGGTTTGCCATTGTCGGGCCGCTTTAAGCTACCACCGAGGGACCTTAGTCAATCGCCGACGTTGGACTGCTTTAGGAAACCAATTTCGGACTTAAATAGTTTACCGATGTCGGGCCGAGACCAGGTTGCCTACGTTAGACCGACCAAATTAAGCAGCTTTATGAACGAATGGTCGGTACCATGTGGTTAAACCATATCGGACCTTAATCGTACGGCGACGGTATGCCGATGTCAGCAAAAAGTAAAATTTACCATTGGTCCGACGGCGGCTACAGTCTAACGCTGCGTCGGCAAACATACATTGGGCCTACATGGCAAAGCGGAAAAAAATACTGCTGGTCCAATGTCGTAAATCGACGTCGTGCCGATGACGGCAAATTCGGCAATCGACATCGGGCCGCCGAAGGCCCGAGGGAGCCGTGTTTGCTGGGAAGTTATGTTATTAAAACTACAGAGGTATTTCAAAAATTTCTTGATTTCCTAAATTGTTTGAATCAATAGTCACAGATAAAATTGCACCATATTTTCGAAACATAATTATAAACCAACAACACGGGTTTTTAAAAGGTAAATCATCAATTACTAATCTCTTGATATATGAAGAAACTTTGTTGGAAGCCTTGGAGAGTGGGTATCAGATAGATATCATCTATACCGATTTCTCCAAGGCTTTCGATAGGGTCGATCATAACCTAATACTTGTTAAACTTAAAGTCATTGGTATCCATGGCTCATATTTCAACTGGTTTCGGATTATTCTTACTGGAAAACGCCAAGTAATAAAAATAGAGAATTCTGTTTCCGCTGAGTTCAACGTTTTGTCAGATGTCCCCCAGTGCGGACATTTATTTCCATGGTTATTTAAAGCATTTATAAATGATATATCTTCCGCCTTCGAAAACTGTACCTTTGTACTTCTTGCTGATGATCTAAAATTCTTTAGAATTATGAGAAGTTTGGAGGATTGCCATATTCTACAATAAGAGTTAGATGGGTTTTCAGCATGGTGTGAATATAACAGTTTATCCCTGAATGTTGGCAAATGTAAAACTGTATATTTTTATAAAAAATTAAACCATATAAATTTTACTTATCGGTTGGATAACTCCAATTTGGAGAAACCTTGCATTTGTCATGCATGACTTGGGTGTCTTTTTTGATGTTGAACAGATAGATATTATTGAATATAAAGCTATTAAATTGCTAGGATTTTTGTTTGGAACATTGAAAGACTTAAACAACATTTTTACATTGAGAAATGCTTACTTTGCAATTATAAGGTCAATTCCGGACTATTTGGTCTCCATATTATGAGATAATATATGCTATAAATTACACATACCTATTGAGTCAATTGATTATGACCAGATAATGAGTCTGTTGAACTTAACAAATCTAGACAATCATAGAAAGTACTATGATCTGGTCACTCTGTTGAAAATACTAAACAATGAAATTGACTCTGTAGAGTTACTATCAATATTCAAGTTTCATGTGCCATCACTGAACACAAGAAGTCATAAATTCTCAACTCAAATTCATCGCACTAACTATGGTTTTAACTCCCCGATCAAGACTTAGTAGGCTCGGTAATGAACTGACTGAACAAACTGATGTCGATTTGCATTACATTGCCAATACCCATCGGGACGGGTTGGCAAGCCTACTTGAAATTTCTGTAGCACGCACCTCCTTCTAGGGGTAAACTTAAAGTGTACACGTAAATTTTACTCCTCGTATTAATATATGCAATAATAAAATGGATCTTTAATAAAAAGAAGCTCCAAATAGTTTGTAAAAAAACAAGGTCTCATTTTCCCTATACTCAAAATATATGAGGAAAGTTTACCCCTTGAAGGCGGTGCATATATCAAAAATTTCAGTACCCTTTAAATATTGGGAGGGAAGGTTTAAAATGAACACCCTGTAGTTTTATTATCGTAAATCCGATTTTTGTGAAAAGCTGAAGCCACATGAAACTTGTCAAAATTTACATTTTGTTAAAATCCAAGATGGCGCATAATAATAATGTTTTTACCCTTTGTAAAATATAGGTTGAAAGCCTCTTGTTCTTTTTTTTAATGAGGATTTGTTAAACCTTGTCCGATTTTTGTAATTTTATGCTCTGCGGGAAGCTAGGGCTCTGTTCTACATAATCTTTGTGTTAAATTTAACATTTCAAAAAAATCCGTAATGGCGCAACTTTTTTAAATATAGAGATGTTACTCACCTTTCCTGTCAAAAGTTTTCGTACGCCAATGTATGGTCTAAAATATATTTTATTCGTTTTCTCTGCTTTCAAGGGTACCGATCCATAAGAATCAGTAGGTAAAATAGCTAGTTTTTAAAATATGCCTTTGATTTGACCCATGGTTGTATATGGTATTGCGATGAGTCCTAGTTTTTAATTAAACAATATTTAACGTAAATATTTTTTATATTCTACGCAAAAAAAATAGAAAAAATCAATATAAAAAGAAAATATCCCGGGGACTGAGAACCAGGGGACTGAGAAAATCATGTTTAATTTAAAATCTCTTTTTAGGGGCGCTGATAACAACATAGGGGGGCACAAACGTTTTTTATTTTTATACATAAAATAGAGTTTATTTTGATTTTTAAGTAGATGTATATTTCTTTTTAATTAAAAACTTTTATTAAATTTTGAAAGGTTTGTAGTTAAAAATATACTTAACAAAAACCGGAGGTTTACCAATTTCTATAGAACTATACCCTCATACATCCTAACTGTCACAGTAATGATTCCAAAATTTTTTTAGATATCTGTAAAAGCAAATTTATAAAAAAATAAATAAATTTTAAAAAGTAATTAAATTATTCTTTTAAGATTTTTCAAACCCTACCTCTACCTAGAGTTATTGTATATTTGGATTTTCTTGTTAGAATATTGTAATTTACATTTTCTTTACCTTTTTTGCATATATGATGTTGGGAAACACCGCATTCATAATTCGCACGAAAAAATATTTGACTTACAGTGTTTTTTATTTTTGCGAAAAAGCAAGCAAAAAGAGACAAACTAAGAAAAGTTTAGAAAAACTGTGTGGCTTTTCAAGTTTTGAGTAATTTGCGCTTCTAAAATTGTTTTGAGCCCTTTAAGTAACGTGCTTATATTCCCAGGATCTGCTATTTTCTGATTATTTTGTGACCCCTAACTTTTTGTTTGTGCCTCTGCACAGCAACAAACTTTTTGATGAAATTAACTCAACTAAAACTTCCATTGTCTATATTTTATTTATACACGATGTTTCGATCAGTACAAATTCTGACCGTCTTCAGGTGCAAACTGAGTTAATTTCAAATACATCATTGTCTCAAACATTCAAACAAACTATTTGGTGCCCCCAAACTTTTTCTGTCCCTGCACTGCAACAAACTCGAAGTAAAGATGCCCAAAAAGGAGTTAACACATTGTATTGTCAAAGGATGTGGAGCAAACATTAAATATGAGCTTACGAAAGCAATTTTTTCTTTCCCTAAGGAGCATAGTAGGCGTTATTCAGCTACCAGGGTCTCCTCCAAATTGGATTGGGAGTAAAAGTCACTTTAATATGGAAAGTGACTCCAATTTATTTCGACCCGTCTTATGACGAACCCCATTAAAACCTTAGGTTATATGGCAATACCACAGTGTATTTATACAATTTACAATTTACTTTTTTTTTATACAATTTACTCTCCGTGCCATACGACCGAGTTGGATTCGAAGCACGCTGCAGTGTTATTATTTGGAAATTTATTTTGTTTTTATTATTTTGTTTTATTTCTGCCTTGCTCGAGAAAGAGATTGGTAAGTTCTTAAGTGAAATAATACATTTTTAAAACTAAAAATGGATGTATACGAAGTTGCCGAATAAGTACAGATAGTCAAATAATACTATCCAGGCAGACCATTGAGACTTATTCAAGAACTTTTTTTGGAGAATTTTGTAAATCGCCCAGAACCTAGTTTATCAACGATTCATAGGTTTGTGCAGAATTTTGAAAACTTTGGTTGTGTAGCGCCAAGAAACCATAAAAAACCCACTGTTTTGAATGACGAGCAGGAAGTACGAGGTGTGATGATTTGCGCTGCAGTGGAGGAAAGTCGAAAGTTAACTAGCCACCAAATTGCCGAAGCAGTTGGTACGTCTTCAGCCACTGTCTTACGTGTTCTCAAAAAGAATGGTTATCATTCTTACAAAGCGTCAAAAACGCATCAAATTTTTCCCGAGGACAACTATCGTCGTATGGAATTTTGCGAAACAATGATGGAAAAGGCTAATTGTGCTGAAAACTTTTTGAGATCTATTCTTTTCACCCAATCCAACCCAACCCAACACACGTTCGATATTGGCCGAGGGAAAATTTGCATTTGTATTTTTTTTAAATGTTTGGGCGGTATTGTAGCCGAACACGTAATTGGGCAATTTTTTATTTACGGCAATTTGAATGGTCCTAGATACTTGAATCTACTGCAGCAGCATATTATGGTTTCAACAAAATTGTTGTCCCACTCACAATGTTGGCCTTGTTAGGGAATATCTTGACAATAAATTTTCTAATCGGGTTATAAATACACGGGGAACTATTTTATGGCCAGCTCGATCACCCGATCTTGCTCTTATGGCTTCTATCTGTGGAGTTATATCAAAAATAAAGTTTACGGGCATGAAAGGGCTAATAATTTGGAAGAACTTCGCATTAAAATTGAAGAAGCTTTTCAAACTATCACCCCTAACATGCTTGGAAACGTTAGAAGGGGTTTTTATAATAGGCTCGGATATTGTCTAGCCGAGCAAGGAGGACTTTTCGAACCTTTGCTCTAAATTTTTTTTGACTGGGAGACTTACTTTTATTTTGTTTCTTCTTATTATTTTCATTGTAACACATTGTTAGTGATAAATCTGAGTAGTTGAAAATATAACGCTTTAATTTATCAATGACAAAAAACAAGAAAATTTAAAAATTTGCTTATTTATTGACCAAACTCCGGTTTCATTGACTACGCTTCACATAGCACTGTGGTTAGAGGCGCACTAAACACAAACACAAGCCGCGAATGGCGGCGAACGGCGATCGCATGCGGTATCCCTGCATGTACGTACACTGGCAAATTGGACTTCTTCCGGCCTATGTTCGCAGTAGCATGAAGCGGTCTGTATAATACATATAATACTGTGATAGTTAATATTTTGTTTGAAAGCAAGACACTGAGGTTATTCCCTCAGCTTCCTGAAAAGAAAATCCAATCAGGTTCTTTAATTTGCATTTAGTAGTTAGTGTAAGTAGCAATTAGTTTTAAAAATTCAACAAAGAACCTCAGGACACTCACTAATGATTTTATATTCTTTAGGTTAACAAAAGCTTTAAAAAATATACTTCTTAACTAGTTGTTTTCCAAATAAAGATTTATTCGTTAAAATATTGAATTTAAAAGCGATAAGAATTCTTGCGAAGATAAATACAAAGCTTGCCATTAAACAAGTTGCTTCAAAACCATACTTATAAGTTATATTTTGATTTAAGTGTCCAACTACCTTGGAATCTCACCAAGGAGAGCTGTCAAAAAGCAAAAGACAAAATTGGTTAAAAATTATAAACTTTTTTTTACTTACCTTACCTATTGCTGAATTACAAAACTAGGTACATGAGATAATAGAAACTATTTATTTTATATTATCCGAAAAAAAAATACAACACATGTTATATGTGTGGTATATAATGCATAAAAGATATTTAAAAGCCATATATCAACTTTGAGCTCAAAAGCCCAATGTTTTGCACCGTCGGCGTTCGAGCATTTTTCATTTTTATTTATTTAAACCCTGTTTAAAAAAATACAACAGAGGAACAGCGGTATAACCTTCATGAAATAAATAATGAAAATGGTAAACTTCTGGATTGAACGACATTGCCGTCGGAATTAAAAATACATCGACTAAAGGATTACTCGAAAACATTTTTTCCTCACAAAAACAAATAAAGAATTATATTTAGTGCATTCTCCAATGTTTAACAAGTTTATTAGGGGCATCCATGCAGAAATAATTTACTCTTTGATGGTTTCATATTTAATGTAAATTTGAGAAATTAATATAATTGTAAGGCGAATGCCTTGCTGGTGAAGATCCCGATAGCTCCCTTTCCCCGGTTATGCCCATTAATACAAGGCTATTTTTAAAAATGAAAAGACCTCTTTTCGGATCTGATTTTTTTTTAAAATAGAGCAACATTTAGAAATTACGTCAATTATAGGGTAACCTCCACCATTTTCAAAAATCACCGGCTGTGCCAAACCTCATTCATGGATAAGGGTTCGGCACACCACTCTAACAGTGGGCATTCTTAGAGTGGTGTGAAAATGGTGGGGGTTACCCCTTTAAAATTGCCCACCTTTGGATCGGTGTACCGAGCCCTTATCCATAATTTTGAGGTACAGGATTGTCCATTTCGTATTCAGGGCGAGAAAATGCACATATTATCAAAAAATGGCGAGGGTTACCTATCCATCATAATTTATACCTTAAACTCTTGCTCTAGTAGAAGCCGTTCCTAAAAAAATGTATGTATATGCTTGTATCGAGTCTTTCATTTTTGTGAGCCAAAAAAAACTCTCAAGGCAGTGAAACAAACATAACAAAATATAAACGTCCCTGAATTTAGCAGAGCAAGGTGAGCAGAACAACTTTTTTGTAGTGCATAATTAGGTGCTAATTAAGTGCCCACATTTTATGCTCCTTTTTTTTAAAAAAAAAATACAGCATATTCTGCTAGCTTCAGATGAACTCAGCAGAGCAATACATAGTGCATAACTTAATTAATCCATTGCTCTGCTGAGTTCATCTGAAGATGAAAAAAAAAGAGTTTACATTTTTTAAATGAGGCACTTAATTCGCACTGTATTATGCAATATGATAAATTTGATTCCGATTATTTTTAATGCATTTCTCTGCTGAGTTCATCTGAAGCTAGCAGAACATGCTGTAATTTTTTTAAAAAATGGGGCAATCACTCAGCAATTAATTAGCACTTTATTATGCACTATGACAATTTTGATTCCGATGATTTTTAATGTATTGCTCTGCTGAGTTCATCTAAAACTAGCAGAACATGCTGTATTTTTTTAAAAAAAAGGAGCACTAAATTTTTAAATGGGGCACTTAATTAGCATTTAAGTAGCACCTAATTATGCACTATAAAATAAAATATTCTGCTCAACTTGCTCTGCTAGCTTCAGGGACGTAAAATATAGCAAAATTGTTTGTGATCTCCGGTTTAGCTTTTCAATGTATTTGTCCGTTTTTAATAGTGCTGACCATTTTGAAAAGCCAAGGTTTTAAAATTTATTACTCTTTTGGCAAAATTGATATTTGAAGAAAATCCAAAATGGCGGAAAGTTTTAAAAAATAAGTTGTTTTGACCTCCCTGCAAATGTTTTGTGTGCACCACTGGGGCAAAAGTTAAATTTTACGTGTAAAGCATCATCATTTCCGAGTCTACTGATGTATCACTTGTGAAAATCGGGTAAGAAGTAAGAAAAATATGCATTAAATTATTTAAGTGCATTCTACATCAAATTTATAACTTTCTTATTTCTTACCCGATTTTAACAAGCGATACAAGACTCTAAGAATATGACTTTCGAAGTATATTGTTACTTTTG
The DNA here is from genome assembly GCA_963921995.1 of Oxystoma pomonae. Lineage (NCBI taxonomy): Eukaryota > Metazoa > Arthropoda > Insecta > Coleoptera > Brentidae > Oxystoma > Oxystoma pomonae. The sequence continues at coordinate 113,102,321 of OY998166.1, read as the reverse complement.
TATCAGTGGAACACACAAAAAATATGTAGAACGGGGGTCAAAAATACCTTTTTTAACATTTTCCGCCATCTTGGATTTTTACGAAATGTCAGTTTTAACATCAGAGTAAAAAATTCTGTTTTCCTGGCTTTTGAAAATGACAGTAATAGACAATCAAAAAAGTCCCATTTTTTTGGCTCACCCTATAGTAACTCATAGTTATATAGTTTTTCCTGTCCCTAAACTTGAGATGACAAACAATTAAAAATAATGTCAGGAAACGAACAATATTTACAATGTTATAAAGTATTCGATAAAAAATTCTGCTTGATAATGTCCATCAAGAGCCAAAAAAGTTTGTAAAACTGGCATCTACAACGGAAAAGTTGAGCATTAAATAAAAATACCTATTGGCAAGCTTTTTTATTGTCTATATACAGGGTTTTCATTTTAAAACTTTCCACTCAAAATTCACATATGTTGAGTATGGTTTTAGAAAAAAAAGTTTACCCCTCGAAGGTGGTGCGTGCTACAAAAATTTCAAGATACCCAAAATGTATTCCCTCCATAAAGGTATGACTTAAATAGAGACATTATGTTTACCACAGTTGCGATCAGACATAAGATAATTTGGCGACAATGCCAGATTGCGCTGAAAGTTGTATCTCTACACGCAATGTTTTTAGAAACATATTATTTTTGTAACTTTATCATTTACACGCAATTATGCAAATTCTCCGGTTTTTTTTTACATGGAGAAACATTTTATTATTATTCAAATATATAAAGAAATTTAGGTATATTATATAATTGCATTTAAATTTCCTTGAATCTTCACAATTTTAAATCAATAAAGAATTTATAATATGAAGAATTTATACCTCATTTTTTCGATCGAAATATTATATAAAATACCTGATATTTTGGCCGAAAGAATAATTCTTTTTATTTCCCAATATATATCGGGAATAAAACCTACAACAATGTGATAACCTCGCATTTGTGGCGGGTCAGCCATATACGCTGTGTGTGCTGTACGCTGCTCCATTCATAATTTCTCTACGGCATTGTAGCTTTAGCATAATCGAGGTTTTGGTATATTTTACAGATTAATCGAGAGTTTTTTTAATATTTTTTCAATAGATTTTTAAATGTTTGTGGCAAAAGTGATGTGACAAAGTACGTAATGTGACGAAAACTGGAGATTGCAGGTGAAAACCAAACATTTCACAGATTTGTTATCATATGTTTTTTCGACGCCATCTTGTGATAGGCCGCCATAGGCGTGCAACTAGTGTTGCAAAAAATACAAAATATAATTAGTAAATATAGGAAATAAATAAGTTTTTTTGGGATATTTTTGCGAATTTGTGATAAAAACAATATGGTAAGCACTTATAATTAATTACACTATATTTGGTATAATGAACCAACCCCAGCTGCGACATTTTCAAATATCCTATATGAGTAGCAAAAAAATGTAAGAGGTGCGTATGATATTTATTTATAACTCTATTCACAGCTTTGATACTATCTGTAGTTAACTTATTTTTTCTGCTGAGATTTGTATTATAAATAATACAAGCGTTCCCGGTATAAATATAAATTTTTAAAACATTATTATGTCAGGCACAGGATAAAGAATGTATGTTTGTTACAACTTTTTTTTATAATATTTAAATAGGTAGATTTTCCACATAAGATTTTTTTGTATTTATTAAAAATGTAAAGATACTTTTGTACGTATTAAATAAAAATTATAGTAGAGTGAATAAATTCCATTTTTTTTACACAACGAAAAACCATCATATAGTACCTATAATATAGGTATCATTCTTTTTCAAAATACCACTATTTTAAGTCGAATTTGCTTATTTTTTCCACATTGGTTTTTTTGGTAATTTGCCTAAACAGTGCGGAAAGCGATACTTTTCTGCACACGATGGCCGTTAAGGGCGAGAAAGGCACTTTTGACACGTTTTTAGTACAATTTCCTACTTGCATAAAAAGCTTCTGCCTAAGGTTATGTATATTTGGTATTTTTAAAATTAAAACCAAAAAATAATTTTGTTTCTATTTTTAATTTAATCTAGTTTATAAATGCATCTAAAAACTCCAATTAGACTTAAAATTGAGGCCATGCTAAAAAAATACTTTTACCTATGCTAATTTTTTAATAAAGTTTTGCAGGTCACTTGACATTAAATAGGTAAAGAAACTACTTCGCAAATGCGTGTGAAAAAGTTTACTGTTACATATCAATTTTAATGTGGAAAGTTCCCACACGCCGTGCGTAAAAAAAAGCACGTCGTGCATAAAAAACTGTCATTGCGTGCGTGAAAAAACGTTTAACGCACGCATTTTTTTTCTAAATGGTACTTTATGGACCAAATTTTTAAATTTTGAGTTCGAAATGTGTGTTCTAAAAACTACTTTTTTATCAAGAAAGTCATCATAAACCCTCGTAGAAAAAAAATTGTACTTAACCCTTGCGGAAGTGTCTTTCCCGTCCGAACTCCCCCCGTGCGTAAAAGTATCACTTTCCGCACTAATTAGTCAGAGAACTATCTGGAGAACATCTAAAAAAATAATATTTTCCATGTTATATCTTTACATAAATATTTTCACAATGACAAATATAATACCTCTCCATACCCTCGGTATCAGTTATTAAGTATAAAAAAATTAAAGATTGCATTTCCAAAAAAATTTGACAAGTCTGAAAATAACGACCAAACCTTTTTACATTTGTAAATAACGTGCCGCTTCTGGCCGCTGCTAAACGTAAGGTGGTTGGAGCATGTGTTAGAAGGAGCATATCTGGTGCAGCGTTGCCAGTGGAACATAAAATGGTTTTCCCTAAATCTAACGACTGATCACGTTTCAAAGCAATTTATGAATGACTTGATGGGTCTATTTTAGTTAGACGTCTTTGATTCCCTCGAACAAAAAATTGACGTGTCCGCGAATTTCTTCAAAATCACACTCTAAATACGTAAATCTTGGGTGGAAAGTTTTCAAATTAACAATCTATCTAACTATGCGACTATAATGGCCCAAGTGTGCAAAATGTGTACCAATAATAACTTTCAAAAATAACGAAAGTAACGTAAAAATCAGGGTTGTCCCTGGGTAAGGCCAAAGACGGAAAATCTACTGCGCATGCGTGAGTCAATCTGCTCGCACCTGGAAAAGTTTTTGGACCTGCGTTTTTCGGAAAATGCAAAGGCAAAGGCGTTTATACAGGGTGGATTCTTTAAACTGAACGGTGCTTCTAGCGGGTTAGAATTTGGTTGAATAAAAAAATCCAAAAACACGTCAACTGAGATTTTTAATTTCCTTTAATCGTGCTATCTTGGATTTTGTCTGTGTCATTTAGTTTACGAGGTATGGCATTTTTTTTTTAATAGGACAGCCTGTATATTTCGCAATATTTAAAATCTGCAAACAATTCTCTCCTCAGCAATACCACACTATCAGATCTATCTTTTACTATAATCAAGATATTTTGTATACAGGGTGTCCCAAAAGTCTTAGTCCCCCCCTATATCTCCAAAAGCTTTTGAGATATTGTAACAATACTTTGGGAGCTTCAATAAGAGGCCAAATGAAAAAAATCTAGAGGAGCGGTATTGCCGCCCCTTTTTCTGGGGCGGCCTGGGGGCGGCATGCTAAAAAAAGTTAAATAGAAACACATATTGAGTTGCACCTGGTGGAGTTTTCGAAAGGCAATGATATATACTTTTTGCAAATATGTCAAAAAATCACATTAATCGAAAAGTCATCAAAAAGTTTTATGCATCCCAAAAACCGTTGGGTTTTTTTTGAGACACTTTGTATATTTTTTTGCAATCACAAAAATCTTCTATCTACTGTCTATAGATGGATGTATAACTTGGTAAATTCTATTAAGAAATAAAAAAACTCTGGGTTTTTTCGTAATACCATCTTTTTGCATAAAATAAAAATGATACTGAATTTAAGGCTATAGTTTCTCCCCAGATTTTAAGTAAAAAAAAAGTAGAAATTGCAACGCCTTGTTCTTTAATTTTTTAATCTTTTTCCAGAGTGCCCAGGGAAAACTTAACATCAGAATTATGTGAAATTTTGCAGGGGTGATCATTTTTAAATGCTTAGCAAAAATATCTGAAGGATTTTTCAAAATCCTCAATTATTTTTTTCTTCAAAATAAAAGCTCTGGTGCTATCACCTATCACAAAAGTCTCAAAATAATAGCAGTTTAAAATAAACCCGATTTGCAAAAAAAAATAGAGAAATACCCACAATTTCCTCTGGATTACATTTTTCCTTTTAATATTTCCTTGCTTTAGCGAAAATAAAAACTAAATTTCCTTTTTTCTAAAAGCCTGTGCACTCCGGAAAAGAAAACCGATCAATCAATCACACTTTATTAAATTTGGGAAACACACGCACTTCAAGTATTGGCCGATAGATAGCAGAATTTAGACGATTCCATGGTAACTGCAGGTGTTTTGTCAACAAACTTGAAATCGGGCCGCAGTGGGAAAGAAGAGTATTTTTACGTTTTCTGACAGAAAACTATTCGAGGTTATGTTTATCTTTCAAAAATGTGTTTTCAAAAACATTGTTCTAAAACAAATATGAAACCACTCCGCGTGTGTGGTCGCCCACCGAAAAAGGCCTAGTGCTGCGCGGGCATTACCCCGAGACTATCAAAGAACCAAGAGAACTTTACTGGCTCGCTGGGATTACTAGGAATTCGCATAGAAACGTTCGGTGCCCATAACCCCACATAATTTTGTTATTTTGAATCAACCATTTTTTTAATGTAAATTATTGCGGCATAGTTATGTGCAAGTGTACTAGTTAAATCTTGGTGTCAAAAACACACGGATCCTTGAGTATTAACAAAACAGGTCAGTAAAGCTCCATTTAGAGGTTGGAAAGACTCTTGCTAGTCGTTGACGCTTCTGTTTAAAATAGAATATGATTATTTCGTCTAGCGCCAGTAGCCGATTTTTAAATCTGCATGCTTTTAAGTTAACCTGTTGTCGGTATCAGCTAGCGGGAGTGTTTCCAATTCAAGTATAAATGCACCTGTAAATACAACCTTAAACATTACACCCAGTTACTTTATTACGTGTTGGGTAGCGTTTTTACCAGGTAATTCTGCAATAAATGGTTTTATTTTATTTTAGTATTTTACTTGGTTTTTTAGCGGCGCAGAACGCTAAGAGTTAAAATATGTTTTTTTTGTTTTTTAGGTTTTTGCAAAAAAATCAGGTCGACGTGGTTAAATTGATTTTCTGTACAGTGTTGCTAAAAAAAATCACCAGATTGTAACTACGACCTTAAGTGAATCGGATTTAAGGGACCATTCAAGGGGGGGGGGTTATGGGGGTCATGACCCTCCCCTGGACGGTTCATATCGTTTTTTAAATATCTAAATAACAAAAATACTTTAACTTGGACATCATATCTAGCCACTTTTATTTTAGATTTTAACATATGATGCATGGGTTAACAGATAAGAGTTGGTACTTTTCTGTTATGGCAAAAAAATTTACAAAGTGTTTAAACAAAAGCCAACGGTTTTTTTTCACAAAATGTCATTTTTTGACATTTACAAAAAGAACCCTTATTGTTAGCATCTGTAGAGCGTCTTTGTCAATAAAAGTTAATTTAAATTATAATTATTAGCAGTTTTTAGTTTCTGCAAGAAGTTGGTATACGAATTTAACAAATGATACATTAGTTTACCGACAATAGATTGAAGTTTTTGTAGTTGCAAAAAAAATATACAAAGTGTCTCGAAAAAAATTGGCGGTTAAAACAAAACAGCCCGCTTTTTTGTGGTCCACCCTCAATATATAAATATACAGGGTGGAATAAACGGAACGGTGCTTCTAGCGGATCAGAATTTGGTTAAATACAAAAATCCAAAAGCATGTCAACTGAGATTTTTAATTTCCTTCCATCCACTTTTTAGAAGTTTTAGGTTATCTAATGTGAATCTATGATTGTTTTCAAAAGCACGCTCGGCCACACTTGACTTTTCTGTTCTTCCGTATTTTAAGTGTGCTAAGTGTTCTTTAAAACGTGTTTGAATAGAGCGTCTCGTTTGGCCATCATATTTTTTGTCACAATCCATGCGACTAATTTCGTAAATTCCACTTTTTTCTACAACTGTAGTTTTATCCTTGGGATTTCCTAGCAAGCTTCTTATTGTGTTACCGGATTCATATACTAATTTAAGGCCGGTGTTATTAAATATTTTTTGTAATCCTTTCGTATAATTAGAATTATAAGGAATTGGTACAAATTTTGAGTCGCAGGTATCTTTTCATCTGAAAAAAGTATTTTGAAAACAATGTCTATTTATCAGCTTATTTATTAAGCCTTCTTCGTAACCGTTTTTGCCCGCTATATTCCTAATCCTATTCTTTTCTGCTTCAAATCTTTCTTTGTTAAAGGGGTTAATCTATATGTTAAAAAGTGCATACTTGCAAGCTTATGTTGTAACCAATGAAAAGAGTCATTTGGAATATACCTGTTGGTGGCCGTTCCTTTTCTGTATAGGTCAAAGTCCAATTTATTTTTATTTCTTATTACTAAAGTGTCTAGATATGGCAGTGTACCGTTGTTCTCTGTTTTATAAGTCAATTTAATTGTGGGAAATTTGTTATTTATTTTTTCCATAAAATTTTCAACACTAGTTACTTTAGCGTTAAATACTGCAAACACATCGTCTACATACCTGAACCATACTCTGGGGAAATACTCAAATTCTTTACTTATATCTGATTCAAATTTGCTCATAAATAGGTTTGCGATAAAAGGTGATAAACTATTACCCATTGTGGTTCCTTCTAATTGCTGGTAGTAGTTATTTTTATATTGAAAGTAATTTTGATTCATGCAGAGTTTTGTTAAAAATAGGTATTCTAAAGTCTGTTTGTCTTCTAGATTGTTTTTTTTTAGTAGTTCCTCCAGGTATTTTATTGGGGATCGGGATTGGCACACTAGGAAACAACGAACTAACATCAAACGAGATTAAAATTTCACCTTCTTGGAGTGAAATTTCTTTAACTTTATTGATAAATTCAAGGTAATTTTGAACAGAAACACCATTTTCCTTTATACGTAAATTTTCAAACTCGTTTGCTAGCCATTTCGAAATGTTGTAAGTAGGTAATCCTACAGCAGAAACTATAGGTCTAACCGATTTTCCAGGCTTGTGGATTTTCGGAAGTCAATATAGTTTCGGCATAGTGGGATTGCTTACTTGTAGCTTATATTTAATATTGTCAGTAATAATATTGTGGAAATAATCTGTTTTATCTAATATAACAATATATTATATAATATAATATTTAGAATTCAAAAATGTCAAACTATACAGGGTGCCCTATTTAAACATTACGACATAAAAAAATCCAAGACAGCACGATTAAAGAAAATAAAAAATCCCAGTTAACGTGTTTTTGGATTTTTTTATTCAACCAAATTCTAAACCGCTAGAAGCACCGTTCCACCCTGTATATTTCATAATTGTATGATATATATGCATAATTTTTGGAGTCTGTCAGACCATATCAAAGACTATACTAGCTCCTAAATAAAAAAACTCTCACCTGAGACGATTCGATGCCAGAATCCGTGTGATGAATGGTTTCAAGACAAGTGGAACTTTGCGAGACCGTGTCATCGTTGTACTCCGGAAAGACGAAACTTTGGCCGTCTGCTTCGCCCCGGGGGGAGTCTGCGCTGGGCCATACCTGACAGTTGAAAGAGTTGAAGTTGACGAAGTATTCAGCTTCGTATAAAGGCGCAAGATTAAATTTTTTATCGTCCCTTGAGAACTGAACACCGGAACAGACTTTTCAAAGAAACTTATTGTCTTTCAGTAGGTATACTCTATGGCGAAAATTTTTGATATCTAACACTAATAAACTATAAAATAGATATAAAAGTTGTCCTAAAAGTCCGAGTCCACCCTAAGATTTCCGGAACCAAGAGGGACAGTTGAGTAAAATTTCACATTATTACACAAAGTCACCGACGGACGAGGTTGAATAAATAAGAAAAACAATGAATAGTAAGCTTTCCCTTAAAAAGGGTAATGTTAACTTAGCCTCGGGTTTCGAATTTAGGGTGCTCATCAGTGCATTGGTAGAAATTAGAAGATGAAATAATGACGTGAGGATGAAACTATTTAAAACAACAACTATCCAATTATTCTTTTGGCGGAAAATTAAGCGTTTCTACGGAGACTATTTTAAGAGATATCTTAAGCTCTGCAGTTAATAAATTTAAAAAGAATTTGGTGAGGTTTGTTTGTTTAACTTGTATCTCGATTAAAAAAAATATCTCTGCCCCGTTAATGTTATAAAAACATATTTTTTTGTAAACCATCTAATTACGTGAAATTTTATTTTTCTGATGCCACTTTAGTTTTGGAAATATTAGGGTAGGCTCGGACTTTTGGGACACCCTATATATTTGGTTAACGGGTGTAAACATAGAGAGGTAGGGTCGGTAGTAAACTTCTCCCCCCGGATTGCTTCGCCAAAAAAATCAGAATTTTTTAAACAACAAATTTGTAGGACTACTTTTTTGAATTATTTCGCCTTCTGCACTATTCTTTGCCATTTAAAGAAAAGTAAAATATATCTTTGTAGCAGTAATTTTTTTAAAATATTTTTTCTATCTTTGTATCTCATAACTAAAAAAGAATTATTTTATTATTTTTTTAGATGTATGTTCCAGAATAACTCTTAAATGCCTGAACGGATTTTTGTATTTTTTTAAAATTTGATTAATAAGAGGTTCAGATTGACCCTCTTTTCTATAAAAACATATTCTTTCCTAGAAGAGTTCATACAACGCTAGAAGGTATATTAGAAAAAAAAATTTTTTATACCTACATTAAAAACATGATTTTAGTAATTTTTTGATCACGGATGCAAAAAAAGATTTCTGTCCGTTTTTTAATATAGTAATATTGAAACAATCTAATTATTCTTGCTTAAAAATTAAGTCATTTCCGCCAGTTTTCACCAAGAGTTTACGAAAAAATCATTTAAAAATATCGTCAAAATGTCAAACTGTTAAAGATTAAAATATCGCAACATTGACCGTCATCGAGGAAAAAGACACATCGCTATGGAAACTGCATTGATATTTCATTTACAAGTGCTCTTCGTTTGAGATTTTGAGAAGTATTTTCTTGTTTTTCTTGGATTTTTTGATAAAGGTATTACAAAAAATAGTTTTAACAACTCGCGGCTGAACTGTGCTTTTTTTTACTCGCGTTTTTAAATACCTCGCTGCACTCGTTATTTAAACCAACGCTTGTAATAAAAATCACTATTTTAGTAACTAGTTGTTAAAACTACTATTAATACTAAAATTCTTAAAAAAGTAAACTAAATATTTATTATTCAAATAAAGACGCTTATAAATTTGGGAGTTGTACAAAGCACCGGTAACCAAAAAAGCAAGGAGTTTTGTTATTTGCCAACAGTGAATAAAATCGTGTGTATAAAAACATAAAGTATTTTTCGCACTTTCGGGACTAAAGTGGCTACTTTAGTCCCTGGTTTCGGGAATTAAAGTGCTAGCTTAGTCCCTGACGGACTAAAGTAAAGAGTGACATAAACAAGTGTTTTTTTTATAACACAATAGTAAATCTACATCAATATTGCCTACATAAATATTACCTAATTGTAGCAATAATTGTTATTAACATTAATTTTTATATTAATTCCACTCTTTGTTTTGAAATCTTGACGTGCTTGAGGTACCAAAAATCTCTTGGTTTTACCTTTACTTTGCTAAGGCATCTTCATTGACACTGCAAGCACTGTTTAAAATAATGTGAGAAGAACACTCTCGTTGATGTCGTATTCAATATTGTTGCACTTGCACCATTCTTTAAATTTCTTGGACTGTTGTTCGTAGATATTCCAAGATTTTTCTGGCAAAAGTTCATCCATTGCTGCTTCAGCGCAGCTGCTTCAATGTCCATTTTTAGTTGTATCGACACGATTTAAGGCTATAGTTTCTCCCCAGATTTTAAATATAAAAAAGTACAACTGGCAACGCCTTGTTCTTTAATTTTTTAATCTTTTTCCAGAGTGCACAGGGAAAACTAAACATCAGAATTTTGCAGGGGTGATCACTTTTAAAAGCTTCTCAATTGTTTTTTCTTCAAACTAAAAGCTCTGGTGCTGTCATCTATCCCAAAAGCCTCAAAATAATTGCGGTTTAGAACAAACCCCATTTACAAAAAAATAGAGAAATACTCTCAATTTCATCTGGATTACATTTTTCCTTTTTATATTTCCTTGCTTTAGCGAAAATAAAAACTAAGTTTTCTTTTTTCTAAAAGGCTGTGCACTCCGGAAAAGAAAACCGATCAACCAATCACACTTCATTGAATTTAGGAGACACAGGCATTTCAAGTGTTGACCGATAGATAGCAGAATTTATATGATTCCATGGTAACTGCAGGTGTTTTGTCAACAAACTTTAAATCGGGCTGCAGTGGGACAGAAAACCATTCGAGGTTATGTTTATCTCTCAAAAATGTGTTTTCAAAAACATTGTTCTAAAACAAATATGAAACCACTCCAAGTGTGCGGTCGCCCTCCGAAAAAGGCCTAGCGCTACGCGGACATTACCCCGAGTCTATCAAAGAATCAAGAGAACTTTACTGGCTCGCTGGGATTACTAGGAATTCGCATAAAAACATTCGGCACCCATAAGCCCACATAATTTTGTTTTTATTTTGATTCAAACATTTTTTTTAAATTTAAATTATTGCGGCATAGTTATGTGCAAGTGTACTAGTGAAAACTTGAAGTGTAAAGGGTAGATTTTAGAACCTCAGTTTCAAAAACACACGGATACTTGAATAGTAACAAAACAGGTCAGTAAAGCTCCATTTAGAGCTTGGAAAGACTGTTGTTAGTCGTTGACGCTCCTGTTTAAAATGGAATACGATTATTTTGTCTAGCGCCAGTAGCCGATTTTTAAATCTGCATGCTTTTAAGTTAACCTGTTGTCGGTATCAGCTAGCGGGAGTGTTTCCAATTCAATTATAAATCCACCTGTAAATGCAACCTTAAACATTACACCCAGTTACTTTATTTAATACGTAGTTGGGTAGCGTTTTTTTAGCAGGTAATTCTACAATAAATGGTTTTCTTTTATTTTAGTATTTTACTTGTTTTTTTATCGGCGTAGAACGCGAAAAGTCAAAATAACTAACCTAACCCCAAAGTTTTGACCTGGTGCAAAAAAATCTCTGGTGTCCCACTGTGGATAAACTTAAATAAATTATCCGCGTTGCCATGGAAAACAAATTCAATGACGTAAAATTTTGCAAAAAAATCAGTAGCTGATTTCCCGTACAGCGTTGCTAAAAACAATTCCCCAGATTGTAACTACGACCTTAACGATTTATGCAAAAAAATTCAGTTGTCAACTGAGCTTTGTTTACGCCTTGCATTTGTTACACCACAAATACCTTGACAAACAAATCTTTCGCACACTTTTCGAATATAGTGCAAATTGTCTACCACCCGACATTATTTTGACATTTTGCTTTTGATAGAGTGCCTTAATTTTCTTGATTTTGATATAAACCTCTGGACTAAAGTGTCTTTTTATACCTCGGCAAATTGTATCCCTCTCTTTGGTTGGTTGGTACATATTTTTCGCCTCGGGATAAAAAGGTACACTTTAGTACCTTGGTGTATAATATACTATTTCTCCCAATCTGAGAAAACAATACAAAACGAGTAAAACCGTGATGGCTTTACCTGCACAGATGTCAAGAGACTTAACTGAGCTTTGATTTATTGTGAAAGTTGGGCGCGTTGACATAATCATATTACGAAGTTTTAAATTAAGAGAAAGCAGCTGTTCAACTTATAGTGGAAGTTGGGTAGAGCTGCAGAAAATGGATAACCGGCCAGTTTTTATTCTATACTGCAACGTTGCTTATATTTATTGTATGCTGCTTATATTTAGTGTATGCATAAGTATAGATATAAAGAAATGTAGAGCTTGTGTGATGTACGAAAAGTCTTTCTTGCTCTATAAAAAATATATTCACTGACTTACTCTCTCGAGGAGTACACCACGGTTTTATAAGTAGAGGAAGAGCAGCTCAGACAAGAGGCGCTAAAGACGCTGAAAGCTCTAAAAATGGTCAATGTTTCGAAATAAGGAAATAATTTAATTTTAATTTCAATTTCAATTTCAATTTCAATTTCAATTTCAATTTCAATTTCAATTTCAATTTCAATTTCAATTTCAATTTCAATTTCAATTTCAATTTCAATTTCAATTTCAATTTCAATTTCAATTTCAATTTCAATTTCAATTTCAATTTCAATTTCAATTTCAATTTCAATTTCAATTTCAATTTCAATTTCAATTTCAATTTCAATTTCAATTTCAATTTCAATTTCAATTTCAATTTCAATTTCAATTTCAATTTCAATTTCAATTTCAATTTCAATTTCAATTTCAATTTCAATTTCAATTTCAATTTCAATTTCAATTTCAATTTCAATTTCAATTTCAATTTCAATTTCAATTTCAATTTCAATTTCAATTTCAATTTCAATTTCAATTTCAATTTCAATTTCAATTTCAATTTCAATTTCAATTTCAATTTCAATTTCAATTTCAATTTCAATTTCAATTTCAATTTCAATTTCAATTTCAATTTCAATTTCAATTTCAATTTCAATTTCAATTTCAATTTCAATTTCAATTTCAATTTCAATTTCAATTTCAATTTCAATTTCAATTTCAATTTCAATTTCAATTTCAATTTCAATTTCAATTTCAATTTCAATTTCAATTTCAATTTCAATTTCAATTTCAATTTCAATTTCAATTTCAATTTCAATTTCAATTTCAATTTCAATTTCAATTTCAATTTCAATTTCAATTTCAATTTCAATTTCAATTTCAATTTCAATTTCAATTTCAATTTCAATTTCAATTTCAATTTCAATTTCAATTTCAATTTCAATTTCAATTTCAATTTCAATTTCAATTTCAATTTCAATTTCAATTTCAATTTCAATTTCAATTTCAATTTCAATTTCAATTTCAATTTCAATTTCAATTTCAATTTCAATTTCAATTTCAATTTCAATTTCAATTTCAATTTCAATTTCAATTTCAATTTCAATTTCAATTTCAATTTCAATTTCAATTTCAATTTCAATTTCAATTTCAATTTCAATTTCAATTTCAATTTCAATTTCAATTTCAATTTCAATTTCAATTTCAATTTCAATTTCAATTTCAATTTCAATTTCAATTTCAATTTCAATTTCAATTTCAATTTCAATTTCAATTTCAATTTCAATTTCAATTTCAATTTCAATTTCAATTTCAATTTCAATTTCAATTTCAATTTCAATTTCAATTTCAATTTCAATTTCAATTTCAATTTCAATTTCAATTTCAATTTCAATTTCAATTTCAATTTCAATTTCAATTTCAATTTCAATTTCAATTTCAATTTCAATTTCAATTTCAATTTCAATTTCAATTTCAATTTCAATTTCAATTTCAATTTCAATTTCAATTTCAATTTCAATTTCAATTTCAATTTCAAATTTCAATTTCAATTTCAATTTCAATTTCAATTTCAATTTCAATTTCAATTTCAATTTCAATTTCAATTTCAATTTCAATTTCAATTTCAATTTCAATTTCAATTTCAATTTCAATTTCAATTTCAATTTCAATTTCAATTTCAATTTCAATTTCAATTTCAATTTCAATTTCAATTTCAATTTCAATTTCAATTTCAATTTCAATTTCAATTTCAATTTCAATTTCAATTTCAATTTCAATTTCAATTTCAAATTTAATTTCAATTTCAATTTCAATTTCAATTTCAATTTCAATTTCAACTTCAACTTCAACTTCAACTTCAACTTCAACTTCAACTTCAACTTCAACTTCAACTTCAACTTCAACTTCAACTTCAAACTTCAACTTCAGATTCAACTTCAGATTCAACTTCAGATTCAACTTCTGATTCTACTTCTGATTCTACTTCTGATTCTATTTCTGATTCTATTTCTGATTCTATTTCTGATTCTATTTCTGATTCTATTTCTGATTCTATTTCTGATTCTATTTCTGATTCTATTTCTGATTCTATTTCTATTTCTATTTCTATTTCTATTTCTATTTCTATTTCTATTTCTATTTCTATTTCTATTTCTATTTCTATTTCTATTTCTATTTCTATTTCTATTTCTATTTCTATTTCTATTTCTATTTCTATTTCTATTTCTATTTCTATTTCTATTTCTATTTCTATTTCTATTTCTATTTCTATTTCTATTTCTATTTCTATTTCTATTTCTATTTCTATTTCTATTTCTATTTCTATTTCTATTTCTATTTCTATTTCTATTTCTATTTCTATTTCTATTTCTATTTCTATTTCTATTTCTATTTCTATTTCTATTTCTATTTCTATTTCTATTTCTATTTCTATTTCTATTTCTATTTCTATTTCTATTTCTATTTCTATTTCTATTTCTATTTCTATTTCTATTTCTATTTCTATTTCTATTTCTATTTCTATTTCTATTTCTATTTCTATTTCTATTTCTATTTCTATTTCTATTTCTATTTCTATTTCTATTTCTATTTCTATTTCTATTTCTATTTTAATTTCAATTTCAATTTCAATTTCAAATTTAATTTCAATTTCAATTTCAATTTCAATTTCAATTTCAATTTCAATTTCAATTTCAACTTCAACTTCAACTTCAACTTCAACTTCAACTTCAACTTCAACTTCAAACTTCAACTTCAGATTCAACTTCAGATTCAACTTCAGATTCAACTTCAGATTCAACTTCAGATTCTACTTCTGATTCTACTTCTGATTCTACTTCTGATTCTATTTCTGATTCAACTTCTGATTCTACTTCTGATTCTATTTCTGATTCTATTTCTGATTCTATTTCTGATTCTATTTCTGATTATATTTCTGATTCTATTTCTGATTCTATTTCTGATTCTATTTCTGATTCTATTTCTGATTCTATTTCTGATTCTATTTCTATTTCTATTTCTATTTCTATTTCTATTTCTATTTCTATTTCTATTTCTATTTCTATTTCTATTTCTATTTCTATTTCTATTTCTATTTCAATTTCAATTTCAAATTTAATTTCAATTTCAATTTCAATTTCAATTTCAATTTCAATTTCAATTTCAATTTCAATTTCAATTTCAATTTCAATTTCAATTTCAATTTCAATTTCAACTTCAACTTCAACTTCAACTTCAACTTCAACTTCAACTTCAACTTCAATTTCAATTTCAATTTCAATTTCAATTTCAATTTCAATTTCAATTTCAATTTCAATTTCAATTTCAATTTCAATTTCAATTTCAATTTCAATTTCAATTTCAATTTCAATTTCAATTTCAATTTCAATTTCAATTTCAATTTCAATTTCAATTTCAATTTCAATTTCAATTTCAATTTCAATTTCAATTTCAATTTCAATTTCAATTTCAATTTCAATTTCAATTTCAATTTCAATTTCAATTTCAATTTCAATTTCAATTTCAATTTCAATTTCAATTTCAATTTCAATTTCAATTTCAATTTCAATTTCAATTTCAATTTCAATTTCAATTTCAATTTCAATTTCAATTTCAATTTCAATTTCAATTTCAATTTCAATTTCAATTTCAATTTCAATTTCAATTTCAATTTCAATTTCAATTTCAATTTCAATTTCAATTTCAATTTCAATTTCAATTTCAATTTCAATTTCAATTTCAATTTCAATTTCAATTTCAATTTCAATTTCAATTTCAATTTCAATTTCAATTTCAATTTCAATTTCAATTTCAATTTCAATTTCAATTTCAATTTCAATTTCAATTTCAATTTCAATTTCAATTTCAATTTCAATTTCAATTTCAATTTCAATTTCAATTTCAATTTCAATTTCAATTTCAATTTCAATTTCAATTTCAATTTCAATTTCAATTGAAATTTCAATTTCAATTTCAATTTCAATTTCAATTTCAATTTCAATTTCAATTTCAATTTCAATTTCAATTTCAATTTCAATTTCAATTTCAATTTCAATTTCAATTTCAATTTCAATTTCAATTTCAAATTTAATTTCAATTTCAATTTCAATTTCAATTTCAATTTCAATTTCAATTTCAATTTCAATTTCAATTTCAATTTCAATTTCAATTTCAATTTCAATTTCAATTTCAATTTCAATTTCAATTTCAATTTCAATTTCAATTTCAATTTCAATTTCAATTTCAATTTCAATTTCAATTTCAATTTCAATTTCAAATTTAATTTCAATTTCAATTTCAATTTCAATTTCAATTTCAATTTCAATTTCAACTTCAACTTCAACTTCAACTTCAACTTCAACTTCAACTTCAACTTCAACTTCAACTTCAACTTCAACTTCAACTTCAACTTCAACTTCAAACTTCAACTTCAGATTCAACTTCAGATTCAACTTCAGATTCAACTTCAGATTCAACTTCTGATTCTACTTCTGATTCTACTTCTGATTCTATTTCTGATTCTATTTCTGATTCTATTTCTGATTCTATTTCTGATTCTATTTCTGATTCTATTTCTGATTCTATTTCTGATTCTATTTCTGATTCTATTTCTATTTCTATTTCTATTTCTATTTCTATTTCTATTTCTATTTCTATTTCTATTTCTATTTCTATTTCTATTTCTATTTCTATTTCTATTTCTATTTCTATTTCTATTTCTATTCTATTTCTATTTCTATTTCTATTTCTATTTCTATTTCTATTTCTATTTCTATTTCTATTTCTATTTCTATTTCTATTTCTATTTCTATTTCTATTTCTATTTCTATTTCTATTTCTATTTCTATTTCTATTTCTATTTCTATTTCTATTTCTATTTCTATTTCTATTTCTATTTCTATTTCTATTTCTATTTCTATTTCTATTTCTATTTCTATTTCTATTTCTATTTCTATTTCTATTTCTATTTCTATTTCTATTTCTATTTCTATTTTAATTTCAATTTCAATTTCAATTTCAAATTTAATTTCAATTTCAATTTCAATTTCAATTTCAATTTCAATTTCAATTTCAACTTCAACTTCAACTTCAACTTCAACTTCAACTTCAACTTCAACTTCAACTTCAAACTTCAACTTCAGATTCAACTTCAGATTCAACTTCAGATTCAACTTCAGATTCAACTTCAGATTCTACTTCTGATTCTACTTCTGATTCTACTTCTGATTCTATTTCTGATTCAACTTCTGATTCTACTTCTGATTCTATTTCTGATTCTATTTCTGATTCTATTTCTGATTCTATTTCTGATTATATTTCTGATTCTATTTCTGATTCTATTTCTGATTCTATTTCTGATTCTATTTCTGATTCTATTTCTGATTCTATTTCTATTTCTATTTCAATTTCAATTTCAATTTCAATTTCAATTTCAATTTCAATTTCAATTTCAATTTCAATTTCAATTTCAATTTCAATTTCAATTTCAATTTCAATTTCAATTTCAATTTCAATTTCAATTTCAATTTCAATTTCAATTTCAATTTCAATTTCAATTTCAATTTCAATTTCAATTTCAATTTCAATTTCAATTTCAATTTCAATTTCAATTTCAATTTCAATTTCAATTTCAATTTCAATTTCAATTTCAATTTCAATTTCAATTTCAATTTCAATTTCAATTTCAATTTCAATTTCAATTTCAATTTCAATTTCAATTTCAATTTCAATTTCAATTTCAATTTCAATTTCAATTTCAATTTCAATTTCAATTTCAATTTCAATTTCAATTTCAATTTCAATTTCAATTTCAATTTCAATTTCAATTTCAATTTCAATTTCAATTTCAATTTTCAATTTCAATTTCAATTTCAATTTCAATTTCAATTTCAATTTCAATTTCAATTTCAATTTCAATTTCAATTTCAATTTCAATTTCAATTTCAATTTCAATTTCAATTTCAATTTCAATTTCAAATTTAATTTCAATTTCAATTTCAATTTCAATTTCAATTTCAATTTCAACTTCAACTTCAACTTCAACTTCAACTTCAACTTCAACTTCAACTTCAACTTCAACTTCAACTTCAACTTCAACTTCAACTTCAAACTTCAACTTCAGATTCAACTTCAGATTCAACTTCAGATTCAACTTCTGATTCTACTTCTGATTCTACTTCTGATTCTATTTCTGATTCTATTTCTGATTCTATTTCTGATTCTATTTCTGATTCTATTTCTGATTCTATTTCTGATTCTATTTCTGATTCTATTTCTATTTCTATTTCTATTTCTATTTCTATTTCTATTTCTATTTCTATTTCTATTTCTATTTCTATTTCTATTTCTATTTCTATTTCTATTTCTATTTCTATTTCTATTTCTATTTCTATTTCTATTTCTATTTCTATTTCTATTTCTATTTCTATTTCTATTTCTATTCTATTTCTATTTCTATTTCTATTTCTATTTCTATTTCTATTTCTATTTCTATTTCTATTTCTATTTCTATTTCTATTTCTATTTCTATTTCTATTTCTATTTCTATTTCTATTTCTATTTCTATTTCTATTTCTATTTCTATTCTATTTCTATTTCTATTTCTATTTCTATTTCTATTTTCTATTTCTATTTCTATTTCTATTTCTATTTCTATTTCTATTTCTATTTCTATTTCTATTTCTATTTCTATTTCTATTTCTTATTTCTATTTCTATTTCTATTTCTATTTCTATTTCTATTTCTATTTCTATTCTATTTCTATTTTAATTTCAATTTCAATTTCAATTTCAAATTTAATTTCAATTTCAATTTCAATTTCAATTTCAATTTCAATTTCAATTTCAATTTCAACTTCAACTTCAACTTCAACTTCAACTTCAACTTCAACTTCAACTTCAAACTTCAACTTCAGATTCAACTTCAGATTCAACTTCAGATTCAACTTCAGATTCAACTTCAGATTCTACTTCTGATTCTACTTCTGATTCTACTTCTGATTCTATTTCTGATTCAACTTCTGATTCTACTTCTGATTCTATTTCTGATTCTATTTCTGATTCTATTTCTGATTCTATTTCTGATTATATTTCTGATTCTATTTCTGATTCTATTTCTGATTCTATTTCTGATTCTATTTCTGATTCTATTTCTGATTCTATTTCTATTTCTATTTCTATTTCTATTTCTATTTCTATTTCTATTTCTATTTCTATTTCTATTTCTATTTCTATTTCTATTTCTATTTCTATTTCTATTTCTATTTCAATTTCAATTTCAAATTTAATTTCAATTTCAATTTCAATTCAATTTCAATTTCAATTTCAATTTCAATTTCAATTTCAATTTCAATTTCAATTTCAATTTCAATTTCAACTTCAACTTCAACTTCAACTTCAACTTCAACTTCAACTTCAATTTCAATTTCTCAATTTCAATTTCAATTTCAATTTCAATTTCAATTTCAATTTCAATTTCAATTTCAATTTCAATTTCAATTTCAATTTCAATTTCAATTTCAATTTCAATTTCAATTTCAATTTCAATTTCAATTTCAATTTCAATTTCAATTTCAATTTCAATTTCAATTTCAATTTCAATTTCAATTTCAATTTCAATTTCAATTTCAATTTCAATTTCAATTTCAATTTCAATTTCAATTTCAATTTCAATTTCAATTTCAATTTCAATTTCAATTTCAATTTCAATTTCAATTTCAATTTCAATTTCAATTTCAATTTCAATTTCAATTTCAATTTCAATTTCAATTTCAATTTCAATTTCAATTTCAATTTCAATTTCAATTTCAATTTCAATTTCAATTTCAATTTCAATTTCAATTTCAATTTCAATTTCAATTTCAATTTCAATTTCAATTTCAATTTCAATTTCAATTTCAATTTCAATTTCAATTTCAATTTCAATTTCAATTTCAATTTCAATTTCAATTTCAATTTCAATTTCAATTTCAATTTCAATTTCAATTTCAATTTCAATTTCAATTTCAATTTCAATTTCAATTTCAATTTCAATTTCAATTTCAATTTCAATTTCAATTTCAATTTCAATTTCAATTTCAATTTCAATTTCAATTTCAATTTCAATTTCAATTTCAATTTCAATTTCAATTTCAATTTCAATTTCAATTTCAATTTCAATTTCAATTTCAATTTCAATTTCAATTTCAATTTCAATTTCAAATTTCAATTTCAATTTCAATTTCAATTTCAATTTCAATTTCAATTTCAATTTCAATTTCAATTTCAATTTCAATTTCAATTTCAATTTCAATTTCAATTTCAATTTCAATTTCAATTTCAATTTCAATTTCAATTTCAATTTCAATTTCAATTTCAATTTCAATTTCAATTTCAATTTCAATTTCAATTTCAAATTTCAATTTCAATTTCAATTTCAATTTCAATTTCAATTTCAATTTCAATTTCAACTTCAACTTCAACTTCAACTTCAACTTCAACTTCAACTTCAACTTCAACTTCAACTTCAACTTCAACTTCAACTTCAACTTCAACTTCAAACTTCAACTTCAGATTCAACTTCAGATTCAACTTCAGATTCAACTTCAGATTCAACTTCTGATTCTACTTCTGATTCTACTTCTGATTCTATTTCTGATTCTATTTCTGATTCTATTTCTGATTCTATTTCTGATTCTATTTCTGATTCTATTTCTGATTCTATTTCTGATTCTATTTCTGATTCTATTTCTATTTCTATTTCTATTTCTATTTCTATTTCTATTTCTATTTCTATTTCTATTTCTATTTCTATTTCTATTTCTATTTCTATTTCTATTTCTATTTCTATTTCTATTTCTATTTCTATTTCTATTTCTATTTCTATTTCTATTTCTATTTCTATTTCTATTTCTATTTCTATTTCTATTTCTATTTCTATTTCTATTTCTATTTCTATTTCTATTTCTATTTCTATTTCTATTTCTATTTCTATTTCTATTTCTATTTCTATTTCTATTTCTATTTCTATTTCTATTTCTATTTCTATTTCTATTTCTATTTCTATTTCTATTTCTATTTCTATTTCTATTTCTATTTCTATTTCTATTTCTATTTTAATTTCAATTTCAATTTCAATTTCAAATTTAATTTCAATTTCAATTTCAATTTCAATTTCAATTTCAATTTCAATTTCAACTTCAACTTCAACTTCAACTTCAACTTCAACTTCAACTTCAACTTCAACTTCAAACTTCAACTTCAGATTCAACTTCAGATTCAACTTCAGATTCAACTTCAGATTCAACTTCAGATTCTACTTCTGATTCTACTTCTGATTCTACTTCTGATTCTATTTCTGATTCAACTTCTGATTCTACTTCTGATTCTATTTCTGATTCTATTTCTGATTCTATTTCTGATTCTATTTCTGATTATATTTCTGATTCTATTTCTGATTCTATTTCTGATTCTATTTCTGATTCTATTTCTGATTCTATTTCTGATTCTATTTCTATTTCTATTTCAATTTCAATTTCAATTTCAATTTCAATTTCAATTTCAATTTCAATTTCAATTTCAATTTCAATTTCAATTTCAATTTCAATTTCAATTTCAATTTCAATTTCAATTTCAATTTCAATTTCAATTTCAATTTCAATTTCAATTTCAATTTCAATTTCAATTTCAATTTCAATTTCAATTTCAATTTCAATTTCAATTTCAATTTCAATTTCAATTTCAATTTCAATTTCAATTTCAATTTCAATTTCAATTTCAATTTCAATTTCAATTTCAATTTCAATTTCAATTTCAATTTCAATTTCAATTTCAATTTCAATTTCAATTTCAATTTCAATTTCAATTTCAATTTCAATTTCAATTTCAATTTCAATTTCAATTTCAATTTCAATTTCAATTTCAATTTCAATTTCAATTTCAATTTCAATTTCAATTTCAATTTCAATTTCAATTTCAATTTCAATTTCAATTTCAATTTCAATTTCAATTTCAATTTCAATTTCAATTTCAATTTCAATTTCAATTTCAATTTCAATTTCAATTTCAATTTCAATTTCAATTTCAATTTCAATTTCAATTTCAATTTCAATTTCAATTTCAATTTCAATTTCAATTTCAATTTCAATTTCAATTTCAATTTCAATTTCAATTTCAATTTCAATTTCAATTTCAATTTCAATTTCAATTTCAATTTCAATTTCAATTTCAATTTCAATTTCAATTTCAATTTCAATTTCAATTTCAATTTCAATTTCAATTTCAATTTCAATTTCAATTTCAATTTCAATTTCAATTTCAATTTCAATTTCAATTTCAATTTCAATTTCAATTTCAATTTCAATTTCAATTTCAATTTCAATTTCAATTTCAATTTCAATTTCAATTTCAATTTCAATTTCAATTTCAATTTCAATTTCAATTTCAATTTCAATTTCAATTTCAATTTCAATTTCAATTTCAATTTCAATTTCAATTTCAATTTCAATTTCAATTTCAATTTCAATTTCAATTTCAATTTCAATTTCAATTTCAATTTCAATTTCAATTTCAATTTCAATTTCAATTTCAATTTCAATTTCAATTTCAATTTCAATTTCAACTTCAACTTCAACTTCAACTTCAACTTCAACTTCAACTTCAACTTCAACTTCAACTTCAACTTCAACTTCAACTTCAACTTCAACTTCAACTTCAACTTCAACTTCAACTTCAACTTCAACTTCAACTTCAAACTTCAACTTCAGATTCAACTTCAGATTCAACTTCAGATTCAACTTCAGATTCAACTTCAGATTCTACTTCTGATTCTACTTCTGATTCTATTTCTGATTCAACTTCTGATTCTACTTCTGATTCTATTTCTGATTTTATTTCTGATTCTATTTCTGATTCTATTTCTGATTCTATTTCTGATTCTATTTCTGATTCTATTTCTGATTCTATTTCTGATTCTATTTCTGATTCTATTTCTGATTCTATTTCTATTTCTATTTCTATTTCTATTTCTATTTCTATTTCTATTTCTATTTCTATTTCTATTTCTATTTCTATTTCTATTTCTATTTCTATTTCTATTTCTATTTCTATTTCTATTTCTATTTCTATTTCAATTTCAATTTCAATTTCAAATTTAATTTCAATTTCAATTTCAATTTCAATTTCAATTTCAATTTCAATTTCAATTTCAATTTCAACTTCAACTTCAACTTCAATTTCAATTTCAATTTCAACTTCAACTTCAACTTCAACTTCAACTTCAACTTCAACTTCAAACTTCAACTTCAGATTCAACTTCAGATTCAACTTCAGATTCAACTTCAGATTCTATTTCTGATTCAACTTCTGATTCTACTTCTGATTCTATTTCTGATTCTATTTCTGATTCTATTTCTGATTCTATTTCTGATTCTATTTCTGATTCTATTTCTGATTCTATTTCTGATTCTATTTCTGATTCTATTTCTGATTCTATTTCTATTTCTATTTCTATTTCTATTTCTATTTCTATTTCTATTTCTATTTCTATTTCTATTTCTATTTCTATTTCTATTTCTATTTCTATTTCTATTTCTATTTCTATTTCTATTTCTATTTCTATTTCTATTTCTATTTCTATTTCTATTTCTATTTCTATTTCTATTTCTATTTCTATTTCTATTTCTATTTCTATTTCTATTTCTATTTCTATTTCTATTTCTATTTCTATTTCTATTTCTATTTCTATTTCTATTTCTATTTCTATTTCTATTTCTATTTCTATTTCTATTTCTATTTCTATTTCTATTTCTATTTCTATTTCTATTTCTATTTCTATTTCTATTTCTATTTCTATTTCTATTTCTATTTCTATTTCTATTTCTATTTCTATTTCTATTTCTATTTCTATTTCTATTTCTATTTCTATTTCTATTTCTATTTCTATTTCTATTTCTATTTCTATTTCTATTTCTATTTCTATTTCTATTTCTATTTCTATTTCTATTTCTATTTCTATTTCTATTTCTATTTCTATTTCTATTTCTATTTCTATTTCTATTTCTATTTCTATTTCTATTTCTATTTCTATTTCTATTTCTATTTCTATTTCTATTTCTATTTCTATTTCTATTTCTATTTCTATTTCTATTTCTATTTCTATTTCTATTTCTATTTCTATTTCTATTTCTATTTCTATTTCTATTTCTATTTCTATTTCTATTTCTATTTCTATTTCTATTTCTATTTCTATTTCTATTTCTATTTCTATTTCTATTTCTATTTCTATTTCTATTTCTATTTCTATTTCTATTTCTATTTCTATTTCTATTTCTATTTCTATTTCTATTTCTATTTCTATTTCTATTTCTATTTCTATTTCTATTTCTATTTCTATTTCTATTTCTATTTCTATTTCTATTTCTATTTCTATTTCTATTTCTATTTCTATTTCTATTTCTATTTCTATTTCTATTTCTATTTCTATTTCTATTTCTATTTCTATTTCTATTTCTATTTCTATTTCTATTTCTATTTCTATTTCTATTTCTATTTCTATTTCTATTTCTATTTCTATTTCTATTTCTATTTCTATTTCTATTTCTATTTCTATTTCTATTTCTATTTCTATTTCTATTTCTATTTCTATTTCTATTTCTATTTCTATTTCTATTTCTATTTCTATTTCTATTTCTATTTCTATTTCTATTTCTATTTCTATTTCTATTTCTATTTCTATTTCTATTTCTATTTCTATTTCTATTTCTATTTCTATTTCTATTTCTATTTCTATTTCTATTTCTATTTCTATTTCTATTTCTATTTCTATTTCTATTTCTATTTCTATTTCTATTTCTATTTCTATTTCTATTTCTATTTCTATTTCTATTTCTATTTCTATTTCTATTTCTATTTCTATTTCTATTTCTATTTCTATTTCTATTTCTATTTCTATTTCTATTTCTATTTCTATTTCTATTTTTATTTTTATTATTATAAATACTTTTTTTATATCTTAAATAATTTGATTTAATATCATACAAAACCCTCCTTCTGACTGAAAAGTTAGCAGACATGTTTTACCAACTTTTGTTACCCCACAGACCTTTCGTAATTGAATCAGTCTACAAGCGCCTCTCCAGTAGTTTGTCAAAGGAGTTATTTTAGAGCTGATATATATATCAGTTAAAGGGCAGAGATGTAAAGCTGGGTTTATGTAGGCATATACAAATAAAAATAAAAATAATAATCAAAGTTAACATAAAAGTTGAGTTTATAGGGAACAGTGTAGGCGTTTATATAGCAGAAATAAAAATTAAAAGAAAAAGATGAGCAATTTTTACCATTTAGTTTTATTTTGAAAAACGGATTGATGCACATAACTTTCATTTCTTTTTGTCATTTTATTCGGTGTTTTTCAGTTTTTTTTTGCATTTTTTGTTTTTTTTTGACAGATATTTTTTAAGAAAACAGTATAACTGGGTTTATACAGGCAAAAAACAAATTAAACAATTACATAAAAACTAAAAATAAGAGTAAAACTGTTTATACAGCTAAAAATAAACCTAACAAATAAAATTCAAATTAAAAGTTTATCAATTTTTAACTTTTTAACCGAGGGGAAACCACTCTTGGTAATTATGTCACACATCTTATCCGTTCGCAGTCTCTTGCAGCCCCTGCAACTACCTAAACCTCACAAAACCCTGGCTTGCAGACCCTAAGAGACCCTGGGAGTCTTTAGAATTCTCCCGTCAGTCCCCTGTAGTCATTGACAATTCAACGAAATTGGCAATCATGTCACTTTTTCTGAACTAGTGGTTACCTCCTCGTTTTTAACTTAATTTTATCTGAAAATGGGTGCGCATGTCAGTAAACATTTATTTTTTTCGTATAATCCGAGGCAGTTTTTTTTTAATTTAAAAATAGACGTATAATTTTAGTCGCTTTTTGTAAGTATACTGGGTGGTGTATTTTTCTATAAAAAGGTAAGAAAAGGTTTTGACACCAATTTTGCTGATTAAGGGAGTTATGTGACTTGGACCAAAATTAGCTTCTGGTGGGACACAGCCCTGGTAAGACCCGGCTGTAAAATATATGCATGTGATTTTAGGTGCTAAAAAATTGATGCATTTTTGTAATTTTATTTTCTGTATAAATCATAAGCAAGTTCTTATTTTTAATTTAATTTTATATTTAATTGTATAACCCAATTTAAGATATAGTTAAGTTTAGTTATTTTAATTATTGGTGTCACTCATTTTTGTTTACATGTGTAGAAGCTTTGTGTTTATTGGTTCAGAGTTATTTTTATTCGTATTTTTGTTTGGCTGTAGAAACCAAAATTATTTCTTATCTTCATTTTAGTTTTAATTTTTTATTTTAATTTTTATTTGCCTGTATAAACCCAGCTTAAGGATTATAATTTTAAACATCTAACGTATGGAATTTTTTTTTAACAAAATTTACATAGTTCGATTTTTTAGTGTCATTTTCTTGGACATCTATTTGATACATTGTTTGAGACAGCGACAATAAATATACCTAAAAAGTCGCGTCGTTTATTGTTTTAACTCTTGCTTTAAAATTTTCTTCAAAGTATTGCTAAACTTTGAAATTGTCATTTTTCCAATGTGATCATTGCACTGCCCCCTTCAGTAACAAGCCTGCTCCTAAAAGCTTATATTTCGTCGTTTATTTTAAATAGTAGTACTTATAATATAGAGAAAATTAAAAATTTAACACATATTAAACTTACGCTCTCTGGCTTCTGTGACAGAAGAAACTTACAAAAACAAACAAAACCACACTACCCTGTAATAAAATATATTCTTTTTTTTACTAATAAAAAAAAGCAGGGGAAAAAAAGACTAAATATTTAAGTTTTTTTTTATACCTTAACTAATCAAAATTGGTGCTTAAGAAAATTATTTTGAGTCGAAAAAAATAGATGTCATTTGTTTGTGATAAGAAATCTTTTTTGTTAAAGTATGTATATTGTACGCATAACAAAATACGGGCTTTTTAGTTTTTACTTCTCGTTTTATTAAAACTCACCTGAAGTAACGGCAATGAACAGTTTCGTCCGCTTTTGATATCCTCAGGCGCTACGTCGTCATCCAGTCCATGATCACCTTGACTTCCCGAGCTGCTGTTGGTTTTAACTGTAGTCCAAAAACGTTTTAAGCCCAGTTCTTTACGTTGTTTCTAAAAAAATAGAAAAAAAATCAGCAAAACTTGTTTGACAGCTAAGATGAAAATGCATTTCAATAGGTATTATACCAAAAATTGATATTGCTAGCAAACTCCAAGAGCACACAATACTGATCCATGTGAACCCTCCTAATACCTCCGAAAACAAAATAGGTAGAAGTAAAAGTTTACAAATGGTCTACAAAAAAGTACCATTATGAATACTAATCGTGCCGATAGTCATTAAGGGGGCGGAGATAGGGTAAAAAATTGTACCTTTTATAATGAGGTACCCCGTATATTTTGGCACATTTAAATAGAGTTTTTTCAGGTCAAAAGATATTCGACTTTTGATATGATTATAATTTCGAACCAATCTCGAACTAATTTTGAACTAATTTTGAACCAAGATCACTCTGCTCATGTAGTCCGCATCAACTAAGAAGCACCATTGGAAAAATCAGGTGCTTTGCACATGCACATTAGGTACCAAAAGTCCAACAAAGATGGAATTAGTTTTTCTTGCGTGATTTCCAGACGTTTCTAGTATATTTTTATAAATAAAAAAAAAATCACAGAAATTAGAGTGGTTAAATTTTTTTTAAACATTACTTTTTCTATGCTTTGACACAAGGGGTTGACAACGGCATTTCAAAATGGCGTATTTTGTTGTTGTTTTCATTCCAATATTTCTTACATTTTTTTTAAATTTTTAGCTTAGCTGATTTACGTCAACCAGAATCAATTTGGCGTGAGACCTTCTCTGCCTTTTTACAAGATTTTCTAATAAACCTATTGATTATTATAATGAATTAAGTGGGTCAGGACCCTCCAGTGGCCTTGCGATACCTCAAAAAAAAATTGCAGTGATTAATAATGTATATCCCTTTACCCTAAAAGACACTGATTTATTTTGACCCTGCAAATTTTCCCCAGTTTTTAACATGGACATTGTATTAACATATATTATATATAGGTATAAAACTATGTGCTAACAACTTCATTTTACACCAACCAGGTGATGAAAGCATTTTAAAGTTTAAATGCAGTCATGTATTTTGAGGCTGGGTTTTTGAGTGGTTGCAGAAGACTTATTTTTGGAGATTACACCTTAGTTATGGCAAAGGTGAGCAATCCTTACTCGATTTTTTTTTCCTTATTTTTCCTTATTACTGAGAAGTTTGGCTTAAAGGTGCAGTTCAGCCAAATAACAAGTAGGGCTTACTTGATCCAACACCATTCTCAACTAAAAAGCCAGTTAACTCATTTTCGTTTTAGTATTGTTTGGCCTATGATTGGTGCCATATTAACACCAACCTGACAGAAAGTCCATGTTTTACTTATCAATTTGGTTATAAAAATGGCAGCCACAATAGGCTTAAGGGCACTTAAGGGCAAATGGCGTTTTATTTGAGGTTGAGAACGGTGTTGATTGATCATACAAAAAAAATTACATCAAATGGCTGGCTATCTTCACTTTTCTCTATGAATGAAGCTTATTTGTTATTCTATTCTTCTTATTTCAATTGTCTTCGGGCCCATAGGCTCCAGCCTTATTTGTTATGAAAATATGAGCATGTTTGTACCAGGTGAATTTTGAGAATTTTACCACTTGGTACATGTTATGTTTTTTTTGTTGACAATGCCTGACAGAAAAACATTTAAAAAACAAACAGAAGATGGCTGTGGCACGGTAAATCTAACGAAAAAACAAGAGTTTTTTGTACTTTAGTGCAAAATGAACTTCTTGGATTTCGATTGCTCACTCCTACTCAGGACGAAACGGCGTCGTCCTAGGTTCCACCCTCTGTGTGAGCAATCGAAATCCAAGAAGTTCATTTTGCACTAAAGTATAAAAAACTCTTGTTTTTTCGTTAAAAAACCATTTGGCTCTGTCACTATAATTTTATGGCAGATCTATGGTATTTAGGTTAACATTTTCTGAAAGATCAACAGAGAGATTCAACAAAAAATTTAAAACTGACATAAATGAAGTGTGCACTGCACATGGTACAAACTAGAGGCCCTGTATACGATTTTTGACAGTTATTGTTTTACCAGAGGTGAGCAACTGGATTTGACAGTTGTTAGGGAAATGTTTGAAATTGTGTGTTGTCAATGATAGTTGGCAACCCTGACAATAAATAACTTTGTCACTGTCAGATTTTTGATTAAGAAATGTCAGGTTTAAATGGGATAATCTGTGAAATATAACTTGCCAAAAGTTTTTACAGAACATTTTTGGGCGTTGTCAGAAGTGCATCTCTTCCACCCTAAACTAACCTAAAAAAAAGAATCGAGCGAGGGCAGATTTGCATTTCTGAGAAAAATAGCAGATTATTTAAAGTGACCAGTGTGTATTTTATATACCTGTGACAAAAAGTTTTGACCATATTCTCAAAAAGGTCAACTTTTTTTTGTTAAATCCTCCCTTTTTAACGCCTGAATCCCTTTCTCACATCTTGTAGATTATGTATTATTTATGTACAGAACGTAAAACAGTGGGAATTCTATAAAAATTAACTTCGTCTCTTGGCCAGCGATTGCGGCACCCCACAACCACGCAAAAATTTGGCATTTTAATTCGTTCGACAGTTCATTAGACTGCTCTATTCAATTACTCTGACACAAAGGCAGGAATTTAAGCTACAAATTAACCTTTAGGACACCTCATCTGTTCTTTGCAGAAAATAATTACTTTTTGTGGAATTTTTGTGCAATCCGCGAAGTAGGACAACTCTAGAAGTTGAAATAAAGCAATGTATTAAATATTTTAAAGAAAAGACTCAAAAAAAGCCAAGAATTTCCAATTTCAAAAAGTAAACAAATAAAGGAAAAAGTAAACCAAAAAGTAGGGTTATACGTCAAGTCGAACCAGAGATCAAATTTACCCAGGGAATATAATTTACCGAACAGCGGCAACCCTCAACCGCTCCTTCAAAATTTGCCACTGTTTCTTTGGTGTTAACTATTCCCTATATGTTCTCTTCTCCCTGCTTGAAATCAACCTGCACCCCCCCCCATATTTCTTAAAAAAAAACATGGTTACTAGTGGATGTTTCGAAATTCTTTTTGGTTATATTAGGAGTTCGAAATTAGTTCCTAAATTTGGGATAGTTGCTTTTCATTTTCCTCTACGCTTCAAATGAGGGGGGTGTAGCTTGACGTCCGGCTGCACCCCCAATTAAAAAAAAAAAACCTGGAGTGTGATTTAAAATTTTTAAATGTGGTTCAAAATTAGTTCGAAATTATAAGCATATCAAAACTCCAATATCTTTCGGGGGGGGGGGTTGCTTAACTGACCTGCTTTCTTTTCGTTTCCAAAAGTTTTAAATATAATAGTGTTTGCCAAATTAGAGCGCATGTAAAAACTTTATATTATTATTTTATTATTAATTGCAAAAAAATGCATCTTTCAGAAAGAATAATTATTTTTTATTTTTGTGCCAGTGGCGCACAAAAAAAAGTTTCAGGGGGAAGGAAATCTATCTATTGGTTTTAAAGTTATAGACGATTGAAAAAGGTCTCATATTTTGTGGTCCAACCCTGGTTAACTTGATTTCAAAGTTTTGGGTCTAGTTTACAACTATTAATACGGGTGTTTGTATAACTGGTAAAAACATTGATAATACTCCGACTTAGTATTAAGTAGATACTTAAAGTAAATATTTCAACGCATCGGTATCGGAATACGTAACGCGTCCGAAATTAAGCCAAAATACACATATTTTTGACTTGTTTATGCGATGTTTCGGACGATGCCCGCTTTTTTGAAGGGTGCGATGACAGAACTGCTGATTGAAATCATTGCGTATGTTCGTGGATCCGTAACGATACGTACATCCTTCCGTACGCAACGAGATTCTGTCATCAAAACCGTCAAAGATCGTTCGAAACATACAATTTAAAAATGTAGTGTATTTTGACTTTCGAACGCGTTACGTATACCGATAACGATGCGTTGAAATATTTACTTTAAGTGTCTACTAAAACATTACGCTTTATTCCACCAGCAAACGCTGCCCGTGCAGTGTAATAAAAACACCACAATAATTAAGTTTAAATTAAAAACGAGCTAAAAAAGCATGGTAACACCTCTAGTTTCATTTCGGCGTCGAAATTATGAAAAACGCCTGCATAAAAGGCTAAAATTTATTGGTCTTACGTATGCGTGTCCAGCAGTTAACCCTATTCTATAATAGTAGTTTTTTCAACTAGTGGCTCAAATAGCGTTTTTTCTATAAGCGTGGTTTTAACGTATGAGCGAGGCGAGGCTGAGGAATAAAAAAGAGCACAAACACAAGAATATTTCTTATGCTTAATCCCTCTTTTTACGGACTAAAGTGACACGTTTAATCACTAAGGGATTCAAGGAAAATTTAATCCCTAAGGGATTAAAAATAAATTTAATCCCTCAGCTTAGGGATTTGAAGTAAATTTAATCCCTCAGGGATAAAAAAAAATAAGCCCTGAAAAATTATAATTAGATTTATGGCAAGTCAAGCCAAACAGCCTTGGCCAAAATTTCATTCTTAGCACCCTTTCTTATAGTTGACGAACCATTTGGCGTAGAAATAAGGTAAATTTAACAAAGATCTTTTCCTAAAGTGCATAAAATAGTATATAAACCTCGGGACTAGAGTGTCGTTTTTTAATGTGGCATTTTAGTCCCTAGGTTTATGATGTATTATTAAATACCTTCATCTAAAAAATTAAAAAACTAGAACACCAAAGCATTTACTTCGCCGCCGGCTACTTTGTTTTAGAATTTCGTACTATATCCTTCTATTGGAAGTTTAATTTTTTAAATTGTTTGCAAGAAAATAATAAAATTTTGTCACTCGCGGTCAATCATTTTGTAATTGAAATAAGGAATCGCCGAACACGCATGGTCAAAACAACACCGAATGAAGAGGACAGAAGCAAAGGTTTTGCACAAGGAGTCACACTGGAAGAATCGAAAATTCCTTGAAGCTGCCTTTATTGGGCAGAATCAGGGTATTTTTTAGTAAACCAAGTGTTGAAATTCCAAATATTTGGAAGCCCCTCTTTGTGCGGAGCCAACTTCTTAACCTTCACGGTTGAGTGCTTTCCCATAGTCTATAAGTACGTCGCCTTAGGAATAGATTAAACTTTGCACCTGAAGACGATTGGAGATTGTACTGATCGAAACGTCGTGTATAAATAAAATATAGATAATGGAAGTCCGAAACACAGAGTTAATTCCAATGTTAATTGCCACACCCAAGCAACAATTATAGTCAATTTGTAGTAGTAGTAATATTTCCTACAAAAAACTATTTATAGGAAAAATGTCCTTATTGTCACTAAGTGGGGTCACTATTACGGTTAAAAAATTACCACAGTGTAGTAAAAATATAAAGTTACACGCGAAAGTAATATATTCCACTATATAACTATATAGTTACTTCATAGTCGTCACGTTTAATTTCTTTAATATTACTTTTACGAGGTAACGACTCTACTGATATTAATTTGGTTGCAATTCAGAAACCCCTACTAAATACAAAACTACAAAGTTATGGAATCTACACGGTCGCTTATCTACCACGCAGTAGGAAATAAATGTGCATATAGTGGAAAAAAGTTGCCTACGAGTTATCGCTACTTTTCTGACATTGTAAGTCCATGCACCGTCAACTGGAGGCGCGACGTCGCCATGTTATTTACCTCATTAAATCACTGATTAGTAGTTTCATGTACCAATAAAAGTAAAAATATTAATATATAGTTAATAAAACATATTAAAACTGGAAAGATATTTAATTTGGAAATCCTAACCTCATATAATTCCGATTTTTTATCAATATGTTAGAAAAAAACTAGATGAAAACTGGGGAGCGTGCTTTTTTTAAAATCAGCATTTTTAATTAGTAAAGTGGTATGCGTTCATAAATTTAAGATGTTGTAACTTCAGAAAAGTGGTTAATAAAATGGTAATTATTAGGAATAGGTTACGATATAGATATTATTTTTTTTCGGTCTTTTCTTCAAATATTTTAGTGTGTGTCCTGATATAGTTTAGAAAAATATCAACATGCTTTCAATTAGTAATGTGGGAAAGGGAAAACCTGTAAAAACCATATAAAGACAGAAATACTACTTTATGTAGTAAACAGGACGTCGGGATAAAGTGCCCGTTTACTACCCGCGACCACATAAATCCTATATCAAAAGTAATCATTACCGTCACGATGTATTTGCATAACCGTCCCAATGCATTCCCAAAAGCGGTGAATACCTCGAGGTATAGCAGTAGTAAAACCGTCGCCGTGATATGACGCCACAACTCTATTAGGGCATGGAGACGGCCACCACGTTGCGACTAATTTTGTTGCTTGGGTACGTAATTTGAAATTCGCATTACACTTCTTTTTACAATGCTATGCACATAGCTTTTTCGCCGCCACGTGGGTGTAATAAAAAAATAAAAGCACGTGTGACGTTAAATCATGCATTTATTCAAATTATTATCGATAGAACTCTGTATATAGACCTTTAAAGGCATAGACCACATTGTAATAAAACCAAGTAAAATTAGAAAAAGCGAATTATAAATAAGTCGACGTTCAGGCTTTCGGCGTATCCTCGTTTCGATTCTTTTGACTCCGGTCCAAATACGAGTAATCCTTAGAATTCGAGAGACCGCTGATAACACAAGCACTTAAAGCGGATCTGTTCAGGTTCATAGAGGCGGCGTCGGTCCATTCGTCGTTGTCAACGTCGTAGTATTCCACGTAGCTGATCGTCGTCGAACCGTTAAATCCCCCGATCGCGTAGATGAAACCGTCCAAGATAACCGCCCCAAAGTTACTTCTGGGCGTCATCATCTCAGCTATCTCTTCCCATCGCGAAGGCGAATCAGGACAGAACTTTTCGCATGTCGGCAATCGCGTATACCCGTTGAACCCTCCAATTGCGAACAAGGTGTTTCCGTAAGGAATTAGACTGACACCTGATCGTGCGGAAACCATCGCCGGGATGAATATCCATTGATTGGTCTGCGGGTCGAACATTTCCGCAGAGTTCATCACTTCCTGCCCGTTAAAACCGCCAACGATGTAGACTTTACCGTTAAGTACCGCTGCACTAGCGTCTGATCTTTGTTTCTGCATGGACGGTAGCAACTCCCATTGGTTCCGCACCGGGTCATATCTTTCGGTGGAATTCATACGTATCCTACCATTATATCCGCCCATGGAGTAGATTTTTTCGTCGCAAAGGACTACGCTTACGTAACATCTCGAGTAATACATGCAGGCACAGTCACTCCACGTGTGTGTCGTTGGATCAAAACATCTGACTGTATTAAAGTATTCGTTACCGTCGAAACCGCCAACCAAGTAGATCTTGTTGTTGTAGGTGCACATGCCATGGTAGGCCCTGGAAACGACGTCGGTGTCTTTCGAAACCAGCCATCTATCTGCGCGGTTGTCGTAAGTCTCGATGAAACTCGTAGGGCTGCCGGCACTCCAACCACCGACGGCAAATAAAATGTCGTAAGGGATTCTTGGCCTGCTCATATAATTGGTGATAGATTTCATTTCCATGGGATCATAGACTTCGAGGATTGTGAGAATATCGGTGATGTAGATCGTACACATTGTGTCTTCTTCGAGAAGCGGCCATCTTGCGATTTCCAGGATTTTTTCCTGCGTGAGGTTGCCCATTCGGACACACTTGATTAACTCTAGCAAGTGCAGTTTTCGCTTGTTTGGCAAATACATTACCCATGTTTTGATCGCTTCAAATACAAGCTCTTCCGATTTCACGTTGAGGTAGTCGCTGCATAGCACTTCTTTGAGTTGCTGCTGCGAAATTTGGCAGTAATCCTCGTTTTCCAGAAATACGTCGTTGAAATGTTGCAGTAAAAACATGCTACCTTGTTCAAACAGGGGCTTGCAGAAATATTGGTTGGCAAAATTTAGTATTTGTAAACAGTTCGCTGCCGACAAGTTATTTACGAGAAATTCGCAGCACTTTTCGACCACGTCCAGTATTTCGTATTGATCGGAATACTTTAAAACTTCGAACACGTTTGATTTATTAATCACACAGTTTCCGGTGTATGCGTGGTCCAAAACAACTTTAAACGCCTCACTCGATATGCTTACATTGGCTTCGTTAATCTCCGGCTGACCTCGGTTGATGGAGTTTGTAAACAGCGCTCTAAAGTATGGACTTACTGCCGACAATATGATTCTGTGAATGTTGAAAACTACTCCGTCTTCGCACGTGACTATTCCGTCGCAAAGCTGATTGTTTCTTCGAAGATCTTCCCATATTGTCGGCCATTGGTATACGGATCTTCTTTCGCTTGCATACGAACAACAGCATGTTTTATTTGGTTTTGGAGGCAAAATATGGCTTTTACCTTTTTTAAAAGTTTTCTTTTTGCATGTAAAATTGTAGAGTGGTTTTCTTTTTATTCTCATAGCAATGCTCATTTATGTGGTTGTAGAATTATTGTAAAATTTTAGTAAAATATTTTGTGGTTCTACGCCTGTCAGTTTTGGCTTTAAAATGTTTTTAACGTCTATTTTTCTGTCTTTTATCTGTCTTAATGAATCATTTCTTTGCCTCCGTCAATTAAAGAGGGCACTGATTATTTGCCATTTCGATACCTCCATATATCTATTAGCTTCCAATGTTTTCAGCATACACGAAGGTGTAAGCGCACCTTGTTCTGCACATGCGCTGCGCCAACGTCATCGGCTAAGACTCGAATCCACGAAGGCTGCCGAACGTTGTTGTTTGACATAAAAAATTCGGCATTTGTCATGTATTATTTTTGTCGAAGAAAAAAATATAAATGTGTGCCTCTGGGGAAGAAGCATAATCCTTTTGACTTTCCAAAGCAAAAATAGCTACCCACCTTCTCCACTTGATACCTTCGATGGTTTCCTCCTCCTTCGTTGTCTGATATTCTACATAAACACAGTATGCCTTTTTTACGCTACAGCATCTTTTCACTTACTTAAAAAATACGAGTAGCATAAACGAAAACACTGAATCAAAACAAATAAATAACAAACATGACGTCGCCGCGATTGACAACGTATGACGGAGGCCGCGAAACCGGCCGAAACTAACCGAAACCCCTCGGATGAAAAAACTTTCGCGCATGTGCAAAAGGTTAGAGCTATTTA
Organism: Oxystoma pomonae; assembly: GCA_963921995.1. Classification (NCBI taxonomy): domain Eukaryota; kingdom Metazoa; phylum Arthropoda; class Insecta; order Coleoptera; family Brentidae; genus Oxystoma; species Oxystoma pomonae. The sequence continues at coordinate 113,065,915 of OY998166.1, read as the reverse complement.
TTTAGTATTTCCATGGCTGGCTAGATTATATAAGTTACTTAAAAGGTTGGTCTGAGTAAGGCGTATATTAAGGCTAATAAGTTTATGAATACCTCCATATAACTAATAGGTATATAAAGGCTCAGGATGCGATCAAATCGTAGCGGCATCGGTCAAAATCTAGATTGCCATGACATGGCCAATGGGATAAAAACGGATCGATCTAAGCCTGCGCGATTTTGTAACGTCGAATCACCTTATTTCTCATTCAGCGTACTTTCAGCTGACGCATGCGTATTGCAGCTCGTCATTAATCCATTGGCCCCGGCGAAGTTGATATTTCGCAGGGGTTTCCGCTACGCTTTTTCACATAGGGCAATACATGAGCAGGACGTTTATAGTAACTCAGAGTTATATGGATACCCGCGATAAGGATTTTGTTAAGTGTGGTTTCAGCCGCATTTTGGCCTATGTTGGTGGCGATTTTTTCCAATTAATTCCAGTGACTGATAAAATAAGTTATTTCAATAAAATGAAAATTTTATTTGAACGTATATTAATTTTGCGTTGATTTTAATTAAAGTTAAACTCTAGGAAATCATTTTAAAATATAAAAAAAATTGCTATGATATGGTTATTGAATAATCGTCTTAATACAATCTTTGTTGGATTTAAGAAGAAACTTTCAATTTGGAAGAGAAGAAAATTAAAAAATTTAAACCCACGCAGAGTTTAAATATTAAACACTCTGTAGAAAAAATTAGAATTGGGGTTATATGTCACTCTAATTAAAACTTACCCTTATTAATTAATTCTTCCAATTAATACATAATTTCACACAACGATTTAGATGGGTAATAATGTAGTGCAATAAACTCTATATTGCTTATTTATTTATTTATGCAACTATTGTTTTATATTCAATTTGGGATATACATTATTATTGATATAATTATATAGACATTCGATAATCAACCTCTGACTAAGTAATTTATGTCTCTCGATATTACATGGCGACCGTGACAGGACAACCTCTCAATTTACAACCAGGTGATCTTGTAATGATCTCCAACGGGAACAGAACTAAATTTGACCCTTGGTTCAAAGGTCCTTTTGTCGTTATTATTAGCAATGATAATGTAAATGTTAAGTTAAAGAGTGAAAACGGAAAGGACATAACGGTACAAAAATATTCGCGCGAATAAACTAATTCTGTCGGAAAAAATTTTATTAGTTTATCATACTTAATTAGATTTATATGTATTGTTATTTTACTTCTTACACATAATTTTATAAGGGCGGTGGAGCACGCCATATATTATTATCTTCTATGTGTTATCTTTATCAATTATTATTTTATCATATTTTTATACTTTACTGCGTTTTATAAGTAATTGAAAATCGTTGCATTACACCTTTTCAAAAATTGGCCAAGTTTGGATTTTGATCGAATTTAATTCATTGTTTGGCCACAAAGAATTCCATTCTTTCGAAAAGGGGAAGATATAGTGCAATAAACTCTATATTGCTTATTTAGCTATTTATGCAACTACTGTTTTATATTCAATTGGGGATATACATTATTATTGATATATTAATATAGACAGTCGAAAATCAACCTCTGACTAAGTAATTTATGTCCCTTGATATTACAATAATAAAATAAGGAGTAGATTAATTTTGTATTTATTTAAAAGGTGTTTTTATTTATGAAATGTATTAAAAGAACTTAAATGCAAGTTTTGTTTACATTTCTGTCACTGTTGAAATGTCAGTTTCAAAATATTAGCTGCATTTAAATCAAAAACAGCGAGTTCGGATCTCTTACCTCTGCTTGTACCCTGGCTTGCACCAACCTCTACTGTTGAAAGCTACAGCTTTCAAATGAATGGAGCGTTGAGTAAGGAAAGTTTTCTTGACTAAGTTTTAGATAACCTCAATGTTTTAATTTCAGTTTGTAAATCAGAGATGGTCTAAAAATTCACCAACTTTATAACCTGTAAAAAAAATTAATATAGTTGTTTTCGGTTTTTTTGTTTGGTATATTTTTCGTGCATAATCAGTGACCTTTAATTATGTTTGTTTTGCCTCGTAGTGGCCTCATAAATAAATTTTTTGTGCTGAAAACGGGTTCAAAATATGGCGGTTTTCTGGACAAAATTGAAGTTGTTTTATTGGTTAATGAACAACTTGGGATATTAAATAAGGTAAATTAATCCTTGTAAAAACGGTTACTTAGAGAAATTATTAACGAATTTATTACCACAAAACAATCCTTTCTGGGTGCTATAAATTTACCACCTCTCAGGGAGGTAATACTTGAATGGAGAGAAAATTTGTTCCCAGGGAGTAGTAGTAGTAGTAGTAGTAGTAGTAGTAGTAGTAGTAGTAGTAGTAGTAGTAGTAGTAGTAGTAGTAGTAGTAGTAGTTGTAGTAGTAGTAGTAGTAGTATCTGCGCTGTAGAGACCCTAAGCTTGGCGGGATTCCGGCTATTTTCTACATCCAAACTGGTCGAAGTCTCAGCATTCTGCCTAGATTGTTTAAATTTTAACGGTTTTGTAAAGGGTTTTGAAATGCATTTAAAACAAGTTATTACTTGACCCTATTTAAATTCCTATATATATTAACAAATCGAATTATTCGAGGGTTTTTTGAAAATCGTATGTCTAAATATTAAAAAACGCCTCTGGTTCGTTTTCATTGGGAAACCCTGTATACTAAAATTCAATTAATCTGGGTTTTGTTATTTATTGAAAACCCACACATTTAAATTGTAATTAACTGCTTACTAAAAGCAATGTTTTAATAACAATAGAATATTATGACAGCACTTTAAATTAAAATATTGCTAATGTTTAATAAGCTTTGGTGGAAAAATATATTTATTAGTTTATATCTTGACTGCTAGACTAATTCTGAAATAAGGCACCAAGGAACCTGACTTGAGCAACATTAATGAGATTAAAATAAGTTCGAAACACGTGTCTGTGGCTAGTGTTAAAGTTTTCTTAGCATAATGGTTTGCTTCAGAGTACATCTGCGAAACCCGGTATACTGATGTAGTTTTCTAGCTCTAATGCATACTGGGTGTCCTATAAATTTCAGTCCACGCTAATATCTCCAGGAACCAAAAGAGAGAGAGAAGTAAAATTTCGCATAATTGATGATAATGATGCTTCATTTTCGACCACTAGCAGGTCTATTGTGGTTCACTTTTGACTTTTGACATATTTGTTGCTCCAGAATATTCAGCCCCTTAAAGAGGCTCGCAAATTGCTTTGGTGAAGCATCTTCCAGATCCAAGAAGACGGCCAAAGAAGACAGTGGAGGCCGCTTCGCGCACCAGCTGGTCGGCAGTCTCATTTCCCCGATGCCCACACAGTAATGCTCACTTTCCTCACCCAAATTTCGCTCATTTTTGAGTAATTTTGTTTGTTTTCACCATTTTTCTGAGTTAATTACATACGAGCCATTTTCTATCTTTGAACAAAACTCTTATACACTTGCTTTTCTGTTTAGGCTTAGGAGAGAGTTTCGATTGATCTCGGTCCTGTCTGGTCCTGATTGACAGCAGTCATAAAATTTCTCAGAAGCATAAACAGAAGGAGAAATCGATTGTGTTAATATCTTTAAGTAGTTCATAGTTCTTTATTGCCATGTTATTTATACATATAAAATACATATATATACAGGTATCGTCAGCCTAATTGAATATTATAAAGTTATAGATTAATAAAATAAATAGGTAACATATTAATATAAATATAAACATCCATTGGAAATTGTCATGGTATTGTGGATTTCTTTTTGAAGAAAACAGAAAATTAAGCGTATAAGTTATAATTAAATTGTACAAGCAGATTTTTTTTTTGCAATAGACAACGTACTAACATTTAAGTGTACAAAAAAACTATTTTATATTTTGACACACAGGATTAAAATAAGATAGGAACAGCATTGTTACCTGATGAAAACAACATAGATTAAAATAGGTAAAAAAAGGAACAAAATATCTGTACAAGCGATTTTCCTAAAATAAATCAACATAAAACATCAAAATGTAAATAAAACAATTCGTTTATACAGAACGACAAAATGGACATAGACACGTTTATGTATGAAAGAAAAAACAGAATTCAAATTAGAGTTTTACCTGGTTTTCTTGTTTAAAAACTCTTCAATGCAGTACGGTTCAATCTCACAGATGTACTCAAAACAATGTTTTTTAAACGGTTTGACATTTAAAATGTTTTGAAACTTTTTTGGCAAATGATTGTACAACTTTAACGAGGTGTAGATGGGGCCTTTTTCTGTTGTTTGTAATCTATGATGTGGGTAGATGTATAGTTCATTTTGATTTCTTGTGTTGTATGTGTGGTTAGAGAGGTATTGTTTGAACATATCGGGATTTCTTTTTAAGAAAAGAAGGCACTCGAATATGTAGACGCCGACAACAGTTAAATATTTGTTTATTTTAAAAATACCACGACAGCTTTCTGATACTCCCATTTTAAACATTATTCTAATTAATCTCTTTTGAACCTTAAAAACATCTTCCAGATGACTGCTACTACCCCATATTGTGACGCCGTACCTTATGTTTGAATAAAACATTCCGTAATATATTGATCTCATAGAATTAGTGTTTCCAAATGTCTTTACCAACACTCTAAAAGCGTAGCACGTTCGACTTAGTTTTTTACATAAGGTTTCGATATGAGCGTTATATGTTAGGTTAGTATCTAGTGTTATACCCAGTATTTTTGCAGTTTCTACAAACTTAATTTTGTCGTCCTTAAAGGTAAGTGTGTCGAGTTTATTAATATTATAAGTAGCATCCACACAGACGAGCTTTCCTTTGATGTTCAAAATGCCGACGAACATTTACACGAGCCTATATGGTAAAATATTCGAGCAAAAGCTCGCGTAAAACCTTATTAATTTTGAAAAGTTTGTTCATTAGGAACAAGTTGTGTTGTTTTTATATTTTAAAGTTAACAGTTCCTTAGCAATAAGTTTTCTAAGTAATCGAAGGTATATTTTTACTTTTACGTACTGAGTTTCGTTTGTTTATAAATGTTAATCGATAATCATTTTTTACGAATTATTGCTTTAATATTCGTCAGTTCTACTTGACTGATTAGTTTCTAAAACTTTAGGCATAAGGTGTTTTGTTTTTATTTTATAATACACTAATACTAATAAATAATTAAAATCAAGTAGTAATTTTAATCAACACAAGGTGACTTTTAATAAAATATCATATAGATTAATTTTTAAACTAAGTAATGTAAATTAAAAGAAATTAATTATAATTTTAAAAATTACATCTTTTAGTTTTATTTTACTACGCTTACTAAAAAATGTACTCTGTATATTTAAAAATGTATATTTACCGTAAAAAGCTGAAACAAAAAATGAATAACTTATGAAATGTATTACCCTATTACTATTATAATTATATTACCTTATCGTCACCCTGTGACAGGAAAACAAAAACCAATAAAATTGAGGTAAAAACTACAAAATTTTATAGGTTATTTACTTTTTTTCACAATAATAATACAGTTACGGGGCATATACGTTTATAAAGTATCACCCTGTACTTTTTTCAATTCTTTTCAAACGATACTCAATATTGTGTGAAAACTACTCCGAATTGTGTTAAAAATTACTCAAAATTGAGTTTTTAAATATTTATAATTGGAAGAAATACTCAATATTGTGTGAAAATTACTCGTAATTGTGTTAAAAATACTCAATATTGTGTGAAAATAACTCCGAATTGTGTCAAAAATTGCTCATAATTGAGTTTTTTAATACTGCTAATCGGATCAACCACCTAAAAAGTAATCAAAAATAAGTACAACAACGCTCAAAAAAGCGTTACATTATATACTACATTAGGAGTATCATTTACTCTCAAAAATTGAGCGAAAATTTTACTTACTTTGGTGTGGACCTATTTTGGGCAAATTCGGAGTGATTTTTTAGTGAAAATTAACTCAGAATTTTTTACCGTGCAGAATGTCCCGGAATCCATACCAGCGGTACAGTGTTTATTCGCCCAAGGGTAGGGTATTCAGTGTGTCCTGGCAGCTCCTAACGGTTCTTGATGAGCATATATAGGATTCATGAGCCTTAAGGGCCGCTTGGTTGTTGGAGAGTATCCTTATTGATTTTTTGTACCAGTTATGATCTTTATTAATGGCGATGAGTTCCGCTAGGAGCCTAATTCTTGAATTTCAGTAGAAGGAACGATCCCTCAAGAGAAGGGATCAATCCCGGGGAATGATCCCATCCCCAAAAAAAACATGACTTTTCTTGGAACCTCTTCCTAATTTTAGATCTAAAAAGGTAGAATTTACACGCATACGTGTCTGAGAAATGGGATCGATCCCCGGCTTTGGAGTCGCGACTGCGTTCGACGTGGGATCATTCGACACAAATCTACGTCGTTCCCTGCTCAAGAATTCAGACCCTGGATCCTGACATTTTTTCGGCTACAATAAGCTTTGGATCCAACGCTTAAAGGCAGTTTGGATCCGTCAGTGTACCAGCAGCTATGTCCACTTGAGAAACTTATTCTGTTGCACACATAATTAGATGGTTTACAAAAAAGTATCTTTTTGGATGTTAAGTATGCCGTCATCAATTAAAAAGAGAGAGATTTCCTGTATTTTTTCTAAAATTTTAACAGAGATTTTTATTTTATATCCAAGAAAATATATTTAATATGTTACCTTTTTCTCTAACGAGTCGGAATCACCGAATCCCATTTTATTTAAAAACCGTTAGAGAAAGAAGTAACATATTAGGTGTTTTTGGAAACAGAAGAAAACTCATTTAAAAAAGTGTCGTCACCGCCCTAGCTTCGCTTCCTTAATGACGGGTGGAATACCATCTAATTATGCAAAATTTTACTTCTCTGCTTCTTGGATTTGGAAATATTAGCGTGGACATGACCTTTTGGGACACCCTGTATGGGTGATTGGGTAATTTCAAATAGAGAAAAAACATATGAGCTTTCCTAAAAAATATTACTATTATAAATTTTTTGGTTGCTCTTATAATATTTTTACGAGATTTTTAAATATACCATAAATGAAATTGTGTTGCTAAAAATCTTAAATGTAAAATCGAAGCAAGAATAATCTTTATGACCTGCCTCTGTTTCGTCAGTGATAAGAAGAACATGAAGGGTTACAGTAAAAAATAAATTCATGTTTAAGCAAATAATTTTTGAATTTTGGAACCGTTTTTTGTTCAAATGGGGTTTTTTACATTTTCTGCAACAACATATTACGAAACTAAACGACACTGTTATTTTTTTGTGAAAAATAAAATATTAGTCGTGAAAATAGCACATAAAATTTCATCTTATTGTTTCAGTAGTTTTAAGGTCCTGAATATTGGTAGATACTTATTAATATAGCAGAAGAAAAGAAGCATTTTTTGCAAAAACCACGGTATATTTCAAATTTTGCTCTTTTTGTAATTTTCTTTTTAGATTTGAGAGAAACCTTAAGGTGCAATTACACAGACTAACATGCTCAAATAAAAGCTCGTGCAAAAGATCTAAAATTTTTTGCGTGAACATTTTTGTGAGCTTTTCTTTGAACATTTTGTTCGGGTAAATTTTTGAGCAAATTATTGCTATCTATTTTGGAAACATATTTTTAAAGATGAGAATAAATAAAATTTCACATTAGTGATCAGTGATTTCAATTCTTTAAAAAAATGGAACACCAACTTTTAGTTAAAATTTTTGTGAAAAAAAGCCGACGGCAAGCAAAACATTATTATTGGCTCTACTATTAGTTTTGTCAGATGGATTAGGGTTACTTATAATATGTTTTTCTTAGGGTTTTTCCCGGATTTTTTTTCCCGGGGTTTTTTTGGGATTTTCTTGCGAGCTTTTTTATTTCCAAGGATTTTTTTCCGTCAAGTCAAAGTAAAAAAAACCCAGGAAAATTTTTCTTTTCCAAAAAAATTTTGAGTTTTCCAAATATCGGCAAAAAACTCAAAAATTGCACTTTTAAGCCGTAATCCGCGCCTCACGACTATTAGGAGTGGTGGGGAGGGGTTATTTTTTTAAAACATATTTTTGTAACTTTACTTTACCTTTAGCTTTTATTGTTGATTTTTAATTCCTCACACCAGATTTAACTAGTTAGTTTAAGGTCCCAAGGGTTGCTTAAAAAAGCAAAAGGTTCATGAAAATGCTGAAGATATAGATATTTACTGTCAATTTAATGTAATAATCAAGGTCGATTACTGACAATGAACAAGCAATATGCCAAGGGCAACATTCCGATTTAAAACTCTAGTCTATTACTGCTAAATTATATTTTTTAGACAAGGTTCGGGATCGTAGGGTTGTAAAAGTGGGTAATTAACGGGTATTATTTAGACCGAACGTGCTTTTGTTCATATATTTGAGATTTAATAAAATGTGCATAGGTTTTTTCATTTGACTTAATTATTATTGTATTGTGTTTTAAACTAGGAAGTGAAATAAAGAGATATTCTTTTAAAAGTAAATTTTTATCATAACATTTTACAGGCAACAGCAATAAATAAGTACCAATTATTATTTTTTATGATTCTCGTTTTTTTTACAACCCCAAAAAAGTTACAAGGATACTGGCATATCCCCTATAAAAATCAGATCAATCGAAGTTGCTTATGAGGTAAAACGTGAATTTCGACATCAAATCGTTTTTCCGTCGGAAAGCACTTGATTAAAAATACCTTATTTCAAAACTTTGTTTTTCTACTTTCAGTTAAGTTCAATGAATTCCGATAACAATATATATTCTGAATTTGTAAAGAAATTTTTATACCCCCAATTCTTCAAACAAATTTTGCTCAACATTCTCTCCAAAATTTACGTGTGTTTTTTGTACGAGATTTTGCTCGATTTCTTTGAACATTTTGCTCAAGAGGCTCGTGTAAATGTTTGTCGGCATTTCAACATCAAAGGAAAGTTTGTCTGTGTAAATGCGCCTTTAATTTAAATATCTTAATTTTTTTTATTTGAAGCACCCCCTATATGAATTATTTATTAAAATTTTGCTATAATACCCCACTGATAATATTTATCGTACCGCCAGTGAGTTTATTAAAATTAAAAGAATGCTATCAGAATACGTTATTAGAAAAGTTTTATGGTTCTTTTTAACATTTTAATTTATCAGATAGACTTTAAAAAAGTCATTTCTTTAGTAGCGCACTTCTTTTTGTAAATTTTTCGAGAATGCCATTAAGGGAGTAATTTGGAATTGCTGCCAAAACTTTTTATACAACAGTAAGTACCTATATATATCAAAAACTAAGTCAGAGAGTCAGTTTTTTAACCGACTTTGAAAAGAATACCAAGTTATAAGTTCAACGGGTATGTTTTTTTAGATGTTTGTTCCAGCCATGTAACTATGAGATAATATAACAGCCCTGCCCTTGCATTATCTGCAAAAAATGCCGTAGTGATAAGAAAAAGACGCAGAGATCAAAAATGCTCTGGGCGCGGACAACTGTGTCAGGCATGCGAAGTAGGTTTTTCGCCTGTGGCCATGCCCATGACCAACCCGGATTTTTACATTATTTTCTTGGTTTCTCAAAGTTAGTAGACACTTACGGTGGGATTTACTAAAAGAGTTTAGTCTATTTTCAAACGGTCCTAAGTTTATGTGACATTTTTAATTTTAAACATTTTAAACTAACCCTCCTCGAGTTTTGGATGCAATTTTAAAAAATTTGTTTAATGAATAATCATCTTAACACAATCTTTTGTTGGATTTAAGAAGAAAGTTTCAATTTAGAAGAAAAGAAAATTAAAAGATTTAAACCCACGCGGAGTTTAAATAGTAAAGACTCTGTAGAACAAATTAAAATTGGGGTTATATGTCACTCTGATTAAAGATTACCCTTGTTAATTAATTTTTTCAATTATTACTTGATATCACACAATGATTTAGATGGGTAATAATAAAATAAGGAGTAGATTAATTTTGTATTTATTTCAAAGATGTTTTTATTTAAGAAATGTATTAAAAAACTTAAATGCAAGTTTTGTTTACATTTCTGTCACTGTCGAAATATCAGTCTTAAAAAATATTAGCTGCGTTCAAATCACAGACAGCGAGTTCAGATCTCTTACCTCTGCTTCTACCTTGGCTTGAAATGAGTGGGCTTTGAGTAAGGGTAGTTTTCTTGACTGAGCTTTTAGATAAGCTCAATGTTTTAATTTCGGTTTGTAAATAAATTAATATAGTTGTTTTGGTATATTTTTTGCGCATAATCAGTGACCTTTACTTATGTTTGTTTTGCCTCGTAGTGCCCTCATAAATATATTTTTTGTGCCGAAAACGAGTTCAAAATGTGGCGTTTTTCTGGACAAAATTGGAGGTGTTTTATTGGTTAATGAACAACTTGGGATATTAAATAAGGTAAATTAATCTTTGTAAAAACGGTAACGTAGGGAAATTATAAACGAACTTATTACCAATTGCCATAAAAAAATCCTTTCTGGGGGCTATAAATTTAAACAACCCCCCAGAGGTGGTCTAAAAAATCACCAACTTTATAACCTCAAACACAGATAATGCGTATTAGCGTATTTTTGATGCGTTTGTTAAAGCGTCCTCAAAAAAACCTTAAGTTGTGCTTACAACGTACGACGTAACCAAACCAATTCTTGTTCAGTGCCTGATGCAAACTTTTTCTTGTCCAAAAAAGTGAGAGAGCAATAGAACGGAAAAAAGGAGGAGTGAAACTCTGCATCAGGCATTTATGAAAACCCACAGATAACAAAATGGTTAGCGGCGTACGAATAATGCATGCAAGGGTGGTCGTAGAGATAAGTGAGACGTAGTCGCTGTTGTACGACGTATCCGTTATGAGCATGCGCACTGAGATAAGATTACGATTAAGTATTCTCTATTTTGCAACTTTATGTGACTATTTTGCGACACTTGGGCCATTACAGTATCTCATTGTTGTCGGGCTCAAGCATAACTCCCGCATGACTTAATTGATTGTCAGAAATATTTTCTTGTTCGATTCAGAAGAGCTCCAATTGGATCTCGTTTTATTAAAATATCAACTGGCCAACTACATTTACGACAAAACTTGTAATATATAAAAGACTTCCATTGTCTATATTTTATTTATACACGACGTTTCGATCAGTACAATCTCTGATCGTCTTCAGGTGCAAACTACAATCTATTTCTAAGGCTACGTACTTATATATGAAGTTTATGAGGTTTGCACTGCCCAAGAACGAGTTTTCAAATATTTGGAATTTCAACATTTCAGTGGCGGTTCTAGGGGGGGCGGCGGGGAAGCGATCGCCCCCCCTTTGCTCCAGAAAAAAGTAGACAAAGATGCTGGTTGGAAATACAGAACAGTAATATAGAGTTTCTATTTATAAACAAATTTTAGACAAAATCATTTCGAACATAAAGTATTTTTGACCTGAACATATTCATACCAAGTTTGATACAACGTGAAGCCGAAATCAAGGCAAAATTAACTAAAGTGGTTTGATTAATCCAAAACACAAATTCTTAAACTTTTATTGGATAAGTCAGTATTTGGAAACAATATTGGTCAGAAGTAGGCAAAAGCTTAAATCAAAACATACCTGATAACGTTTTCGAGGCAATGAACAAGTGTGGCGACATTTTTCCGTTCATAAAAACATTGTTGGATGTTTGCTAGTAAGTAATGCTTCGTCAGAAAAGAGCTTCTCATGGCTCAGAAGATTGAAAACATGAGTACTTAAAACACTATGACGGAAATTCGTCTGACGGGTTTAATGGTCAAGCCATGATGGTAATTTAAGGCTAAGTGGTAACGTTCTTGATGAAGCAATTTTTTACTATGTTTTTCACATTTGTATGCCATGATATTGTGCACATTTGAAAGCTTTCTTTCCGAACTTTCGATTTCTAGAATGAAGTTTTGACTGTTTTTTAGGCGTTCACAAAAATACTGCCAAAAAACATTTTTTCTCTGTTAAAATAAAAAATATTTAGAGAGAGAGAGCAGAATTTTGGAGGTAGGTGGAGAGATAATTTAGTGACAAAAATATTTAAGGTTGTTAGAGAGACACAGCAGGCTATAAAAAAGTATTTTGGAGAAAGATGGACATAATTTAAGTCAAATGTTTACGAAAAAACAGCAATATTGTAATTTTTCAAAGTGTAGATTGTGTAAAACATAAGGTGGTATTAATTTTTTTCAATCAAAGTCCTTTACAGGCTTCAAATTTACCAAAAAACGTGTCCTACTAAAGTGTATTTTAGCACATCTAAAAATAATTTAACTGGTATTTAAGAAAATTATTTTAAGGGTCATCATGGCTTTACCATAACGTTGCTGCATATCAAAAAACATACTGAGATTGACATTGAGCGAGTCATTGACCGGTTTGCCCAAGAAAAACGGAAACGATTTTTTTTTTTTGAGATAGGCATCTTATTTTTGAGATATGCAATATAAAAGGTAATGTTTCAACTTAAAAAGCTTTTTAGATTAAAAAAAAAAAGTATTTATCTCTTAGGTTTCGTTTGTGTTTTGTTTTTTATTTATGATTTTTATAACTAAAAAAATTATACGTAGTTACTCAAGCGCTGATTCAAGGGGGAAAGGGGGGTAGTTAACGCCTCCTACCCTGGCTTTACATTTAGAAAATCAAAAGTAGGGCATAAATTGCGGCTCTATAAGACCTTTGATATTTACGGTATTAATTTAATTTTGTATTAAAAATGGCATTTGTAGTGTCATTTTCTTAAAAATTTTCGCCTGCTTCGCTTTGAAACCATTGATATATTTACAATTTTAGTTTAATTTTAACATGTGCACGTGCACTTATTACTTTATCACAAAATAATAATTCCAAAAAACTGGCTTAAACTAGTTAAAAAAACCGAATCGCTAGACGTTAAATATGCGTGCAAACGTCCCTAATCTATTACCAATATACAAACTCATGTGAATCTTCAATCTAATTGGTCGAACCTTTGCTTCCCGCAATCTTTTTTACCCGCGGCAGTCCTGCGACGTAAGGTGGCCTAGGTGTACATAAAATACGTGCACTTGGAGCTCGCAGACGTGCAATATTTTAAGAAAATTAATTGATAAATTAATCTCTAGAGGGAAAATTTCTATACGTTGAATATTTTATTAAAATTTTTGTTGTTGGCTTCTAAACGACCATATAGATAACAAAAGTCCAATTTTTAGAATTTTGGTCTGTTTGTTTGATCCAGCATCACAGCTACTGGACCGATTTTTATTTGATTACTACGGCTTCTGTGCAGGGCATGGCACCAAAAAAAAATGTTTTGCCTTCGACACTTTGCCAACGTCACTCGCCCCTTATTCGAAAGTTGTGCACCCCCAAAAATTTAGACCACGCGCCGCCACTGATGCAGATTCACCATTAAATATTATCGTTATAAGAAAATTTTAAATAGTGCGTTATAAAATAAAGTAAGCTCCTTTATAGGCGAACACAGGATAATTTTAGGGGCTCAAGCCCCCCCCCCCAGACCCATAGAATATCGACTCTTAATTGATTGAATTTTCAATAAAAATGATTATCTGATACTAATCTGTTACTCAAGCCCCCCTTCCCCCGGGGATCTCGAACTGGCGGCGCCTTAACTACTAAATATAAATTACATCAATTGCGAAAACAGAAACGAAGATGGTTTTTTGTCTATTTATCTTTTGTCTATCGATATTTGCTTTTATCCCAAAATCTCATTGAAATCAGTTTCGAGCAATGACATGGAAGAAACAGAGGGTAATGATTTTCTGAACAAAGAATAATACATTAAATATTTGAGATGAGAGATTAGGGACCTATCGGTTGTTGGCGTACACTGTTAAAAGAGATTTGTAAAATCTAAGAACTTATCGTTGGTAAATTCGGGAAGTTACAAAAAATATGTAAACTGTGCTTTACATAATATCGAACATAATTCGGACAGTTACCAAAATGAAGTTTTTGATGGGACATAAAATAGTAGTTTTCACAACTGGTGGCTAAAATAGTGCTTTTTTTACAAGCGTTGGTTTAAATAACGAGCGCAACTATAAATCAAGGCGGCTGGTATATGAAATAACAATGATTGCCATAGCGATGTGCCTTTTTACTCGGTGACGTTCATTGCTGCGACATTTTAATCTTTGACAGTTTGATATTTTTACGATGTTTTTAAATGATTTTTTTGTAAATATTTGGTGAAAACTGGAGGAAATTGCTTAATTTTTAGCCACCAAAAAAGCTATGTTATATGCAGACAGTTACTAAACTCATATTTTTGATAAAGGTATAAAAAAAATATTTAGATATCTAAGAAAAGAATAAGCAATAGTAGTTTTCACAACTAGTGGCTAAAAAACAATCGTTGGTTTAAGTAACAAGCGCAGCGAGGTATTTAAAAACGCGAGTAAAAAAAAGCACAGTTTAGCCGCTAGCTGTTAACAATATTTTTTTAAATACCTTTATCAAAAAATCCAAGAAAAACAGGAAAATACTTTTAAAAATCTCGAACGAGAAGCACTTCTCGCAACACACCATCTTTACACTATAAATCAAGGCGGTTGGTAAATGAAATAAAAATCGTTTCCATAGCGATGTGTGTTTTTACTCGGTGACGTTCTTTGTTGCGACATTTTAATCTTTGACAATTTAATGTTTTCACGATATTTTTAAAGGATTTTTTCGTAAATACTTGGTGAAAACTGGCGAAAATGGCTTAATTTTTAGGGAAGAATAATTATAATTTTTCAACATTACTATTTTCCGCTATTTCTCTTTAATTTTGAGTAAAAAATGGACAGAAATATTTTTTTTGCATGCGTGATAAAAATAAAGTTTTTTTTGCATCGGTTTCCAAAAAAGCCATGCTTTAGTTATCGACAGAGAGTTACTAAAATCATGTTTTTGATGAAGGTAAAAAAAATATAATTAGATATCTAAGGAAATAATAAGCAAAAATGGATTGTAATTGATTCACGTCATATTTCTGTTAAAATATAAATTTATTTATATACTTTTTTTATTTATAATAATTTAAAAATCCTAGTAGTATTACAAACGCGGAAGTTTGTGCATTTTTTCCTCAATTATGCAAATAAAGTCTAAACCGATTTGGATGAAATTTGGTAAGAGGATTAGTGTGTGACCTGGGGCCCAATTTCTAAAATGAGAAAAAATAGAAATGGACCTCTGGATTGAAACGTAAGCCACTTTTGAATGGAACCAGCGTAAACTGACTGAAATAAAACGGGTCTTATGAATTTTTTTAAACAAACCTAAATGTATTGGTTAAATACATGATTATGTAGTTACTACTAAATTACCAAATTATAAAAAATAAAAGTATAAAACTATTTTATTCACGTAATCCACAAACTTATTTTGTGGACAAACCATTGATAGAGATGAACTTAAAATAATTAAGTTAAATACCTGTTAAAATGTTTTTTTGAGGTGTTAAAATATTTAAGGTATAGGAAGGTTTTTCCTTAATTTTAAAGAGTTTAAGAATTTGATACTTAAAAAAAATGTCAATATACTAGTTTAAAGCATAATTTGCACTTTGAGCATTAAAAAATATAAAATAAAAAACTTTTTTTTGAAGAAAAATGGAAAATAAAAATAATATGCATGCACTGTGGTAAAAATTATTTTACGCTGTTGAATTAACACAAAACCAATTTTTCCTGGAATTCTTTATTTACCTTATTATCATAAAATATATCGTTAATAAATACATATTTATTTAGTTTAGCATTTTCTGGCAAAATTATTTATGAAAACCTTATTTTTATATAATTTTCAGCATAAAGGGGATATCATTCAAATTTATTTAAAAAGAAACGCTAACTTTTTTATTCTAGGCGACCAATTATAACAGATCTCCATCCTTCTCCCTGCACTGCACCAAATTATCTCCACTCACCTCTAAAATTCTGCCCTCAGAGAAAAAATGTTTTTGGCAGTACTTTTTTTGAACACTAAAGTGAGGTTTTTATTCCAAAAATCGAAAATTTTGAAAGAAAATGTGAGCAAAATCATGGCATAAAAATGTGAAAAACGTTACTCCTTAAATTATGCTAAAATATTGTTTAATTTAGGTTTTATGTTGATAGTACTTCTTTGCCATAGCTTTATTTCTTTGGTCATATTAACTGATTGATAAATAATTTAAGCTTCCTGGGTAACTTTATTTAGGTGACATTCCATATAAGTTTCTTGTCTAGCCCCAGATGTTTTCTTTCTTTTAGGAAAAAAATTCGGTTCTTGAGTTATTTAATACTTTGGTAAGATGGTTTGCTTAAAGCTAATCCATACCTTATCTCGTACCTTGTGGCATGTTAGCTGATATCAGTGTTATCACCTCGCCGAAAATAATAAAATTTAAAAACTAAAGTGCACACACGTGCATCTCATGAAACTTTCCAATGCCATTGCTGACGCTGTGTGCATCACATTAGAGAACATTAAATTGTTTTTCCGATAATAGATCTTAAATGTGAAACCTATGAAAATGATGCGGTGAGACCGCAGAATTAGAAGCAGTGACACATTTTAAGCAGGTGGTGTGTGGATTGTTCGATAGGACACAAGGAATGAACTTTTAGTGAATACTTAGTTTATTCGATTTAGTATTGCATATTGAAAAATAACCTTTTACACTTTAGAGATGGCACTTATTTCATAATAGGGATATTTTGGAACGCTTATTTGACACTTCGTAGTTGTTGCGTCTGCGCAATAGCTAAACGTCATTCCGTAGTGGTAATTAATCACTACCACTGCCGTAAGCTACGAATCTATTTCGTTGTGGTTGTAGTTATTTTTCTGGTTAGTTTTACTATTTACTACGAATCTATTTCGTTGTGGTTATATTTTTCTGGTTAGTTTTAGAGAATTTTGGCGTAGTTAATTTTAAAAATAATAAAATATTATCCGGTTCCAACATATAAAACACTTATTTTGTAAAAGTAAGCCAAATTTCTAATTTTTTCTCATCTCTAAATTTTTTTTACAAGTGACAGTTTTTAAGGTGTTCCAAAAACTTTGGTAAAATCGATGAGTGGTAGTGGTAGTGGTTGTTAAACACTACCACAGCGGCTGTCAAAGTTGTCAAAATTTTAAGCGTTCCAAAATATCCCTAATATGAATGAAAGTGTCTGATTTGAGTTCTCAATGCAGTTAGTAAAATTTGGTTTGCAGAATATTGCAAGCAATCATGCGTCTACCACACAGTTTTGTGACATTTAATTTTGGTAGAATATTTACCTTAAATGCGAAAAATGGTGTTTCTCTGAATTAAAGTGTTTTTTTATTTCTCGGCGAACTCTAGATCTTGCTTCTCTCGCGCGTTTTTTGCAAAGTTTCCCTTTTATTTCTTGGTGTGTTCAGTGCCGCAGTTAAGAAATTTCCGGGGGGGTTGGAATAAGTGGCAGCGCGTGGTCTAAATTTTTGGGAGTGCACAACTTTCGAATAAGGGGCGAATGACGTTGGCAAAATGCCGAAGGAGACACATTTTTTTCTGTTTGAAAGTTTGAGACAATGATGTGTTTGAAATTAACTCTGTGTTTCGGACTTCCATTGTCTATATTTTATTTATACACGACGTTTCGATCAGTACAATCTCTGATAGTCTTCAGGTGCAAACTACAATCAATTCCTAAGGCTACGTACTTATATACTGTGAGAAATCACTCAACCTTGAAGTTTAAGACGTTGGCTCCGCCCAAGGAGGAGCTTCCAAATATTTAGGATTTCAACAGTTGGTTTACTGAAAATACCCTGATTCTGCCCAATAAAGGCAGCTTCAAGGAATTTTAGTTTCTTCCAGTGTGACTCCTTGTGCAAAACCTTTGCTTCTGCTCACTTCATTCGGTGTTGTTTTGACTATGCATGTTCGGCAATTCCTGATTTCGTGGTTTCACCTTTTTGGGTATTCGTCTGATGTTCCTTAAGCCTAACAGATAGTGGTCTTTTAGTTTCGCCAATGTATGATTCACCACACTCACAAGGAACTTCGTAAATGCATTCCTTATTTTGTTTGTTCTCCGGTTTTGTTTTACTAAGAAGGCTTCGAATTGTATTACTAGATTTACTTTGTTTCGCTACTCTTCGAATTTTCTCTGGTACTCCTTTAACGTATGGGATTGTAAGGAATGCATTTGCCTGGTTTTGGTCTTGTAATCTCTGTCCTGTTTGTTAAAATTTAGAAATAGTATCTGTTATAAGTTTCAGGCTGTAACCATTCTGCTGCAGATCCTTCTTAATGTTTCTTATTTCGATTTCCAAGTCATGAGAATTGTTACAAATTTGAACGGCTCTGTTATACAAAGTTTTGGTTATGCCTCGTTTGGTTGTAGCAGAATGATTTGAACCTTGATTTAAATATTGTCCTGTGTGAGTGGGTTTACGATAGACTGTTGTTCTGATGTCGCTTTCTACTCGTGTGACAAGTACATCAAGAAAAGGAATTTGACAATTTTGCTCCAACTCCAGTAGTTGTGATGCTGTACCAAACAAACAGACAAAAATTTTAAAAATTGGATTGTTGTTATCTATATGGTCTGTTTAGAAGCCAACAAAAAAAAATGATAATAATATATTCAAAGTACAGAAATGATTCCTCTAGAAATTAATTTATCAATCTTATCTTATTTTATCTTTAAATATTGCACGGTAACGTAAACATCGAAAATTCAGCCATGATTCGCAAATAAAAATTTTCCGAACCGCCTCGTCTAAATCGTCTGCGAGCTCCGCACATATCAGTGTTGCCACATCAAAATTTACGAATTCACTAGATGGAGTTTTAAAAAATCACGAGAATTTCACTGGACTTATATATTTGCTTTGCTGGCTTTTACAAAACTTTTTTTAACGGGGGGAGGGGGGGTGTGACTAAATGAAAACACCGAAGTACATATTAAATGCATATTTTGATTCAAAAAAACGATTTGTTAAATTCCAAAAATAATAATAAACAGACAATTATACCACGTACGTATTGAAGATACATGTTGCTGTTATGATTATGTACCATTTCGTTGGGTATATCAAAATCATAACAGTTTTTTTCTGACATAAAAATTTAACACCAAAATTTCTTTCAACACAAGCACTACTGTGTGGCAAAGTAAATAAAAAATTTAATACTTTTGTAAGATAGCGTCCCAAGCAACAATTTTCTGACCAATGGCCACATACTTTACCTAAATGGACGTTAATTTGGGTGTATAAATTAGTGATCTTCAGACGGTCTTACATATTACGACAAAATTCCGTTGCTTTAACGTTAGATAATACTATAGTAACATTGTTACCATCTACCCAAAGTTTAGCCGACCTGTCACGCATTGGTGCATTTTCTAGTAAACCGGTGACGTCGTGTGGACGTTTTTATGTGACTCTGGTTACGTTCTGCCAACGTATCAACGTCTAAACAACTTTCACATTACGTGAACTTGGGACGTTTCTGGCCGGTCTTGCGACTTTTTCCGGTCGGAGTTTGACGAACTTAAGTGCCCTTTTCTTGTGAAGAAGAAAAGTTTCCAAAGGAACTAATGGCATTATATTCTCCTTCTCTGCCGCACTTATGTACAGAAGATCGCCCTATCTTTCTGTAGATTTTAAATAACTGGCTCAACTGGTCAGGGGCCTAATTCTTGAATCTCGTGAGAAGGATCCATCGAAATATGCTTATCCTTAAAACTTCTTCAAAATTTTAGATTGAAAATTATACATTTTACCTGCATGCGGGAACACCCAATTTTTGATAGAATGGAATGAGCGATCACCGCTCAAGAATAGGAAATGCGTTCGACGTGGAATCAGTCGACACAAATCTATGTCGTTCCTTGCTTAAAAATGAGGGTCCTAAACGAGAGATGACATTATCCTACAAGTATATGAGCGAAAGAGAAAGACTGGTGCTCTTTAAACAGTAACATCTGATCTACAGCTTCACTTCTTGTCGCCACCTAAAAATACTTTTTGCTTTTGCTTCCAAGAAGTAGGATCTTTGAAGTGTCCTGCCATATTTGAAAAAACTAAATTTTATTTCACAGTTCATCGACCATTTATTTAGAAAAATCGTATAAAAAGTAAGGTTATGGGGACTGTCAACTGTCATCGGCTGAATTGTTGGTTCGTTTTCCAGTCGCATGTTGGGATGATAGTAACCAACGGTCGTGGCAAGGAGTTAATTTGGGAATGTTTGACGACTGTAGTCCATTTACGTGTATTTTTTGGGATTCTTATAATATTCGCCATTTTTGATGCCGTCGTCTATGTTCGAAGTGGCCGCCATTGTTTATATTTACTAAACACGGCAAAAATACTACAAACCCTATTGAGTGGCATTTTGGAGACGTTTTATGTTCCGGGTGAGATGGTATTTGACCATGGAATCCTAAAAAGAGGGCTTTAGTAGCATCCATTTTTTTACATTAAAAAAAGCAATATTTTTCGTTTAAACACAAACAAATCAAGGGCGCGCGTGTTTTTTCATTCCTTTTCTAAGCATATTTGTCAGTAAACCGAACTGCGTTTTTTAAATTTTGCTCCCATAGTGGCCATATAAATACTATTTAATAAACGGTAAGAATCAAATTATAATTTTTTGTTTGCCATTTTCTAAAGTGTATAAAAATAAGTTCATTTTAGTAACCGAAAATCCCAAAGTTTGAGATGAGCAACATTTTGGGTAGTGAAACACTACCAAAAAATCAATAACAAAGAGGGCGCTAGTGTAGTCAATATGGGTCGTATTTTACGACGTAACAAGAACGATTACTATTCCGACTCCAGTCACTGCACAGCGACGTAAGGACTCAAAAATCATCCACCGTTTTGGTGTAAATCCGGGTCGGCATGTTGGCTAAAACGATGTCGCATGATAACGTCGGGTCGGGATTTTTACATTTTATTTACCTTTTAATATATTATATATTATAATTATTTTTAATAATAATATGAAAATATAAAAACAGTAAAATGGATACGTAAGTAATAATGTGAAAAAAATCACTAGAATATGACATTTTCACAAAAGTTTTCACTAAATTACAAAAAAATCACTAGATCTAGTAAAATTTCACTAGATCTGGCAACACTGGTACAGATTATAGTCTGTGAAGCTCCGAGTGCACGTATTTTGTGTGCACATAGGCCACCTTACGTCGCATGGACTGCCGCGGAGAAAAAAGAGTGCGAGAGGCAAAGGTTCGGCCAATTAGATTGAAGATGGTAATAGATTAGGGACGTTTGGACGCATGTTAAACGTCTAGCGTTTAAGTTTTGTTAAAGCCACAAAAACGGCATAGATTTGACAACACGGCTTTGCTGTTTTTGGGCCAATCTTTACCGGGCAGAATATCGGAAACAAGAAAACGGAATCTGTTGATATTTGGCAGGAATGTTTATTTTTGAATTCCTCGTATGCAGACAGTTTTTTTGGACTCTCTCATTCCCGAAATAAAATAAGTACGGCCAATAATAGTCAAAAATATTACCTAAAAGAAAACAGCAAATTTTGAAAAATCCTGCGCATACGGTTTTAGTTTTTTATTAATCCTATTATCTGATAACAAAAAAGTTATGCTTTTTTTCTTCACAAGCGAGATTCTGCCGGAATTCTGAAACGCCAGGGTCACGTAATTTGGTAGGCCCAGGGAAACTGCGTGAGTTCGATTGGAATATTAGAATTCAGGTTCCGCATAGCCACCGGCCACTTGTCTAAGGCTGGACTTCCATAAGCTTTTATTCCGCGCGGCACCTTCACCATAACTTAAAATCCGCGTGGAAAATCTGCTAATGGAACTGAACACTGGACGATCTCACTGGAAATGTCATTAGTGATGGAACCTATTGTTGATTTTTCAAAAAACAAAGCAATGTTGTCAAATCTATGCCGTTTTTGTGGCCTTAACTAGTTAGTTGGTATTTTATTGATAGGATAAGTTTAAGCAATTTTTATTCTTCTTCTTCTTGTAGCGCTACAACCCTGGGTGGGTCTTGGCTGACTGTACGACTTTTTTCCAATTTGTTCGGTCTTCCATCAACCTAGGGTCAAATGGAATGTTCATTTTCCGGAGATCTGCTTGGATGTTATCTTTCCATCGCATTCTGGGACGTCCGAGTGGTCTTTTGCCTGTGGGAATCTCCTCCCATACCAGTTTTACAAGTCTTTCGTTATGCAGTCTGTGCACGTGGCCTGCCCATCTTAGTCTCTGTGATTTAATTTCTTGGACAATATCGGCGTCGTTGTAGAGTGCTTTTAATTCGATATTGGTTCTGATCTTATACTGGTTTGTGGTGATGTCATGGTGAGGTCCGAAAATTTTTCTAAGTATTTTTCGTTCAAAGCGCCTTAGCTTTTCTTCGTTTGCTTTGGTCATGGTCCACGTTTCGCATCCGTACGTTATTACAGGTCTGACGATGGATTTATAGGTTTTGATCTTTGAACTTCTTGTGAGATTTTTTGATTTTATGAGCTTATTCAGTGCAAACAGACAGCGGTTTGCAGATTGGATTCTGTTTTTTATTTCTTCGGTAACATCGTTGTCCGCTGTGATTACGGCCCCCAGATACTTAAAACGTTGTACTCTTTCGAAATTAAAGGTGTTGATCGTCACATTTTGCCCTATTCTGTCTCTTCGTGTCGTTCTATTTATACACATATATTTCGTCTTCTCTTCATTGATCTTCAGCCCTACTTTACTTGTTGCTCCTTCCACCTTGTTGAAAATGTCTTTCGTGGATAGGGTGGAGTCTCCAACGAGATCTATGTCATCCGCATATGCGAGTAGCAGCCTGAGACCTTGAGCCGATAGCAATTCTGTTTTTATTTCGGCCGACCTCATGGCTTTCTCCAATACAAGGTTAAAAAGTAGTGGAGATAACGCATCGCCCTGTTTAAGTCCACTGTTGATTTCAAAGCTGCTAGAGAGTTTATTATTTACACGCACTTTAGATATTCCACCCTCCATACAGACTTTGGTCATCCGAATGAGTTTCTTTGGTATTGAGAACTCCGCCATGGCATTCCATACTTGGCTTCTTTCTACGCTATCATATGCCTGTCGAAAGTCTATGAAAAGATTGTGTATGGGTCTGTTATACTCCCATCCCTTTTCTAGAAGTTGTCTCAGCGTAAATAGTTGATCTATTGTTGATCTGTTTGCCCTAAACCCGGCTTGATATTCGCCTAGGACATTTTCAGCATAAGGGATTAGTCTACTAAGAATGATGTTTGAGAGGGTTTTATATGCCGTGTTTAGGAGTGAGATTCCTCTATAATTCGCGCATTTTCTTTTGTCCCCTTTTTTGTGGATGGGCACTATTATGTTTTCCTTCCATCGTGCTGGTGTCCTTTCTTCTAACCATATGTGCGTTATTAGCTGGTGGATTTGGCGATGTAGTGCGTCTCCCCCATATTTCAGAAGTTCTGCTGGTATCCCGTCCGTGCCCGGCGCTTTGTGATTTTTAAGCTTATTTAAGGCCCTTTGGGTTTCTTCAAAGGAGGGATTTTTGACGGGCATGTCCGCTGTGATATAGATCTCTTCTTTGTGTTGTTCTTCCTGTATGATGTTTAGGAGGTCTCTAAAATACTTTTTCCATTCTTCAGTTATTTCTCTACCGTCGATTATCATGCGGCCTTGGTTGTCTCTCAGTGTATGGATGGAATTGGTTCTATGCCCTCTTTTCTCAGAGGAGATTGCTTTATTCCCTGGAGCCTGGTTTGGGCGGGTCTCTCTCCATATTTTCATATTTTTGTTGCTCGTAGTTTCTTTTCTTTGTGCGTATTATTTTTCTTGTTTCCTTTCGGCAGTCGTCATATTCCTTTTTACTTTGGTCTGTTTGCAGTTGTATCCAAGTCTTTCTTACTGTTTATCTCTTTTCCAGTTGTTTCCGACATTCCTCGTCATACCATGTTTTTGCCCTCTTCTGTTTACTTCTTCCAAATATCTTGTCAGCTGTCTTGGTTATTATCTCGGCAGTCGCTTCCCATAGCTGTTCTATATCATTGTCTTCTCTTTCAGAGTTCAAGGTTTGTTCAAGTTGTTCTCTATAGTTTCATTGATTCTCTGCATTGTGTATTTCGTCCATGTTCCACTGTGGGTTTATTGTTGTTTTATTGTATTTGTGGCTAGATATTCTGGATTTGACTTTTGCTCTGACTAAGTAATGATCTGTGTCTCCGTCTATTCCTCTCAGGCTTCTTACGTCTATAATATTGTTACTATGACGGGCATCTACGATGATGTGGTCAATTTGGTTGCGCGTAATATGGTCGTTTGAGACCCAGGTTTGCTTATGGATGTCTTTATGCGGAAACATGGTTGACTTTATTAGCATGTTATTAGCTGCTGCAGTTTCTGTGAGTCTCAAGCCATTGTCGTTGGATATATTGTGTAGGCTGTGTTTTTATGAATTTTTATGAATTATTATTTTGTGATAAAATTATTTGAAGAATTATAAAATTTTAATGTGTGTTTAAGAACAGACACATTAAATTTGGGAGTGCACGTGCACATGTGCACTTATTGAGGAGCCGCCGCTGGTTGGAAAGGGTATAAAAATATTCTATACTTTACAGCTCTAAAGTCAACAACATCTTTTGCAAAGTTAGTGATAAGTTTAGAGGGGGGGGAGAGTTCCCCCCCCCCGTTACTACGTCACTGGATGTATCAACAAAAGTGATTGATAAGGCAAAATTTATAATATAGAAATCGTGAATAAGCGTTCGGATGGTAAAATATTTGAAGCTAAATTTTTATTCAAAAGCATCTCGGAATTGCCCCAGAAGGAATTGTGGAAATGGTTTTACCTAGTAAACCCCTTTTTACTGCAAGACATTAACCGTAACAAAACTGATTTATTTCTTTGCGCAAAAATAATACTTAGCAGCAAATAATACCGCAAAATAAAAGGTTTTTCTCTTGTATAATGAGTTTTATTTCAAAAAGAAAATATCCTTTTTTTATTTTTACGAAGCCTCGGTCAAAGGGGGATGGAGTTTACTCCTCTTTTGGTTTTAAATTTTCTAATTAGATAGAGCAGATTCTCTTCGAGTGGCTTTTGTTAAAATAAAAAAGGAGATTTTAAAATCCAAAATACGAGATAATTTTTCAGACGGTATTGTTAAACCGTGGAACTTATTAGAGCAGCGAATCAAAGGCTTTTAAATATTTTGTATACATATATTTAAATGTAATTTTTGAAATATGAAACAAATACTTTAGATCGTATAAAAAATGCGAGTCACAGCAGAACACTTCAAAATGAAATAAAAAAAATTACAAAAATTTGTTAAAGCATTTGGAAACAAACATTTTAAAAAAATGCATCGAACTTATAACCGTTTTTACTCCACCATACCTATATGAAATGAAGGACTATTAAAATCGTGAAATTTTGACTTTTCTTAATTTTATCAAAATACTAAGGTTCCAAAACACCTTAATCGACGAAAAAAAAAAAAGTTGTCTGTCAGTCTGTTGTCTGTTGTCTGTCTGTATATACAATAACTCAAGAACGCCTTAATCGATTTTACCGAAATTTGATAAAAATATCCTCTATCGGCTGACTATGAACTGATTAAATTTTGGGTAGGGTGGTGGGGGTTTAAAGGGAGGAAAAGGGGGATAAAATATTTTAAAAAATTGTAACTTTAAAACAAAAGCAATTAGCGATATACCGTTTTCAGATTTAAGTTTCCATTAATATGGACGACAAATTTTGTTATAAAGTCCAAATTCGTTTTGTTTAGCTTTGTGAGCTTTAGTTTCCGAGTGAAAAAACATTCAAAATATAGAAAAAAAATCATTACTTTAGAAGGAAAACAGCTATTGATATGCGGTTCTCAGATTTTGGTTTTCGTAAATATTACCCAAAAATTTTGTAATAAGGTTCAAATCTTTCACAGTTTTCGAGATATTTTTATTTCCTGTCAACATAAAATAATTGACCGTATGGTGGACTATCCGTGCTTTCTAGCACCAATTTTTTGAAGTTGGTATTCACCTACTTTGTAAATTAAAGAAAATTTAGAACAAAAATTTAGTAAGCGGTTAAATATACAAACCTTAATTATTATCAAAGAAATTTAACAATGGGATTTACTAAGATCTAAAATAGTACCCCCCACAGGCCTAAATATTTACACCTGTGGGGTGTACTAAATTTTAAAACCAATTTTCAAACAACACTTACCCATACAGAAAAGACTCAGAGTTATTGATTATTTTGTATTGTTGTTGCAAAATATCACTGAAAAACTGCTTTTTTCTCAAAATAAATCATAGTTTAGAAGAAAATGCCCTAAAACTATTTTTTTTTGACAGGTTTCAAAATGACAAATGGCGAATATGCCAAAAATTTGGCACATAATAGCTTCATTATTTGTGTTTGAGGTTATAAAGTTGGTGATTTTTTAGACCACCTCAGGGGGGGTGGTTTAAATTTATAGCCCCCAGAAAGGATTGCTTTGTGGCATTTGGTAATAAGTTCGTTTATAATTTCCCTAAGTAACCGTTTTTACAAGGATTAATTTACCTTATTTAATATTCCAAATTGTTCAGTACCCAATAAAACACCTCCTATTTTGTCCAGAAAAGCGACATATTTTGAACCCGTTTTCAGCACACAAAATATATTTATGAGGGCACTACGAGGCAAAACAAACATAAGTGAAGGTCGCTGATTATGCACGAAAAGTATACCAAACAAAAAACCCAAAACAACTATATTAATTTATTTACAAACTGAAAGTAAAACATTGAGGTTATCTAAAAGCTCAGTCAAGAAAACTTTCCTTACTCAAAGTCCACTCATTTTAAAGCTGTAGCTTTCATCAGTAGAAGTTAGTGCAAGCCAAGGTGCAAGCAGAGGTAAAAGATCCGAACTCGCTGTTTGTGATTGATCGCAGCGCTAATATTTTTAAACTGACATTTCGACAGTGACAGAAATATAAAAAAAACTTGCATTTAAGTTTTTTAATACATTTCATAGATAAAAGCACCTTTTAAATAAATACAAAATTAATCTACTCCTTATTTTATTATACTCATCTACATAGTTATGTGACATCAAGTATTAATTGGAAAAATTAATTAACAAGGGTAAGTTTTAATTAGAGTGACATATAACATCAATGTTAATTTATTCTACAGAGTGTTTACTATTTAAACCCCGCGTGGATTTAAATTTTCTTTTCTTCTAAATTGAAAATTTCCTCTTAAATCTAACAAAAGATTGAGTTAAGATGATTATTCAATAAACAAATTTATTAACTACGTCCAAAACTCAAGAAGGGTTCGTTTAAAATGCTGAAAACCAAAAATTTCACTTAAACTTAGGACCATTTTAAAATAGACTAAACCGTTTTATTAAATCCCACTGTAAAAGATTTAGGAAAATAAGAGAAATATAGTTCTAAGATTTTCTTTTATGAGCTCACGAAACTTCTATAGTAACCAGAGTTTAGAATTTACAAGGAATATTTGAAGCACGCCAGGTTAAAGCTTAACTGCTTGTGTGGTCATTTTATTGGCAATGTAATATATTTTATTGGTCGTAATATTGACAAGAGAACGGGTTGAAATGGGGACTAATTTTAAAAAATTCATTTTATGTCCGGACAATAACCGTAACTTTAAAAGTGAATAAGAATTTTAAGGCGCAATTACACAGACGAACATGCTCAAACAAAAGCTCGTGCAAAAGATCTAAAATTTTTTGCGTGAACATTTTTGTGAGCTTTTCTTTGAACATTTTGTTCGGGTAAATTTTGGAGCAAATTATTGCTATGTATTTTGGAAACATATTTTTAAAGATGAGAATAAATAAAATTTCACATCAGTGATCTCAATTCTTTAAAAAAATGGAACACCAACTTTTATTTAAAATTTTTGTGAAAAAAAGCCGAAGGCAAGCGAAACATTATTATTGGCTCTACTATCAATTTTGTCACATGGATTAGGGTTACTTATAATATTTTTTTCTTAGGGTTTTTTTCCGGATTTTTTGACCGGGTTTTTTTTTTGAGATTTTCTTGCGAGCTTTTTTTTATTTCCAAGGGGTTTTTTCCTAAAGCAAAAAAAAACCCAGGAAAATTTTTCTTTTCAAAAAAAATTTTGAGTTTTTCAAATATCGGCAAAAAACTCAAAAATTGCACTTTTAAGCGGTAATCCGCGCCTCACGACTATGAGGATTGGGGAGGGGGATTTTTTTTAAACATATTTTTGTAACTTTACTTTACCTTTAGCTTTTATTGTTGTGTTTTAATTCCTCACACCAGATTTACCTAGTTAGTTTAAGGTCCCAAGGGTTGCTTAAAAAAGCAAAATGTTCATGAAAATGCTAAAGATATAGATATTTACTGTCAATTTAATGTAATAATCAAGGTCGATTACTGACACTGAACCAACAATATGCAAAGGGCAACATTGCGATTCAAAAGGGTGGCCGGCCTACTACCTGCGAAATCCAAAACACGGGATGATAGATCGGCGACACACTCTACTAAATTACTGCTAAATTATATTTTTTAGACAAGGGTTGGGTTCGTAGGGTTGTAAAAGTGGGTAATAAACGGGTATTATTTAAACCGAACGTGCTTTTGTTCATATATTTGAGATTTAATAAAATGTATATAGGTTTTTTAATTTGACTTAATTATTATTGTAAAAGAATAAACTAGGAAGTAAAATAAAGGGATATTCTTTTAAACGTAAATTTTTATCATTACATTTTACAGGCAACAGCAATAAAAAGTGCCAATTATTATTTTTTTTATTCTCGTTTTTTTTACAACCCCAAAAAAGTTACAAGTATACTGGCATATCCCATATCAATCGAAGTTGCTTATGAGGTAAAATGTGAATTTGGGCATCGAATCGTTTTTCCGTCGGAAAGCACTTGATTAAAATTACCTTATTTCAAAACTTTGTTTTTCTATTTTCAGTTAAGTTCAATGAATTCCGATAACAATATATATTTTGAATTTGTAAAGAAATTTTTATACCCCCAATTCTTCAAACAAAGTTTGCTCAAGATTCTCTCCAAAATTTACGTGTGTTTTTTTGTACGAGATTTTGCTCGAACATTTCTTTGAGCATTTTGCTCAAGAGGCTCGTGTAAATGTTTGTCGGCATTTCCACATCAAAGGAAAGTTTGTCTGTGTAAATGCGCCTTTATATATGTATCGATTTGGAAAATGTGTCGACATACCAGCTTAAGGGGCATTTACACAGACGAGCTTTCTTTTACGTTACGTTCGGTGAAAGATCACGCAAAAGCTAGCGCAAAAGCTCGAGAAAAAGCTCTCAAAAAGTCGCACCCGGTATGCATTCTTCTGGTACTCCGGTGTATTTTGTAAAGTTGGTTTTTGAAACCAGTCAGTGGTAGAGTTGGTGGAGGAGGAGTTCCAATAGTTTTCTGTTGGTAAAACTTTTTTTTATTTATAGTTAACTCCACTATGGACATTGAGGATTTATTTCTTCTTCTGTTATCTAATACTTTAATAGCCAATCGCACCAACATTCACTTAAGAAAATACAATTAAGAAATATCAAATCTAAGGAACACCCCAAACTGATTTTGGTTTGCACCATTCCTTTGTTAGGTTTGTTAACCTGGCCGCTCTAAAATCTGGTAAATTGTCTGCCAGTTGCTGTGGGAACACTGATGAATGTGTTAACCAATTTACGTTGGGTGTTTTTTTTTTATAACTCAATTTGTTTTAAAAAACTAACGGAAGGTGGCTGTGGCACTATAAATCTAACGAAAAAATAAAGAGTTTTTGTACTTCAGTGCAAAAAAAAATAGTACACCTAGCTGATGAGTCTCTAATAAAGACGAAACGGTGTCGTCCTGGTTCCACCCTCTGTACGAGCAATCAAAATTCAAGAAGTTCATTTTGCACTGAAGTACAAAAAACTCTGGATTTTTTGTTCAATTTGTTTTATTTTGAATTTGAAAAGTACAATTTATAAATATAAATAAAAAAAGGCGTGCCAATGTCACTCCAATTTATTCTATTTTAGCTATTTTTCTCATAGCTATGTTAAGCGACTTGAAACTGCCTTTAATTCAGCAAGTGAAGAGCATTATTAGGGCTGCTGAGAATTACCTCTGTTATATTTTTCTCGCCATGACAAACTTACCAAGAGGTCAAGCAATTCAATATCACAAGGGGGCGGCCTGAAGGCCTGGCAAATAGGCCCTAGCCGAGGCCTCAACGGTCCCTTTCTGCCAGGGAATATAACTCTTTATTGCCCTATCCCCCAACACCTGCATTACTCGTACGGCGGCTGACTCTGCGGGTCTCCCTGATCTCTTCACAAAGTCCAGATCCGGGTGTCCGAGTATCTGGTGCGTCAAAACACTACAGATGCCTATGTCCTGGACTTTACATCGGGACGTCTATAAACGTAATAGAAAAAGGCAAAAAATAAAAATTTTCTGTCAAGGAGAGTATAAGTGGTCGCGGGACACGACTTCCCAAAGAAACCCTTAAGGAGTCCTTATACGGTTTTTTTAAAGTTGGTGCATAAAACGCTAAGTAGGCCTTATGTACGTTGGTGCAATTGGCTATGAGACGTTTAGTTTTAGTAGAAACATATTTTGATTTTATGGATGCCGTCCAATGTCTATATTAGAGATCAAACGAAACAAATTGGTGCTAGAAAGGAAATTAAAATATCTCGAAAACTGTAGCTTTGAAAGATTTAAACAAAATTTTTGGGTAATATTTACGAAAACCAAAATCTGAACAGCGCATATCAATAGCTGCTCTATTTCTAAAGTTATGTTTTTTTTTATATATTTCAACGTTTTTTCAAATAACTCGTAAACTAAAGCTCCCACGAATTTAGACTCTATAACAAAATTTGTGGTCCATATTCACGGAAACTTAAATCTGAAAACAGTATATCGCTACTTGCTTCTGGTCCAAAGTTACAATTGTATTAAATATTTTATCCTCCTTTTCCCCCTTCAACCCCCACCACCCTACCCAAAAGTTACTCATTTCAGATAGAGGATTTTTGTACTAAATTTCGTTAAAATCGATTAAGGCGTTTTTGAGTTATCGTGTATACAGACGGAGAACAGACCGACAGACAACTTTTTTGTCTTCGTCGATTAAGGTGTTTGGGAAACTTAGTAACTTATTTTTGATAAAATTATGAAAAGTCAAAATTTCACGATTTTAATAGTCCTCCATACGATATTGGTATGGTGGACTAAAAAAGAGATTAAAGTAACACTCGTGGCATATCGGACAAAACGTTTTTGTTTCTCACTTCATTACGACCAGGCCTCCAATGTCTAATGCACGATACACGTATTATTAAGTGTATCGTGATCTAATGGAGAATCCAGACACCTACAGACCTGTTTCATCCTTATTAGGAATCATCAGGGAGTCATAGGATTATACCTGGCAGTTCAAGCTACACAGTGACCATGCACACCTCTCGAATTTAAAACAAAAAGTTTGTAATCCTTGGGGACGTAGTAACTGTGTGCGCCACTTGTCGAATAAACCGAGTGTTACTTTAATTTTTATTTGCGGACACGAGATTCATTTTGTTTTTTTTTAATATTTTGGGTTTTTAGTTCTGCGCAACAAGCCTCCTCCGGAGCCTTAAAATTAGGGCCACGTAGTATGAAGCTCCAATTGGGGGCGGTGCTGCTGCGAACGTTACATCTTTTTAAGAGTCATGTTACAGTGACCTTATACTTTTACAGGTTTCTACTTTATAACCTGCTGAAAGGTACAGGATACTGTATTTACGGTGTCCTGCACGTTTCAATTTTGATGTTTTTGTTTCTCGGTTTATTCGACAGGTGGCGCACACAGTTACTACGTCCCCAAGGATTACAAACATTTTGTTTTAAATTCGAGAGATGTGCATGGTCACTTTGTAGCTTCAACTGCCAGATATAATCCTATGACTCCCTGATGATTCCTAATAAGGATGAAACAGGTCTGTAGGTGTCTGGATTCTCCATTAGACATTGGAGGCCTGGTCGTAATGAAGTAAGAAACAAAAACGCTTTGTGCGATATGCCACGAGTGTTACTTTAATTTTTGTTGCGGACACGAGATTCATTTTGTTGTTTTTTAAAAAAGATATGTTTATTTAGATAAACTTTACAGAAAAATTTTGGCTCTATTTGATAAATGCAAGCCGTAGACATACGTTTAAGTTTCGAACCTCAATCATCTAGAATATAAAATTCATTAGATGCAAATAAGGCGCAGAGGCACGTAGAGACCAGAAAATTGAACTTTGAGATTAAATTTCCCCAGTGCCAGTGGTGAGAACCTATTCATCCTGGAGATGACCAAATTTCAATAAGTAAGGTGGAGGGCTATTGATTAACCAGGGTTTTAAAGTTTTTTTCCTATACATTTTATGTAAAACAGAAATGAAGACCTTTTTCGAGTGGACCAAAATTTATGTTGTAACTTAAACAAACCTTAAAATCAAGGGCGTGGTTAGGGGGGGCAAGGGGGTATTTCCCCCCCCCCCCCCGAAACCGGTATCCGTACCGGTTATTTTATCATTTTTGTCTTTTCTGTGGTATCTGCCCCCCCCCCCAAGTAAAAACCGTATCTACCCCCTTGCTTAAAATAGTACAATTCCGAGGTACTTTTGGCCCATGATTTGTCTTCTGAATGAGTGTTCTCTAGTGGTAATTTTTTCCGATGTTTTTGTGCAATATTTATGTAAATATGACACGTTTCGCCCGTGTTTAGCAGTCTACACCTGGCTATCACCTTACCTAATCTGAACTAATCAGCGTACGCAAGAAGTAAGGGCTAATGGGCTGAAGCCCCAGGAGTCACATTAAATATTTTCCAAAAAGCATCAGCAAATTGATAACTATCTTGTTACTCAAGCCTCCCCAGGAGCAATTTCTACGTACACCACTGCCTATATGGTAGGAACATCTGTGGTAGGTTACACACATAAAGGCGCATTTACACAGACAAACTTTCCTTTGATGTTGAAATGCCGACAAACATTTACACGAGCCTCTTGAGCAAAATGTTCAAAGAAAAGTTCGAGCAAAATCTCGTACATAAAGACTCACGGAAATTTTGGAGAGAATGTTAAGCAAAATTAGTTTGAAGAAATGTTGGTACAGAAATTTCTTACAAATTTAAATTTTATAGTTTTATGGGAATTCATTGAATTTAACTGAAAATAGAAAGACTAAGTTTTAAAACAAGGTATTTTTAATTAAGTGCTTTTCGACGGAAAAACGATTTGATGTCGAAATTCACATTTTACCTCATAAGCAACTTCGATTGACCTGATTTTTATAGGAGATATGCCAGTATACTTGTAACTTTTTTGGGGTTGTAAAAAAACGGGAATAAAAAATAATAATTGGCACTTATTTATTCCTGTTGCCTGTAAAATGTAATGATAAAAATTTACGTTTAAAAGAATATCTCTTTATTTTACTTCCTAGTTTAAAACACAATACAATAATTGTCAAGTCAAATTAAAAAACCTATATACATTTTATTAAATTTCAAATGTATGAACAAAAGCACGTTCGGTCTAAATAATACCCGTTTATTACCCACTTTTACAACCCTACGATCCCAGACCCTTGTCTAAAAAAATATAATTTAGCAGTAATAGACTAGATTTCTGAATCGGAATATTGCTCCTTTGCATATTGTTTGTTCAGTGTCAGTAATCAACCTTGATTATTACATTAAATTGACAGTAAATATCTATCTTCAGCATTTTCATGAACCTTTTGCTTTTTTAAGCAACCGTTGGGGCCTTAAACTAACTAGGTAAATCTGGTGCGAGGAATGAAAAAAAAACAATCGAAGCTAAGGGTAAAGTAAAGTTACAAAAATATGTTTTAAAAAAATCCCCTCCCCACCACTCCTCATAGTCGTGAGGTGCGGATTACCGCTTAAAAGTGCAATTTTTGAGTTTTTTGGCGATATTTGAAAAACTCAAAATTTTTTTGGAAAAGAAAAATTTTCCTGGGTTGTTTTTTGAATTTAGGAAAAAACCCTTGGAAATAAAAAAAACTCGCAAGAATATCCCAAAAAAACCCCCGGGCAAAAAAATCCGGGAAAAACCCTAAGAAAAAAAATATTATAAGTAACCCTAATTCATGTGACAAAACTGATAGTCAAGAATAATGTTTCGCTTGCCGTCGGCTTTTTTTCACAAAAATTTAAAATAAAAGTTGGTGTTCCATTTTTTTTAAAGAATTGAGATCACTGATCACTGATGTAAAATTTTATTTATTCTCATCTTTAAAAATATGTTTCCAAAACGGATAGCAATAATTTGCTCAAAAATTTACCCGAACAAAATGTTCAAAGAAAAGCTCACAAAAATGTTCACGCAAAAAATTTTAGATCTTTTGCACGAGCTTTTGTTTGAGCATGTTCGTCTGTGTAATTGCGCCTTAACGCGGTTTCGTACCGCGTCTCCTCTTGAGGTTCCATCCAATTAAACAGTTTCCTTTGCAATATGCAATGTATAGGATGAACAACTGACATTTAGTTAAATTCCCTTACTTAAGGCTACAGTTTCTCCCCAGATTTTAAGTAAAAAAAAGTACAAATGGCAACGCCTTGTTCTTTAATTGTTTAATCTTTTGCCAGAATGCACAGGGAAAACTAAACATCAGAATTATCTGAAATTTTGCAGGAGTGATCATTTTTAAATGCTTAACAAAAATATCTGAAGGATTTTCCAAAATTCTCAATTATTTTTTCTTCAAAATACAAGCTCTGGTACTGTTATTTACCCAAAAGCCTCAAAATAATTGCGGTTTAGAACAAACCCGATTTACAAAAAAAATAGAGAAATACTCACAATTTCCTCTGGATTACATTTTTCCTTTTTATATTTCCTTGCTTTAGCGAAAATAAAAACTAAGTTTCCTTTTTTCTAAAAGCCTGTATACTCCGGAAAACAAAACCGGTCAGTCAATCACACCCCATTGAAGTTCAAGTGTTGGCCGAGGTTATATTTATCTTCAAAAATGTGTTTTCCAAAATATTGTTCTAAAACAAATATGAAACTACTCCGCGTGTGCGGTCACCCGCCGAAAAAGGCCTAGCGCTGCGCGGGCATTACTCCGAGTGTATCAAAGAACCAAGAGAACTTTACTGGCTTGCTGGGATTACTAGGAATTCGCATAGAAACATTCGGCACCCATAACCCCACATAATTTTGTTTTTATTTTGATTCAAACATTTTTTTAAATTTAAATTATTGCGGCATAGTTATGTGCAATCGTACCAGTGAAATCTTGGAGTGCAAAGGATAGATTTTAGAACTTCAGAAAAACACACGGATACTTGAGTACTAACAAAACAGGTCGGTAAAGCTTCATTTAGAGGTTGGAAAGACTCTTGCTAGTCGTTGACGCTCCTGTTTAAAATAGAATATGATTATTTCGCCAGTAGCCGATTTTTAAGTCTGCATGCTTTTAAGTTAACCTGTTTTCGGTATCAACTAGCAGGAGTGTTTCCAATTTAATTATAAAGGCACCTATAAATGCAGCCTTAAACATTACACCCAGTTACTCAAATACGTAGTCGGGTAGCATTTTTTTAGCAGGTAATTCTGCAATAAATGGTTTTCTTTTATTTTAGTATTTTACTTGGTTTTTTAGCGGCGCAGAACGCGAAAAGTCAAAATAAGTAACCTAACCCCCGGTGCTAAAAAATCTCTGGTGTCCCACTGTGGATAAACATAAATAAAGTTTCCGCATTGGAATGGAAAATTTTGAAAAAAATCAGGTCGACATAGTTAAATTGATTTCCCGTAGAGTGTTGTTAAAAACAATTCCCCAGATTGTAACTACGACCTTAATTGATTATACAGTCAAAACATTTTTGTATTTTAAGTTATTTATAAATCTTTCAAAAATGAGCCTAAAAAGAATATACAGGGTGGATTCTTTAAATGGAACGGTGCTTCTAGCGGCTTTAGGAACGAGGTTTTAAAGAAAACTAAAAGCGAATCTTTATTGATTTTTTATGGACTTTCCGCCCATGATAAAAAAAATTTGGGACCCCCAACTGGAGGCCCAGGTTTCACCAACTATTTTTTTTTTAAATAAGAAGGTACCATTTGTAGCACCTTTTTGGAAAGCTTGTTAAAAAATAAATTTTACGCATTAGTTTTTTTTGACATCTCTCAAGCAATGGGTCAAAATTTTTTTTTTAATTATTTTTTTGTCATTTGTTTTAGCTTCAAAATAAACTACATGTTTCTTTATTTACTAAGCGGAATAAATAAGCTACGACACAAAGATATTATTGGCTCCCTATTTAGGGGCGCAGCCTAATTACCCTTTTTTAAAATTTACTAGATATAAGATAAAAGGGAAATCGATTTAAGGCTCACGTCGATTTCCTTTTTCACTTAACCACCCTTAACGACAAAAAATAAATTTCTTTAAATTTTTAACACATGGGTTGACAGATATCAAAAAGAGTTTTTTGTAGTTATATATGCCACAAGGAGTACGTCCTCATGAAAAAAATGTTGGTAAGCCCTAGACCTTTAGTAAGGCCCTCCAAATAGGACGCCAATAATGTCTTTGTTTTTATTTTATTTTTATAATAATTTTTTACAAATTTTTGACACATTGGTTGACAGATGAAAAAAAAAACTAGTGTGTTAAATTTCTTTTTTAACGAGCTTTCCAAAAAGGTGCCACAGGTGGTACTTTCTTATTTAAAAAAAAAATAGTTGGGAGGCCCTGGGCCTCCAGTGGGGGACCCAAAAGTTTTTTTTTTATCATGGACGGAAAGTCCGTTAAAATTCATTAAAGATTCGCTGTAAGCTTTTTTCAAAACCTCTTCCCTAAAGCCTCTAGAAGCACCGTTCCATTTAAAGAATCCACCCTGTATATACACAAAAGTTTATTGGGGTTGCTTATAATTTTTTTTTCAAACGACCGGAAAATAGCTACCTTCCGTAGTTCTTTTCAAATATTTCCACTCTCAAGAAAGAACCGTTTTGTTCAATTTTCCGGTCCCTCGATCCTTTTCCGGTCCCATTTTTGACCAAATTGGCCATGACTTCTTGTTAACAGCTTTTCGCTTTTGTTTTTTTTTTGGCAGTTTTGACACTTCTAAAAAATTTGTTTTAAAAGTTTTGGTTACAAAAATGGACTCAGATCTAGAAAATGATTTGAATCCGGAGGAAATAAAGAAGCTGCTTCAAGAGTCATGTCGATTGATGCCTCAAAAATCTAGATGTGTTGGTGGCATATTTTTCGGAAAAATCGACCACATTAGAGTCAGCAAGCTTGTGGAATCTATACTCTACAAATGAATAAAGGACAAACCTAGAAATTTGACTTTGATGAGATGTTTTATCACTATTCTGCTTGATAAGTTGGCCATGGTCGGCCATAACTTATCGTCAGTCATCACTGAATTAGCTGTGTGAAGCTAATAGGCACTACACTATAATTTTTCTAATGTTTTTTGCAATTTTGCGTAAGTTTTAACCACAAAAGTTTAATGTTTTTTCTTTAGTTTGATCTTAAAAACTACTGGACTTAGCGGCAATGGCTATCTAACCAACAAGAAGCAGAAAACTAATATTTTATTATTAGGGGACTGTTCATAAATTACGCCGCTAGGCGTTGACAGAAGTGGTAGGGTACTAAAATGTTTTTTCTGGTCGTTTGAAAAAAAAAAGTACGTACTATACATGACCGGAAAGTGTCTTTACAGGTCTAGTGACGTAAATACCTATGATATAATGGCGAAATTCTATATCTTTATATACTGATTATAAAAACTTCTATAAGATTCTGGAAATTTTGTGCTTATTAACTCCTGATCTAACAGAATTGCACAAGCTTGCTCATAAGGTGGATGAACTTCGGGATTAACATTATCAACATATGCGAAACTTTTATGAGTCCTGGAAAGTTTACTTACATTATATTTTACATAAGAGCATGTATGCAGCATGACAGGGTGTATGTATATAAGCAGTAATTTACATAGGGGCATGTCAAATGGTACCGGGTGGCTCATTATATGCTGAAAATTCTTGTTTAATACGAGCAATCGAAAAAGCAAACGTTTCATTATATTTTAATTGCTTTTAGATATTCCTGCCCAAAAAAGCTGATGTTTATTACAAATAAATGCCAAAGAACCCTGCCATTTTAATATGTTATAGAAGATGGGCATGGGCACTTCCCCAAATATGTACAGGGTGAGCTAGAAATTAGACTTAAAGTTACATTACTATATTTAATCCAGGGTTAAACTAACCTTGGGATATTTCAACCCTGGGTTTAGATATAAAACGATAGCTTGTGAAAAACCAAGACAGTAATGTAAAAACCGTTTTGCTCTATCCTTAACCGTTTCGATGTTACGGGCTGTCACAATTAAAAAATTTCAATTTTCACCTGTCAATATTTTAAAAACAGTTGAACAAAGGTATAGGATATTATACATAAAACGTACCTAAAATATTTTGTAGAATCCAAAAATGCAAAAATGTACAGGGTGTTTAAAATAACCATTTAAAATAAGAAAGTTGTGGTTTATGTTAGAATAGAAAGTTTAAAATGTTTCCATTATATAGTTTCAAAAATATTCTAATAGGTTACTTACCTTTGGATACCCGGTATGTGTATGTGTATGTCCCAAAAGTCTGGAATAATGAATTTTTTGGGCTTTTCAAAAAAAAAACAAAAAGGATCATTTAAGGAAAAAAAACAGTTTCGAAAAATGTATACCCAATAATGATATAAGATATGACAAAAAAATTTATTTTTTAAATTGGAAGCCCTGTATCATGAAAAATACCAAATACTTTGGGTCTATCTATCATCTTCTCCAAGATATTAAAGTTTAAATTTGTGTGGAAGAGATCGGATAATACTGAATTCTCATCTTGGTCGTTTTGGTTTTGAGTAAACTTTTTACCAAGGTTTATTTTGAAATATATCAAGAAAAACGCAATATTTAATAATTTTGAAGAATGTTGCCTAAACTTGTAGGCTCGGATCACAATCCAGTTGTGACCAAAATTAAATTTATCCTCAAGAAAAATCGTTCCCCAAATAACAAACCCAGACTAAGGTTGGACGAACTTCGAGATAACATGGTAGCAACTGAACTTAAAGTCAAACTTAATAAAAAGTTTAAAGGCATTAATGAGCCTACCGAGCAAGATGCAGAAATTGTTTGAACAAAGGTTAAAAGTACCATAGTCAAGACCACAACACTCTTAGGCAAGGATGAAACAAGAAATAAAAAGAAAGTTTGGATGACCGATGAAATCCTTGAGTTAATAGATAAAAGACGCAGTAAAAAAGGCAGCGATCAGTACCATGAAATCAACAAAGAAATAAAAAACAAGATAAGGTCAGCAAAACAAAAGTGAATAATACAGCAATGTCAAGAAATAGAAGATCACAAACGCATAAAGGAAGCAGCAGGATTATTTAATAAAGGATAAGCTGGAATTCTTGTAAACAATCACGGCAAAATCATACCGGATACCAAAGAAAAACTAAAAGAATTGTGTAGCTATATAGAACATCTCTTTACCGATAACCGATCCAAACAGCCAGAAGAATTTTCAAACCAAGGCATAGATATAACACCAGAGGAAGCTAAAAATAGAAAAGCGGTAGGGCAAGACAAAGTATACACTGAGGTTTTAAAGCTAATAAAAAACGAAGATTCGGTAAATACGCTGGTCAACCTTTTTGACATGATTTATCGCAGCGGTAAAATCTCTAATGACTGGCTAAAATCAACCTTTGTTACGCTTCCTAAAAACCATTCAGCAAAGAAGTGTAACATGTTGTAACACAATCCTTTATGGGCGACACGCAGTTTGGGTTTCGTGGTGGGTTCGGAACAAGAGAGGCCATGTTTGGCATTCAAGTCTTAATTCAGGGATCTAGGGATGTGTCGGTGCCAGTATATGCCTGTTTCATAGATTATGAGAAAGCGTTTGATCGAGTCCAACATGAAAAGCTCATAGAATCGCTAAAAGAAGTTGGTCTAGATGACCAAGATCTAAAGAATAAAGAAAATCGCTAATCTATAATGGAACCAGGCTTCTGAAATAAAGGTTGATGGCCAACTGTCGAAGAGGTCCAAATAAGAAGAGGTGTGCGCTAAGGTTGTATATTGTCTCCGCTGTTGTTTAATATCTGCGAAAAGGCTCTGACCATAAACGGCATAAATATCAACAACCTACGATATGCCGACGACCCTGTCATAATAGCAAACACGTTGGAAGGACTGCAACAGTTGTTGAATGAAATTGCTGCCAAAAGTTCGCAATTCGGGCTTAATTTAAATATTATCCATATCCAAGGAAAAGAACATCAGAGGCATGTTAGAAGTAAATGGGCAGTGGGTCGAACGCGTGGATTCATACAAATACTTGGGTTGCCTTCTGAATGAGAACTGGGACAACATGCAAGAAGTTCGTGCAAAAATTGAACAGGTCAGATAGTCTTTTATCAAAATGAAATCAGCGTTGTGTAGTCGCGATCTTAATATCACTCTCCGAATTCGTGTGCGTCGGTTTGCATCTTATATTATATTATCTTATGTGGTGCTATCGTAGAATATCAAGGATATCTTGGGTGCAAATAGTAACTAATATGTATGTTTTGCTTAGAATAAATAAAAATCTTGAAGTTTTATTTACCATCAAAAAACGAAAACTTAAATATTATTCCCATATTGGTGTTAGTACTACGACATTTTTCCAAAAAGCAGTGGACAGGGTACAGATCGCGCTGATGATAGCCAATGTTCGAAGAGAGCATGACACTTGAAGAAGAAGTTGCCTAAACAGCAAGAAATTTTTACTGCGGCGCTATGATATCAATGATTGTCACAAATTTGATCTATTTTGACAAATTTTTGTCAACAACATTTGAAACGTGTAAATGGAAATTTGTATTCGTTAGAATTTCCTGATTTTTTTGAAGTACTCGTTCTAAGAAGATTTTTGTTTCATTGCGTCAACTCTCTATCCCTCCCAGAAGTACCCGAAAAGTGACGTCACAGTTATCGAAATCGCACTTTTGAGCAATTTTTGAATTAATTATTGTACTGAGCTTCTTTGCAAACCGACCAGCTTTTTAAAAATAAAATTTTAAATATAAAAATTGAACTGCTATCTTAGATCCGCCATATTGAACTTTTTATTTCTTATCTGATTTTAACGAAACTTTCTCTAAATTATAAAACGTTTCCAAGATACCTACCTGTGACAGAAAACTGACAGATGTCGGCCATATTGAACTTCGTTATTTTATTGTCCGATTTAAACCAAACTTTTGTTGCGCATAAAGCATTTTCAACAATATCCAATTTTGATCCAAAATTGACCTATGTCAGTAGCCATCTTACAAGGGCCATATTGAACTTTATGTGCAAAAAAGTTAGGCTTAAATCGGTCAAGAGACAACGAAGTTCAATATAGCCGACGCAAGATGGCTACTGACATATATTAATTTTGTTGGAAAATTATATATTGTTAAAGATGCTTATGATTCCACCTTGTAGATTGTTTGTGGTTAGGACCCTACGTTGTGATTCCACCTTAATTGATAAAAATATCTAGATACTTAAATTTTTGGCAACTCCGAATTGTTACAGTTTTTTGATTATGTTGAAGTTGAATGCTATTGTAATCCGGCAAGTTATTACTGTAGCAACTTCACCATCGAAAATATTGATTTCGGAGTAAAATTCTGCAATTTACTGCATAAAAACGGAAACACAGAAGCCTTCCACTAAATTATTTTCAAGGAAAAAAGTTCTAAAATTACACCACTCAAAAAAGTTGAGTTTTGATTTGATAAAACTT
Source organism: Oxystoma pomonae (assembly GCA_963921995.1). Lineage (NCBI taxonomy): Eukaryota > Metazoa > Arthropoda > Insecta > Coleoptera > Brentidae > Oxystoma > Oxystoma pomonae. The sequence continues at coordinate 113,023,990 of OY998166.1, read as the reverse complement.
GAATAACAGTTATATTTAGTTCAAGGATTCAGTAAAAATATAACGTCAAACGTCATCGCAGAGAGCTCAAACAAAATTGGTTTCCTCGAGTCGTTTTAAGATGTTAATGAGAGTTTTCTGAAAGTGGGAAAGAGAGTGTTTGCCAAGGTTCTTAATATTCTACTGTATAATATAAAGCTATTCGAAAGCGGCCCTGAATGCATGGGCATATGAGGTCTTATTTCAAGAATATTTTTGTTCAATATTTTATTAAGTGACCCAGTTCGTGAGATGTAATCTGAGACACGTCGGAATGACCAGTAATATGTTGTTTGGTTCACTCCTGTTTTAGTGACCTTTTAGTGTTTTATAGTAGTTTTTAAAAGCCTTGAGTTATGTGATAACTGTAAACCAACACCATTCTCTTGAGTACGGTGTTGTCTAAACGATACCTCCGACATGGAGGCCAGCTAACACCTTCCATTTGAGTACCCTTTTACACGTATGCAGCTGCCATTTTTGACACTGTTGACAGTTATTACATTAGTTAATTGTCAAAATGGCCGCCACATACGCTCAAAGCTCACTAAAACGCGATTAGATGGAAGGCTTATTAAATATCGGAGGCATCGCTGTAAACAATATTAAAGCTGGCAGCAGTTGTAGACCAACTAGATACTTATGTGTTGAAAATTCAGCACACTGACGTTTATTGGTACGTGTAGTAGCAATTTAGCTTTGCCGTAAAACTGGTCCTGCAGAATATATTAAATTTACTAAATATTATTAAAAAAATGACTCAGTTCCTCCTAAAACGTTAGGATAAGTGACAACGCCATAGACTCCTGACAACATCATGTTTTGCATGTCAGTGTCATTCAAATTTAAAAAAATGCCGCAGCATCTTTCCGAATTTGATAAAGCTCAAATCTTAGTAAAACTAGACGGTGGTTGGTCTATTCGGCGTGTAGCTGTTCATTATGGGAGAAACAAGTTACGATAGTAAATATAAAAAACCGATTTCAAGAGGAGGGAACTATCCACCGAAAGAAAGGTACCGGTTTGACGAAAGTTACTAGCCTAGAGGAAGCCCAAGAAGCAATCAATTTTCTGGAAAATCATCCGCTTGCCAAAGCGAAAGAAGTAAAAAATGAATCAAATTTTTCAGGATCCATAACAACATTAGGCAGGAGGATTAAACGTTCGAGGCTAAAGTGTCGCATTGCGGCAAAAAAAGTTAAACTAAGTGAGGAAAAGAAGCAGTCTCGATTAATTTTTGCGTTGAATTATTCTCTGAGGAACGAAGAATTTTGGCAGCAAGTGGTTTTCACAAATGAGAAGATCTTTAGTCCAACAGCGATAGAAACCTGATACGAATATTGCTAGAAACGAAGACCGGGCGGGAAGATTTTCGGTAAATGTTTGGAGCTGGACATCGGCTAGAGGAGATGCCGCTCTATTTAGAATTATTGGGCGATTTACAGCTGAAGTTTACGTTAATATGTTGGAAAATGGAATGCTTCCAGAGGTGAGAGTCCCTTATCCAGATAATTTTGTCTTCGAAAAAGATAACTGTCCAGTTCATAGGCCAGAATTGTGCAGCGATGGTTCCAGGATAATAATATCGAAGTTTTGCTTTGGCCTGCACAAACCGCTGATGCGAATCAAATAGAGAACGTTTGGGGACTTATCGTAAGAGCATATAGATCGGGAAGTTGAAAATCCAAACTTATTTGAAAACATCATTGCAGCCACACTGTGCAATGACACGCTATTAAAAATAAGTATATTTTTATATGTGTTTAAATTTGTTATTTTTTTAAACTTTATTTATTTCGCTAACTTGATCTGGCCTTTTAATTGTTTTGAGCTAGTAACTTTCGTCAAACCGGTGCCTTCCTTTCGAGGGACAGTTCCTTCTTGTTGAAATCGATTTATTATGGTTACTATCGTAGACTCGCTTCTTTCATAATCAGTTATAGACCAATTACTGTGTAGCTTTTGTTTAGTTTATAAAACATTTTTGCTTCTTTGAAATTTGGTTTTTATTTTTAGTGGACTTACGTTTTGAATTAGTAAAAAATAGACAAGCCGTCTCCTTATAAAAAGTTTATATATGCCCAAAATATAACCTAAAATGGCAAATTCAAAAAGTAAATGTTGCATATAACAAAATATAAAAAATCGTATTTGCAGCTACCTTCTGCTGTACCAGTTTTATGTGGAGAGAAGTGTACCAACACCTGCTTAACTAAAAGCCAGTTAACTCTTTTTCGATTTAGTATCCTTTAGCCTACTATAGCGGTCATACTGACACGCAACTGACAGAAAATCCATGTTCTACCTATTTGGTTATAAAAATGGCGGCAATCTTTGGCTAAAGGGCACTGAAGAGATAAGAGTTAACTGGCTTTTTCGTTGAGAACGGTGTTCTATAGTCATTAATTGGTTATTTTTTTTTTATCACCAGCATTCAAAACGTGTAATAAATAGCATTTTTAATATAATTTTTCGTCTACGGAGTATTTATGATTTGATTTTGGCAAAAAATCTATATGTTCCACCGCAACCCACCCCTTCTTGGCACTTAACCCATTCTACTACTAAGCCTAAAAGAAAAAAAATTTTTAAGAATTTTTTGTTTTTGCCAAAATTTTCGCCTATATTAATTAATAATTAACTGCGGCGAATGTACACTTGATTAAAAAAAAAACGCATACATGCAGTCACAAAATTGACCTTTCTAAAAGTGTACAATATATACGGACTACCAGCTAAAATGCCTAAAAACTTCAAAAGTACGACAATTTGTCATATTGTTTAAAAAAGGTCTCTAACACTGAAAATATTTTTTTACTTAAATTAAAGGCAACCTTATTTTTATATTAAATTTTGCATAATACCTAAAAAATCAGCAAAAATAATGTTATAATATCAAATTATCACTCGAGTAACGGACGAAGGCTGTTCTACAAAGAGGGCTGTAACCCATTTTGGAGTTGATAAAATAACAATAATACGATAGAAAACAGCGCTGGATTGAAAACAATTCGACGAATAGGAAACATGGAATAGGACAAAAATGATGGTAAACTTAATACTAATTATTTTAACTTAAAAAAGATCTACAATAAATAATTTAGTATTTAATAGGATCACTATTTTTCTCTATTACAAGCTGAAAACGTCTGGGCATTGAAAAGGTTAAATTTTAAAAATACTGATGGTTTTCTGAGAGCTGATCCAATGCGCGATAAATAGCATCGCTTAACTCTTCAGCATTTTTTGGTCTCTATATCCTTTGGTATATTATTTTAACGATTCGACTCCATATACTTTCCATTGGGTTAAGGTCAGGGCTAATGGCTGGCCAAGGAAGTGTTTCTATATTATTATTCTGAAACAATTGGCGAACAACATTAGCCGTGTGTACTGGACAGTTGTCCTGCTGATAAACGAAATAATTATTTTCATTCAAAGCCTGTACAGATGGCAGCATAACGTTTTCAAGGATTTCGATATATCGTTCACTATTGAATCTTCCTTCGATTCTCCAAAAAAAACCCAAACCTCTAGCACTAAACCAGCCCCACATGTTTACAGAAAAATGTCCAGCTTTTTTAATTTGGTTTGTATATTCGGGTTCAAATCTAGAATTTGGTGGACGATAAACTAAAATTCTCCTGCTGCTTGAAGATGATTGAAAAATTTTTTTCGTCAGTGAAAACCACCCTCTCCCAGAAGTCATTATCACGAAGAACGTTGTTCAGTGCAAAAATCACTCTGGCCTGTTTTTGTTCTTCTGCTAGAAAAGGCTTCGACAAGAGACTTCTGATTTCGTTACCCTTCTATTTACTGTTGCTAAAGACCCGGAAATAATGTTACATTAGCTGCTTCAACCGACGTTGAAAAATGATTTTGTCTGAGATGGTCAATAAGTCTCTCATCTTGCACTTCAGAACTTACTTTTGGTCGTCCTGATCCATCTTTCCTATCCGTAGAATTATTTTCAATCCAGCGCTTTTTTCGTCGCATTATCGTCATTTTATGAACTCCAAAATGGGTGGCCGCTCTTCTTATAGACCAGCCGTCTTCTATAACTCAAGTGACAATTTGAACTTTTGTAAATGTTAATATCTGTGGCATTTTTAAGGATGTCACACTGCATTTTAAGCTGTCAGGCATACTATGCTGGTAGTGCCTTATAATATTATACACTATTAGAAAGCTAAATTTTGTGGCATAGGAAAAAATGAGTTTTTTTTAAATCAAGTGTAAGTGTTTTAATTTTTTAAAAAATCTTCAAAAACACCTAATCAACTACTCGTTGTTATATAGACACTTACTTAATTTATAAAAATTTGCAGTAGGTCTAACGAACCCCCCCCCCCCCAAAGCCAATTTCTGACTATGCCACACTTAGTAAAGTACGAAAAATTTCAGCAACAAAAACTATTGCAAATAATATTAACTAACGTGTTCTTGACACGAACCCTTGCAGCTCTTTCCAAACATTCCAGAAGTAACAAAGTATAGTAAGTAATGGCTAACTTTAAACATTATAATTTAAATCACTTTTTTAGAGAGCCGATGCCCTGACGTATATAATATTGCGCTTGCGTACCTCTGAAATATAGGGTACGCCGTATTTAAGTAAGGGGTGATCATTACTGGGTTAGTGTCCATTATTCCTCCTTTTAGCCTAGTACCCATCAAGCAACAAAATCAGTAGTAACGTGGTGGCGGTATCCACGCTCTATCCCTAATAGAGTCGTGGCGTCATATCACGGCGACGGTTTTACTATTAGTATACCTTGAAGTATTCACCGTCTTTTGGAATGCGTTGGGACGGCTATACAACTACACTTGACGAAATTAACTCTGTGTTTCGGACTTCCATTGTCTATATTTTATTTATACACGATCTCTGATCGTCTTCAGGTGCAATCTACAATCAATTCCTAAGGCTACGTGCTTATATACTGTGAGAAATCACTCAACCTTGAAGTTTAAGAAGTTGGCTCCGCCCAAGAAGGGGCTTCCAAATATTTGGGATTTCAACACTTGCCCTTGGGCGTAAGGGCATTGCATCTTTGTGAATTTTGGGAAGTCCGTATAGATGATGAGGCTTGCTATAATGTGGTGTAAGTTGAGACCTTGTATTGTCCGGAATATATCTGGAATACTTTTTCAAAATTCTATAAACCTTACTTTCGATTATTATATATATTATTATAGAATTTTGAAAAAGTATTCCAGATATATTCCGGACAATACAAGGTCTCAACTTACACCACATTATAGCAAGCCTCCTCATCTATACGGACTTCCCAAAATTCACAATTACAAGTTCCAGAAATACTCCAACAAGCAATTTGTCTAAATTCCTTTTGAAAATTATTCAACCTCTTGCAGGCAAGACCGATTCATTTGTAGAAAATTCCAACCATATTGTTAATATTCTTAAAACTTTTGTTTTAGGAACCGAGGATAGACTTGTCAGTTTTGATGTTGAATGTCTATACACCAATGTCCCGATAAAGGAATCGCTAGATATTATTAGAAAGAGACTGGTTGATGACGAATCCCTTTATGAACGTACCATCCTACCCCTGGAGGGAGTGATGGAGTTGTTGGAGTGCTGCCTACATAACTCTTATTTTCAAGTGAAAGATAGGTTTTATGCTCAGGATGACGGTCTGCCAATGGGTTCATTGCTTTCGCCGGTGGTGGCCAATATTTACATGGAATGGTTCGAATCACACGCGGTTGATACCGCAACATATAAACCTAAGCTCTGGCTAAGATATGTTGATGATACTTTTATTGTCTGGACCGGGAATGACCAACAACTTTCAGAATTTCTTCACCACCTAAATAACATAAGACCCACCATTAAATTCACAATGGAGTTGGAGCAAAATTGTCAAATTTTAGTAGAAAGCGACATCAGAACAACAGTCTATCGTAAACCCACTTACACAGGACATCATTCTGCTACAACCAAACGAGGCATAATCAAAACTTTGTATAACAGAGCCGTTCAAATTTGTAACAATTCTCATGACTTGGAAATCGAAATAAGAAACATTAAGAAGGATCTGCAGCAGAATGGTTACAGCCTTAAACTTATAACAGATACTATTTCTAAATTTCAACAAACAGGACAGAGATTACAAGACCAAAATCAGGCAAATGCATTCCTTACAATCCCATACGTTAAAGGAGTATCAGAGAAAATTCGAAGAGTAGCGAAAAACTTTAATATTAAAACAGCTTTTAAATCTAGTAATACAATTAGAAGCCTTCTTAGTAAAACAAAACCAGAAAACCAACAAAATAAGGAATGCATTTACCAAGTTCCTTGTGAGTGTGGTGAATCATACATAGGCAAAACTAAAAGACCTCTATCTGTTAGGCTTAAGGAACATCAGACGAATACCCAAAAAGGTGAAACCACGAAATCAGGAATCGCCGAACATGCATGGTCAAAACAACACCGAATGAAGTGGGCAGGGTTTTACACAAGGAGTCACACTGGAAGAAACGAAAATTCCTTGAAGCTGCCTTTATTGGGCAGAATCAGGGTATTTTCAGTAAACCAAGTGTTGAAATCCCAAATATTTGGAAGCCCTTGGGCGGAGGCAACTTCTTAAACTTCAAGGTTGAGTGATTTCTCACAGTATATAAGCACGTAGCCTTAGGAATTGATTGTAGTTTGCACCTGAAGACGATCAGAGATTGTACTGATCGAAACGTCGTGTATAAATAAAAAATAGACAATGGAATTGTCTCAAACTTTCAAACATATATTGCGACGGTAATGATTACTCTTGATATAGGAGTTAAGTCGGCTCGAGTAGTAAACGGGCACGTTATACCGACGTCTTGTGTACCACATAAAGTAGTATTTTTGACTTTAAAGGGTTCTAGAGAGTCTCGGGCATATCGTTTAAAATTAAATCCCACCAAGTCAACTGCAATTCTCTTTTTCAGTAATACTATTCGTACCCATCTTCTTCATATCCTCAAAATTTCAGTCAATACCAAAGCCTATCATTTTCCAAAATTTGGGCGATATCTTTGATCATAAACTTAGATTTAGCGAACATATTTCCGCCAAACTTAAGAACGCTTATTCTGCATTAAAATCATTATACTCACACCGCCATTATCTTAATCAAAGTACCAAAAAATGTTATGCGAAAGTCTTTGTCTCGCACAATTGAACTTCTGTGATAGTCTTTATGGTCCAGCGTTAGACTCTATAAATACCAGAGGCGTTTTCTCGCGTTGAAATTATTTTGAAATATTATTGAAAACGCTGGCGTGGTTTAGTGTAACCTCACTTTTTTGCTTTTCTGTTTATTTTTTTGGTGTTTAAAATTAAAATGGATCAACTACTGGTTTATTTAACAAAACCTTCGAGTGTACGGCCAGTTTTAGTAGCATGGATGGCAAGTAATGGAAGCTACATAGATAGTGAACTTTTTTTATTTACTGTTTTTTTATGCCCCGAAAATCATAAAAGACTACAGAGATACCATGAAGAATGGTTAACAAGATATCTAGAATACGATTTTTCATGCAAAAACAAAAAAAATCTTAGGTTAAAACAAAAATTTATAATTTTGACGTATCTTCTACGCACGCGTCAGTTCTGAAACTAGAGTGGATTCCATTTCAAAATATTTTTAACCCGTTTAGATGTAACGTCACCGTTGCAACGCGAGAAAATAAATGTTTCAAACTTTTTAAAACATTTTAAACAATTTCAACGCTAGAAAACGCCTCAGAATAATTCAAAAAGTGCATGTTTTTATATATGGAATTCGTCGCCGTCAAGGAATATTCCATAAACTTATTGAAGCTAATTAGCTTAACATGTTTAACAGACGCCTACACAATTCGTTATGCTTTTTCTACAAAATTATTAAAACTAAAACCCCATCTTATCTTTTCAAAAAAGTACATTTTCGTTCTCAATATCATGATCGCAACTTAAGATTCTCTGTTCCGTTCTCAATTCCAAGGCTTCATAAAGAGCTTTTTAAACACTTCTTTTCTTATAATGCAGCAACTCTTTTTAAATTACGTAATAAACCGTTTTAAATTAAAAATGGAATCAATAATTTTTGATTAACAGCGAACGAACTTATAATTTATAATTCAGCTAAATAATAATATAACATAGCTAAAATGACTCTATTGCTATCACTCGGGATAGTTTAATTTTATTTTTAAATATCTAAAATCATATTTTTGACCAAATTTGTGATTTACTTGTTTTAATCTTTAAAATTTGTTAAAAAAACTACGAAATTTTTATTTTCTAAGGCTTACACTTATGTAGTTGTAGTAGTAGAAAATTTCATATTGTAAAATGCTAGCTTTAAGTGCATAAGGTAAGAACAAAATGTTTGAAAATATGGTTCTAATAGCTTAAACAGCCTAGGTTGTAAAGCCCGGGAGGCTGCCATAATAGCCAATTAATCTATTGTATATCTTTTGAATTAATAAACGTCTTTAAATTAAACAAATTAAATTATAGATTTCCTCTTTCCCACATTACTAATTGAAAATATGTCGATCTTTTTCTAAACTATATCAGGTCACACACCATAACGTATGTGAAGACATGACCTGTACCTACTAGTTACCATTTTATTAACCACTTTTCTGAAGTCATCATAACCAGATTTACCTAGCAATTAAGACGATAATTTAAAAGATTTTATGAGTACCGATAAAAATAAATTAAAAATTTTACTATAGCAAGAGATTTTTCGAGATTTCATAAGTTTTTATCAGACACAGATTTGAGGTTTAGTAAGCAAGATTTGTATGAGATTTTACTAGATTTAACAAGTCTAAAAGAAGGGACGTTTTTAGAAGATTTCATGAGAAATAGGGTAAAGGGTTGTGAAGATTTGACAAATGTAGAAAATAGACAAGCACCAACCAGATTTGACAAGCAAGATGAGAATTGAAAAGATTTTATGAGTACCTATAAACATAAATTAAAAAAGAATATATAATAAAGATTTAGCTATCAAGATATTTTAAGAGATTTCGTAATTTTATATCAGACACAAAAGATTTCATGAGATTTAGCAAGCCGGATTGTGATAAAATTTTAAGAGTACAAATGAAGGGATGTTTTTAAAAGATTTTACAAGTTCTCACGAGAACTAAAGTGAAGAGTTATGTCAAGTGTAGAAAATAGACACCCAGATCACTTTTTTGACAAGCAAGGTTTTCAATGAGAATAGAAATTTTTTTATAAGTACCTATATAAAAGTAAATTAAACAAAACATATTATATATTTAAGCAGATTTGACCAGCAAGAAATTTTAAGAGATTTGACAAGTTATGAAAGAAGGAATAGAAAGAGACAATGTTAACAAAACTTGTCAAAACATGTGAAATCTTATCAACTTGTTTCTTTTAAAATCTGCTTAAAACTGCTAAAAACATGTCGATTTTCTCATGTAATCTTGTGAAATCTGATGATAAATAATTGTTATTTACTAAACAATTGTTTATCCTGATGATGCTAACGTTGTTAGCGAAACGCGCGTCGAGTGCAAAAAAGTGTAGTTTTGGTTTGTGGAAAACAATCATAATTTTGTTTTAGTGCAACCAAAGGTTCCAAATTCCCAACATAGTTAATATCAGTAGGGTCGTTACCTGTAAAAGTAATATTAAAGAAATTAAATGTGACAACTATGAAGTAAACTTCGGGACTGTAAAGTTTTTTCGTGCTTCTAGTAATGGTATATAGTTATATAGTGGGATATATTACTTTCGCGTATAACTTTATATTTTGACGACACTATGGTAATTTTTTACCCGTAATAGTGATCACACTAAGTAGCTTGCAAAAGGTGGGGTAGTAGGGATTTTGACATATGTATATTCAGATTGGGCCCCTAAAAAAAATATTTGAGTTTTCGACCTTGGGAGGGGTGAGCTCATTCCGCCTTGGATTTAGTGTGCATAAATTTATTTTTAAAAAATAACACGAAAACTATAAACTTTGGGACAAAAAGTCTTATTAGGAAGTTAAAGAGGATGAACTTTTCTACAAATTTGATGCACAATTTTTTTTTGTAGCTGTTAGCTGTAATGAGCTACAGCTTTACAAAACCAGATTTTTGAAAAAAAGTTGAGATTTTTTTAGGATTTGCATACATTTTTGTGGTTTCTGACGACTGAGTAATGTAATAATATAATATCTACTTTACATGTTTCAATATATTATATATATAACCAATGATATACATAAAATATTTATAATTGTATAACTATACGAGATATACAAAGTTCCTGTTTATTTTTTTTGGTAACTTCTTTTGAGTTATATGTTATACAGGGCAGGTACATATTACAGTTTTATATACCTACTTACCGACGCGATATAATATACCAATTATACATATAGGTATATCATATTAGAATAACATAGACCTCAATTGAAACCGAAGAGATGGATAGTAGCAAGAGATATTGACATTTTCTCTCGATTCAAGAGTAGACCCCCTGGACTGGACCAGTCAGTCTCCTTGAATCGTAACACTAAAGTATACGCCACGCTTTGCTCAGATCATGGTTCTGTGTTTATTGCTGGTGAAGATATTGATCTTTTAGTTCTGCTAATGGCATTGACTCCATATCAAGGCAGTATCGTCCTCCTCAAGCCAGGGAAAGGAAAGATATCAGAGAAAATGTATTCATCAATATTTCAGCGAAAAAAAAATTTACCACTCCTAAAAAAAAATAAGTCTTTGAGCTGATATTAAAGTTTTTAGCATCCCAGATGCTAATTCTGACGAAGTTGCAAAAGCTGGCGAACGATTCCTGGTAGTATTGTATGGCGGTAATATTTCTGACAGCTTAGAGAAACTCCGATACCTATCAAATTTTCAATGAAATCCAAAGTCAACCTTGCATCGTTACCACCTTCAAAAGATGCTGCCCGTTACCATTGCGAACATAACAGCAAATCCAAAAATGGAGCGGTAAAAAAACCCAAAAGATTGGGGTTGGAAACAAAACCTGAGTTGATTGGTTCCAAGTGAAATGATAGACACTTTGTTAAAAGTCATTTTATGAAATTATAAAAAAGGCAAGCATCGGAGTTTGTGTTTGCCGAAAAGCGGGCCTCAAATGTTCCATTGTTTGTGGATTTTGTAATGGACAGGCGTGTGAAAATCGAGACCAACATTTTTCTATAGAAAGTAAAGATGTACCTTCTTATAAAATAAATATTTGGTTGGCCCTGGGCCTTCAGTTGGGGCTTCCAATTTTTTTTTATCCTGGACAGAAAGTCCGTCAAAAATCATTAAAGATTCGTTTTTAGCTTTTTTTAAAACCTCTTCCCTAAAGCCGCTAGAAGCACCGTTCCATTTAAAGAATCCACCCTGTATATAGTTGTCATATATAGTCATTATATTATAAATAATATATAATATTCTTATAATATATATTATATCAGGGCCGGATTTTACGGTCGTGCAACTCGTGTGCCGCATGAGGGCGGCAGCCCGAAGGGGCGCCATTTTATACAGATTTAAAAAGAAATAGATAAATTATATTGCATGAACAGAACGCCGAGTGTTGGGGCGCGTGCTACAGAGCAAGTAGTACGAGAACACCCCGCAAAGTAGTACGAGTGCCCCCGGCCAATCACCTGCTAGCGATAATCAATAAACTTACCACCTACGGAGAGATGCGTACTCTAAAATAAGATCTTCGTTTCTTAGAAAAGGGGCGGCAAATTTTATTAATGTCAGAGTTGGCCGTAAAGTTTTTGGATTGAACTGGTATTTTGTCCTTTTTTCTCCAATAAAAACAAAACATTTATATAAAACAATGAAAGAACTTTATTTCTTTGTTAAAGCAAATAAACTGTGAATTTAAATCCAGATATAATGGTACGACCATGATGATAATTTAAGGCCTAAAATAATTAAGCGTAAGTTACGCGGTAAACGTTTGTATTTAAGCATTTTTTTCTATCTTTTTGTTGAGTGGTTGCGTGCACACACACTAGTTTTGTATTTTATGCAAATTTATTAAATTTTAATTTTAAATTCTGAACATGTTTTCGGCCAAGTATGCCATCATTAGACTTCAACAATCATTACTCCTGTCATTTGACTTTATGCCATCATTACACTTCAACAATCATTAGTCCTGTCATTTGACTTTTAAAAACACTTTAAAATTTGGACGCATACATTTAAAAAATATATTATAATATTAACTTCTTTTTTTGAAGTATCAAGTTCTTAAAGGCTTTAAAATTAGCGAAGATGTGACCATGTCTTAAAATATTTTAACACCTCTAAAAATAAATAATTTAATAAGTATTTAATTAAAGTATTTTAAGGTTGACCATGGCCGTCCATAAAAGGTAAAGTCTCTCCGTTTTATATAAAAAATACCTTTTTTAAAATTCTTGAACGTTGCTTCGTAGTCTGGAGACGTACCGACTCCTGAGAGTTGTTGAGACTCGAAGATTTCAACAGAGAGTGTTGTTGGCGGCAGCTTACTTCGCCTTTATAAGGTAGCTTCTCCGCACTTTCTGGAATCTTGAGAGAGAATCTTGAGACCGTCGTGGTTCTCCACGCGGGTCTTGAGTGATAACAACAAGGGTTTTTAAATTATATTCAAATATAACCAACTAAATTAAATAAGAAAGTGATCGTGTTTTCTTTCTTAGAATATCTATAAAATTGTGTGATTGTGAAGAAAAATTAATCCAGCAGTAGACGTGTTTCTGGATTTTTTTATTCAACCAAATTCTAACCCGCTAGAAACACCGTTCCGTTTAAAGAATCCACCCTGTATTTATTGTTTTAAATATATTATATAAAAAAATTATTTGTGAAAATTTTTATTGTCAAAAAATTATTTATGAAAATTATTATTGTCAAAAAATTATTTGTAAAAATTATTATTGTCAAAAAATTATCCCCCCTCCCTTCGAAGCAAAAAGTTCCTTATGGGGGCAAAGCAAGCTATTGCACGAGGGCGGCCAAAGAGCGGACCGGCCCTGATTATATATATATATATAATATTAAATTTATATACATTAAACATGTGATATATGTTAGTAACGTAGATAAGTTTTGTCCCTTAAAAAAAAGAAAAAAAGCAGAAAAAATCTGGCTTTTAAAAGCCGTAGCTCATTACAGCTAACAGCTACAAAAAAATGTATTTACTACAGTTGTAGAAAATTTTATCTTCTTCAACTTCCTAATAAGACTTTTTGTCCTAAAACTTATAGTTTTCGTGTTATTTAAAAAAATACAAATTTATGCACACTAAATCCAAGATGGCGAAATAAGCTCACCGCCCCCCCCTCCAAGGTCGAAAACTTAAATTTTTTTTAAAGGCACAATCTAAACAACATATGTCAAAATCGCTACTACCCCACTTTTGCAAGCTAAAATGACTGGACTATAAGTGACAATAACGAAATAGTTTTTCGTAGGAGATATTACTACGCTTTAACCCATCTTTGGTGGCAATGACAATGGCAGCAGTGAAATTGACTATAATTGTTGTTAGGGATTGTTGTAGGTTTTTAGATATCTCTGTGTCCAACTAACCCGGTTCTTCCTTAACTTACGCTTAAAATCCTAAAACATACCGGGTGGGCTATAAAAAACCGGACAAAATGTTTTCCGTTATAACTTTCGAAAACTGCTCTTTGCAGAGAATTGAGCAAGACTTTGAGTCAAAATATTTCTTTGTCCGCCATCTTAAAATCTACGATGGCGAAAAGAAACAAACTTTACCCTTCAAAGAGCCACGTTTATTCTTATTTTACGGAAGATTTTTGGATTTTTTTATGAATTCGTAAAAAAGCTCTGTTTCTGCAACGCAGAACGAGGTGTGAATCATTAAAATCGGTTAAGTGGCTTCCAAAAAAACTAAAAAATTTTAAATCAGTGTTTTACGAATTATGCGATTGCCGTCTCAATTCTGTCTACATACATATTCTCATAAATTCATTATTAAAAAACCGATTTCAATGAGATAAAAGGCATCATGCTGAAAATCGATTGTTTTTTAACCACTGCTATTACAATTTGCGGCCGTCTTGAAATCCAAGACGGCGGACAGAATCAAACTTGACCCTTCAAAGAGGCTCGTTTAATCATATGTTCGGAAAACTTAAAAAAAAATATTCGTAGAAAAGTTCTGCTTTCGCCACGTACAACGAGATATAAATCATTAAAACCGGTTTAGTGGTCCCTAAAAAATTAATTTTTGTTTCCATCACTGTTTTTCGGATTATACGTTTGCCTTGTCAATTCCGCCTGCGTTAATTTCCTCATATGTTCGTAAATACTGATCCGATTTTAATTTAATAAAAAGCATTATGACAAAGATCGATTGAACCTTAAAGACCACTATCGAAATTTGTCGTAATTTGTAAACCCAAGATTGCGGACAAAATTAAGTTTGAAAAATTACTCGCAACAAAAAAAAGAGCGGCTTTCTTAAATGGTGGCAAATTTCAATCGCGATCTTTAAAGAGAAATCGATTCTTACCATGATGTTTTTTATTTTATCAAAATCAGTTCAGTAATAATGAGTTTATGTGGAAACAATGGTTAAAACAAAAATTAATATTTTGAAAACCACTAAACCGATTTTAATGATTCGTACCTAGCTATGAGCGTTGGAGAAAAAGCATTTTTAATTTCTTGAAACCTAAGAATAAACAAGCTCCTTTGAAGAGATAAATTTAATTGTGTCCGCCATCTTGGGTTTCAAAATGGCAACAAATTTCGATAGTGATCTTTTAAGAGTTTTTGATCTTCACCATGATGCTTTCTATTTTATTGAAATCGGTTGAGTATTAATTTGAGAAGGCAATCGTATAATCATTGATGGGAACAAAAATTAATTTTTGCAGAACCACTAAAGCGATTTTGAAGATTTATACCTCGTTTTTTTACAAAAGCAGAACTTTTGTACAAATTAAAAAAATATTTAAAAGTTTACACAGAACATATAAATAAACGAGCATCTTTAAAGGAACAAGTTTGATTTTGTCCGTCATCTTGGATTTCATGACGGCCACAAATTTCAATAGCAGTAGTTAAAGAACAATCGATTTTCGCCATGAGGCTTTTTATTTCATCAAAATCGGTTTAGTAATAATGAATTTATGAGAAAATGTATGCAGACAGAATTGAGACGGCAATCGCATAATCCGTAAAACACTGATTGAAATTTTTTAATTTTTTTTTGGGAACCACTTAACCGATTTTAATGATTCGTTCCTCGTTCTGCGTGGCAGAAATAATGCTTTTTTACAACTTTATAAAAAAATCCAAAAAATTTGCGTAATAAAAGAATAAACGAGGCTCTTTAAAGGGTGAAGTTTGTTTCTGTCCGCCATCTTAAATTTTAAGATGGCGGAAAAACAAATATTTCCAATCAAAGTCTTGCTCAATTCCCTACAACGAACAGTTTGTTGTATTAAAATCGGTGGTATGGTTTAAAAGTTATAACGGAAAACATCTTGTCCGGTTTTTTGTGGCTCACCCGGTAAGTAAAATAACGCTTTGACTAAAGAGATTTTCGATTTAAGAATTGGTCCTGGTTTTGGTTGACATTATTTTTGACCGAGATTTTGACAGCTGTTCTAAAATAATGACGTCACTTTGAAGATATCTTTGATTTTACTCAAAAAAAATTTGCAAAATTTTAGGGGTTATGTTTACAACCAAAGAGCCAAACCAACCTCCCAGGCTAGTTCTAAAATTTATTGTTGTAAAACGAAAGGACCGGTTCCGGCTGGTTCAATCAGAACCAGGACCAATTGTAAATCGAAAATCCTTTAATTGGGAGTAGGTCTAAGTTCCAGGTAACGACAGGCTATCTATTAAATTTATGAATATCGCGTGAAAACAAACTCTTTGCATGCATACGTGCAGTTAATTTTTTTATTAGGAGACGTAATAATTTAAATTTTTGGAAAAACAGTTAAATGACCTTTTGTTTTCTTTATGATAAATGGTGACAAATAAATAACAATGAGATTTAACTTAAACATCATAAAGCAGGTATTTTAAAAGGTACAGGGTGATTCACTATATTTTGAACCCCTGGTTAGCGTCTTTATTTTTGATGATAGAAAAAAGCCTAAGTAGAAAGGTTTTATAGTTTTTTAAAAACCTTCTCACCCATATGACAGATATTGTCAAATGTCATTCCATATGTCAAATTTAAAAATCAACTTTCTTATATTAAATAGAACACCCTGTATATTTTTTAAAACTTCGATAGATCTTTTCTTCCTGATTCCAAAAATATACCATATATAGGGTTTATCTTTAGCGGTTCTCGAGTGAAATAAACAATAATTTGCCATAAGGGCCATGTGTTAGCCAAGGAAAAATAGTTTAGGTGGTTCTTTCTTCAATACATAGCTCTTATGGCAACAATTTTCTAAATTTGTTCAATGACCGTTTAAGACAAAGGTAACATATGATATATTTTTGGAATCAGGAAGAAAAGATCTATCAAAGTTTTGAAAAATATACAGGGTGTTAAATTTAATGTAAGAAAATTTTTAAAGGCTTTTAAAAAACTATGAAACTTTTCTATTTAAACTTTTTTCTATCATCAACAATAAAGGCGCTAACCAGGGGTTTAAATTATAGCGAATTACCCTGTACCTATAAACTTAAATTGTTATTCATATGAACTTAAATTAGCTTAAGCTCCTAAAACATGCTTTCACTACATTATTTCAAAAGCATTCTGAAGCTAATCCTAATTCCGACATAAGTACAAAGCAAAGTTAGCAACTATGTAGGTGGCACGGGTTGGATGGACGGTTTAATGAGAATGACTTTCAAAAGGTTTCTTGAGGCAATTCTAGAGACTTTAGGTGGAAAAGCCAACACGTGGAAGAGGAAACCGAGAAAAACGCACATTTCAAAAAAGAATTAAATTAAATAGTTTTAAAAGTATTTGGACTTTAATCCTCTATTCCTACGGATTTTTCATTTAAGAAAAAATCTTATTACAAAAATATAAATAATATGGTACCTTTTACTGAAGACCAATGGGTTAAACAAGAAAAAATTCGTACTCGGTGATTCTTTGTCTAACTCGTTTGGTTTTATTAATTTTATTTAAAAACCGTTTAGTGTAGGCCCATATGTCGATAATTTCTATCCCGTGGGATTTTAAATGAATGAGTTTTATGACTATGTGGGACTAATGGCTCCTTAGTCATACAATCAAGTGTTACCGGGTGTTTTGCTTGCATCCGTGTAGAAGAAGTTGATATGACGTCATCTTTCAAGATGGCGGCCATAAATCATAAAAGATACAACTTTCACAACCGGGGCATGATTCTAGTCGATTCAATATTTAACTGAAGAACCGGGATTCCAAAAAATTCACTTTCGAGGTTATCCGTCTTTAAATGATCTTGAAAATCACAAGAAAACAAGATTTTTGCCATTTTCTCTTCAAAAAATCGAGGTTTTGTCAGTCCAACTTCAAATGTACCTCAAACTATTTTACCAAATTTGATCCTTAGAGTTTGATGCAGTTTAAAGTTTCATGACCTTGAAAAATACCCCAGTAAAATTAACACATTGCAAAAATAACATACTAAAGGGCGTTATTCATCAACTATTAAAGCGAAGAAGACCAAATTTGGTAAAAAAGAAAAGAAGGGTAATTCCAAAAATACTGTTAAAAAAATTTGGTTCAGCTACGACGCGTTTCATTATGGCGTCTGATATATCAAAATGGCGTCCTATAACCACATTTTATTTTATCCAGTTTTGTAAAAAAGCAAATATGACAAGGTGGCCATCAATTCTTGTTGAATTGTCCCCGCTTACTAGGAAAAAGAAGTTTAGTTGATGCATGACCTTGATTGACCTTGCAAAAAGTAAAAAAAACAGCGTTTTGTGATGTTTTTCCCAATGTACCACTACGCAAAAACTTTTAAGTGTCGGAGATGAAATTAATATCTTAGCCATAAACAAACACTTCATTTTAAACCTCCCCACCATATTTTTGATATGGCGTCTCAGATGTTTATGCTATACCCTGGTAAAAATGACCTATATACCTGCCGTTTTTGTTAAGTCCCGGAACTTCTACAGGGATGCGGTGGCACATGAATGTGTGACTAAATAGCTGTTAAATCCTCATCTTTTAATTTTAATATAAATGTTAATAAACAAGTGTGGTCGTGCCCTACTGGCATAATTAGAATTTTTTATGCTTTTTCGACCGCCATTTTCGAAAATGGCATCTAAAACCACTGGTCCAGTGTATGGTAATGCATATCTAACTTCTGCTAACTCTCGTATAGGTTATCTAATTGACTTTGTTGGCTAGGCAAGTGAGTAGAACATAAAATTTACAGTTCCGAAACTTAATAAAAACGACAGGCATATAGGTAATTTTTACCGGGGTATAGCATAAACATCTGGGACGCCATACTAAAAACAATGATATGAAGGTTTAAAATGAAGTGTTTGTTTATGGCTAAGATGTTAATTTCATATTCGGTACCTAAAGTTTTTGCGTAGTGGTAAATTACAAAAGCTGTTTTTTTACTTGTACATATTATTTTCAAAGTCAATCAGGGTCATGCATCGGCTTATATTTTATGGTATCACAAACACCCTAAAGTTTTAAAACAGATTATTTTTGAAGATATAGGCAAGATAAAAGAGTGGTGCAATAGCAACTTCCTCTGTTTTAATATAGAAAAAATGAAAGTTTTAAGTTTTAGGTTTTCAATTAGTAACATTCCTCTTGGTGACGAGTCAATAATGTATTCTGATTCCACTAAACTTTTGGGAATTTATACTGACAGTCATTTAAAATTTTACGAGCACGTCACAAAGCTTGCCTCGGGATGTTTTGCCGTACGTAAAGGCGCAATTACACAGACGAACATGCTCAAATAAAAGCTCGTGCAAAAGATCTGAAATTTTTTGCGCGAACATTTTTGTGAGCTTTTCTTTGAACATTTTGTTCGGGTAAATTTTTGAGCAAGTTATTGCTATCTATTTTGGAAACATATTTTTACAGATGAGAATAAATATAATTTTACACCAGTGATCAGTGATCTCAATTCTTTAAAAAAATGGAACACCAACTTTTATTTTAAACTTTTGTGAAAAAAAGCCGACGGCAAGAGAAACATTATTATTGGCTATCAGTTTTGTCATATGCAATGTTAAAATAGTTAATGATGGAGGTAATAACATTTAATTCTTTTCTCTAACTTTTTTGGTTTTCTTTATTTCAAAAAGAAAACGGAAATTTCTTGAAGTAATTACTTTTTAAAATGCAGGTGGATATTTTTAGAGAACTGTTCTGGAGAGTAGTTAGTTGTTCCCTGGGGGGGGGATAGGGAGGTTTAGACAGTCGGAACGCAGCGCTGTCAAACACTGCTGTAATTTTGTGTGTCAATGTTCATTTGACCAAAACCCCCTCTCACTAGTCTACGGTTTTTACCTTCTCCTAACCCAGCAACAGCAATAAATAAGTGCCAATTTTTATTTTTTTTTTAATTCTCGTTTTTTTTACAACCACAAAAAAGTTACAAGTATACTGGCATATCCCCTATAAAAATCAGATCAATCGAAGTTGCTTATGAGGTAAAACGTGAATTTCGACGTCAAATCGTTTTTCCGTCGGAAAGCACCTTGTTTCAAAACTTAGTCTTTCTATTTTCAGTTAAGTTCAATGAATTCCCATAAAACTATAAAATTTAAATTTCTAAGAAATTTTTATCACCAACATTTCTTCAAACAAATTTTGCTCAACATTCTCTCCAAAATTTACGTGTGTTTTTTTGTACGCGATTTTGCTCGAACATTTCTTTGAACATTTTGCTCAAGAGGCTCGTGTAAATGTTTGTCGGCATTTCAACATCAAAGGAAAGTTTGTCTGTGTAAATGCGCCTTAAGACATTTAATGGGTTGGGATACAATATGGCCAGGACAACATATTTTGCATTAATTATTTTTAAGTTATGGAATACCGTTCTGGGGTTGTTGTAGCAAATCTCTTTTAGAGTCTGTGTTCGTTTTGCTAAAACGGACAGTAAGATCTTTATCTGGTGCTGATGTAAACTGCAAACTGCAAACCTTTATTTTTAAAACATCAGATTTTAACTGTTACATGCATTTTTATATTGGAGACAGTTTGCTTAATCTTTAAAAAGTACAAGGGTGTAACCTTTCCCTGAACCTATAATTTTCGAAACCAAGAAAATATTCCTCTCCCAATTCCCAAATCTACCGATACAAAACATTCCCTAATATATGACAGCGTTAAAATATTCAATAAATTACCAATTAACTGTAAAAGCTTAGACAATATGAAAATTTTTAGAAAATCAGTTAAGGAATTATTAATTAGTAAAGCCTATAACTCCCTGGCACTTAATATAGATAGGTAAAGATTTTGTTAGGCATACATGAGTTTTACTCAATTTTGTTTATTATTTATTGTTTGTGACTGATTTGTTATCTTTGTATATTTTTAAAAATTTTTGACTTTTTTATGTTCTTTGTTCTATACATCTATTTCTTTTTTATTTTAATATTTTGACTCATTGCTTTTATGTTTTTTATTTTTTTAATTTTTTCAAATTTTTTAATGTTTTTTAATTTTTTACCTTAGGCACATTTTTTTTATGTTCTTTGTTTTATACATCTCTTTCTTTTTTATTTTAATATTTTGACTTATTGATTTTATGTTTTTTTAATTTCTTTAATGTTTTTTAATTTTTTAACTTAGGCACATTTTTTTTTATTTTTCTTTTTGTTGTGGTTTTACTTTTGCTTTGTCAATTTCGTTTATAATTTATTGTTTGTAAATGATTTGTTATCTTTGTATAATTTTAAAAATTTTTTCTTTTTTATTTTAATATTTTGACTTATTGCTTTTATGTTTTTTAATTTTTTTTATTTTTTAAAATTTTTTAATGTTTCTTAATTTTTGACCTTAGGCACATTATTTTTTCTGTTGCTTTATTTTTGCTTTGTCTATAAAGATCTTTTGTATTTTTACGACAATAAAGCTTACTGAAACTGAAACTGACTAAACTTTTTTTTGATAGTAAGTGGCGACAAGTCAACAAGAATTATTGGCCACCTTGTCGTTTTTGCTTTTTTACAAAATTGGATAAAATAAAATGTGGTTATAGGTCACCATTTTGATATATCAGCCGCCATATTGAAACGCGTCATAGCTGAAACTCATTTTATTTTATGTTTCTTACCAAATTTGGTCCTCTTCGCTTTAATAGTTGATGAATAGAGTCTTTTAGTATCTTATTTTTGCAATATGTTAATTCTACTGGGGTATTTTTCAAGGTCATGAATCTTCAAACTGCATCAAACTCTAAGGATCGAATTTGGAATACATGCTTAATAGTTTAAGGTAAATTTAAAGTTGGACTGACAAAACCTGAAATTAAGGGGATACATTTTATAAAAATTTGCTTGGTTGTCAGGGGTTTCAAAAATTTGTAATTTTACTTGTTAAGAGTAAAATTAATCGTTTGTTTTTGTCAATGCTATGACTTATCGGTTGACATCAGCGTTTATTTCGATGATTTCTCAAAAAAGCTAAAATGGTAGCTTTTTATTTTCAAAGCTCTAAAATAAATTGAAAATTGACACGCGTCTATTTCGTTTCCCGTTGTTTTGCTATCGGAAGCAATAATATTTTTCCACTATAAATACGGTAAACTGGGGTTATTTGGGAAATAGAAAAAAGATTTGTGACGGCCGGGCCTTTAGAATCTTTGTTACAATATTAGAATCTGCTTATAGTGTAAAAAGTCCCATTCAGAGGTACTTTGGGCCCAAGATGTTTCTACTATAATCTTAACAAAGAAATGATTTGATAATTTTGGTCTCATTTTAAGGCCAATGATTAGGATTTCCTTATGGTAGTTTTTGCTTTTTCTGTTATTTTTATGCTATAACGGCAACATTTTGTCTGGAAAAAGGAGAGGACATAATATGACCGCACATCTGATTTGAAGAAATTTCAAAGTATTCTCATGAATATAATTAACCGAGTAACCACTTTTTGAGGCACCGTCCGCTAGAGGGATTGAATCCACTATCACTGGATTCATAAGAAGCACGCTAGAAAATCGAGTAATCGACACGACCATAAACAACGAGGTTGTTAGATTCAGGGCCGCAAGAGACTGCCCTCAGGGGAGTGTTCTGTCACCCCTCCTCTGGTCGCTCCTAGTGGACGACCTCCTTGCGAGTCTACAACTGATGAACGTAATTGCACAAGGCTTTGCTGACGAAATAGTAGTAAGTAAAAGTAGGTAAAAAATATTCCAGAGAGGTCCATCTCCGGAAAAAACAAAACAGATCTTAGACACAGTAAATGACTGGTGCAATAGAGAACAAATGTCTGAAAACCCTAGCAAAACAATCATTACACCGTTCATCTTCCTTGTTTCTCCGGTACTAAGCGGTGAAACAATCCCATTCGCATCTGTAGTAAAATATCTGGGGGTGACCCTCGATAAAACACTTACATGGAATGCGCATTTGGAGAAAGTAAAGCAAAAGGCAGCACTGTCTCTATGCACGTGCAAACGAATCTGCGGTGAGTAGACATAGGGGGCAATAGTTTGGTACACGAAGGGCAGGCAAACGCTGGCTCTTGCCAAACTAACAAGCATCCAACGTCAAGCAAGTATGGTGATATGTATTGCTATGAGCACCACACCATCAGCAGCGCTTAAATGCCTCCTAAACCTTCCTCCTCTACACCTTGTCTTGGAGAAAGAGGCTATGAAGGCAACCTAAATAATCATAGCCAACCAATGGGGTGGCAGGGCAAGTTAAATAGTACCAAACCCTTTTAAGAGGGCAATTTTTCAGGCGGAACTCTTCGCCATTGAAATGAGCGCATGTTGGATGATAGATCATAACTGGCGCAACAGATCAATAAAGATACTCTCCGACAGTCAAGCGGCCCTTAAGGCTCTTGAATCCTATACGTGCTCATAGAGAACCGTTAGGACCTGCCAGGACACACTGAGCACCCTAGGGCGAATAAACACTGTGTCGCAGGTATGGATTCTGGGACATTCTGGGCATCGGGGAAATGAGACTGCCAACCAGCTGGCGCGTGAAGCGGCCTCTGCCGTCTTTATTGGCCCTGAACCAGCCCTTGGAATAGCATACAACACAATCAACATTGCTCTCTCAGGCTGGATGGAAAACAAGTTCCATCAATACTGGAGAGAATTGCCGGGACTGGCACATTCCAAAGAGTGCATTACAGAACCCTGCGGGAAGAGGACCAGGAAACTCATTGAGCTCACCAGGCAGGACATCCGGACAATGGTTGATCTATACACCGGACACTGCAGACTTAAAGTACCATTACGTAGAATGGGTCTAAGTGAGGACACCGAATGTAGGCTCTGTATGGAGTATGATGAGACGGCCAGACATGTGCTGTGTGAATGTCCGACCATTGTACGTCAGCGTCCACGTATCTTCGGTAAACCACAGATCGAGGGACTGGATCTGAATGATGCTTCACCAAGGCAAGTTGCGAGCCTCTTTAAGGGGATGAATATTCTGTAGCAACAAAAAATGTTAAAAGTGAGCCACAATAGACCTAATAATGGTCGCAGTGGACAGTGCCAAACTAGCACACTCACAAACGAATCAATCAATCAATCACTTAGCAAAAAATTTAAATAATTGCAATCATGCGCAACAACAAGACCGCGCGAACGTCATAGTAGGAAACGTCAAAAATAATTTAGGTTAGGTTTAACTTTAAATGCGTGTTTCTCCGCTTTTTTCAAAAAAAGAAAAGATAGGTGTCGAATATTTTTTTACGTAGTTTCCAAATATGCTGTGATTGAAAAATGCGCAGGAAGCCCATTTTTAAAAAATCAAAACGCGTCATGCGCAATAAAAAATTTTGTGAAGCCTATTTTGGACTTTTGGTTTTTCCTCACAGTAATATTTATAGCACTCTTAGGATGTATCTTTTATAGTTACGTAATAGTCGCAGGAGACCCATGGTATGAAGTAGCATTGAAATGCCTATTTTTTGAAGATACGAGTTTTTTGTAAAGTGAACTCCGAAAAAAATAAAAAATAAAATATGATATGGCCGGTAACGGCCCAGTGGCGGTCCGAGCCATTTGAAAAGGTGGGGGCGGTTTCGATATCAAAAAAAAACTAGAATAAAAGCGTAGCTTTCATGAGGAACATATCAATATGTACAAACAAAACTTAGTAACTACAAACGCGGATTTGAACTCAAATCTAGGGGTAGTTACTCAGATTTTAATTCGTTTATTTCATACAAATTACATTAAAATGCACTTTTTGAGTGAAATGAAACTTATATCGTAAATATCAACGGTACCATAGCGCCGCAGGCGAAATTTTTTTAGAAAATTGCACTAAATATATGTAAATATATCACGGTTTCAAAGCGCAGCAGGCGAAAATTTTAAGAAAATGATACTACAAATACAATTTATGCCCTACTTTTTATTTCGTAAATGTTCTGGTAAACAATGTAAATCCAGGATGGGGGTGGGGGTAGTTACCCCCTACCGCTCTGAAATCCGCGCTTCAGTAACATAGATTACAAACAAACCAAGAAAACCTAATAGTAGTAGAGAAGGGGCGGCGCGAATCCTGGCAAGTAGGCCTCCCTGGGCCCTTTCTGCCTTACCTCGAGCCTGCCCCTAATCCGCCGCCTGCACCACTGGTCTGGTCTGACAGTCTGCTCATCTGGTTTTACTGTTCTTTTTGCAAAGTGCAGTATTTTATCCCATTTGAGCGTGTGCAGGTCCTCCTCATCCAGGGTCGGAGAACCGAATACCTGGTATCTCGTCCTCTGGTATGCCTCGCACTTCGCTATAACATGTCGAGATGTCTCTTCTGCCTGCCCGCAGGCCGGGCAGGTCGAGTCATTTTCCACCGCGATCCGGATCATGTGCTTCCTTAGTCGGTTCTGACCTGTTATAATTCCTGTCAGCAGACGAGCGTCCCTTCGTGATCTCCCCAGAAGCCATTTTTGTCTGGCTACATCCGGGTCCTTCACGAAGTCCCTGGTCTGTCTGCATCCTGTTCCTCCTCTCCAAGCGGTCGCCATGGCATCGTTGGCCCATTTATTGAGTCGACTTTGCAATTGCCTCTTGGTTGTTCCTAGGAGTGGTTCCGACCCTACATACATGGTGCTTGCCCTGATCCTGGCGAGCTCGTCGACCTTCTCGTTTCCTGGCAGCCTCATATGTCCCGATACCCACATAAGTGTCACAAAACCTAATAAATATATATTTTTTTTTTGAGATGTAAAAAACCTTTAGAGTTGAAATTACCTTTTATATTGCATTTCTCAAATATAAGATTTTTCGGGCAAAACTCGCTCAATGTCAATTTCAATATCAATTAACCCTTAAATACGCCGCAGGCAAAATTTTATATAAATTGCACTAAAGTTCTATTTTTTACGCGTTTTAAATGTTGTTTACAAAAGAATTGCTTAAAATTAAACAAAATTGTAACAATATTTTACATTGATATAGAGCTGCAGGCGAAAAATTTGACAAAGAAAATCAAAAATTCTTTAAAAATTTTGATCTCTTAGGTTTTTTTGTAAAATATTTTTGAAAAAGTAGATTGAGTTAGATCCCAAGAAAAGGTGGGTTGCAGTGGTATATACAGATTTGTTTTCAAATGATAAATGAGCTGCAGATAAAATTTTTAAGAAAAATGATACTAAGAATGCCATTTATTACACGTTTTGAATGCGGGTGATAAAAATTCCTTATATAGAATTAAACTAAAATTCTAATAACTAATGACGTCGTAGCACAGCAGGCAAAATTTATAAAATTTAAGACACACGTCACAAACCGGAATAAAGGGTCAAAAAAGAGGGGGAGCTAAAGCTCTCCATGGGATCCCTTGATTATTATTAATTTACTGTAGATTGGGTTGAATCTCCTGGAGGGGGGGGGTGTCACCCCCAAATCCCTCCACTCCTTTCCGTCATAGTGTTTTTAAGTACTTATGTTTTCAATCTTCTGGAAGCCTTACTTACTGGCAAACATCCAAGAATGTTTTTATCAACAGAAAAATATCGCCACACTTGTTTATTGCCTCAAAAACGTTATCAGGTATGTTTTGATTTAAGCTTTTGTCTACTTCTGACCAATATTGTTTCCAAATACTGACTTCTCCCAATAAAAGTTCAAAAATTTGTGTTTTGGATTAATCAAACACGTTGTATAAAACTTGGTATACATATGTTCAGGTCAAAAATACTTGTTTCGTTATTGAACTTTGATTTTATATCCGAAATGATTTTCTCTAAAACTTGTTTTTAAATAAAAACTTTATAGTACTGATCTGTATCTGTAAGTACGTCATGCGTTTGTTTATTCTTAGTATGTCCAAAGACTCTAAGGTTACCACCAGTATCTTTGTTGTCTAATTTTATTGGAGCAAAGGGGGGGCGATCGCCCCCCTCCCCTAGGACCGCCACTGAGTGGGCCATATCGTATTTGATTTTATATATGCTCGCGCAGATTTCTAGAAACTTGTTGGTCTGTCAAAAATGCCCCTTGAACTATTATTTTGTAAAAGTGAAACTTGTCATTGAAAAATTTATTGCTTACGATTTGTTTTCGTGATCATGAAATAAGGCATTAAAACACACGCGAGGATAACATAAAGCGCACCTTTTACACCAATAATAAAATAAAACCGGGTAATCTCGACGAAAAATTTAAAGAATTAAATTTTTAAGAAACACTGCGCTTTACTTTACTTACTTTACTTTACTTTATGGGCGACACGCAGTTTGGATTTCGTGGTAGGTTCGGGACAAGAGAGGCAGAAGTTTGGCATTCAAGTCTTAGTTCAGCGGTCTAGGGATGTGTCGGTGCTAGTATATGCCTGTTTCATAGATTATGATAAAGCATTTGATCGAGTCCAACACGAAAAGCTCATAGAATAGCTAAAAGAAGTTGGTCTAGATGACCGAGATCTAAAGATAATCGCTAATCTATACTGGAATCACACTGTTCAAATAAAGGTTGATGGCCAACTGTTTGAAGAGGTCCAAATCAGAAGAGGAGGTCACCAAGGTTGTATATTGTCTCCGCTGTTGTTTTATCTATAGTAACAAAATAATAAAGAATGCACGTCATAACTGCGAAGAGGGTCTGACCATAAACGGCATAAAAATCAACAACATACGATATGCTGACGACACTGTCATAACAGCAGACACGCTAGAAGGCCTGAAAGAGTTGTTGAATCACATTGCTGCCAAAAGGTCGCAATTCGGGCTTAACTTAAATGTTGAAAAAACAAAATGGATGGTCATATCCAAGGAAAAGAACATCCG
Source organism: Oxystoma pomonae (assembly GCA_963921995.1). Taxonomy (NCBI): domain Eukaryota; kingdom Metazoa; phylum Arthropoda; class Insecta; order Coleoptera; family Brentidae; genus Oxystoma; species Oxystoma pomonae. Next base: position 112,996,560 of record OY998166.1, on the reverse strand, counting down.
AGGTATGTTAGAAGTAAATGGCCAGCAAGTCCAACGCATGGACTCATGCAAATACTCTGTTGTCTTTTCAATGAAACTGGGAAAAAAGGTGGCAATTCGGGCTTAACTTAAATGTTGAAAAAACAAAATGGATGGTCATATCCAAGGAAAAGAACATCCGAGGTATGTTAGAAGTAAATGGCCAGCAAGTCCAACGCATGGACTCATGCAAATACTCTGTTGTCTTTTCAATGAGAACTGGGAAACATGCAAAAATTAGGGTTGGCCATGGGCAAAGCCAAACCCGACGCAGTCTGCTCGCGCCTAGAGGATTTTTTGGCTCTGCGTTTTTTCCAGGCTAACTTGATTGGGAGAGTTATTATCGCTACGACTTTTTCGGAAAATGCAAGGACAGGGCCGTTATATTATCTCATAGTTATAATTATATATTAAGCAATGCTGCTCGAAATATGATCCAATACTGTTGCAAACCGAATTTGATATATTTTCTGAAAAATGTAACTGTTACGTAGTCTGCATCTATCGGTCACCAAATAGCAATCTTAAATTTTTTTTGTTGCGGCTTGAGACGCTTTCACAGAAATTTTCCACAAAACATAAAATTATACTCGTGGGTGATCTACATATTGACTATGAGGATGACAAAAACCGTTCCACATTACATCTCTCTAATTTGTTAAAATCTTATAACATAAAGATGTACATCCAACAGTCTACTCGCGTAACTAGGTTCTCATCAACTACAATAGACTATATTGCATCGAACATTCAGAAAAACATAAGTTGTAATGTTTTCCATCCGGCATTATCGGACCACAATGCTATAGCAGTCCATGTACCACTGGCTAGAAGCCCATCAGTTTTACACAAGAAACATCGTCGTAGGATATACAATGTACAGGGCTTCGAGGTTTTTCGTAATATCTGTAATGCTTTTGACTGGGAGTCTATGACAAATTCTAGCGATGTTTTATTTTCGTTTCATACAGCCCTTTCACATGTAGTTGTTGAATAATTTCCAATGCGTTTTCTAAAAACTAGGCCAAAGGATCGTAAAAGGTAGATAACTAAAGGTATTCGAACCAATTTAAGGTGTCTAAACAATTTACTTTTTTGAACACAGAGCAATATACAGACAGGTTATAAAATCAGCCAAACAAATGTACTATTCTAAACGTTTTGATAATTGAAACAATAAACAACGCGAATCGTAGACAATTATTAACGAAATCATGGGTAAATCTCAAAAGTCTCATCAGGCAGTGGATATTGATTCTTAATAGATTTTACTTTTGCATTCCTCAAACAATTACACAAGATAGTAACTCATCCACTGACCCTCTTTCTTACCTTTCCCATGCTCACATAACGGAAACCTTTTTCTTCTCTCCCACTACCTCACATAAAGTTTCAAAAACCATCAAACCCATGGAAAACAAAAAAGCTACAAGCGACGATGGTATATCACTACCTGAAGAAGCAATACTTGTTTTGTCAAATGCCATTAGCTTATCATTCGAACATGGCACCTTTCCGTCTTCACTAAAAATTGCCAAGGACTTTACTTATTTTACTTACAAAGGAGGTGACAAATCGCTACCAGCGAACTACAGACCAATGTCTCTTGTTTCTACACTTTCCAAACTGGTTGAAACTTTAGCACGTAAAAGAATTATACACTTTCTTAATAAACACAAAATAATAGATGAAAATCAGTTTGGTTTCTAACAGGGAAAGAGTATAACTTCTTGTCTTGCCTGTTGCAGGGAATAAATCTAAAAGAGGCATCTGCAGCAGTGTTTTGTGATTTATCAAAAGCCTTTAATTGCGTCGATTACGAGATATTGCTGGGGAAGCTCTCAATTTATGGTTTTCGTGGGGTATCATATAATTGGATTTATTCTTTAATGTTCTATCTCATGTGGCGTACCACAGGGCTCTGTGCTACGTCCGATGCTTTTTTTAATTTATATTAATGATTTACTTAAGCTTGATATCACCGGCAAGTTCAAGTTCTTGGAGTAATAAAAACCTCATTCAACTAAAATCTAATATATCGAATGATTTTTTGAAAATCAAAGACTGGTGCAACTCAAATAAGCTCTGTCTGAATATGTCCAAAACTAATGTAATTGTTTTTAATTTTGATACAAACAATATGAATACTGATAATGGGACAATTATTTCGGTAGACAATACCAAATTCTTGGGTTTGGTTGTAGATAGTAAATTGAAGTTTCAACTAAAAAAATTGCAAATAGTATTTTGTTCCTTGCGTGTATTTTTTTATACTTTTTATTCATATATGTTGTGACTAATATTTTAATATAAAATAGTTTATATCGAGTATTATATATTTATTTTATAATTTATTTTAATCTAAGCCTCTGCTTTGTAAATTAAAATTAAATTATGTTTGTTTGCACCCTTTATACTAAAATGTTGCAATTTGTTTATTGTACAATTTAAATCCAAGCCTTTGCCTTGTGAGTTAAATTTAATTCTACATGTTTGTAACTGTGACTTATACTTAAATGTTTTTTTATAATTAAATTAGATCTAAGCCTCTGCTTTGTCAATTAAAATTTATATTTTAAGACAATAAAGCTTTTTTGAACTTGAACTTGAACTTGAACTTGAACTTGAACTTAACTTACCATTTAAAATGTACCCATTGGAAACTTTCAATTCAAAAAATATTACAATTATCGCTCATTTAATTGAGTACACTATCTTAGCAATTATTCACACTTATAATCCCTTGACATAATGCTAGTAGAGTTTTGCACTATAATTTATTTGCAATCTTATTTAAATAATTTATGCGGTAACGGTTTACCGCACGCACGAGAAACTTCGTAAAACTTTAAAACTTACGCGCGAAACCCCGGAAACTCAGCTACAGCTACAGCACCAGCGTCACTCGCGATCCCAGCAACAGTTGTAAGCTAGCCTCAAACGCGACGGTTTGAAAGCAGAGAAACGAAAAGAAATGTGGATAGAAAGCGTTTTGTTTCGCTTATCCTATGCGTAGATTTTAAATCCAGTTATTTGCTGCTATCCAGTTTTGGGACAATATAGGGCGGGTGTTTCCATTTTTAAAGCTAAATATTTGAAAATAGTAGACGGTATTGGCTGACAAAATTGTGCCATATCAGCGTTTTTTAGTTTTCTTGGATTTTTTTGTGTTTTTTTTTACCATTCTCATAAACAAAGTCTTAAGTTAGGCACTAGTTCTAAACGCTACTTTATAATTATTTTAGACCTTTATTGAACACTATGAGATACTATAGTGGCCCAAGGATTGTAAAATGTGTAACAATAAAAACTTTGAAAAAAAGAGAAAATAACGTAAAAATCAGTAAATTTTTGGCTCTACATTTTTCCCAGGACAACTTAATTAGAAGATTTATTATAAAATGGTGCAGCTCTCTACTGTTTAAAAAATGGCGCCTCTTCCACAGACTTCTATGTCTCTGTATATAAGGTACCTTATTCCAGAACTAAGGGTTAAGTTATTTTACGGTTTCTTGTCTCAGTCAAATACATTGCGAGTGAACAAATAGGGTGTTTGCGTAAAAGGGGTAGTAATGAATTCTGGAACGGGTTCTTGTCGGGACGCCAAAGCGTAAAGGCGAAATGTGCACAGTGAGGAGTTAAAAAATATCTTTCGTGTGTGTTAGATGCAAAAAATGTCTTTTTAAAAGTTGGGATCAGGACAAGATTTCCTACATACACGGAAAAAAATCTATTCTATATTTAAGAATAGCTCTGTTCTTGAAAAATTACATTTGCTTTAAGTATATTATTCTTAGTATAAGAATAGGGATTATTAGAATTAAGCAATTACCTATTCTTGATCTACGAAGGCTCTTATACTTAAATAGAAATCAAATATACTTTAAATAAGAAGAGACGGTAATTTAAATCAAAACCGAAGCTATTATTAAATCAAATAACTTCTAGAGGTAAACCGATTAGAGTTTATTATTCTTTCAAAAATAGGTAGTTTACTTGGACTAAAACCAGAAATTCTTCTTTGAAAGCGAAAACATATTAAAACCAAGTAGAAAAAAACTTGTCACAAGAAAAAGATAAATCTTGACCTAAAATATGTTACGAATTGATTGAATCATATTTTAAATTTAGTTTAACTGCAAAGGTTTAATTTGGATCAAGTCCTTTTATTATTGCTATAAAGTCTTAGTTATTTTTAAAATAAGGAAAGCTGTACTAAAAACAAGAAATATTCCAATATCGAATCGCACCGTAAGATCGCTTGGCTAATCCATTCTCCCTCTTTGTTGTTTGGTATGGGGGCAACAAAGACTTAGTCGCCTTCAGTTTCACATCTATCTATATATAGGTAAAACTATACTCCTATATCTTTAGTTTAAAGGTTCGGATTATTATAAACGCCTAAAAAGTTAAATACTTCCCTTATATTATTAGGAGAACTTCTTGACAACCGTGGGTATACATGATATCTTAATCTTTATCTTTTGGAGCGATGGAAAAGTTAAGTCCTTTGGCAAGTAAGTGAATCATACATAGGTGAAACAAAAAGACCACTATCTGTTAGGCTTAAAAAACATCAGACGATTACCCAAAGCGGTGAAACAAAGAAATCAGGAAACATCGAACACGCATGGTCAAAACAACACCGAATAAAGTGGACAGAAGCAAAGGTTTTGCACAAGAAGTCACACTGGATGAAACGAAAATTCCTTGAGCTGCCTTTACTGGGCAGAATCAGAGTGTTTTCAGTAAACCAAGTATTGAAATTCCAAATATTTGAAAGCCCCTTCTTGGGCAGAGCCAACTTCTTAAACTACACGGCTGAGTGATTCCCCATAGTATATAAGTACGTAGCCTTAGGAATAGATTGTAGTTTGCACCGGAAGATAATCAGAGATTGTAAGGATCGAAACGTCGTATATAAATAAAATATAGACAATGGAAGTCCGACACACAGAGTTAATTTCAAGTTTCTGCAATTTTTATACACAAACCTTTACAAAACAAACAAAAATTAAAAACAATACTAAAACGATACTATCATTTTGGTAATAAAAAAGCGCTTAGAGTACCCAGGTGATGTTTTAATATGGCGGCTAATCAAATGTTGAGCTCACCTGTGAGTATAGGCACCTTGAATACAAATAAAGTGTTTTAAAAAAACAAACCAGAGAATTTGCATAATTGCAGGTACATGATAAAAAAGTTACATAAATGACATGTTTGTAAAAACATTACATGTAGGGATACAACTTTACCTGATCGCAACTGTGGTAAACCTAGCGGGCGGGGACTAATGACGTCAGGAGCAGAGCACACAGAGATTTGCTGATCATCTCCAACGCTATAGATTATTATGTTTTATTTTTTTTGATTTTTTTTTAAAACTTGGAATTGCAGAAGCAGTGCAGCAGAACTGGATTTTAGCATACTTTTTTTGCATTTTGTTGTGGATATGTTTTTCGGCAGCAGTGAGGAAGACGAATAAAATGAGCTTGTTTGACGTTGGTACATATCCGTCCCTTTTTCCCTTAGTAAAAGAGGAAAGGACAGAGATGCGTCACCGTCGAACAGTTAACCGTCGAGTTTATAAATCCGGGGTTAGAAACTTTAGAAAATAGCAAAATTCTTATATTTCACAGTTTCACCAGATCCGACCACGCATTTTGCAAAAACTACAAAATTAACAAAAATTTTAGTTGTCATCTCGAACAGAAAATAACTCGGTCGCGTCAAAACGAACGAAAAAGTGATCCTCGGGGCTCACGGGGTATCATCGCGAACTCACCCATTATGTCTCTATTTTAGTTTTATGGGTAACATCTATTCAAATAACAAAGTATTTTGTCCCACTGGACGCATTGCGCACAGCACTGCTGACCCTGCGAATGGGTCAAGGTTTGCTAGGTTATCCTGTTCACGTGACCCGCCTTTTCGACATAAAGGCCCAAAATGAATGCATATTACATGGGCCTATTTTTAGATTCTTACGGACGCAAAATTTGCCTGTAGGGGTTTCAAACTCTTTTAAGTAATTAGTAAAAGGTGGTCGCGGCTTTTTTTGAAGAAGAGGGCAGTTTAGTAACTGCTGGGTCGGAAAAGTATTACGAATAAAACTTTTTATTTATTTATATTTAAAAGCAAGTGCGGGTCCTAAAGTTAAAAATAGTGGGTTGAGCTAGCAATCGGCCGCCACCCGTTCTGGGACGGCCACTGTTTTAAAGAATAAAGTACATTTACCAAACTATTTAGATTTACAGAGAACGGTTTTGAAAGATGTAGTTCTCGAAAAAGAAAATTAAAGATATATTTTTGCTTTTGGTTTTATTGAATGCTAGGTTGTTTTTTTTTGTAATATATTTATTTTTGAATAAATGATTTCCTTATTACCTTTTTTTTAGCTTTCTTTTCTTTTTCGTGTTTTTAAGCACAACTCTTCCTCAAAAGACAAAACAGCCCAAACCACTAACTACTCTACTCTGCTAGTTTGTGGTGTGGGTTCAGAAGAAAAAATCACAGTTGGTTTAGAGAGAGGTTTTAAGAAAAAAAATATATAATCTTTAAAACATACACCTTTATTTTTGATCCATCGCCAACTACTATTTACCGTAAAAAGTAGAATCCCTTATGTAGCTCTTTTCTGGGGGACTATTTTTGGAAAATATTCTGGGAACCTTAAATAGCAACCCCCTATTTTGACTTCATATTTGAAAATGCTCTTTCCAATGATACCCCATATTATAAGGTTTACTTTACTAATTTTCGAGATATTGCCTTTAAAAATGTCAAAAATTCAATTTTTGAAGGCTCATATCTTAGAAACTAAACAAAATATCTCTATTGTGTTTATTATCGATTTTAGGAATTTTTTACGAGGAAATAAAAAATGACAACAGTTTGACAATCTGACATTCGACTTTATATTTTTGGAATAAATCGTCAAAATCACTGAAAATCAATAAACTGGAAATAGGAATGTGCAAACGTCAAACTATTGTCATTTTTTATTTGCTTTTATAAAACCCTCAAAATCGATAACAAACACAATAGAGATATTTCGTTTAGTTTAGATACGGGCCTTTGAAAATTGTATTTTTGACATTTTGAAAGCCAATATCTCGAAAATTAGTAAAACATACTTTATGATATGGGGTACTATTGAAAAGAGAATTTCAGCGAGAATTCAAATATGACGTCAAAATAGGGAGTACTATTTAAGGTTTTTAGAATATTTTCCAAAAATAGCCCCCCAAAAAAGAGGATTTTACTTTTTACAGTAAATAATAGTTGTCGATGTATCAAAAACAAAAATCTTTGTTTTAAAGATTATATATTTTTATAAAAAACCCCTCTCTAGACCAACTGTGAAAATATTCAAGTTCAACAACACTTTATTGTCTTGAAATATAAATTTTAATTGACAAAACAGAGGCTTAGATCTAAATTATACAATGAACAAATTGCAAAGGCTTGGATTAAATTTAATTATAAAATAAATATATTTAAGATATTTAGGCACAAACCGCAGTCGGAACAAACACAATGACAGGTAATAGACTACCTTATTATTTGAAAATATTTTTAAATAAAATATAAATTTTTAGCAATAGCTAGGGCTGACTTAACACTAGATATAAAATGCTTTATATTGAAATATTAGTTACAATATAACAGGTCTAAGGTTAGTTATTGAATAATTTGTAATAGGAAATTATATATATTTTTAAATCTTTAATCCATTAGGCTAGCGAATTGACAGTTCCTCCCTGGTGAGAAACCGTATAGAATTTCATGAAAGTTGGTGAGTTTTTATGATAATATATAGGGTTTTATAAGATTCCATTAGCCAGGCTGTTTTTCTCCTAAAAACTGATAGAGATAATATGTACTTTAGGAGATTTGTCTTGGTTTTTACAAATTTGTTTTACATAACGCATAGAAAACATATAAAACCTGATAAAACATTACAAAATCTCGTCAAAGAGATTTGAAGCGGTTTTTCTGGCATTAGTTATATGCAAGGTTTGCAAAATTTATACCACTAATAACTTTGAAAAACATAGAAATTAGTGTAAGAATCAGGGTGGGCTCTGGGAAAAGCCAAAAAAATGGTAATAGTTCTTACAAAGCGTCAAAAAAGTATCAAATTTTTCGTGATGAAAACTTTCTGAGATCTATTCTTTTCACAGATGGAAGCACTTTTCCATTATTGAATCGCCATAACCCAACACACGTTCGATATTGGTCGAGGGAAAATTTCCATTTGTATTTTGACGTGACAACACAGTATCCCCAAAAACTGAATGTTTGGGGTTGTATTGTAGAATTACACGTAATTGGGCCATTTTTTATTAACGGCAATTTGAATGGTCCTAGATACTTGGATCTACTGTAGCAGCATATTATTCCAACTGCTAGGCAGTTGTTAGGTGTGAGATTTGGTGAAACATGGTTTCAACAAGATGGTTGTCCCGCTCACTATGTTGGTCTTGTTAGGGAATATCTTGATAATATATTTCCTAATCGGATTATAAATAGACGGGGGTACTACTATTTTATGGCCAGCTCGATCACCCGATCTTGCTCTTAATGACTTCTATCTGTGGAGTTATATCAAAAATAAAGTTTACGGACATGGAAAGGCTAAAAATTTTTAAGGACTTCGGATTAAAATTGAAGAAGCTTTTTAAACTATCACCCTTAACATGCTTGGAAACGTTAGAAGGGGTTTTTATAATAGGCTCGGATATTGTCTAGCCGAGCAAGGAGGACTTTTCGAACATATGCTCTAATTTTTTTTTGACTAGGAGAATCTTTTTGGTTTTTAGAGTGTATTATTTGATTTTGAGAACTTGCTTTTATTTTCTTTCTCCTTATTATTTTCATCGTAACACATTGTTAGTGATAAATCTAAGCCATTGAAAATAAAACGCTCTAATTTATCAGTGAGAAAAAAACAAGAAAATTACGTTATCAAAATTTGCGTATTTATTGACCAAATTCCGGTTCCATGGAATACACTTCACAATGCACCGTGGTTAGACGCGTACTAAATGCAAGCCGCGAACGGTGATCGCAAGCCTGAGTATTGGTTGCTCCACTGATAGGTGTGCGGTGTCCCTGCGTGTACGTACACTGGTAAATTGGACTTCTACCGGCCTATGTTCGCAGTGGCCTGAAGCGCTCTGTATATGCGTATAATTAACCCTTGGAAAAAAAACCGACTTTATTTAAAACCGTCTATATATAAAATCGGTTTTGAACTCGTATAAACGTAGTATATGTTACACCTTGTATACAAAGCATGTTTCAAATAGTCAGGGTTTTACCCTTGACGGTCCATTTTCCTTAATTTGACAGATATTAGCGATAAGCGCCTGCACGCGAACGTAAAATAAATGATTATTATTAAAAAATCAAGTAAAAAAATACACTTTCTAACAAAAATGTTTTAATAATGCTAATGGTTTTTACCTTTTTACCTTTTACGTTTTAAATTAAAGAAAAATATGAAATTCTTGCCTAAAAATTAAGCCCTTTCCGCTAGTTTTCATCAAGTATTTACGAAAAAATCATTTAAAAACCTCGTCAAAATATCAAACTGTCAAAGATTAAAATGTCGCAATAATGAACGTCACCGCGTAAAAAAGCACATCGCTATGGAAACCATTGTTATTTCGTTTACCAGCCGCCTTGATTTATAGTGTAAAGATGGTGTGTTGCGCTTCGTTCGAGATTTTTAAGAGTATTTTCCTGTTTTTCTTGGATTTTTTAATAGAGTTATTTAAAAAAAATAGTGATAACAACTCGCGACTAAACTGTGATTTTTTTTAATCGCTTTTTTAAATTCCTCGCTGCACTTGTTATTTAAACCAACGCTTGCAAGAAAAGAACTATTTTAGCCACTAGTTGTGAAAACTACTATTTACAAATGTACACTATTTTTATACTTTAAATCAAGGGTGGCTGATGAATCATACAACAAGGGTGCTGTGTAATACCGTTTCTTTTTGGTAGGTGACCTTATATTGTAGACCAATCTAATTCCTGATGGTTTGATATTTTTCCGTGTTTTCGAAATGATTCTGTTTTTAAATACTTGGGGAAAACTTAAGGAAATGACTTAATTTTTAGGTAAGAATAATTGGATTTTTTTGGTATTGCCATTTGCGCTATCTATAATATTTTTACCTACACGAAAAAAATGCCAGTGCACTTTTTTTAATTGAGATGTGTAACTAAAATTGTGTAGTCTTATTACACAATTCTGTATAAAATATACATAACTGTATGCAAAATATACAATAAAATATAATTTGAGACCAGTATACATATAATAATAATAATAATAATAATAATAATAATAATAATAATAATAATAATAATAATAATAATGATAATAATGATAATAATAATAATAATAATTATTATTATTATAATAATAATAATAATAATAATTAATGTCTTTATTTTACAATTAAGAAAATATAATAATTTACAATAATTCTTTGTCTCCTATGACTAACCCTGAAAAAGGAGAAATTATGAAAAAGGCAAAATTCAGCACTACCAACAACTAGCTGCTAGTAGCTCTATCAGTTAACCTTAATTCTTATAGATTTTTACAATTTAAAAGTTTCCACATTTGAAAAAATCCTGACTATCGTTTATGGAATAATTACAACTAAAACTAAAAAAGAATTAAACAGAATTGATAGCTAAAAAAATTAATAACAAGGACCAAGTGCCAAAGATACTATGCAATATAAATATTAATGTAAGCGTTGCTTGTAAAAGGGATGTGAAAATTTTGGATAATGTCAGTTGCTAATTTATAACATTGATGAGGGAGAATTTTGCTGATTTAAAATGTGTTGTTTGTAGGATTTTTTTTGAATATCGTGATGTTAGTTTTACATTTGACATTTTCTGGTATGGAATTTCGCTGTATCGTGTGTGAAGCTTCGTTGAAAAAAAGATCTTTTATGTTTTGGATTGTCTATCTTTTTTTATAACGCGTATTTAAATTATGAATTTGTGATCTTACACAGACTTTTTGATAAAGATAAGAAGATTTTTTTGTTGTTATTATTTTATGGTAGCTTTGTGCAGTTTTCGACGATTTTACATATTTAGCAATTGAGTTTCGAGAAGTTTATGTGAAATTCTGCTATACTTCCTGATCCCATGTATCAGACGCAAATAGTTATTTTGCATTTTTTGGATTCTTCTCTTGTCTAAGGAGGATATACATATATCATAGACCACATCTGCATGGGTTAAAAACTGATATAAGGTGGACCAAAAAAATTTGTCACTTTTTGAATGCCCTGTAACTTTGTACCCAATTGGCCGATTTTCAAAATTTTAGCTGTTTTAATAGACAAAAGATGAAACTTTACTGACGCAACCCAAAATTGGACATTTGTCAAAAATCCAAGATGGCGAAGAGCTATAAAAAAAATGGGTAAATTTCATCCCCCTACAAAAATTTGTGTACATACATTCTTCATCTACCGAGGTATCACTTTTATCTAAATTCGTTACAAGATTTTAAAAAAAATTAAATCAGGAGTACTTAGATCAAAAATTGTAGTATCGGTAAGAAGGTGCACTGTTTAGGGCTAGCATAGCTTGCGACTTAGTCGTCCGATTTTAAAAATTTTATGCTTTTGGTAAGACAAGATATGAGTTCTTGTTAATTAGGCTCCACCGAATCACCCGAGTTCGGAGAGTGGTATTAAGATCGCGTCTACACAACACTGATTTCATCTTGATAAAAGATGATCTGTCCCGTTCAATTCTTGCACGAACTTCTTGCGCGTTGTCCCAGTTCTCATTGGGAAGACTACCCAAGTATTTGTATGAATCCACGCGTTCGACATGCTGCCCATTTACTTCTTACATGCCTCGGATGGTCTTTTTCTTGGATATGACCATCCATTTTGTTTCTCCAACATTTAAGTTAAGCCCGAATTGCGAAATTTTGGCAGCAATTTGATTCAACAACTCTTGCAGGTCTTCCAGCGTGTATGACAGTGTCGTCGGCATATTGTATGTCGTTGATTTTGATGCCGTTTATGGTCAGACCCTCTTCGCAGATAAGAAGTGCATTTTTTATTATTTTGTTACTATAGATGTTAAACAACAGCGGATACAATATACAACCTTGGCGTACTCCTCCTCTTATTTGGACCTCTTTGGACAGTTGACCATCAACCGTTACTTGAGCAGTCTGATTCCAGTATAGATTAGCGATTATCTTTAGATCTCGGTTATCTAGACCAACTTCTTTTAGCGATTCTATGAGCTTTTCGTGTTGGACTCGATCAAATGCTTTCTCATAATCTATGAAATAGGCGCATACTGGCACCGACACATCCCTAGACCGCTGAACTAAGCCTTGAATGCCAAACAAGGCCTCTTTCGTCCCGAACCCATCACGAAATATAAACTGCGTTTCGCGCAGAAAGGATTCGCATTTCCCATAAATTCTTTTGTGAGTAATCTTTAGAAATATTTTTAACATATGGCTCATCAGGCTGATTAGGGGGTAATCACTACACTTCTTTGCTGAATGTTTTTCAGGCAACGCAACAAAGGTTGATGAAGCCAGTCTGACCCTGGACTTGATTTTTGTTAATGAGGCAGAAGCCCCATATCCTCTTATTGTTATAAGAGGGTGTGGGGTTATGAGATAGAACAGTGATAAATATTTTAGTCCAGAAGAGTATCTAGACCAAAAATTGTATTGCTTTCATAAAAACTTTTGACCCAATCACCCAATTTTTGACATATGTCAAATTTTAAACAGAATAGTGAAGATTCATCTATCGTTTTACCAAAGAGCTTAAAATTCTGAAAATCTGATGACTAGATCGCAAGATATGCTAGCCTTAAACAGTGCGCCTTCCTGCAGACATTACAGTTTTTGGTGTAAAGACTCCTAATTTAAAATTCATATAAGTTTTTTATCTTATAATTGACAAAAATCAAGTCCAGGGTCGCACACAAATTTTTCGCAAGGGGGTTTTTGACATATGTCAAATTTTGAGCCGCGCTAGTAAAGTTTTGACCTTTGTCTATACAATCTTGCAAAAATTTCAAAAATCGGCCGATTGGGATCAAATTTATAGCGCGTCCAAAAAGTAACAAATTTTTTGGCCCACCCTATACATCAAGATACAATTTGTGTAAAAAAAACTTGCGTGTGCGGCATGAATTTTTTACGGTTTCCGCTTCTGGAGCAACCTTATACGCCCCCGCAATAAGAAAGTGTCAAGAAAGCTCGTCCTTAATGAGTAGAAACGACATTTTCTCTGCTTTTATATACGTTACCTAATCTTTTCAAAAATTATTAAAGCTAAATTTACTTTAGAATTCCTTAACAAGAAACTTTCGGAAAGTTTTATCGAAACTTCAAAATGATCAACTCCCAACACTCAACTTGACAAACTTTCGAAAAGTTCAACCACTTTATTCTCCTTTTGCGGTAACAGCTAAGAGCTAAAAGACGGTAATTTTAATTGCACGCAATTGGCTCTAAAGGCTTCGTGACATAATTTAAACAATGTATAAGGTGGGCCAAAAAAACCGTACATTTCTTTTCGCTGTAGATTCGCTTCCGTATATAAGTTTGATTTTTGTGATTTTAGTTTCTGCGAAAAGCTAAAGCTTTAGACCATATGAAACTTTTGTCAAAAATTGGCATTTCGTTAAAATCCAAGATGGTGCATGATTTTTAAATTTTACCTTTTTTAACCACCCCCCCCCCTGTCAAAATGGAAGATCATCAGAACTCAGGTGATAGGGCTGTCGTAATACGGATCTGGGCTGTCCCCTATTTGCAACACGCTTCGGGCTAGGAAAATCCATATTTGAGTTATGCCAACTCGAGTTTTTTCTCAGTGTAAGTAGACAGTTCACTTGTCTCATATTTAAATTAAGTTTCTACTTGGGGCTAATGAATTCTTAATAAGGGTTAGTGGATATTTTTCTCAGTGCAGTTGTAAAAACTACAATTAATTTTACTAGATCACATACACTAACTTAACTTGGCATCTTAGAACATTGAACTACTAGAAGGTGCTATTTTTCAGACCTAGGGCAGGGTGTTTGAGTTCAACATCTTCATCCCACTGTTGTCATCTTAACCTAATACGTTTTCTCCTGTTTTTAATATTATTTAAAATACCTTCAATAATTTTTAGTTCCGTTTAATTAAATGGTCTAGATATAGTAATCAAAATCTATGTTTCTATAAAAAAAAACCTAAAAATTTATTCAAGTAGGATGTACAACTATAAAAATAAGAAAAAGATGCTATGGAAATCCCTATTCATACTGAAATTAATGACAAGCCAGCAACACAGATTTCCTAGCTTTGTTTACCAAGAATGGCCAAATATGAGGAATTCTAACCTAATATTTATTTAATATTTTAATTTAATGTACCTGTGAAACGAAATAATGTGGTCCCCCGGCTTCTGTTTCAACTTGCATATAATAATACACTTCGGAACCATTTTTCGCCACAAACTTTTCACAAAAATATCAAAAAAACACTATTGACAAGTGCGGAAACTCTTACTTTAAAAACAGTAATGACATTACAGGAAAAATCGAAAAACCGCAACAATCAAGGTTGTCACGTTGACTATAAAAGAAGATGTTTAAGGAAAACACATGTTAAATTTTCAAAAAACGTCGAAAGTTTTAAATAGGTTGTGAGTTTTATATATTGTGTATATTAGCTTTTTCAACATATATATTAAACCTCATTAATTAATTAATAAATAAGCGTCAAAACTTAATCCAAATTTAATAAGTTTTTTGTTGCATAATTTTGTTATTAAAATTGGCAACACAAATTTCTTTCTACCCTTTCCCCACTGTAGATGTTGCACTCAAACAACCAGTGTAACCAGACAGACCAGACTCCTTCTAGTAGTTCAATTTTCTAAGCTTGGCATCATACTGGGCAATATTGGTCCTACATTGGACAAGAAAGTCCAAGTATAAAATTATGACATACTATAACGGTCCTTGCAATTTCCTAAAAAAAATGCCGTAGCGATAATAACTCTCCCAATCAAGTAAGCCTGGAAAAAATTCAGGGCCATAAACTCTTCTGCGCGCGAGTAGATGGCGTCAGGCTTGCGCAGTATTTGGCCTTGCCCAGGGCCAACCCTGATTTTTACATTATCGTCTTTGTTTTTCAAAGGTATTATTTTTACACATTTTGCGTCACTTGGGCCATTATAGTATCTCATAATTATATGAGTACAAGAAAGAGTAATTAAAAGGCAAGGAACAAAGCTAACACTTATCTTATTCCTTAAGTTATTCCCTCTTTCCCGGTATGACTAAGCTCTCTCGTAAGTGGATAAATAATTTAAGCCACACGCTTTTGCTTTTTATGGCGGTGTATAAGGTTTTGCCCTTGCCCAAATTGAAAGTCAGTAAAAGTGTGTTTTAAAAGCATGTTTAAAAATAGCATGCTTCCTTGTAACTGGACACGAATTTCCCTTCTCTTCTCATATTGGCATGCAACTTGGTGATTTACAAAACAAAATGAGAAATAAATTAAAATTAAAATTGGAAAATGTTTAGCGTACTCCCCTAACTGGTTTCGGAACGAAGTCCATCATCAACCAGAGGGCAAACTAACTTGCTTTTAATTGGCACTAACCGTTGCCGTTTTCTGAAGTAAAAAAATCAGGAAGTAAGAAAGTACATTCTTTGTTAAAGGAAAGGCAGCTTTTAATTCATTCAACTTTATTTGTGCAGGTACTGTCCAATTTTTTGATGAGCGGACGACGTCATTTTTTTGGATCTCTATTTGATATATTGTTTTGGACAGCTACAATAAATATGTAAAAATATTTCATTCCGTTGATTGTTTCAACCGTTACTTCAAATTGACAACAACAAATTATTTGACATGCGAACTGCTGACAACAAAGAAATACGTTTTCAGAAAAAAAAAATGACATCAGTCCGCTCATCAAAAAATTGGACTATAAGCGCTCAAGTCATCATTGTTCAAATACCATACCTCGAGGCTGACAGGACAATGGCTTGGCCCTGAGTAAGGTCAAACCCGGAAAATGTACTATGTATGCCTGACCCAGTCTGCTCGTGCTCAGATTAGTTCTTGGTTCTGCATTTTTTCCAGGATAATGAGGAGGAGAGCTATTATCGCTACAAGGAAGTGCTTCAAAAAATGCAAGGGCACGGCCATTATAGTATCTCATAGTTATATAACTTCGTTAGCCGGCCTCCGTAACGCATTAGGTAGCGTATCGACCTGCGGCGCGGAAGATCTCGGGTTCGAATCCCGGCTAGGTGCATGGATATTTTGTGTTTGTCTTTAACTTTGCAAATACTTATACTCAAAATATATATAGCTTCGTTAAAAATAACTTAAATTACTATAAAAACGAAAATGATTTTCATAATTATCATATCGGACACATTAGAATTGAGTTCACTGGCCTAAGTCATTGTCGTTACTCCAAAAACTACTACGGACCGACATTATTTAACAAATTACCACAACATGTTAAAAAAGTAGAAAATAAAACGTTTAGTCAGTATATTAAAAAACTGTGTTTAAAAAAAGCATTTTATAATCTGGAAAAGTTTTCGTCTTTGACTTAGGTATAACGAAGGTAATTAACACTTACCTAACATAATTTCAGAAACTTCCTAAAGTGTCTTATATTACATTTCAGTATTTAATTATTGTTAGTTAAGTACTAGAATTATATTTATATTTACTTTTTTAAATTTAATTTTTTTTTCTGTATGACAAAGCCAATCAATCAAATCAAAATCAAATAAAAAAGTAGCTTTATAGTTCCAGTAATAATCATACATCGACAAGGCCTTGCTTATCCTAGTAAGTACCACAAAAACTGTCAAAAAAAAAATACAACCAGTGATACTCCTAAATTGATGAAAGTGTTGTTTAACCTGATGGTTACATAAAAAAATAAAAAATAAAAACAGTTCATATATAAACAATAATGCGTCAAATTGATGTAAAAACATACAACATTAAAGAATACATAATAATAAAAAACATATTAAAATATTCAAGAAACACAAATTTAGAGTAATTAAAAGAAGGTTATTGAATAAAAAAAAAAGACTCAGTTTTCAAAAAATTCGTAAAACCAAATTTTATTTTTCTGGTGAATAAACGATATATTATATTATAGTATATCGCTTTTCATAACTAATTTTTTTATTAGATTCAACGTAGCTCCAATTTGATACTGATTTTTTTTAAACAAACCTTCCAGACATCTTTACGACAACGTTGAAAAAAATATAGTATAAAAGTTATTTTAAAAAAAGCATAAAAGAATTATAATAAACTATAAAATAAATTAAAAACATAATTTCAGAAACTTCCTAAAGTGTCTTATATTACATTTCAGTATTTAATTATTGTTAGTTAAGTACTAGATTTATATTTATATTTACTTTTTTAAATTTAAATTTTTTTTCTGTATGACAAAGCCAATCAATCAAATCAAAAAGTAGCTTTATATTTCCAGTAATAATCATACATCGACAAGGCCTTGCTTATCCTAGTAAGTACCACAAAAACTGTCAAACAAAAAATACAACCAGTGATAATCCTAAATTGATCAAAGTGTTGTTTAACCTGATGGTTACATAAAAAAATAAAAAATAAAAACAGTCCATATATAAACAATAATGCGTCAAATTGTTGTCAAAACATACAACATAAAAGAATAACAGCTACATAATAATAAAAAACATATTAAAATATTCAAGAAACACAAATTTAGAGTAATTAAAAGAAGGTTATTGAATAAAAAAAAAGACTCAGTTTTCAAAAAATTCGTAAAACCAAATTTTATTTTTCTGGTGAATAAACGATATATTATATTATAGTATATCGCTTTTATATACTTATTTTTTTTATTCTGAAATTATTTCTTAAATTTTAGATCTTTTTATTTCTCTTTCGTATTTTTCCGAAAAGATTCTTTCTTAGTTTTAACCGACGTCATAACTAATTTTTTTATTAGATTCAACGTAGCTCCAATTTGATCCTGATTTTTCTTAAACAAACCTTCCAGACATCTTTACGACAACGTTGAAGAAAATATAGTATAAAAGTTATTTTAAAAAAAGCATAAAAGAAGTATAAGAAAACTATAAAATAAATTAATTTTG
Organism: Oxystoma pomonae; assembly: GCA_963921995.1. Lineage (NCBI taxonomy): Eukaryota > Metazoa > Arthropoda > Insecta > Coleoptera > Brentidae > Oxystoma > Oxystoma pomonae. The sequence continues at coordinate 112,978,326 of OY998166.1, read as the reverse complement.
ATGTTAACCTTTGCTTTTATACAGACCGCTTCAAGTTACTGCGAACATAGGGGGAATCAAGTCCAATTTACTCTCCGTGCCGTACGACCGAGGTGGATTCGAAGCACGCTGCAGTGTTATCTTTTGGAAATTCATTTTGTTTTTATTATTTTGTTTTATTTCTGCTTTGCTCGAGAAACAGATGGGTAAGTTCTTAATTGAAATAATACATTTTTAAAACCAAAAATGGATGTCTACGAAGTTGCCGAAAAAGTGCAGATGGTCAAATGGTCAAATCGTCATAACCCAACACAGGTTCGATATTGGTCGAGGGAAAATTTGCATTTGTATTTTGACGTAAGAACACAGTATCCCCAAAAACTAAATGTTTGGGGGGGGGGGTATTATAGGGGAACACGTAATTGGGCCATTTTTTATTAACGGCAATTGCAATTTGAATGGTCCTAGATACTTGGATCTACTGCAGCAGCACATTATTCCAACTGCTAGGCAGTTGTTAGGTGTAAGATTTGGTGAAACATGGTTTCAACAAGATGGTTGTTCCACTCACAATGTTGGCCTTGTTAGGGAATATCTTGATAATGTATTTCCTAATCGGGTTATAAGCACACGGGGAACTATTTTATGGCCAGGTCGATCTTCCGATCTTGCTCCTAATGATTTCTATCTGTTTTTGAAGAATCTTTTCAAATTATCACCCCTTACATGCTTGGAAACGTTAGAAGGGGTTTTTATAGTAGGCTCGGATATTGTCTAGCCGAGCAAGGAGGACTTTTCGAACATTTGCTTTAATTTTTTTTTGACTGGGGGAATCTTTTTGGTTTTTAGAATGTATTATTTTATTTTGAGAACTTGCTTTTATTTTGTTTCTCCTTTTTATTTTCATTGTAACACGTCGTCACTGATAAATCTGAACAGTTGACAATAAAACGCTCTTATTTATCAGTGACAAAAAATAAGAAAATTACGTTATAAAAATTTGCGTATTTATTGACCAAATTCCGGTTTCATTGACTACGCTCCACACAGCACCGTGGTTAGAGGCGTACTAAATACAAGGCGAACGGCGGCGAACGGCGATCGGAAACCTGAGTGTTGGTTGCTTCACTGATAGGCGTGCGGTGTCTTTGCATGTACGTACACTGGCAAATTAGACTTCTTCCGCCCTATGTTCGCAGTAGCTTGAAGCGGTCTGTATATTTATTTAACTAAACATATCCTGGTATTTTCTCAAATGTTAGGGATTTTTTTCAATAGATTGCTAAAAATTTCATTTTCCCCAATACAGAGTTTACTTTTTGACAGGCGGGTCACGCTTCTTTAAAAACCGTCAGAAAATCTAGCCCTTACAAAAAATCTGACGATTTTTAAACACAAGTTTACACTAACTTCTTTTTTGTCAGGAGTAATTTGCTAATGACTCTTAAAATTTAGTTTCTTAATACTTTTCCAGTAAATAAAAAATATATGAATTTTAATTTCTGTGGTCAGCGTCCATAAATTACTTAACACTCGAAGGAGAGGGAAGGGATTTCTGAAAGTGTGACAAAGTGTTACGAGGGGGGAGGGGTGGTTCATGGAAGTGTTACATAACACTTCGTGTTTGTCCATAAGTGATGGTTTTTTACACTTTTGTTAAAGTTTGAAATTTATAACCTTTTTTTTTGGTTTTCAACTTGGTGTCAACGTTTTTTTTTGTATATTTTGCCATTCTCCAGGGAGGGGAGTTGCTAAGGGTCTAAGGAAGTTTTACGAAGTCTTACATAGGGGCGGGGAGGGGTCAAAAATTGCCAAAAAAGGTGTTACGTAATTTATGGACGGTCCGGCCCCTTTGTGGAAAACCCCTTCTTTTTATTTAACAATAAACAACCTTTAAAACTTTTAACATACAAAACCATAGATAGCCATGGAACACGCGGCTATCTTTGGTTAGAAAAGTCACACAAATTCTATCTTTCCTTTTACATGGTGAGAATTTTCGACACTTTTTGACCTTTATTGGTACGCGTAGTAGCAATTTAGCTTTGCGTTGAACTAGACCTGCAGAATTTCTTTAAAGTATTAAGTTTACAAAATGATATTAAAAAAATGACGCAGGTTTTCTTATATGGGTAGGATAAAATATATTAACGACGCTTGTTTTTATTTTAAACCAGACAATAAGTAAAAATTGCCACTTTCCAGAACGGTGACTGGTGAGATTTTCTGTCGTTTCTGAAGAATAGCGACCGCTGTGTCTCCTTAGGAGTAAATTTTAATCCGAAAAATAGTTAGTTTAAACAGATAAACCGCACATCAAAAATTAACAAAATTTTGCATAGCGGAGGCTTCTGGTATCTCCCACACAACCATTCCCGTGGTTTTTCTTTCGAAAAAATATATATATCTTGTTTTTATTTAGTTTTTTAAAATAATCGATAATTTTTACCGTGAATTAAACATTTTTAGGATACGTAAAATTATAAATAAGTCGAATTTTGTGTGCAAGAACATCTTTCATTACAATAATACAAATAAAAATTCCTATAAAATGCTCATTGTAAGTGGTGTTCGTTTTATTCATGATTTGCCTAAAAGTGTATTAAATTAAATTTATTAAAAAATTACCTAAGGGAGTATCTTGTGCTAAAATGCCTGTATTCTGTGGATGAGTAATTTATTTGGCTGTTTCTAATTTTTTCTCCACTTTAGGTTAGTTTAAAAAATGTTGACAATTTCCCATACAAATTGTATGCAGGGTGTTTCAAATTCGATGCTCACCATGGGGACCTCCTAAAAGGTAGGAGATACGAAAAAGTTTAAATCAGGGCAAAGTTGCGTAAAGAAAAAAGTTACAAATTCCTGATAGTTCAGGAGGTAGGCGGAAAAAACCGAAATCTTTATTTTTAGTTTTTATTTTTCTGCTCCCTTATTCTTAAAGCTATCAAAAAACGGTTAAAACTTTCTACAGGCACTTTTTTAAGATCTACCTAGTGAGAGGTCCATTTTTAAGACTTGAGATTTCAGTGTGACAGGAGCACTGTCAAGTTCATTTTTTCTGGACACATTTTTTTCTCCTGCAGTTTGGTTCATAAAGGATGACAAATAACATTTTGTAACCTTATTTTGACAAGTCACCTGACGTTTTGGAATAAGTGACCATAATTAGCCCAAATTTAATTTTTGCCTTTAACTTACTCAAGATATTTTGGAAACCCGATTGCAGTACTCTTTTAAAAATGAAAGTTTTTTTTAGATTTTGTTATTAATGTCAAAATAACTTTACCTAATATTTAAAGAAAATTTAGTTTTTTGAGGGTCAATTAACTCAGAACGTCAGGTACTTGTCAAAATGAGGTTTTAAAATATCTATCATCCTTTATGAACCAAACGGCAAGAGAAAAAAAGCATGTGTCCATAAGAAAAAGTTAACTTGACAAATGCTCCTGTCACACTGAAATGTCAAATATCGAAAACGGACCCCTCATTAGGCAGATCTTACGTGCCTGTAGAAAGTTTTAAGAGTTTTTTGACAGTTTTAAGATTTCGGTTTTTTTCGCTTATCTCCGGAACTACTCGGAATTTTAAATTTTTTTGGTTTTGAGCAAAGCGTCAAATTGCGCAACTTTGCCTTAATTTAAACCTTTTCGTATCTTCTACCGTTTAGGAGATCCCCATGGTGAGCATCGGATTTGAAACACCCTGTATACAAAATGGATAGATAAACGAAAAAGTTCTTATAAATTTGGTGATATTTTCTCGGCGAAAATAGTATTAGTGGTACATGTTTTTTTGTTATTTAGCAGATAACGAATTTATTACAATAGAAACTTTTAAGTTGGTCATAGGACCTACACGCAGACGTGGAATATAGCGCAATATTATGTTTTCCTTTTATCTCTACAAAAGCAAAGACTTCCACCCGAATATAGATATCAAAGTCCAATCTCTGCGGTCGACCGTTGAGCTTTTTCGTCAAGGTTACGTCATTTGCACACCGGCGTAACTACGGGGGGGCCTGGGGGGAACGGCCGCCCCCCCCCTCCAGATCCTTCCAGGCATCCTCCAGAAAAATATAGTCTAGTAGTTGTCAGTCATATGACGGGGCTAGAGTAATGTCTGGGAAACATAAGGGTTTAATAAGAGAAGAACATCCTTCGGCAATATACATTTATTGTTTGGCACCTAAACTGAAAGTGGTTGACGCATGTACAAGACTTGCACCAGCAGCTTCTTTTTTTTAATATATTAGAGGGATGTTGTATATGCATTTTTCGCAACCAGGAAATCATGAAAAACTTAAAAAGGTTGCAGATACCTTGGGTATTAAATTTTTGGAAGTATCTAACCTTTCTACTACTCGCGGAGCATGTCGATTTGAAAATTGTAAAGCAGTTTTGTTAAAATTTGAATAGTTGGAGCTGTTAGACTATTAGCATGTATTGAAAAAGCCGAGTTTTGCATTTGCCTGCACATTCTATACACTGTTTTATTAAGGCGCATTTACACAGACAAACTTTCCTTTGATGTTGAAATGCCGACAAACATTTACACGAGCCTCTTGAGCAAAATGTTCAAAAAAAAGTTCGAGCAAAATCTCGTACAAAAAGACTCACGGAAATTTTGGAGAGAATGTTAAGCAAAATTTGTTTGAAGAAATGTTGGTAAAGAAATTTCTTACAAATTTAAATTTTATAGCTTTATGGGAATTCACTGAATTGAACTGAAAATAAAAAGACTAGGTTTTAAAACAAGGTATTTTTAATTAAGTTCTTTCCGACGTAAAAACGATTTGATGTCGAAATTCACATTTTACCTCATAAGCAACTTCGATTGACCTGATTTTTATAGGGGATATGCCAGTATACTTGTAACTTTTTTGGGGTTGTAAAAAAACGAGAATAAAAAAATAATAATGGCACTTATTTATTGCTGTTGCCTGTAAAATGTAATGATAAGAATTTACGTTTAAAAGAATATTTCTTTATTTTACTTCCTAGTTTAAAACACAATACAATAATAATTAAGTCAAATTAAAAAACCTATATACATTTTATTAAATCTCAAATATATGAACAAAAGCACGTTCGGTCTAAATAATACCCGTTTATTACCCACTTTTACAATCCTACCATCCCGACCATTGTCTAAAAAAATATAATTTAGCAGTAATAGACTGGACTTCTGAATTGGAATGTTGCTCCTTTGCATATTGTTTGTTCAGTGTCAGTAATCTACCTGGATTATTACATTAAATTGACAGTTCAGCATTTTCATTAACCTTTTGCTATTTTAAGCAACCCTTGGGGCCTTAAACTAACTAGGTAAATCTGGTGTGAGGAATTAAAAAAAAAACAATCAAAGCTAAGGGTGAAGTAAATTTACAAAAATATGTTTAAAAAAAATCACCCTCCCCACCACTCCTCATAGTCGTGAGGCGCGGATTACCGCTTAAAAGTGCAATTTTTGAGTTTTTTGCCGATATTTAAAAAACCAAAATTTTTTTGGAAAAGAAAAATTTGCTGGGTTTTTTTTTTTAATTTAGGAAAAAAAAGCTTGGAAATAAGAAAACTCGCAAGAAAATCCCAAAAAATATTATAAGTAACCCAAATCCATGTGAAAAACTGATGGCCAATAATAATGTTTGGCTTGCCGTCGGCTTTCTTTCACAAAGATTTAAAATAAAAGTTGGTGTTCCATTTTTTTAAAGAATTGAGATCACTGATCACTGATGTGAAATTTTATTTATTCTCATCTTTAAAAATATGTTTCCAAAACAGATAGCAATAATTTGCTCAAAAATTTACCCGAACAAAATGTTCAAAGAAAAGCTCACAAAAATGTTCACGCAAAAAATTTTAGATCTTTTGCACGAGCTTCTGTTTGAGCATGTTCGTCTGTGTAATTGCGCCTTTACGTATCAACGTTTTAAGTCAGTAATTTCAGGGTAAAGATACTACTCTCGGCAATGTAAATTTAATAATAGATGGCCCGCTACATTTTATGGAAGAAACTAGAAAAAGCTTTGAAAATATTTATTCTAAAATTCAAGACTTCGCCGATAAAGTTAATATTTCTTTAGAGCCTATCAAAGTATCAAAACGGAAACGGCAAATTGCGATAGAATTTCCATCAGATATAATTTGTTTGCTTCACAGGAAAATAAACATCCACTACAAAATAATGGATAATTTAGCAGCTAATTTTAAGGAGACGCTTTCAAACTTGCTATTGACCAAATCGGTAGGATGCTTTATTTAAGTTAAAGACCAAAGAAAGGCAAGATTTTATTGACAATTACTGTGGTAGTAAAAAATATTATTATTTATAAAAATTTTGAAACAAATTTAAAATCTATCAAAGATTGTATAAGAGAAGACTTTTGTCCGAACCTCTACACATTAATTCAGATTGCTATTTGCCTTCCTATTAGTTGTGCTAGTTGTGAACGAAGCTTTTCTGCGATGCGTTCCAATGTATCAATTATTAACATCGATATAATAATTTAATTAAAGAAGAGATTACAGCAGACTACGTTTTTGAAATATTTTCACAAAAGACAAGGAAGTTATAGTTAATTTAAGTTAATTTATATTAAACTGCTGAGTTGAGTTATATAGAGTTATGGTTCAAAGTTGTTCATACAACGAGTTAAGGTAATAATGCATATTATTAAAAAGTTTTGAGAAAAACATCATTGTCTTTTATTCCTCACTATCAAGCATTGTCAGCTATGCCCTCCCCTAGGCCCCTCAGGTCAGAGAGCTAGTTATGCCGGTGCATTTGCGTGTATAACGTTCATACATGACGCTAACCTACGTAGCATAACGTAGCATGTTGCTAACGTGAAGATGTCACCAAAGCCAAAAATCAATAGACGAGCGGCCGAACCAAAGAAAACAAGATAGAAATACATGGTAATAAAATGTAAAAGACAGAAACATCCGAGCCGGACAATTTTACGTATAGCGCTGGGTACCTCGTACGTGTCATGACCCACTTAAAGTGTCTAATATTTTTCATGTTACCATTTCCTTTTTACGCTGGCCGGCTGTTTAAAAAAGACACAATTACTTAGTTTATACGGGCCTCTTAAAGCGCTTTTATATAACGACGACGATATTGATGTCTCCTTTAAGATTTTCTTTGACAACTTTATGTGGTATTTTAATTTATATTTTCCTGCTCAAGTAACAACTAACCCCCAAAAAAGTGTTTTAAAATACGACTTAGTAGTAGTAGTAGTAGAGAAGGGGCGGCGCGAAGCCTGGCAAGTAGGCCTCCCTGGGCCCTTTCTGCCCTACCCCGAGCCTGCCCCTAATCCACCGCCTGCACCACTAGTCTGGCAGTTTACTCATTTGGTCTCACTGTTCTTTTTGCAAAGTCCAGTATTTTGTCCCATTTGAGCATGTGCAGGTCCTCCTCATCCAGGGTCGCGAAACCGAATACCTGATATTTCGTCTTCTGGTATGCCTCGCAGTTCGCTATAACGTGTCGAGATGTCTCTTCTGTCCGCCCGCAGGCTCGGCAGGTCGAGTCATTCTCCACCGCGATCTGGGTCATGTGCTTCCTTAGTCGGTTGTGACGACTTAGTGACGAGACAAAACAAAAAATGGAAGAATTAAAAAATCTAAATTGGCTAAAAAACTACAACGGAGATCGTAGCGTTAAACAAAAATACAATACAATGAATAAATAATGCTAAGTCCGAATGGTGGCAGTCAGCTTAGGCCTCAGATTGGATGTGTTCTGGATAATAGTGTCCTCCTGAGTGAGAAAAAAGATATCGCCAATGCGTTTGATAGATACTTATCAACAGTGATCCAAAAAACACTTTTGGGTCCCAATTGTCAAATAATTGTACTCTGGGCAGAAAAAATTACAATACAATGTTCTTTTCACACGTTAATCAAGAAGACATTTCTTGGGCAATCAGAGCTCTTCCGAGTAAGAGATCAACAGGTTTTGATGAGGTACCCATTCATTTACTTAAAAACTGTAACACAAACATTTATAAATGCATAGCGGAGCTGACGAATATATCCGTAAGGCAAGGAAAGTTTCCAGAACTACTTAAAATTGCCAACGTATCACCTATATATAAAAAAGGTAATAAAAAATTGCTAGAAAAATATCGTCCTATTTCTCTTACAAGCTGTATCAGTAAAGTACTTGGAAAATTAATGTATACTCAACTAACGTCTTTCCTGCAAAATCAAAAACTTTTAAGCAAATTTCAACACGGATTTAGAGCAAACCACTCCACTGAAACTGCAACGGTGAAGTTTATTCAAAATATTTATAGCCATATGGATGTGGGCGAGTTTGATGTAGGGCTTATGTTTGATCTTACGAGAGCGTTTGATACTATTACCTCGAAGTTCGCTTCTCATAAAATGGACCAATAAACATCAATAAGTGGCTAACATCTCTTCTTACTAACAAACAATTTAGAGTAAAGACTGGCAATAACTTATCAAACACTTACAAGCCTGAAATTGGCAAACCCCAGAGTAGTATTCTTGGACCACTGATTTTCCTTATTTTTGTAAATGACCTCCCTGAGCATATTAAAAATGGAATCTTTCTTATGTATGCTGACGACACTACAATTCTTATATTTGGTCAAAGCGAAAATGAAATATTGGAAAAGGTCAATCACATCTTGCTTGCATTCTCAAAATGGTCTTTATCTAACAATTTAATTATTAATTATGAAAAAAGAGTGTGTCTAGAATTTAAAACCAAATCAAGCAAAGCACTTGATGTTCAATTTACTTTTAATGGTGTCCCCGTTCCTTTTTCTAATAGTGCTAAACTGTTGGGGGTTACTTTCGATAGCAACCTAGATTTCAACAAACACATTGACCAGCTCTGTTCCAAAATGAACAAAAATATATACGCTCTTACTTGTTTAAAAAACTCCGTTGGCAAATCCACATTGCTGAGATCTTACTTTGCAAACGTGCACTCAATTATTGGATATGGAATCCTGTGAGTTCTGATCTCCCAGAAACGTGCGTTGAGAATAATCTTTGATCTGGGGCCTCTGGACTCATGTCGATAAACTTTTACAGATAACCGTATTCTCACCGTTATTTCCTTATGTGTTTTTAAACTTTGACGTACGTACATAGGAGTAAAGATAATTATGGTAAAAATAATTTTTCTCATCGTTATCCAACAAGAAATGGTGACCAATTCTGCTTACCTATACATAAGCATGAATTTTATAAAAAGAGCCCAACTTATGCCGGTATATCTTTACATAACCTGCTGCCGACTGATAATAAGCAATAGTCAATAACCAAATTTAGCAAAAGTCTAAAAAATTACTATCTACAGAAACTTTTTAAAACCTAAACGAATAGATTATTTTTAAAATCCAGAGCGCATCAAAACATATAAATAAAATTATTTTTAGCGAGAAATTTTGTTCTCGTGCGCAATTAGTTACATTTACTTTTGTTCTTGTAATTGAAGTTCTGTCCTTGTTATTTATATTTTATGACCAGTTCTTCCCAAAACATTTTATTCTTATTAATTTAGGCCATCTAAGTTGTTAGACTGAATTAATAATTTTAAAATTTTAATTTAGCAACTTCTAAATACTGTTCTTTTATCGACTTATTCTAACTTTTGTTAGGATAAATTTTATCCGTAGTATATAGTGTATGACCTATTACATCCTATTTTGTGCAGGCCGAAGTAATCAATAAAGATTTTGAATTTTGAATTTGAATTTGGATTTGATATAAACACCACTAAAACCATTTTAAACACTAAATCGATTTAAGAAACCGGTTTACCTCCCATTTTAGGGTCGTTATAAACACTTTAAAAATGTCTTGAAATTTGCATTAAAATAATAAAAATAGAACATACACAAAAATCATATGTTATGCAGCGGACGAGGTCAGAACGTGGATATCGAAAGGTTGCAGTGTCAGCGAATTCTGTCAGAAGCACAATCTATAGTGTGTTTAACTTATATTATTGTAAGAATGTTATTTTTCAAAATGATACAAAAACACTGTATTTATCCCAATAAAATCATTATCTAACCATCATCGCTAGTAATCACTTCAACTCTACGACAAAATTATAAAAAATAGCACCCAAAAGGCCGCTATTTTTCATGGTCCTTCAGTACGAGTCAGGAGACATCTGCCAAAAGCACATCCACAACGTCCGAAGACAGAACTAGTCAGAAGATACCCGCCAAAACGCACATCCACAACATCCGAAGACCGCAACTGCCAAAAGCTACAACATTATCTCAGGCTGGAGTTCATAAGGCCTAAATATTTCGTCGTTTAATTAAAAATAATAATAAGTCAGAATACGGTTATATGGTCTTTGTTGCCAATTCGCAGCTGGCCAGAGAAATATAATCGCATTTTTTTGTGCCCGTTAGCCGCTGGCGAATATATAGCTACTTTTTTCTTGTAGTCCAGTTAACTGCAGCAATCTATAACTGTGCCCGTTAACGCTGGTAGTTATATTTGCCAATACAATTCTGAAAACGTCAATATTCTCGGCTCAAACAAAAACGAAATATTTGGTTGATGGCACGCAAAAAGCTTAGCAGGAATCAAAGGGAAAGAAAACGCAAAGAAAAACTACAAGCACTACAGACACAAGAACGGCCTTCGAGTGACACCAACTACAGAAGAAGCTAAATTTCAATTCGTAACAACCAACAGAACTCAACAACTGACTCCAAAGAATGCACATACCGATTACATCAAGAAATTAGAAGAAAAATATACAGAACTATTTGGAGAAAGTGATACCGAACAATAACAAATCAGTCATCCAAAATTAGCGACAACGAACAAGTGGACATATTGGCCAAAGAGCAGGAAAACATTCGCACAAAATTATACAACTAGTAACTAATGTAAAAAAGGACTCAGCATCAAGAAAAAGTGAACATACTTTATAGACAAGACCAAAAGCATCAAAAACTATTGGCAAGAGATTCAAACAAATCATCAGAAGATTGAGAAATTAACATGTCCCAATCACAGCTACTACACAGCTAAATACTATGAGCAACTAAGCAACCTCTACGATAATGCCTAAATAAAAATCAAAAAGAATCAAAAAAATTTCTACAGGCCCAACAGAAGGCCAAACTGCAAGCATTATCACAGCAAGCAAGTCAAGCGTCGCAGCAGCAGACCGCACAATAAACAAAACAATCAAACATTCCACAAACAGCACTGCCAAAGCAAGGAATAAACCCTATCAATGAAATGAATGTTTGGTACAAGAAGACAGACGCGAACGAACTAAGCATTCATACGATCAAAGCCTATCAAATTATATCAAACTATGTTGATGAAGTCACAGACTACCATAAACGGATACTGAATTTCACCACATAAGGTTCAAGACAACATTCGATCCATATCCAAAAAACTTCCATCGAATCTAAAAATACTAAAACAATTATAAGTCACAGCGAGTCATTCATTCACGTATATGCATATTTTATCATTACTGAAGTACACGAGTATCATCTAATTCGATCCACAGCAATTCCACACAAAATTACCCAGGAATCATATTGGGAAATCGATACAACCAATCAAATCACAGCTGTAGATTATAACGCCTAACTATACTTTCACCACCAAAGCATAGAAATCAATCCAAATTGTCTTATACAAGAAATATATCACCGAAATAAAAATTCAACCTGCTCTGTGCTAAGACATCACATGCAAAACATTATACGGAAGAAAATAACTACACCTAATGCATGGATGTTTTTGATATCGAGAACAGTGAAAATAGCATTAATTTGCAACGGATTTCGAGAAGAAATCACTCTAAATCAAACAGGCATTATGAAGAAGATATCTCAAAACTGCATTATAAAAAAAATCAAAAACATCCTTACTCCCAAACGAACAGAAACAGTTAGCGTCTTACGAAGCAGTATTCGACCTGTAGACATTAATATCACGGACTATAATACGGCGTCTAGCAAGTCGACAAGAACTATAGACGAGCAGGTCACAAACATTAACAGCAACAACCAAATGTATCAACTATATAACGAAGAAAGAAACATTAGTCATCAATTATGGGAAATAAAGTGGAACCCAATTCATCATCATTTAATCATAACAAACACAAACATAATAGCAATATTGTTTATTAGGGCGAAAGTCAGCATGCCAGCATGCAAACAGTAACCAGAAGCGACGATACCTGACTGAACAAGACAGCAGTCATGAAGGAATTGAACTGCAACCACTTCGTTGGCGGGCAGAATGTCTAATCTATATCTAAATAATAAAAATAGAAAATACACAAAAATCATATGTTATGCAGCGGACAAAGTCAGAACGTGAATATTGCAAGGTTGCAGTGTCAGCGAATTCTGTCAGAAGCACAATCTGTAGTGTGTTTAACTTATATTATTGTAAAAATGTTATTTTTCAAAATGATAGAAAAATACTGTATTTATCTTAATAAAATCATTATATAACCATCATCGGTAGTAATCACTTCAACTCTACGACAAAACATATAAAATATAATTACAAGAAATAACACCCAAAAGGCCGCTATTTTTCAAAAACACTTCAGTGCATTTCTTCCAACCTAAAGAAATAATCGACCCTGGCTTTCCAAAAAAACCGTTGTTAAGTGGTTTTATTTGTTTTTTTTTTTAATTTAATGACATTTACTGAGAGACGTATAAACCCTCAAATAAACCATCCTTATACAAAAGCGTTTTTAGGAGCGTATAAACGTAGCAAATGATCTGCTTCTGTTCCACACAGGTTTAATTATCTTTCGTGTTTCCTAAAATTAATTTTCGGTACAAAACTGGTTCAAAATTTACGGAAATGAAGGGAAAACAAAAAAAAAGTACGTGCCTACGAATAGTTTGCGTAACGTGATATGAAACGATGGAGCATCTCAGTTTTTGTTTTGTTTGGGATCGTATGTTGGGGCAATGAGGTTCTGGCATCAAATATTTATTAGACACTTAAAGTAAATACAGCAACGCATGGGTATCGGTATACCTAAAGGCGCATTTACACAGACAAACTTTCCTTTGATGTTGAAATGCCGACAAACATTTACACGAGCCTCTTGAGCAAAATGCTCAAAGAAATGTTCGAGCAAAATCTCGTACAAAAAAACACACGTAAATTTTGGAGAGAATCTTGAGCAAAATTTGTTTGAAGAATTGGGGCTATAAAAATTTCTTTACAAATTTAAAATATATATTGTTATCGGAATTCATTGAACTTAACTCAAAATAGAAAAACAAAGTTTTGAAATAAGGTACTTTTAATCAAGTGCTTTTCGACGGAAAAACGATTCGATGCCGAAATTCACATTTTACCTCATAAGCAACTTCGATTGATCTGATTTTTATAGGGGATATGCCAGTATACTTGTAACTTTTTTGGGGTTGTAAAAAAAATAATAGTTGGCACTTATTTATTGCTGTTGCCTGTAAAATGTAATGATAAAAATTTACGTTTAAAAGCATATCCCTTTATTTTACTTCCTAGTTTAGTCTTTTACAATAATAATTAAGTCAAATTAAAAAACCTATATACATTTTATTAAATCTCAAATATATGAACAAAAGCACGTTCGGTTTAAATAATACCCGTTTATTACCCACTTTTACAACCCTACGAACCCGACCCTTGTCTAAAAAATATAATTTAGCAGTAATTTAGTAGACTGTGTCGCCGATCTATCATCCCGAGTTTTGGATTTCGCAGGTAGTAGACAGGACACTCTTTTGAATCGCAATGTTGCCCTTTGCATATTGTTGGTTCAGTGTCAGTAATCGACCTTGATTATTACATTAAATTGACAATAAATATCTATATCTTCAGCATTTTGCTTTTTTAAGCAACCCTTGGGACCTTAAACTAACTAGGTAAATCTGGTGTGAGGAATTAAAAAACAACAATAAAAGCTAAAGGTAAAGTAAAACTACAAAAATCCCCCTCCCCACCACTCCTCATAGTCGTGAGGCGCGGATTACCGCTTAAAAGTGCAATTTTTAAGTTTTTTGCCGATATTTGAAAAACTCAAAATTTTTTTGGAAAAGAATAATTTTCCTGGGTTTTTTTTTGACTTTAGGAGAAAAACCCTTGGAAATAAAAAAAAAACTCGCAAGAAAATCCCAAAAAAAACCACGGGCAAAAAAATCCGGGAAAAACCCTAAGAAAAAAATATTATAAGTAACCCTAATCCATGTGACAAAACTGATAGTAGAGGCAATAATAATGTTTCGCTTGCCGTCGGCTTTTTTTCATAAAAATTTTAAATAAAAGTTCCATTTTTTTAAAGAATTGAGATCACTGATCATTGATGTGAAATTTTATTTATTCTCGTCTTTAAAAATATGTTTCCAAAATAGATAGCAATAATTTGCTCAAAAATTTACCCGAACAAAATGTTCAAAGAAAAGCTCACAAAAATGTTCACGCAAAAAATTTTAGATATTTTGCACGAGCTTTTATTTGAGCATGTTCGTCTGTGTAATTGCGCCTTAATGCGTTCGAAATAAAGCCAAAACGCACTACATTTTTAATTTGTTTAGATGATGTTTGAAATGATGCTCTTTTGAAGGGTGCGAGGACAGTACTGCTGATTGAAATCGTTGGGTACGATCATGGGTCCCTCCGTACACAACGAATAGAATCGTCTGTTCTGTGATCGCACCTTGGAAACATGGCATGAACAATTCAAAAATGTAGTGTATTTTGGCTTTGTTTCGAACGCGTTGAAATATTTACTTTAATAGTGAGATTTACTAAGATCTAAAATAGTACCCCCCCCCCCCAAGGTCTTAATTATTTTGTAATGTTATTGCAAAATACTACTAAAAAACACCTTTTTTTTCTTAAAATACACCATATTTTAGAAGAAAATGCCTTAAAACTAATTTTTTTTGACAGGTTTCGAAATGGCAAATGGTGAATTCGCCAAATATTTGGCATATAATTGCTTCATTATTTGTCTTTAAGGTTATAAAGTTGGTGATTTTTTAGACCACCTCAGGGGGGTGGTTTAAATTTATAGCCCCCAGAAAGGATTGTTTTGTGGCATTTGGTAGTAAGTTCGTTTATAATTTCTCGAAGTAACCTTTTTTACAAGGATTAATTAATATTATTAATTATCCCAAGTTGTTCATTACCCAATAAAAGAACTCCTTTTTCGTACAGAAAAACGCCATATTTTGAACCCGTTTTCAGCACAAAAAATATATTTATGAGGGCACTACGAGGAAAAACAAACATAAGTGAAGGTCACTGATTATGCACGAAAAATATACCAAACAAAAACTCCCAAAACAACTATACTAATTTATTTACAAACTAAAAGTAAAACATTAAGGTTATCTAAAAGCTCAGTCAAAAAAGCTTTCCTTACTCAAAGCCCACTCATTTTAAAGCTGTAGCTTCCATCAGTAGAGGTTGTTGCAAGCCATGGTGCAAGCAAAGATAAAAGATCCGAACTCGCTGTTTGTGATTGAACGCTGCGCTAATATTTTTAAAGTGACATTTCGACAGTAACAGAAATGTCAAAAAAAACTTGCATTTTAATTTTTTAATATATTTCATAAATAAAAACACCTTTTAAATATATGCAAAATTAATCTACTCCTTATTTTATTATTACTCATCTAAATCGTTGTGTGATATCAAGTTTTAATTGGAAAAATTCATTAACAAGAGTCAGTTTTAATTAGAGTGACATATATCCCCAATGTTAATTCATTCTACAGAGTGTTTATTATTTAAACCCCGCGTGGGTTTAAATTTTTTAATTTTCTTTTCTTCTAAATTAAAAATTTCCTCTTCCTCTTAAAGCCAACAAAAAACGCCTGTTTTTCCAGTATTCAAATCGATTTCAATCTAGATCCGACCCTGAAAATTTTTAGGGTTGGATCAAGATCGTATTGAGATCGAAATACCGATTTTCCATGAAAACTGGGATTGAGTTTACACATGTGTATTGCGTCGGATTACCAAACAGCCGCCAAATTATATTTTATTGCTCTCACTCTTTTTGAGAGAGAGAAAGAGAGAGAGAGAGAGAAATAGAAGTGAAACTGTGGAACCGGCATTCTAAAATTTGGGGGAGTGTATAGAAAAAAGAAGATTAATAACATAACTTTACTTAAATAACTAAAGATTTGTTTTTTTAAACACTTAAAAAAAATTAATTATTGAAAATAAAAGAAATATTTGGCTCGAAAGTGTATGTGCTATGCACATATGCCAGTCCAGTATTTCTTTTTTCACTTCCACTTGCAAACAGAGTAGTAATTAAAATTAAAAAAAGATGTGTGGCAAGGGCCAACATCATCTTTTGAATGAAATAAATTTTTTTAAAAAAAAGTACCAAAACTCAAAAATGAATATTTGACAACTATGACATATGTCAGCTGCCAAATATCAAAATTTGAAAACCGTTTTCAAATCGATTCAAAATCGATTTGAAAACCTGTCATGAAAACTCATGAAAAAAAAGTTTTCAAAACATATTGAAAACGAATTCAATATTCATGAAAACATAGCATATGTCCAAAACTCAAGGAGGGTTGGTTTAAAATGCTCAAAACCAAAAATTTCACTTAAACTTAGGACCGTTCTAAAATAGACTAAAATTTTTTAGTAAATCCCACCGTAAGTGTCTATTATTACCGCCCTTGACCTGAACGACATGAATCCTAGTTGGGGCAAGCAGGCAAGGGCGGGAAAGATACTTAGGTATCGCGTAAGTTTATGCGAGTTAGGATCAATATTTTTTCGACGACTAACAGAAAAATAAGAAAGAAATAAAATATTCGAGTCGGGGTAAATACAACAACAAATCACAAATTTGGATGAAGCTGAACCTCACAAGTACTAAGTACAAAAAACTCCTGTTTTATGGGTGCGAGAGATTGTCTGTCGTTGTGGTACACCTAGCTGATGAGTTCCTAATAATAACGAAACGTCGTCGTCCTAGGTTTTACCCTCTGTGTGAAAAGTCGAAGTTCATAAATTTATTTGTTTCTTCTGTGTCAAATTGAAAAACAACCACCACCTGTTTTTCTGCAAAATTTAAATTCAACTTTTAAAAAAATTGTTATTATAGAACACTCGACTTAAATATTTACACTCGTGTATATTATATTACTAATGTCTAAATTAATAAAAAATATAGAGTATACGACACGGTAGGTAGAATGGTCATGCTATTATCCACTTAAGTATTGATTTTAAGTTTCCTTTTGACCTTTAAATAAACACAGCCTTGTGTTTGTTTGAAGGTGGGCTGATTAATGATATCAAAATTATTAGACACAATGTTGCACAAATATAGAGTGCTTGATCATAATCGTATCTCAGTGCGCATGCTCAGAATGGATACGTCGTACAACAGCTACTACGTCTCACCAATCTCTACGACCACCTTTGCATATAAAATAAACATAAATAAAGCCTCCGCGTTGCCATGGAAAACAAATTCAATGACGCAAAAAAATCAGGTCGACATAGTTAAATTGATTTCCCGTACAGTGTTGCTAAAAAAATTCCTCAGATTGTAACTACGATCTTAAAAATGCGTTTTGTGTCAACCTAATGGGACTTATTTTTGGTTAGGTTCTAAAATTATATTGGATTTATTTACGTTTAATAAATATTTATTGTCTTAAAAATATAGGAAAATAATCAACATTTTTGCATCAGTTAGTGCTCTTATAAAATAAAGTTTCATCTCTTGTCACGCCATCTTTTGGTTTACGTCTAAAATTAGTATTACTAGTTAGTCGTAAGTAAAAATATTTACTCCACTAATGATAATATTATGGATTCACACAGTTTTAATTTAACGTTTTTGCCAAGTTTATTGCTGTGGAATATAACAGCTCTATGTTTCATGTACGCCTTTTGCAAAATATAGGATTTTTTATAGGTATGTCTATTCTATATTGTAAATATAAATTGCGTATTGGGTGTCCCAAGGTGAGTAACCTATTAGAATATTTTTGAAACTATACAATGGAAACTTTTCAAACTTTCTATTCAAACATAAGTCCATGTAAACTATACTCATATTTGCAGTGTTGCCATTTGCAGGACAACTTGGCACAACTTTCTTATTTTAAATTGAACACCCTGTATATTTTTGCATTCCTGGATTCTACAAAATATTCTAGGTATATTTTGTGTATAGTCTCCTATACCTATGTTTAACTGTTTTTAAAATATTGACAGGTGAAAATTGACATTTTTTAACTTTGACAGCCCGTAACATCGAAGCGGTTAAGGATAGACCAAAACGACTTTTACATTCCTGTCTTAGTTTTTCACAAGCTACCGTTTTATATCTAAACCCAGGGTTAAAATATCACACGGTTAGTTTAACCCTGGGTTAAAAAAGTATAAAACGATAGCTTGTAAAAAAATCAAGATAAGAATGTAAAAGCCGTTTTGCTCTATTCTTAACCGTTTCGATGTTACGGGCTGCAGAAATTCAAAAATGTCAATTTTAACCTGTCATTATTTTAAAAACAGTTGCATTATACATAAAATGTACCTAAAATATTTTGTAGAATTCAAAAATATAAAAATATACAGGGTGTTCAATTTAAAATAAGAAAGTTATTGCCAAGTTTTCCTGCAAATGGCAACACCGCAAATATGAAAGTATTTCATAAAGATAGCTTACATGGACCTATGTTAGAATAAAAAGTTTGAAAAATTTCCATATATAGTTTCCAAAATATTCTAATAGGTTTCTCACCTTAGGACACGCAGTATATATAATTATGTTACACGGAAAACGACAAGCACAGTTTCATATTGCCGCACAAACTTTGCAATGCAAAAGGGTTTCGCGATCCATTTGTATCGTATTCAATTTCACTTTATATTGCCTAAAGCGTTTTTGCTCTGGAGTTTCCCGACGCTACACCACCTGTTACAGGGGCAACAGACGCTTTCCAGATTAGGAATCTCAGAGCAGTATTAAATTGTTTAGTTCCAAATCAAGCAGGTTGAAAGATATTTCAGGCCCGGGGAGGGGGATTTACTTCCAATAATTTTTATTTTAGATTTCTTATTGAATATTTTTAGTCATGTGTTAAAAGTGAAGAATTAAGCGATAATTCTTTTCACTTACACGGATAATTTTTTGTCACGGCTTCACTAAAATCACGGGTTGGTCCATCCCCACCTCCAATGTCTAATGGAGAAACCAGACACCTACAGACCTGTTTCATTCTTATTAAGAATAATCAGAAAGTCATAGGATTATACAGGCAACAATGCAGTGCCATTTAAAATATAAAGTTCGTAATCCGTGGAGACGTGGTACCTGTGACCGCCACCTGTCGAATAAACTGAGAAACAAAAACATCAAAATTGAAAAATGCAGGAGACCGTAAAAACAGAAATCTGTATTTTTCAATTTTGATATTTTTGTTTCTCAGTTTATTCAATAGGTGGCGCTCACAGGTACCACGTCTCCGCGGATTACGAACTTTTTGTTTTAAATTCGAGGAGTGTGCATGCGTGCCTGTGTAGCTTCAACTGCCAGGTAGAATCCTATGGCTCCCTGATGATTCCTAATAAGGATGAAACAGGTCTGTAGGAGTCTCGATTCTCCATTAGACATTTAAGGCTTGGTCGTAATGAAGAATGATGTGAGAAACAAAAACGCTTTCTCCGATATGCCACGAGTGTTACCTGTATTTTTATTAGACGGACACGAGATTCATTTTTGTTTTAATAGAAATATGTGACTCAAATGGGCAGATTCACTGCACATACATCCGATTTAAAATGTTTTTAAAGATTATACTCCTAAAGATATCAAGGCGAAAATGTAAATCAATAATAGCACTTAGTAGTAAAACTGATTTTCATCCGGTTTAAGACATGTGTAATTTAATTAGCGTATATAATTGCTTTAAAAACACATTTGCTTATACTTCTTAGTTGATTACAATTTGCTTCTTTTAAAGTTAAATTTTTTTGGACACTTTAAAGTGGGTATCAATAATTCCAAGTCATTTATATTTGTTCAGACATTTTTTTAATAAACATATTGCTTGCTTTGAAGTTTTGACAAGTAAATATGTTTAGAAATCTGTGCAAGAAAAGTGGGTAAATTTACTTGTGTTAAAAGTTTTTTTAAGAACAAAAGATTGGAAAACGTTAGAAAGGCAACACGAAATAAATAATCATGAAAACAAGGGAAAAGTCAATAAATAAACCGACTGGCTGAAGGAGCTAACCTGAGTTTAGGTGTTATTTTTGTTGTAGTTCACAAAGTGGAGGAGGGAAAAGATTTAGTTTGTTCGATTTAAATCAAAATTGACATACAGGGGTTTTTCGGGAAGGGGAAGGGAAAATGGATGATTTAGGGTACAAATCTAAAAATTAAAAAATAAATTTTCTTTAAAAAAAAGTTTTAAAGAAGCTTTTATTACATGCACTAAAAAGTAGAAAAAAAAATTATCTTTCCTATATCATAATAAAAACGATAGGCGCAAATTAAAAATTTTAATTTTACAGTGACAAAGAGAGAACTACAAATGAAGACATAAATTCTTCTTCTATTCGAATGATAAACATAATGCTTTCATCTAAAGAAGCTGAGAACGGGTGAGACTGCCGTGCTTGCTAAGCCTTTGAAAATGTCCTTAGGTTATAGAGTAATACAACTGTTTCTTAGGTAAATCGTCGATGTGACTGATATACGATACCTAAAGTTAAATTTAATTTTGCGCCCATCGCTTTTATTATAGTATAAGAAAGATAAAAAATTATTTTATACTTTTAAGTGCATTTAATAAAGCTTGTTCTTTAAAAGTTTTTTTTAATAAAAATTTATCTATACATAAGTTGTGAAACCCCCTGTATATTAAACTAAAAGCCTCTTCAAGTATAAAATGAACAAATAATGATTATTAAAGCACATTATAGAGTTCAAAACAGCATTCTCATAAAATTAATAATAAATAAAAATGTATAACGCAAATACAAAAGTCTAGACAAACTGACATTACATTTCCGAAATCCTGACCTCAATTTTAAAGTCTCTCGCCTTTTCCAACACTTTGTTTATAAAGAAAAACTCATATTTGGACAGCTTTAACCAGCTGGAGATTTCGTATTTTCAGAACTTAATTTATGGCTGCTGGTTTCTAGAAACATATAGCTAGAAAACTTGGCGCCGGAGTTATCTTTTAGCTGTTCAAATATCTTTTAAGAGATTTGGGTTAATGTTAAATATGTTAAATATATATTTTAGCATTTTAAGGACTACAAATTCCCTCGGGGCTAAAATGAAAAGAGGACGCTAACCGTACTTTTTTCTCGGTTATGTCATGGAATCGTTTTTCGTAAATTTTCTACGATTTTGCAGGAAGCAACACCTACATCGCTTCCGGTGCAGTATAATTTTTGAAATCTTGACAGTAAATTTTTTTCTACAGATCATTCCAAATTTTGCAGACCAAATTCATGATGGCCACCAAAACTATTCTTCTTCTTCTGCCTTCAATTTTGCCTTCTCTTATCAATTTTAAAAGTTTATATTTGTCATTTCTCAAAATATGGCCAAAATATTCAAGTTTTCGTTTTTTGATGGTAAACAAAACTTCAAGATCTTTATTTATTCTAAACAAAACATCCACATTAGTTACTCTCTCCATCCAAGATATTAGTATTCTACGATAACAGCACATCTCGAATACCTCTAACTTTTTGCACATGAACTCAGTCAGTGTCCATGCTTCCATGCCATAACATAATATGCTAAAAACATAACACCGAAGCACACGAATTCGAAAAGTGGTATTAAGATCGCGACTACACAACACTGATTTCATTTTGATAAAAGATGTTCTGGCTTGTTCAATTCTTGCACGAACTTCTTGCATGTTGTCCCAGTTCTCATTGAGGAGGCAACCCAAATATTTGTATGAATACACGCGTTCGACTTGCTGCCCATTTATTTCTAACATGCCTCTGATGTTCTTTTCCTTGGATATGACTATCCATTTTGTTTTCCAACATTTAAGTTAAGCCTGAATTGCGAACTGTTGGCAGCAATTTGATTCAACATCTCTTGCAGGCCTTCCAGCGTGTCTGCTATTATGACAGTGTTGTCGGAATATCGTAGGTTGTTGATTTTTATACCGTTTATGGTCAGACCCTATTCGCAGTTATAAAGTGCATTTTGTTACTATATATATTAAACAACAGCGGAGATAATATACAACCTTGGCGCACACCTCTTCTTATTTGGACCTCTTCGGACAGTTGGCCGTCAACCTTTATTTGAGCAGTCTGATTCCAGTATAGATTAGCGATTATCTTTAGATCTCGGTCATCTAGGCCAACTTCCTTTAGCGATTCTATGAGCTTGTTGGACTCGATCAAATGCTTTCTCATAATCTATGAAACAGGCATATACTGGCACCGACACATCCATAGCCCGCTAAACTAAGACTTGAATACCAAACAGGGCCTCTCTTGTCCCGAACTCACCACGAAATCCAAAATTCTTTTATGGATAATCTTTAGAAATATTTTGAACATATGGGTAATTAGGCTGTTTAGGCGGTAATCACTACACTTCTTTGCTGAAAGTTTTTTCCGCAGCATAACAAGGGTTGATTTTAGCCAGTCATTAGGGATTTTACCGCTGCGATAAATTAAGTTAAAAAGTTTGACCAGCGTGTTTTCCGAATCTTCGTTTTTTATTAGATTGTCAGTGTATACTTTGTCTTGCCTTTCCGCTTTTCTGATTTTAGCTGAAGATATTGCGTGTTGTACTTCCTCTGGTGTTATATCTATGCCTTGGTTTAAGAATTCTTCTGGCTGTTATGGTAAAGAGATGGTCTATATAGCTACACCATTCATTATAATTTTGTGTCGTCTTTGTAATGTAACATGTTTTGTTACACAATCTGAATAGTTCTCACAAATACACCAAATATTGTTTTCCCAGCCAATCTAAATAAATCAAAATTTTTTAAATTATTTAATTCTTTTATTTTAAAAATTTGTTGAAGTCTAGGCCACGACACAAACTATAAAAATCGAATTACGTTCCACTAGCACAGATCCACTATATATATGATTCTACTGCATTATGATAACATGCATAATCTAAAATTAATGCAGCATAATAAAATTTACCCTTTATGCATTTCAGTAAAAACTCTCAAACTCGCAAAATGGCCTATATATAATATAATATTACACAGGATCGAATACAAAAAAGAAGGAAAAGGCTTAGGACAAATTTTCACGTACACTTGATTTAAAAAAAAAAACGCATACATGTCACAAAATTGACCTTTCTAAAAGTGTATAATATATACGGACTACCAGCTAAAATGCCTAAAAACTTCAGAAGTACGACAATTTGTCATATTGTTTAAAAAAGTTCTCCAAAACTTAAATTATTTTTTTACTTAAATTAAAGGCAATCTTATTTTTATATTAAATTTTGCATAATACTAAAAAATCAGCAAAAATAAAATTTTAGTAAAGTCTTTATTGAACAATAACAAATTGTCACTCGAGTAAGGGACGAAGGCTGTTCTATAAAGAGGGCAGTAACCCATTTTGGAGTTGATAAAATAACAATAATACGATGAAAACAGCGCTGGATTGAAAACAATTCGATGAATAGGAAACTTGGATTAGGACAAAAATGATGATAAACTTAATAATAATTATTGTAACTTAAAAAAGAACTAAAATAAATATTTTAGTATTTAATAGGATCACCCTTTTTCTCTATTACAAGCTGTAAAAGTCTGGGCATTGAAAAGATTAAATTTTGAAATTACTGATCCAATCCGCGATAAATAGCATCGCTTAACTCTTCAGCATTTCGTGGACTCCAATTCCTTTGGTATATTATTGTAACGGTTCGACCCCATATATTTTCCATTGGGTTAAGGTCAGGGCTGTTGGCTGGCCAAGGAAGTGTTTCTATATTATTATTCTGAAACCATTGGCGAACAACATTAACCGTGTGTACTGGACAGTAGTCCTACTGATAAACGAAGTTATTATTTTCGTGTAAAGCCTGTACAGATGGCAGCATAACGTTTTCAAGGATTTCAATATATCGTTCACTATTGAATCTTCCTCCAAAAAAATCCAAACCTCTAGCACTAAACCAGCCCCACATGTTTACAGAAAAATATCCAGCTTTTTTAATTTGGTTTTTATATTCGGGTTCAAATCTAGAATTTGGTGGACGATAAACTAAAATTCTCCTGCTGCTTGAAGATGATTGAAAAATTTTTTCGTCAGTGAAAACCACCCCTCCCAGAAGTCATTATCACGAAGAACGTTGTTCAGTGCAAAAATTACTATGGCCTGTTTTTCTTCTTCTGTTAGGAAAGGCTTCTTTGCAGCAATTCGACAAGAGACCTCTGATTTCGTTACTCTTCTATTTACTGTTGCTAAAGAACCCGGAAATAATGTTACATTAGCTGCTTCAACCGACGTTGAAAAAGGATTTTGTCTGAGATGGTCAATAAGTCTCTCATCTTGCACTTCAGAACTTACTTTTCGTCGTCCTGATCTATCTTTTCTATCCGTAGAATTATTTTCAATCCAGCGATTTTTCCATCGCATTATCGTCATTTTATCAACTCCAAAATGGGTGGCCACTCTTCTTATAGACCAGCCGTCTTTTGTAAATGTTGATATCTGTGGCATTTTAAGGATGTCAGGGATGCTAAGCTGGTGGTGCCTTCTAATAGTATACAGTAATGGAAAGTCAAATTTTGTGGCATAGGAAAAAATGCATGTATGAGTTTTTTTTTTAAATCAATTGTACATTTTTCAGCATTTTGGTACATATTTTTCCCTGGCTCAAAAGACTCTCTTGTGTTACTAATAGCGTATTCCATTGTAAAATTCAGTTCTGTACTCATCTGTTTCCAGTTTCGCACTGACATTAGCCCGCTGCTGTAAAAAAAAATGGCATTGGTGCTGTTTCAATGGAACAGGACCGGCACTGGCAAACCGTTACCCTCACATTTTCGGATTGAAATTTTGGTTTTGTTTTCTGTTGCAGTTATTTATAAAATCGCGAGTCGCGACCCTTTTGGTATGGGTGAGTTTGTAAATTCACCGAAGAGCGCTCACCGATGAAAACAATGGAGTTTGTAAATTCATCTATATTATTCTTGGTGATATTTACCGGGCGTAACTACGGGAGGGCCTGGGGGCGCCGGGCTCCTCCCAGATCCTTCCAGGTCCCCCCCCAGAAAAAATATAGCCTAGTACTTGTTATATAATGGGGCTAGAGTAATGTAATAATGGGAAACATAAGGTTTAAGAAGAGAAGAACATCCTTCGGCAATATATATTTATCGTTTGGCACATAAACTGAAAGTTGTTGATGCATGTACAAAAGTTGCACCAGCAGCTTCTTTCTTTAACACATTAGAGGCATTGTATGTACATTTTTCGCAACCAGGAAATAATAAAAACTTAGAAAGGTTGCAGATACCTTGGGTATTCAATCTTTCTACTACTCGCTTAGCATGTCGATTTGAAAATTGTAAAGCAATTTTATTAAACTTTGGAGCGATCAAAATGGCACTAGAAAGTGAAGTAACTAATAACTAGGATAGATACGCCGTTGAACCTGCTGGACTATTAGCATGTATTCAAAAAGGCTAGTTTTGCATTTGCCTGTACATTCTATATACTGTTTTATTACGTATTAACGATTTGAGTCAGTAATTTCAGGGTAAAGATGCTACTCTCGGCAATGTAAATTTAATAATAGATGGCACGCTACAATCTATAGAAAAAACTAGAAACAGCTTTAAAAATATTTATTCTGAAATCCAAGACTTAACCGATAAAATTGATATTTCTTTAGAACCTATCAAAGTATCAAAACGAAAACGGCAAATTGTTGCACAAACTAAGGATTATATAGTGGAAAGCACTCTTGGACATGACAGCGCGATATAATTGCTATCAGATATAAGTTGCTTAGAGCAATGGAAAATAAACATCCACTAACAAATAATGGATAATTTAGCAGCTAATTTTAGGGAGATCTTTACAAACTTGCTATTGGCCAAATCGGTAGACGCTTTATTGAAGTTAAACATCAAATAAAGTAAAGATTTTATTCAAAATTACTCTGGTAGTAAAAAATATGATTACTTGTAAAAATTTTGAAATAAATTTAAAATCTGTCAAAGAGTATATTAGACAAGACTTTTGTCCGAACCTCTACAAATTAATTCAGATTGATATTTTCCTTCCTATTAGTTCGGCTAGATGTGAACGAAGCTTTTCTGCGATGCGTGGAATAAAAAATTGGGACTGAACTACAATGGGACAAAGCGGAGTTTCCAGTATATCAATTATTAACATCGATAATTATTTAATTAAAGAAGAAATTACAGCAGACCACGTTTTGGAAATATTTTCACAAAAGACAAGGAAGTTGCAGTTAATTTAGGTTAATTTATATTATTAAACAGTTTTAAGAAAAACATCATTGTCTTTTATTCCTCACTATCAAGCATTGTCAGCTAGGCCACCTCTTGCCCCCCTCCCCAGGTCAGAGAGCTAGTTACGTCGGATCGGGTTCTTAAATGTGCCGATTCTTAAATTTCGAGAGAATGGTCGCCTGGGAACGTTCACATCCTTAGTTTTGACCAATAAGAAGGCTCAGAAGGTGCCAAGCTTATACGGTGCACGCGCAAAGCTAACTTGATTATTGTTTTTCAAGAGCGCCTGGTCTTCTGCTCAGAGGGAGGTGTATGAAAGTGTAGGAAGGTTCCTTCGATACACGGCAATTATTGAAGTTCGGCCGTGGTCGGATAGGTTTCGGATACTTCGTAATAGCTTTAAAGCGTGTTATTGGTCGATATCAGGGAGGTGACCGTTCCTGTGCGACCTTTCCTACGAAATTCAAGAATCGGCACTCCGATTGATTCCACCAATTCACCAATTGATGGCATCGATGCTCACCGACTGTGAGAGCCGGTGAGTCTTTCCGATGAATGTCAGTTTTTATTATTTTGTTTTCAAATTTTTTGATGTTTTTTTATAAAGTTTGCCGACTTGATAAGAAGTCGCGTTAAAACTATTTGAAAGACAATTTTCGAGGACTAATGCTGGGTTTATACAGCAAAATAAAATAAATAATGAAAACACCCAATAAAAAACCATATTTGTAATCACATGATCACCTATATTCGCAGAGCTAATTCTTATTTCTTGTTTTATTTTATTTGCTATATAAATATATACCCATTTTCAACTTCATAACCATTGAATTACCTATAAACTAT
Source organism: Oxystoma pomonae (assembly GCA_963921995.1). NCBI lineage: Eukaryota > Metazoa > Arthropoda > Insecta > Coleoptera > Brentidae > Oxystoma > Oxystoma pomonae. Next base: position 112,950,992 of record OY998166.1, on the reverse strand, counting down.
ATTTCATCAGGGCCAACCCTATTTGTGAGTGATTCAAAATTGGAAATCAAAGTGTATGATGTTTGGGGAGGGTGACCAGTGAAACCACTGATGAGCCACGTTGTGTGTTCCTTGTGGGATACTCATCCAAGTTTGAGTTTTCGTTTTTTCCACCGAAGATCTTTTGATCTTTTGTTTTTTAGATTCTTTTCGGTTGAAGTAACTAATTTGGAGTTTTTCTAACTTCTAAAACTAAAAACTCGTTGTAAAAACTCACCTTGGGCCCATGCCCCATAATATAAAAAGACAAGACTAAGTCGAAGTTTCATGCTGTCTTCAATTTGAATTCTTGGGCTGCTTTTTCGAGACCATTGTACGCCGCAAAAGGCTTCTTCTCTTGCTGCATAGTTATTATTATTATTATTATTATTATTATTATTATTATTATTATTATTATTATTATTATTATTATTATTTTATTGAAATAATGTGCTGAGGATAAATCCTATTATAGCACAAAAAAGATTAAATTAACAATAACTGGTACATAGTAACAATCGCATGATAATGTTTAAATAATAAAATTAATTAAGATAAAAAATAATCAAAAAGAAAAAAAAATGTAGAAATTTCTAAATAAAACTAGACTTATCGATTTGTTGTCTCCCAATGCTTATCTAGTCTTTTTTTTAAATATTGATAAATTCGGAGCTTTGACCACATCGACAGGCAGGCTGTTCCATTCATCAAAGTGTCGGTTGCTGAGAAAATGTAGCCTGTGACTCGTTCGGAATTGCTCCTTACGAATTTTGAAGGGATGGCCCCTAAGTCTTTGATCATCGTTTAAAGTCACAAGAGGGGTTGTCAATGGAACCTGATCGTGTGTCATTCTGTACAGTTGAATTAAGTCCCCACGTGTACGACGGAGGGATAGAGGCTGTAGTTTTAGTTTATTTAGCCTCTCTTCATAAGTAAAATGTCTGAGCTTCAGGGGCCATTTTGTAGCTTTTCGTTGAACCTTTTCTATCATAGTTTGGTCGCCAATTAGCCAGGGGTTCCAAACGGGTGCAGCAAACTCTAATATAGGTCTTATGTAGGTCGTGTACAGTTTAACGGCGAATTCTGGTTCAGGTTTAGGAAATACTTTTTGGGCAATATAGAGGGCGCTGTTAGCCTTTTTAACAGCTTCTGTGACCTGCTGGGACCATGATAAATCGTCTGTTACTGTAACCCCAAGGTCTTTTTGGCGACTGGTAACTTCTAGGATTGTTCCGTTGATGGAGTAGCTACGTTGAGGATTGTTGCGGCCAAAGTGGACTACTGTACATTTCTCGATGTTAAGTGGCAGTAGCCATTCTGTGCACCATAAATGGATCTTGTCTAGGTCCTTCTGTATGCTGTTACCGGAGCCGAGTGGATTTTCAAAAAGTTTTTTGTCGTCTGCATAAGCACTTGTATGGCACTCTAGTGACATAAGCAAGTCCGCAGTGTAAATTAAAAACAGTACTGGGCCGAGTACTGAGCCTTGGGGCACCGATGATGGTACCGCTGTCGGATTTGATAGGGACTCCGCTACACGAACTCGGAAAACTCTATCCGTTAAAAATGCTTTTATCCACAAGTGTAGCTTACCACGAACTCCCACTTGTTCTAGCTTAAAAAGTAATCTCTTGTGCGACACTTTATCGAACGCTTTACTAAAGTCGAGATAAACTACTTCTAGGGGGTCGCCACTGTCTAAAGTTAGTGTCCACTGGTTAATTGTCGATAAGAGATTGGTAATAACCGATCTGCCCGGAAGGAAGCCGTGCTGTGTTTGTGGAATTATATTGTTTTGTAGTAAAAACGGCAATATTTTTGTTAACAATTAACCTTTCCAAGACCTTAGATATAATACACACGAGGCTTATAGGTCGATAATTCGAACAGTCTAGTTTGTCGCCTTTTTTGAATATGGGGGTTATATTTGCGGATAGCCATTCATCTGGAATACATGCTGTATCTATCTAGTTAAAGCAATTTTAATAATTATTTTTTTATTGGAAGCTGGAGTGGAAGCTGGCTTCAATTTTGCTTTCGGCGCTTCTTCGGGGCATTGTACCCCGTAAAGAATTTCATTTCCAGCCTAATTATTAATTTTATTCGATTCATGAGAGCTCCAATTTGATCTTTTTCTAACAAAAAAAAATCTATAACATAAATTAAAAGCACTAAACATTATAAAATAAAAAGTATATGAACTTTAACTATAACTATATTACAAAAAAAACATATACCTACTGTATAAATATAGTCTCCAATATTATATTTTATTCTTTAATAAAAATTCTTTTTAGTGTACTTTTTTCACTGGCGCACCCAGGAATGGACTGCAGGGGGGGGTTAAGAAATAACAAAAAAACTTAATTTTAAGTAAAAATGTGGCCATAATCAGGCTTCTCGGGGGGGGGGGGCGTTTAACCCCAAGACCCCCCCTCGATGCGCCACAGTTAAAGTCGTTTCAATTTATTGTTAAAAAGGTTTTTTTTATATGTAGATGTTTCTATTATAATAGAAATACGCCCGATTAAAGCGAAAATAGCAAAAACTGTAGATAGAGAAATATCCCATAACCTCATGTAGCGACTGTCAATTGCTTTCTTACGATCCGACAATTTGCGGAAGTGCGTAGGAATAAAGAAATGTAAGAAGAGAGCAAATCGCTTGGGAAAGCATCCAAAGAAAAATTGGAAAATTGCGATTTCACGTTACGCTTTCAACTCCCACTTGAAAATTAAATTAAGGCGCTCATAGATTTGAAATCACGAGGGAGGAATAAATTCAAATCCCGACTATTTTATCTTGTATGCCATTCTTTCTCTTAAATCTTAGTATGATATTAAATATCTAGATAGATGTACCTTTGATTTGACCTTCAACTGGGATAAAATAGACACATAAAGTTAATTTTCGGTTTTATCAGCATTCGTATCCGTATCTCTATCGACTCGACCAATCAAGCAAGTGCACTATTAAACTAATGGCGAATCCGTGACAGCTCCAGCTGATCAAATCACTTATCGTACCTAACAAGGTCACTCTGGAGCTGTCACGCATTCACTATGATTTTATATGTATACTTGTTGATTGGTCGACTCGATAGATATAAGGATACGAATGCTGATAAAACTGAAAATTAACTTTAAGTGTCTAATTACTCCACTTTTCAGAAATATTTTTAAAAATTCAATAAGATATGTGTGCTATAAAGCACTGGCGCACCCAGGAATTGACTTCGGGGGGGAGGGTTAAGAATAAATAATAAAAAACCTTAATTTGCCCCCCCCCCTCGGTGTGTAAATTTGGACAACACAATAAATATATAATATTTTCTTTAAAAAATAAAACCTAATATATTTTTTAAGGTCAGAGATACGATCTAAAAAAATAGGTTTTAGCAACACTGCACGCATGTCGGTAATTACTATGAAACGTCAGGAAATCCGCCAAATGACCTCGACCGAATACCGTAGCAGTAATGCGATCTATATTAGAATCCTTGAACTAAATAGAAACGCTTATAAAGAAAAATTTGTCCATCATTGATTTCCTTGGCCAAGGTGCCTAGGCTTTTAGAAAAAAGAAAACCTGGTTAGGAAATATAAAAAGAAATAATGTAATCCTAAGGAAACTATTGATTTTAAAAAAATTATCATAAAAACTTTTTTATCGGAAAAAAAATATTGATAATTTTGAAAAATCCTTCATTTAATAAAAATTTCAGCTAATTCTGATGTTTAGTTTTCCCTATTTCCTTGGCAAAGTTATAAATATTGTACAAATTTATCTAGTTTCTTAGCATATTTCATAATGTCATTCGTTATATTTTTGTTTGTCGACAGAATTATTTATTGTAATTATATTGTAGTTCAGAGTGACGCAAGATATTTTGACAAAATTAAGTTTCAGTATATAAATGCAGTACAATAATTACTATTAAATTTTATAGTATTTTAAGCAATTTTAAAGTTTGAATTTGAATTGTAAATATACATATCATGTCATTTGTTATATATTTTTTTTTAAGAATTATTTATTTATTGTAATTATATTGTAATTAAGATTGACACAGGATATGTTAAAAAAATTAAGTTTAGATACATACATACAACACAATAATTAGTGTAAATTAGTTTATAGTATGGTAGGTTTTTTGACTTAGGATATAAGGTAAACTTTGTGAATAAGAAACAATTGTATCGTGGACAATAAATTATGTTTTACTACTACCACTACTACTACTACTACTACTACTACTACTATTACTACTACTACTACTACTACTACTACTACTACTACTACAACTACTACCACTACTACTACTACTAGAAAAAGATGTTGCCAGACACGTCGACATTTTTTCTTCTAGGATTTGAGCTTATTTTGAAAATAAATATCTCAAAAACGAATCGGTAGATTTTCGAAATGTTTACGCGCTTGTCAAGACATTCAGGATATCTTCAAAACAAGGTATCACTCGACCCACTTTCCAGATTCAAAATATACTTAGAGGTAAAGTTTACCCCTCAAAGAGGATGCGCGCTATAAAAATTTCAAGCCGAAAAGTCTCCCCTTTCGAAATGAAATCGATGTTTTTTATTTTCTTCAATTATTTACAGTTTTTTAAAAATTCAGGTGAACCCTTTTAAATGGCCAACCCTGTATATTGATGTTCCTATATTTTTTTCTATAGAAAAAGGCCCGTTTAATTTTGTTTGCTTAACTGCTAAACGAGTTAAGGAAATAAGAGTTTCCACTACTGTTTTCAGTCGAGCTGCTTTTCCAATTAGGAAAATAAGAAAACCTTAAGGTAAAATGAGTGTCTATTGCTTCGGAAACCTGCTTTGAAATGCCAAATGGACGTAGGAATAATCACTATTAACGAACTTGGTTAAGAGAAAGCCTTCAATAAGGCAGTCACAAAAAAATATATAGGGTACTTTTTAAAATTCATATACTGGGTATCCGAAGGTGCGTAACCGATTAGATTATTTTGGAAACTTTTTAAATAACATAAGCTCACATAAGGTACATACAAATACTTTTATAGTTTTGCAAATATGGCAAAAACTTTCTTATTTTAAATTGAACACTAAGCATATTTTTTTTATTTTCTTTTCTATATCTATATCTTATACGGTTTTTGAGGTATTTAACAATTTCATAATTTGTAGTCCGAATTTGACTGTTAGAAACCTTATAGTTGACACTTAAATGTAAAATTTAGCACTTTACCAGAAAACGCTTTGGCCTGTTCCATTATGTTTTTTTATGTTTAGACTGTCTATTACATAATCTACAAATTTTTTCATTTACTTCCCTGTAGCTATATATCTCATAGCAATTGAGTTATTATTGAGGATTAGAAAATAAAAAAATGTTTAATTTAAAATAAGAAAGTCGTTGCCAAGCTTATGTGCAAATGGCAACATTGTAAATATAAAAGTATTTTAGAAATGTACCTTATGTACTCTTATGTTATTATACAAGGTTTAAAAATTTTCTGTTGTGACACATTTAAATGCGTACGGACTTATTTTTTTTTAAGGGGATCTACTTATTACACGAGCTTAGGGTTGCAATCCCCTTTCCTAGTTACAAAATGGTAATCTGAAACTATTGTTACTGCAGCAAGGGGGGGGGGGGCTTTCCTGGGAGGAAGGCAGGAAAAATTTTGCCTCCAGCCAAATAAGACTATGTTCATTTGTTATAAAACTAGAGGCCAAATCTGATTTTTTTTGTAATAACAAATAAACAACAAGTTATAGGAGGCAAGAATTTTTGGACAGATACAGGAATGTATTTAGTCGAACAGGGAAATTAATCTCTGTTAAACTTTTCTTAAACTCAACAATGTGCATTTTTTTTTAAACTGTCAATTTTTCTTTCACTGCTTAAAACCTAGAGACATCTAGATTTGTTTTACTAGGCGTAAGTCAGCAGGATATAAACCTACCGGCTACAAAATCGATCTCCAGCAGTTTGTAAAAATTATGATGAATGCGCTGGAAAATCCTTTATTTTCTGTAACAATAACAGGTTCGTTTTTGCGAGCGATTGTTTTCTCTTTCTAAATGTATTCATCTGAGAGAGATACAGCATCCTACATACCATACACACCGTAAATACCCGCCTGTACACCCTTCCGTCCCGCATATCTGTCAAGAACAAAGGGTGTGCAGGCGGGTAGTTTTTCTGGTAAGGGTAGTATGCTGGATCCCTCTCAAACGTCGCATTTAGGTAAAGAAAACAATAGTAACTATACTAAGCTCGCAAAAACGGACCTATGTAGTTGTCTTGGTTTAACAGTGGATGTTTTACCGTAGAGAAGTTAAAATTAAAAATGAAAAGTAGGGCAAAACAAACATTTTTTTTAGATTTTTGTGGCATAATTAAGTTTTGGCGTATCAATGATGATCCATCGGAGCAGTGGCGTGCTTTTACATTTATTTTTGTGAGCGAGGAAAGTTTTGGAGCAAATGTTTACCTAATATACTTTTATTTAATTTTTAAATTAATAATTTTTTGAGCACATTAAAGCATTTTTGAATAACATAATTAAAAATATATGGAAAATTAAAAATTGTGCGCGTACAAGAGCTACTTGAACTGTGATAATAGTATACTATACACCAAGGGACTGAAATGCAAATTTTTATCCCGAGGCAAAAAGTTTCTAGCCCGACTGAAGTCCAGAGGTTTATGTATTATTTTTCACAGTTCTGTATTATTTTTACAAAAAAATATTACAGAAAAAATCAAGAAAATTAAGTCACTCCATTAAAAACAAATTGTCAAAATAATGTCGGATAGTATATAGACAATTTGGACTATATTCGACAAGTGTGCGAAATATTTGGTTGCCATAGTATTTGCAAAGAAAGCTTAGTTGTCAACTAAACAAAACAAAACAAGTTATCTTGAGAGTAAGCAATTTTTTACAATGGACTTTTCTGTCGAATAGTCGAATGTATTTCCTAAGCAAAGGGAGGCGTACCTGATATTTTGTAATTTGTAATTTTTTTGTAAACTTCTAAGAGTACATAATTAGTACAAAATTATGACATACCAACTTTCAATAAATCTATCTCCTAAGCATTGGGGGTTGCAACTTAGCGCCAAGCCACACCCCCCTCCCCTTTTAAGTGCGAATAACCCCGTTATTCATTAAGTACAACAATTTTTAAAAGAGGACTAAATCGATACATAATTTTGACAATATCCAAATTGAGTTTTTTTGAGGGGGGATAGTTATATGAATAAAATAAATGTTTTTCTATTTGATGATAAAATTGAACAGGCGCATTTTTTCAATGTACGGACGATTTTTTACCACGTAAATTTTATCAAAATGATCAACTAAAATAAGTTGAAAAATAATGTTCTGAACAATAACAATAAATTTTCACCTGAAAAACGGAAGTTCAATAAACTGAGAGATATTAACAATCTACTCACGTAGAGAATGTTGAAGAAGCGCATGGAAAGTGTTTATTAAAGTGTTAAAAGATTTATTCGTATTCAATTTTTGCTGTTGATTTCTTTTTATTTTATTGTATAAAAATATATGATAGAAAATTTGTTTTAAGTGTTAAAATGAAAAATTATTATTTAAAAAAATGCTACAACATAAAAATATCAAGTATTTGAAAACGCTACAAGATTGACAAAAAAAGTGTTTATGCGCAAAATTTGATTGGTACCCGCAGTCTACGTTCTATTTTGATCAATAAAATAACTTCCTGCGAATAAAAAATTCTGTATTAAATTATATCAAACTAAAAATGTAAATTTCAAGGATTTTTCACTTTACTATCATTATAGTAAAAGAATATATTTTTTGAAATTTTTTTATCGATTTTCCCAATGATCAAATAAAAATACCATGCAGCAGGTAAGCTGCCTCCACCACTGATAATTAATAAACTATTTGTCTTATGATGCCACCAAATAAATAAATATCTATATCCCAATTTACATAGACGTCAAAATGATTATAGAATAGAATAAAATAGAATATAATTATTTACTTGTTTGTAGACTAAATTTACGTAGTATAGACATCGTCATAAAAAAATAAATAAAAAAAAATAAATATGTGTACAAAAAGCAAATAAATTAAAATAAATTAAATAATAAACTGGATTTTATGCTAGGTATTACAGAAAACAAGTGTAGTAAAAATCGGTTATCTTATAACATTATTCATTTTTGTTCTCTTGTAAATATGTATCTATCTAAAAAAACCATCTACATAAAAGTGTTTTGGAATAGTATAAAGTTAAATAATATTTATCGTCATATAATTATTAAGAAAAAAAAAGAAAAAAACAAACACTAAACATTTCTGAACCACTAAGTTATCACAATTAATATTATAAAAAGTACATTGTTAAGATATCACAAACATTACACCCCCTCCACCACCATTACAAAAATATCAGAAAAAGAGTAAGTATAATCTCACATTTTCCGAGAGAAATACTCTAATAGAAAATGTTGAAGGTTTTTGAAAAATTCATTGCAAAGTGCAGGCGAAGGCTACTGCTAGTACTAAAGCAATTTTCTCCTTAGCTCAGTGGCGCACCCAGGAATTGACTTCGGTGGGGGTTTTTAAGGAAAAATAATAAAAAAATATGACCATAACCAGGCTTCTCGTGGGGGGGAGATAATCCCAAATCCCCCCTCTCGGTGCGCCACTGCCTTGGATACATAGAAAATTAAGTCAGTCAAGCCACACTCCCCCCCCCAAATTCGAACTAATTTTGAACCACACTCCTTCCTGGGTTTTTTTATATTCAAAAAATCAGGTCCTGCCAATAAATGTCCAACAAAGATGGACATACTTTTTCTTTCGTGATTTCTAGTATATTTCTATGGGTCAGTCCATATCAAGTCAACCAGGGTATTTTACCACACCATCTCCGATGTTGATGATTTTTAGTATACATGTTTTTCCTACCAAAAAACTGGAAAATCCAAAATTTCAGACTTTTTTGACCAGTTGTTTATTTTGAATTAATTTTTGAAAATCGAAAAAGTCACTTATTTGTCCTTAACATGTGCGCACAAAATTAGGAATATCCAAAGAACCACTTATAATAGAAAAGTAGGTGAAGGTTCATTTTAAAGCTCTTATAAAGACCTTTCATATGAGAATATTGCATAACATATATTGAAAAAAAAAATAAAAAAAAAAATTTTTGATTTTTTTTTTGAAAAATTTCAAAAAGGCCATTCTTAATTTTTTTCAAAAAATTATATTATTTTCTTTAAAGTGTTATTAAACTATTCACAAAATTTTTAGATGGACAAATCATGGGTTCAATGTGAAAAAATTTATTAAAAATGTCACATGCATGAAAAATCGCCTATAAATAGACAATGCATTTTGGTAATTAGAAGAATATAATGGGGTTTAAAGCGATATTATAAAAATATTTAACAATATTTTATTTAATAAAAAATTATATCCTACGTTTCATTCTGTATCAGTAATCAGATTAACATTGCCCCCAATTGTAATATTTACTTACAAAACCTCTTTTCCACCGGAGACGTACTATTGGATGTTCCAATTCTTAGGAAAATATGCCTGTATAAACCTGCCAATACTTTTGTGAAATACTGCCTGTTTATTCCTGTTTAACATTAAGGACACACCTCCTTCATTTTATTGGTCTGTTTAGGTACATTGTGGGGATTTGCTGACATGAAAATTCCTGCATAAATTGATTTTAAATTTTTGGCAAGTATCTTCCTGATACAGCTCCAAATAATCGATACATAATAGTTCGACTGAAGGTTTATCAGAAGTCATCTCTGTGTAATTTTAAAAGTTTCAACTATGGGTGAGGCAAGTGGATGGACTAAATATAAAGTAAAGTGCTGTGATCCACTAGAGTTAAAAATCAAGCATTTTGGGAAATTAAGAAATGTGACCAAGTGGATGTGCAGTTACAAAAATGTCAAAATGGGAATGAAAATCTGTGATGGTTGTAGACTAAAGCTTTCAAAGGAGTTTAAGGCATCTGAAGAAGATGAGGCAGGGTAAGTAACAAATAGTATTTTTTAATATAAAATTAATAAACTAAACCAATTGCGTCAAGTACGGAGTGGAAAAATCTCATGGCAAGATTTTTACCAAAGGGATGACATTAGCAGGACCATGCCAGGTAAAAAAGATTATGTTGTTATCAGAAAATATGGAGCTGAAAAAGAATATGTACAAAAAAAATTAGTCTTAGCTAATTTAAAAGAAATTTATGCATTGTTTAAAACTGAGTACCCCAATGAAAAAATTGGGTTTTCAAAATTTTGTGAACTGCGACCCAAAAACTGTATACTGACAGGAAAAAGTGGGACTCATACTGTATGTGTATGTACTATACATCAAAATATAAAACTAATGCTCAATGGCTCCAAATTAAATAAGCTATATGATGAAAATAACAGGCCTCTTGCAATATCTTATCATGATTGCCTTTATAAACTAATGTGTAATCCACCTGCAGTGGACTGTTTCTTAAGCAATAGATGCAAGCAATGTCCTGGAGTAGAACAGTTTAAAAATACGTTAATAGAAAAATTTGAGGAAGAATTAATTGATGAGGTCTCATTTAAAAAGTGGGTCTCAGTAGATAGGTGTACTATGGAAACCGTTGTTAAGAAAAGTGATGATTTTGTCCAGGAATTTACTGATGATCTTGTAAAACTTAAATCACATTCTTTTATTGCAAAAATGCAAAAAGATAGATACAATGAAATAAAAATTAACCTTAAACCTGGAGAGTCTTTGATCACTTGCGACTTTGCGGAAAATTATTCCTTTGTTATGCAAGATGAAGTCCAGTCTTATCATTGGAATAACAGCCAGGCAACCCTCCACCCTTTTGCCATTTATTTTCTAAGTGATGGTAAACTGCACAACCTGAATTATGTGTTTATTTCGGAAAGCTTGACACATAATACAATTGCATTTCATTTATTTTTAAAAAAATTAATGCCTGATTTAAAAATCAAAATACCAGGACTTAACAAAATTTTTTATTTTTCGGATGGATGTGCTGCGCAGTACAAAAACAAAAAAATTTTCTGAATATATGCCTGCATAAAAAAGATTTTGGTGTTGAAGCAGAGTGGCATTATTTTGCCACCTCGCATGGCAAAAGTGCCTGCGATGGCTTGGGAGGAACTGTTAAAAGACTTGCTGCCAAAGCCAGTTTGCAGAGGCCCTATGACAATCAAATAATGACACCTCTACAATTGTTTACTTGGTGTGAAGAAAACATATCTGGCATTGATTTTAAATACTGCACAGAAGCAGATTATACAAATCATGAAATAATTTTGAATAAAAGATTTGCGGAAGTCTTAACAATACCGGGGACACAAAAAATTCATGCTGTAATTCCTCTTACAGAAAGCACGTTTTTGGCAAAACAGTTTTATACATGCTTAGAGGTCGAAACACATAATCTTTTTAAAGGTGGAAGCATTATTTTGCAAAATATCGAGTCAGGGTTTGTCACTGTAGAATATGACAGTGCTTGGTGGCTGGCTTGTGTCTTGGGGAAAAATAATGAGAGCGGAGAACTGAAAGTAAGCTTTCTTCATCCACGAGGACCTGCCTCATCATTTTTTTACCCAACACCTCAAGATATTTTAATTATTAAACCAGAAAGTCTTATAAAAAAAGTTGAACCCAACACTGCTACTGGCAGAACTTACAATGTCAGCAAAAAAGAAATGTCAGATTCATCAGAAATTCTTAAAAGAAAGTTAAAAAAATTAATTTAAGGTATATAGTTAGTCTTAGTGTTTTCTGTCTAATTTTTATCAACGAAGTAGAAAAGTTTGTTTATTTCTTTTGCGAGTTTAAAATAAAATAATTTGTATATAAAGCCTCTGGGTATTTTTTAAAACCTGTATCCATCCAACAAATTTATTTATTTTAATATCCAGTGCACTATTGGTGCTCCTAAAATATGTTTATTTTTTTAAATGCATGATTTTTAATGTACTTAATATTTTTGATATTTTTTTTGACATTGAACCCATCATTTCTCCATCATAAAATTTTGTGGATAATTAAGTAACACTTTGACCAAAATTATATATTTTTTTCAAAAAAATTAAAAATGGCCTTTTTGAATTTTTCAATTTTTTTTTTCAATTTTTTATTTTCAATTTTTTTTTTTGTTAAAATTATGTTGTGATATTTCATAAAAAAGAGCTTCAAAATGACTTTAAAATGAGCCATTTATTACTTTCCTAGTGTAAGTGGTTCTCGAGATATTGCTAGTTTTGTACATTCTTGTTAAGGTCAAAATGCTGACTTTTTTATTTTGAAAAATTAAAAAAAAAAAAACTACGAATCAAAAAAATCTAAAAATTTGCATTTTCAACTTTTATGGTAAGAAGAAAATATATACCAAAAATCATCAAAATTGGAATTGGTCGCGTAAAATTTTTGTGATTTTTTGGTTGATTTGATATGGAATGACCCCTATGCTTTCCAAACTGACTAGATTTCAATTGGTTGAACCCCCCATTTTGAATAAATATAAAAAAAATCATAGAAATTAGGGTGGTTAAATTTTTTTTTAAGTTGTACAAAATTAGTTCAAAATTACAAGCATATCTAAGTTCCAATTTTTTTGGAGGGGGGTGTGGCTTGACCTCAACCTGCACCCACCACCATATTTAAAAAAAAAAAACAGGATTACTAGTGGATTTTTCGACATTCTTTTTGGTGATATTAGGAGTTCAAAATTAGTTTGGGGGGGGGGATAGTTTCTTTTCATTTTTCTCTACGCTTTAAATGAGGGGGGTGTATAGCTTGACGTCCGGCTGCACCACCCATTTTGAATATAAAAAAAAACCAGGAAGGTGTGTGGTTCAAAATTAGTTCGAAATTATAAGCATATCAAAACTCGAATATCTTTCGGGGGGGGGGGTGGCTTGATTGACCTAATTCTAGTAGGGAGGCTGCCTACGCCACTGAACGCCACTAATCCATTTGTCCTATGATGTCGCCTTAAATATTTAATCCCTAATTTATATAGACGCCAAAATGATTAGACCCCCTCCACCCTCATTAGGAAAACATGAGACAAAGACAAGATCTCGAATTTTCTGAGAGAAAAAGTTAATCGAGCCGTACCCCGAGCACTTACTTCTTCGACTGCAAGCCAAGAGTGACGTCGTATGGTGATACAGCGACCAATCAAAACGCTGCATGTAGGCCGAATATAAAAGTCGAAAGCGAGGTTACCAACAAAGTACTGCTGCTGCGGTAGTACTGTCAAAAATTTATTTTCTGTCTGTGGAACGGCAAAAGTTACATTCGGCAGTTCTTAGTGGTCTTTTAGTTCTTGTGATGGCGCGTCCGATAGGTTACGCGTTGCTGCTGCTCGGTACGATATGTACCCTAGCCGGTAAGTACCACCGTTACGTCATTGCGGTTAGGTTTATGATAAGTTTAATTGGGGTACTCTACCATTTCTTGAAGGTTTATTATAATCTACGGTTCAAACTGTTTTTTTTTGTTATGTATAAAAACAGGTACAGTTTTAATATGATATTATAAAAGGGTTGATGTAGTATAGATTTGGTTAATTCTACGCCATACAGGACGTAACGAGCGTTACACTATTTTGCACGGAATTTGTGTAGGCGTATTGTTAAATATAACTTCACACATGTAAAACTAAAGAAATTTTCAACTTTCATTACTAGTTACTACTTCGTGGACAATATTTTTAACCTGTGAGTACTTGGCATTGAAAGTTGTAAAACCATAGTCTTAATGGAACGTAGTAGTAGTAGTAGTAGTAGTAAAATATCTTGAAAAGTACTGTGGTTTGAAAATTTATTACATATAAACGCGCTTCTATCAACAGCCTTGTCATGCAAGCAGATCATCTTGAATTTGATTAAAGAATTCGTTATTTCTAATGAGTTTTGAATAAATTATTGATAATTTTTGTCATAATGTGGAAGTGGGTTGACATACAGAGTGACAGAGTACAGAGATTAATTTGTTTAATTTAAAAAGTTTCTATAATACGATTGATATACTCTGTGCAAATAATTTTACGCACTGACGTATCAACTTTGCACACTGATGTGTCAATTTTGTGCACGGTTTTTTAATTTGCTACCAAACAAAAAAAAATATTTGTTTTTTATTTGCGGTCGTAAAAAATGTAAAAAACTCGTATGTAGTGAGATATTGTGCATTCTGCTGCTTCCTAAATATTTAATTAGACACACCTTAAAAAACGTTTAAAGAACATAGATATGTTTTTGAGTTGATTTAGTTTTTTAACTGATTTAGTCGTGTGCAAAGTCGATTTTCAATTCTTATTTTTTAATATACTATTTTGATCGATATTTTGATTTAAATTAAAATTATATTTAAAATGAATGCAGCAAACTTTGGTCTGATTAAACTCTTTTCTAAGTTATAAATTTACTACGTTTTCACGCGGAACTAAATACGTTTTAAACGCGTGAGTCGAACTTTTTTTTCGTCGGTTCTGCCCAAGTTCAATACCGCTTTATTCGGGATCGTGTCGAAATGACTGATGATACCAATAATAAGCTGTTCCAATATTCCTACAAAAAGTAGGTATGTACCTTTATTTGAATTATATTATTGTGCTGTAAAATTACTGGCTTGAAAAAAGCAAACAAAGAAGTAAAATTGGCAAAAACTAACCTCAAAATACATCAGGAAAATGTCGAAAGCTCAAAACGCGTTCAAATTGCTTCACGAAAACCGAAAAGTAGTAAACATAGTAAATGATTGAGGTAATAGGGAATAATACCAACACGTTTTGTATTTTAGGAATTTGTGAGTAAAATTAGCGCAAGTTTTATGGAATCAAAATTTTAATGCTGTTATGGTTTCGTCCACTGCATTGAATTGAAATCAAAAAGGTTTTAGATTTTTTGGACAAATATTTTTATTTAAACTTTTACATCAAGTGCCGACGTTTCAATCCTCATCCGGATCATCTTCAGGGCAAGATGCTTCGATATTTACAAGATTAAAAACCATTTAGTTTGTAAAAACCATTTTTACTCTTGTACATCTCAAAGCATCTTGCCTGAAGATCATCCTTATTAGGATCGAAACGTCAGCACCTTTATGTAGTTTAAGTAAAAATAATTGTCCATAAAAGCTGAAACCTTTTTCATTCCAAATCAAAATTTTACTTACTTATGTTTTTCTTTTCAAATTTTTGTTAATTTTTCAAAGCAGCATCGCACTTTTTCAATTCTCTTCTCTTGCAAGAATTTAGCGGATTTACTATAATTACTATAAAAAGCATTGCATTAAAAAATTATTTATGCAATTAAGTCAAGTCACTGTTTACAAAATCTTGAAACGGTCTTGGATTTTTTTTCTCCAGGCAATTACCATACTCACACGTCGCAACCAAATGTCAGCCTTTATTAAATATCTCTTTTATAAGAAGTGCATGATTTTATTTTATTAATAAGGATAAAATACTTGAGCTTACGTCAAATCAAGGTAAAAAAGAGGTTTTCTATTTTTAATCAAAATTTTTATAATTTATTGAATTACAAGAATTGATTCTAAATCAGTGCAAGGAACATGCAAAACGGGGAAAATATTTTATTGTAGAAAATGTTGCATCACGATTTTTGGATTGTTTTTACCCTTTGCTCCCCTACAAATTAGCCTTCTCCATGAAAGTAGGTAAAATAAGCGAAAATTTTAAAGATATAAACCAGTAGATAGACAAAACTAGAGGCCCTCTATACATTCGACAGTTGCTGTTTACCAGAGGTGGGCAACAGGGCCTCTAGATAAAACTATCTTATTTTTAAAATCAATAGGGACCCTGTCTTTAATAAACAAGTACTATGACAATTACCACCTGTGCCCTTATTCTCGAACTGATAGAAACCGATTTAAATCGAAGATTTGGCTATAGAATTTTACTTCCTGGGTGCACAATCTCTATCATTTGAAGAATAGGGACCCTTCTATGAAATAACTGTAACAAATCCTGGTATTTTTCGTGTGAATCCCCCCTCACTGCCTTGTAACACTTTATAACACCTTGAGCTACCCCTAACCCCCCACCACCATGTTGCGTTAAGTAATATATGGATGGTCCCTAAGTTGGTTATTGCTACGTTCTTGCTACTATCTCTGACATTCTTGTCATCTAAATATGCTCATATCGTGCCACCTATAACGTGGACATAGTTAACGCTAATACCATTTTTTATTAAAGGTCGATACAAACCTTGCCACAAAAATTGTAAAAGTCGACCTCTGGCCAGATAGCCCGAACGTAAACTGAGAAATTTTCAACTTTACTGGCGCCTATTTAGCCAAAACATCTTGCTGGAACATCAACGTTTTTAGCTAGGGTTACTAAATTTTTTGGCTAGGGCTACTAAACATTATTCTCCTATCCGAGATTTAGCAAAAAACTTTGCTATTAGCCAAAACCACTTTACCAAAAAAAATGTCAGTGTACGTTTAGCCCCGGCAACTAAGAGCGCCTGAAAAATCTGACGATTTGTTCCAGTCATTTCATAACAGATGGTTAAAGTGTCTAAAAATATGTAGTAGTTGTTTAACCTTTGTGCGGAAATAGTGCCGACTTTGTCAAAGACTTTACAGCGATAAGTCCCTAATGACTAAAAAAACAAAGAAATCGCCTAGATTTATGCCCTCCCAGTGCTATTATAAAATATTCGTAACGTACCTATAATCTTTTTATTTATTATCTATAAAAATTACGCCTATGGCATTAATTAAAAACCCCAACATATATTATGTGAAAGTTGATTGCCTCGAGAACATAATGTTGTTTGAGATTTTCTCTCTCTCTGGGGATTTCCGAAGATCGAAATGTTAACTTTTAGGCATTATTTATTACGTCTATGCTGTACTTAATTATACGCTAATCGATAGTAATTAGGTAAACGATCGACAGGGGTTACATTTTTGACATTCTATGCATTTTAAACTAGTATTTCAAGAAGTATTTAATAGTATTAAGTAAAAAGAACGTTGCAGGGGTAATTTGTTGTCGTTGTTGATCTCAAAAACTTCATTTTTTCGGAAAATTTTCATCTTGCCAAAGACTGAAGACTTGAGATAAAAGTTGCTGGATAACTTTTTTATTTTGTTGAAGTTTGAATCTAACGTTATTCAGAATCAGAATAAGCTTTATGTCATAAAATTTAAAAATTCTGTTGACCAAGCAAAGGCATGTTACATTTATATAAACTAATGTAAAACAAGAAGCGGGTTGACGTCCTAACTCCACAGGTTTCAAACGATGATGAAAATAACAAGGCGTAGTTTTTCAAAAATTATGGCTTATTTATTTCCAGTGAAACATTTTCCCAACGCGTTTCGGCCATTTTCAAGGGTTCTAAAATAAAATGACATTGTTAAAACTAAAAAAGAAAAAGAATAAAAGAAAATTTCAGGTTACTCAATTACCTTCTATGGTCAAAACTATAACAAACAAACAAAAAAAAACAAGATGTAAAAATTACATTAACAAGTTGAAAAAAAGGAGGATATTAGGGCACTGGTTAAAACTTATATGAAAAACAAGTTTTTGAAAACAAAATTTCAGAAAATGTAGCACAATTAATTTAAGTGACTCATTTTAATTATTTTGATCCAAAATGACACACCACACGAATAAAACAAAACAATAATAAAAATGGGTAAAAACAACAACAAAAAAGAGAAATAAAAGCGCTAGTATACAGTAAAACTACAAATAGGCAAAAGAAAAAAATAATATTTTTACTATCAGTCATATTAATAAAAAGTGTCATTAAATAGTCCTCCAGAGAATCCTAAATTTTCATCTTGCTAGAAAGATTGAAGACTTGAAAAAAAAGTTGCTGGAAAAATTTTAACGTTATTCAGAATCGGAATATGCTTTATTGTTATAAAATTTAAAAATTCTGTTGACCAAGCAAAGGCATGTTACATTTATATAAACTAGTCATTATTTCTATGTAAAACTAATAATAATACTGTACTAGTAAAAAATGTCAGTGTACTATATGAGAAAAAATGAAATTGTCTGTCAAAAACTTTAAAACTATAGTTTTTTACAAAAAAAAAATCAGATAAAACATGTTAAATATAAAAAATGACACACCACACGAATAAAACAAAACAATAATAAAAATGGGTAAAAAAACAACCACTAAAAAGAGAAATAAAAGCGCTAGTATACAATATAATATTTTTACTATCACTCATATTAGTAAGTGTGTAAGTGTCATTAAAATAGTCATAAGCTTTTTCCGTCAACCATTCCTTTACACACGGTTCCCACCTACGACTTTTTCGTGAGTGCGCACTCACGTGTCACATGATGTCAATAAGAAATGTTATGACAGTCATGTGACGCATGCGCGGGCACACACAAAAAAGTCGTAGATGGTAACCGGATTTTACCGCTTTTCTAAAATTTTTGGAGCTATTCATATTCTTAAAATTTACTGGCAATGTGTTAAATTTTTATACTTCTGTATATAATGAAGGGTTGAGTAAGGCTGTAACTTGAAATGGGCAATGGAATATTGTTATGGGATTTTGTTTCATAAGGATGTGTGTGAGTGACATTTTTATATTTTTGTCTCGAGAATAAAAATTCCAATCAATGGCGCATAGGCGCATTTACACAGACAAACTTTCCTTTGATGTTGAAATGCCGACAAACATTTACACGAGCCTCTTGAGCAAAATGTTCAAATATATGTTCGAGCAAAATCGCGTACAAAAAAACACACGTAAATTTTGGAGAGAATGTTGAGCAAAATTTGTTTGAAGAAATGTTGGTAATAAAAATTTCTTACAAATTTAAATTTTATAGTTTTATGGGAATTCATTGAACTTAACTGAAAATAGAAATACTAAGTTTTAAAACAAGGTATTTTTAATTAAGTGCTTTCCGACGGAAAAACGATTTGATGTCGAAATTCACGTTTTACCTCATAAGCAACTTCGATTGATCTGATTTTTATAGGGGATATGCCAGTATACTTGTAACTTTTTTGGGGTTGTAAAAAAAACGAGAATCAAAAAAAATAAAAATTGTCACTTATTTATTGCTGTTGCTGGTTTAGGAGAAGGTAAAAACCGTAGACTAATGAGAGGGAGTTTTGGTCAAATGAACATTGACACACAAAATTACAGCAGTGTTTGACAGCGCTGCGTTCCGACTGTCTAAACCTTCCTATCCCCCCCAGGGAAAAACTAACTACTCTCCAGAACAGTTCTCTAAAAATATCGACCTGCATTTTAAAAAGTAATTACTTCGAAGACATTTCCGTTTTCTTTTTATAATGAAAGAAAACCAAAAAAGTTAAGGAAAAGAATTAAATGTTATTACCTCCATCATTAACTATTTTAACATTGCATATGACAAAACTGATAGCAAATAATAATGTTTCGCTTGCCGTCGCCTTTTTTTCACAAAAGTTTAAAATAAAAGTTGCTGTTACATTTTTTTAACGAATTGAGATCACTGATCAATGATGTAAAATTATATTTATTCTCATCTTTAAAAATATTTTTCCAAAATAGATAGCAATAACTTGCTCAAAAATTTACCCGAACAAAATGTTCAAAGAAAAGCTCACAAAAATGTTCGCGCAAAAAATTTCAGATCTTTTGCACGAGCTTTTATTTGAGCATGTTCGTCTGTGTAATTGCGCCTAAAGAGAGGTTTAAAGTTTACCAAAGCATAATAGGTTTTTTTGTTTGTTCGTGCTGCATTCATTTCTTAAATGTAAAGGAATTAAATAAAAAAAGCTACTATTGAAGAACGTTTTTAGGTAACTCACATTGTCATTTAGGATTTTTGTTTTTTAAAAATATAACTTAGTACCGAAAAGTCTGAACAAACCTACTTTTGCAATTATTGAAATTAAAATTAGTCATACTAGGAGAAGGCTGACGTCATTTTTTTTTGAGGCTGTATTCTTTTAATAAGGTCAAAATTTTAATTTGAGTTAGCACTTGCCTTAAAGCGATTTCGTCTAATTTATAGTTTTTAAATAAAGTTATAATTTCTTGATTTGCAGTATTAGGGTATTAAGTTAAAAAAATTGCCATTGCACGTAATCTTAATATTAAGTCTGAAGTTTGATTTTAATTACACCTCCCCGTAATTAAAATCAAACTTCAGACTTAATATTAAGATTGTTTAGAAACATTGGGATCAAGAAAATTATCACGTGCAATGGCAATTTTTTTAACTTAATACCCTAATACTGCAAATCAAGAAATTATAACTGTATTTAAAAACTATAAATTAGACGAAATCGCTTTAAGGCAAGTGCTAACTCTAATTAAAATTTTGACCTTATTAAAAGAATACAGCCTCAAAAAAAAAAATGGAATCATCCTTTTGGAACAAGGAAAAAATAAGTATTTTATACAAGTTTCAGTTTCTTTATTCTCTGTTTTCTTTTCACTTTGCAAATTATGATTTGTATTAGTAGTACGCCTTAAGGAAAAATACTTTGTTTACCATTCAGCCACAATTTAATATCCGTGGTTTGACTCTGACAATTTATTTGATACAGATTGAGACAAAATATGTTTTTTTTTGTTCAAAAAACTATTAAAAATAAACTTTTTCCTAAAAAAATGCCAAATTAACAAACCATCGAAAAAGAAACAATAAGGTGATTTACTACGTTTATAAGCGCCTAAGTCTGGTTTTGTATAAGGACGGTATTAAATAAAATCGCTTTCTCCGAGGGTTCGTACAGCCTTAAAAAATGTCAGGAAAATAAACGTTCTTTAAAATCGAAAATAAGTATTGTCTACATTCTCAGTAGGTGTCATAAAATAAACGTAATTTGATGTAATACACAAAGTCCTTTCTGGTTTTCGCAATTTCTGACTAATAAAGAATAAATGAAAAAAAAGTCAATTTAATCACAGGTGTTACAAAGATATGAAATGCATCACACCTATGCAAAATGGTAAAAGTGTTCAGAGAGGATCTTGTAGGATTCAAATGAATCAGCATATATAAATTTAAAATAAAAGCGTTTTAACAATACTTTTAATATACCAAAGAGCACAGGCAATTAAAATTATTTATTGCAAAAGCTCAACTATGAATGCTAAACACCTTACAAAGAACGCACCCTAGAAAATTCTTGAATTTAATTAAGTCTGTAAGACAAGAAACTATTATTTTTTCACATAAAAGCGCTAAAAATCGTGTTTTTAAATTTGCAACCTTGGTGTGGACATATATATTGCTGGCGTCATATTATATAGCCACCGGTATTTTTAATCTATTTTTTATTTCCTTCAAAATTTTTAGCTATAAAATTATTTCTAAATCAATGGTCTGTCAGCTTTCATGTTTTATTTCAGGGGCTTGAAGCTCCTGTGGAGTAACGAAAAAGTATAGTATTGCATTTTTAGAAAAATTCAATTTTTAGGAGTAGGTCTGGGAGAGGCTTGAGCCTCTAAAGCCACCTGCATACGACCGTGTTTATTAATCGATAATCGAGAACGATATGCAAGTCAATTAGTCAATACATTTTATCTGGACCATAAGAAAGAAACTCAATTTTTCCTTGATATTCCTTCACAGATATCGTGGCTATAATGATAGCAAATATTCCGGGAATGGTTAATAATATGAATGAGAGAACAAAAAAACAATATCGACGAATGAACCCTTAAATCAAAAATAAATAGTGGCCTACCTTCTGTGTATTCTATATTGTAAAAGATGGTTAGGCATGGTTTTGACTCTCCACTCAGTTTTTCATATGCAGCAAAGTAGCGCGCCCAAGGGCTCATAACGCGAATTTAAATAATTAATAACATAATAAGAAATTGGTAAAAAATTTAGCTCAAAGTAAAAAAAAATAACTATGCTAGAGCATTGAAAATACATATAAGGAAATATTTGTAAAGTATTACGAAATTACCCAAAACGGAACAATTAGCACTATAAAAATAAAAGGTTATCAAAAAAAATAAGGTCGACTTATTACAGGAGTTTTAAACAAAATATTAATTTTTGTGAAATGTCTATGAAAGAAATAATTATGTCAAAAAATTTAGAACTAAAAAATTGTACCTAGGGACAAAATCTAGCTGATATTATTTTTAGGTAAAATAACAAAAATCTGTTCAACTTTTTATGATCTTATTTGATTATTAAAAACTAAACGTCGTTTTTTTGTAGCTGCCCAACAAGCAACCCCCGAAGAACCAAAGAAAGAAGACATCAGCTTCGAAGCTGAGCTCTGTAAAGACAAAGATGCCGGAGAATGGTTTAGACTGGTAGCTGGAGAGGGTGACAACTGTCGTGACGTCATTCAATGTACATCCTCTGTAAGTTTAGCATATTATCACATTAATCATTGTACATAATATTAAAGAATGCTTTAATTGTTAATAGATCGTAAATGATAAAACTGTCAAAATTTATATAAAAAAATAGCACATGTTCAAATGAATGACCTTTTTCGAAGAATAATAACACATGTACCTGCCTGCCAAGGTTGACAAGGTTATTAACTAAAAATATTGTTAGAAAAAGGCGTAGAGGGCAAAGGGTGAGGAACTAAATCGGAAAAAAGTTTTTCCTCGACCAGGTCTAATGCTCTTCCAAATGAGCTTCCGAGGAACTGGGGTTTTGACTGACTATTCGGAAATCCTTTCGTTCGATTCATTTGTTAGTAGGGGGGAGACCTGTGAACCCTACTGCGGCTTTAAATTTAAAAACCTAGAGATGTTATAAAGACAAGGAGGTACACATTCACGATTATTAGTTGTACGAAATTTCTATTTATCTATCAACCAACGATACACGACATATAGCGTTTTATTGGAGGTGTCACATGGCGAATTTCCAACTAATAATTTCAGCCAAACATATTTACAAAATGAATGGAAAATTTAGCGCCCTAATAAATTAATTTAGAGGGCAAAGGGTGAGGGAATAAATCGGAAAAAAGTTTGCCCTCTACGCCACCAATCTTTTCTGTTAATTTATTAGGGCGCTAAATTTTCCCTTCATTTTAGAAATATTGTTGTTTTATCAACTTTGAGTCATTGCTGAAGAGTCCTATGCTCAATCCCATGGCTACCTTTAATTTAATAGAAACTCCGTTTTAAAGGCTGGTATATACGCTGGTGATTTTTACGCCAAAAACAGCAAGTCATCAGGTTTTCTGACGTCTATCAAAAAAACTTAAAACAACAGTAGGTACCAAATAGTACATTATAAACCTATATAGGAAAAAAGTGGTACTTTTTCTCCCGAAGCGAAAAGCTTGTAGCCCGAGAGAAACGAGTGCTACAATCATTTGTCGAGGAATAAAATTATACTTTAGTCACGTGATTTATATACAATTTTATGCACTTTGAGATATTTTTAAAAAAATAATTAAATGCCAGTTAATGGTACACTCTATTTACAAAAAGTGCCTTCCAGCTCCTTCAATTTTTACATTCTCTCCATTTTACTCTCATTTTTTCCATTTCTCACATAAAGCTCCATTTATTGAGTTTCTCTGTTATTTCAATTTTATCCATTTTTCAAAAACATTTCATCCATCCGCTCCATTGTATCCATTTCCTTCATTTTTTCAGCCATTTTGCCTTTTTTTGGCAGGAGGAACAAATTTCTTTTATATTCCTAGGGAACGTCATTTCAAATCCCGAAAAATTATTTGAAATACCTAAAAATATTTTATGCACGTTAGGGATTAAAAGTACACTTTTAATCCCTCATTTTAGGGATAAAAGGGGTACTTTTAATCCCTCAGGAATTAAAATAATTTTAATCTCTAGGGGATCTAAAGTAAATTTTTCCAAATTAAACAATAATTTTATTGAAATTTTATTTATTTGTTAAATGTATGAACGAAAAAAATAATTAGCATATGCATTACTTAAATCTAGTTTTTATTATGGTATATATTTACATTTACTTGGGTGCAATTTGCAAGGCTTACGAAGGGTGGACAGTTGAAGGCAACATTTTTAGTTATAGACGTATTCTGCACATACATAACAGTCGCCGATGCCGTTGTCGTCTTATTTTCTGAAATTGATCTTCCTATGATTGATGCTGATGCCATATCGACATCGGAGGAGACATCGGTGAAAATTTGATCGGCAAAATTTTTCTTTTGATACAATGAATTTTCAACATAACCTTCAGCAACCGAACTGCTTTTCCAGCCACCATGTCTTGTCAACACATCGAGTCGGCAAGTAAAGAAGCTGATGATCTGCGAAAACAATGCCCAGTATATAGATTTGCGTCTGGTAGTCTTAAGTAGCCAGCAATTCTACTTGGTAGCTGTCCAAATTTTTTGGCAGAGCTCCTTTCCTCGACATGCTCCAGCGACTCCCATAATCAGCGCCAACTGCAACAAAATTAGTCTCCTATTAGTAAAGTTTTGTAAACAATCAATGGTGTTATTTGTAGTAGTATTATCAGGAAAATACTCAGAAGATGCCTTGAGATTCTTAGACTTCTGTAGGAAGTATGCCAGGAGCACCTTTTGATCCGTACGCACCATTTTCGGTAATCACGAAACTGTTTCTTGTAAACCTCGCGAGATTTTTGTGGAATAGCGATGGCCTCTTCCGCAGCCTTTTCAATGTTCATTTTCAAAAAAAATGCTGTACGATTTTTCTGGACTCACCGTTTGATAACAACAACTGACTCACATTTGTTTTGTGCCATAGCAACACTTCCATGGCACAATAAATTTTAAGTAAATTCACCATGCCAACAACAATCAATGACAACTACCAGTAATACGAGCTGTCAATCTTGAAACTAGATTACATTAAGTGGTCTACTGTTAGTTTTGTGATTTTTTGTTTTTAGTTTCTTGCATTCCAAAGTGCATAAAATAGTATATAAACCTCGTGACTAAAGTGTATTTTAGTCCCTTAGCGAAAACTTTTCGCCGCGGGATTAAAAGAATTTAAAGCCCTATGGAAGTGCGTAGAAGATTTTTAAACATTTGAATACATTGGCGAGTGGCTGCTTTAAAAAAAGAATACGAGGTCGATAAATATTTTCACACTCCGAAAGCTCGTTTAAGAGCTATAGATACAACGAAACCGAAAACAATAACATTAAAAGTAATGTAAAGTCTGAGTGTCTTGCTCTAATTAATGTATTATAACGATCATGTTGACCGCCCATGCCAGTGTTGAATAACACGAAATTATTGCTAGTGCACATTTCTCAATAACAGCATTTTTGGAACTGCTCTACTACTATTTTTGCGAAAAAAGTACCTAGCATTTTGAATAATTCTTTTATATTAAATTTGGAAGAGATCTTATTCACTTTCACGACAAAATTGAAAAAATTTAAACATATAAAACTAAAAAAGTTAAAAGAGTACATTACGAAAGCCTATTCCTAATAAAAATTAAAAAGAAATAAAAAATTAAAAATCCAAACCTAATTAATGGATACCAATGTAATGGTCTATTGTGGCCCAGTTTTAGACCCGTATAAAAACGCTTTTGACTTGTTTAAATGGGGTATGACACATATCTTCGGATTCGATGATATGCAGTAGTTCTCTTAGCCTGCAATATCTGTCAACCATTCTCCGAATTTTTTGTTTGGTAAGCTTTAGTTTCTGGACCCTCTTTCTGCAGGGTTATATCAGAGAACCCATATGTTGGTTCTCTGTTCGAAAGCTTAGAAGGGTAACAAACAACTTTTCGTTTTCGTTAAATAAGTAGTTTGTGGCCCTTCTAGGTTTTCGACTTCTCGTAAGATTGTATATACTAGTTCTGACA
Organism: Oxystoma pomonae; assembly: GCA_963921995.1. Classification (NCBI taxonomy): domain Eukaryota; kingdom Metazoa; phylum Arthropoda; class Insecta; order Coleoptera; family Brentidae; genus Oxystoma; species Oxystoma pomonae. Next base: position 112,925,122 of record OY998166.1, on the reverse strand, counting down.
ATTTCTTTCAGTAGTGCTGTGTTAGCTATGTCATGTACTATTTTCGTAATGTTTTAAAAACTATATTTTGCTTGGTTCCAAATTTTCACAATAAGAGTTATTTCTGATTTATTTAAAGATTTTTAAAAAAGGAACGTTAAGCAAAGTTTAAGGAACTCACTAAAAATAGCCAGTAATGTGTTTACGCCTTTATCTGTTATTTTTTGTTATGATATTGACAAAGAATTAAAAACTAATCGTATTTCGCATAATCCAAGTACTTGGGAGCAGTCGAGTTTCTTCAATTTCAAACGCTATTTTTGTTTTGTGTGCTCGCGCTCAAAAGAGCTTTCGGCTCTGCATTTTTGCAAGGCTAACTTGATTAGGAAAGTTATTATCGTTGTGGCATTTTTTTTTGGAAAATGGAATATATATATATATATATATATATATATATAATTTTAAAACTTTTAAATAGTGTGTGTTGTTTTAATGTACATATACTTGTGGTCATCCGCCTTTTTGAACATTCATTGATTTCTTGGCCGGTGTTTTCTTTTTGACTTGTTTAAACCTTTGAATATAAAACCCGTTTGTTTTGGTATATACAGGGTGCTCACTTGAAAACTTTGCACCCAAGATTTACGTATTTAAAGTCTGATTTTGAAGAAATCCCCAAAAAATAAAAAAAATATTTTGTAAAAAAATATTTTTGCATTGGTCCATGCAACCAGTTCCGTTGTAAGGACATTCGAAAGACCTTCAAAACAAGGTATCACTGGACCCACTTTCCCCATTCAAAATATAAGGGTAAAGTTTACCCCTCGAAGGAGGCGCATGTAACAAACATTTCAGGATAGACACAATGTGTCCCCTTTGATTAAAAAATCGACATGTTCGAGGATTTTTATAAAATCAGACTCTACACACGAGAATCTTGGGTGAGAATTTTTCAAATAAACACCCTGTATATGTATATTTACAAAGGTTCCCAAAAAAGTGACAGTCATAAAGAAAATCGGAATCGGGAGAAAAATTTGCTATCAATTGATCTATTTACTATGGTAAAACTATAAGAGAAAAAATGTCTATAACCTGACGACAAATGCCGCGCATTTTCACCTTTGGAAGTCCAGGAAATAAAAACGGACCCTGAACTCAATCAAGCTCAGTCAAGCTACACCCCCCCTCAACGAAACTCAATTTGGATATTGTAAAAATTATGTACTAATTATATACTACCTTCTTTTAAAATTTTTTTTACTTAATTAATAACGGATTTGTTGGGGCTAGGAGATAGATTTAATGAAAGTTTATATGTCATGATTTTGTAGTAATTATATACCCTTAAAGAAGGGTACTTTTAGTTTAAAAAAACAATCGGTTCCTAAGATTTTTGGTTGTTTGTTATGGTGTGTTTAGCTTGATATCTAGGTACATCCCCCTCTCCCTAGGACAGAGATTTCAAAAAAGTAATTATACCATAATTTGCTACTAATTATGTACTAACTTCGTCCCTTTCTAGAAAATCGCCTACCTTCAAGATAACTTCTTTTTTTGTTTTTATGGGGTATATAGCTTGATATCAAGGCACACCCCCTCCCCCTCTGCTTAGGAAATAGATTTTAAAAAAAAACAATTATGCCTTAATTTGCTACTAAATATGTATTAATTTCTTCCCCTTCTAGAAAATTGCCTACTCTCAAGATAACTTTTTTTTTGTTTTTATGGGGTGTGTATAGCTTGATGTCAAGGCACACCCACCCTCTGCTCAGGAAATAGATTAGAAAAAAAGCAATTATGCCATAATTTGCTACTAATTATTTACTAATTTCATCCCCTTCTAAAAAAATTGACTACATACTGTTAAGATAACTTAATTTTTTTTGTTTATATCAAGCTACGAACCCCATAAAAACCAAAAAAAAAAAGAGGTTTTCTTGAAAGTAAGTAATAAAAACAAAAAAAATGAAGTTATCTTAAGAGTAAGCAATTTTTTAGAAGAAGACGAAATTAGTACATAATTAGTACATAATTTTTACAATATCCAAATTGAGTTTCGTTGAGGAGGGTGCGAGGTGTAACTTGACTGAACTGGACACTAAAACTTTTGGAACACACTGTTTAAATTTGCATGTAATTAAAATTTTCTACGGTCTAGCAAGAGTTTTAATTATATATTGCAGTACAAGAATTAAAAAAGCTTTAGAACGTGGCAATTTTTGAATAACACCCTGTACAACATTTTGACTCGGGTACTTAACATTGACTTCTGCTGCACGAAAACCTTCCACTAAACCAAAATCTCGTTTTACAGGGTCTACAGGCCATTCGTTGTCCGGCTGGTTTGTTCTTTGACATCGACAAACAAACGTGCGACTGGAAGGATTCGGTGAAAAACTGCAAACAAAAAAATAAAGAGAGAAAAGCGAAACCCCTGCTGAATACAGACGAACCTGTGTGTCCCGACGGGTCATTGGCCTGCGGAGATGGAAACTGTATCGAAAGAGGACTCTTCTGTAACGGAGACAAAGATTGCCCAGATGGCTCTGACGAAAACACTTGTGGTAAGTAAAATCCTTGATTAGTTGACAGATGTTCTACAGCAAGGTTAGGGGCTTAGAGTATTTCCGCCACTGTATTTCGTTTTGTTATATATCACAGTTTATTTTAATATTAGACACTTAAAGTTGCACAAATAGAGAGTGCTTAATCGTAATCCTATGACAGTGTGCATGCTCAGAACGGATACGTCGTACAACAGCGACTACGTCTTACCTATCTCTAAGACCACCCTTGCAGTAATCGTACGCAGCTAGCATATCCTAACCATTTTGTTATCTGTGGGTTTTCGTAAATGCTTGATCCACAGTGTCACTCCTTCTATTTTCCATTCTCATGCTCTATCTGTAAGCATAACTTTAACTCTATTTTTAAGGACGCCTTCATAAACGCATCAAAGATACGCTAACAACAAGGAATCAAAAAGAGCTTGCCAACTTTAAGTGTCTAATATATTATACTACACTATGCTTATACTATACTCATAATTATATTTGATACCTTCACCAAATGCAGCAGCACTTTTATTATTGTATTCATGAACGTCTATCCTAGACGGTTTCCTCTTCCTTCAGATTTATAATATTAATATTATACCTAATATATCTTTAATTGGAATTAATTATTCTTCAAAACAATTAGTCTAATAGAAGGTCATGTTTAAAATCTAAATCAACTTTTTTGTTCAGCATATATTTTACTCAAAACCGTAGTTTAAACGACTCGAAAGGATTAATTTCCTTAATAAACAGGGGGCTTGAATTAACTTATTTTAAAAATTTTGTTGACTTATCTAAAGACGTCAAATTTTCGTCGTCGATATTAAATATATAATAATAACTATGATACTTAAAACCTTAAAATCGGGTTTTGCAAGTCGTAAAATTCCTAAAATTACTGATTCTTTTAAGCAGTTTTACTATTAAGTATATTAACACTATACTTAGCAGAAGACCTTGCTGTAGGCAAAAATAATTTTATGCTAAACAAATCCAATGCAGTGTTTAAATTTGTTGTTATTAAAAGAGATAACTTTCGTTGTCCTTGATGTAATAAAACTGGCGGGAGTGGCGCCTTTGCTGACTACTACCGATTCAACCCACTTTTCTACCGAAGAATATTTGCCTACAACCTTTGTCTCAACCTTTTCTTGGTTACTAAAGTTTGAACATTCAGTTAAGAACAATTATATCCATCGTAAAAACTATTAGACGAATGTTTTAAGACTGGCAGTTTTCGTTGTATTACTCGTGCAACATTTCGCTTGCAAAAATATTTTTGTATTCACATTTTTATATCTTTAGTGCGCGGCGTATCCGCCAAACCAAAAATTTCCCGATTAGGCTTTAATCATGATTAGTCATTAATTAGATTTTAGAATGTGGTGTTTTACCTTGAAAAATTGTTTACCAAGACTCATTACAAACTTCGATGAGTGCTAATCATGATTAAACCTAATCGGAGAATTTTTACGTTGTTTATGTATGTTTTAATAGTTATGTCTCGGTGGCAGTAGTTTAAAATCTATCTACTATATTATATTATTATGATTATTATATTGTCCCTGTTGTCTTATGGAATTAGAACCATACATTTTATAAGCTTAAAATACTTTTTTTAATTAATTCTTCTACTTAGTCAATTCACTTCGGATGTTGTTTAATGTTTTCTTGATACTGCAGCTGTTTTACTTATTGTATTTCTGGTTTTATTTCTTTTAGTTACACACATACATATACACCTATCTACACATGGGTTACTTTTGGCATATTTCCATCCTGTGCAAGTGTTTTATTAAGATGATGTGACCAACCAAAAGTCATTATTCTGATCTGAATCTTAAGGGGTTTTTGCCATGGTTAGGCGAGTAAAGAAAAAAGTTCCTTCGATCATTCAATTAATGGTTTGGCTCTGTTGTAGGCTGCGTCCTCTTAGGACACATTTCTTGGCTGCCACTTATCATTGTCTTTCATATTCCAAATATAGGTTTACATGATGATCTTTTTTATTTGTGTCGAACTAAGGAGTTCTTTATGTCGAGTCAGTTACCTTGTTGTGGTTGATTAAAATTAAAAGATGTTGCATGCAGTCCTGAAGGACTGTCTAAAAATATTGTCATATCTTTATTGATCTCCTTCTTAGATCTATGCCTGTCACTAGAATATGCTTTTTAATATTATATCTTTATTTGATAGAATGATAAAGACATTTGAGACAATGATGTGTTTGAAATTAACTCTGTGTTTCGGACTTGGCTCCGCCCAAGACGGGGCTTCCAAACATTTGGAATTTCAACGCTTGGCTTTCTGAAAATACCCTGATTCTGCCCAATAAAGGCGGCTTCAAGGAATTTTCGTTTCTTCCAGTGTGACTTCTTGTGCAAAATCTTTTTTTCTGTCCACTTCATTCGGTGTTGTTTTGATCATGCATGTTCGGCGATTCCTGATTTCGTGGTTTCACCTCTTTGGGAGTACGTCTGATGTTTCGTAAGCCTAATAAATAGTGGTCTTTTTGTTTCGCCTATCTATGATTCACCACACTCACAAGGAACTTGGTAAATGCATTCCTTATTTTGTTTGTCCTCTTGTTTTGTTTTACTAAGAAAGCTTCGAATTATATTATTTGTACTCTCTGCCCTGTTTGCTTAAATTTGAAAATAGTATATGTTATAAGTTTAAGGCTGTAACCATTCTGCTGCAGATCCTTCGTAATGTTTCTTATTTCGATTTCTAAATCATGAGATTTGTTACAAATTTGAACAGCTCTGTTATGGAAAGTTCTTATTATGGCTTGTTTGGTTATAGCACAATATTTAAATCAAGGTTCAAATTGTCATGACTAGGAAATCGAAATAAGAAACATTAAGAAGGATCTGCAGCAGAATGCTTACAGCCGTAAACTTATAACAGATACTATTTCCAAATTTAAGCAAACAGGACAGAGAGTACAAGACCAAAACCATGCAAATGCATTCTTTAGAATTCCATACATTAAAGGAGTATTAGAGAAAATTCAAAGAGTAGCGAACAACTTTAATATTAAAACAGCCTTTAAAACTAATAATGTAATTCGAAGCCTTCTTAGTAAAAAAAAACTGGAGAACAAACAAAATATGTAATGCATTTATCAAGTTCTTTGTGAGTGTGGTGAATCATAGATAGGCGAAACAACAAGATTAGAGGTTAAACAACGAAATCAGGAATCGCCGAACATGTATGGTCAAAACAACACCGAATGAAGTGGTCAGAAGCAAAGGTTTTGCACAAGGAGTCACACTGGAAGAAATGAAAATTGCTTGAATCTGCCTTTATTGTAAACCAAGTGTTGAAATTCCAAATATTTGAAAGTCCCTTCTTGGGCGGAGCCAACTTCTTAAACTTTACGGTTGAGTGATTTCTCATAGTATATTAGGTATTGATCGAAACGTCATGTACAAATAAAATATAGACAATGGAAGTCCGATATACAGAGTTAATTTCACCGATTATAGTACCAGATGACAATTAAAGGTTACTTGAGGAATTTTTGCGTTCGTGGATATGGCCGTCAGTGAAAGTCGTCACCTAAAAATAAATTTTGAAGACGATCCTCCGTTTCAAAAATCGAAACCAAGTTTCACTTTTTAGCAGTCTTGTTGCCTGATATATGCTAATCTTTTTGATGAACCCACTGGGCTGGTTTTAAAATACTCTCACTTTTAAACCGGTACGAGCTTTATCTGAATTGATAACATCTTCACATAATGGAAAATATTCAAAGCAACATTAATTTATTTCAGTGGCGCATAAAAAATCTGGGAAAAGGGGTCTTATTCATTATTTCAAAGACAAACTTAAAATAATAATATATTTAAACAACCAAAAAAAACCTTCAAATTATGAAGAATTAAAAAGAAGTTGGCTTCTCATATAATTAGTACAGCTCCCTCAAAGGAATCATTTGCTGTCGAGCGCTAAAAGTTCAGATTTTAAGGAAAGTATAATGTCTAATTCAGAGGAACAAATTATTTTGTGTTATTCCATTGCTTTGAATGAAAATTAGAAAAAGAATGTAATTTAAAAATTCCAATCTAACCTACATAGTATAAATAACCGACAATTTGTGGAAGAAAAATAATATTTATTATAAAAATTGGATCGTCAAGATATTCATAACACACAACAAAAAATAATTTTCTCTATAGCCTGAGCATAATGTTGATGTTTATAATTAAATAAGTTTTGTGTTATGATCTTGCATGCATGGTTTCTTTGACGAAAAAAAATAGTTTTTTGCCTTTGGATAGTACTATCTTCGATAGAATATATTTTTTCTTCTGGAGAAGCAGGCAGAATTCCAGGCAAACTTTTTTTGTGTATGCGTTTATTTTTCTTCTTATTATTTTTCTTTAGTTTTAAGTTAAAGGAAATATTTTCCTGCTTAACAATAAATTACATTGATGTAAAACAATCTTTTTTCTTTGTATGTGATTATACCTGCTTGCGCAAGGGAAAGTAATCATGCAAGTTGTTGCGGCTGTTACATGAGCCTTAGATGCTGCAAATACCATTGTGCACCCAGTGACATTCTGCACTAACCCAAATACCATCCAATGACATCTTTGCTTTTGTTTCTTTTTTACACACCCCATTTTTACGTAATCTATCGTAGTAATAGGGTCACTCCTTTTTTTATTTGCTTTATTTGGTATACAGTATAATATTGAATATATGAAGGAGAGTCAGATATTTATGTCTATCTAAATTTATTTTGAAATCTTCTAAAAAGATTAGGGCAGTTTTTGCGAAAAAAAGCTTTTCTTTTCTTAATTTTATGACATTACTTTGGTAGTTTTTAAGACGTTTGTATAATCAAGAATTGGAATTTTACTTTACTAAATAGTTAAATTTGATACCCTGCGGCGAATAGTTTTCAAAACCAGCAGTTTGACCTCAAATAGTGCTTCGTATTTGAGTCTCTATGTTTATTCTCCCATGTTAATTAGGATAATACACACTCATTCAACGAAAATGGCGATGATCAAGGCTAAAACACTTACTATGTTGACATTGTTTTGATTCCCTATCAGGTAGGAAAATTTCTAATTAATAGACATTCGAAAACTAATCACAATTAAGGTATTTATGTTCATTAAAGCATTGGTTAATGAAATGTGTATTAGAAAATGATAAAATATATTTTGGCCAAGTTACAAACACTTAACTCAAAAGCATTTTTATTATGTTTCTATTAAATATAGGTGTGTATTAAATATACACTAACCCCCCCCAAGAATAAACTCAAAGTTTTTTAATAACGGTCTTTAAGGTACATTTCTATTTTAGACGTATATATTAAATCTAGCTACACAGTGTATTTCGTCTATTAGTACCTTAAAACCTGCATGATGGTAAAAAATTAAATATTCGTTGCTTAAAACAATATATTTATCAATTCCAGATATTGACAACGACCCAAATCGCGCTCCTCCATGCGACCCATCCGTCTGCAACCTCCCCGACTGCTTCTGTTCCGAGGACGGCACCGCCATCCCCGGCGACCTTCCTGCCAAAGACGTCCCTCAGATGATCACCATCACCTTTGACGACGCCATTAACAACAACAACATTGAATTGTACAAAGAAATGTTCAACGGAAAGAGAAAAAACCCGAACGGTTGCGAAATTAAAGCGACATATTTCATCTCGCACAAATATACCAACTACTCCGCCGTACAGGAAATGCACAGAAAAGGCCACGAAATTGCCGTTCATTCCATCACGTAAGTCGATTATTATTCCGTGAACGTTGCTTACTACTACCGGTCAATTGAATTTTTAAGTACATGCTTGGGAAAAGAAATATTTTGATTTCTTAAGAGTCAGGTTTTATATTGTTGATTGTTTCAAAACTACAATATTTTTAAACTGAGATTGTTCACATTCCTTATAGAAATTAACTGTGTGTTGCGGACTTCCATTGTCTATATTTTAGTGCAAATTTTATACCTGAAGACGATCAGAGATTGTACTGATCGAAACGTCGTGTACAAATAAAATATAGATAATGGAAGTCCGAAACACACAGTTAATTCCACATAAACTTAGATAAATTTGTTTGTTGCAGGCACAACAACGACGAACGTTACTGGTCCAACGCCACCGTCAACGACTGGGTAAAAGAAATGGGCGGTCAACGAATCATCACCGAAAAATTCGCCAACATCACTGACAATAGTATTGTCGGAGTCCGCGCTCCCTATTTGAGAGTCGGAGGCAACAACCAGTTTACCATGATGGAAGAAGAAGCGTTCCTGTACGACTCCACCATCACTGCTCCCTTGAACAATCCACCGTTGTGGCCTTACACCATGTACTTTCGTATGCCGCACAGGTGCCACGGTAATGTTCAGTCTTGTCCTACAAGATCTCACGCGGTTTGGGAAATGGTCTTGAACGAACTTGACCGAAGAGAAGATCCGACAACCGATGAACAAGAAGCCGGTTGTGGCATGGTCGACTCCTGTTCGAACATCTTGACCGGGGATCAATTCTACAACTTCTTAAACCACAACTTTGATCGTCATTACGAGGAGAACCGCGCTCCCCTCGGCTTGTACTTCCACGCTGCCTGGTTGAAGAACAACCCCGAATTCTTGGACGCTTTCCTTTACTGGATCGACGAAATTTTGGCCAACCACAACGACGTTTATTTCGTTACCATGACTCAAGTCATCCAGTGGATTCAGAACCCGCGAACCTCCAGCGAAGTTAAAAACTTCGAACCCTGGAGGGAGAAGTGTAACGTCGAGGGAACTCAGGCCTGTTGGGTTCCTCACACTTGCAAACTCACGTCCAAGGAGGTTCCCGGGGAGACCATCAATCTCCAAACTTGCGTGAGATGTCCCAACAATTACCCATGGGTGAACGATCCCACTGGGGATGGGTTCTTCTAAGTCAATTTGATTTTAAGTAACTTATAGGACATTTAGGTTATTGACAAACCCGTTGTTTAGAGTAACTACAAGTAACTTCTTTCTAAAGCTTTACAGAATTTTAGCATAGAGGATTGTTCAAGGGCATGCCCTAAATCATTTTTGAGATGAAAGTAATTTCGAGAAAAAGAGCAATTTTCTGTGATACGTCTGGATATTTTGTAAAATTTCGTAGAAAAAAAGCAAATAGAGTTGCTTTTAAAAGAAGATATTTGTGAATTACTTTAAAATAAGACCGAACTGTCAGGTTACGATGGGTTTGTAAGAAGTGATTTTGAATTTAATACTTATTTATTATTTTTAATGACTGTATGCGTGATCTATTTTTTGTTATTATTATTGTGAACTAAATAATGCTATTTAAAATAGGATTAGACTGTTAATATCCCTCGAAATCGCTATAATAAAGCTTATTGATTGCGTCTCGTGACTTTCACAAACACCTATTATGTAACATACACTTTCGATACTCTGTATTTATGTAAATCTTTAGGATCTTTGTAGGTTTTTTGTAAATTAAATAAGAAAAAATAAACTAAATTTGCCAATTAATTCAAAGTGTTATTTTATTTAGTCAATTTAACTCTTCGTTCTTATCATGAATTGCAACGTGTTGGCCATGAAAAGAGAAAGGTTCTCGAAATTCTTCGAATTAAATAGGAAAAAAACTGATTAAAGTACCAATGAAATCGAAAACAAATGGCGCCGGTTTTAGTACGAGAGGCGACTGACTTTTCGAAAATTTTCTTACAGAAAATAAATTTACCAATTACGGATTTTATATATGTACTAAGTACTTGTATAAAAACTTGCACTAGGATCAGTTGACTTTAATTTTAAGGATTATAAGAGAGCCCACAAGAAAGCCGAATTTACAAAAATTGAAGCACAATTGAACAGAAAATAAAACGTCCGATACGAATATCATTTTATGGAGTTTTAATTTACTGGATCCTTAAAAGACACGAATATAACTTAACCGATTATAATTTTCCCGAACTTTAAATTATCAGAATTATAAAAGTATTGAAAATAATTTTCTAGAAACGAAAAACAAACCCCAAATTGATAGAAAATAATATGCCCCATACTTAAATGAGCAGAACCACAATCGATCTCTGCGGCGTTGACAAGTTTCTCTATAAAAACATTAATGTTTTAGTATTTTCTAGATAAACTGAACAAGTTTTTTTTTTATTATAAATAATTAGTTCGCAAATTAAAAATCTAAATATTCTTTTGAATTCAGTTAAGTTCAAGTGATGAGTAAATAAACTGTAAGTAAATTGAATTTTATTTTTTTATTTTTTTCCTAGCTACGATGTAGCAAAATGTTCTATATCATTAATTTTTATAAAAAAGTAATCAGTATTTAATTTCTTTAAAACTGCGTACACCTTTATCATACTTTTATCTAATACAGGGTGCAATTTGTTTGTCATTTCTTTATGTTTTGCATCTAGGATGATAATTACTTCAATACCTTCTCCACATAGGCCAATCGACTCCTACCGTTTTAGTGTCCTTTTCTCGACCTTCGCCGCCATATTGACAGAAAACTAATAGATTTTCTGTCACTTTTGACTGAAAAAAAGGACACTTAATCGGTAGGAGTTGATCGGCCTGTATGGAGAAGGTACTGATTACTTTTATGAGTGGAATATTTTTTGACTGTTTGATGATAATAATTCAACCAAAATCGATCTGTATAAAAAATATTAATGTTTTGGTATTTTCTAGATAAACTGAACAAGTTTTTTTTTTATTATAAATAATTAGTTCGCAAATTAAAAATCTAAATATTCTTTTGAATTCAGTTAAGTTCAAGTGATGAGTAAATAAACTGTAAGTAAATTGAATTTTATTTTTTTATTTTTTTCCTAGCTACGAGGTACATGCAAAATGTTCTATATCATTAATTTTTATAAAAAAGTAATCAGTATTTAATTTCTTTAAAACTGCGTACACCTTTATCATACTTTTATCTAATACAGGGTGCAATTTGTTTGTCATTTCTTTATGTTTTGCATCTAGGATGATAATTACTTCAATACCTTCTCCACATAGGCCAATCGACTCCTACCGTTTTAGTGTCCTTTTCTCGACCTTCGCCGCCATATTGACAGAAAACTAATAGATTTTCTGTCACTTTTGACTGAAAAAAAGGACACTTAATCGGTAGGAGTTGATCGGCCTGTATGGAGAAGGTACTGATTACTTTTATGAGTGGAATATTTTTTGACTGTTTGATGATAATAATTCAACCAAAATCGATCTGTATAAAAAATATTAATGTTTTGGTATTTTCTAGATAAACTGAACAAGTTTTTTTTTTATTATAAATAATTAGTTCGCAAATTAAAAATCTAAATATTCTTTTGAATTCAGTTAAGTTCAAGTGATGAGTAAATAAACTGTAAGTAAATTGAATTTTATTTTTTTATTTTTTTCCTAGCTACGAGGTACATGCAAAATGTTCTATATCATTAATTTTTATAAAAAAGTAATCAGTATTTAATTTCTTTAAAACTGCGTACACCTTTATCATACTTTTATCTAATAGAGGGTGCAATTTTTTTTGTCATTTCTTTATGTTTTGCATCTAGGATGATAATTACTTCAATACCTTCTCCACATAGGCCAATCAACTCCTACCGTTTTAGTGACCTTTTCTCGACCTTCGCCGCCATATTGACAGAAAACTAATAGATTTTCTGTCACTTTTGACTGAAAAAAAGGACACTTAATCGGTAGGAGTTGATCGGCCTGTATGGAGAAGGTAATTACTTTTATGAGTGGAATATTTTTTGACTGTTTGATGATAATAATTCTTCACCCTTCTTCGGACAAGCCACTGACTTTGATTAGTACTCAATAGAGTATGTAGGTGCCATGCCGTAGCCAGAAATTGACTCTGGGGGGATTCGTCATTTAGTAATGAACTAACGGCGCTTTATAGGGTTTTAGGGTTACTTTCATTATTATGGGTTAGGCCCTGTGAGGGGTTTTAACCACCAAAACCCCCCTCTGGCTACGCCACTGTGTATGTATAAGGGAGAGCAATTATCTGTAATCATAATTTATGGCATATTATTGTTTTCTTGATAATTCAGCCTCACCAAAAATTTATTATTTAGGTCTAGAGAACCTTGAGAAAACAAAATCATCATACTAGATGCAAAACATAAAAAAGTGATAAAAAAATTGCACCCTGTATTAGATAAAATTATGATAAAGGCGTAAGCAAAATTAAATTAAAATCCCTCGATCAGTTTTAAAGAAATTAAATATTGATTACTTTTTTGTAAAAATTAATGATATACTTAGGAAAAAAATAAAAAAATTCAATTCAATTTATTTAAAGTTTATTTACTCATCACTTAAACTGAATGCAAATGAATATTTAGATTTTTAACTTGCAAAATAATTATTTCGTAGTAGAGAATAATTTTCGTCAAGTTTTGATGGTAAAAAAATAAAAAAACATGTAACACAAAGTCACTGTAACTGGGAAACAAAACTTGTTCAGTTTATCTAAAAAATATTAAAATATTAATGTTTGCTCAAAAATATTTTCTTTTATTTTTATATCGGAGTCGGAAAATAATAGTAAGAAAGTCCATCTTTAGTTCCTCAGTTACACATATTCGTCGATAAATTATTTTATTTCGGTCAGGTTATGCCTTTTTGAGCGTGCCCAATATACCTCAAAACAACGTTTTTTTTAAACTTTCACCGTCCATATCTCTGGAACTAGATGTAGAAGTCACTTTATATTAGCACATTTTTCTTGACCCATAACACGCTATAACATACCAAAATTTTATCAAATTTCACCGAAATAATTTTTCAATGTATTTCCTACGGGGTTCTTTGGTTTCGGTTTTTTTTTATAGGGACTCGATTATAAGTTGTGTTACTTGGTAAACTTGAGTGGAAGGTATCATTCAAATTTAGTTTTGTTTTGGAAACTGTTAAAGGCCAAAAGCAACAAGAAAACTTTACCGTCACAAAAAAATTTGTTTTTTAGTAAATTTTTTTGGTAACTGTCTCCCGTACTATAAGTAAACGGTACTGAAGCTACATCATCGTTTAAACGATTCATGATTCTTAATTCTGATTACGGTGGTCATCGTTGAAAAAATCAAACAACACCTGAGGCGATATATTATGCAAAAATTATTAATAATGGTGGTTAAAAAAAAACTGTTAGTTTTTTACTACGGAAAATTTCCCGACCTGAATAGTAAAATTTTCGAATTGTTGGCATCTATAAACTTAGAGTAGCGGTACAACTTTAAAAAAGGCCACATTCAGCTTAATTAAGTCACAAAACATCGTGTTTTTTTGTAATGGTTCAAAAAAAAAATTACGTTAACTAAGCTTAGGTAACTAAGTGTTATAAAGCTTTATTGTCATAAAATTTAGAAATTTTAATTAACAAAGCAGGTGTTTAAAAATAAATTAGAAAATACCTATTCTCCTAACAAGTGCGGAAATAAACATTTCCAGCACGAGGGTGCGTAGCACTCGAGTGTCGGAAAATTCTTTCTGCAAGTATTAGGAACTATATTTTTTCTGCGATAGTACTTGATACGAAATAGTAGTTTTTTATACCTTTATCAAAAACATGATTTTAGTAACTGTCTGCAGATAACTAAATCATGCCTTTTTTGGTTACCGATGCAAAAAAACTTTTTTTTGATCACGGGTGCAAAAAAAAGATTTCTGTCCGTTTTCTACCCAAAACTAAAGAGAAATAGCGGAAAATAGTAATATTAAAAAATTTTTATTAGTCTTGCCTAAAAATTAAGCCATTTCCGCTAGATTTCAGAAGTATTTACGAAAAAATCATTTAAAAATATTGTGAAAATATCAAACTGTCAAAGATTAAAATGTCGCAATAATGAACGTCGCCGAGTCAAAAGGCACATCGCTATGGAAACTATTGTTATTTCATTTACCAGCCGCCTTGATTTATAATGTAAAGATGGTGTGTTGCGAGAAGTGCTCTGGGTTCGAGATTTTTAAAAGTATTTGCCTATTATTCTTAGATTTTTTGGTAGAGGTATTAAAAAAAATAGTGTTCACAACTCGCGGCTAAACTGTGCTTTTTTTTTACTCGCATTTTTAAATACCTCGCTGCGCTCGTTATTTAAACCAACGCTTGTAAAAAAGCACTATTTTAGCCACTAGTTGTGAAAACTACTATTTTTACATCGGTAACCAAAAAAACCATGCTTTAGTTTTCTTCAGAAAGTGTCTAAAATCATGTTTTTGATGATTTAAAAAAAACTATGATTGTTAATTATTTTAATTAAAATACCTAGATCACGTAGTGCTGTGCACTCAAAGATTAGGCCAATTCGTTGTCTTCATTACATAGCCTAGAAATGGGTTCTTCCTGGAAAATTTTCATTGTATGCAGGTACTTCCACAGTGCGCAGTATCCGGTTAAGAGTCCTGTCACTATTCTAACCGACCTCTCGAGAGCTTAAGTATCTCCTCGGCCAGTCATTTGTAAATATACTCTGATTTTTAATAACAAATAATACCCTCTTTTTCTTATGCGACTGTTTTGCATTTTTTGAAGGTGAACTTGATCATTCGTCCGGCAATTTAGCAATAAAAGGCATAATATTCCTTCCAATGGGCTTTGGATAAGTCACCTATTTGTTATCCGAATCTATACTTATTTAAAAACAAATCGTGATGACCCCAAGTTGCCTTGACACTTAAAGACGGTTTAAATGTTAAATATTGATATTTTGATTTTTTTTTAGATTTTATAATGTCGATGTTATCATCTCAATAAATTATAATTAATTGGTAATTTAATATTTTGGCAATAAAACTGGGCAAAATATCACCTATTACAACCAGCCGTAACTCCGCGATTGAATGATTAATTGATTAAAATGCAGGCAAATATTTTCGAAGTTTTACCAAAAGAATATTTAAATTTTTAGATTTTTTACACATAATATCTATAGGTAGATATTTAGATACAATACAAATACAATTTTATTATGAATAAACAGTATTTTATTAAAACACATTGATTTTTTTAAAAATAACTATGACGTTATTTAATTTCTGAAAAGTAGATAAAAACAGCCAAAAAGAAATGTCTCAGAATCAACTTAATTATTGCATGTGTCATTGAAGGTTTTAAATCCAGTTACCCTTGTTCGTTGAGTTCCTCAATGAATTAAACATGTTACCTTTAAAATAAACTTGTATTATAATTTTTTCCTTATTGCTGTGTGCCACGCCCATTCATATATTATTATGTGTAAGCATATAGAGAAATTAAAAAAATGTGGTAAAATTTTAATGTGCCCACAAGTTTTCTTCATTTATTCATATTTTTTTTCGTTTGCTTAAGTTCAAAATATTCAACGTGTGATTTTATCTAGATTTTCATAATTCTTTTTTTTATTCGATTCAGGAAAGCGCGGTGGTTCCATTTCCAAAAAGTATAAAATAAAATAGTTTTTAATACTCTTCGATAAGAGTACATTATAACCAGCTTTTAAGCATATGGGTAACTAGGTACTGGTATTAGGTATCTACCGAGCATATTTAGAGATTTGTGTCATAGTGATTAACCGCCATATTGGATTTTTAGCATGGGCCCTGACACGCACATAGGTTTATGCCAATATCTTTGGAAGTACAAAACCCATTTAAATAAGAAATGATGCAAAATGAAGAAGAATTACTCCGAACTAAGACGCCATAAAAATATTTGATTATTTTTTTTTTTTGGTTTCGGTAAAAAAAGTTAACTCAAAACATTACAAAAGCTGCCTTATCTTAAAAGCACTTTGACGGAACATGAAATTGAATAACTGAAAACTGGGTAATTCCTATCTAACTATTTTTAGAATTTGCTCTATATATATATATATACCTTCAAACTGGTGTGACCAGCATTTATAGAGAAAGTCTGGTTTTCGTCAAAAAAATAAAGTCTTTGTTTTTATTTGTGTTTTTAAAAAAACTTACATTTTACGTATTTAATATTAAAAATATTTTGTTTGTCTTCCATATGAGAAGGCGAAAAACTTGAAAATATGAGCAGGGCATAAATTGTAAAAAGTTTAGATGCTTAAATTGATTTTTCTTAGCAAAAAAATGGTGATTTTGTATTTGAATAGGTAAACATGATCAACGAATCATCTTCTCTCATCGTCCTTAATACAGTATGCCCAAAATGAACTTTCCCCAATTTCTAGGTTGGAAAGTTGGGGGACCATTGATGATAAATAGAATGATACTTAACCTAAATTTTGATACAATATCTTGAAATCTAAAATAGAGGTAGAAACAAACATTGTATTTTATGAAGCAGACAAAATTTCTCCCTACCCAGTGCAGAGGCGGTGTTTTTGAGGAAAGGAAGGGGGTAAAATTACAAAATTTTAATTCAGGGAAGTCAAACTTTATTATAAGTGACGATTATGTATTATTTGAACTCAAGAAAAAGGTTTTTTGCTATAAAGTTTTTATCTACTACCTTACCAGAAGATGACATTTTCAACCCGCATATGAGGGGCGAAAATGCCACTTTACCTCCCTAGGGAGTAATTTTACCTCAAATATTTAAGTTAAATTTAAATACTTTGTCTCCCTCTGGGAGTTTTGGTTTACTTTGCCTCAGAGTGCTGTGTACGAATCCTTGTTGCAAAACGAGAATACTTAATCAAAAATCGGTGCTATGATATTTTTGCTACTGTAGGTTTTGTTAGCTAGTAGATGAAATCCACCAGTGGATTCATTTTCTATAGTAAAGTACATTCCCTTCTTCGTTGGTTAATGGCCCCCTGACGCGTGCGGAAAAGTGCCACTTTTGTACCTTGGTATGTAATAGTTACTTACCTACCAAGTGCGGAAAGTGATACTTTACCGTACGCGACGGCAGTTGACGGAACGAAGCGAAGCGAGTTCGGTCAAGCCGGCAAGGGTGGTAAAGACACTTTACGCATGTGTTAAGTACAAGATTTTACCTATAAGCCTTAAAAATTCCCAAAAAAGAAATATAAATATCGCTATTTCAATTTTATGAAATAAACGTAGTCACTTTACCGCACAGTGTGCTGTAAAGTGCCAGAACGTTAACTTTAACGCACCGAATGTGATAAAGCACAAGTTTCCACATCCAAAAGAGTGTTGTAAAGTGCACTTTACCGCACGCGAGTAGGTAAATAACTATTATTAAGTACAGCATTAACCTGAACTTCAAAACTAGTCTTCGACAAATCACTTTCTCCGGTTTTACTTTCACATACTTAATGCATACTGAGATGTCATCGATTTTCGAGATGTTACCACACTGATTTTAAAAATAAAATATTACACAAGATAGGGCTCTGGGTGATATGAAAATTACAAAACAGTAGTTGGGTACCTGTTGGTTTCTTTGCTGTTTCTTGATTTTTTTTAAAGTTTTGAAAGCAGTAAAATATAAAAAAAAAGAAACAACGACATAAGGAAAAACAAGAGGACAAGAAGTTCTAAAACTCAACGATCGCACATTTACTTTGTTTATACGGGCCTCTTAAGGCGCTTTTATATCAGGACGGTTTGAAAATTTTGTCGCATAAACTCCACTAAAACCGTTTCAAGCACGAAATCGAATTTATTTTAAAGCGGTTTATCGTTTTAAAACCGATTTTGGGATCGGTGTAAACACTTTAAAGACGCTTCAGTGCATTGCTTCCAACAGAAATACTCAACCCTGGTTTTACTCTCTCTCTCTCACTCTGTGTTGACAATTCAGTTGTTTTATTTGTTTTAAAGCGATTTTATTTAAAACCGTCCTTATATAGACCCAGTTATAGGCGCGTATAAACGTAGTAATTGATTTGCACCATTGCTCGGTTAAGGCGCATTTACACAGACAAACTTTCCTTTGATGTTGAAATGCCGACAAACATTTACACGAGCCTCTTGAGCAAAATGTTCAAAAAAAAGTTCGAGCAAAATCTCGTACAAAAAGACTCACGGAAATTTTGGAGAGAATGTTAAGCAAAATTTGTTTGAAGAAATGTTGGTATAGAAATTTCTTACAAATTTAAATTTTATAGTTTTATGGGCATTCATTGAACTTAACTGAAAATAGAAAGACTAAGTTTTAAAACAAGGTATTTTTAATTAAGTGCTTTCCGACGGAAAAACGATTTGATGTCGAAATTCACATTTTACCTCATAAGCAACTTTGATTGACTTTTTTGTGGTTGTAAAAAAACGAGAATAAAAAAATAATAATTGGCACTTATTTATTGCTGTTGCCTGTAAAATGTAATGATAAAAATTTACGTTTAAAAAAATATCCCTTTATTTTACTTCCTAGTTTAGTCTTTTACAATAATAATTAAGTCAAATTAAAAAACCTATATACATTTTATTAAATCTCAAATATATGAACAAAAGCACGTTCGCTTTAAATAATACCCGTTTATTACCCACTTTTACAACCCTACGATCCCGACCCTTGTCTAAAATGAATCGGAATTTTGCTCCTTTGCATATTGTTTGTTCAGTGTCAGTAATCGACCTTGATTATTACATTAAATTGACAGTAAATATCTATCTTCAGCATTTTCATAAACCGTTTGCTTTTTTAAGCAACCGTTGGGGCCTTAAACTAACTAGGTAAATCTGTTGTGAGGAATTAAGAAAAAAACAATCAAAGCTAAGGGTAAAGTAAAGTTACAAAAATATGTTTTAAAAAAATCCCCTCCCCACCACTCCTCATAAACGTGAGGCGCGGATTACCGCTTAAAAGTGCAATTTTTGAGTTTTTTGACGATATTTGAAAAATGTTTTTGGAAAAGAAAAATTTTCCTGGGTTGTTTTTTGAATTTAGGAAAAAACCCTGGGAAAAAAAACTCGCAACAAAATCCCAAAAAAACCCCCGGGCAAAAAAATCCGGGAAAAATCCTAAGAAAAAAAATATTATAAGTAACCCTAATCCATGTGACAAAACTGATAGCCAAGAATAATGTTTCGCTTGCCGTCGGCTTTTTTTCACAAAAATTTAAAATAAAAGTTAGTGTTCCATTTTTTTAAAGAATTGAGATCACTGATCACTGATGTAAAATTTGATTTATTCTCATCTTTAAAAATATGTTTTCAAAACAGATAGCAATAATTTGCTCAAAAATTTACCCGAACAAAATGTTCAAAGAAAAGCTGACAAAAATGTTCACGCAAAAAATTTTAGATCTTTCGCACGAGCTTTTGTTTGAGCATGTTCGTCTGTGTAATTGCGCCTTTATAGTGGCAAATACAACTACTGACTACATTTAGTAAGTTCTTTGGTTACTGAACAATAAATGTGGCTGTCATTTTAAATCTTAAATTTATGTTTTACTACAAGTTCTGCAAAAATCAAATCAAAATATAACCCACGTAGCAATTTGTCATCCTTAGCATGTGCATAGAATATCTTCAAGAAGAAAAAGATATGCTAAGAATGTTCAAAATTAGCATTAAAACATCCTAAGCATGTGATAAGAATAGATTGCTATGCAGGTTTTTAGGATGTGTTAATAGATATTCTTATCAGATGATTGGCATGTATAAAATCTATATTAGCGCAAAACAATTATAACTCCTAAAATATGGCTTTGAATAAAATAAAAAAATATTTTTGGGCTCTAAAAACTATGTCATATCACAATACACCTTAAGAAAAAAAAACAAATATTTAAAAAAAAGCGCGACACGCCGACGGGGTTCGAACCGAAAACCTACAGGTTGATAGACCAATGCTTAATCCACTCCTATAATCTTAATCAGATAATTTTCGCGTTTGGTGGATATACAGACCGCTTCAAGCTACTGCGAACATAGGGGGAATCAAGTCCAATTTACTCTCCGTGCCGTACGACCGAGGTGGATTCGAAGCACGCTGCAGTGTTATCTTTTGGAAATTCATTTTGTTTTTATTATTTTGTTTTATTTCTGCCTTGCTCGAGAAACAGATGGGTAAGTTCTTAATTGAAATAATACATTTTTAAAACTAAAAATGGATGTCTACGCAGTTGCCGAAAAAGTGCAGATGGTCAAATGGTCAAATCGTCATAACCCAACCTACGTTCGATATTGGTCGAGGGAAAATTTGCATTTGTATTTTGACGTAAGAACACAGTATCCCCAAAAACTAAATGTTTGGGGGGGGGTATTGTAGGGGAACACGTAATTGGGCCATTTTTTATTAACGGCAATTGCAATTTGAATGGTCCTAGATACTTGGATCTATTGCAGCAGCACATTATTCCAACTGCTAGGCAGTTGTTAGGTGTAAGATTTGGTGAAACATGGTTTCAACAAGATGGTTGTTCCGCTCACAATGTTGGCCTTGTTAGGGAATATCTTGATAATGTATTTCCTAATCGGGTTGTAAGTACACGGGGAACTATTTTATGGCCAGCTCGATCTCCCGATCTTGCTCCTAATGACTTCTATCTGTTTTTGAAGAAGCTTTTCAAATTATCACCCCTAACATGCTTGGAAACGTTGGAAGGGGTTTTTATAGTAGGCTCGGATATTGTCTAGCCGAGCAAGGAAGACTTTTCGAACATTTGCTTTAATTTTTTTTTGACTGGGAGAATCTTTTTGGTTTTTAGAATGTATTATTTTATTTTGAGAATTTGCTTTTATTTTGTTTCTGCTTATTATTTTCATTGTAACACGTCGTCACTGAGCAGTTGACAATAAAACGCTCTTATTTATCAGTGACAAAAAATAAGAAAATTACGTTATAAAAATTTGCGTATTTATTGACCAAATTCCGGTTTCATTGACTACGCTCCACACAGCAGCGTGGTTAGAGGCGTACTAAATACAAGGCGAACGGCAGCGAATGGCGATCGGAAGCCTGAGTGTTGGTTGCTTCACTGATAGGCGTGCGGTGTCTCTGCATGTACGTACACTGGCAAATTAGACTTCTTTCGCCCTATGTTCGCAGTAGCTTGAAGCGGTCTGTATATGAACAAGCATCTCTAAACCAAGGATCACCGGGTTCGTTTCCGGTCATCGATTTTTTTTCGAGTTTTTTTTAACTTATTTCATAATTGGTATATACTTTGCATATGCTAAAGATGTCCTAAAAGTAACCTTATTTAATGGTATTTCTTTAGTATATGCTAAGAAAATACTAGAATAGAATTCTTTTGATGTTCTTTTACGGTACCAGAATGTTTTGTGCGCTAAAAAGACCAAATAATGTTTCAATAAGTGATATATACTTTGCATATGCTAAAGATGTTCTAATAGTAACCTTCTTTAGTGGTAATTCCTTAGAAATGCCAAGAAAATACTTAGAAGCTCATTCTGTTGATGTTCTTTTATGGTACCAGAATAGCATGGGTGCTAAACGGACCAAAATGTGTTTTAAAATTGATATATTCTTTGCATTTGTTACAGATGTACTCAAAAGGGCCTACTCAAATGGTACACTCATAGAATTTGCTATAGATATCCTTAATAGCATATACTTAAATAGTATGGACAAAAGGACATCCTCAGAAGGAGGTTTAATGCATATGCTATGCATGTAAATGTTCTTTTTTTGCTATATGGGAAGTTGATGATCACCCGTGGTAAAGGTTAAATTATTGTCTTTCGTGTAATATTATTGTGCAGCAACTTTATAATAAATAAAGAAAAAGAAGAACTTGTTTCCCCAAGAAAAATAAAAAAACCTAAACATTTCTGTCGAGCCCTTTTTAAGATACAAGGTGTCTAAAAAGACACGGATTTTTTTTATTTTTCTTATTCTTATCTTAGTCAGTTTAAGTTATATATTTAGAAATTTATTTTTCAAATATAAAAGTCGATTTGCTTTATTCTCCCGAAATATGTTTAAAAGTACAGAATGTGATAAAAGCTCTAAAGTGATGTTTATTTCTGTCTTGATTTTTTTTCTATTTTAAAGGATATTTTTAAGAAAGCGTAACATTTTCTTTAATAATGGAAACCGTGAAACTTTTCGAAAACCTTAAAAAGTAATGTCCTTCTTATTTTTAAAGGATTTTTTTTAACTTCACAGAGCATGGTTGTCTATCAAATCTTACGATTCATTTTTGATACAATTCCCGTGGAACCTCTGGAAGGGATGACTGAATATTTGTCCGCTACTCATTGGAATAACAATGAAAAGTCAGAACAAAGAAACGCCAACACAGAAAAAAGGAAGATTAGAAAAAGCAAGGCAAAAGTATCGAGAACAATTAGGATGTATAATGTGTATGTGTATAATGATAGAAAATCGAGGCGCATACCTATATATGATTGATTGATTGATACCTATACATCTCTATTTGATCGGTATCTTTAATAATCGCGCCACGATTTTATATCGAACTTAAAATTGATGGGTACACTGAACCAAAAAAGGTTCCGTTTTCTAAAAAGCAAAAACATTGAGCCAATGTATTTTGTATATGATTTTTTCTCCATTGTAAAGTTTTATTAATATCATAATCAAGTTTTATAGCCAAAACGAGTTATTGATTTTACTGCTGCCAGAAACAGTTTCAAAAAAATGTTGTTACAATATAAAGAGTCTTCAAGAATTATTTTTATGAAGGCTGTTATGAAATCAAGGATTAAGAGATATGTTTTCATAGCTTTTCGTTTCACCTAAGAATTAATTTATTAAAAGACTGTTACGTACATAAATTCCTTCAGTCAAACAGTCAATGATGGCCATATATTAAATATATTTAGGGCATTGATTAAAATCGTTAACAAGTTTTATTTATTTCATATGCTATTTTATTATCTCCATAACCTGTACATTCTATTAATAACAACTTTTTCATTGATTTTGTAACTTCCGTTTGTTAATTTCATTTCTGTATATGACAATTTTTATAACTTTCCTCCGATTTTACGTGTTATTGATGTACTAATATCTGTAAAAAATTAATAAACGCCTGTTATATTATGTACGATATTTTCTTCAGTGTATCTTTAAAAAATTGCGCCATAATTTTATATGCCATTAAGGCTATTGTTGAATTTAGACTGTAGTAAACAGAAATCGACCAAATTATTTTTTACTTTTTAGTGCAATTTTTTAATAAAATCGTTTAATGAAAAAAAAAAATATTTATTTTTATTTTCATTTGTTTTTTATGTTGTTTTTATGGTAAAGCCATGATGATAATTTAAGGGGTAACGTTTTTCTTTAAGTAATTTTTACTATGTGTTTCACATTTTTATGCCATGATTTTGTTCACATTTTAAAGCCTTCTTTCCAAACTTTCGATTTCTAGAATAAAACACTCAAATTTTTCAAGTTTTTACTGTTTTTTAGCGCTCAAAAAAAGTACTGTCAAAAAACATTTTTTCTCTGTTAAAATGAAAAATATTTAGAGAGAGAGGGCAGAATTTTAGAGGTAGATGGAGAGATAATTTATTGAAGTGCAGTTAAGGTTGTTGAAGAGAGA
Source organism: Oxystoma pomonae (assembly GCA_963921995.1). Classification (NCBI taxonomy): domain Eukaryota; kingdom Metazoa; phylum Arthropoda; class Insecta; order Coleoptera; family Brentidae; genus Oxystoma; species Oxystoma pomonae. The sequence goes on along the minus strand of OY998166.1, from coordinate 112,901,140 downwards.
CAGCAGGCTATAAAAAAGTATTTTAGAGAATTAAAATAATTTAAGGCAATTGTTTAATAAAAATTGAGTGGCGTCGTGCATGTGATTTTTATTTTGCCATTTAAAAAAAAAACAGTAAAAATTATAATTTTTCAAAGCATAAAGTAGGTGAGACCACCGTCGTAAATAGCTCTCTGACCTGGGGGGGGGGGGCTAGGGGAGGGCCTAGCTGACAATGCTTGATAGTGAGGAATAAAAGACAATGATGTTTTTCTCAAAATTGTTTAATATTATACATTATTACCTTAACTCGTTGTATAAACAGCTTTGAACCATAACTCTATATAACTCAGATCAGCAGTTTAATATAAATTAACTGCAACTTCCTTGTCTTTTGTGAAAATATTTTCAAAACGTGGTCTGTTGTAATATTTTCTTTAATTAAATAATTATCGATGTTAATAATGGATACTCTGGAAAATCGGGTTTGTCCCATTGTAGTTTAGGTCCAATTTTTTATTCCATGCATCGAAGAAAAGCTTCGTTCACAACTAGCAGAACTAAGAGGAAGGAAAATTGCAATCTGAATTAATTTGTAGAGGGTCGGACAAAAATTTTGTCTAATATACTCTTTGATAGATTTTAAATTTATTTCTTAATTTTTACAAGTAATCATATTTTTTACTACTAGACTAATTTTCAATAAAATCTTGACTTTATTTGATGTTTAACTTAAATAAAGCATCTACCGATTTGGCCAATAGCGAGTTTGAAAACCTCTCCCTAAAATTAGCTACTAAATTATCTGTTATTTGGTAGTGGATATTTATTTTCCAGTGTTCTATATACGCAACTTACATCTGATGCTTTCCACTATATAATGCTTAGTTTGTGCAGCAATTTGCTGTTTCCGTTTTGAGAAATATCAACTTTATCGGCGAAGTCTTGGATTTCAGAATAAACTATTTTCAAAGCTGTTTCTACTTTCTTCTATAGATTGTAGCGTACCATCCATTATTAAATTTACATTGCCGAGAGTAGCATCTTTAACTTGAAATTACTTACTCAAAACGTTGATACGTAATAAAACAGTGTATAGAATGTGCAGGCAAATGCAAAACTCAGCTTTTTGAATACATGCTACAAAGTTTAATAAAACTGCTTTACAATTTTCAAATCGACATGCTCAGGAAGTAGTAGATAGGTTAGATACTTCCAAAAATTTAATACCCGAGGTATCTGCAACCTTAAGTTTTTCATGATTTCCTGGTTGCGAAAAATGCCCATACAATGCATCTAATGTAATAAAGAAAGAAGAAGAAACAATAAATGCGTATTGCCGAAGGATGTTCTTCTCTTATTAAACCTTGTAAGCCTTTATGTTTCCCAGACATTAGTCTAGCCCCGTCGTATGACTGACAACTACTAGGCTATATTTTTCTGGGGGGGGGGGCTGGAAGGATATGGGGAGGCGGCCCCCAGGCCCCCCCGTAGTTACGTTAGTTAGGGTGAGACATAAGGTGGTATTAATTTCTTTCAATCAAAAATCTTTACAGTCTGCCAAAAACCATGTCCTTCTATAAATGTATTTAAGCGCAATTAAAAATCATTTAACAGGTATTTAACTAAATTATTTTAAGAGTCATCATGGCTGTACCATTAGAGAAATATTTTTCATCAAAGGAGTTATACTTATTTTTAAACGCCATGTTCGACTAGACATATATGAGACAGGTCAAGTACTTCTTCTTCATTACACCTACCTAATTAAATCCCAAATTTTTCGGAACAGCCCAGATTTTCATAAATATCAAGGTTAAGGTTGGCAAGGATTATTAAATTTTACCTACTCTTCTTATTGTATTGTGATTACTTCTCTCGTTCTCGAAAATAATAATAATTAAAAAAACAAGACAATGACTATGTTGAACAAGTGGTGCCATTTAATCCATTGTAATATTTCCTTGAAAGATTGCAGGGGGTTATAAGGAGCTTAAGAGGAGGAATAATTTTTAAGCACAAAGGAAAATTTTGACTGGTAAATTTTTGATTAACCTTCCCAAAAATTCCGCACAAGTTCTCATCAACAGTTGGCCAGGTAAAAACTGTATTTTATAAATGACATTTTTAATCACTTGGTACTTCTGGAGAGATTTGATGAAGATGAAGATGAAGAATTTCATTTCATAATAAAAAATTTTATATTTGTTCCTTTTATATTAGGTTTAAACATTACACATTTTTTAAAAGACGTTTTTTCATAGACTTTTTTTGGCTTAACTTTTAATTAAAAAAACAAAATAGACATAACATAATAACAGGTCCTCCAAAAGAAGGTGCAGGCACAAACTAATGCTGGTTCGTATGCATTACGAAACAAGTTGGCATCTAATCAAAGTTATTATCTCATAATAATAGAAGTAAAAGTGTATAGGCTTATATCTCTAAGTGAAATCAAATTTGTGTCATCTAGGTGTTACATAGACATCACCTTGACCAACGTAAAATACTTTCTTATCACATTAAATAAAATCTCGAGTTTTCAAGTTTTTTGCCAAGGTTGCGAAAAGAAAAAATTAGGTGAATTTCCACTCCAAAATAATTTTGAATGGTACCATAACGGCCAACTTTGAGTGAAATATTCTACGACAAATTAAAAAGTACTGGAAGATTTATTATGTTTAATAATAGGTATCTTAAGTCTTAAAATTATTATTCGGCTTTGGCAAAAATTAAACATCTAGGAGTAAATATTCGTTGTGTATGCCATTTTTTTAAAATTTTTGTAAATCCATATAAAATAAAATAAAATAATAGGTGAATCATTATACTTATTGCAACTTCGTAAAATCCCAATTAGAATAAATCCATTAAAGATTAATGTAATTACCAATAAGGCGCGTCAAAAAAGATTATTACCTACACCTATCTATTTTACATAGATTTTCCAATATCTTCACGCATTTAATAAACTTTTAAATAACGCAGTTATTGTTTCCCAGAAAATACAAATTATTGTTATATTCATAAACGATTTCTTTAAATGGCCACGACATTTTCTTGTAGACAAATCCAATAATAATTAAGGAATATCTTAATTACGACTTTTGAAATTTTAAGGTTACTATAAGGTAGGCAAGACTTAAGTAGGTTAGATGTTTTTTGTTAATACCTTATTTTAAACTGTTTTTATAAATTCTGAGATTTTTTATATCAGTAGCAAAATCGTTAACAGTAAATAAATTTTTATTAAAAAAAACAAGCTTTTATTAAATGCACTCAAAAGTAGAAAATAATTTTTTATCTTTCATATACCATAATAAAAGCGATGGGCGTAAATTAAAAATTTTAAGTTTAGGCATCGTATATCGGTCACATCGATGACTCATCTAAGAAACAATTGTATTACTCTATAACCTAAGGACAATTTCATAGGCTTGGCAAGCACGGCAATCTCACCCGTTCTCAGCTTCTTTAGATCAAAGCATTATGTTTATGATTCGCATAGAAGAAGAATTTAATTCTTATTTTCTAGTTCTCTCTTTGTCACCGTAAAGTTAAAATTTTTAATTGGCGCCCATCGCTTTTATTATGATATAAGAAAGATAAAAAAATATTTTCTACTAGTACACTTAATAAGAAAAAATAAAAGCTTGTTCTTTAAAAGTTTTTTTTTAATTTTTAGATTTGTACCCTAAATCGTCCATTTTGAATTCGCTATATTGAAATCTTCAAATCTGTTCAAAAATTCATATCCCCTTCCCGAAAAACCACTGTATGCCAATTTTAATTTAAATCGAACAAACTAAATGTTTTCCCCCGTCCACTTCCCTCGTTAGAGGGAAGTGTGTACCTAATAATATCATAAACCTAATAATACTATAAACGCATACCAAATTTGAACACACCTTAATTTTTAGATTTATACCCTAATCAAAAATTTATGATCTCCCTCAAAACCCCTGTATGCCAATTTTGATAAAATCGAACAAACTAAATCTTTTTGCCCCTCCACTTCCCTCCTCAGATGGTAGCTGAGAATACCTTATTATTGTATTTTCACCGGAATTATAAACGCATACCAAATTTGAACACAATCGGATGTGGATAAGTCAGTTAAAATTGCTTAGCAAAACATTACCACCATCTTGAATCCGTTATAATGAATTTTTTAAATCTGATAATATTCGTATTCCTTATCCCCAAAAGCCCACGTATACCAATTTTGGTTGAAATCGGAGAAACTTAGGTGTTCTTCCCCCTCCACTACCCTCGTAGAGGGGAGGGATGCGTAATAATGACACATTATTGTATGTAACTATAAATGCATGCCAAATTTGAAAGCAATCGGATATGCATAAGTTAGCTAAAATTGGTTAGGAAGAGATGACCAAAAATCGTCCATCTTGAATCCGCCATATTAAATTTTCAAAATCTGATTAGAAATTCGTTATCTCCATCCCCAAGTGCCCAACACACCAAATTTTAACGAAATCGAGGTACTTTAACTGTACCCCTCTCCACCTCCTTCGAGTAGGGGAGAGCTGTCAATTTTATCACACTACATTCTTATTTGTCACCGCAACTATATAAGCATGCCAAATTTGAAGCCGATCGGATTTCGGGAAGTTGGTCAAAATTAACTTGCAAGATTCCACCACATAGTTCGTTATTTTAAATAAAATCTTGTAAAAAAGACATACAGACAGCTTTAGTTAAATATAAGGCATTAGAAAGAGTTCCTGAAATTACTAAGAATTCGTCTATACTCATAGAAATTCAAACACATAAATATTTTTAGTAAGCACATAATAACAAAACGATTGTATGAATCGCTAAATGTCGTTCTTATAGAAAGTTTACAACAATGGTTATTCCAGACGCAAAGAGAAAAATGTCAAGGAAGCTTCTTTTGCTCAGTTTATACGATCTTTAAACCGTGTATTATTTTAATCCGATTTGCAACAAAATCGCATTATGACCACCATGCACTTAGAGATTGTAATTGATAGTGTATTACATAACAAGTGTAGAAATTCACTCTCTCACGAGTTATGAACGCTATTTTTCCTACGAATATTCAAGATTTACACTAATTACTGTAATTATTTGTACAAACTGGGTTGAAACTACTTTTCCAAAAAGTACTTTGCAATACATGTGCGGAAAAATAATGTTAACAGTTGACAACTCTAGTTAACTTCAGCAACACATTTTTCCACACATGTGCGAAAAACTACTTTTTTATGCAAGTTCGGAAATATTTCTGCACCCTTGTGAAATTTAATGGTTTCTAAGAAACTGTGTGAAATTCATCATTTTCGAATAAGTAAAATGAAATAAATAAAAATACAAAAAGTGACTACAGGGCAAATTTTCATTACACTTGAACAATGTATAAACAAAATATCACTATTGTACATTTATATAAAATATTTAAAAGTCCTTGATTGAAATCAACAATAAATTTTTGTATAGTTATATAGTATGATTTGATTTTACTATTACTCTTTATAGTATGAAATTATAAAAATTTGGACCAAGCCATGAGAAAGAATTTCGCAGGTCGACTGCTCGAATTCGGATTCGGAATCACCCTTAGATCACTCCTGGATAGATTCGTTACGTCACTGCTATGGTTAAGGGTGATCTGAGAGCTATTAAGCATATCTGTTCTGTCCCTGTTAAAAAATGGCATAGGATCTCATGAAAGTTGGTGAAGTTCTATGCTGTTTTATAGGTTTTTATAAGATTTGATCGTAAAAAGTGGTAGAAAAAATCTGTACAGAGATTTGACCTGGTTTTTACAGGTTTGTTTCAAATACCGCATAGAAAACATATCAAACCTGATAAAACATTATAAAATCTCGCCAAACTTTTTTAAGAGATTGTAAAGTATGTATGTGGTTGTCAGAATTTGATCACGGGACCAAAAAAAGATTTTTTTCCGTTTTTATTCAAGAGAAATAGCGGAAAATAGTAATGATGAAAAAATCTAATTATTCTTGCGTAAAAATCAAGTAATTTTCGCCAGTTTTCACCAGGTATTTACGAAATAATCATTTAAAAACATCGTCAAAATATCAAACGGTTAAAGATGGTCCCAATTTGTGATCTATGGTCTCATTCAAAATATTTGCTCACTTAAAAAAGATCCGCATTTTTAATACAAAGTATTTATAGGTTTATAATTAAAATGTTTTGACTGGCCCGTGTAAACGAGGTTATCGCGTATAATACTTAATTTCATTTCAAGGCGAACTACGCTGCATAAGAATATGTTTCGAATGTGACAATTTGTGCAATTAATTTCTTATTGAGAGACAAGTAAAGAATTTTTAAATTTTTACACGTAAATCTAGGGTATCGTGACGATCAGCCCCAAAGCAATGGTAAAGGGTGCCCGGGTTTTTAGATCTTACTTCTGAGATGTGCAGGAAACGTCCGCAGATTCAGGACTACTTATGTATTTGCTTTATTTATTTTTAAAGTATCTATTTAGCTTATTAAGACGAAGAGAAGAAAAGTTAAATATTTTTGAAAACTTTCGTTGCCTGAGGAGGTCCAATATGGTCGAAACTACTCGACCAATACCAACTGAAAGACGAAAGAAAATAAAAGACGTTTAAATGAGTATGGGCATTTTTTCGATTTGTTTTACAGAAAGGTATTACTATCACTGTGCGCAACAGAAAATATACTGCCACTGCCATTGTAATTCAATACCTGCCCATGCATTTAGTTTTGGCTTTATGATTGCACTTTTCATTAGCGTGATTGTAATCCTTAGAATGGCTTTTACAACTAATGAGCCTGGGTCTTTTATATCGGTTTAAGTAATGGGGATTTTCATGCAAAGGTATACACAATGTCCCAGAAATATTGTTTTCTTTTATTATCTTTGTTATTTATTTTATATATTTATTATATAAGTAGGTTTCAAATATTTAAGTAAACTCCTAATTGTTTTAAACATAACTTAACTTCAAGAGAAAATGGTTAGTTAAAAATGGTCCAAATGCGGGTATTTTTAATGGAGATAGTAGAGAAATTTTTGTGAAGTTAATAGACTCTTAAACGGATACTTTATACAACAGCAACTACCTATCTCTACTACCACCCTTACAGTATTCGTACGCAGCGAGCGTATCCTAACCTGTGGGTTTTCATAAATGCCTGATCTACATTTTCACCCCTTCTATTTTCCATTCTATTGTTCTCTCACTGTTCTGTGCTGTGCATCAATGACTGAACGAGAATAATTTACTTATTTATATTTATGGGGACTAGACTTTTTTGAAAACACGTTGATAATATGTAAAAAAAATCTGGCCTGTTCAATTCTTGCACGACCTTTTTGCATATGTTGTCCCAGTTCTCATTGAGGAGGCAACCCAAGTATTTGTATGAATCCACGGGTTCGACTTGCGCCCATTTACTTCTAACACGCCCCCGATGTTCTTTTCCTTGGATATGACCATCTATTTTGTTTTCCCAACATTACAGTTATGCCCGAATTACGAACTTTTGGCAGCAACTTGATTCAACAACTCTCGCAGGCCTTCCAACGTGTATGCTATTATGACAGTGTCGTCGGCATATCGTAGGTTGCTGATTTTTATGCCGTTTATGGTCAGACCCTCTTCGCAGTTATGAAGTGCATTGTCTATTATTTCGTTACCATACCTTGGTGCACACCTCTTCTTATTTGGACCTCTTCGGACAGTTGGCCGTCAACAATTTGAGCAGTCTGGTTCCAGTATAGATTAGCGATTATCTTTAGATCTCGGTCATCTAGACCAACTTCTTTTAGTGATTCTATGAGCTTTTCGTGTCGGACTCGATCAAACGCTTTCTCATAATCTATGAAACAGGCACATACTGGCAGCGACACATCCCTAGATTGCTGAACTAAGACTTGAATGCCAAACAGGGCCTCTCTTGTCCCGAACCCATCACGAAATCCAAACTGCGTGTCTCCCATAAAGGATTCGCGTTTTCCGTAAATTCTTTTATGGATAATCTTTAGAATTATTTTTAACATATGGCTCATTAGGCTGACTAGGCGGTAATCACTACACTTCATTGTTAAATGTTAAGAAATAATAATTTTGAAAATAAAAAAGTAAGAAACATATAAAAATCTAAAAAATAATATTATCAGTGCGATAGATCGTTTTAAAGAAAAGTTTACCCAAATTTTATTTTTTTTTTAGTAAAATCACCTACTGATTTCATAAGAAAAATACTAACTTAGTATAGTAGTAGTATATAGTTAGTAGTATCTTCTAGATAAATAAATTTTATTTGAAATGTTCTACAGAAACGCAATTTGCAACATAAATAAATTTTCATTAATAAAAAAGCTATATAAGCCAATTTCTAAACCGCACATTTTTTTTCATCAATAATAATTTCTTAAAAATGGAGCCTATAACATGTATATTAGTTTTTTTGCTATCTCCCTTAGAAATACCTAAAACCCCGCAATCCCCTTTAATTTGGACCACCCTGTACTTATACTTAGGTTTTATTAAAAAAATATATACAAAGCAAAATGAAGAACCAATAAAAGGGAAAATTAAAGAAAATTAATAGCGATGGGAAACTGACGCAACCACATACTTAAAAAAAAAAATTAAGACGAAAAAACGTCTTTCGTCTTTTCTGAGGGGTGGCTCGGTCGTCATTTTTTGTCCACCAAAAGGCATTTTTGGCCCAGTGGCACACCTAAGAATTGACTTCGGGAAGGGGGGGTTTAAGGATAAATAATAAAAAAAACTTAATTTGAAGTAAAAAAGTGACCATAACCAGGCATCTCGTGGGGGGGGGGGGTTAAACACCAAACCCCCCCCCCCCCTCGGTGTTTTACCAGATTGGCTTAAAATGCATAGAATGCTTCGAAATAAAGCTTCAAAGTGGCTCAAGATGCCACGCAATGCCATCGGCGTGTACACCAAAATGCATTACCAAACCACCCCTCGGTTTTTTCCTAATACATAGTGGCAAAAATTAATGTTGAGGTCATTGCATCAATTATATTGTTTTAAAAACCTTTTTGTCTTTGGTTTTTTGACGTCAATGTTCGCAATTAAAAGAATATTGAGGAAATTAAATTAAGACTAAATATATTTTAAGAAACAAACAGTACCAATTAATTTTTTTTGGAAAGGGGGGTTTAACAAACTCTTTCTTGGTATCTATAAGGGTTAATCGCTTGTCTTTTTGGGAGTGCAAATGGAAATGGACGATTTTGGAACTTTTGTAGTATTTTTCGACATTTTCTTATTTAAAGCAAATTTTGTACAGAGAGTGTATTCTACATAAGATATGGCACCTAGCAGCAAGGCACCAAGTTAGTTGAAATAAGTTTGGGACACTTCGTACATGTAAATATTTTAACTAAGAATTTTTAGGTGGGGCCTCTATTCATCCACAGTCTCAGAGAAACTAGGGGTGTAGGGTAGAAAGCGTTCTTGATTTCTGCTCATCCAGTTTTTTTTTTGATTAGCGGTGCGTAATTCTTTGTAAAAAAGTAATTCACTAGATTAAAAAAATGTTTTTCCATAAGACGTGGACAAAGTGGAAAAAGACGCAGATTAAGCAAAGTGATTTTTTGTATAGAGTAATCCTTTCTGAATTTGGAAAAGCAAGCATTTTGCCGAAACTTTAACAATAAACTCAAAATTTGAAATTAAACGTGGAAATGTCCCTCTACCTTGTCTGTCGCACCCGTGTAATTACAGATAACGCGTCATCTCTCTCAAATCAGATAGCACAACTGTCTCTCTTCAAGCCGATCTGGCCCTATCTTCAGGATGAACTGAGAGAGACGATGCCTATCCACACTGTGCAAGTGCGAAAGAGATAAAAGTACATGACATTGTCTCTTTAAACTGCGAATTTTGAGTTTATTTCTAACATTTTAGCAAAATGCTTGTTCCTCCCCGATTCATAAAGGATTACAAACATATCTGTCACATTAACATGGTATTTACGAAAATCTAAAGTCAAAACATTTACATAAAAGTTTTCATAAAATTTACGTAATATTTAGATAACAGAACTTATGTTTCTCTAATTACATTATATTTACCTAATAAGAAGGGAACAGTGGCGTAGCGCGGAGGTGCAGGGGAGTTCCTCGCCCCCCCCCCCCCCGCCCTCTGGGTCTTGGCACCCTTCTGGTGCCCTCAGCTATGTATTAAAGCAATAAACATTACAATAATATTTAAAAAGTAATAAAACATTTTTATTTTAAGCAGTTTATATTTTAAAGACGCCCAAAAATAAATATTATTTTTAAGCAGTGTATAATAAACGTCTGTTATGCGCGCCGCAATATGTAATAATTACTGACCAATATGAGTAAACGATAATCGGAAGTCTTTCTCTTTTGCCGTGAAAAAAAAAGATGTTTTTCTTGTTTTCCCAACGACTTGAAACAGTGACACAAAAGTGTGTATCGTCCTGTGATTTATTGCAAAAAAAATAAAAAATTATTGTGGAAAGTCCAAAAAGAAATTTGTTTCGTTTAGAAAAGCGAAAAAGATTGCTGATGGAAAGCGTTGGGACCAAACTGTCCAAAAACTTAATTGATTTTTTTGAAAATGCTCATAATAATGGCAAAATTTCTTCGGGTTTTCCGATTTCATCTTTTAATTTGGATATCAACAAACAAAACGATTTATATTCATCTACAGTAGTACTTTTTAAATCAGAACTATTATTTTTAATAAAAAACAGTTTTAAAAACAGCTTTCCAAACATTTTGAAATTATACTGCTTCTAAAGGCGCATTTACACAGACAAACTTTCCTCTGATGTTGAAATGCCGACAAACATTTACACGAGGCTCTTGAGCAAAATGTTCAAAGAAATGTTCGAGCAAAATCTCGTATAAAAAAACACACGTAAATTTAGAAAAACAAAGTTTTGAAATAAGGTATTTTTAATCAAGTGCTTTCCGACGGAAAAACGATTTGATGCCGAAACTCACATTTTACCTCATAAGCAACTTCGATTGATCTGATTTTTATAGAGGATATGCCAGTATACTTGTAACTTTTTTGGGGTTGTAAAAAAAGCGAGAAGAAAAAAATAATAATTGGCACTTATTTATTGTTTTTGCCTGTAAAATATAATGATAAAAATTTACGTTTAAAAGAATATCCCTTTATTTTACTTCCTAGTTTAGTCTTTTACAATAATAATTAAGTCAAATTAAAAAACCTATATACATTTTATTAAATCTCAAATATATGAACAAAAGCACGTTCGCTTTAAATAATACCCGTTTATTACCCACTTTTACAACCCTACGAACCCGACCCTTGTCTAAAAAATATAACTTAGCAGTAATTTAGTAGACTGTGTCGCCGACCTATCATCCCGCGTTTTGGATTTCGCAGGTAGTAGGCCGACCACCCTTTTGAATCGCAATGTTGCCCTTTGCATATTGTTGGTTCAGTGTCAGTAATCGACCTTGATTATTACATTAAATTGACAGTAAATATCTATCTTCAGCATTTTCATGAACCTTTTGCTTTTTTAAGCAACCCTTGGGGCCTTAAACTAACTAGGTAAATCTGGTGTGAGTAATTAAAAAAAACAATCAAAGCTAAAGGTAAAGTACAGTTACAAAAATATGTTTAAAAAAAAATCCCCTCCCCACCATTCCTCATAGTCGTGAGGCGCGGATTACCGTTTAAAAGTGCAATTTTTGAGTTTTTTGCCGATATTTGAAAAACTCAAAATTTTTTTGGAAAAGAAAAATTTTCCTGGATTGTTTTTCGAATTTAGGAAAAAAACCCTTGGAAATAAAAAAAACTCGTAAGAAAATCCCAAAAAAACCCCCGGGCAAAAAATCCAGGAAAAACCCTAAAAAAAAATATTATAAGTAACCCTAATCCATGTGACAAAACTGATAGCCAAGAATAATGTTTCGCTTGCCGTCGGCTTTTTTTCACAAAAATTTAAAATAAAAGTTGGTGTTTCATTTTTTTAAAGAATTGAGATCACTGATGTGAAATTTTATTTATTCTTATCTTTAAAAATATTTTCCAAAACAGATAGCAATAATTTGCTCAAAAATTTACCCCAACAAAATGTTCATGAAAAGCTCACAAAAATGTTCACGCAAAAAATTTTAGATCTTTTGCACGAGCTTTTGTTTCAGCATGTTCGTCTGTGTAATTGCGCCTTAACAGACTAAAAAAATTAAAATTGTGAAAGGTCATAAATGACGGAAGACAAAAGCTGAATGCGTTTGCTCTAACTAGCATTGAGCAAGAAAATAGCCATACTATTGATTTCGATGTGATACCGGACTACATGAAGTCAGTAATAATTCGAAGACTTGATTTTTAGTTTAAAAAAAAAATAAAAATATATGAAAATCTGGAAAAGTCACCCACTAAATAAAACTAAAAAAGCGTTATTTTTTAGTTTTGTTTAGCGGACAAGGAATTTAAAAAGTGACCTTAAAAAGTCAGGGAATGGGTCCCAAGTCATGGAAATCAGGGAATTTTTACAGTATGCGGTTTTTATATTTTATGCTTTCCTCACTTTGTTCCTCATAAAATGCCAAAAACACAGTATTTTTTTTTGTTCTTCAATGTTTAGTTTTGTTTTTATTTTAAGAAACTTCCTTCTTAAATTGTAAAAATGTTTACCTGCGGCGCGATGAATAGTTAGGTTATTAGAATATTAATTTAATTTAATAGTCTTCCAAGTTCGTCACATTTACGTCAAGATTTTAGAAACACAAAAAAAGCTGCGACTGCCCCTGAATAATATTTCACAAAAACGCGAAAAATATCAACATTTTTGAAGAATTTACTGTCTGCGGCGCGATAACATCATTGAAAACGTGTCAAAAATGCCATTTTCAGTATACCTTTGTCAAAGTTTCTGCCTAATACGGTAGATTTAGGACATAATTTAACACAACAAGTCCAGAATTGACACGGGATCCGACCCCAACCTATTCTTTTGTGAACATTTAAATAACAAATATTTTTTTCAATGTGCTTATTGGGATTTGTAAAATAACCTGGATTTTTTTATTGTTAGTCAGGGAAACCCTGGAAAATTCAGGGAATTCAGAAATTTAAAAATGTCATTTTTAACATGTTTTAAATGTTGTAGGAAAAAAATTAACTTTTTTACAGTTAAGCTAAATATTTTGAACTTTAGGATTTTTATTTTAACAAAAGTCGGTTGGGTTACCTGCCAAGAGCTGAGTTGGGTAAGAATCTGGTCTCAGTTTTGGATATGTGTAGAAAATTATGTCATGAATGCGCCGCAGGCGAAAATTTTTTCTAGGTGCCGTCTTTAACACCTTTTAAATGTTGCTGAAAAAACATTCTACACTGAGAGAAATGATATTAGCCTTTATACACCAGTTGTATACTATTTGTGACAATACAAATTTTTTTATACTGGGTATAAGATTTTCTATAACGGCTATATAATTTTTGTATGCCCACTATTAAACAAGTTGCATTGTCTCAAATAGTATACAACTGGTGTATAAAGGCTAATATAATTTCTCTCAGTGTACAAAATTTTTCTAAAAATTGTAACAGTCAATAAAATTGACCTTCTTGATATTTATTATGAAATATTTTTTAAAACGTTGGTGGAGTTACCTGATAAGGACTGGGTTGGAATCGAATCTAGTCTTAATTTTAGATACGTTTCTTAAGTTTTCTTCGATAGTTTACCTAAAATTTCTCATAAGTCATATACAGGTGTAACAAAAAACATGTATTCTTTACATAAGACACTCTTTATATTTTGGTATTTTTAAATTCTCCAAAAAATCTATTTTTTAAAAATACGACATACTAATATTCTATCTTTTACGGTTTTCAAGATATTCGCGTTTAAAAGGTAAATTATATTAATAGCAAATGCTAATAAATAATACGCAAGTAGGTGGCTGTGAGATGCAGGTTGTTAATAACCAGGTGGATACAGTAGGCCATGGAATCACAAAAACAAATAAATAATGACATTTAATTTTAAATCTAATCCAATATGTTTTATAGCCTACTGGCTTTGTTCAAAAATTGATCTTTTTAGAGAAAACTCAAAAAAATAGTTCATTTAGCCACTTTTTCTTTGAACCTTCTATCACGCATAGTTTAGCCTATAGATAGGGGGGGGGGAGACTTATAATGAATCACCTTGTACCAAAGGTCAAAATAGTGAAATTCTATGAGGATCGTGTATGATAGGAGAAGCAACGTTTGTCTGGCAAAGACTTTTTCTAATAACTTGAATACTGCACAGGGGCGTAACTTGAATACTGCACAGGGGTGTCTAGGGTTTTTTCTCACAGTGACTTTACTGTCGGAGAGAGTTAATTTTAAAAATATTACGTAAACAAAAGTCAAAAGCTTTTCGGTGGGATTTACCAAAACGGTTTAGTCTATTTTAAAACGGTCCTAAGTTTAAGTGAAATTTTTGGTTTTCAGCATTTTCAACCAACCCTCTTTGAGTTTTGGACGTGGTTTGATTTATAAGAAGAATTTTAATAAATCTGTTTATTGAATAATCATCTTAACACAATCTTTTGTTGGATTTAAGAGGAAATTTTCAATTTAAAAAAGAAAGAAAATAAAAAAATTTAAACCCACGTGGGGTTTAAATAGTAAACACTCTTGAATAAAGTAACCTTGGGGTTATATGTCACTCTAATTAAAACTTGCCCTTGTTAATTAATTTTTTCAATTAATTCTTGATGTCACAAAACGATTTAGACGAGTAATAATAAAATAAAGAGTAGATTAATTTTGTGTTTATTTAAAAGGTGTTTTTATTTATGAAATGTAAAAAACTGAAATTCAATTTTTTTTACATTCTGTCTGTAAAAATATTAGCGCTGCGTTCAATCACAAACAGCGAGTTCGGATCTGCTTGCACCTCGGCTTGCACCAACCTCTACTGATGAAAGCTACAGCTTTAAAATGAGTGGGCTTTGAGTAAGGAAAGTTCACTGAGCTTTTAGATAACCTTAATATTTTAGTTTCAGTTTGTGAATAAATTAATAAAGTTTGGGTTTTTTTGTTTGGTATATTTTTCGTGCCCTCATAAATATATTTTATGTGCTGAAAACGGGTTCAAAATATGGCGTTTTTCTGGACAAAATAGGAGGTGTTTTATTGGGTAACGAACTGCTTGGAATATTAAATAAGGTAAATTAACCCTTGTAAAAACGGTTACTTAGGGAAATTATAAAGAACTTATTACCAAATGCCACAAAACAATCCTTTCTGGGGGCTATAAATTTAAACCACCCCCTGAGGTGGTCTAAAAATCACCAACTTTATAACCTCAAACACAAATAATGAAGCTATTAATTGCCAAATTTTTGGCGTATTCGCCATTTGCCATTTTGAAACCTGTCAAAAAAAATTAGTTTTAGGGAATTTTTTTCTAAAATATGGTGTATTTTGAGAAAAAACTGCTTTTTAGAGGTATTTTGCAATAAGAATAAAAAATAATCAATAACTTTGTGTCTTTTCTGTATGGGTAAGTGTTTTTTAAAAATTGGTTTTAAAATTTAGTATCCCCCACAGGTGTAAATATTTAGACCTGTTGGGGGTACTGTTTTAGATCTTAGTAAATCCCACTGTTTGTGTTTTATTTTCCCTGGTGGTTTTGTATGTGTTTGATCTGATTCAAAAGGTAATTAAATGGCGTAGGTAGGATTTAATTTGAAGGAAGGCATAAGATTTAAAATGTCAATAAACAATAAAAATAAAAAAGCAGACATTTTTTGTTTGAAGGTACTCTTTAAGGGTATAGGCAGTGGCGTACGCAGGGTAGGGGCCTGGAAGGCTTATGCCTTCCCCCCCTTTGTATGTCACTGTACCCTTAAAGACAAACGAATTGAATAAATGTGAAAAAAAATGTAAATGCAAAAAATAACGTTGTTTTCTATTTTTAACATTTTTCTTGTTTATTGACTCTTCAAGGCTTATGCCCTCCTTTGAATGAGATCCTGCCTATGCCATTTAATAACCTTTCGAATGAGACCAAACCCATAAACAAAGTCTACAAAAGCTGAAAAACGCATGCCTTAAATTTTGTTACGGTGCCCGCAAGTTTGATCACGTTTCACCCCTGCTTAAGGCTTCAGGCTGGTTAACTCTTGAAGAACGATTTTTAAAATTTTAACTGCGAAACAACCAAGTTATCTTTATAGCGGTTTTGTTAAACATAGTCAGGTCCACAGTAGAGCAACCCGAAATAAACAAAAATTTGTATTACCTAAGCACCGTAGTGCTATATTTCAGAGATCTTTTTTGTACAATGCCCCTAGGTTGTATATCATCTCTCTGCATTTTTCCTGCTTGTGTTTGACTTAGATTTTAAGAATATATTTTTTAAGTTTTTACTTTTTTATATTTTTGTATCATTCATTTACAACTTCACGGTCAGATTAGAGTATAACCTCGCCGTCATGTTAATCTCTTGCCTGTAATGTTTGCTGAATCTAATATAAAGACATGTGGAATTGAATTGAATCGAATAAAAGAAGCACCAGGGAAAAAGAGATGCAAAAGCTTTTTACTTCAATTTACGTATTTTTTTTTAAATAACCCTCTCAAACACAAAGCCCTCGTAAGATACAACCCGGGATAAGCCCAGGTGGAGTATTCGAGTACCTTTTAATTGAGTCCCAAATAGGAAAATCTACAAAGTACTTTTCAAGATACGAGAAAAAGTCTTTGTAGGTTTTTGCCAGATATCTCCTATCAAAGATATACAAGATCCTTATAGAATTTTACTATTTTTGACCTTTGGTGCAATACCTGGTTGGTTACATTTGACCGCAGGCCGTAGGTTCATGTTATCCCTGCAGGGTTCTTTAAACCAAAAATGCTTTAGAAAATTTTTTCTGACTGATAAAAGTTGAGTTTGGTAAGCTGTAAAAATGAGGGACCGATGTTGCTAACCCCCAGATGCACCGGAAAAATATTCAGATTAGTTTAGCTAATCCATGCTTCCTCTTTGTTCATTTATGTGGGATCAAGAGAGAAAAAGAATGGATTAGATAGCTAATCGCGATTAACTGCCTACGGTGTATTTAGGGGTAAGTTAAAACTTTAAATTTGTTAAAAACTTTTTTACAAAGTAGACATTTTTAAATATTTCTGTTTTTTTTTTAAAGAACCAGGTACCATTAAAATGAGGAAAAAGGTCTCGGCCAAATTCGCTGAAATTTTGATACGTTGTTGTACTTGGACTCATTAGAAAAAATTTAAAAAATTTAACTTTTCTGACGAGCCGTTTTTAAGATACAGGGTGTTTAAAATGTCATGTTTTCTGTACATTTTCCTCCTTTTAAGCCAGTTTATGTAATAAATATTTTTCATTTTCTAAATGTTTTCTTTAAATTAATTTTCCTGATTCTTCTTTAGAATTTCGGACAATACAAACTGGGATTTATGATACAGAGGGCGTCAAAAGTTATATGTAAGTAGAGTTTTTTTTCATTTTGGGCATTTTTTTAAAAACACAAAATAAATAATTTAAACATGATATCCTAGAGAAATGCCATATACAGGATGCCGAAAAATTGATTTTTCTTGTTTTTGTCCCATTTCAAGCCAGGTGAATATTTAATATAAAATTGACCCTACGTAAAACATAATTTTTGGCTACCCCGTATACTTATGACAGACTAACTATCAAATCTTTTTAAGTTTGTAATGCAAACCGCAAATAAAAAAACACGAACCTTTAAAAAAAGGAATATTTGAAATGTAACATCATAATATAACATTTAAGTCAGAACACATCCTCTATTTTAAGACCTTGTATATTATTATTTGTATTGTCGAAAATCTTATTCAAGGAAAAGAACAAATTCATTAGAAGGTGAGTTATATTATTTAATAAACCATGCTTAAATAGAACAAAAATAAGAAATATTTAATAACAATATTTGGACAGCCTGTATAATATAATGTACATTATGAATTTAAGGATTTTTGATATGACCATTTTTAAAGTATAAATACTAAACTTGTTTATAAAAATTGCCTGAATTGAAAAAAAAAAACTCTACCTACGTATCACTTTTGACGCCCTCTGTATCTTAAATCCAGTATAATTTTAATTATACGGGCTAAAATTCTAAAGAAGAATCAGGAAAGTTAACTTAAAGAAAATATTTAAAAAAGGAAATGGATTTATTACATAAACTGGCTTAAAAGAGGAAAATGCACGGAAAACATGACTTTTTAAAAACCCTGTATCTTAAAAACGGCTCGACAGAAAAGTTTGATTTTTTAAATTTTTTCTTATGATACCAAGTACAAAAACATATAAAAATTTCAGTGAATTTGGCCGAGACATTTTTCTCCATGTTAATGGTACCTGGTTCTTTCAAGGAATTTATGGTCCAACACTTTTTTATTATGCTTTTTAAAATTCCAGATTTTTGTTGAAATTCCCTGATATTTCCCGGTTTTCCAGAAAATGGCCACCCTGCTAGAATTTATGTAACAAAGTAATCGTGTGATGTAACTTTTACGTAATATTCACGTAACTGACTGGGATCTTTTTTTCCCTGACCGTCGATATTCCCTAACTTTTCCCGGTTTTCCAGAAAATGGCCACCATGCTAGTATTTATGTAACAAAGTAATCGTGTGATGTAACTTTTACGTAATATTTACGTAACTGACTGGGATCTTTTTTTCCCTGACCGTCGATATTCCCTAACTTTTCCCGGTTTTCCAAAAAATGGCCACCATGCTAGTATTTATGTAACAAAGTAATCGTGTGATGTAACTTTTACGTAATATTCACGTAACTGACTGGGATCTTTTTTTCCCTGACCGTCGATATTCCCTAACTTTTCCCGGTTTTCCAGAAAATGGCCACCATGCTAGTATTTATGTAACAAAGTAATCGTGTGATGTAACTTTTACGTAATATTTACGTAACTGACTGGGATCTTTTTTTCCCTGACCGTCGATATTCCCTAACTTTTCCCGGTTTTCCAGAAAATGGCCACCATGCTAGTATTTATGTAACAAAGTAATCGTGTGATGTAACTTTTACGTAATATTTACGTAACTGACTGGGATCTTTTTTTCCCTGACCGTCGATATTCCCTAACTTTTCCCGGTTTTCCAGAAAATGGCCACCATGCTAGTATTTATGTAACAAAGTAATCGTGTGATGTAACTTTTACGTAATATTCACGTAACTGACTGGGATCTTTTTTTCCCTGACCGTCGATATTCCCTAACTTTTCCCGGTTTTCCAGAAAATGGCCACCATGCTAGTATTTATGTAACAAAGTAATCGTGTGATGTAACTTTTACGTAATATTCACGTAACTGACTGTGATCTTTTTTCACTTTCCCCAAATTTTCAGTTTTATTATCATTATGTCTATGATATACAGCTCTATTGATAAAATTTTCTTTTTCTTAAAAAACTCTTCGTTTCGTATCTTAAAAAACGCATTCTACAGTCTGTTCCGTATCTCTAATTCGCAGCAGGAATACCAAAAACTTCTTGGCGCTACGGCAGTTCTTCGTTCTGCGACAGTCTCCAGTCGTTAATCGAAAAATTATTACTTTACCATTATAAGTACCATTGGCCTACCAAAAACCTACCCAGTCGTACCCAAGAAGTGAGTTTGGTTAGGTGAAAGTGCGATATCGACGAGACAAAGAAGACGATAGCCCACGCTCATGCGCCCAAGGAAAACGTAACCAATATAAATAGTTAGGAGATAGGCACGTTCACTTCTTGGTTAGTGACCGTACCGGCAAGATGGAAGCCAAGATTTTTTGGCTGTGTTTTTTACTACTACTACTGGGCACCGGTGAGTACACAATTTCTTGCTGGTTCTTCTTTAGTGAAAGTGAATTTAATTGAGGGGGGGGGGAAGGTTTAAGGTCGATGGTCCAACCGGTTTATTTAAAAAAATACCTACCTGTATTTTTAAGAAATTAAAATATTCAAAATATTACTAGCAGCATTATTTTATAATTTTTATAAAATTAATATTTTGTTGAAGGTTTTTTTTTAATTTTCAATGAAAACATTTTATAATACCTATACCCATCTTGAAGAGTTTAATTTTTTGTTTTTTTTTTTTCTTAGAATTGCTAAACATTTAAAAAAAAACATTTAAAGCATGACATTTTCCATATCTCATTCATTTTATAATCTCTAGCAGTAGGGGGCTGGGGCTGCCTCTGCTGCTAAATACACCTCCCTTTCTTCATATTCGCATTGTATCCATTGGTTATATTTTTTAATTTAAACCACGTTAACTATGTACGTGTTTAAAATAATTTAATTATTGTATTGCAAACTTAAACGCCAGGTTCTTTTTCAGGTAATTTAAGTTGATTTAATTGATGTTGCAATATATATTGGTAAAGTGGGAAAAAGAGAAAACAAAGATTTTCCTGAACATTTTTTGACGATTGTTGCAAATCTTTATTAGGTTTTTTAGTTGTATGTTTAATTAATAAAATTACCTTCTATAGTTTTATTCCTTTTGTTGTAATTTTTTGTTAGCTACTCGTTTTTTTATTTTAGTTTAAAGCAAAGTTGGATATGTGTCACCCAATATTTGTGCTTAATCATTACAAAATAGGTACATATATTCAAATTATAAGGCTTATTATATTATTTATCTGTTTTATAATATCAAGGCAACAATACGTATAAATGCCCAACCTAAAAACTTGCAACTTTCCGGTACGTGATTTGTCTTAAGTGACTTTTACTTTTGCACATTTAAAGCAGATATAAGAAACAAGTCTTGTACGATTATTCCAAGGCTGGGTTAGTCTCATAGAAAACAATGATGTTAATATGTTTTTTTCTTCGAAAATACTGAAAAAGAAAACCTAGGTCAGTAAATAAAAAAATAAAAACATATATAAATATATATGTTGTAGTTTTTACGAAAACTTATTCTTACAGGGGTGAGTTTATTTTATTGTGTCGATGCCAAACAAGTAAAAGTAATTTACATTTTACAATTTTCGGTGGGGGAGGGAGAGGATTATTAACCCAAAAACTTTCTTACTTTTCCTTCCCTGCGCCACTGTAAGAAACGTTATTGATTTGATTAAAACTTTTAGATTCCTTTAAATTGTCCCCCCCTTTTCAAAGAGCAGTATATGACAGGACTCATCTTTTTATAACAAAGAAAATTGCATTCGAGTGGATAATTTATTGCAAATAAACCTAACCCCCGTAAATTATTCACCTTCACCATCCTCAAATAACAGGTAAGAAAATTCCTTCAAACAACACGTGACGAAAATGGCAGCGTTTAAAAGGTCGAGCAACAACAGGTAAATTGCAACATTGTTTGGCATTTAGCACACGAAGTTGATAATTGATCGCGTTGCAAATGACATTTTTCGAGATTTTTAATATTTATAAGTGTCTTAAATACGAAGAAAATTAAATTGGTATTGACCCGAAAAATTACATAAGGAATATATGACCAGTGGGGCAGTGGCGTACGCAGGATTAGGAGCTCAAGTACCCTCCCCCTCCCCCGCAGAGCCATGGAATATGGACTCCTGAAGATTGAAGTTTTCCCAAAAATAAAATGATTATCTAAAATTGTGCTGTTCCTCCCCCCCACCTCCATCTAATCTGCTTGTGGACACATTAATAGTTTGTTTTTATTTAATTTGTTTTGCTGCATAATTTTATAGATTTTAATCCATACCATGAATTAAAAAATAATCCTTAACATAACAGGTGCCAGAGACAAAGCATGTAATTTTTGACATTTAACAGGCAACTCCCATAATAATAATTGTTCTCTCGATTATTGCTGAAAAATTGTTACAAGGTGAAAATAAATTAATAAGCAAATTTTTTAATCACTAAAGAATAATAAATTCGTAGAAATTTTATTTACTTCTTCGAGATTACTACTGCATATTATATATTAATTCATAATTCAAAAAAAGAATGATTATGAGTTTGGTATGACCTCAGACTAATAACTAAAGAGACACCAAACATTCCCTATTGAAATCCTCTAATGTTTACAATCCAACACCCTTCTGGACGATTATATGAACAGAAAAGAGATAGAGCAATAAAACGGCAACACTGTCAAAAATTGCTTTTCCCATTACCAGTGGCGGCGTTAATTTTAATTTAAATATATAAATGTGAAAACGAGATATAAGGTAGGGTTGGTCGGATTTTCTTATTCAAAAGAATTAACTGCCAGAACTTGCATAACCACAAAAAATAGATTTATTCAAGGATAAAGTTTAGTTTGAGGAATGTAGGTATTTACGAACAGATCAAAAGTTTACCAAAGAGCACTTGAAATGATTTTTAGGTAAATTATTCAAGATGGCTGTTATATATTTTTTTTAATTGTGCAGTATCCCACAAAACAAAAGTAAAAAAAAAATATTTTCATAACAAAAAAAAAACGGTTAATAACCCGTTTTATAACGTTTTTGTCCAAAAAAAAAACACGCTAATAAACGGCTTATTAAGCGTTTTTTTCACTATGATAATAATGTCTCTTTTATTTTTTTTTAGTGGAATATAAACTTTATTTATCAAATTAAGAGAACTTTTTGTGATGTTAATTATGAAAATTTTAAGCCCAACAAGTTTTATTCTTTACACATTGGCTGCATGTTCATTTCTGAATACAGAACACAAGGAAAATTTAAGGAAGAGGTAAAAAATTACTTGTAGTTTTTCAGGAAACAGGAGTCAAAAGGCAAAAAAATAAATAATAAATATTAATGAAAATAAAAATAAGATTGGCTCAGAGTAAATATCTCCAAAACGGTTTTATTCACATTATAGAAAGTACCCAGGTACCCATTAAAATACAAAAAATACCTGCCCCAGTACCTGACTATCAGCACTTGGTCTTATTGTCTTCTCTTGTTATGTATAAATTATAATAGATAAATATTTTACATGCTGCAAAAGGAGCAAAATTATCTGGTACTTTTGTTTCTTAAAAAAGATTAGTATTAGTCTTAGATTTTTGATGTATTAATAGTATAATCATAAGCATTTTACGCAGTTTTTTACCTCATACTACGCCCATGACTAACGTAAAATGACAGGAACTTTCTTACCTCCGAAATATTAGTTCTGGGCTGGAATATCCGCTTTTATTGCATACCAGGCAATGGTAAACCATTTTTTTGGTCCTCAAAATAGCTTGGTACAGTTCTTTTTTCACAAATAGGCACAATAAAATTCAAAAATCACCGAACAACACAAACCCCCGTTAACAACAACGCCGTCAGCTGCAACCAAACATGTCGGCATTTATTCGCGGCTCGTCGAAAAAACGTTGCCGGCTTGTGTTCTTTTTTATAAATCTCGAAATTCTACTTATTATTAATTATTAAAAATTAAAAAAAGTTAATTATAGAGACTAAAAATTAGGACTAAGAATTAAGTTATTAGCATAAGAAAAATTATCCTATATAAAAATATGTCAAATAATCAATAATATTATCAAAAGAGCTTCAAGAAGTTTCTAGGGAAACCCCGCGGTAAATTGGCAACCATGTATTTTTTGGGAAATAAACATTGTGGCTGGTTGATCGGGGTAATATTGTTTACTGTTATATCTCATTTTTTTTATTAATCTGAGGGTATGACACATTGGCGTCGCCAGCGATATTAAAAAATAATGTCATTTGACTGGTCACACTCTATCTTCCTCCCAAATTTCATCCAAATAGGTTGAGCCGTTTTTGAATAGCACATACACACAAATAAACTTTCGCATTTATAATATTAGTAAGATTTCTAATTTAATAAACAATTTTAATTTCACTTCATACCTTACCGTTTACGCTTATGTCAAATCACAACAAACTTTCGATCATATTGTTGTCGACCTAGATTTCTTATATTTTTTAGTCAGGTAGATATTCTAATACACTTTCATAATCTACTTCATATAACGAAGCAAAATGGTTGTAGTTATTTTTATCAAAATTAATTTCAAACAACATTACTAGCCGACCCATACTAAAATTTATTATCATAGGGTCCTTTTCGTCTGCTTTTTTTGTTAATAACCCCGAAAAGCTTGTTCGTTGCTAATAACCTTTCTACTTTGTTAACGTGAAGAAAACGTAGATAACTTTATATAACAAAGTAGCCAAATGGATCGAAATCAAGCTAAATAAGCTTTTTATCCTTGATTTTAACGCGTAATATTTATAATATAAAACTAATAATTTTATAAAGTTCTTGGGAGGAAAAACGAGAATCGAAAATTGGATGAGTATTCCACAAGGAACAAACTAAAGGGATCAAAGCGAAAAGAGAAATAATTAAAAGATGTTTCTCCCTAGGCAACCAGCCAGAGTTCATCAGTGGTTTCACTGGTCACCCTCCTAAAGCAACAATCAATGCCATCCTACACTTGGATTTCCAACTTTGGTCCTTGGTGTGTTACATGTGGGATACTCATCTAATTTTGAAGTTTCGTTTTTCCACCCAAGATCTTTTTATCTTTTCTTTTTATATTATTTTCGGTTTTGTAAATTCTTTTCTTCTTTCTGTTTTCTTTAATAAATTTTGGCAGTGAAAAGTGAAAAATTATTAACCAACAATTTGTTGGCTGAGAAATCAGAGGGAAGCCCTCATCTAATATGCATTTCGTTTATAGCTTGGGCCCAAGAAGAATCTGAGACCGGAGATGATCCCACAAATGAGGAACTTTGTGAAAATAGACCTGCAGATGAATATTTTAGGTTATCAACTGATGGAGATTGCAGGGATGTAGTAAGGTAAATTAATCATCGTTTAAACCTTAGTTTGTTCTTAGAAAGCACTTTAAGTTTTATGGATTTTAATAAGTACTTTTTAAATAGTAGCTCAAAGTGTTCTTTGGCCGAGTAACGATATCAAGTTGATTTGGTCTAAAGGTCAAAAGGATTAATATGGATCGTTAAAAATAAATATTTTGCGTCTGTCTTTGCTTACAGCAAAGCTGATATCTCAAAAACTATTTGACTGATTTTTATCACGTTTGGCTCTAGTTGGTGCCATTTTGGTTAAAATAATCAACCCTATATATGTAAAGAAAATGTAGTTTTTCTTCATGGCCGTGGTTTAACTCCGACTTATAAAATTGAACAACTTTTTTACCGATGGATTAATCCAAAGATTAAACTGAAGTTTAAACTATGGTTTAATCTGGAGTCTTACCTTTGGTTGTAAAATTAGCCCTTAGAAAAACTAGCGACATAAAGCTATTTGTAAATCATCGCGGTATACGTATCCGCATCTAGCGAGAACCAAGCACATTAATTAGTCAGAAACTTGTACCACTTTCGAAAAGAGCAGATATATGCTAATCTAAGGTGTTCTTGAACGCGATAGGTGTTTCAGCTCCGAAATTTTAATTTATTCCTTTGTGACTCAGAAATTCACGTGCAGCTCGCTGTAAAACCACAGAGTGAATAAATTAAATTATTTGCAACCCTTAGTCGCAAGGTGGGTGTGAGTGCTGTAATAGGTTTTTCTTATAACCCATAAGTGATTGGTGCCAATTCTAGTAATTTACGGTAAGCCTTTATTAGGTAGTTTTATAAACAACGAGATCTTTTTATCGGCTTTCGGCCATTATAATTTTTGACATTTAAGAATTATTTATTGGATTTTTGCTACAGTGTATGTTTTTTTTACTTGTAGCGCACTGTGGTTTTTTTATACGAAAATAAAGCTCCGTTCAACCATATTTCCACCACCTTTGTCAATCAACCCCCTGTTCTGTTACATCTTTTGAAGGAATAAATTAAAATTTCGGAACTGAATGGTAATGCGTATCGGACCCGTGCTCTCGTGGGTTTTGCGGTCGCGGTGGTGGCATATATAGCAGGCAAGCCATAAGTACCATTTCACGTTTATGTCTTTCTTGGTGACCGATTAAAAATTAAGGTAAACTCGTATTATAACTAGTGATCTGAATCACTAAATCGCTTTACTTGACAGCACTCTGTATATTTTTTAATACCATTTTGTACATTAGGCTGACGTAAATGCATAGATAAAATCTCTATCTGCAGTGAATGTTGCCACTACCTATGTCTATAACGATGTTGAGTGAGCCATAGCCAAATTCTTCATTAGGCATTTTTCAAATGACCAGATGTTACCACCAAGATACTGAGATATAGTATGTGGATGAAAAAACGCATTAATGATGGGTTTAACTGCAATTATAAATAAAATTTGTAAAGTGCTATAAGCACAGATGGGAGTCAATAGCTTAATTGGAGCACTATACCCTGAAGCTTGAATTGCTGCTTCATTTCTTTTCTATGGCAAGGTAGTAGAATAGGGGCGACTCTCAGGCTGCAGCAAGCAGCCTGAGAGAGCAAGGTAGGGTTTGAATTTTCGCTAACCAAACTACCTGCCCCAGAAGCAGCAGTCTTTTTTTAGTAATTTTAATGAACCTTCCTGCTGAATTAATTTATCATCCCGAAGACGTTTATATTTACCACGTGATTGTGAGGTTATGTAAGTGATGTCTTGAGCGCTCCTGAATGTCTTTTAATAATGAATTGAAATTTGTGGGATGGTATAAGCATAGATGGAAGTCAATTGATTTAAAGTTTTCAAGTCAATTGGAGCACTAGCCTGAAGCTTCAATTGCTGCTAAATTATTAATTAATTGATCAGGGGCGTCAATTGGGGGGGGGCAGGGGGGAAAATTGCCCCCCTGAGTATTCGCACACAGAAATCAATCAAACATGACTAAAGCGTTTGACCTGGACAAACTAGTTCACGAATTTGCTTCAATAAGTTATCGCCGGTGCCGTTACTCGCTAAACCTTTAATTTTATGAAAAAACAAAAGTTTTTTTATACTTCAGTGCAAAATGAACTTCCTGAATTTCGATTGCTCACACAGAGGGTGAAACTTAGGACGTCGTTTCGTCCTTATTAGGGACTCATCATTCAGGTGTACCACAATGGCAGAGAATTTCGCGCTTATGTGTCGAAGATTACGGCTCAAGCGGAAGAAATCCTGTCACTGGCGCCCTCCCTGTGACGAACAATTGAAACCAAGAAAATACCTACTGTAGTTAGCAGTAGCATAAAGAAAATAAGCTGGATGTTCTTTGTGGCAGTAGGTTGAAGTAGAATCGATCCTCCGAGAAAATTTGTAAAATAATAATGGAGTTAGAATAATTCCTAACAACCTTATTGTAAATTCATCGTGAGTTACAACGCATTATTTGGCGCTCAGATCCCTTCTAGGATATTTTAGACTTCATACAGTAGGACCATCTCACAGCTATTTGACCCTCTTGGTCTGATAAAACCTATCATAATCGTAGCAAAGGTGCTAATGCAATCCTTATGGAAACTAAAATCAGTCTGGGATTGATCCAGTTCCTCATCATATCATAAATTCCTGGATAAGCTTCAGTTAGAATCTTCCTATCATAAAATCTTTGCAAATACCACATTTAAGATAAAGCAATATAATCATATCTTCTTGTCCAAATTTATTTTCTTTATGTCCAGCAGTTAAACTCTTATTTTTAGTGTTTCGTGTGTTGTTTTCTCATCAGATCCTTTCCAGGATATTTTAGACTTCATACAGTAGGACCATCTCACAGCTATTTGACCCTCTTGGTCTGATAAAACTTATCATAATCGTAGCAAAGGTGCTAATGCAATCCTTACGGAAACTAAAATCAGTCTGGGATTGGTCCAGTTCCTCATCATATCATAAATTCCTGGATAAGCTTCAGTTAGAATCTTCCTATCATAAAATCTTTGCAATATAATCATATCTTGTTGTCCAAATTAATTTTCTTTAATTCCAGCAGTTAAACTCTTATTTTGAGTGTTTAGTGTGTTGTTTTCTCATTAGATTTACAGTGCCATAGCCATCTTCTGTTTGCTCATTAACTTAGTGTTTTTTAAAATTATTTTCTTTACATCCAGCGCAGTTAAACTGTTATTTTTAGTGTATATACTTACTCTTGTTTTCTGGTTAGATTTACAGTGCCACAGCCATTTTCCGTTTGTTCATTAATTAAGTTTTAGGTCTAAGCTTTTTTGTCTTTTTTTTAATGTATGTTTAACAAAAAATTAGTTATTTAGTTATTTTGGCATCAATACAGTGTTTTTCTTGTTCATATATTTTTTTTAAATTAGGTATGCCCCCCCCCCCCAGAAAAACGTGAAATGACGCCCCTATAATTGATGTATTCTCTATTGCAACATAGTGGACTGGGTGCGGCTTTTCGGCTGCGGCAAAATAGAGTTTGAATTTTCTCTAAGTAAACTATCTGCGCCAGAGGCAGCAGTCCTTTTATTAGTGAATTTAACGAACCTTCCTGCTGGATTAGTTTGTCTTCCAGAAGATGTTTATAGAAACGACCCCAGTGGAGTAACGAAGGGGGGGGGGGTTGGTGCTTAAGATCTCTCCCCAAAGGGTCCAAGGAAATCTACAAAAATCTCAATCTACATAAATCATGTCGGGGGCGTCAGGGGGAGCTATATCCCCCCAATTTGTTGACCATTTGCTCTCGTTTTTGAACTGTTATTTGATGTTATTAACGCTCCTGAATATTTCATAATAAAAGGTCATCATCATATGCGTTTTAACGGATTCATTTTTACAAAACATTTCTATTTTGTTCTAAGCTTTTTTGTCTTTTTTTTAATGTATTTTTTACCAAAAAATTAGTTATTTAGTTATTTTGGCATCAATACAGTGTTTTTTTTGTTCAATTTTTTTTTTTAAATTAGGTATGCCCCCCCCCAAGAGAAACGTGAAATGACGCCCCTGTAATTGATGTATTTTCTATTGCAACATAGTGGATTGGGTGCGGCTTTTCGGCTGCGGCAAAATAGAGTTTGAATTTTCTCTAAGTAAACTATCTGCGCCAGAGGCAGCAGTCCTTTTATTAGTGAATTTAACGAACCTTCCTGCTGGATTAGTTTGTCTTCCAGAAGATGTTTATAGAAACGACCCCAGTGGAGTAACGAAGGGGGGAGGGTTGGGGCTTAAGATCTCTCCCCAAAGGGTCCAAGGAAATCTACAAAAATCTCAATCTACATAAATCATGTCGGGGGCGTCAGGGGGAGCTATATCCCCCCAATTTGTTGACCCTTTGCTCTCGTTTTTGAATTGTTATTTGAGGTTATTAACGCTCCTGAATATTTCATAATAAAAGGTCATCATCATCATCATCATATGCGTTTTAACGGATTCATTTTTACAAAACATTTCTATTTTGTTCTAAGCTTTTTTGTCTTTTTTTTAATGTATGTTTTACCAAGAAATTAGTTATTTAGTTATTTTGGCATCAATACAGTGTTTTTCTTGTTCATTTTTTTTTTTAAATTAGGTATGCCCCCCCCCAAGAGAAACGTGAAATGACGCCCCTATAATTGATGTATTTTCTATTGCAACATAGTGGACTGGGTGCGGCTTTTCGGCTGCGGCAAAATAGAGTTTGAATTTTCTCTAAGCAAACTACCTGCCCCAGAGGCAGCAGTCTTTTTATTAGTGAATTTAACGAACCTTCCTGCTGGATTAGTTTGTCTTCCAGAAGATGTTTATATAAACGACCCCAGTGGAGTAACGAAGGGGGGGGGGGGGGGTTGGGGCTTAAGATCTCTCTCCAAAGGGTCCAAGGAAATCTACAAAAATCTCAATCTACATAAATCATGTCGGGGGCGTCAGGGGAGCTATATCCCCCCAATTTGTTGACCCTTTGCTCTCGTTTTTGAACTGTTATTTGAGGTTATTAACGCTCCTGAATATTTCATAATAAAAGGTCATCATCATCATCATATGCGTTTTAACAGATTCATTTTTACAAAACATTTCTATTTTGTTCTAAGCTTTTTTGTCTCTTTTTTAATGTATGTTTTACCAAAAAATTAGTTATTTAGTTAGTTTGGCATCAATACAGTGTTTTTCTTGTTCATATTTTTTTTTTAAATTAGGTATGCCCCCCCCCCCAAGAAAAACGTGAAATGACGCCCTTATAATTGATGTATTCTCTATTGCACCATAGTGGACTGGGTGCGGCTTTTCGGCTGCGGCAAAATAGAGTTTGAATTTTCTCTAAGCAAACTACCTGCCCCAGAGGCAGCAGTCCTTTTATTAGTGAATTTAACGAACCTTCCTGCTGGATTAGTTTGTCTTCCAGAAGATGTTTATATAAACGACTCCAGTGGAGTAACGAAGGGGGGGGGGGTTGGGGCTTAAAATTTCTCTCCAAAGGGTCCAAGGAAATCTACAAAAATCTCAATCTACATAAATCATGTCGGGGGCGTCAGGGGGAGCTATATCCCCCCAATTTGTTGACCCTTTGCTCTCGTTTTTGAACTGTTATTTGAGGTTATTAACGCTCCTGAATATTTCATAATAAAAGGTCATCATCATCATCATATGCGTTTTAACAGATTCATTTTTACCAAACATTTCTATTTTGTTCTAAGCTTTTTTGTCTCTTTTTTAATGTATGTTTTACCAAAAAATTAGTTATTTAGTTATTTTGGCATCAATACAGTGTTTTTCTTGTTCATATATTTTTTTTTAAATTAGGTATGCCCTCCCCCCCAAGAAAAACGTGAAATGACGCCCTTGTAATTGATGTATTCTCTATTGCAACATAGTGGACTGGGTGCGGCTTTTCAGCTGCGGCAAAATAGAGTTTGAATTTTCTCTAAGCAAACTACCTGCCCCAGAGGCAGCAGTCCTTTTATTAGTGAATTTAACGAACCTTCCTGCTGGATTAGTTTGTCTTCCAGAAGATGTTTATATAAACGACCCCAGTGGAGTAACGAAGGGGGGGGGTGGTTAGGGCTTAAGATCTCTCCCCAAAGGGTCCAAGGAAATCTACAAAAATCTCAATCTACATAAATCATGTCGGGGGCGTCAGGGGAGCTATATCCCCCCAATTTGTTGACCCTTTGCTCTCGTTTTTGAACTGTTATTTGAGGTTATTAACGCTCCTGAATATTTCATAATAAAAGGTCATCATCATCATCATATGCGTTTTAACAGATTCATTTTTACCAAACATTTCTATTTTGTTCTAAGCTTTTTTGTCTCTTTTTTAATGTATGTTTAACAAAAAATTAGTTATTTTGGCATCAATACAGTGTTTTTCTTGTTCATATATTTTTTTTAAATTAGGTATGCCCCCCCCCAAGAAAAACGTGAAATGACGCCCCTATAATTGATGTATTCTCTATTGCAACATAGTGGACTGGGTGCGGCTTTTCGGCTGCGGCAAAATAGAGTTTGAATTTTCTATAAACAAACTACCTGCCCCAGAGGCAGCAGTCCTTTTATTAGTGAATTTAACGAACCTTCCTGCTGGATTAGTTTGTCTTCCAGAAGATGTTTATATAAACGACCCCAGTGGAGTAACGAAGGGGGGGGGGGTTGGGGCTTAAGATCTCTCCCCAAAGGGTCCAAGGAAATCTACAAAAATCTCAATCTACATAAATCATGTCGGGGCCGTCAGGGGGAGCTATATCCCCCCAATTTGTTGACCCTTTGCTCTCGTTTTTGAACTGTTATTTGAGGTTATTAACGCTCCTAAATATTTCATAATAAAAGGTCATCATCATCATCATATGCGTTTTAACGGATTCATTCTTACAAAACATTTCTATTTTGTTTATCAGCCAACAGTACTTTTTCTTAAGCAGTTATTTAATCCGTTTTTTTGTTTTCTTTAGGTGTGATATGAATAGTGATAGGAATGGCGCCACGCGTTTGGCGTCCGTTAGGTGTCCGGCCGGTCTTGCGTTCGATATCGATCGGCAGACTTGTGACTGGAAGACAAATGTCAAAAATTGCGATAGGCTAGAGAGTAAGTCGATGTGGAAGGAATGGTGATATGCCTTTATTCCAAAATCGAACGTGGAATTAATTAAAACTTCGGTAACTCCTTTAACTAAAAATAAAGTCAAAATTCATTTTTGGAAAAGGCGATCACCAATCCTTGATAAAAACAAAGTCATAATTAAAATGTTTTAATTTGACGTACAGGTGTACAAGATCCGGTTTAAAACAAATCACCTGTCCAAGTGGATTGGCGTTTGACATCGATAAACAAACATGTGACTGGAAGGGAAAAGTCACTAATTGTGACAAGTTGGAAAGTAAGTCCTCACTGACCATGCGGAGCGGTGAAGGAGACAACTTATACACGGTGGTTTTAATTTTTTTTTGGTTTTGTGGAAAATACAAGAAGGTTTTGGAAATGAGTACCAAAATCCAACGGAAATTTATTGCCAGTTTTTTTTTCATTTTTTTTTCTTTATATCCAGCAGTTAAACTTTTATTTTTAGTGTATATACTTACGGATTATTTTTCTTAATTAGCAGTAACTTAACACCCTCTATATCTTTTTAAAATAACTTGAAAGTCCTATTATTTTTTATATAAAACATTATTTAAGAAAGGGCTGTGGATATGTTTTCTTCGTTTCCTAAAAAAGGTACAGTCTAGCAAATATTTTATAAAATAAAATAAGAAGTTCCCAAAACGAATTATCAAAAAATGTTCTTTTAAAGAAATCCAAAATATTACAAAGTTCAGAATGTGTTGTTATTTTTTTTAACTCATCCTGCATATTTTAAAAGGAAAGGTACCTATTATTTTCAGTTAACAAAAAATTATACCAGTTAAAAATTCTTTAAGGATTTACAAACTTTTTAAAAATATACCCTGGTGAAGTCCTTGTTTGTTAAAATGCCAAAAACTAATACTTGTTATGTTAATTAAGGGCAATAAAACACGGTTCTGTTTTTTAGTCCACCCTGTATTCTATCATATCTTATTTAAACAAAATAAGGGCCTTATGTAATAATTTTTGTTTTTAGTTATTATTTTTTACTGGCAATGAATATTCTCTAAGAAAAAACCATGTAAGAAAAGCACAAATAACGCAAAATTTAATAATGTATACATACCGCTTGTCACGCAGTCTGTAGAAATTGATACAATCCAAAAATAGAAAGTAGATGCTGTAAATTCACTAACCACTATAATGAAATAACAATTTTAAGGTGTTTGGTTGGGTGTTGTATGCATGGGTACATATTGGTTGCATGGTGTTCTCGTTTTTTTACTCTCGTTTTTTGCTCTCATTTTGTTGGTTCTTAGTATTATTATTTGCGCATGCATTAAAATTTTCGATTAGCTTATTGAATAACGGGTTGTATATTTTGTGTAATCATTTTTTTTTAAACATATTAAATTTATTAACAATAACCTATACATTTTGTTTTTAATCTACGTTTTTTTTTCACATCTTACACACTATTCTTTACATTTTTCTTTCACACCATTTCTTCTTTTTTGTTGTCTGTGTGTTTAACATTTTTTTGTTTGTTTGTAGCTAAAAATTAATTTATGTTTTATTTTTTTTGCACGATTTTTTTTTGTTTTCTAGTATTTTGTTAATGTATGTTGGGCATCAATTGTTATTAATAAAACTCTATAATTTCTCTTCCTCATATAAACACTTGCGTAAATTTGTGATTAAAACGTTTCTTTCCCTTTTTTTCTTTACTCATTTTTCCTATTATAAAGTCTACTTTCTATCTCAACAAGTTATACAAGAAGAAACAAGAACAAAACATGTAAATACGACTGTAAAAACGCCAATTCTACACACAATACTTTCACAGAAAAAATTATTCTTGATTAACAAATATTTGCTTTGGTTGAAAACTGTTATTCCGAAAAAAATTATTTGTTCTTGGATTAAAGTAAATTTTTAAATTTACTGTTTGGATTAATGGATATTTAATTGCAATAAATAAATTTATTATAAAGATATATTTTAACGGAAAGATATCGAAGTAAATATTTAAAAAAATAAGTTTTCAAATGACATGTTCTTGATCCAAGAATATATTTTTTCTGTGTGTACAGATATCGAAGTATTTTTACAAAATGTACAAGAGCGGAAGCCAGAAATGACTTTTAATTAAAGGAGCTACTTTCATAAGTTAATAACATTATTTTGGCAAACCTTGATATTTTGCCTATTTCTTTCATTCATTAACCCGAGTCTATTCTTGAATAGAGAGAAAATTTGCTCCTAGGGAGTCAAATTTTCTCTCGATTCAAGAATAGATGCATTGAATGAGAAGATTTTATAAAAAAGGCGGAAAATGTATTTTATTTTTGTGTAGCCTCTTTAAAATTACCTAATAAAAAAATAATTTTTTGTTTTGATTTTTTAAACATTTCTGCGAACCGTTTATGTATATTAAAGTATAACTAAAATACTAAAAAATATTTACCCATTTTTTAACTAGAACCAAGAAAGGTACTTCCAATTTTTAAGACTGATGAACCCGTGTGTCCCGAGGGAAAATTGCAATGTGGTAATGGAGAATGTATCGACAAAGAATTGTTCTGTAATGGAAAACCCGACTGCAAGGATGAATCTGATGAAAACGCATGCTGTAAGTATTTATATTTAATTTTCAGCTATTCTATTCTACGAGTTCCCGCAAAAATTTGGTGAGTTAGTTCTTCTTTGATCACTTTATATTCCCGAGATTTGCTATTCCATAGATGTCTACATACGCAAAAATATTATAGTTACTTTGTAGTCAGCTGTTAAACTAAAACCTTTCTGACCTTTTTGGGGACTTTATCAAAATATCGAAACCTGGAGGGGAAGGAGGAGGGAACATAAAATTACTTGGTCATCATTTTACTCCAGTTAATCTAGCAAAAAAGTGGAAAAAATAAGACATCTTTGATTTTTGGCATATAGCGCTTTAGAATACCTTCATAAAAAACACACCGAAAGTCCCCTACAATCCCCTGGATCCAAGGTCCGCCATATTGAAAAAATTACAGATTTCTGACATATATTTTTTTAGTATCGTTGTTTATGGGCGTAACTAGCTAAAATTTGGTATGTAGGTACACATTGGGACCTAATATGAAAATCCAAGATGGCGTCCTGCTAATGTCAAAAGTAACCTAACTTTCTAATCGGTTTAGCCATAATCGTTAAATTCGATACACAGGCGAACCATAAATGTTTCAAATTAGAAATTGGGATACACTTGTCATCTGTCAAAAATACGGCCGCCATCTTGTATCAAATGTTGCACATCTAAGTCGGCCATTTTAAAGATAACCAAATTTATTGGAACATTGGCGCTATTTTTAAAAAACTGTCATTTTTTCATAATACATTTATAAAAATAACTAAAAAACAGAGTTTTTTCTCCAAAAAATATATTTACTTTTACCTATACCCCTCTCAGTCCCCCCCTAATGACAAAGTCTTTCTAAAATGACTTCGTTGAAATTATTATAAATATAAATTGTCCTAAAAATATGCTTTTTATACCTAATATTGGCTTGTACATATGTTAATATATATTTTTTGTAAAAAAATCTGTAATTTAATTATTTTTGAAACTGATCGTATTACGAAAAACTGACAGTTTTTAAAAATGGCGCCCGCCTCCTAGGCACTTCGAAACTTGTATTTTGAATATGTGGTTAAGGGCCCTACTAGAAACATGTTCCAAATGGCCGACTTAGATGCGCAACATTTGATGCAAGATGGCGGCCGTAATTTTTGACAGATGACAAGTGTATCCCAATTCAATTAAATTAAATTAAGACATTTATGGTTAGCCTGTGTACAGAATTTCACGATAATGGCTAAACGGATTAGGAAGTTAGCTCAATGTTAATGAAAGAAGGTATTTTCAAACATGGCGGACCTATTTTTGACATTAGCAGGACGTAATCTTGGATTTTAATATTAGGCCCCAATATATACATACGTACCAAATTTTAGCTAGTTACGCCCACCAACATCGATACTAAGAAAATATAGGTCAAAAATCTGTTATTTTTTCAATATGGCGGACCTCGGACCCAAGGGATTTTAGGGGACTTTCGGTATGTTGTTTATGAAAGTATTCTAAGGCTCTATGCCAAAAATCAAAAATGTGTTATTTTTTCCGCTTTTTTGCTTGACTGGAGTAATTATTTTCCTTATTCCAATCTAATTCCTTTCAGAAACCCCAAAAAGGGCAAAACGTCGATAAATAGATTAGATTGAAAAAAAAACAGAAAGGTTGTAGTTTTTTTGGAAGCCTCATTAATAAACAATTCACACAACACGGAACCTTCATTTAAAATTAATAACATTATTTAATAAATGATACAATGTTACCAAAAACATAAGTAAAGATTTTTAAAGCGCTATAAATCATAACGCCCGTCACATAAAAAATGACTATTTACTTTTCAGCCGTTGAAACTGACCCCAACCGTGCGCCCGACTGCGACCCAACCCAGTGCGTACTCCCAGACTGTTTCTGCTCGGCTGACGGTACCAGAATCCCCGGCGCCTTGGAACCAGCCAACGTGCCTCAGATGGTAACCATCACATTCAATGGTGCCATTAACGTTGACAACATCGACTTGTATGAAGAAATCTTCAACGGGCAAAGGAATAATCCCAACGGATGTCAAATCAGAGGTAAATAATAATTTATTAGTTTATACACAACCGCTTTACTCCTTTTTAGTCCACCACACCAATATAATAATTTTATCAAAAATGAGTTACTAAGGTTCCAAAACACCTTATTCGACGAAAAAAAAAAGAGTTGTCTGTTGTCTGTCTGTGTACATACAGGATAAACTTAGATTAAAAAGAGACAAGATACCTGACACTTACGGAGACTTTGGTTATATTATTATATGGAAAAATGTTTACCTTTTTGTTGTTTACAGCAAACACACCAGTGATTTGACTACAATATGAAATCTGCAAAATAATTTAAAAAACATGCAAAAAATAATTCTGCCAATTTGAGCTTTGGAAGCTTCCTAACAATAAATGTATGTAGTATAATTTTATATAAAAGAAATTTATTACAAAGTTTGTATATGATTTATGTCAATTTCAATTTTTAACACAAAGAAACACAGTTCATAGCACCTGGAATATCAAGAAAAAAAAATATTACCCACAAGCAAAGAGTTATGTTATTGTGTTTGTTAATTTGGTTATTTTTTCTGGTCATTAGCAGAAACTTACCTATACTGACTTCTTCAGTACACAATAAAGTCAATAATGCTTAGGGTATATAGAGACATTTACGACAGACAAGAAGATTTAAATATCAATTCGAAGGGCGAGCGCAGATGGCAACGGCGGCAGTATAAAAAAACCTTAATATTCTGATAAGAGGTAGGAATTCAATATTTGCAAGTTGGTTTAAGGACTTTACCTACCTTTATTTTATAGCCTTTATAAAAAAAACCTCGAAAAAAACCTTATAAAAATGTTCGAAAATATCTTATAACGTGTTTGTTGATATTTTAATCTAAGGATCTACTAATTTAAGTATATTTCATTAAGTTTTTTTTTCTGTGTACCTACCGTCATGTACCGCCACTGACTGATTTCACTTGCTCTCCCTTTGTTTTCAAAACACTGAACGAGTTGTTCCAAAATATCACTTTAAATGCACTGAAATAATCTCCTTCCGGTAAAAAACACAAGTTTTTGTTGCAAAACAAAAGTTTTTTGACAAAATGTGGCTTTAAAACGACTTATAAACTGCTTAAAACATCCTGAAATTTAAAAATAAATAACACCAAAAAGCTTATGTCAATAAAAATATCATCCGACCATCTGCGCTCTGCCGACTTTCCCCACCCGCAAGCCAATCACGACCTGAAGTGGTTGAGACAGAATTCACTATCCCTATCGTTCTAACGTTTAAAAGGATAGAAAAATAATCGATATTTCTCACCTTTTTTTTGTTGTGATTTTATTTGCAAATACACAGTGGTTACTATTGGCCAAGGAGTTTTCGTTGGACCAGATATCTTGTCTCTTTTTAATCTAAGACGATAACTCAAGAACGCCTTAATCGATTTTAACGAAATTTGGAACAAAAATTCTCTATTGGCTGACCATGAATTGATTAACTTTTGAGTAGGGTGGTAGGGGTTGAAGGGGGAAAAGAGGGATAAAATATTTTAAAAAATTGTAACTTTAAAACAAAAGCAAGTAGCGATATACGGTTTTCAGATTTGAGTTTCCATGAATACGGACTACAAATTTTGTTATGAAGTCCAAATTTTTGGGACTTTAGTTTTCGAGTTATTTGAAAAAACGTTTTACAGATTTTGATTTTCGTAAATATTACCCAAAAATTTTGTTATAGGGTTCAAATCTTTCAAAGCTACAGTTTTTCAGATATTTTTATTTTCTTTATGGTGGACTATCCGTGCTTTCTAGCACCAATTTTTTTTCAAGGGTCGCGGAAATTTTTTCGGGCACCCTTTTTCTCATGGGGAATTTTTTTCTGGCGAATTTATTTTTCCAAAATTACCTCTTTTTTTAATGAAATTTTTTTCGAAACATTTGTTTATTAAGTTTTTTCGAACTGTCTTTTGTTCACCGTAGTCGTATTGTCCATCTAGTTCAAAGCTTTGTTTAAAGTTTTTTAAGTCTCTAGTTAATCGGGAAATTAAAATCGATGGCAATATTTAAACAGAACAGACAAGGTAAGTTATGAGGCTAAGAATTTAATTATATATCATCGTCTTAAACATAATATGGATGTTGTAGCACTTTTAATCTCTATAAAAAAAGTTTTAATCTATTAAATTTACTTTTTTTCTGTATTATGGGAAACGTTTATAATCCAATTGCCATCGGTTTAACTAAATTCAAAACTAACTTTAAAATTTCAGGTACATTCTTCGTTTCCCATAAGTACACGAACTACTCCGCTGTCCAAGATTTGCACAGAAAAGGACACGAAATCGCCGTCTTCTCTCTCACACACAAGGAAGATCCTAACTACTGGAGCCAGGGTACCTATGACGATTGGCTAGCTGAAATGGCTGGTGCCAGATTAATCATTGAAAGGTAATAAAGTAATATCCATATAACTTTGAGATACTATAACGGCGGAGGGATAACTACTAATCAAGTTAGCCTGGAAAAAAATGCAGAAACGAAAACTCTTCTGCACAGTAAATTTTTCGCTTTTATCTTTGCCCATGGCCAACCCTGATTTTCACATTATTTTTTTTCTTTTTCAAAGGTATTATTGTTAGACATTTTGCCACAAAGAACAAAGATAATGCAAAGAAATAGAATAAGGAATAGAATATTCTATTTATTATGGTGAATGGAGTAAAAAAATAAATAAATGGGATTTCGTAAACTAGAGGCCCTCTATACATTTGACACTCAGACTAATATTTTTTTTTATTAATCTGAGATTTGACAGTTATTGTTTTACCAGAGGTGGGCAACTCATATTGCCCTCTCTTTCTATTTTTTTTTCATATTTACATGTAAAACGGATTTTATGAAATGGAACGATGTTTTGTTGTCTCTTTTTATAATTTCCCCAAACAGTTTTTGAAAGACTGATTTTTTTTGGTTAGCAAAATATGTCAAGCTTTGGCAAAAAAAAACAAACAAACAGTGAATACACACGGTAGATATGAAAAATGCAAATATAGGTAAAATATAAAGACTCCTATGATCTTTATTTTTGTTACACTTTTTCTTACAATAAAATATGAAAACATAATAATAAATAAACACGTACACTTGATTTTTAAAAAAACGCATACATACAGTCACAAAAGTGTATAATATATACGGACTACCAGCTAAAATGTCTAAAAACTTTAAAAGTACGACAATTTTGTCATATTGTTTAAAAAAAGGCCTCTAAAACTGAAAATATTTTTTTTCTTAAATTAAAGGCAACCTTATTTTTATATTACATTTTGCATAATACTAAAAAATCAGCAAAAATAATGATTTAGTAAAGTCTTTATTGAACAATATCAAATTATTACTCGAGTAACGGACGAAGGCTGTTCTATAAAGAGGGCGGTAACCCATTTTGGAGTTAAAAAAAAAATAACAATAATACGATGGAAACAGCACTAATACTAATTATTTTAACTTAAAAAAGAACTAAAATATATAATTTAGTATTTAATAGGATCACTATTTTTCTTTATTACAAGCTGCAAACGTCTGGGCATTGAAAAGGTTAAATTGAGAAAATACTGATGGTCTTCTGAGAGCTGATCCAATGCGCGATAAATAGCATAACTTAACTCTTCAGCATTTCGTGGTCTCCAATTCCTTTGGTATATTATTTTAATGATTCGACCCCATATATTTTCCATCGGGTTAAGGTCAGGGCTGATGGCTGGCCAAGGAAATGTTTCTATATTATTATTCTGAAACCATTGGCGAACAACATTAGCCGTGTGTATGGACAGTTGTCCTGCTGATAAACGAAGTCATTATTTTCATGTAAAGCCTGTACAGATGGCAGCATAATGTTTTCAAGGATTTCTTCGATTCTCCAAAAAAAAACCCAAACCTCTAGCACTAAACCAGCCCCACATGTTTACAGAAAAATATCCAGCTTTTTAAATTTGGGTTTGTATATTCGGGTTCAAATCTAGAATTTGGTGGATGATAAACTAAAATTCTCCTGCTGCTTGAAGATGATTGAAAAATTTTTTCGTCAGTGAAAACCACCATCTCCCAGAAGTCATTATCACGAAGAATGTTGTTCAGTGCAAAAATCACTCTGGCCTTTTTTTGTTCTTCTGTTATAAAAGGCTTCTTTGCAGCAACTCGACAAGAGACTTCTGATTTCGTTACTCTTCTTGCTGTTGCTAAAGAACCCGGAAATAATGTTACATTAGCTGCTTCAACCGACGCGCGACGTTGAAAAAGGATTTTGTCTGAGATGGTCAATAAGTCTCTCATCTTGCACCTCCTGTCGTCCTGATCCATCTTTCCTATCCGTAGAATTATATTCAATCCAGCGCTTTTTCCATCGCATTATAGTAATTTTATCAACTCCAAAATGGGTGGCCGCTCTTCTTATAGACCAGCCGTCTTTTGTAAATGTCGATATCTCTGGCATTTTATTATTTAATACCTATTTAGATTTTTTTTTAATTTTTTAGGTTTGCCAACATTACTGATGGCTCTATCATTGGCGTGAGAGCACCATACCTTAGAGTCGGTGGTAACAAACAGTTTGAGATGATGTCCGACCAATTCTTCGTTTATGACGCTTCAATCACTGCTTCCTTGGGGAGGGTGCCAATCTGGCCATACACTCTCTATTTCAGGTTAGTTAACAGGAATGTAAAAGGGGAAAAATCTTGAGTGAATTTTATTATTTTTTTTTAACCAGAATGAGTATATTTTAACAAAGTTTGCGAATTGAACTCGTTAATTAATCAATTTGTTGATTACCATTATCAATGTTTTTTGTTCACCATACCAATATGGTGTGGGGGACTATTAAAATCGTGAAATGTTGACTTTCTTAGTTTTATTAAAACTAAGGTTCCAAGACACCTTAGTTGACGAAAAAAAAAGTTGTCTTCATCATCATCATAACTTTACAAGTAAAGCAGCTATTGATATGCGGTTTTCAGATTTTCGTTTTCGTAGATATTACCCAAAAATTTTGTTATAAGGTTCAAATCTTTCAAAGCTACACTTCGAGATATTTTCATTTCCTTTCAACATAAAATAATTGACTTTATGGTGGACTATCCGTGCTTTCTTGCACCAATT
This sequence comes from Oxystoma pomonae, assembly GCA_963921995.1. Taxonomy (NCBI): domain Eukaryota; kingdom Metazoa; phylum Arthropoda; class Insecta; order Coleoptera; family Brentidae; genus Oxystoma; species Oxystoma pomonae. Next base: position 112,859,491 of record OY998166.1, on the reverse strand, counting down.
TTTTATTACCATTATAAAGAGAGACAGAATTTGGCATTCTATGGTTTTGTATGTTAAAAGTTAAGGTTTGTTTACACACACACCAATAAAGGATTTTTCACGAAAACTGCCTACAAAAGTTAAAATTGACATATTTTTATATTTACTGGAACAGTATTAAGAAACTATAAATTTTAAGCGCTCCTGACACACTGAAATGTCAAATCTCTCATTAGGTAGATTTTAAAAAAGTGCCTGTAGAAAGTTTTAAGCGTTTTTGCCAGCTTTAAAAATAACCTTTTCGTATCTCCTACCGTTTAGAAGATCCCCATGGAGGGCATCGAATTTGGAACAAACACCCTATATAGCTCGCGATTCTTCAAAATCCATCAGAAAATTTCGCAAATCTGACGATTTTTAAACACAAGTTTACAATGACTGCTTTTTCGTCAGGACTTATTTGCTAATATTCCTCCCAACTAGCTAGCACTGTCAAGTTCATTTTTTCTTATGGGCACATGCTTCTTTTCTCCTGCCGTTTGGTTCATAAAAGATGACAGATATTTGACAACCTCATTTTGACAAGTACTTGACGTTTTGAGTTAATTGACCATCATCAGCCCAAATTCAAAGATTAAAAACAAAAAAGACGTATTTTTAAAATATTAGGTAAAATTATTTTGTTATAACAAAATGTCAAAAAAACTGTAATTTTCAAAATGTTAAAAAAGTACTACAATCGGGTTTCCAAAATATCTTGATTAAGTTAAAAGCAAAAATGTTATCTGTCATTCTTTATTAACCAAACTTCAGGAGAAAAAAAACGATGTGTCCATAAGAAAAAATTAACTTGACAGTGCTCCTGTTCAAAAATTTGCCTGTAGAAAGTTTTAAACGTTTTTTGACAGCTTTAAAAGTAAGGGTGCAGAAAAATAAAAACTAAAAATTAAGATATCGGTTTTTTCAAATATCAAAACAATCAATTCTTAAACAATAAATAATACTTTTAACTTGTACTTTTAGGAAACATTTTATCATAAAATACGAAAAAACATAACTGTCCTGGTAGAAACGACGTCTGTGTACTTTATGTAAGGATGAGCGGAGTGTTCTGGTAAAGAAAGCATTAAGATTTCTGTTTTCATGGACATTTTTACCAAAAAGGATCAAACACTTAATTTTACTTCTTATTTTTAGTCCCTGGGGATAAAAATTGGCGTTTTAGATCGAAAAATGGGGGACTAAAATGCGTTTTTAGTCTTTGAATCGTAAAAAAGATCTTAGACTTACCTACGACGTTCTATTTCAGAATGCCTCATAAATGTAACGGAAACGCCCACAACTGTCCCAGTAGGAGCCATCCAGTTTGGGAAATCGTCTTAAACGAATTGGACAGGCGTGACGACCCAACTTTCGACGAATCCCTTCCCGGTTGTCACATGGTCGACTCTTGCTCCAACATCCAAAGTGGAGAACAGTTCGGCAGGTTAGTATACAGGGTATTTCACAGCTTATGTATAAAACTGAAAGACGTTATTCCCTGCCCTATGTATATCCATAAAATGTATATATTTTGCACATTCCATGGATAATCAAAATCTTGGGCCATTTTAGTTGAACATATATGAATATACAGACCGCTTCAAGCTACTGCGAACATACGGGTAATCAAGTCCAATTTACTCTCCGTGCCGTACGACCGAGGTGGATTCGAAGCACGGTGCAGTGTTATCTTTTGGAAATTCATTTTGTTTTTATTATTTTGTTTTATTTCTGCCTTGCTCGAGAAACAGATGGGTAAGTTCTTAATTGAAATAATACATTTTTAAAAACAAAAATGGACGTCTACGAAGTTGCCGAAAAAGTGTAGATGGTCAAATGGTCAAATCGTCATAACCCAACACACGTTCGATATTGGTCGAGGGAAAATTTTCATTTGTATTTTGACGTAAGAACACAGTATCCCCAAAAAGTAAATGTTTGGGGGGGGGGTATTATAGGGGAACGCGTAATTGGGCCATTTTTTATTAACGGCAATTGCAATTTGAATGGTCCTAGATACTTGGATCTACTGCAGCAGCACATTATTCCAACTGCTAGGCAGTTGTTAGGTGTAAGATTTGGTGAAACATGGTTTCAACAAGATGGTTGTTCCGCTCACAATGTTGGCCTTGTTAGGGAATATCTTGATAATGTATTTCCTAATCGGGTTATAAGTACACGGGGAACTATTTTATGGCCAGCTCGATCTCCCGATCTTGCTCCTAATGACTTCTATCTGTTTTTGAAGAAGCTTTTCAAATTATCACCCCTAACATGCTTGGAAACGTTAGAAGGGGTTTTTATAGTAGGCTCGGATATTGTCTAGCCGAGCAAGGAGGACTTTTCGAACATTTGCTTTAATTTATTTTTTGACTGGGAGAATCTTTTTGGTTTTTAGAATGTATTATTTTATTTTGAGAACTTGTTTTTATTTTGTTTCTCCTTATTATTTTCATTGTAACACGTCGTCACTGATAAATCTGAGCAGTTGACAATAAAACGCTCTTATTTATCAGTAACAAAAAATAAGAAAATTACGTTATAAAAATTTGCGTATTTATTGACCAAATTCAGGTTTCATTGACTAAGCTCCACACAGCACCGTGGTTAGAGGCGTACTAAATACCAAAGGAAAGTCATGCATTGGTGATCGCAAGCCTGAGTATTGGTTGCTTCACTGATAGGCGTGCGGTGTCTCTGCATGTACGTACACTGGCAAATTAGACTTCTTCCGCCCTATGTTCGCAGTAACTTGAAGCGGTCTGTATGCAGTGAATATAAAAAAATCATACAAAATATAAGTATTATCCATAGATGAGTGATATACGTTGCATGTAGTTTGGATATTACAAAAATATATATGCTCATGGATTTCAAATACATATCCAGAGGATATCCATATCCATGGCTTGCTATTTGGGTATTGGTCGGTGTTTGTAATGACGATCAATTTCGCTTAAAGAACCCCGCACACAGAAACACCAATAAATTTGGTTCTCGGTCGAATTTAATAATGTTCTGGTATGTTGTAGTGCAAGTCAATATTAGAAATCTGTCTTGGTTTAAATCAGTTTGTATGTTTACTTTCCGAGATACCGCGTGGCCCAAAAAAGGAATAACTTTAAAATGGCTATATCTTTATTAGTTCTTTACCGATTTTAACGAGTCCATGATAGCTCCATTTAAAGCGCATAAAATTCCCCTTAAATTTTAAAAAGTTGGGGGCCATATTAAAATCAAAGATGGTGGACATTACCAAAGTAAAGCTACATGCGTCAACAATTTTCAGTTTATGTGCCAAAAAATAAATGTATAGGTATTATAATTGCCGAAGTATGTTCTTCTTTTATTAAACCTTGTAAGCCCTTGTTTCCCAGACATTACTCTAGCCATCATATAACTGACAACTACTAGGCTAAATTTTTCTGGGGGGGGGGCTGGAAGGATTTTCGGGGGGGCGCGGCCCCTGTAGTTACGCCGGTGGTGGCCTTAGAACGAAATTTTAGCTTTATTCAGCAAAAAATCAAAAAAGTGCTCCGAGCAGTTTCTTAGTTCTTAGACTTCCATTCAAATTTCAGCCAATTCTGAAAAAAAGTATGGATATCACTCGACCCGTTTCGAACCCTTCCTGATCTAAGGTCACTGACAGAGAAAAAAAAGAATCTCTACTCTTTCGCAGAAGATAAAAATAGATAAAAAAACAATACCTCCACAGAAAGTGTACTTTCCACCCAAATTAATATTTTTTGTACTTGGTCCTCGCTATAGGTTACTCAGACACAACTTCAACCGTCACTTCAACAGCAACCGTGCCCCACTGGGTCTCAACTTCCACGCGTCCTGGTTGAAGTCCAAGAAGGAGTTCAAAGACGAACTCATCAAATTCATCGAAGAAATGTTGGCCAGAAACGACGTTTACTTTGTCACCAACTTGCAAGTGATCCAGTGGATGCAAAACCCAACCGAATTAAATGGTCTGAGAGATTTCCAAGAGTGGAAAGAAAAGTGCGACATCAAAGGGCAACCTTACTGTTCTTTGCCCAACTCGTGCCCTCTGAGGACCAGGTAATAATACTGACTTTTAAATCTGAAAGTATTAGAAAAAACTGGATTTTAAAATTTCAGTTGGGCTGTAGGAAAGAGGGACAAAACCGGATAGCCAACTTAAAAACAATTTATATCGCCAAATAGTTTTGATTTATAATCGACAGTTTGGCAACTAAGTACTTCAAACATTTAAGTCTCTATTGTACAACTTAGGATTGATTTCAAGGTGTATCAAAGTGTAACATTAAACATAATAAAGCCTTGAACAATAAAGTTTACCACATTCGCCCCTTTAGCAATCGCATCACAAATAATCTACGAAATCAATAAGTCTTTCAAAACATTGCAAAATTATTAGAAAACTCGCTACACCCTGCGAAATCTTAAGTAATTTTGCAATATTCCTTTTCTATCCTCAAAAAACACGAAATCATCTGAGAAATAACCAATAATAACTGCGAAATCAGGTCACAAACTTTTCCTATGCCTCTTACAAGAAAGAAATGGCCAACGCAACCCAAAAATCGACCAGCAATTGTTAATTGGGTAAATATATATAAAGGCTTTTCCAAAAAATATGAAAAAATGGGATTTTTACTAAGTGAAAAAAGCAGTTTTAATTTGGAGTTAGTCAATAATAACAAAATGCTTGCTTTGCGAAACTGAAAGCTCTGTTTACAGCATCAACCACATATTTCGTATATTTTTTAACGGTTTACATTTAATTTTAAAGCTTCCTTTGGCATAATAAAAATTGTCTTTAACTCTCAGTGCAGTTTTTAAATTGCTTCAATACACATTTTAATATTTTCTTTGTAGAGAATTGCCTGGTGAAACCCTTCGTCTCTTCACCTGCATGGAGTGCCCCAACAACTACCCCTGGATCTTGGATCCCACCGGAGATGGTTTCTCAGTTAGGAAATAGATTATTTATTAAAGAAATCCTTGATTTAGGTTTAATTTAAAAGACTTTGTATATAGCTATTTTTAGTTTTATTTTCTCTTTTTTTATAATAAAATTCACAATATCGTTTTCGGAAAAATGTAACACGACCATCTACTCACCTGCCAAAAATTTCGTTTGGCGAAAAGTGGACAATTAAATGTTATTTTTTTAATTACAGTTGATAAAAATTGAGATATTGTTAATAAAAAGTATTTGATAATACAAAAAACTATTGTTTTTTTTTTCATTTTATTCAATGGAGAAGTTATACTTTGACTGACTCTCTATTTTCTATTAATATTTTGCCTTTTCTGTGTAGTTGGGCGTTTAGGGAATAAAAAGCAATATTAAATGGTTTATTATCTCTACTATATTCAGAAAATGTTGGGCCTAAAAGCCCCTGTTATATGATCCGAGGATCATCATCACATCGTTAGTTAATCTTATACATAATTAATAATAAACAATAGTATATCAATAAACATGTCTATAGACGAAAATGTGAACCAGGAAATTTGACAAAATGCTCGACTACACGGTGTGACTTAAAAAAACTTATTTTATATCAGAATTTGCTTTAACAGTACAAAATACAGCCTCTGGATATTCTGATAAGAATAAAAGTAGAAGATTATAAAAAAATATAGATATGACAAAATAAAACAAAATTTATGGCACAAAATAGAGATAGGTAAAAACAAAAAAATCCTGACCAATAAGAAGGCAAGGACAAGTCGAAAACATTCTTAAATAGTGTTATATATTATAATCACACACTTTATCAAATTATAACTTTCGTTCACTTTATCCTATTCACGACAACCATGTAGGAATAGTTTTTTACATCTTTCTACTCTCAACGTTGAAACACACAAATTTAAAAACAAAATCGCACAACAAAAATATTTTAAATACAATTATAACATAACAAAAGCAGTTTAAGACAAGAAGTAAAGTATTTGCTTAAATAAAAACTTTTAAAAAAGTCAGAAATATAACTTTCTTATATTAATACATAAAAAATAAAATAGTGTGTGTTTCAGAGTACTTTTCAAGACGATAACGTATCTATACACCAATTTTACAAGAATAAACAATTTTTTAATATCAACTTTCTAAAATATATTTTGGAAACACCTAAAATTACGGGGAGTTCCTACATGTCTGCCAAAATTCAAAAATAAGGAGAAATATAACAAAAAAACAAACAAGAAATAAAAAAAAGTTGTAATTTGGACCGTTGAAAATTACAGGTATGGGAAATCCTTATAAACTAGGTTTTTGTAATATTAATATTAAATTTTAGAATATTATTATACTTTTATTTGTTTAAGTTTTATTATGTACTTTTATAACCGAATGTTGCTCCTTATTTTTGAACAAAAAACCTCGCCTTTCCAGGATTATTATAAATTTTCTTAAAACTAATACGTTTTGAAATAACTTAAAATAAAAATCAATAATACAAACAAAAAAAGAATGCCAAATCAACACTAAATGTATTGATTTAACATTCGACATCACAACTAATAGTTAGTGTTTGTTCTGTGATGCTACCTAAAGTTAACAATCATTACTAAAAATATCACAAAATTGTTGTTGATAAAATAAAGTTATAATAAATGAGCCACGGCTATATTTACAACAATTTTTTTGTTACACAAATTATCTGTCGCATTTTTGATTGGTGCAAAAGTCCTTTTCATGTGGCTCACTTTCTTTTTTAATCACTAATAGATTTTTTTGTCATTGTAATTTTCTAATTGGGATGTCACACAATCATAACAATACTAGGTTTTATTTAAAACATCTTTACTTAATAAAATAGTTTAATACGTTATTCGCTGAGAGTTTAGAGAAAAAAATTTGACTCGCCATGGTCAGTTACCAAAAAATACAAAACAGGGGTTGCTTCCATCGAAAATACCTAATGAAGTGACAGAGAGATTTAAAATGGTTTAAACTTAAAGTATTTAATGGATAAATAGATTGAGATTAATAACATAATCAATTTGTTAGTTTATTGGACAATAAATTAAAAATAAACGTATTTGTTATCGGACAGAATAGACTAACGATGTTTATTAGAGAAATACACGGCAAATATTTTAAAAAAATAGTGTTATTTTTAGGTTCAGTTTTTTAACGTTTTTAAAAATAATCGACGAAGTTTTGGCGTTTTCTTTGCCTGTTACTTTCAGAGTTATTTTTGATGGACACTTTTTGTATATTTCCCCCTTCACAGTTAACAAAAGCTGCATATTTAAGAAAAAATATAAAGCCGAAGCTACCTTTTAACCAATAAAAATTAGTCAAGAAAAATTTAGTACACGGGTGTTTTAAAAGAAATTTAATTATTGGGCTGCCCCCTTAAAAAGATGTATGTGTCTAATTTAAAAATAGATGGTGCTTAGGTAGGTATTAATTTTTTCTTAAATATATAATTTTTGACTGCATAACAAGAAAAAAAACTACTATAAAAAAACTTTAACGGAAGTGTCAACATAAAAAATAAAATTTGTAATACATACTTTTGTCAGGTTTTTTCTTAAACCAAGATTATATAAAATTGTGCATAAATTAAAATTTAACAAACATAAAATAGAGTTTATTCTTTTGCCAAAAGCTAAGCATCAGAGGCATAATAGTTCATAAGCAAAGCGAGTACTTTTGAAAGCAGCTAAATGGTGCAAATTTTTACCTTAACATACCTAATTCTTAACTTTAAAAACTGTTCCTTTTAAAGACAAAAACCAAAATTTCTATGTACAAAAAAATGAAATTCAAGATAATTGATTCAAACATTTTTTTTGGAAAGTTAAGAAATTTATAATTTAGAAAAAATCTCTAATATGATTTTATAGTGTACGTACGTAATATTTCTGATTGTCATATTAAAAGTGCACAATTAACTTGATTGAAAATAATTCAACCTACAGAACCGTTAAGAATATAGGTATGAAAATAATTAAGCGACATTTTAAAGGACTTTTTTTAAAATTTTGTCAAAAATTATCAACAACAACTATATAAATATTAAAAACAAAAACATTTTTCCCAAAATTAAATTTTGAAACAGTGGAAGCCAAAGTTTTATGTTTTCTTAGTTTTTAAAAAAAATAAGAGAGTTGTCACAATGCTATCGTAAGCAAAAGCGTAATGAACTTAGCAGGGCCAAAACTGAGACCAAAAGGTCTCAAAAAGCATTGAATGCAATAAAAAAAAAATGCTTAAAGGAGAAAAGCTAATTCTAAGTCCAGAAATTTACACAAAAAATGGGATTGTTTTTCTGAAACGAAAGAAATATAAAGTTCGATTTTTTGAAGCTAAAAAATATAAAAAACAAACCATTTTTTTGTGTAAAATTCTTGATTCTATCTAGGATTAATAGGGGGGTCAAGATTTTCAAGAACTAGGAAATACACGCAAGGACATATTTTAACAATATAAGTTCGAAAAAATTATTCTAAGTTAACTATGGTCTACAATAATAATAATATAGCATAGGATAGTTTTAACATGTAAATATTTTATGTGGTTTATACGTTCAACACATTTAAAAACTTTTTTCTTTGGCCAATTTAAAATGCAATCACCTTGTATTCCTTCGTTAACATTACTGATTTATAAGCAGTTTGTGGATAGAATTTGACTGTTTTTAAATGTGTGAAAGTATCTAAAAATGGTTTATTTAAATCGTTCTGTAAAGTGACATATTGCTAAATAAAAACTTTTATATTTTTACTATTATTATTGCCTAATAATTTATTTGTATTTTTGTATGGTTTATTGTTTATATACCTGGTAACCCACATAACAAACATCGCCTTGTTTTCAAAATGTTTTTAAAAATTGGTGTTTTTTAATACGAATTCAACTGCAAACAAAATTTTGAAAATTTACATATGTTTCTGAACTCCAATCGAAATTTGTTAACACTTTGAGCATTTTCGATAAAAAAATAAGGGAACCCTTAAACAAACCATTTTTGGGCAGAATATACAGATAGTTGGCTAAGATAAGTCACCGAATTGATATTGCTGAATTTTGAATAGTGACTGGCTCTATTAAGTACTTTACAGAAGGTAAAAATTCGATGGCCCATTTTATCCAGAAAACCTCTATATGTTATGCGGGGAAGGGGGCAGGGGTCGTCAAGCGCAAACCCAAATAACTAGCAAATATAGCGAAAACTACGTACTCAACAACACAATTCCATGGGGCAAAGCTAACCACAAAATTATTTTCGTTAAAAACAGACTTGGACGTTTTTCCAACAAAAAAAATGTCGGTGTCAAACTCAGCAAATTTTACGAGAAAAAAATTGTGGATAACTTTGGGCAATCATAGTAATCCATTTGTAAGCAAAAAAGCGAAAATGCTCTGAAAAAGATGGAAGCTCTTATGTATTTTTTTGTCATAGGTTCATAGGGAAAGACCTCAGAGCACAATTGTCCAAATTTCTTGTGTGTAAGAAACTTATTTACATTTTTATTTTCAGTTACAAAGTTTTGTAGATAACATTTTTGTATTATTGTTACAAGGACCTAATCCTAAAAGTATTTTTTTCGGTTCTATGTAAAAACTTTTTGGGGGTATTTCTTTTTTAATCGCCCTTGATATACTACAAAAACTTTAAAGTTAAAAAGACAATAAAAATGAGTATTTTTATTTTTAACAATATAATATATTAGTATTTTGCTTCGTTTCTAAAATATTTTGTAATATATCCCAAGGACAAATCTATATTTAGAAAAGGGGGGTGCGTCCCTCTAAGTTTTGCAAAACTCTATACAAATATTATACGTCATCATTTGTTTTTGTTTAACAACTTGTAACTTTATAATTAATTTGTTTAGACCTAGAAGAATTTTAGAACACTATTTTCAATTCAATTTGAACAAAAAGTAACTGTCATTCGCGAGTTCATATTTTGTTACAACCTATTTATTATATTTTATTTACAGGTAGGTATGTAGGTATTTTTTAATTATTACACACACAAGAATCACCTGACATCTTTATAATCTGTTTATGTCCTTAAAAAACTAAATAATGTCTACAATTTTTTAGGTTACGTAAATTCGTTCAAATGGCCGATATCATAACTGAAATGGATTTCGTTGCTGTTTTTTAATAAATATATATTTATAAATATCTTCCTACCTAAACGTACTCAAACGCTAAGCAAGGTCATCAAATTTTCTCGAATAAAGATATCAAATAATCCTAAAAAATCACACATCCACACACAATTTTTGACTAGACCAATATTTATCATTAGCCCGAGGATCTGCGGTACCGCCCATCATAACCAAAAACTTTTGAGGCGAGTTCATAAAACATACAAAAATACAAAAAAGTTTTGAACAATAAGTGCAGAGATAGAAATGCGTGATGCTTTTCAAAGTAAAACAAAGTTAGTGAAATGGTGAACAATTTCTATACCAATTTGTTAGTCATCGATGAAAACGTGTTGGACAAAAGATAGGTTTTTAGTTTGGTGTTGATTGGAATTTATTGAGGTTTTATTAAAAACGTATGGCAAATTTTGCAATGAAAAAATTCGCCGGTAGCTGAAACAAAACAAAACAGTGAGGGTAAGACAAAACAAAATAATTTTTATACCTTGTTTTTTTTTTTAATTTTTGTATTTTTGTATCAGACATTAAATCAATTGCACCCCACCCCAAATCGCGTTATTTCTAACTTTGTTCCGGCTTTTTGCTTCTTGATTATATCAGTCTTTTCATAAATGATTGATGAAAATGTATAAAATAGGTATATTATTCATATTTTCAGTGGTAGGGCTTTTCTAGTAAATTTTCAATGTTCGTACGTACTTCATTATAAATACGAAATGTTTAAAGCTTTTGTAATTGTTACTTTTATTCGTTGTGGAAAAACAAGACAGTATTATTTTAAGTAAAAAAAAAATATTAACGTTTTTAGGAACCTTCACGAGGTGTGGCCGATAATGTGCTTGATTTAATGACTTTTTGGAACTGTAAAAACTTCATTAGTATTTTAGAATACTTTATACTTTTTTCGCAACCTCCAACACCCTTGAAATCACAGCAAATATACAAATAAACATTATTAATATAACACAGTGACAAAATCACTCGGAAACAAATGTGAGAGACGTTTAGCAATTTCTTAGCCAGACATTTTATTTATTTTTTTAAAATATTATTTTCTTAACTACTATTTTTGGTTGTATGGCAAAGAAACTCAAAGTCCGAAAAGTCACATTAACTCACTCACTTAGAATATAACCTAACTTTAGTTTTGTTTTTTTTTTTCAATTTAAAAGAAATTCTAAGAGTTAATAATTCCGTGATTGAGAAAGGCGCAAAAAGTTATCATATTGCCTGTCAAAAAATTTTTTGGACGAACCTTCCTCAACCACGGACCAACACAAAATAAAACATTTTTGTCATTAAATGACCACAGTATATAATAAAATAGTCTATAATATAGTAACCTAAACATCTTAACCGTCAGCGACATCAATGATTTGGCAACACGGCGAGGTCAACCAAAGTATTTTACGGTTGGAAACTCGAACAGACCAATCACATCGTTGATTAATGATTCGTCATATTAGGAGACTGCGCAGGAGACCAAACTGAGCTGCGACGTTGCCAAATAGTTAAATTTAATCGGTCAAAACGTAAAGGTTTCGAATTTTGTCGTTGTCGTCAGTGCTGCAGGTAGGAGGACAAGGCAGCCATGACGGGGGCAGGAGGAAGCGCGATAGGGATGTGGTAGTATTTACAAGAAGTGCGGCAACACTGTCCCTTGGCCGCGTCTCGACAGACGGCGACGCGATTGTCAACCATTTCCACCCCTTCTCCTAAAAAATAAAAACAAATTTAATGCACTTTCAGTAGTTTTGTGGGGGATGGGAAAATAAAATAAAGAAATCAGAATACGGACTCAAAAATAAGGTAAACAAACAAAAACACCTGATAGAATAGCAAGCATTTTCTTTGCACTAGTGGTAATATGAAAATAGATAAAATGACGATAACAAAATCTGAAAAAGGAATCATAACATAATAACAGCTAATCTTTGTTTGAAAGTTTGAGACAATGATGTGTTTGAAATGAACTCTGTGTTTCGAACTTCCATTGTCTATATTTTATTTATACACGACGTTTCGATCAGTATAATCTCTGATCGTCTTCAGGTGCAAACTACAATCTATTCCTAAGGCTACGTACTTATATACCAGGAGAAAACCCTTAACTCAAAACAAAAGATTTAAGAATTAATATTTTAGGTCCCGAGGATAGATTTGTCAGTTTTGACGTCGAAAGTCTAAACACTAATGACCCGATAAAGGAATCGCTAGACGCTTATTAGACAGAGACTGGTTGATGACTAATCCCTTTATGAACGTACTGCCGCTGGAGGGAGTGATGGAGTTCTGTCTGCACTTTCAGGTGAAAGATAGGTTTTATGCTCAGGATGACGGTTTGCCAATGGGTTTATCGCTTTCGCCAGTGGTGGCCAATATTTACATGGAGTTGTTCGAATCACACGTGGTGGATACCGTAAGATATGTTGATGATACTTTTATTGTCTGCACCGGGAATGACCAACAACTTTCAGAATTTCTTCATCATCTAAATATGCTATTTAGGTGGTGAAGAAACCACCCACCATTAAATTCACAATGTAGTTGGAGTAAAATTGTCAAATTCCTTTTCTTGATGTACTTGTCAAACGAGTAGAAAGCGACATCAGAACAAAAGTCTAACCCACTCACAAAAGACAATATTTAAATCAAGGTTCAAATCATTCTGCTACAACCAAACGAGGCACAATAAGAACTTTGTATAACAGAGCCGTACAAATTTGTAACAATTCTCATAACTTGGAAATCGAAATAAGAAACAGTAAGAAGGATCTGCAGCAGAATGGTTATAGCCTTAAACTTATAACAGATACTATTTCTAAATTTCAGCAAACAGGACACAGATTACAAGGCCAAAACCAGGCAAATGCATTCCTTACAATTTCATACATTAAAGGAGTTTCGGAAGAAATAGCAACTTTAATATTACAACAGCTTTTAAATCTAATAAAACAATACGAACCCTTCTTAGTAAACAAAATCGGAGAACCAACAAAATAAAGAATGCGTTTACCAAGTGCCTTGTGAGTGTGCTGAATCATACATAGGCGAAACCAAAAGACCACTACCTGTTAGGTTTAAGGAACCTCAGACGAATACCCAAAGAGGTGAAACAACGAAATCAGGAATCGCCGAACACGCATAGTCAAAACAACACCGAATTAAGTGGAAAGAAGCAAAGGTTTTGCACAAGGAGTCACACTGGAAGAAACGAAAATTCCTTGAAGCTGCCTTTATTGGGCAGAATCAGGGTATTTCAGTAAACCAAGTGTTGAAATTGCAAATATTTGGAAGCCCCTTCTTGGGCTGAACCAAATTCTTAATATAAATACGTAGCCTTAGGAATAGATTGTAGTTTGCTCCTGAAGATTTTACTGATCGAAACGTCGTGTATAAATAAAATATAGACAATGGAAATCCGAAACACAGAGTTCATTTCAGCTGATCTTGTTGATCGCCATAGTGTGACTTTTTTAGATTCTATCTCTTATCGTTTCGCTTTTTTAACATCTCTATAAATTTTAGTTTACTTTGTTTGCTAAACTTTCCGGTTTATGTAAATTACGATGTCTGTGTTTACTGTGATGTCCTGTTTCAAAATTTAGCCTTAAAAAGCATTAATTTACGTAAACAAGCACAATATAAAATATGTGCTCATAACAGTGGATAAAAGTTGGTGTGATTTTTAGACTATTTGATGTCTTTACATTCTCCGAATTGAATGTGCAGGGAATCTGCTCATCCAAACAGTGTGATTTACTGGAATGAATATCTACCTTTTTGCAGGTTCAATAACAAAAAAACTTGGGAAAGTTACTTCTGGCCTAAATTTAGACAATTTTTTTTTTAAATATTGCTTAGAACTAGAGCTCTCTGCTGGTGAAGACAGTTAACATGTGGAAAAATAAGTTATATTTACATCAATTCATAGGCCCACAAAATAAAAAAAAAAATGGTGCCTGAGATCTAAGAACTGATTTTAGATATACTTTATGTGCTGATTCTAAAACCGACAGCAGATTTTTTCTATCAGCTATAGTTTTTGAGATAGAGACTAATTGAATTTAGTTCTAATAAAATTCAAAATAGAAATTTGGTATTCAAAACTAGGATCTAATTAGCCAAATATACCTAAAATTGTCCGTAAACCAATATTCCTAGACCTGATTAATAACCCGCATTACTTAGTCCTACTAATTTTATTAGCTATTTTATATTTGGAATTCCCTATGATCCGATCTCCCCATACCTGCTCAACCCCGACTAATTGGTTTTGGAAAAATAGAACATTTTGTCTACCTTTGTCCTTCTCGACGAATATTGTGTAGTTTTTGCAAATAAAGTTGTATCATAATTTTTTGTACATTTTCGTCGTTTTATAGTGTTAAAACTAAAACAATGGCATCCACAAGCAGGCGTAGCTGTAAAAACCATCCAGATGTTTTTTGTTATGTATGTGGCGAATATACTTTGAAAGAAAGTAAACAAAAAAAAAGAAAGTGTGTAAAACATGTGGTGAACATTTGCGACCATGGACAATTGGAAACAGAAAGTGCCTGAAATTTGGTGTACCAATGGTTTGGAGAAAACCGCGTAACCATTATGATGACCGCTATTTTTGTCTCGTTAATATTAAAGGCATAAATAGGAACAATCGACATAAATGGACATATCCTGATCTAGATTCTGCAAGAAGACCTGTACCGCACTCTAAGGAAATACCCATTCCAACCTTCAGCTGTCTTCCTGAAATCCCGGAAGATGATACAGAAATATCAAACATGAAGTTCAAAGAATGCAATCAGAAAACGACAGTGAATTTGAAGCAGATTTAACAACTCCTCAGTGTTTTAATCAACAAGAACTGAACGATCTCGTGAGAGACCTATACCTCTCAAAGGAATGTGCTGAATTACTTACATCCAGATTAAAAGAAAAGAACCTTCTTGTTACATTTTATCGTAAGAGAGAAAAGGATCTGCTGCCTTTTTTCACTCAGGAAAATAAGCTGGTAATCTGTAACGATATAAAAGGATTCTTGGAAAAAATGGGTTTGCCAGAATACACTTACTATGACAATATCGTCGGCATACCCTTGGGTATAGATGCCTTTATTATTAAGTTCGTTTAGGAGTTCGTCTACAACCAGGTCCTACAATAAGGGTGATATGACCCCTCCTTGTGGGTATTCTTTGGCTACCGCAACCTCCATTGTGTCTCCGTTTATCTACCTATCTACCTATGGTGTTGTTGATGTTGTGTCTTGACAAGGCTGTGGTTCATAGATTTAAAGGAGGTTCGATCAAATGCTCCTTCTATGTCAAAAAATGCTAGACTGACTACGGTGGCGTACCAGAGTTAATAAAAAGTAGATATTTTGTAGTTTTTGATACACACTTAACTGTAACACAACCCTTTTAGCAGACTAGTTCAGTGCCGCAAAAAACATATTAAAATTTTAAAAATATTTTATTGGCTCTTCATTTTAAACTAACACCTAAAAAGCCTTACTTATTTTTAATATATTTGTGTACGGCACTGTATCATGTGTGTATCAAATAACAGCTCCTATTTAGCTTAAAAAAGCTAAAATCTGCGAAACATGAACTTGGTCAACTCTAGTACACCCCTGATGTAGCCAATCTTACCTTTATATTTGAATGCCTACATCATATGCTACAATATAATGGAAATAACTGATGCGTAAAAAGTCATATTAATCAAAAAAATATATATTATTTTTATGTACGGCACTAGACTAGCTGCTGAAAAGTTTGTGTTACAATTGTGTATCTCTGTATTTATCATTATCCATTTCCATTAGGAAACAGCTCTATTTTAGCTTGGGATATCCGAGTCTTGACAACTCGGAGCACTTTTTTGAATTTCTTTCCAAGGTCACCGATTCAAATATGTGAGTATTTTGAATTGGTGATTTAGAAAGAAATTTTAGCTTATTCGGCAAAAAATCAAAAAGTAGTCCGAGCCGTGTCATCAGTGTTTACAAAATGTGTCTATCATTCAAATTTCAGAAAATTCTGATGTTTATTAAAGTATGAATATCACTTCGATATTTCCTGAGCTAAGGTCACCGACAGAAAAAAAATATCTACAGCTAGTATTACATGGAGAAAAAATTCACAAACAAAATTTGATCTTAAATTTCACTCACTCAAATGCTTTTTTTGTTAGCCTTAGCTATGTACACGGTATAGTGACCTTGAATAAATTGGAGATCAAATTTATTCAAGGCCAATTTTATTTTATCGCTCATTTTGTGTGCATCATTTTTAGGCTATCAAAAACTATTTTTTTTCGCTTCAGACGTATTTTTGGCTATATCAAAAATATAGATCATTATAAAAAAGAAGTTAAAAAAACCTCCAAAGCAGTTACTTCATCCAAAAAGAAACTAAAAAACAAAAGATCAAAAGATCTTGGGTGGAAATAACGAAAATTCAAACTTGGATGAGCATCCCACAAGGAACAAACACAGGACCAAAGCGAAAAGAGAAATGATTAAACGATGTTTCGCCCTGGGTAACCAGCGTGGGCTCATCAGTGGTTTCACATCATTAAACACCATCATACACTTTGATTTCCAACTTTGAATCACTTGTGGGATGCTCATCCAAGTTTGAATTTTCGTTATTTCCACCCAAGATCTTTTGTTTTTTAGTTTCTTTTCGGTTGAAGTAATTGATTTGGAGGTTTTTTAACTTCTTTTTTGTTTTAATTGCCTTAGGAGCATAATCCTACTGGAAATATTAACACGCCAGGACGAAGCCGTATCAGGTAACTTGGATAAATACCAATGCGGAAAGATGCATTTGTGAGTGATTCAAATTTGGAAACCAAAGTGTATGATGGTGTTTAATGATGTATGGTGGAGAGTGACCAGTGAAACCACTGATGAGCCCACGCTGGTTACCCAGGGCGAAATATCGTTTAATCATTTATCTTTGCGCTTTATGGTCTTTTGTGTTATTTCCACCCAAGATCTTTTGATAGTTTCTTTTCGGTTGAAGTAACTGATTTGGAGGTTTTTTAACTCCTTTTTTGTTTTAATTGACTTAGGAGCATAATCCTACTGGAAATATTAACACGCCAGGACGAATCCATATCAGGTTACTTGGATAAGTACCAGTGCGGAACGATGCCTATTTGTGAGTGATTTAAAGTTGGAAATCAAAGTGTATGATGGCGTTTAATGATGTATGGTGGAGGGTGACCAGTGAAACCACTGATGAGCTCACGCTGGTTACCCAGGGCGAAACATCGTTTAATCCTCTTTTCGCTTTGGTCCTTTGTGTGTTCTTTGTGGGATGCTCATCCAAGTTTGAATTTTCGTTATTTCCACCCAAGATCTTTTGTTTTTTAGTTTCTTTTCGGTTGAAGTAATTGATTTGGAGGTTTTTTAACTTCTTTTTTGTTTTAATTGCCTTAGGAGCATAATCCTACTGGAAATATTAACACGCCAGGACGAAGCCGTATCAGGTAACTTGGATAAATACCAGTGCGGAAAGATGCATTTGTGAGTGATTCAAATTTGGAAACCAAAGTGTATGATGGTGTTTAATGATGTATGGTGGAGAGTGACCAGTGAAACCACTGATGAGCCCACGCTGGTTACCCAGGGCGAAATATCGTTTAATCATTTATCTTTGCGCTTTATGGTCTTTTGTGTTATTTCCACCCAAGATCTTTTGATAGTTTCTTTTCGGTTGAAGTAACTGTTTTGGAGGTTTTTTAACTCCTTTTTTGTTTTAATTGACTTAGGAGCATAATCCTACTGGAAATATTAACACGCCAGGACGAATCCGTATCAGGTTACTTGGATAAGTACCAGTGCGGAACGATGCCTATTTGTGAGTGATTTAAAGTTGGAAATCAAAGTGTATGATGGCGTTTAATGATGTATGGTGGAGGGTGACCAGTGAAACCACTGATGAGCTCACGCTGGTTACCCAGGGCGAAACATCGTTTAATCCTCTTTTCGCTTTGGTCCTTTGTGTGTTCTTTGTGGGATGCTCATCCAAGTTTGAATTTTCGTTATTTCTACCCAAGATCTTTTGTTTTTTAGTTTCTTTTCGGTTGAAGTAATTGATTTGGAGGTTTTTTAACTTCTTTTTTGTTTTAATTGCCTTAGGAGCATAATCCTACTGGAAATATTAATACGCCAGGACGAATCCGTATCAGTTAACTTGGATAAGTACCAGTGCGGAACGATGCCTATTTGTGAGTGATTCAAAGTTGGAAATCAAAGTGTATGATGTTGTTTAATAATGTATGGTGGAGGGTGACCAGTGAAATCACTGATGAGCCCACGCTGGTTACCCAGGGCGAAACATCGTTTAATAATTTATCTTTTCGCTTTGGTCCTTTGTGTGTTCCTTGTGGGATGCTCATCCAAGTTTAAATTTTCGTTATTTCCACCCAAGGTCTTTTGATCTTTTGTTTTTTATAGATCATTATGTATTGAATCAGATTTGCAGAAACCATTATTATCGTATCTTTAAGTCTAATTTCTAGTTCATCCTGTATATATTAGGGAAAGTGCCCATGGCGAAAATTACTCATTGGGACCTTTTCTATATTATATTAAAACATAAAAAAAATTAACCGAAACACATCTCCCATAAGAAAATAGCAGGGTTTTTTATGCAAGGCCGCTCCAATGGTTTAAATTTTGTCGTGAATTTTTTCGCGAATTTTATCGTTAATTTTTTCTCCATGTAATACGAGCTTACTACTTAACGGCGCAAGAACAATCCAGAGATAATATAAATTTGTCAATCGATTTCAATACGTCATCTACCACTCATTATCTATCTCTGGTTTCTTTACTGTATTCTCCTGTTCACAGATTGCGCCGCGAATCATTGGGGATTAGGGTCACTGGATCCTAAAACCTGCGGCTGGGACCGCAGGTCTCAGGATCCAGTGACCCTATGAGGGATTGTTTATTTATCACCTAGGTGATCGAATTGAGAGCAGTGACAACTAGTCAAATGGTCATACACACAGACCACTTAAGGGTTCTAAAAGTAGCTTTTCACCAAAGGAAAAATTATTAAATAAAACACAAAAACCAGGCCGACGAACTCCAAAACAAAACGACAAAACTAAGGTTATGAACACTGACATTGGTTAGTTGCAAATACAGTGAGTCGACCAATTTCGATGTTTGCATGGCATAATTTTTTTTTCCTGGTAAGGGGTGTTACCTAGGTATATATGCTAGATCTCTCTTAGCCGAATACATTTAGGAAAGGAGAACACTAGAAACTATGCCTAGGGTAAGCTCACAAAAAAAAGACGTGGGTGGTTAATTTTGATGGTGGCGGTATCTATAATATAACCATTTAAGTAATTTTTGATGCTAGGCATATAACTAATATTGATAGGTAACCCTTATAGTCCATGTTTTTACATTTCCGCATGTTTTAGCTTTAGAGGAAAATAATACTCAATTTGTTTTTTATTAGAGGAAGAGGATTACAAAGCTTATTAATACAATCTAGAGAGGTTTTGAAATTAGGTGTCCATTATTTGGAAAATTACAAATATTTCCAATTTAGTTTTACAGGTCTCTATAAAGGGTATTTCTGACTGTTTCTGACGTAATATGGACGCGGCAATTTTGAAACACCACAAAAGCTAAAACAGTTTTTTTCAAAAAATAAACAAAATTTTAAAAAAGTCCTAAGATTTGATGGAAAAACAGAGTCCAATAAACAATTTAGGCAAAATTTCAGGCCATTTGGAAGTCCCGTTTCCGAGAAACATGCGGAAAAAGAATTGCCTAATAAACGGACCCAACAGCGTTGCCGGTTTAACGATGTAATTGGGCCGTTAAGGCCCTAATATGATTTTGACCTACCTTCCTGCAGGTGCACAAATTTGCAGGCAGGCCGAGTGCAAAGGCCGTGATTAAAATCTTGGCATACCGGGAGGGTGTCCAGTAACTGAAAAAACACAAAATTTTATCAGAAACTATTTTCAAAGAATTCCAGAATTAGAAGTCATCCCCCGCATTGGGCAAAATGGACCAATCGACATTTCTAAAATTATTTATGATACTTTAATAAATCAGTAATTCGAAAAAATATGCGATTTATTCCTTTTTGCGCAATGAGGGCAAGTTATTTTTTATTATATTGAAAATTTTGTCTTAAGCAGCACACGCCAATTATAAATATTATTTCAAAAAAATTATAACATCAAAATGCCCTTCAATCATTCTGCAAAAAAGCTTTATATTTTAAAAATAGGTTGCAGGATATATCCTTTTATGTAACAAATGACTTTTTATTTATTTTTCGATAATTAAAAAGGTTTATTCAATAAAAAGCAATGATAAATAAAGTAGCAGCTTTAATTATATATTTAAAACACCCGAACAGACAAAGCTGGCAGAAAAAAAGGCCAAAACCAAGAAAGCATGGTGTTAAAACTTAAAAAAAAATCTGAAACATTTTGGCGTAACACATGCAGAATGTTTGAATTTCTAAACGATGATTTCAATATGCAAAAATTCAAAAAAAAATCCTTGAAATAAAAACTGGCAAGAAATTAAAGCGTAAGAATCTCGGTAAACTACTCTAGCCAAAATTAAAGTGAAAACTAGTTTAAAAGCTAATGAAAAACAAACTGCAGGCAAAGATTAGGCCCAGGCTACAGTATGTTTTGCAAATTAAAATAACAAGTCACAATGGCAAAAATAACGAAAAGAAATTGTAGGCAAGCTAAGGTATTTTAGGTGTAAATCAAAAGCTTATATTTTTTGTATAAAATTATTAAATGTGCTTTAAGTAAAATACTTTCTTGAAAATTTACAATTTTGTTAGAAAAACTAAGGTATTTTTAAAAAAATAAAAGCAAAAACATTGTAACTTGTTAGTATATTTATGCAAGCTGTTCTATGTTAAGGTGATTAATATATGAATAATTTCTTTCGAGTTACTACCAACCCAACACTTCGACTTTTGTAATTAATCTATACAAGTAAATTAATACAGGGTTCTCCACTATTACTACGTTTTCACATGGAACTGAATACGTTTTCAATACGATTCACTTTCAAAGTTTCCATGAAAACGCGGCGAATCGAACTTTTTTACAAGCTTTTATTTAACTTGCAATGTTTGTAAATATGTTTGATCGGGTGGAATCTTGCAACTTAATTTTGACCAACTTCCCGACATCGGATCGGCTTCAAATTTGGCATGCTTGTATAGTTGCGGTGACAACATAAGAATACAGTGTGACTAAATTGACAGCTCCCACCTACTCGAAGGCGGTGGAGAGGGGTACGGTTGAAGTACGCCCGATTTCGTTGAAATTTCGTGTGTTGGAGCATTTCGAGATGAAGATAACGAATTTCTAATCAAATTTTGAAAATTCAATATGGCGGATTCAAGATGGACGATTTTTGGTCGTTTTGCTAACCAATTTTAACTAACTTATACACATTCGATTGCCTTCAAATTTGGCATGCATTTATAGTTCCGCTTACAATAAAATATGTCATTAATAGGCACCCCTCCCCCCCACGAGGTTAGTGGAGGGGGGAAAACACCTAAGTTTGTCCGATTTGAACCAAAATTGGTATACGGGGGCTTTTGGGGATAAGGAATACGAATTTTTGATCAGATTTTAAAAATTCAATATGGCGGATTCAAGATGGATGATTTTCGATCATGTTTTGCTAACCAATTTTAACTGGTGTATGAAAATACAATATATGGTATTCTCAGGTACTCACCTCCCTCTAACGAGGAAAGTGGAGGAGGAAAAGATTTAGTTTGTTCGATTTAAATCAAAATTGGCATACAGGGGTTTTTCGGGAAGAAGATATGAATTTTTGATCAGATTTGAAAATTTCAATATGTCGGATTCAAAATGAACGATTTAGGGTAGAAATCTAAAAATCAAAAAATGATTTCTTATTAAAAAAAAACTTTTAAAGAACAAGCTTTTATTAAATGCACTCAAAAGTAGAAAATAATTTTTTATCTTTTGTTATACCATAATAAAAAGTGATGGGCACAAATTAAAAACTTTAACTTTATGATGACAAAGAGAAAACTACAAAAGAAGAATTAAATTCTTCTTCTATTCGAATGATAAATATAATGCTTTCATCTAAAGAATCTGAGAACGAATGAGATTGCCGTCCTTGCCCAAGTTCAATACCCCTTTTTTTGATGTTAGCACTTCCAATATTCCTGCAAAAAGAAGGTATATATCTTATTTTAATTATATTATTGTGCTTTGAACTTATTGGCTTTAAAAAAGCAAAATAACAAGTAAAATTGACCTAAACCTAACCTCAAAATACATCAGGCAAAGGTCAAAAGTTCAAAATGTGTTCAAATCGCTTCATGAAAACTCAAAAATCGATCGTATTGAAGACGTATTCAGTTCCACGTAAAAACATAGTATATTACGCGTATTACTCGACTGACATAGATAATTAGAGAAAAAATTTATATAAAATAATCTGAGGAGAACCAATAAGGTCGAAACTAATGAACAAAGTAGAACATTGAAAGGGAGTTAGCCATCATAGGGAGCATTTGGTTTTGGACAAAAAAGTTTAAAGATATTTAAATTTCTACAAACAGTTGCGAGAGCATTAACATGTTTGTAAAAATGTTTACTAAATAACTTCCCTTTCACCTCAAAGTTACAAAATGAAACAAATATATTAAATTGCAATCATTATTTTTAGTTATAAAAAAAGTTTAGATAAATTAAGACAATACTGGCATTTTTAGATAGTGGTTGTCGCAAATATTTAAATAGTTTTTTAAGGTTTTAAAAAATTAAAGATATATTTTTTTTAAACAATTTTTCTTTTTTTCTTTTCCCTATATTTTATCTGTTGTAAGTTATTTTGGGTTAGCTAACCTCCAGGGACGACATTTAGTAACTCAATTTTTTTGTCTTTTTTAAATTTAGAAAGGGGGTTCTTCCCAATGTCCTAAGATTGAATGAGAAAAAAAAGGAAAATAATTTTTTTTTTGGGGGATAAATTATGTGTTTTAAATGCAGTGCCATTGAATTTTGACCTGAGTTATTACGTTATTTAAACCTATAATATTACACAAGCCTCCCCCCCCAGACGCAATATTTTGCGAACGCTACGGTTAAATATACGAAATACTCATTTAGTTAAGAAAGTTTCTATGTTTTGCGATAAGCACTGGATTGGTAGGAATGTTTAAAAACAGGTTATACTACAGAAGTAAAATAGGTGGATGTATAATACCCCCTGAGAAATTTCACGAAAATAACCGCCTTATGAAGGTGACAGTTATGAGCCTAAATGAACGTAGTCACATCAATGGAATCGACTTGACATAATTTTTTTTTTTGATGTGTCTTTTCCACAATCAGTAAATGGTATTTTTTACCATGATTTTTCGTAATATATTAAAATTTAGTTTTTAAAAATTTTTGTTAATAGAAAAAGAAAATTTATATCATTTTTAGATGCTTTTTTATTTGCCACACACTTGTTTGAACCAATCCAAAAGTTACTAGGATGTTACTGCGTTGTTTTTTTGGTCAAAATAAAGTGTCTTCGGCATTTTTGCGTGTTTTTGCTAAAAATATACAGTGAGATTTACTAAGATCTAAAATAGTACCCCCCCACAGCACAGGTCTAAATATTTACACCAGTCGAGGGTACTAAATTTGAAAACCAATTTTCAAAAAACACTTAACCATACAGAAAAGATACAGAGTTATTGATAATTTTGTATTGTTATTGCAAAATACCACTGAATAAACTGCTTTTTTTCTCAAAATATACCATATTTTAGGAAAAAATGCAAAACTAATTTTTTTTGACAAATTTGGCACGTAATGGCTTCATTATCTGTGTTTGAGGTTATAAAGTTGGTGATTTTTTAGACCACCACAGACCAGGGTGGTTTAAATTTATAGCTCTCAGAAAGGATTGTTTTGTGGCAATTGGTACTAAGTTCGTTTATAATTTCCCTAAGTAACCGTTTCTAAAAGGAATAATTTAGCTTATTTAATAACCCAAGATGTTCATTAACCAATAAAACACCTCCAATTTTGTCCAGAAAAACGCCATATTTTGAACCCGTTTTTAGCACAAAAATATATTTATGAGGGCACTACGAGGCAAAACAAACATAAGTAAAGGTCACTGATTATGCACGAAAAATATACCAAACAAAAAAACTCAAAACAACTATATTAATTTATTTACAAACTGAAATTAAAACATTGAGGTTATCTAAAAGCTCAGTTAAGAAAACTTTCCTTACTCAAAGCTCACTCATTTCAAAGCTGTAGCTTTCATCAGTAGAGGTTGGTGCAAGTCAAGGTACAAGGTAAGAGATCCGAACTCGCTGTTTGTAATTTGAACGCATCTAATATTTTGCAACTGACATTTCGACAGTACCAGAAATGTAAACAAAACTTGCATATAAGTTTTTTAATACAATTGATAAATAAAGACACCTTTTAAATAAATGCAAAATTAATCTACTCCATATTTTATTATTACCCATCTAAATTGTTGTGTGACATTAAGTATTAATTGGAAAATTAATTAACAAGGCTAAGTTTTAATTAGAGTGACATATAAGCCCAATTTTAATTTATTCTACAGAAAGTTTACTATTTAAACTCCGCGTTGGTTTAAATTTTTTAATTTTCTTTCCTTCTAAATTGAAAATTTTTTCTTAAATCCAACAAAATATTGTGTTAAGATGATCAATCAATAAACAAATTTAATAAAATTCTTCTTATAAATCAAACTGTCCAAAACTCAAGGAGGGTTAGTTTAAAATACTAAATTTTATTTAAACTTAGGACCGTTCTAAAATAGACTAAACCCTTTTAGTAAATCCCACCGTTAGTGCCTTTATTTGTTCAGTGACTATTTTTTTGCCTTTCATAAGTGCTGCGCTATAACGCTTTTTACCATTAGCCTCAGAGTTAGGGGAATTTTGTCAATACCAAGTGATTTAGGCTCACAAATGTCAGGTACATGTAGCGGGCATTTTCTTTATAGTATATTATCATTCCACCTATTTTTACTTCCGTGGGTTATACTCAGCTACGAAAGTCTGGTGCTTCACTAGCGCGCTAAAAAGTAGGACAGCTTACACAAAATTCGAAACAATGAATACCTGTCCTTGCTCATCGGTGTAGATCACAAATGGGGCGTTGGATGGAGCGCCACTGTCTACATAGTGTTTGGCGGGAACATGCAGATAGATAATTTGTGCGCAAGCGTCGATTTATCAGCCAATAGAAGGCGAGGTGACAACATTAAGTTAACAGTAACACAGTTTTTATTTTGACAAATTCGTGTTAAAAACGGAATATCGACGACGGCATTTTTATCCCCAAAAATCCACACGTTTAGAGAGAAAAAGGCGGTGATTCGGCCATAACAGTTGTGAAATAAAATGTTGTCAGATTAAAGGAAATTAACGGCATGGCGTGGCAAACCAGATAAATGTGTAAGCATGAAACAGAAAAGCAAATTAAATTAATTTATTTCTTCGAATTCAACCACTACGAAAATAATATTTTTGCGCTCAGAAATGGAAAAAAGCCACTCAAAATTATACAGGGTGTTGAAAAATTCAGTATCACAATTTGAAGAGCGTAAGTATAAGATTTATTAGTTTTTTTTATATAGCTCTTACAGTTTTTGAGACATTTCCCAAGTAACATTTATTTATTTATAATAGTAATGACAAATGGTCTTATAAATAATCCAGCTGCACAAACATGGTAGAGTCCTTATAGTTTTATTAATATTTTTTATATCGTTACATGCATAATTTAAAAACGGAAATAAAAGCTCTGTTCCTATGCCAACCAAAGTTGTCTAAATAAATCATATGTAAAAAAAACTTAAAAAACACACGCACTTTTCAATTTTTTTTAATTAAATTCATATGCACCCTGATTTTTTTTTCTTCTTAAAAACAAGCTCTGGCAAAGATGCATAATGTCGTTGGAAACAGAAGAAAAAAAAACTAATTTGAAAAATAAGATCGTTTAAAATTAAAGTTAAAACAAAAATATGAAATAGTTTTTATTTACATTAACGCCATGCTTGTTATAAAATAGTTCCAAGGTTCTTTTAGTATAATAAATTGCCATTAGTAGGTCAAACAACCCCTTGGCCAACTGACCATCATTGAAAGAAGAGAATGATATTTTGCCACTATATAACCCTACTTTTCAAGTCATTCAAATTCGCTTTTTTTATGCAGCTGTCGGCAAGAAGCGAGTGGGAAAAAGAGATAAAAAAAAAACAATGTTCTACATTGTATCGAAAAGGGCGAAAACATGCTGGCTGTGGTACCCGCTGGTTGGGTAGAGGGTTCCGCCCTGGGGTGGCCATCCCGATAGGTGGTCCAGTTATAAAAATATCCTTTAAAAATTAAGGATTGTCACAGTGTTCTAAAGGGTGCCATATATAAATTATAAGCCAGATAAGAGGTATGTTGAACCCATTTATAAATTGTTTTTTCTATAGGTGACCAAGTTATACAAATATCTGTAAGAGGCTAAATATAAAACATGGCATTACGGCATATAAGTTTAATACTAATTCCTTGGCAATGCATGCAGATTTACATATAGCAATAAAAATTTTGGGACAGCTACAACTTTTTTTGCCGTGCAACCTTTAAAAACTTTTTTGGTGAAATAAATTGTCAAAATTGTATTAAAGTATCAATCCACTAGAATCTTAGGCTTGGTCATACACACAAGCGAGATGAATTGTATTTCCGCTTTAAAAATAATAAATGTTTACCTTTGAAAGATTGTGTTAAGATGATTATTCAATAAAGAAATTTATTCATATTCTTCTTTTAAAGCAAACTATGTCTAAAATTCAAGGAGGGTTGGTTTAAAATGCTTAAAACAAAAAATTTCACCTAAACTTAGGACCGTTCTAAAATAGGCTAAACCCTTTTAGTAAATCCTACTGTAATAGGTATTTACGTCACTAGACCGGAAAATTGATCTCCTGCGTCGACCTGTAAAGACACTTTCCGGTCGTGTATCGTACGTACTTTTTTTTTCAAACGATCAGACAAAAAAATTTTAGTATCTATCACTTTTGTCGACGCCTAGCCGTGTTGCGTAATTTATGAACAGTCCCCTGATATTTTCTGCTTCTTCTTGGCTAGATAGCCATTGCCGCTAAGGCCGGTAGTTTTTAAGATGAAAACTAAGAAAAACAAGTAAAGTTTTGTGGTTAGAAATTATTTTTGTATTTTTAACTTGTGCAAAATTGTATAAAACATTAGAAAAATTATAGTGTAGTGCCTATTAGCTTCACACAGCTAAATCAGTTATGGCCAAGCATGGCCAACTTATTAAGCAAAATAATGATAAAAAAGCTCATAAAAGGCAGATTTCTAGGTTTGTTCTTTATTTACCTATATTTATAGTATACTCTTACTTTGAGAATTAAAAATGTGTGGTCGATTTTTCGGTGTATGTGACTCTTGAAGCAGCTTTTATTATTTCCTCTGGATTCAACTCATTTTCTAGATCTGAGTCCATTTTTGTAAACAAAACTTTTGAAACAAATTTAAAACAGCTTTTTTAGAAGTGCGAAAACTGCCCAAAAAAACAAGCTAAAAGCTGTCAACAAGAAGTCATAGCCAACTTGTCCAAAAATGGGACCGGAAAAGGATCAAGGGACCGGAAAATTGAACAAAAAGGTCCTTTCTGGAGATCAAGCCCTTTTTCGCTCCATAAACCGGTGCACCGTTGGTCGATTCTCAATTACGAAATGAGAATTCCTTGTTTTGTTTATTTTGATTTCGTGTCTACCACCATTATTTTTTGTAACTCGCACATATTTATGGGAAGAAAGTTTTATTTTGGCCTGAAAAATATGTCCTTGATACTGAATTTTGGAACGCCCTGTATATTATATGCTATCTTGTAATTCGATTTTTTTCTGAACACAATAAAAAATAAAAACATCATCCCTCTGCCTAACGAAACGTCCGTTAGTAAAAGTACCAAATAAAAAAAAACACAATAAATTACTGGGAAAAGACACAATATGTGGAGTAGGTACTTACAATTCAAATTCACTACTAATATGCCTAGAAAAAATTAATAAAAGCAGTGTAAGCAGTTACTCTAGATACTAGGTAGGAGTTTTTTTTTGGCAGGAATAAATAGTTAGTCAAAACACGTTTAAAAGATGGTTTTAGTTTAAGTTTTCGACGTATTTTGTCAGTCATTGCATCTGGTCAAACGATCCAGATCGCATATAAATACAAAATAAGCAGATAAAATGGGTAACATGACGTGACCCTCGATAAAAAGCGCCTGCATAACGTTAAATGCCACGTTTACGTTAACGTCGTTTGAATAACTTAAGTTCTCTAATATAAGGCTTTTTAAAGTTAGTAGTTATGGGTAAAAAATAATTCTTTTCATAGAAAATTAAATAATTTTTTTTTATTTTCTATCGTAAAAAAATGTTTTTGTAAAACCTTACGTTTTATTTTTAATTATTTTGTAAAACATTTTTTTTTAAGTAAAAATTTATTTAGGCATGAACGCCTTACAAGGTGTGTTTGATGCATCTATTTTATATTTTAATCGAAAGGTCCAATGAACTGTCACAAACACATGTTTGATAATTGGTGGAGGACAAACCAAGCGATATTTTATTACACATTGCTAACGTAAATAATTTTCTCGAGTTTAAAGGTCCTTGGTGAATACATGTCACTAGGTTAACCCTGAGGTAAGGTAACTTACCCTCACCTGGAAGCCCTGGTTACCCGGGAGTTAATTTTAATCCACTTTTAAAATATTTTTACAAGATTATGTTCCTCCAGTTAACTAGCTATTGAGAAACCGGCCCTAAAACTCTTTAAGACGCTACGGGCGAGTTTGTAAATTCATCAGATTTTTTTTACCGTCATCGGTTTTTTGACAAATGATATATGACGTTTTAAAAAAACGCGATAAAAATCAGTCAGAATTTAGCTATAGCCTAGATTTTTAATTTTTTTTTGAGAAATTGTGCTTTTCAAAAAAATGCTATGCATTACAATAAAGACAAATGAAAAATCCTCGGAGGGCTTCAGGAGGATATAGCGGGGATAAAACTTATCTTATACCAGCCCAAAAGAAGATTTATTTATCTCCTTAGGTATGCTGGGTGTATACAGCAAATAAAATAAAACAAGAAATAAGAATTAGCCCTGCGATTGGTCAAACGTGTCATGTGATCACAAATATATTTTTTATCGGGTTTTCTTATTCTTATATTATTTTCTTTGCTGTATAAACCCAGCATTAGTCCTCGAAAACTGTCTTTCATAGTTTTAACGCGACTTCTTATCAAGTCTGCAATCGTTATTAAAAAAAAACATCGAAAAATTTCAAAACAAAATAATAACAACAAAAAACAGCTGCTTTAAATGAAATTAGGCTCACCGGCCCTCGATTATTTTCATCGGTGAGCTCATCGGTGAACTTACAAACTCGCCCTATCTATCAAAACGCTTTGTTTGCCCACTACGAGTTGCCAACCACATGACAGTGACTTTTTTGGCCTCTTAAAACCGAGGCAAAATATTAATTTGGGTAGAAAATATGTGCATCAAGCAAAAAAGCATAATACGAGAGACGATAATCATGTAGGTAAATGACAGGACCGTTTTTGATGAGACGAGGTTGGTTGCTTTACATCATAGTGTGCGGTTAAGTGCCATAAGGTTAATTTTTCCGGTAGCTGTGCAGTAGAGGACACTTTCCGCACCAAACGAGTGCAATAAAGTGCACTTTACCGCACGCAAATAAAATTGTTTCAATTACCTAAATCGTTTACGTTACCGCCTCCCGTATTATAAAGTGTTGTAATGTAAACCACACTGAACTGTGTTGTTATATTATGTCAGAACCATTAATTAAATAAATTAAACGGTCAATAAGCTGGTTATATATATGTAGGTGTAGGACATTGTCTGCTGTAGCTACAGTTAGTTTTCTATGCGTCTGGGATTCTGCAAAACATAACATATTAAATAATAGTTTAGACTTCACAAGATATGTAAAACGGAAAATAAGGCCACCAAACAACATTTGGCATTTTATTTTCCGGAGAAAACCTAATTTTGGGTGCCAAATTTTGCATGGGGTAGTAAGTACTATGGGTATCAAATTAAACAATAGTATCTACCAAAAAAATTTAAAAAACAAACAGAAGTTGGCTGTGGCACTGTAAATCTAAAGAAAAAACAACTTCCTGATTCGATTACTCACACAGAGGGTGGAACCTAGGACGTCGCCGTTTCGTGTTGTGTGTGTGCCAAAGATTAGGTCTCAAGCGGAAAAAATCCTGTCGTTGTCGCCCTCAGGGTGAACTATCGAAACCAGGAAAATACCTACTGTAATTAGCAGTAGATGGAGAGCATCGATCCTGCATCCCATATCAGAGCAGAGACTTGGGGAGCTTCTTGTTTATTTTAATAAATAAATAAATCTAGGTTTGAGATTTATTTATATATTACAGACTTGTATATTTCTTTGAAATAGTATATATTTTTATTAACTTTTTTTTTGGAATAAACAAAAATCACTTGTTAAGTATCAAAAGATAATTGTTTTTCTTTTTCTAATAACGAAAGTTAATTGTTAGTTTTTATTGTTATTAACCAGTAATTACTTTATTAAAATATGTCCTCGCCAGTGCCATTTGTGTCCATTATTTATAATGTTGCCTCAGAACACTGCTTCTACCGCTTTTTACATTTCTTTGGTATCTACAAAATTTTCTTTACTTACTACATATCAAGCTACAGTCAATTTTTGGCAAATAAATACGTATAATACGAAGAAACACCATTTCAAATTTACAAAGCACCAAACTTCACTCATAATACGGATCTTTTCTACTCATTAAATATTAAAGTTTTTTAAAAAGAGGCTTCAAATAAGGAAGAAAATGTGGACAGATTAAAAAAGCCGTGCCTCTTCACTGCTACTCATTGCCTTTATGTTTTATACTATAACATAGAGACTTTGTTAGTCAAATTATATTATGGTACGTACTTTACAAAGCATATTATAGGAATTTTTGACATTTTTACGTCAATTTCAGCTTTGTGAGGAGCTTTGTGCAATGTGCAAATGGGAAGAGCCGAAAAGGGTGCTTTCACAAACATGGTTAGTTAGCTTTAATCAGATTTTGTATAAAAGCTTTAATAATTGGCACCAACGGCAAACAACGCTATTTTTATTATTATCTATTTATAACTGTCATACAGGGTATCCAAAGATGCAGAAAAGTCAAATTCACATATACTTAGAAGGTTATAAAAAGGAACTTTTTGGTCGTGTCGCCAATGAGAGCTGAGCTAGGGCGACGACCATACTATACTTTTTTTTTATATTCCGAAAACTTTTAAAGAAAAAATGCTTTTTTGTAAACTATCTATTTCAATTCCATTCCTGCCTTTTTTTTGGTTTTGGAGATATGAGAGGGGACTCGAATTTTTGGGACACCCTGTATATGCCAATCATATATTTTAGAAAAAAAAATATTTGACGGCAAAAACTTGAAAACAAACAAAAAAAATTCATTATCATTGATGTGTTTTTTTTAGCCAAAATAATTTCAGGATAATTGCGGTTGTAAAAAACACTCTTTGCCATAACAGATTTTTTAAAAACTCGTTCCCTTCGGATAATGAGTCTCACCACCAGAATCTAAACAGAAAAGTGAGTCAAGTGATATTTTAAATAAATGTAAACATTTCAAAAATGTGGAGATAAATTCCCACACATTTAGGGATTTAATACAATGATAACTTTTAAGAAAGACAGAAACGACGAGCGATTTCCCCAAAATAATAATCTCGAAAAATAATCGATATATTTTGGAATTTTTTACGCGTTTGTAGCACTAAAACTTTTTTTTTTAAATTAATAAGATGTCGGATAAAGTGACATTTAAAAAAATTTTAGCAACGAAAAAGCATATTACCTACATGAACCTTGGCTAAATAGAAAGGCTGCACATTACACAAGCATTGTAGATATTTTTTGAATCTACAAAATTTTAGTATATTTATGTGTTTTACCAGTATTTTATTTTTTGTGTTTTTATTTAAATTTTGTAAGCTCAGCAAAGGACTTTTCATAATTTTTAGGCTTAAATTACCCTAAGTTTATTTTTTACTATTTAAAAAAATTATTTGGAATAAAATAAACAAATCGCATTCAATAAAATATACAAATACACCAAAAATATCTACTAACAACGAAAAACAGACAAAATTTTCAATTTACAATTTTTTTTTCTACTGCAAATAAATAGCCAATATTTAAATGACATTAAAAAATAAGTTTTTTATAAAAAAAAATCACTTAGCAATTAAGTGAAATATCACAGCAGCATTTTAAGCGAAAAAATTATGAAAAACACTTACTAAGTATTGGTATCTCTGGAACACCTGAAAATAAACAAATTTCTTAAAGACATAAAAAAAACAACAAAAAATAACTAATCTATTGCCACGAGAAACACAAAAAATAAAATTCTGTTTTAAAAACTTTCATAACTTTTTAAGCTGGAAATTTTTCAAGGAAAATTGAGGTACAAAATAAAAATAAGGATATTTAAAGGTAATAAAAAAAGCAAAATGATTAATAAAACAAGTGTCATGCATTTTCAAGCATTATTATTACAAATAGTAAATAGCGGTGATATTACAGACACCTCAAATATTAGAACATTACAGTAAGTACACGATAATTCAATAAAAGGTATAAAAAAGGTCCTTTAAACACTAAAAAAAAATGGCAAACATGTGACCCACACCTCTTAAATGGCTAAGCGTGATCAGCAGCCGAAAGGCACTACGTTATTGTAAAGATAAAATATGTTAACTGACGTAGAAACCATGCTAAATGTTTTACAGAGTTCAATTTCAACTAGTAAACGACCTTGCATAAGGCCAGACCAATGGCAAGAGAGAAATTAATCAATTAAGCCAATCACAAAAAGCCACGCGTTAATCGCCGCTCTATGCTCGTCCAATGACAATACGAATAACTAAATCGACCAATAGCAATACGTCAGTTAACAGATATCGAGTATGTTGTTATAAGTCATGACATAAAGATGACTGGCAGCTGATTACGCGCTAACACGAAGCTAGATAACTATGACTAGCGCCGCCCAACGGTCGATAGCCCAAACTACTGCAGCAAATTATAGGAATTTTTGTTTGGAATTCTAGCAGATAATCACACTGATTGCAAGTAACTCGAAAAATATGGTTCCAGTTTAATTTTAAAAATATTTTTAGATTAAATTTCAAGTTACTTGCAATCTAGCCTTATCCTTCAACAAGTCTAACCTGAATATATAAATAAGTAATCCTACTTAAAAATGCAAATTTTTACAGATTATTTTAGATATAACCACTCTGTATCTAAGTCGTAAGACTAATACTTAGGTTAAAATACATGCATCACAAAATGTTTAAAATGTACCAATTTTAAAAGTACATCTTTAAAACTCCTTACTAAAGGCTACCTAGTAAGACACATTTTTTTAATTGTATTAATAATATACATCAAGTAACCCTAATAATAATAATGTATCTAGCCTATGCCTTACGGTAAAAACACAAATCAAAACTATTAAAACTTTTAAACTCAGAACAATAATGTTTTGAATTGGCTGTACATAACAAATTTTAGAACAATTTAAGACGCAAGCTTTCATCACTAGAAAATTGCACAAATAAAAAAGGAACCTAACATAAATGTTCTGCGTTTAAAAATTTAAAAAAATCTTTTAGACTAAACAACAAAAAATGACACGACAAATGTATGTGCTACTTTTTTGTGCTTGGAGATCGAACATATAGGAAGACAAAACAACAACAAGCCTTTAAGGCTCAAAACTTAACATTTAAGTTTTAGTTAGGAACTAAAGAGCCAAACTCAATCAACAAAATTCTTGTTTAAGTTAATAGTGTTTAAATACTGGTGTCTTTTAGAAGACTTTCTTCGGGAAAATATAATTTAAAACGAGAAGTGTTTTTAGGTTTCTTAAGATATTTTTGCTTTCTCTTTATGATTTCAAATTATCCATAAAAAAGGTCTACAATATAAAAAGCAAACTCTCTAAGGCATTTAATCGATCCCAGTAGCTTTATTGACATTTCTATTGTTTTACTGTCTTTTCAGATCTCACAAAGGCATTTGATAACATTAAACATGAAACACTATTCCAAAAGTAGTTCCTTCGAAAATAAATACATGCTATTCATCTGCCCGTAGTTTCTTGGTACGCATGGAATAGGTAAAGTCTTATTTTAATGAGTAAAGCAAAAGTAAAGACAAAAGCAAAAATATAGAAATTAAACCAACACTTTTCATGCATGAAACAAGTTTAAGCCCCATGCAACACTGGTTCTAAAACAAATACACATTTCCTATTGGCCAATGCCTCATCAATAACCAATTGCCTCAGGCATCTTCTATAAAAGCAGTTTCGGAAAAAAGTTTTAAGCAAATGTTGAAAGTTGTTAAGCTTAGAGGGACAAAGCGGTGTTGTTTGTGTACGTTATCATAATATTACTCGAAAGAATCTTAATATGTTTTTTGTTTAGTTGTGGGTTGTCCTGGATACATCATTAAGGTGTCTTTTAGTGTTAACATAACTACATTCACCGATGAAAGCACTTCTAAGAGAGACGATTGTTTTTCAAAATTCTACCATGCAATTGATTGGGCTCTTAACTTTTTTTATAAATATTTTTAGAACGATCTATAGTTAAATTTAAATTCTTTCTTCATGCACAATTTTAAGTTACTTTTACTTCAATGTTTCATAGTAAATCTATAAATACAAATCAGCCTAATATGTATCCACCAAAATATAGCTATAGCATTTAACTGGGGAAGGTGGGAGTTAGTAAGTGGGGGAGTAAACATGGGGTTAAGGAATGGTTAGTACAGCGGTGCGTAGTAGTAGCAAGGTGTGAAATTATCACAGTTTCGAGGCACTCGCTTGCCGGCTCCTACCGGTATTATGGTCGAGTAAAAATTTTTGGACCGTACCAAAAATAAATTACAAACTGACATATTTCTAAAACGTATCGAAATTTTGCACTGGAAGCCGCTAAGGTGTCTCAGTTTGAAATTTGTTTTAGGTCAAAGCTATTTTTACTTGACTGTTTTTTCCGAAACCACGACGTTTTTTTTTCTGGTTTCGAAGGTTAATAATTGTCAATTTTTTAGTAAAATATCAAATATTTATATATTACACGAACCGAACATTTTAAAAATGCAAACAAAAAAGTCGAAACAAAAATCACGGTAACAAACTCGGCTGTGATGTGGACATAAAATTTGTGTTTGCGACAAACACGTCTAATAAAAAATACAAACTAACTAACAAACATTTACACAAACAAACGAGTAAATTTAAAAATTTAAAGTCAAAGACTGACCTAGTTAAAAACATATTAAATTAAACGTAAAATTTGTAACTTTAAAAAACCCGCACAAATTTATAGAAACGTATGCACCAAAAAAACTGTTAAGCACTAGGATCTCCAAAAAAATCAAGCTTGCCCGTCGAAATGCTAAACAGTTTGATCAAGCAAAAAAAAACAATTAAAAACAAATTGACATCTAGGACGTTTTAAGTTTCTTGTACGGAGGCACGTTGTTGTTATTCTGCGCAGCGGCCGCGGCGATATTCGCGGCTGCGGCGTTAGCGGGCGTAAAAGTCATCTGCGGCGCAGATAATGAATAAGTGGGATACTGCGCACCAAGGAAAGTCGGTCCGAAAACCGAAGCACTGGCAGTAGTGGCAGCGGTAGCAATATTGGCGGCAGGAAAGTTGGCGTAAGCCCCTGATCTCATAAGGGAGTAAGGATTGAACTGATAGGCTGCAGCGGAAGCCGCTGCCATAGTAGGCGGCGGACGAGCCACGTTGAACAAACTAGCTTGATGCTGAGCTAATGCAGCGGCCGAGTAAGGATTCGCGGCCGCGTTCAAGCCCAGGTGATTAAAACCGCCTGCAGTGCCAAGCAGTGGTAACCCTGCAGGGTAACGCAACGTCGGTGGAGGCATTGATAGAAGATGTTTATTCAACGAGACCCCGGTGTAGTTTAGGGTATTTAGCGAGTTTAACTGATTCAGTTGGTTTATCTGATTAATCTGATTCATTTGGTTCATTTGATTCGCTGCAAGCAAGTTTGATTGATTGACCGCGGCTAGTTTGACAGCTTTTGCGTAGTTTTGCTGCGCGACTTCTTTAGCAATAGCGGCGGGATCGTGTAGTGTTAATTGCGGAGGCGGTAAAGCCGGCAAAGGCGGTGCAGCGGTTAGAGAAGCGGATGGTGGGAGCTGTGGCGGGGGGAGCGGTTGCGTATTTTGCGCATGTTGCTCTACGCTATCGGGAGCCTGCGGGGGTTGCGGCGGCTGAGGAGGCATAGGTGGCAACACCCCCGCCTGTTCGGGAGCGGCGGGAGAAGCAGCCGAGGTGGGGGGTGGAGCGGGTGAGGTGGTGGAATACTCACATGACACGGGCACGAACGGCTGTTGTAGCTGCATTAATTGCTGGTAAGTGGTCGCGTTCGGCTGGTAAACTGGCATGCCCGATTTGTCTGTTGCCGGTCTCTTGTACGGGACCATGCCCGCGGGAAACGCCTGCTGACAAATTGAGTCGTTAGTCAAAATAAACTGTGTTAGTTCGGAAAGCAACAGCGCAATTTTTCACTGCTATGATTTTCTTCAATTTGTCTAACTATTGGGTTTTTTTTATTTTAATGAGTTTTAAAAATCTCAGCGATACAAAGGCTGCAGGCGAAAGATGTGTTTCCAAATTTAAAAAAAAAACACAAAATTGCTTAGTTGATGTATGTTTTTTTTTTTAATTACACAGGGCTTTTTTCTTGACATTACATTATAAAAGCAGGTCGATTTTCACCTGATTATTCAGCGAAAATTTGCCGCTCAGGTGAAAATCTTCCTTCTCAAAACTGAAAATCTCCCTTGTCAAAACTGTTAATTGACCTTTTCAAAATTTAAAATCACACGTCTGTACCAACAGGTTTTTATTGACGATGTGTTGTTTGATGATGTTGTTCGTTTTTTAATTTGGTAAATAATCTTCAAAATTTATTTCGGGATGGTCAAAAAATAATCAGAAAATCTTTAACAGTATTTTCGGTAATATCCCCATCCCTTAATAAATTACTACAGAAAATTCTATAGGTGTCTGAGGTACCTAAAAGCCAGTAAAACGAGACCTAACAACTCGGTTGGTCATGGTTCTTTTGATATGGAAATCCTCTTCACAAATGAACACATAAAAGTTTTTTTCCTATTAAAATTCTAGTTTCCGCAATTAAAAGACTGTCTTAACAAAATTGACGGGCTCTTTTACATGTTTTAACTAAAAAGCTATGGACAAAAAAGAGCTGGCTGATTATTTTGTAGGAAAATGTTGCCGTTTTCTCCCGGATTGTTCGCGATATTCTAACCGCGTTCCTGGACATTATTAACAACACATGTTCCTCCGACCCGCAGATCGAGTTAAATGCAGTGGTGTGGTTAGCGCGGAATAAATTACACGTGTGTTTTAGGGCGCTACCTGTTTTTGTATTTTAGGAGGTCAAGAATAATATGTTGACAACTCTGTTTTGGCAACACTATTTTGTTTTGGTAAGACCATATAACTATTAGAAATATAAAGGCCCAGGATGAAAGAAAATCGTAGCGACAACGAACGGTCAAAATCTAGATTGCCATGACATGGCCAATGGGATAAAGACGGCTTGATTTCATGATACAATAAAAGAAAGGTTTGATACGTAGCGTTTCAAAATTTGTCTAGATCAGCTCATGACGTCACCTGGTGAGATTCTTGTGTCAGTTTCTACAAACATGAAAATTTGAGGATAGTTTGGGTTGATAACGGACGAGCGCACCAAGAAAATATCTTTTATTATTCGGAAAATTGGTATGTAGACTCTACTAATAAAATAAGTAAACACCTGCTTCGGAATTGGAAAATTTGAACGGGTAGTTGCAAGCACCCTCCTGTGTCCGATAAATATTTTAATATGTCAAAGTATGGGTTGCGGGGTATCAAAGTGACGGAAACAAAGTCAGGAATCTAAAACGATGTTTTTTTTTCAGAAGAAGAAACAATTTAGGGTAGGGGAGGGGGTTACAAATGCAGTCTGGAAAACAACGAAAGGGTGAGGGATATATATAGTGTCTAGTTGGTTACTATTTTAATTTTTACCATCAATTAACCATAATGTAGCCTTAACCTACTAAATCTTTTTTGACTACAAGGTTTAATACCATTGCAATAATTTTATAATTTGTAGCTTTCTAGATTTAATGACAGTTAAGTTTATATCTTGTTATCGGATCCATAGTCTGGTGGCCAGCAGTGGAGAAGGTCACTACTACCCTCAAGCTTAGGAGCCTACAGGCATATGCAGAGGGATAACCGGCGCTATGAGGACGGCACCTATACAGGCACTCAAGACCATTCTGGGACTGCCGCCGCTTCCGCTCTGGATCAGAAAAGAAGCGATGGCGACCCACCTCCGGCTGAGAGATACAGGTCAATGGAGAGGAAGAGGGGAAGCTGCGGGGCATCTTAGGATTGCCCAAATCGTCGAGAGAGAAATCCCTATTGCAGCAATTAAAACACAAAGACCAAAAAACCCCTGGAGATTCAACAAGAGGTACAAAGTAGTCATCCCAGACAGGGAACTATGGCAGAGTGAAAACCTCCGCGAATAGTTCGAGGAGAACGCCGTGATTTGCTACACCGACGGGTCGAAACTGTCGGAAAGGCAAACCACAGGATCGGGGGTTTATGTGGAAGACCAGGAGGTTCGAAAGAGCTACCCGCTCGGAGAGCAAGCCACGGTCTTTCAGGCAGAGGTGTATGCCATAATAATGGCTGCAGGCATGGAAGAAATAAAGAACGGTAGGGAGGAGCATGTATATGTATGCTCCGACAGCCAATCAGCCCTAAAGGCACTAAGGGCGCCCAAGATCACCAACACCCTGATGGAGGAATGTGCGGATGCACTGGAATCCTTGGGAGAGGGCAAACAAGTGACACTTATGTGGGTACCGGGACTTACGCGGGTGCCGGGTAACGAGATGGCCGACGAGCTCGCCAGGATCGGGGCAAGCACCCAGTATGTAGGGCCGGAACCACTCCTAGGAACAACCAAGAGGCAATTGCAAAGTCGACTCAACAAATGGGCCAACGATGCCATGACGACTGCTTGGAGAGCAGAAACAGGATGCAGACAGACCAAAGACTTCGTGAAGGCCCGGATGTAGCCAAACAAAAATGGCTCCTGGGGAGATCGCGAAGGGATGCTGGTCTGCTGACAGGTATCATAACAGGTCACAACCGACTAAGGAAGCACATGACCCGGATCGCGGTGGAGAATGACTCGACCTGCCGGGCCTGCGGGCGGGCAGAGGAGACATCTCGACACGTTATAGCGAACTGCGAGGCATACCAGAGGACGAGATACCAGGTATTCGGTTTCCCGACCCTGGATGAGGAGGACCTGCACACGCTCAAATGGGACAAAATACTGGACTTTGCAAAAAGAACAGTTAGACCAAATGAGCAAACTGCCAGACCAGTGGTGCAGGCGGTGGATTAGGGGCAGCCTCGGGGTAGGGCAGAAAGGGCCCAGGGAGGCCTACTTGCCGGGCTTCGCGCCGCCCCTTCTCTACTACTACTTATATCTTGTTACATTTTGTCAGTGAGAAACTTCTTAAGATAATAAAGTCATTTTGAAATTGAAATAGTGGCCCATGGCAATTAGGACACTCTGTATGTGGTGAGCTAAAATTTTTTTATACAACATAAAAGTAGTAAAAAAAGTAGTCAAGCAACTCGGGTTTAAGGTTTCGCTCATAATCATTATCACTAAAATGTTTTGAGCAAATTCGAGCATTATCACGTTAAAGTTATCATCCCGTCCACAAAAATGCTTGCATATACCTTCTATTTTCTTGCCTTTTGGAAATCTGAAAAACTTAATGTCACAGCACCTCATTTTGTTAATTTTCTTCCACTGAAAACGTATTAAATCTAATTGTAAATAAACGACCACCTCGTAATAAAAATGGCGACTGAATGCTGTCTCTCACCTGGTGACGTCAGTTAGCCACGCCTACTCCTGCGCAACATCATATCTGTTTTACTAGTATCATGGCTTGATTTGAGCCTGCGCGAGTTTGTAACGTCAAATCACCTCATTTCTCGTTCAGCGACACTTCCAGCGCATGCGCATTCGTCCATTGGCATCGGCTAACTTAATATTTCGCAGGAGTTTTCGATACGATTTTTATCATGGGGAAATACACACGCAGGGCCTTTATAGTATCTCATAAGTATATGGGTAACAACTTTTCCAAACCAAAGAAAAAGAAGATATAAAAGACACATTAATAACACTTCATTCCAAAGCCAATCGGACCATTTTTTTGACACTGGCAAAGTAAGTTCCACTTAGTTTCTGTGTATAATTATTGTCAACCGCCATATTGACATTGGTTCGGAGAATTTGGAATGACAGTACAACTAAAAATGATGATAAGTCCAGAAGTGAATTTAGTTTTTTGATGTCACTTCCAGTAACCGAGATATTCAATTCTGAAAGTTAAATCCTGCCACTATTTCTTCATCAATTTTGGGGCTTTATCAAACCTTTTGGATAATACACGCCAAAATATAACATGCTGCGATACTGACATAACTTAACAAATACAATGTCATTGTTATGTCTATAGGTGACACTTAACCTTCAAAGACAAGGTCTATGCAGAGACAACATAATTACTTACGGAGACTAACAGAAAGATAGGGCCGCCAGGGACTACGTTCCTGTAGCGCTTGTATTAAGTAAACACCTACCTTGCCCCGTCCATCTCTCTCTATATGATCATAAAAGAAAGACAGAACATTTTTCAATGTCAAAATATATTTCAAACAATTTTAATTTTATACCTGCCGGTTTTTACCACCGCTTGTCAAAGTCTGTCAAGCCTGGCAAACGGATTTTTTACATTTTCAAAAGTGAGTTATTTTAATCAGTTTTGGTTTATAGTGGATTAACAACTTGTTCTAAAGGCTAAAATGCCATTCAAATCAGGCTGGATCACCGAAAAGTGGGGTTCAGATTTTTTCGAACCAAATACCTGAAGAAAATATTGTGATGATATATGCAAAGTTAAGCAAGAAGATAATAGGTTAAAATACAACCAATAAAAATAGATATTGGTTAAAACATTTATAAAATCTGTAAGACTTTTATACTGGGATTTCTTCCCAATTAATAAAAGAAAATAACATAATAAAATGTTGTTATCTTTAATATTTGATAATATTCCTCAACATAGTTAGAACCCCCTCCTCCTATTTTAGATTTTTAAAAGGTCCAAAAAACTTTTTCTAAGCTAAAGAAAGTTTTTTAGCTGCATGGAACAGTACAATGTTGGTTGAGGTTTGTATAGAGCTAAAACCTTTTCGCGAAGTTTTTTCATATCTTTTTATTATTAAACAAGTAAATGTCTGTAAAAAAATACCCAAAACAATATATGCATTTTATTATGCGTCTGGCTTTACAAGTAGTTCGTTCCTGTAGCCACCGGCTGCGCTCGTGTCGCCGTCAAACAATGTTTCCCAAGAATAACACTGTAACAGTCACTCTCGCGTAGCTATTACTTTCTCTATGGGTCTATGATAGATTCATGATAGAGGAACAGTGGTTATGTCTAAGGATATAATGACGAAATAGTGGCATGATTTAACTTTCAAGAAGAAGAAGTGATATCAAAAAACGAAGTTCCAGACTGGGTATCGATTCGATTACAAAATAAACCACGCTTGTATTTTTGATGGAGAACCCCTTTAGTCATTCACTTTTTCTTCTCACAACAAACAATACAAAAGTAGCTTATTTTAAAATGCCCTGTATAATGTAGGTATAATAAAATGTACTTACAAAATTGTCATAATAAAAGGAACCAACCGACTTCATGTCCATCTGCAAAAACAAAAATAGAAAAGATAATTAGAATTTTGTAACGAGAAAAACTGGAGGTATATTAATAAAACAATCAATCAACGCTTATAATATTAGATTAAAATCCATAAACTTAAAAACTAAAAGTAAAGTCTCCTTTGGTTATGAAAAGGTCGCAAAGATATTAAGAGAATCACGAAAGCAATTACAACTGTGTGATTTATGTGCAGCTATTCTTGAAAACAAGGAAAAGAAAATCCGGCAAATTACAAGAAATAGTTTTATTTCTTTTTCTCGTTAACGGCCGCAGAAGCGCAAAAATTTCAAGAGACAAAAAAGTTTCTAAATAAAACAAAGAACTAATTTCGTATTTCAGAATCCACCAGTGGCGCACTAAAAAAAAGTTTACAGGACAGAAAAGGGGTTGACCCCTGAAAAAAATATCTCCCTGTAGAAAATCACAATCATTCGGAATAGTGCTTGATGCAAGCCTTAAAACGTAACTAATGTTTCAAATTTTATATAAATATCTCAAAAAAAAAATCTTAAAACTTTAACGCTCTGTAGATTGGTATCGAAGCGTCTTATTTTGACCCTAAAAATACGCCCATAAAATCTTGATACTGAACTTTGAATCACCCGATCAAAAGTATAGCTTGGAAAAATGACACTGGTAGTTTATGGGTGTGTTTTGAATGCGCTACTTATACGGATACCGATAAGTTTAAATATTGACTTTAAGTCTTAATGTTTACAACTTTTTCATAACTAAGTAGAATTTTAATTAGGAACACGGGGAGAGCTGTATTAATTTGCGAAATTTGTTTTAATCTTTTCTGCTGCACAACGACCTTATTATTTATTAGTATAAAATACGATCTCATTTAAAAACCAGTTAAAATAATTGAAAAAAATAAATACTACATAAAAATGTTAAAAAGTACGCATTTGAAATTTGCCAGCATGTTGCAAGAAAGCATTGGTACCAATTTTCTCTATAGCATTTAATAAAGCAAAAGCGTGAGCTGACCGAGTTAGAAAAGAAAATGAAAGATTGCTGACCCACTAGCCGCTGCACGAAGCCAAACTACCGTACTAAAAGCCAAAGGAGCATGCAAGCGATTTTTTTCAATGATTATAAAACGATATTATGAAACTTAACGAAATTTACAACACGCTAGCAAATTTTCCAAGGTAGCAGTTCGAAATTTTCTACATTCGTAAATAAATAATTTTGTTTAATTTTGAAAAGTTTTGTTCGAAACTGAAAGCTACACTTTATTTTCAGTGTTTTTGTTTGTCAATTTTACTGAAGAGGTTCGTTTAAATTCAAATTAGAAGGTATTCGGGGATTTAGGACATTTCAGAAAACACAGCTAAACATCAGTATTGTACAGCATTCGAAAAAGGAGAAACTACGTTATAGTTTAATTTCTATTATACTTTTTTGTGAACCAATATCAAATTTTCATTTTGATTTTTTTACAATAAATAATTGTACTTTGGCAATTTTTCCAAGTATTAAAAATACATATGTTTATTATTTTTTTGACAAAATAGAGGCCCTGTGACAGATCATATGAAGGGTTTTTAAAAGAATTTAAAACAAGGTATCCCTCACCTTTAAGTAGATTTTTCACCAATTCTGTCTCTAAAGAATCTTCTAACTTAGGAAGAACTGATAAATTCTATAATAAGTTAAGAAAATTTACTATATTACTTCACACTATAAAGCAACAATTTTAAATTCCCGCCATTTGTCCATTATGCAGTCATATATGTATGAGGTTAAATATAGGCCTTTCCCAGGCCAAACTTGTAAGCAAGATCTAAAATCTAGCAGGCCACGGAGCCGTCTTAGCTCCGCACCTATGCACATGCGTGAAAATTTTACGAGGCGGCCGGCTTCGCGACCTTCGTCTTCGCTTTTCGATCGAGACGCCATTTTTGTTGATTTGTTTTGAAGTCGTT
Source organism: Oxystoma pomonae (assembly GCA_963921995.1). Lineage (NCBI taxonomy): Eukaryota > Metazoa > Arthropoda > Insecta > Coleoptera > Brentidae > Oxystoma > Oxystoma pomonae. Next base: position 112,815,254 of record OY998166.1, on the reverse strand, counting down.
TTCCGCGTTTTCGTTTATGCAATTTTTTTATTGTGATATTTTTAATCTGTGGTTACGCGAAAGTTTTTAGGAGTTATAATAAAAACTGTTTATATCTTGGAGCTTAAGATGACGTCGCCGCATAAAAAGTCGTGCTGTGTTTATTGTGGATGCCGCCAAACAACACAAGTGAAGTTCCACAGGTTGGTAGCTATTTTTCTTAAAATTTGAAGGAGAAAGAGTGAAAATACCTAAAAATTATTTCTATTCATATGTTTATTTATTTAAAAAATAGAAAAGCCTGATTTTCTAAAAACGTAAACAAATAGAAAAATTTTGACAACTGAACAGCTGCCTTTCTGGATTTTGGTTGGTTAACCGATGACGGTGGCCACGCATGTGCAGAACCGCTAAGCTTTGACGCCAGAAAGAGACAATAAGAGTCATGAAACAGTAAAAGAGAAAGGTATAGGCATCTACATAGGACATACTGCTTACAAAGTTGTGCACGCCGAAAGGATTGCAAGGGCGCATATTTAAGCTCATACATATATCAATGCAGTGTTGTGTGGGAACGTAAGTGGCGGACATTTTGAATCCGATTCGTGGCCTTCCGTGGATGCGGTATTGGACCAACTTGTTAAAATTTCCCTGACTATTACTTTTAAAAAATCAGCCTACTACAACTGATCAAACCTTTCGTTTAACATATTTTCTCCCTTTTTTGAACGTACTTCGTTACACTCTCTGTCTATTTCAAACAGCGATACGAAAATAATGATTAAAATGTGCCGCAGGCAAAAATCTTGAGGACATTATTCTAAAAATTATGCAGAAAATTATTCGAAAATTATTTTTTAAAGATTTTTGTAAAATATATTTTGGATTAGCATCTAGGTCACGATTCTTCAGAAACGACAGGAAATCTCACCCGTCAGAATTCTGGACAGTGGCGATTTTTATTTATCGCCTCATTTAAAATAAAAACACAGCGTCCTTAATACTTATCCTAACGTTGTAGGAGACACTATATAAACGTCATAAAGTGTCGAAAGTTTTCACCATGTAAAAGGAAATACAGAATTTGTGTGACTTTTCTGAACAGTGACAGCGACATATTCCATGAATAGGGTTCCTAAGCAAATCCTTAGGGGGCCAAGCAGCCGTGTATAAGACGCAGACAAACGGAAAAGCACATTAGGCAGAAAAGGATGGGCATGGGGCGATGTTGTCACTACATCTTACACGTAGTAAATCCATTCCAGGTTGTTGTTTTCTAACGTTTTCCATTTTCATACCTTTAGGACTAGAATAAAAAATGTTTTTGCTCGACTTTAATACCAAACTGATGAAAGATATCGTAAAAAAAAATATTTTTCGGCTTTTCATTTTGTAACCATTGTCCTTACGCACTGTTTACAGGCTGGGGACTGAGATACATGCAAATGCCTAACCTAAAGCGTTCATACACGGCCGGAGAAATCGACTGAGATATTTCCGTAGAAACTTTATCAAGCAAATAGGACGGATTGACGCCTTCGAACGTCCAACCCGGGTTTTGCACTTTGATTCGAAATCAAAAAGGAGGAACAGTCAGATGTGGGGCCGTGCAAAAATTACGTAACGGTGATTTTACCAATTTTTGACCCACTCCCTATGTAATGTTTTGTAACGGTTTGGCACGCCACTCCCCTAATATTACGTAACGATTTCAAGACCACTACCCCCCCCCCAAAAAAAAAACTTTTCACTTATTTTCATTTCAAATTTTCTTAGTTTCACACAAATGCAAACGCTGTCGAAAACCCCCCTCCCCCCTACGTAACGTTTTGTAACCCCTCTCCCTCCTATGACCATTACGTAATTTGTGCACGGCTCCTGTAGTCCCAGTGAAGGAGGGCGAGAAAATTGATATTTTTTTCTTAAAAATTATACTTTTTAGACCTATTTCTTTGCGTTCCCGAAATTACGTAATTTTAAAAAAAAAATTGTAAGCGGCGCCATTTTTATTTCGTGCTTTGTTTTTCTAACATTTTTGCGTTCGGCTAATTTAATTGAAAAATTTTTGCCTGCGGCTCCCTTTATCTTCTCACTCGAAACCAAGATCCGCCGTTTTAGGAAAACTGATCCCGTCTCTGTTTCTAAATTTTTTCGAATAAAAGTAGAGTATGACCATGGGGGAAATAATTTTTTTCTACGGTATGACGAAAATTTCGAGAAAGTTTTTCGTAAAAAAAACGTTTTTTGTAAAGAAACAGAGCAAAATAAATCTTTTCACCCCTTTTTGGGTGTTACAAATATTGGCAGCCCCTTATTTTTCGCTTTTACCCTCCCGCTAGTTTTGAAGAATTGGTTCGCTACATGTTTCGAGATCATGTCATAAAACACCTCGAAAATATCAAATGTAGTGTAGGGCCAGCTTTATTTAAAATGAATAATATCGCAAGCAAAAAGTTCTGCAGGAAAAACAGCGCCGTTTATTGATTTCTTTGGCTGCTAGTGCTAGCTGCATGGTTTGGCCGTTTCCGGATAGATGTCACTAGTAAAACAGAATGGATAGAAATTTAATTAAAAGCGAATATATTTCTTTCTAATGTTAACAACCTCACGAGTTTATCGCTCAGTATCGTAAATAATGGACCCTGCCGCCTCCTTTAAGCAAGAAAAAGCTGTGGTTTGGACCTGAAAACACCTAATTTTTAATTAGATTAGATGTTTAAATCTGTCCCCTTCTTGAGCCTCACAATATCCCAATCTATTGTAAAACTCTCGGCGCGTAGCAGCCAACATTTCAGGGGTGATAGAGTTGCCCGCCTCCAAAATTTTCGCCCTCAACTCCTGTATAGTCGTTGGCCGTAAGTGAGGGTGTTGGAAAATTTTGTCGTGCCAACAACCCCATAGGAAAAAGTCATTTGGCGCAAGATCTGGTGATCGAAGAGGCCATGGGATATTTTCATACGTGGAAATAATTCTATCACCAAATACCTGACGAAGGTAATTTGTAGCCTGGCGTGAATTGTGAGATGAACAGCTATCTTGCTGAAACCACAATTCGTCCAAATTTATGTTGAGTTCCCTCAACCGTAGTAAAACTTGGTGTTGGAGAAGATCAACATATTTTTGGCTATTCAAATTCCCTTCAATGAAAAAGGGTCCAATAATGTGATCCCCGACAATACCGCTCCAAACATTTAATTTTTGAGGATGTTGCGTTCCAACACTTGCGTGCAGATGTTTATTTTCACGGGACCAATAGCGGCTATTTTGTGGATTGTGAGAGCTATGAAGTTCAAATGTCTTCTCGTCACTAAACAAAACTTTTGTTAGGAAATTTTCGTTCCTGTCACATTTATCCCTCATAATCTCACAATATTCTAACCGGCAAAAATAATTTTGTTACAATTCCTGCGACTTCCCAATCTTAAACGACTTGTAGCTGTATTTTTGTAAGATCCATTGGCAAGTACTGTTGGGAATATCCAGTGCCTCCGCAATCAGTTTCGTCGAACATGGTTCATGTGCCTCAACGTAAGCGCATACCATTTCGTCTCGTTCCACCCTGTGTGGAAGAACGGGATGCTCTGGTATTTCGCCGTCGTGGTAACACTTTCTACAACCATTTATGCACCTGTACCTTTCAAAACGATGATAAATGTTGTAGACAGTTTGAGTCACAGGAACCGGTCGATCTGGAAACGGAAAAACAAAAAGCCCAATGACCTCGTCCGCACTGTCACTTTTTATGTAGTTTTTAATAATAAAAATCTTTTCTCCTCGAGTATACGGCATTTTAAAAACACAAAATTTACGAAACTGAAGCGACTCGAAAGGAAATAAAAATGCAATGCCTGTGAATCCCAGTTTTTCCTCGATCATCTCATGGTGTGGCCGCCATCTAGCGGAATTTGCAGACATCTTGTCAACGGTTATTATTGCAACTATGATTTATGCTCACAATGAAAGAGTGGCGACAATTTTTTCTCATGAAAGCAGTCCGGAGATAATAACAAACTGGCACCATTGCTCAATATACCTGTTTCTTTTGTGCGCGCAGAACTTTCTATGCCATTTCTGTTTGATTTATTGAAATTTTATCCCTAAGGAAAATCGTAGGAACCCTGTTTATGGTTTTGTATGTTAAAAGTTTTAAAGGTATGTTTACACACAAAAATAAGCTACATAACATACATTTTTAAATAAAAAAAGGATTTTTCACAAAAACTGCCTACAAAAATTTAAATTGACATATTTTTTTGTTTACTGGAATAGCATTAAGAAACTAAATTTTAAGGAATATTACCAAATAAGTCCTGACAAAAAAGCAGTTTGTTTAAAAATCGTCATATTTTTTGTAAGGCCGAGATTTTTTGACGGTTTTTGAAGAATCGCAACCCTAGTGTCAATTATAAATTGATTTCCAAAATCACGTGATAAATGTTGGATAAACGTGCCGCATGCGAATTTTTTTTAAAAAATTTGACTAACAAATTAATTTTCTATACGTTTTGAACGGTGTTATTAAGAAAGGTTGCTAAAATTTAACAAAAAATTTTTATCTGAAAGAGCATATGAATAGCAATTCCGATACTCTTATCGGGGAAATTTCCATGACTTTCCCTCACTTTCTAGGTTTTTCCAGAATGTCGATACCCTATAAAATTATACCAAATGTAATAGATTACAATTTTTTTTTGTTAGAGGGTAAAAAATCGAAAAAAAATATGTTTATTTCGGCAACACGTGATTTTTCTCGTAAATTAAATAAAGAATTAAGGTATGATCAGTAAAATAACTAAAATAATAAATAAAATAGAGTGTAGTTTTCAGAAAAGGAAAAGCAAAATATGTGCGTGTTTAAAATTCTAAAAATAGCAAAAAGCCACGACCACAATATACACGACAAAAGCACTGGTACTTTTTTGCGATAAGTATATTTAAGCACTGTGAACTAAAAGTTTTGACAAAGTGTAAATAAATTAATAGGCTCGATATTAACAATTTAATCGTTGTTCCTTCGAATAATTAATACTGTAACCTCTAAATATTGTAAAAAGCTGTAAGCTGGTTAAAAGCGAATCATGTGAAAGCTAAATTTACAAAGCCGAAAATATCCTCCTTTGGTTTCTGGATCCGCTAGTCGATGCTTCGATCTGTGGCTGCTAAAAAACGTAGAAAAGTTACAAACTACTACCTAGTTTGCACTATAACTTGGTGGTTTCGAGTGATCCTGTTAGTAGATAAAGATGTCGCCAAAATCTGCCATTTATTAACTAGTTAAAATGAAAAACAAACCAATTTAAGAAGTTTTTATTTAACAAACTCAAAATATGCAAGGCCAAAACACGTAAAGCTAAAATCTGAAAGAAATACTTTTCTTCGACAGTCTATTGGTCATTTGCACCAACCAGCTCTGACCTGCCTCAAAATCTAACAATGCATTTGGCAACGTCGCATTGTTAAGTTTTCTTACTTACTTGTCTGTCCTTTAAATCGCAAATCAATGCATGGTTTGACCTCGTTATCATCAAATGCCCCTTTACCATTTAGAATCGCGGATAACAAGCAAAAGACACTACCCCACCTTGCAAAAGCGATTTCTAAAGTTTTATTTAATGTAGGTAGACGTTAGGTATCACCTAGAGTGTTTAGGCATTACCTAAAAACTAAAATAAAAAACCACACAGAAATTCAGCGGTTCCCTAGAGTTAGAAACTGATTGGTGCAAGTCGTCAACTGGCTTTCGCCCAGTTAACCCCGCGCAGTGTAGATTCAACGAATCGCAGCAGGACGCGCGGCTTTTCGGAGACATGGCAAACTTTGACGACGACGAACGAACTGAAACGAAAATCAAACAGGTGTGCATGCAAAGCAGTCGCAAAAGGTACCAGTAATAGATCTGTGTCGGCGGTGCTAGGCTCGCGCGGCCTCTTCTTGCCTATCTCCAAGGCGACAGCTGCAGCGGCGGCCGCTGCGGCAGCGGTGGTAGGCGGGGCCAGCAATGGCGAAACTGTAGCGGGCTATTAGTAGGTAGTAGCGTCAGCGAGACAAGACCAAGCAGAACATCCGCGCGCACCAATCGGGTGTAAATAAATAAAAAAAGCACTTAATTAGACATCTTGAAGAGTAAAGTGTTCTCTTTCTCAGCTGTTTTAGCTACAAGTTGGTCCTGCCATAAAAATTGTAAGCTTACTTCAGTTAAAAAAAATTTACAATAAGGCTGGCTTACTTTTTGAGGTAAAATATTTGTATCATGAAATCTTTAACTTGAGGACAACTTAAGAATTGTATAATGTTATAGTTGAATTATTAAAAAAATCTTTTGGTTTATGGCTTAAGGGACAATATCGCTATGAAAAGTGACAAAACGGTGAACTTTAAGTTGTTTTTTTTTCGGTGAACCTACCCAGGCAAGAGGAGTCTTAAAAATCTTCTCGATCAAGTCAGAAATACCTATGGGCATAGGTCCTGAACCAACTCCAAAAATGCATAAAACCAAGGGACGGAAACACATTAGAAGAAGGGATTTTAAAGATTGGTTTGTACAGAAGGGCTTTGCCACTCCAAAACGACGCTGAGGAGGCCTGTATTAACGAAAATAAAATACCTACAAACTCCCACGGAAACACTTTAAGAATAAGGAGGCCAGTGTTAAAATGTTTAAGTGGGATGTGGGACTTTCGGAGAATGGTAAGACTGCAGAGCAAATCCTCTGCGATAGCTTTGGTCTCAAAAGACGAAGATATGTTGACATGGCAGCCATACAGCCCAATATGACTAACATAGGATCCTGAGCTTTTTAAGCAAGGTTGGCAAACACCTCTGCGACTGTAGATACAGTGGATTTTTACAAAAATATATTTTTAGAAGCTAATTAAGAATTTCGAAAGTTCGTCCGATGCATGCAATAAAAATGTATTATTCCGACGTTATCTCTACCTGGGTCTTCCGAGAAAAAAAACACCTAAAATAACTCGTTTACCGTTTTTCTTTTAAAGAATGGCAAAAGTGCAAGACTTTATTTAAGGGCAATTACCAAAAGATGTTTCAAAAGAAGTAATTTTACCACTTTAAATAAAAAGCCACCAAATCGCAGCAAATGTAGTGCATAATTTCGAGAAAGCAATAGCAAGCCATCCAAAGAAAAGTTTCCAATGACCGTGGCCTTGTTCTTGAATCGACAGAAAGGGGGTACTCCATCCCTGACTTCAACCAATGGCAAAGCTAGAGGTTTTGACGACTTTACTTACTTGATTGCAACCTCGTTCTATTAGGCCCCCTCTATTGGTTTCACCAGTATTCGGGTGAGTCAAGTCGAAATCAGGGAGAGAGTTCTCCTTTCTCTTATTTTCAAGTACAAGAACCCTGGAAAAAGTATTGACTAATATTATTGGCTTTTTCGTGCACCAAATTAAAAAAAAAGTTCTTCTGCTTCCGTTTTCGTTCGTTTTAAATAGCTTCGGAAAATATAAATCCATTCATAAGTCGGTGAAAAAGAATGTGCTGGTGCGAAAAGGGTGAAAAAGAGGATTATCGAATAAAATATTGTCGGTGCATATTAGATTTAACCGCGGAACAAATTCACTGCAATTTGTTTGCGATGTTTCAAAACTTTTTAAAAGCTAATCATGCAACTAAATTATAAACAAATTGGCGCACTACTACACTTGCTGAGCGAAATAATGACTGCTGAAATACAACTTTTTATCAATAGAAGATATTTCTAAATGGCGCAGCTTTTAACATGCATGCAGAATTCTACAAACAAAGAATTTTTCGTTTTTGTAATGTTCAAAGCACCAGAGAATTAGCTTGAAATACATTATTAATCAGCACAAAATCGCAATTCTTCATCTCTGATTTTGATAATTGTTTATACCAAAGGCAATGATTTGGAACAACCCTTAATGCCTTTAATTTTACCTAAAAATTAAAACGTAAAAAATAACAATGTTTTTCCAAACCTAACCAACTATAACAAAAGAGGTTATACTGGTGGATAAATAGTAATAAGTATTAATTGGGTACACATGTTTTCAGAGAGAATAGAAATAGGTACAGTTTCAAAGTTCCTCCCCATCTTTCTGGTTCATTATTCCCTCCCCTTTCAGTCGAAAAAAACCATGCCTAAAGAGTATTGACAACGGTTGCTATGCTACATTTGTATTCCTCTTGAAAATCTGTGTACCAAATTTCAAAATCCAAAAGTTTATAAAATACTGCTTCTAAAAAACATAATTTGCTTCGATTAGTTAATTATTACCAATAATTAAAATTACATACTTACCAATCCTAATCCTACAAAAAAAAACATTTATTTGATGATAAGAGCGACAGAATACTATTAAAATAACCTGTCAAGGATAATACAAGTGAAAAATAAAAATTTACTTGATGATAAGTACGACAGAATACTATTAAAATAACCTGTAAACGCAAGAGAAAAACAAAAAAAAATGTACATGAAAGTAAAAAGAATAAATATACAAGAAACTTGGGATATATAAAATAATAAAAAAATGCTAAGTATATATAACTACAAAAAGTGTCAACTTCACTGTCAAAAATCAAAACCAAGGATATGAATAAAAAACTATATATAAAGGGGGGGGGGATGAGCAGAAAAAAGGTAGCTGCAAATCATTGCGTTGGGTATTTTGCGAATAGCTGGGTACGCGCTTAAAAAGAAAATAGCAAACTATATTCTACAATTTTGGAAAAGGATAGGAATTTCAGTTTCTGTCGCTGCTAAAAAGCTTCTGAAATGTATTTTGATTCTTTAAGAATTTTGGAAATTTTCAAATTTGCAAAATTTTTGACAAAGCCAAATAAAAAGCACATCGAAGACCAAAAATATGCAAATAAACAAACTTAAAATCAAACAAAATAGTAGATATCTATCGTCTAGGTTAGTTTCTATCTACAAGGACTATTTCTATATCACTAGCAAATGAGGTAAAAGGAAAGCAGGGAACTTAATATATTATACTGGATGACTTTAAAATTAGATACTCTTGAAAAAAAAGTATTATTTGTGTATGTGGTACCTTTTTTTTTCTTTTGTTCAAGCAAGGACCGTAAATGTAACTATGACAGATGACAAATAAGGACGTTAAAACATTTTACTTTTAGTTCTGTTTTAAAATATCCAGACAATAGAAGAAAGAGTCACTAAATTATCAGTGTAACCTGTGCCTTTGATTGTCTGCGTCTTCCGGTAAATAAACAAGAAAATATAAACAGTTTTAGAGTCCTTATTTGTCATTGTTCATAGTATCACTAACATTAAAAGCGTAATTGTGAACTTTTTTTTAAACTCTCAACGTTAAAGTCACTTCAGTATAAGCAATATAAAAAAAACTACAAAATAAGAATACAACAAAACTGTGTAGATGCACTGAAACTCCAAAGAAAAGAATTTTTTATTTAAAAATAATTTAGACTAAATTCCTTTCCTTAAAATCACATGAGAATTTAAAGATTTTTTTAAAAAATAATAAAAGGGGAGGTAATACGTAAAAAAAATACAGAAATTTAGTTAATTTTTGAATGTCTCTGCATAATTTTTAAATTTAAAATAATAATAAAAATAAGTCTGTAGAATGTCTAAGTAGCTTTCTGTATTTTAAAATAAAACGAAAGGGTTTGAAAGTGCATCTACAAAAAAAACAAAACATCAAATAAAACAAAACAATAAAAAATGATACAACCAAAGAAAGAAACAAACGACACTAAAAAACCATAAAAAAAGCGTCAGAGTAATAGAGAAGAGCGTGCGCCCTAAGACTCTCAGCGTAGCATACCGCGCTAGCCCGCGACTGTGCGGCCTTGATTTGGGCTTGGAGGTGCAGAGGGGGATGGAAATAGCGGCAGGGGTCGCGGTTGCAACGGCCCTTGACTGCGTCCATGCAGACAGTGACCGTACCGTCCTCGTTTCCAGTCACAGAGTCGGCGGGATGCGCAAAGCGACATTCGGACTCTGCGCGCTTGCACGCCCCGCGCTGGAACTCGCGGCACACCTATAGCATATATATAGATTCTTAAAAACAACCCCCCGGCGGCGTCAGCATGGTCAGCCACTATTTATGTCGTCGTCGTCACAGCAAGTCGCCGTTGCGTCATCATTTTTTTTTTAAGTTAAAGCACAGAGAAGTCCCCATGATCTCTCAGAATTGATCATTATTAGATCATCTTTTAGAAAAATATTTATGTCATCCGTCATTCGTCAAACCAATTTCATCATGATTGCAGTTCTTCTTGACACCATTTTTTTTTAACAGAATCGGAATCTATCAGAATGAATACGATGCACATGTGCCCTTTTTATGTGTGTCCTCAAAGAGGCCACGTGGTTACTTTGGGCCCACCCACAGCGCATTGAAAAGGATGTCCCAATTCAGCACCCTTTCCGTTTATCGGCTCGGTTAGGCGATAAATTCCAGTATTTCCATTTTTCCTTAACACAGCGTCCACATTCATTTTGACTTAAAATATTATGTAAATATGTATTAGGCAGGTCCAAAATATGTACTTTTATGTACCAATTTTTTGTAACATGACTTTAACTTTTAACCGCAGACTAATAATTATTATTATCATTTTATAATAAAATAAATAAAATGAAAAATAATAGTAAAACAAAGGATAGGTAGAATATTTAATACAAATTAACGTAAAAGGCAATAATGTATTGCTAGTTTTGATACAAAAACAGTCTAACCTAAGTTTTTGAATTATAAGCGTTGATTACAGACAGACAAACATACAGATTTACAGAACCACAAGAACTTGTTACATCAAAAAAAAGATGTTAATATAATAGTTTAAGAATGAATATACACTTTGAGCACCTTTTTTGAAGAAAAATGGAAAATAAAAATAATATGCACTGCGGGAAAAATTATTGTACACTGTTGCTATAACACCAAACCAATTTTTCCAGGAATTCTTTGTTTGCCCTATTATTACAAAATATGCCATTAATAAATACATATATACTTAGTTTGGCATTTTCTGGCAAAATTATTTATAAAAACCTACTTTTTATATATTTTCATTTTAAACTTAATAAACATGATAGAATTTAAATTTATTTATAAAAAAAATTATCCCTAAAATGTTTTTATTTGGCAGCAAAGCTTTTTTCTTTTCTTGAACGCTTTCCGTTCACCAAACTGGTCCAACAATTTTTTAGAGTACCAGTGATAAAAAAGGCTGTATTGGAATTTCTAATTGCCCAGTTGACAGTATAAAAACGCTCTTTTTGAAAGAACTGGTTTCGCATCAAACTGCACATGCATTCACCGAAAATACCACGATTTACCGACCGGCTCACCGCGACTGAAATTTTAAGCGGAATACATCCCTTCCCTCTTCATCTGTCATATAAGAAAAATTTTCAAGTCGACCATTTTTTTTCACTAAATTATCTCCATCTCAACTAAAATACTGCTATTCTTGTCTAAATATTTTTTATTTTAACCGTGCTTAAAATAGTTATTGGTAGTGGTTTTTTAAACCCTAAAAAAACAGTGAAAACTTGACGAAAGTGAGTTTTTTTTGCTACGAATCGATAATTTGGAAAGCAAGCGAAAAAATGTGAGTAAAAGTATGGCTTAAAAATGTGAAAAACACCTCACGTTCCCAAAGAAAACTATAAAACACACACACTTAAGTATCGTTCATACAAGGCACAATCATAGTTTTAGTTCTAATTTTAGTCATAACGCTATCTCTGTCACTGTTTTTTTTCTTAACGAGACAGTGATAGAGATAGCGTTATGACTAAAATTAGAACTAAAACTATGACTATGCCTTGTATGAACGATACTTTACCGATTTTAAATGAGTTTGATTTCCTGCAAATTTAATTTTTATTTGCTTCATATGCGTGTCTCCTTTGGTGTGTTGTTTTATAGCATAGATTCCTCTTGTTCTGTTGACCAACTTATCGCAAGCAATGCACTTTCCATGCGTCTCATTCTCTTTACGAAAATAGGTTCCAATTAGTAGTTCCATTAATATCTTTTTGATCTAACCAAGAGTTCGCAAACTTGCAGGGCGCCATTTTATACCCTAAACAGCTCACCAAAAAGCTCAAAATGCCGTGGCCAACCAAGGCCAACATAATCGAGGAAATTTCATTGGCCCAATTAATGCATTATTTAGTTACCATTGGCCAACTTTAAAACCTTGCATTGTTTTGGTAGAATATTGCCAATAAGCTAATTATCTATTTCTTTCTCACTTTATTCCATGAACTTTCACAAGGACAAAAGGTAAACTTAACGAATCGGACTGGCCGAAAACATGAAACGAGCCAAACGTCTGATCGGCCGTTATCGATTTGAATCGAGACTTCCAATTCTTTACTAGGCCAGTCAAGAAATATTAGTTCTTAAAAATAGGCCAGTAGATTTTATGTACTTTTTTTGAAAGAGTAATACTTTTATGTACCAGCTTAAAAAAGTGTATTAAATATGAAAATATGTATCGTATGTGGACGCTGTTAACATTTTTTTTTGATATAGGACGTATTTCCTTAAACTTTGATTTAATGCTGGAGAACAAAGAAGGACGAAGACACGTTTAGCTGAATCATATCCCCTTGATCGGTCTTACAGATTTCTGAAAACTGCGATCTTGATGGAAATGGGTTTGAAGAATGACGGTGTTATGGTAAATGGTAAATTATTCTTACAAAAAATGTTTTTCCATTCTGACAAACTATGGGTCCCCGCACAGAGTAAATGGTCAATCAATTTCCCAGCCTTGTCCCATTCTCCTCGAGATGAAAAACGTGGCACTGATTGATTTTTCTACTCTGTGGTAGTGTGTAGTAGTAGCTACTCCACCGAATTGTAGTGATTTTCTGATAAGCCTTTGACCAAAATTCAATAAATTTATTGACGTTATTTTAAGAGTAGCCTTCGCCTTTATCTTACTCATGCCAAATTTCGCTTGCAAGGGTATGCAAATACAGACATTTTTCAAACATTTTAGTGTCTTTTGAAAGATAAAGTTTGAATCTAGGTTTCTCTAGTTGTACTTTTTGCAATCTTTGTCTAGTCTTGCAGATATGAGCATCCAAAATGTGGCATATTTCGATCCATATTTCACAAAAATAAAAGGCAAAATTCAAAAACTATTACTAGATTTAGGCTTCATCTTTAAAATAAAACCAAAATTTCTGAAAAATGTTTGTATTTGAATAGAAAAATGTGAGGCAAGCGAAATTTTGCATGAGTACGACAATATAATCTTAATCGTACTTGCACTGAGAAATTTTTTAACTTTGCTAGGACAGCAAAGTTTTTTGCTAGAATGTTAGGTTACTAAATTTTTTTACTGGCGTAACTATTTTTTTGAATGGGGCTACTAAACATTATTTTCCTATCCGAGTTCTAGCAAGAAACTCTGCTGTTGTAGCAGAAATTTTGCTGTTCCAGAAAGGTTGTTTGGAAACATAGTCGCCAGCCAAAACCACTTTACTAAAAAAATTCTCAGTGCGAGTATGACGTGGCCAGGTAGGCTAATATCGAGGCTAATATGGATTTATTTTTATTTTTTAAAATCGGTTTTTTCCATCCTTAGCTTTTTTCTGTCTGATACTGTAAGAGGGATTAACATTTTTATTAAATTTTTTACAGCCACAATTTTCAAAGTAAACTCTGTGTTTGAATGAGATGAGAGTTTAAAACCTCTATATATTTTAAGTTAAAACTGAGTGGAATATTTGAAGTTGAGTTTTTAAATAGACTTTTTTTTTAATTTTGGGACCGCTACTACTAACACTATTCTGACTAATCATTTAAACATGGTTTCTTATTAAATCGACGAATTATAAACACAGACTTACAGGCAGAAAATTATCCAAAAATTAAATTTTTTCAAACTAATTTCCAAATAATTGAACAGGAACCAGTTTTAGAGTGGTAAAAAATACTAAAAATGCGCGGTTTCAAGACCAAAAGGGCGATATTTACTAAGGACTACAGTTTAAGGAAAGTTCGGTTTGACATAATATACATCTATGTTGGGAATTTGGAACCTTTGGTTGCACTAAAACAAAGTATGATTGTTTTCCACATTGCATTGTTTATCGTCTCCTGATGATGCTAACGTTGTTAGCGAAACGCGCGTCGAGTACAAAAAAGTGTAGTTTTGGTTTGTGGAAAACAATCATACTTTGTTTTATAATATACATCATTATCTGGAATGAGACGCGTAAGGCCATTTTTTTCCTAAAACGGTCCAATAAAATCTGGCTAAACAAGAAATCTGAGAATTGGCAAGTGACACGGGATTTTGAATTTCGAATAAAATCATCGTATATTGTAGACCACCGCCCAAAGGTGCTTTATCTACTTTAAATTTGAAAACAATCACGATTTTTGTTGATTGTTTTTTTCAAAATCAAATTCTAGTTGTTATTATTGGCTAGTGCAGGCCATTCTGTAAGGCAATGTATAGGAACGTATGAGATGTCACTTTAAGTTGACTCACGGAGATCACTGCCCTCTTAAACCAAGAAAAAAGCCTTTTACAGAATGTCGATTCATAAAATAAAAAAACTTACTTTTCTCAAATTTTCAGTGTTTTTCTTAACGTTTAAAAAAATACTGTCAAAAAATGTTTTTCTTCGTAAAAATGAAAAATATCTAAGGATGTTGAAGCAGTATAAAAAAAAGTATTTTAGAGAAAAATAAATTTTTGGATAAAATTTCGAATTTTCCGTTTTGTCATCTGTCTGTTAAGTTGAGTGGTGTCGTACATATAATTTTTATTTTACCATCTTAACTTAAAAAAAAAACAAAAATTGTAGTGTGTCAGACATAAGCAAAGAACATATAAATCTAAATAGAGAGGACACCTAATGGTAAATTTGCTGACGTGAAAACCAAGTGGCGTAGCTATCGTTTTTTTTTAGTTCTTGGCTTGGAAACTTGGTGCACCACCTTCGTTTTCGATATTGCTTTTTTTTATCGATCCAAAGCAGTGGCGGCGCACACGAAAATCGTATTCTTTTGGACGAGTCTCCGACGAAATTATGTACCAACTTCCCCAAAAATGTTGCCCTGCGACGCCATTTTTTTTCTTTTATTTTAAATTAAGCACTACTCTTTTGCTGTAAGTTTTTTAAAAAAATTTCTTTATCTCTTCCTTTTGGAGAAGACTTCCCATGATGGGAATTGACACGGTTACGTCACAACCGCCTCTTTTGGATTAGGAGAACAAAACCATTGAAGGAATATCCTAGGAAATTTATCATATGAGACCATAATTTTTGACATACCTTCTCACGCACTCTGATCTCCTAATCAAGTATTTTTCAAACATTCGGAAATGACGGGGTTATTAAAATTTGGTACAAGAGCATAGTTTGGGTGGTTTGCTGCAAATGTTTAGCAAAATTGAAGTAACCTTAGATAGCAAAATATTTGAAAAACAATAATAAAAAAACACTTTTTTTTTTTTCCTAAATTATTACAAGTAATAAAGCCAGCTCCCTTAGCAGCAAGTTCATTTAAAATTGCATTAAATATAAGTATGTACGCCAGTGATAAATCGATATTCATTCAACGCGCGGGATTATTGCCGTTTTAATTTTAAATAAATATTACCCTGTTTCATCCTGGCGCATTCAGCTAATAATCAAAAACTTGCTGTGAATCGCATTGGTTTGCTGGTCGGATGTTGCCATTCAAGTCCTCTCTATTTAGATTTATATGCTCTCAAAGTTCTTTACAGGCTTTAAAATTACCAACAAACGTATCCTACTTTAAAGTGTCTTAGCACATATATAAATATTTTAAGAGGTATTTAAGATAAATATGTTTTTTAAATATTTTAAGTTTCATAATGGACGTACCATAATAGGCTTTTTTTATTTAAGAAGGTAGTGTTCTCGTTCAAACGTCCGTCAGTGAGCGAAATATTAGTTAAGGTTATTTTGACAGTTTTTAATTACTCTTTAATAAAAATATATGAATTAAACGTTTTAATTTTCGTTTCTAAAAAGTGTGAAGAATGTATGGGTATTTTTTTTTAGAAATAACAGGGGATAAGAAAATCTGAGTAAGTGACCCAATTAATAGAGCATTTTTGGTTAAAACGCCTTCTATAGGGACAAACCCACCGCCAATCCCTTTTTTTTCCATTTTTTTTCCTGAAATACTAGGAAAACCCGTGCGAAATCACTTCTACAGTTATAGTGAGTTTAAACCAGTTTCACTAAATTTTAAAGAAAAATTCGCATAATTAGATTAAAAACGACATCCTAGAATCCTAAACCAGACCATCTTAATAAATATCGCCTAAAAGGACTATTTCGATAGTTTTTGATTAATTCCTTTTTAAAATACCCA
Source organism: Oxystoma pomonae (assembly GCA_963921995.1). Classification (NCBI taxonomy): domain Eukaryota; kingdom Metazoa; phylum Arthropoda; class Insecta; order Coleoptera; family Brentidae; genus Oxystoma; species Oxystoma pomonae. The sequence continues at coordinate 112,798,911 of OY998166.1, read as the reverse complement.
CCAAATTTAAATGATCACCCAGGGCGAAATAACCTTCTATCGAATAAGCGGCCTAAAAATGACTTCAACGACTAAAAAAAATCACTAATCTGGCGAAAAAATCACACCGTGCAGGGTAGAGGTACATATAAAAAAAACTGAGAAATCGATAGAAAGTTACAGGTGCTGACATCATAATGGTTTTAAAATGACTCTACAATTGGACGGTATATATATAATATATACAGCTAAGAAAAATAAAAACAATAGACTATCAAAACACAGTGGTTTAGAAAAAATAACAAATATTTACACAGGGAAAACTGTACTACGTCTACGCAGCATGGTCAGGAAAACATCATAAACGTGTTTTAATATCTCTTCAACTAAAGTTTTTAAAACGAGAAAAAAATCCAAAAATATGGACTGTTTAATAATATTTTCCTGGGCACGCTCATGTGTTTATGTGGGGTTGGGTTTAACGTGACAAGTGTTAAATAAGTGGATTAGTAAAGGAGAGGGGGTGTTAATTACCTCTAGAATTTACTGTCCGTAGCTCTAATAAACCCAAATAAAAATACCTGTGAAAAAGAAAGAAAAAGGCAAAATAATACAATAAAAGGAAGTAAAAAAAAAATAAATAATAAAACGATGTGCATGCAGAAAAAATAATATTCAATAAAAATGTTAATTCAAAATGATTAACAAAAAATTGTAAAAAAGTAAGTACCGTATAATAAAAAGAAGCAAAAATAAACGAAATAAATAACCTAAGGTTAGCATTTAGAAGTAGGAATGTTGTAAAATATGGTATGGACGTAGAGTTTCCCATTTTACCGAAAAAATCCGTCGCTTTCTCAAGAAAAACTAAAAAAAATTTCTCTTGGATACAAAACTGCAGAATACGGAAAGAAATAGACGACATTGCATACCTCTAATCTGTCTGATCGGGGCACTTTTTGTTGTGTTACCACCGTTTGTTGAACGACCCCTAGGGGAGATCCCACTCCGGTGGGGTCTGGTCCCATTATCGTTTGCATCATGGGGCCAGTGGTGACGTATGGGCTGTACACGCCCCCCACTTGAGGTACCCCAGTAAGATACGGGTTCGCTGCCTAAAAGAAATAAGGTGGAAATGATACAGCGACAATTTAAACACAGATTTTTAAATTTAAAAAATTGAACAGAATAGAAAAGAGATTTATTGAGTACAAAGTAATGCATATAATCGATACTAGAACCCAAATACAACTTATAATAATCAGGCACAAGCAAGCAAATAAATATTAAAGTTTGAAATTTCTTTTTCTCTTAGACCTCAGGAATGAATTAATGCGCTATATAATAGTCAGTTGTTTGGTCAGCGCCTACACCATAACTGTAATAAATGCGCGAAAGTGCTTTTGTCAAAGTTCCTTTTAGTCGGTTGCGGTAACAGCAACTCTTTTTTATTCGTATAACTATGAGACACTATATACAGGGTGCAAAGTGATTTTTAATTTTGAAATTCCCTGACTTTTCCAGGGTTTCCCTGACCATTTTTTTAAAAAATTTCTTGACATTTTTGTCCATCTTACACTTTTTCAAATTTAGTCTCATAGTCTCTGTATATTATTTTTTTCCCTGATGAGTTATCATTTGAAAAAACTGTTACTACCGCCTTCCAACGCATTCGCCAAAGCTTTAACATTGTTATAATACCTTAATAATTCTGTGAAAATACAGTATTTAAGCACCACAATAGACACTCAAAGTAAATATTTCAACGCATCGGTATCGGTATACCTAACACGTTAAAAAAAAAGCCAAAAGACACTACATTTTGGACTTGTTTCGAACAAGGCCTGCTTTCATAGTGAAGGTGATGACAGAAAAACTGACAACAATCGATGCGTTTGTTGGGATGGACGTAACGATACGTTCATCACTCCGTACGCATCGATTGCTGTCAGCTTTTTTGTCATCGCCGTCACTATGAAAGCGTCCTCGTTCGAAAAATGGCATATACAATTCAAAAATGTAGTGTTTTTTGGCTTTCTTAATTCCTTGAAATATTTACTTTAAGTGTCTAATATATCGGCATCACAACGTCTTGTTTTAGAATAAAATCTGTCATAGATACATTTTTCTGAGTATCTTCATTATTTTTGTTTGTCATTAAACTCTTTTCATGGTTTTGCTGCTCATTTGTTGTCATATTTTTAACAAGCCCATTTAGTTTTTGAATTTTTGGAAAATGTCAACTTTATTTTTGTGTTTGGCGGCCCATGTTGGGACAGTTCCAATCGCTTATTTTTATTTTATTAGTATGTTTTCACATCGTATTCAATACGTATCGAATATCAAGCAACTTGTTCTTTCATATGTCACGCTCTTTGTCGGAACAGAGAACATTCTCTGTAAAAGACATACTAATTAGTTTTTCTATTAGAAATTTTTTAATATCTTCCAAAAAAAACACACAAATTACAGACGAAAAATAGATTTTTGCAAGAAAACAGAAAAATTTTTACGCGCTTTAATTATAATGAGTAAAAACAGTCTCTTATCGCCATTTGCACCGAATATTTTTTATATGCCTTTTACTAAAACTTTCTTTAACAACAAGTGCGAAAAAGACGAAAACTCTACTCATCTCTTTCTTTCTCGTTTGTTAATGGACGTTATAGGAATATCTGCGCACGACCGAATCGTCATGAGTTGTTGACATACGAGGGAGAATTCAAAGATACTAAATATTTTGGTTGTACCAGGTTTATTTCTAAAATAGGGCCAAATTTATAGTGGTGTTTAAAGGCTCCCTTGTTCCTTCAAGAAGACCTTCGGGCCAAAGCAACCTTAAAGGAATCTTTACATCAAGGTTGCCAAAGAGCTACCTTGGGCCTTCCTTGGCAAATAATTTGAGGTTCAAAAAACAAAAATATTGTTGGGTTTGTTTTGATAATTGGTTTTTGGTCATTTTGTGGGTTGCTTTTTAAGATATCCTGAAAATAATGGATGATTTTTTGGAATTTATTGATCGGGTGGAAGAAGAAGTCCCTGAAGAAGAATTAAGGCAAGATATTACCTCGTCATCAGCCATTGGCAGATTTTTAAAATGCAATTTTGTAGAAACACAAAAGCTATGAATTTTGTAGAAGAAACTGTGAAACTATATGATGAGAACCAAATCATGGAAAATTTTCGGTAAAATATTTATTTTATGCTAAAAATAAGACACAATTAAGACACTCTGGATCACATCACGTGCTTCTTCTTCTTCTTAACTCTATTATTATGGCAATTTTATGAAAATGCGTTCGGGTTCGTCCAAAAATTGTAAACTGTTAAGAACAGTCCCGTCGATTGCGCAACTATCACGCGCAGTTCTAAAACGTTCTAGGACAGTTTTAAAATTCGGAACCCGAACAAACCATTAGTTACACAATTTGCGAAACTTGGGCCATTATAGAATCTCATAGTTATGTCTTTATTAAAGGTCACAGTAACAGAGCTAGAGCCAAATGAACCAAAAGTACAGGGTGATTCATTATATTTGGACACCCCGGTTATAGCCTTTAATATTAGAGATAGAAAAAATGTTTTAACGTAAGATTTTAATAATGTTGTCCAAATTTTTTTAAAACTTTGACAAAGGCTGCCACGTGTCATTCCATGTGTCAAATTTTGACATTAACTTTCTTATTTTAAACTGAACATCCTGTATTTTTTTATTTTGTCAAGTTTCATTTTTCTCTTGTATTTCAAAAATATATCAATTATCTAGGTGCGGTAAACAGTTTTCGAGATATTGCGTATTTTTGGTGGATTTTTGCATTCCCGTTAGTGGCGTTAATATTAAAGATAGAAAAAAAATTTAACAACAAAAGTTGTTGAGTTTTTTACGGACTTTATATATATTTTGCCAGAAAATGTCAAACGTCAAACTAAATTAGGACTGCTCTATTTTAAAATACGAATGACAACAACAATGACCACAAGAAATCGACTAATCTGACAAATGCTCAACCACATCACCATTTAATTCAACACAAAGTTCATAACGCCTTCTTAGGCCAGAAATCGTGTTGATTATTTTATGTCTCAGGTTTCTATTAATATCAATTTCTTCATTATTTCCTCGATTTTCAATTTCTTCTAAGGTTGATGTGTTCGAGCATTTGTTAGATTATTAAATTTTTTGTTGTCGTTCTTATTTAAAAATAGAGTAGTCCTAATTTATTATATTTATTTATACATTTGACATAAAAATGACATTTGACATTTTCTGGCAAAATATTTATAAAATCCATAAAAAACTGAACAACTTTTGCCTTTAAGCTTTTTTTCTATCTTTAATATTAAGAGCATTAACGGGAGTGCAAAAATCCACCAAAAACATGCAATATCTCGAAAACTGTTTACCGCAACTAGACAATTGATATATTTTTGAAATGAGAAAGGAAAACAAAACTTAACAAAATAAAAAAATACAGGTTTTTCAATTTAAAATAAAAAAGTTGATGTCAAAATTGGACATATGGAATGACATGTGACAGAATTGGTCAGTTTTCAAAAATTTGGACAAAATTATTAAAATCTTACCTTAAAACATTTTGTCTACAATTAATATTAACAAGCTTTATTTAGCATTTTCCAAAACATGTAATAAAATTAACAGCGTTCTATTCCTGGTAGTCAAATTATTTTGGAAAGGGTTTAAGTGGCAAAACAATGTTCAACTACCCCAGAATTCCAACAAAATAAGGAAACAAAATAAATTTAATAACTCTGTGGGTAAATTATTATTTGTAAAAGCTTAAATTACGAATTATTTAAGCTGTAACAAAACATTTGAAAAGTAGTATTATATTGTTTAGCTTCAGGTTAAAATACACAACTTCAAGGGCAACCTGAAACAAAAAACCCACAAAACAACAGAAACTAGTGATGCTGCAAAAATATTTGTAAAAGCTCTTAACGTCGCTTGATACGGTCTCATAAAAATAAATCGTATCTACGACCCCCTTATAATCCAATATCAAGTTCGCTAAAGCAATAAGTTCGATTGACATAGGACATTTTGTCCTTTTCGGAACAAAAAATAATCACTTTACTTAGGAGAAATTTTTCAGTGAAACCGTAATGTTGACCGTGGTTGTGAGAAACCCTTAGTAACGGACATGCCCGAGACTTTTCCGCGGGTCAAGGTGTTTTGTTCCTAAATGCCAACTACACCCAAAAGATGCGAAATTTTTATAACATCCTGACGACCTTTGGACTAGGAATTAGAACAAAGTAATGAAGAATTATAGACAAAGACAAGGTTTCTGGCCAAAGGAGCAGGGCATATTAATTTTGGAAAAAAATTAAAATAGATTGTTTTCTAAGAAAAAGTAGTTTTATTTAATTTTTAAATATTTTCCGACGGACTGCAACCAAATATGCTGGCAAGGAACGATGATTTTGTTCCTTTTTTCATTATTTTATAATGAAAAAAATAGAAGTTTGAATTGCTTGTTGTATTGACTCAAAAAACATTTCACAGGTAAGTAAAACCGATGTTTACAAGTAAAATATTGGTAAAAGAGAAGCGAATTCCAACCTAGTGAGTGCCTAGGGTGTCTCTTCAAATCTTTTTTCAAAGAGCGTGATATACGAACTTCGTCGACTTTCTAACCCGTCAAAAATGTAAATTCGAACCCGGATATAAACACTCGCGCATTATTCTCTTGTAAAAATAATTATCTCGACGTTTTGAAAACTCATTTTTTAAATTTTGTTATTAAACCTTTTTTAGAAACCAAAAACAAATCAGAAAAAAAATAAACGAACACCGTCAATATCAAATTGTCAAAACTCGAGACACGCACGTCACTGGATGCGCACTCACGGTTTCTCTACACTCAGGCCAACTTGATTTTTTCGCGACGTTGCCGTTAGAACTTTGACAAAGGGAAAAAGCATAAACAGTAGGGTTGCCAAATTTTTATTTCAGCGGGAGTTTTGATAATTTATATCTTAATTATGATTTTCAGAAAAACCAATAGCGCAACTTGCTTTTTTTATCCTTTTATACTTTTGCAGTTTTAACCCACAATATAAGATTCAAATCTTTCAAAGCTACATGTATGGTGTATTGTATGGTGGACTATCCGTGCTTTCTAGCACCAATTTTTATGTATGTTAAATTATTTATTTAGAAAATAATAGTTTTATGTTATTTTGAAATATTTTTCGACGGACTGCAACCAAATATACTGGCAACTGACAACGATTTTGTTCCTTTTTTCATTATTTTATAATAAGTAAAATAAAAGTTTGATTGTTGGTAAAAAATAAGTGAATTCCAACATAGTGTCAGTGTAGTAATTATTTTCGATAGTTTTTATTATATAGTATGTTTTAAAATCGTACTTAATACGTATTGAAAAGATTGTTTTTTTTTCTTTCATAGAGCATGTTCTCTGTTCTGACAAAGAGCGTGATATATGAAAGAACAAGATGCCTTATTTTCGATATGCATTATCTCCGTTTGTAGACGCTTTGAAAACTTATTTTTTCAATTTTGTTGTGAAACATTTCTTACAAACCAACAACAAATTAGAAAACAAGAAAAAAATAAGCAAACGAAAAGGGCACCGTCAATATCAAACTGTCTCGCATCGCTACACCCAGGTCAACTTGATTTTTCCGCGACGTTGCTGCTACAATTTTGAGATAGGGAAGAGGCATAGGCAGAGCCAGTATTTTTTTCTCCTAAGTATGAGCAGTTGACCCAAGTATAACAGTTTTTATTTCTCATCACCGCGGGTCAACTATTGAAGGAAAATTCATCTCCATCAACTTTGGTCCAACTTGGAGCAACACCTGCTTAACTAAAAAGCCAGTTAACTCTTTTTCGATTTAGTATCCTTTAGCATACTATAGAGGTCATATTGACACACAACTGACAGAAAATACATGTTTTACCTGTCAATTTGGTTATAAAAATGGCGGCAATCTCTGGCTAAAGGGCACTGAAAAGATAAGAGTTAACTGGATTTTTAGTTGAGAACGGTGTTGCTTGGAGGTCATTTTGACAACTAAGTTGTGGACTAACTGTCAACAAAGTCAAAAAAATGGCGACAAAGGGTAGTTGACTGAATATCGCTGAAGGCCTAGATATCGCAGATGGGGTCAAAGGACACTGAAGTTACTACGTTTATTTCGACAGCTTCATAAATCTGCTTAAATATCCGATACATACACGTGGGATTAAGGCATCGAAAACTTCGATCCAATCAAATCAAGTCAATCCGCCGAGGTAAACGCGCTCGACGGATTAACCTTGTCATCGACCTTAACTCTGGCTTTTGGGGCCCGAAATTTTTCAAGAAGAGGAAGAAATTGCTAACTTTCCATCCGTAACAGAAAGCTCATGAGCCTGCAGGGGCTCTTCTGCAGGGGAATAACAGGTGCAATGAGGACTACCCAAATCAAATCAAAATCAAATCAAATATTTTATTTTGCCAAATAAAAACTTACTCATGCAAGATGCCCCAGGCAAAAGTATCTACGTATTACATATAATTTATAACAAAAAAAAAATAAAAAATAAAAGGTAAAAAAATAACAGAGTAACAGAGTAACAAAAAGAAAAAAACTGATATTTTTATAAAAATTACATACTTCAATATTAATAACCTTTAACCTGGCTACATACATACAGACACACATCAATTAGTTGAATTCAGAGGCAGGGACTCCCACAAAAGACCGCAGAAAAAGGGATTCAACGTTAGTACACGATTATCAACGAGGGACAAGGACAATGTATTAAAAGAATAATAATTTTATAGTAGTTGTTGTAATTGTAGAAGTTTTTGCTTTACATATTTGGAATATGCAAAGAGTGATAGATTTTTTATTTCACTACTACCACTAGAGCCCTAGAAATCATCTTAGGTAGATCGAGAAGGAAGCAATGGCGACACACCTACGACTGAGGGACAAAGGCCTATAGAAGGGTAGAGAGGAAAAAATGGGTCATCTGGGCAATCGAGGAACTGGTAACAAAAGAGTTGCCTCTTCTAAAGATGCCAGTAGGGACTCCTTCGAAACTATAGAGGTTTGACAAAAGGTACAAAGTCACAATAACTGAACGGGATGGGTGGCAGGGAGAAGAATCCCGAAACGAATTAAGCAAAGATGCGTCCGCGATGGTCTGCTACACCGACGGATCAAAACTGTCAGCCAGGCAGACAACAGGTGCAGGAGTGTATGTGGAAGACCTAGAAGTTCAAGAAAGCTACCCGCTTGGCGAGCTCGCTACGGTCTTTTAGTCGGAGGTATACGCCATTATCACGGCGGCAACCCTACCAGATGGCAGGAGGGACATTTACATATGTTCAGTTCACCAAAAATTGTCAGTAGCCTGGTGGAGGAGTGCGTTAACGCGCTACAGACATTAGCTGAAGACAAGAGGATGACACGCATGTGGGTCCCAGGCCACAAGGGAATACCAGGGAACGAGAAGGCGGACGAACTTGCCAGAGCTCGGGCCGAAACCCAATATATTCGACCGGAACCGCTCTTGGGAATCACAAGAAAACAGGTGCAGAGTGAACTCAATAAATGGGCGAGCGATCAACTGAAGTCGTCCTGGAGGGAGGAGCGAGAGTACAGACAGTCCAAAAGTTCGTGAGCGGACCAGACGCAGCCAGAACTAAATGGCTCCTGGGAAAAACTCGCAAGGACATTGGTTAGTAGGAATACTGACAGCATAATCGGCTGCATAAGCACTTGACACGCATCAGAGTGTTGGACGACTCCGCTTGCTCAGCATGTGGGTGGGCACCGCTGATTGGTGTACTTGATAAGAGTGTGACGGATACGCCAGATTGAGGCAGCAGACGTGAGGTGCCTCCACAATAGAGAGAGAGAAAGAGAGAGAGAGAGAGAGAGAGAGGCAGGACAAGTAGAGGGAGTGGGAGATTAATTTTTTTACAAAACGACAAAAAACAACATTTTCAGGTTAAAAAAACATCAAAATTGCACATGCGCAATGTATCAATCCGAGCTTTAGGTAAACACTCGAGATTAGGGATTTAACTTTTTTTCCTGCGATATAAACGCTCAAGATTACAATTTCAAGCAGCTTCTCAATCCGGATCGAACCGTCGAAATAAACGTAGTAAGTTTTTGCACGATTTAAACACTCCTCTTTTAGCGGTCCATTTTGTTCCGAGGCTGCCCTCAAGTTCTGAAATAGGCGTTGTTTATCTAAATATATCTTGATGATATATTTCGGGTCTCCAGATAATTCTACGACCTCTGCACGAAAATAGAAAAAATATTTTTTTGTTTTAATGTCATTTGGAAACTTTGGCCATTTAATTTATTATTAAACAAAAGTTTTTAAAATTACCCATGGAAAATATTTATTCGTCAATCTACAGAAATATAGGCGCAGTTCTCAGAGAAAAAAGCAGAGCAAAGCGTAGAATGAGTCAATGATTTTTAAAGGATTTCTTTCGGAAGAGATTAGTTACAGTTTCAATTATTGACATCTGACAAAATAGATTGATCGAAAAATGAATCGCGAGCGACACATTAATAAGATTTTGAGATTTTTCTTTGATTGAACAGCTTTTTTGATGGGAAAAATTGGAAAAATGTATCCGACATAACGGACAGGAGGAGACATGTTTCAAGATTTCTTGAAATTCTCTCTCTATCTCATAGTAAAGTTAAATATAGTTAAAAATCACTGACTGCATTAAACAAGCAATAAAAAAAGTAAAATAAAAATAAATTAAATGCTACAAGATGCTTTTACCATTAGTGCAAACGGATCATCCTCTACCAGTGACAAATAGGGATAAAAGCCAAAAGGAAGGCCTAACTCTAATGCCGGATCCTGCTCAAAAATTAGAAAAACCAACGTAACATCAAAAACCAATAAAACAGTGATATGAGTCCGCGCAATACCTACAAAGGATGCTCCAAAAATAGACTTTTGCAATTGAATATAGCCAACCAAGACACTTTAAATTGTTTAATAAATTATAAAAGTAACACTCGTCCCATATCGGACGAAGCGTTTTTGTTTCTCACTTCATTATGACCAGGCCTTTCATCGTACCTGGCAGTTGAAGCTAGACAGGCAACCTGAATTTAAAATAAAAATTTCGTAATCCGCGGAGATGTGGTACCTGTGAACGCCACCTGTCGAATAAACTGAGAAACGAAAACATCAAAATTGAAAAATGCAGGAGAGAGTAAAAACAGAAATCTGCACTTTTCAGCAGGAAATAGAGATAACCCTGCAAACTATAAGGTCACTGTAATATGACTCTTAAAAAGAGGAAACGTTCGCAGCAGCACCACCCCCAATTGGACCTTCATGCTACGTGGACCTAAGCCCAGGAGAGGCTTGTTGCGCAGAACTAAAAAGCCAAAATAATAAATTATGCACATTCCAGATGACGAATGTTTTTATCAAAAAGTTTATTTTTACCCCCCCCCCTCACAAAAAGTTGATAAGAAAGTTATACAAACTTTGCAGTATTGTTTTCTTTTTGGATAAGAGTTAATATATATAATAAACTAACTGTATGTTTTTTGGTGTACAATATAAGTGTAAAATATCAGTAAGTTTTGCGCGGACTCAGGTTGTGGTTAATTTGTCCAATAGTACACTATTACCAAAATTTAAATAAATGAGAAAAAAAGTGAACATGGCATTGATCATTTTGGCCATATTGTCTGAAGGGCTCACTAGCTGTAGAAATTCCTTATTATTTGTTTGTTATTTAAACTTCTTTTTAAAATTTCTGCTGCTTTAGAGAACTAGCAACAAATTTCCTTTGAAACATGGAAATTCGACTGAAACCTTTATTGAACTTATTGGGATCACATTGCTGGAATATATAACGTTTTTCTTATAAGTCAGAGCTTAACTTTTGTTAAAGGATGTAAATCGCTAATCAGAGAGGGATTTTTCTTTTTCTTACAAACTTCTATATAATTTATTTTGTGATTGCCCCTTAGATAAACGCCCCATAAACTAAAATAGTTAATATTTGATATTAAAAATGTCCACAGAACATCGATACCTATTGGATAAATTAACATAACACAACACAGCTTAAATTAAAAGAAAATTAGTGCCGCATGCCCAATGCTGAAACAAACGAAACATTAATATTAGCTATTAAATAGAATCACGGACCGATGTCTCATATGTCGGTCCCTGATCGAATATATTATATAATAAGTCCAATTTTTAAGGCAAAAAATAAAGAAAACTAAAACAAGAAAAAATCAAAACAACTTTTCTATATGTAGAACAATTCCATTGCTATAAAATGTATAGATAGTATGGGACAACCACCTTCTCAACTTAAAAGCCAGTTAATTATTTTTGGATTATAGCTGTCACATTGACACCAAACTGACAAAAAATCCATGTTTTACCTGTCAATTTGGTCATAAAAATGGCGGCAACAGTATGCTAAAGAGCAATGAAGAGCTAGGAGTTAATTGACTTTTTAGCTTTTTATTTTTTCAAAATTCTGTTGCCAAAAAAAGTGGACTAATATATCAGCAGTACCCATTAAGCAATCCAAAATACTAAAATAGAACAGTTTGAAAGAACCACGTTTAATATAACAAGTTTATACAACAAGTGGGTATATACCACCTCACAAACAAACTCCGCGTGAAGGTTTTTCCTTAAATCATTTAAAATGCTTCAAAAAGCAGTCTCCTTTATTTTAAAATAAACATCCAGAATTTATAATTTTTAACTACGGTCCTGTCTATTTCTCAACGCTCGTGATATTAAGGCATCGGCTAATGTCGGCAATGTCCGACAAAGCGACTCATCAACTAATAAACTGTAAAATTAGTTGAAGCGAAAAAAACAAAATTATTTTTGATGCTAATAATCTTGAAGGAGTGCTGATAAAATTTTTGAAGAAGTATGATACTTTTTTAATTGACAAAAATTGCAAAAAGAAAATATCTCTTTTTGTTTAATTTGAAACTATTACCTCAAATTTAGGAAGTCTTCAGTTAAAAAAAAAGTCCTAACTTATAAACCACCGTGTATTATTATTAGTATTGTAACATTTTTCCAGGAGGCAGCGAAAGAAAAACTTGGTTGTTTCAGAAAGTGCTTAGCACCACAACAGGCCCAAACAAATACAAAAAAACCAATAAATAAAATGAAGCCTTTTTTGACCACTTACCACAGCTTGTACTTGACCAGGCACTAAGGGTTGACCCGGGGAGAGGCCCATTTGCTGCATGAGGGCGTTTTTGAGGGCTAAGTGATTCCTTCCGTTTATAAGCAGTTGATCTTTGAGGTGCTGGGGCGGGTGAAAATATTTGCAAGGGGGTTTTTCTCGGTTGCAGCGACCCTGAAACAATGCCAAACAAATTTATAAATAAAATGCCTAAATTAAGATTTAATTATTGAGAAATTTAAATAACCCTTCATCTTGCGCCTCCGCCATTTCTAACTTTCTGCGCGTGTTTTGACTTCTTATTTTGTACAGGAGGGGAAAAAGATTTAGTTTGTTCGATTTCAATCAAAATTGGCATACAGGGGTTTTTAGGGAGGGAGATTATGAATTTTTTATCAGATTTGAAAATTTCAATATGGCGGATTCAAAATGGACGCTTAAGGTCACAAATCTAAAAATTAAGGCAGTCTGTTCAAATTTGGTATGCGTTTATAGTTCCAGCGACAATACAATAATATGGTATTATTAGGTACACACTTCCTTTTAACAAGGGAACTGGAGGAGCAAAAAAATTTAACAGAATTAGAAATACATTCCCAAAAAAATTTAGTTTTTTCGATTTCAATCAAAATTGGCATACAGGGATTTTTCAGGAATTTGAAAATTTCAATATAGCGGATTCAAAATGGACGACTTAGGGTACAAATCTAAAAATTAAAAAACAAATATTTATTAAAAAAAACTTTTAAAGAACAAGCTTTTATTAAATGCACTTAAAAGTAGAAAATTATTTTTTTATCTCTCTTATACCATAACAAAAGCGATGGGCGCAAATTAAAAATTTTAACTTTACGGTGACAAAGAGAACTACAAAAGAAGAACTAAATTCTTCTTCTATTCGAATGATAAACATAATGCTTCCATCTAAAGAAGCTAAGAACTGGTGAGACTGTCGTGCTTGCCAAGACTTAATAGTACCCCTACTAAATTATCTTGGACAAAGCGTAGTTTGAATTCGGTAAGCATTTTCCGGTTTCAAATGAAACCGACAATAAAGCGACACAAAATCCAGGGAAATGTGAATATTTTCACAACGAGAGATGCAAAAACAAACAGCTATATGGAAAATCGATTAACAGGATTACGCCGGTTAATTACTTGCTGCTAAATTAAAAGGGCCGTATTTGCTGAAAGAGCTGATGTCATAACGACCCCGGTCAATTAATGTGCACGTTGAATGCTTTATTTGGACGCCCACAGTTTATCAGAATGTGCAAAATCAAACCCGTTAGATAAAAGAAAGTTAAATCATAACTATGGAAAAGGCAAATCATCAAACTAATTTTTTATCCGAACCTTATTTCTTCGAACCCATTTAATAACAAACTCGTAATTTGTAAAATCCATTTTTTTGTGTATAGATGTGACTCTATTGTTCTTAAACATATTAGTAATAATATACGCCTTGACAAAATACGACATAAAAAACAAAAGATCAAAAGATCTTGGGTTTATTTGAAAAGTTTGGATATCACATGACCCGTGTTGAAAGTCACTTCGACACTTTCTGAGTTACGGTCACTGACAGAAAAGAAAGAATCTGTACTCTTAAAAACAATATTTTTTGAAATGGCTTGATAGACTAAGCTACATAAAATTATGATTTTAAAAAATGATTATTTTATTATTAGAAACAGCAAATACAAGCGGAAGTTGTCGTTGGAAATGCAATTTTATCTAGTTTAAAATCCAGTGAAAAGCGGGTCCTTTTTTTGTATATGACAGTAACAGTGGCGTATCAAATACATTTGGTAAATTTTGAAGTGAAATTTTCTAGTTAAGAAAATCGAACTACGCCACTGGAAAAATTTAGTTTTCTGACATAATTTAGGTCATTACTCTTAGATCAACCCCGCCAAGTTTGGTAATCGCAGGTTGAAAAATCTTGATAAAAATGCTAAAAGGAGAAGAAATTGTTCAAATTGGCATCATGTTTGCTTGGATTTTTCCAATTTTTCTGGTAGAAGGTGTGGTTTGATAGGGCATTACATTTGCAACATTTTTTTCATTTGTCACTTTTGACAGTCTGTTACCGTTTAGGAGTTATCCAAGAAAAACGCTTTTTTTGAAATGACAACCTTTCTAAGCTTGTTTATGAAAAAAATCTTGGGTTCCAATTTTTTCCTCTATTCAGAAAATTTATAAGCAAATTGCCTATCCTATGATAGTTTAGCTCCGTTCATGAAACTCAGTTTAGTTAATTCAACCATGTATCTAATTTATTAGTGTTAAACGTCAAAAGTTTAAACAGTAAACTGATGGATGTGGGAAATTTCAGTCAGAAACTTACGATACCTACTGTCTAGAGACTGAGAATAATTTTCTTAACATGGGATTTGACGCCGCTGTTAAATTAAATCATATTTGCTGTTTGAAACAAAACAATTTGCTAAATTTTTTTGACAATTTAAAAAGGAATTTAAAACATTGGCTAATTAATTTTTTATGATATGTTTGCCTTCCAACATCTGGCACACACGCACTCATTTATTAAATATTTACCTTTACCGATTTTTCCATTAACCCTAGATTGCCAACGTTAAAAAAGTATACTTTAATGCCAACAATATAATAATTTTACAGGTAATACCATAAGTCTAAATTTTTTTTTTACCATTTCAATTTATGCTTGGTTTACCATTTAGCAGTAAAAGAAACATCCACAAAAAATATTTCGGGAAAAAACATCTGCATTTACACAGATAGCAGACAAGCACTACTAGCCCCACAACGATCACGTATTACAATGGGCTCAGTACTAGAATGCCATGAAACCTTGGTCAAAGTATCAGAAAGCAACAACATGGTCACACTAAAATGGCTCAAAGGTCATGGCGAATACAAGGGGAACCACATTGCAGATACGCTGACCAGGCAGGCAGCGGGACCAACACTCTTTGAACCTGCCAAACAACAACAACAACACCCGGTAAGAGGGCCCGATCTGGAAGAATCCTTAGTGTTAGCGGACATCTGTGTGCGCTGACACTAATTATTCTGCCAAACCTTTCCTTCCACCCCCACTTGACCTTCAAGTGGACCACTTAAACTCTCCCTACCGCTAGGTAGCCTAAGTTTTGTCGATTTTTGGGGAGACTAGCTGCCTGAAGGGCTTAAATGTCGTGACTGTTCTAAAGAACTATTTGTTGTTGCTGTTGGGGAGGGGAGGGGAGGGAAGTGGGATTTGGAAGAGGAGGGGAAAGTGAGAACTAGCTCGCTAGCTGAAGGCTAGAGAGCTAGCTGAAGACGGGGTCTCTTGTGGCGATGACGGATGTTCTCGTCGTAGCTGACGGCCTGTCGAATAAGGGGATTTGAATGAGTATCAGCTTTTTGGTATACATTATGGGCTTTTTCGGAAATAAAGGTCGTTAATGGGGTAAGATTATTGTCTCTCATAAGTCTAGTATACGAGGTGTGCCAGGGAAGGTCAAGGGCGTTACGTCTGTAGCGATTCTCAAGGTTTTGAATGAGTTTTAGATGACTTGGCGCGGCATAGCCCCAGGCGGTTGATGCATAGGATAGGATAGGATAGGATTAACAGTGGCGAACGAAATACGAGAACATTCCCAAAAAAACTTTAGAAAAAGATGGGATGAAACTAGAAACTGCAACCTTGCCAGGGAATTACTACGTTATACTGACCATGCATCAGCAAAAAAATTCCTATCAATGACCAGACAGAACCTGCGCTTTGACACGGGCTAAATAAACACCTTAATAGAATGATGTTATGTGAAACACCTCTATGTAGATGGTGTAAACAAGAAGATGAAACCATGGAACACATTCTCTGCGACTGTCCAACGCTGCCATCTACCCAAAAGGCTATTTTCGACGAGTTTTGGCCAACACCAGCCAACATACGGGAGTCTTCCTTTGGCGACGTTATCAACTACGCTCGAAGCGTAGGATGGCTGACGAACTAGAGGGAAGCCCTATAGAAGGATGCACATGTCTAATGAGGCCTAGGTGCTGTGAGGTTAAATCCCCACTCTTCCAAATTATCAAATCAGATCATATAGCACATATATAGTGTTGGTTTTATAGGTCTGTATCTTTATTTTGATAAGAAAAAAAGAGCAGATATAAACGACTAACTCTCGCGCTCAATTGTTTGGTAAGGCAAGCATTAGTTGGAGTATTCTAAAATTTGTCTTTATAGTTATGGGAAACGAAGAACATGTAGGCCATGGAGAAAACAATGGAGAGTTTGGTCGTGTCAAGAATGACAAGTCAAGTAAACTCCAACTCAAGTGATTATTTTTTACACACGGTTGAACAGATAAAGAAACTGCAAATCTGAACAGCTCATTCATATAGACATTTTAATAGCAGCGATACTGAAATAGGTAAAACATGGCGAGAGTATGAGAAATTAAAGAAATAGTTATAAGAACGAGGCCCAGATACCGGGAATATCCTAACCTGGATGTAGAGAACCTGCAAATGCTCAAATGAACCAAGCTACTGGACTTTGCGAAGATAACTAACAGGAAACCACGGAAAACCCACTGCTGGTAAGTTCTTACTTATTTAGGTAAATATAAACACTGAACAAAGTCACTGAACACTGTCCATTGTAGTTAAACGAAAAATCAAGAAGTGTAGACTTTGAAATTTAATTTCCAAATGTACATTCTAAATTTAATTTCGAGCGTCGCTTTTTATCAGTCAGCACTAGAGGTTATTTAAAATTTAATTAAATTGGGATTATTGCTGGCCAGACTTCATAATTGAGGGGTTTGTTCATTTACTAGATTACTTCAGATTATTGCCGAGCTTCCCAGATATTTCTACGGAGAACTTTTTCACTGAGCCAGAAAATTTAAATTAGTTTTTCTAATCTGGTGACATTTCTTTGACTTTAGAAACCTAATTATTTAAGATTTTCGCATGTTAAATCTGCGAGTCAGGATTAAACTCATTTCCCGCAGTAAACTAAACTTTTGGTTAACTTCTTTTCTTCGCAAAATAACTCTACAAAAAGATAAAACGATAAAAGGGTATCAGGTGATTAGCACTATTAAAAGCTTACTTTAAATCCCTATATTGCAAGTTCATAAGTTTACCTGAAAAAAGCGAGATCCTAAGGAAGGAAGCAAGGAAAGCAGTGCTTCTCCTAGAAAAACATCATCTTTTTAAATTACTTAAATTTACGTGTCGTGGCTTTTCACTACTCTAGTAAAAATCGAATAGAAGCTATCCCCGCTGTTAGGTTCTTTGTAGCCATAATACGCCGACAGCAGCAGTATACCTGCTTTCGTGTGCATCGAGAGGTCATTAAACCCTCTAGTGAAGGGTCATGTGTATGTCCGTGGGATTTTTTATGAAGGAGATTGATAGCTTTTTAGTCACACAATCAAGTGTTACTGGGTGTTTTGTTCGCGTTCGTGTAGAAGGAGTTGATATGACGACATCTTTCAAGATGGCGGTCAAAAATAATAAAAATACAACTTTCGCAACCGGGGCATGATTATACTTGATTCCATAAAATTTGGGGACGGGAATTCCAAAAAATTTACCTTCGAGGTCATCCAATGACCTTGAGAGTTTGATGCATTTAGAAGCTTCATGACCTTGAAAAATACCCCAGTAAAATCAACTATTAAAGCGTAGAGAACCAAATTAGGTAACAGGTCAAGTCCAACAATTTTGTTAAAAAAAAATCTGTTCAGCTATGACGCGTTTCAATATGACGGCTGATATATCAAAATGGCGACCTATAACCACATTTTATTTTATCCAATTTTGTAAAAAAGCAAAAATGACAAGGTGGTCATTAATTCTTGTTGACTTATCTCCGCTTACTATGAAAAAAAAGTTTAGTTGATACGTGACCTTGATTGACCTTGAAAATACCATGTAAATTTGAAAAATCAGCTTTTTGTAGTGTTTTTTCCTATTCACCACTACGCAAAAACCTTAAGCGCCGGTAATGAAACTGACATCTTAGGCATAGATAAACATTTCATTTGAAACCTCCCTACTATTTTTTTTGATCTGGCGTCCCAGATGTTCATGCTATACCCCGGTAAAAATGACCTATATACCTGTTGTTTTTATTAAGTTCCGGAACTGTGAATTTTATGTTTCACTCACTTTTCCTTTCCTTTACTAGAAGTGAGATATATAATACCATGTATATTATACTAGATCTGGTGTTTTAGATGCCATATTTTATAAAGTGGCTGCCGAAAAATGATACAAAATTCTAATTTTGCCAGTAGGGCATGACTATACTTGTTTATTAACATTCATAATAACCGACACCGGGTCTTTTGTTCGCATCCGTGTAGAAGGGATTGATATGGATAAAAATGATAGGCATTTTTACCGGGGTTTAGCATAAACATCTGGGAGGTTTAAAATGAAGTGTTTATCTATGGCTAAGATCTTAATTTCATATCCGGCACTTAAAGTTTTTGCGTAGTGGTAAATTGGAAAAAACACTACAAAAAACTTGTTTTTCACTTTTACATGGAATTTTCAAGGTTAAACGAGGTCGTGCATCAACTTAACTTTTTTTTCATAGTAAGCAGCAATAAGTAAACAAGAATTGATGGCCACCTTGTCATTTTTACTTTTTTACGAAACTGGATAAAATAAAATGTGTTTATAGGTCGCCATTTTGATATATCAGCCGCCATATTGAAACGCGTCAAAGCTGAACCAATTTTTTTTTAAGTATTGTTGTACTTGATCTTTTTATCTTTTTTGCGAAATTTGGTCACCTTCGCTTTAACAGTTGATGAATAGCGCCCTTTAGTATGTTATTTTTGAAATATGTTAATTTTACTGGGGTATTTTTCAAGGTCATGAAGCTTCAAATTGCATCAAAATTTAAGGATCAAATTTGGCGTTATGAGATCAGAAAAATGTGTAAATAAAAATTGATTTCTACGACTAGTTCCAGAGATATAGACGGTCAAAGTTTAAAAAAACGTCGTTTCGGGGTATATTGGGTACGCTCAAAAAGGCATTTCCTGACCGAAATAAAATAAGTGATCGACGAATGTGGGTTAACAGGTTGTATACAGGGGCTAGTCAAAAAAATCATTTTTTGACACATTTTTATTTTCCTCTATACAAGAATTAAAAAATTATTTTTGAGCAAACATTAATGTTTTAGTATTTTCTAGATAAACTGAACAAGTTTTTCTTCCCAGTAACAGTTACTTTGTCTTACATGTTTATTTCAATTTTTTTACAATAAAAACTTAACAAAAACCCCCAAAGCCCCCCCTCTGGCTACGTCACTGTGTAGGTATAAGGGAGAGCAATTACCCATAATCATAATTTATGGCAATTTATTATTTGTTTGATAATTTAGCCCCACCAAAGTGTTAAGCAGTAAGTAAAGTAAGTGTAGAGTACCCTGAGCAACCTTTAAAAAATCATCATCCTAGATGCAAAACATAAAGTGATAAAAAAATTTCACCCTGTATTAGATAAAAGTATGATAAAGGCGTACGCAAAATTAAATGAAAATCCATCGATCAGTTTTAAAGAAATTAAAAATTTACTACTTTTTTTATAAAAATTAATGTTTTTTTTAAAGTTTATTTACTTATCACTTTAACTGAATGCAAAATAATATTTAGATTTTGAAGTTGCAAAATAATTATTTCGTAGTAGGAAACAATTTTTGTCAAGTTTTTATAGTAAAAAAATTGAAATAAACATCTAAAACAAAGTAACTGTTACTGGGAAGAAAAACTTTTTCAGTTTATCTAGAAAATACTAAAACACTAAACTAATAATTTTGTAATTCTTGTATAGAGGAAAATAAAAATGTGTCAAAAAATGATTTTTTTGACTAGCCCCTGTATACAACCTGTTAACGTCTTACCAACAAAATAATAAAGAAATCCATGTGTGGTTCCTCGGTAACCCACATTCGTCGATCATTTATTTTATTTCGGTCAGGAAATGCCTTTTTGAGCGTACCCAATATAACGCGAAACGACGTTTTTTTAAACTTTGACCGTCTATATCTCTGGAACTAGTCATAGAAATCAATTTTTATTTACACATTTTTTTGATCTCATAACGCACTATAAGATACTAAAAATCAAATTTCACCGAAATAATTTTTCAATGTATTTCGTGCGGGGTTCTTTAACAGGTCAGGAGAGACTTTCGCAAATATCGCTTTTGTCCATTGAAAATAAACTTCTCTGAAGCTTCTCGGAGCATTCACGTTTTTATGACGACGTCATTAACGAATTTGCAAAAAGTGATCGAAGAATCGAATTACATTTCAAATAAGGGAAGTTTTTAAAAGTTGCTTCCCTTATTTGAAACTTCACCGTAAGTAATGGTTTATTCTATCCAAATCTTTATTTAATTCACTGTATCGATCGAAAACTTTTTAGTACAGGTATTTACCTACTTATGTTATTTAAGCAGCTATTTCGAAGCAAGTATATATTCTTTTTTCTAAAAGCATTCTTCAGGACCCTTTGTAATATTTTTTCCGTGTTCCTGTGGGCTTACCTTCGCCCCGCTATTTATTTCAATTGGGATTTGCGTATTTTGTCGAATTTCGGCACAAAGGATTTGCCCCTGTTCAGAATGAAAATATATTACACGGTATGAAACGTATTCATTTTTTGCTTTATACAGAAAGATTTAGAACTTACTTAAAAATTAAGGACTAATTTTACAACCAAAGGCAAAACACCAGATTTAAACATGGTTTAAACTTCAGTTTAATCTTTGGATTAAACCATTGGTAAACAAATTGCTCAATTTAATTAGTCGCAGTTAAACCACGGTGAGGACGAAAAGAAAAGCTGTTGGATTAGCTGAAGGATTAGGAGCACAACAGTTTTTTTTTCTATTTATTTTAAATCCAGCAGTCACCAAATTTAATAAAAATCAGTCAAGTAGTTTTTGAGATATCAGCGTTGGTTACAGTCAGACGTACATCCAGACGAAGCAACAAAAAATATTCAGAATTGGCAGAAAATAAACAATATTAGCTTTGAAAAACAAAGAAAATAATGTAAAAATCAGGCATGGCCAAAGGCGAAAAACCTTCTGCGCATGCCTGACACAGTTTGCTCACGCTTAGAAGAGTTTTTGGGTCTGAATTTTTCCAGGCTAACTTGATTGGGAGAGTTATTATCGCTATACAGCTTTTTTCGTAAAAAGCAAGGGCAGGGCCGTTATAATACCTCATAGTTATATGAGTCAACAGTAACCATTAACTACTCCTATAACCCTCTATATTAGTAGATCTTCTTCAACACAAGAGGCCCGACAGGGAACTGCACAAGTACCCATTGGGCACTCTACAAACGCTTCAGGGGCGCCTACGGACACCGCTGATGTAAACAAATTGACCAAGGAGCTCAGGAAGCCCCAGGTCAAAATCGTGGTCAGCATGGACGGTCCAATCGAAACAGAGCTAATTGAAGAGCACCTGCTCGAAGTCCTTGCTCCAACATGAGTATGTTGGCTCAACAAGCACCAAGAGACGCTGGGAATCGCCGGATACTCAGAGAGTCGATGGTGCATGGAGGTCGAAGAATCGTCCTTGCATATCCTGCTGAAGAGTCCGGCTCTGGCCAGGTCAAGAGTCGCACCTTGGGAACTATCCGTTGCACAACGGCGATGGAAGAAGGTTGCATCCCAGAAAAATTTGTTCTTTTGCGAAAGAGGCAGGCTTCCCGGGCCAAACCATGGATAGTGGGCGTGCAATGAAACTAGCAAGGTAGCCTACGTAGATGGAAATTGTCTTGCCGCACTTCTACATTCATTTATTCAAGCCTCTATATTAGAGAATTAGAATACAATGAAATACTTCGCGCCTTTTAACGCATGTTGATTGAATGTATGTAATAAAAATAAATTTTGATTTAGCAACGCTTTTTTTAAGTCGCTAAAGATTTTTTTGCGGAAACTTTTCCTATTCTTCCGATAAAATTCCCGAGTAAAACTCAGAATATAAATCGCTTCAAAGCATGCCCATATTTTCCCACGAAAACAGGCTTTTATTTAAACTTGCCCCAAAACTTTTCTAATATTATCACACTTCTTAGCTGTAAGTATGTGCTCAGGAGTGCGTTCCATTCTTACATTAATCGCTTGCAATATTTCAGTCTTTGTCCCTTGTAACATTAAAACATAAAAGAGAAGAAATATCCGACCTTAAAAAGGACCAGAAGATTTAAAACACATACGATAAAGTTCTAAAGTTAACATGGACGTCGTTTGTCAGGGTGTACAATATAGATCCGATATATTTCCCATGTTTGACCAGCATGCAATTTTCTTGACACTAAGGTTAACAGGAAAAAATTGCAGTATAATAATTCCCCAAGTTTTATGGCAAAAAAGTCCTGGCGCAATTTAAATTAAACTTTTTTCTCCCACGAAAAAAAGACGAAAAAAGCTAAAATAATATTTTCCTTACTGCTTTACAGTTTAAATTCATTTAATGTTTTATACCTACACCCTGGTTAGATATTTTTTCAGAAAATTCTCGGCTTTTACTCTAATTACATTTTTGCTGTTATATAGAAACTCAATAGTCGAGCTTAATTGGTTAAACTGGCGACAAAAAAGATAATATTAATTGATTGGAAGCTATTTAACCCTCGATAATATTAAATTTAAGAGTTTGTGATGACGAATGATTATAAAGTTTATGTAGAGGGTGGTTTAATAAAACTGGCCATTCAATGGGTTGTACTGGATTTATCTGAGAAAGTACATTCCATTCGAAATTCTCCGGAACAATTCTCAATATGGCGGCTGACAGTTGAACACAGAATGCTAAATTGAATGATTGATTAATTTATTAATTTGCTATATACAGCAAGGTAAGCTTATTGCTTATTGTATCCCTTGCTGTATTCTTTCACCTAAAAGAGGTTCGATGCCTGCGCTAGATTCAGCAACCTCTTTACAAGTGTCCTCTGAGAGCCTCTTTTCTGAGAAGATGCCTCTTCTAGAAGATGCCGTGAGAGGCAGATTCGTCGTCCTCGTCACACAGCCTAGAAATGGGTTCTTGCTGGAAAATTCTCATTGTGTGCAGGTGCTTCCTCAGTGCGTAGTGACCAGTTAAG
This sequence comes from Oxystoma pomonae, assembly GCA_963921995.1. Lineage (NCBI taxonomy): Eukaryota > Metazoa > Arthropoda > Insecta > Coleoptera > Brentidae > Oxystoma > Oxystoma pomonae. Next base: position 112,775,585 of record OY998166.1, on the reverse strand, counting down.
AGTCCTGTCAATATTCTAATCTGATATCTCCGGAGCTTAAGTATCTCCTCGGCCAGTGATGCCGATGGACATTTCACCATTGTTTTGCTATGTTGTTGTCCTGGTGTAGAAGGTTCCAATGGTCTTTGTGTTAGTTTCTGCTCTACCGTTCTAGGTCAGGCACTGAGGTTTTTGGTATACCGTACGGAGGTTCAGGTCCTATGAACTGTTTTCTCAAATCCTCTCCTAGCTAGGATATCTGCCAGCCACCCCTGTGTGCCCCGGCACCGACGCAAGTGTTACCTTGTTGTGGTTGGCTAGGGTTATTAGGAGCTGTAAGCAGTTCTACACTAGTTTGGAGTTTATTTTTTGACATGCTAAGGCTTTTATTGCTGCTTGGCCGTTCGAGAAGAATTCTTGTTGCAATATCTCCTCAGGTTCTCCCGCAGACAAATTTCGATTGCATGTATTTCGACTTGGAATACAGTGGTGTGATTCCCCAGTGAAGCAAACCAGTCATGCATCTGTCCCAGCGTCCATTTTGGATCCATCAGTATACCAACAACTAAGTATGGGTTTGAAATGGCTTGCTTATCACTTCTCATGTCGAACAGGGAGTTTGTGACAGGTACCAGTTGTTGTTGCACTCTAGTTTGTTGGGGAAAAAATTACATAAATTATGGCCTGAAGTCCTATAAAAAATAGTTCTTTTCGCTGCTTGGCCTTATTGGGCCACTCTGTATAATGATTAAATTTAGGGTTGTCTAGTGAAAAAAATTAAAAAACCACCACTGTAGAGCACAAGTGCTAAGCTTCGTCTGTCAAATAAAAAAATATTTTTAAAAAACTCAAAACTGCCTTAAATCATACAAAGAATAAAATATTAAAGTGATAAGTTTTGACACATGGAAAAACATCTCATCTAATATCAAGGCGCTACGTCTTGAGCAACTTGAGTTAAGCGACAATGAATTCTTTGGCCAATAGACATTTTATTATTACTTTGAGACCAAAACTCTTCGTTATAGTAAATTAAACATTTATTAGCTACTGGGTCTACTTTAAATTTATGTTAATCTCATTGTAAGAATAAATTCTACTTAGACGAATATGAGTGCTATTATTTCTAGATTAATATTTTATTTATTTAATCTCATTATATCTCTAGTTAAATAAAAACGCTTATTTCACTTTAAAACTTCATTTTGTTATTAATTTAAACATAACCAATATTTTGAGTGGAAGAAGAGATTAAATTAAAGAATAGCGTTTTGCTTTACGTATAAAAATAGTTTATAGTTACGTCGGCGCGAGGGGCATGACAGAGAAAGAAATTTAATTTGCTAGAGAACATTATCGCAACGAACAGTTTGTTTTAATAAACGACATTTTGCTGTCGCCCTATATCATATTTGTTGTTGGTGCTGCTGCAGAAGGGTGCTGGGCGAGATTTATTTTTTGACTCGAAATATTTTAAAATTTGCCTGTCGTTATAATATATGTCCTAACGGATAGCGACAGATTTTAGTTGACGTTTCCTAACTGGCTGCCACTTGGAATCATTTTTAAATTAGCAGGGTGGTCCAATAGACTGGCTACCGGAATTATGATTATAAATTTTATAGCCCTCATAACTAGGTTTTAGGAAAGCTTGAGACGTACAAAAATATTTTTAATAAAAAACTTAGGCCTTTTTTAAATAAAAAATTTACCCCAAGTTTGTAAGGCTGACAGTTTTTCAGATAACATTTTTTCTGCATTATTCAATTTTCTAAAATATTTGGCAAATTACTCATTAAAATTTTTAATAGCTCATTAGTTACACTCCAAACAAAAATAACTTAAAGTGGGTTTTTAGCAAATATCTCCAAAACGATTTGATTCCCATTACAGAAAGTTAATTCGTAATGTTGACCACATAATTCTTCAAAATATTTGAACTGGCAGTTTTTAATAATTCGAGAGTTAAAAGGCAGAAAATAAAAAATTCAAAGGTGGTTGTATAAAATTGAAATTTGGTTCATTATATTGGTCGTTTAATAATTGAAAACAAACAAAGAAAAAAAAATTATGTTGGTTTTTAAGCGATATTTTGAAATATCTCAAAAAAGGTTGATTCACATAATAAAAAATCACTAGATTGGTAATTCAATTGTTTAAAATATTTGTTTTAGAACCCATATGCTTAAACGTTTATTAGTTTATTTTAAGATAGCGGCAACTTACTTATTTCCTTCCTTTTTTGCAGTTATATGAAAATCTAAAATTACCCCTCACCCATGACCAAACTTAAAACTACTTTTTCTCAAGGTTTTTCTAGATATTTGAATGGCATGGAAACAAGCATGTAAGCACAATAAAATCGATCGTGCCCGACTTTTTCAGCACTTTTATTACGCAATCGACTTTCGAAGAATCGCCTTCTGCCAGGGCAAATCCTAGGAAACGAAACCCGAGGTGAAAATGGCCAACCTTAGCCGGAACTATCGGCTCGACTCCCCGAGGATAGTTAAAGGAATCGGTTTTCTAACAAACAATGGAGAGAAATCCGACGTAGACCGTTGCTGCCAGCTTTTTTTTCTAATCAGGTAATGGGATCCGATCGTAAACTAAAACGGAAGTTTAGTGGCGCCTCCTACCAGAGACTAGATAGGGTAGGTAGAAGGCGAATCAACCACAGTGTTAAAAAGTACATGGCCAAACTTACTCACGAGTCGAGTTTAAGCTGATATAAACGACATTACGTCATATTACTTTATTTAGTTAACGAACAAATACAAGCGGAGGTATATGCCATGGCAGCAACCCTACCGGAGGTCAGGAATGACTGGAGGGACATACACATATGCTTTAACAGCCAGGCTACCCTCAAGGCTCTAAGTGCACCCAAAATAGTCAGTAGTCTGCTGGATGAGTGCGCTGAAACACTGCAAACACTGGCTCAAGACAAGAGGGTAACACTGATGTGGATCCGAGGTCATGAGGGAATACCAGGAAACGAGAAAGCAAACGAACTTGTCAGACAAGGGGCCGAAACCCAATACTTTGGACCGGAACCTCTTCTGGGAATAACAAGGAAACAATGAACTGAAGACGTCCTGGAGGCAAGAGTCAGAGTGGATGTTCCGAAAGTAGCTAGAACTAAATGACTCTTAGGCAAGACCAGAAAGGACATTGGACTGCTGAGAGGGATGCTGACTGGGCACAATCGGCTTAACAAACATCTGACACAAATAAGAGTAGCAGGAGATCCCGTGTGTTCCGCTTGCGAGCTAGAAGAGGTATCGGCGGAACACTTAATAGCAGAGTGCGATGCATATGTCAGATCAATACAAGAAGAAGAGCTGCACTCGATCAAATGGGCGGACATACTGAACTTCGTAAAGAAGACAGCCATATCCAAAAAAAATATTTTCCATGACAAATAAATCTTTGAAATTAACTTTGTGTTTTGGACTTCTATTGTCTATATTTTATTTATACACGACATTTCGATCAGTACAATCTCTGACCGTCTTCAGGTGCAAATTAAAATCTATACCTAAGGCTATGTACTTAAATACCATGGGAAATCACTCAACCGTGAAGTTTAAGAACCTGGATACGTCCAAGAAGAGGCTTCAAAATATTTGGAATTTCAACACTTGGTTTACTAAAAATACCCTGATTCTGCCCAATAAAGGCAACAACCAAACAAGGCATAATAAGAACTTTGTATAGCAGGGCCGTTCAAATTTGTAACAATTCTCATGACTTGGAAATCGAAATAAGAAACTTATAACAGATACTATTTCTAAATTTTAGCAAACAGGACAGAGATTACAAGACCAAAACCAGGACCTTACAGTACGTAGTAGTATTCGAGTAGCGAATAACAATATTAAAACAGTTTTTAATCTAATAATACAATCCGAAGCCTCCTTCGTACAACAAACCGATGAAGAAACAAAATAAGGAATGCATTTACCCAGTTCCTTGTGAGTGTCGTGAATCATACATTTTTGAATATGTATAATAAATATTTCTTTGACACAAAATATTTTTTGCCCTGAACTGCATTGGCAAGGCAAATTGTGGCAAGTTGATGCAATTTAGGTAAACATATTATTCTTTTGTGGCGAAATGAAACCTTCAGTATAAAAAAAGGTAATATTGCATAGAGGTACCTAATAACGTATCTTCCAGTTGGTACAAAAAAATGCTTCTTTATATGCGTAATCGAATAGTTCTTTTACAGAAAAAATATTGCACCCTAATTTGAACCCATTTGACACGAATTTTAGTTAGTCACATCAAGCATTTATTGGTATCAAACAAGTCTCTTTATCAGTGAAGAGACGCCTTCCACCCACTACTTCTCGAAACTCTGCCGCCCACCTGGGGGAAATGGGAAGCGACACTGGGCGCCCCAGTGTCTCCGCGAATTTGGATCGACAACAATATATTATGCAATTCCCCAAATTGGATTGAATTTGGACGGTTATTAATTATTTAGCGCCTAATCTGATTCGGCCACCACATAATTTATACTGCTGCATGCATTTCGTCCAGCGAAACAGTTTGCCGATGGTGAACAACTTTCACCTGGCGAACTGTAGTAAAAAGAATATTGGTTACATTGGTTTTTATTACAAATTTGCCTTTTTTAGGACAAATATATCAAAATTTGTACCAAATTGATGCAATTCATTTAGCAATAGGTAGTGATGACCACTATTGACAATTAACAAGGGATATACTAAGGGCTAATTTTGCAACCAAAGGTAAAACTCCAGATTAAACCATAGTTTAAACTTCAGTTTAATCCTTGGATTAAACCATTAGTAAACAAGTTGCTCAATTTTATAAGTCGCAGGTAAATCACGGCCAGGAAAAAAAGAAGAGCTGTTAGGAGCACAACAAGTTTTTTCTAGTTTAAAAAGACTAGGCTTGGCATACAGGGTTGATCATTTTAACCATATCTTTAAAATGGCACCAACTCGAGCCAAACCCATCATAGTCACCAAGTTTGATAAAAATCAGCCAAGTAGTTTTTAAGATATCAGCGTTGATGGTTACAGACAGACATACAGCAAGACGCCACAACAAAAAATGCTCAGAATTGTCAGAAACGCAAAGATATACAGTATATATATACAGACCGCTTCAAGCTACTGCGAACATCAAGTCCAATTTACTCTCCGTGCCGTACGACCGAGGTGGATTCGAAGCACGCTGCAGTGTTATCTTTTGGAAATTCATTTTGTTTTTATTATTTTGTTTTATTTCTGCCTTGCTCGAGAAACAGATGGGTAAGTTCTTAATTGAAATAATACATCTTTAAAACCAAAAATGGATGTCTACGAAGTTGCCGAAAAAGTGCAGATGGTCAAATGGTCAAATCGTCATAACCCAACACACGTTCGATATTGGTCGAGGGAAAATTTGCATTTGTATTTTGACGTAAGAACACAGTATCCCCAAAACCTAAATGTTTGGGGGGGGGGTATTATAGGGGAACACGTAATTGGGCCATTTTTTATTAACGGCAATTGCAATTTGAATGGTTCTAGATACTTGGATCTACTGCAGCAGCACATTATTCCAACTGCTAGGCAGTTGTTAAGTGTAAGATTTGGTGAAACATGGTTTCAACAAGATGGTTGTTCCGCTCACAATGTTGGCCTTGTTAGGGAATATCTTGATAATGTATTTCCTAATCGGGTTATAAGTACACGGGGAACTATTTTATGGCCAGCTTGATCTTCCGATCTTGCTCCTAATGACTTCTATCTGTTTTTGAAGAAGCTTTTCAAATTATCGCCCCTAACATGCTTGGAAACGTTAGAAGGGTTTTTTTATAGTAGGCTCGGATATTGTCTAGCCGAGCAAGGCGGACTTTTCGAACATTTGCTTTAATTTTTTTTTGACTGGGAGAATCTTTTTGGTTTTTAGAATGTATTATTTTATTTTGAGAACTTGCTTTTATTTTGTTTCTCCTTATTATTTTCATTGTAACACGTCGTCACTGATAAATCTGAGCAGTTGACAATAAAACGCTCTTATTTATCAGTGACAAAAAATAAGAAAATTACGTTATAAAAATTTGCGTATTTATTGACCAAATTCCGGTTTCATTGACTACGCTCCACAAAGCACCGTGGTTAGAGGCGTACTAAATACCAAAGGAAAGTCACGCAAGTGGTGATCGCAAGCCTGAGTATTGGTTGCTTCACTGATAGGCGTGCGGTGTCTCTGCATGTACGTACACTGGCAAATTAGACTTCTTCCGCCCTATGTTCGCAGTAGCTTGAAGCGGTCTGTATATATACGTGTGAGCTCGGTGTAGATAATCTAAACTTCTTTTTAAAATCTACATTGTCGTCCTCCTCCAAAGGATTTGTTCTAGGACGAATAATTTTTCGTCATCATCTTCAGCCAGTTGATCACAAATAAATTCTAAGTCATCGATCATCGCAATTTTACTAAATACTTACCAACTATTTTGAGGTTAATTAGAATCTTTCGGTAACTATTAAACCCAAGTTTAACCCATACTTAGTCCTCCGTTAACGGTTAAACCGAAGTTTGTCGGTAAACTGCACCTATAAAACGTAAAAAAGTCGACATCCGTGGTTTAAACTGAAGTTTAACCTTTAAGTATCAGTTATAAAATTGTGCCTAAATCATAAACACACACAAACTTTCGAATTTAATTTATAATATTTGAAGGATTAATTTACTTAAGTGAACAAAATTCAATAAAATAAAGGCCTTGTTACATAATACTTAAAAAAACAGTCGACTTAAAAAAAGCCAATAAAACATGATAAAAAAGTAGAAAACATTCACGTTCCGGAGCGAGCGTTGCACCATACAGGTAAAAGAAAAATCTCTGCTCACTTATTTCCGAAAGCTCCTCCAAAACCCAGTCTTAATTTTCCAGATGGCTGAGCCATGGAATTTCCTACCGGTCGCATCACTAATAAAATTACACTAAATTTCATTTTTTTGCCGACCACTTTGCAAGGCTACAAATTTAATTAGGCAAAAATTCAATTTTCCTAAAAGTTTTTGCTTGTGCAAAAATTGTAAGAAACAAAACTAATTTTCAGTGGCATTTACCATTTTATTCTTCATCTAACCCAAATCGACGATTTGTAATTACCAGATAGTAAAGCGAGATCTTTTCTCCAGCGAATTATTTAATGGTGGATGTCAAGCCAAGGAAAAACAGTTTTGTTGAAATGAATTGTTTATAGTTTTATACTAATATCCTTTTGATATAGGAAAAGTTTGTAGCCTGGAAAAAATGAGGGATACAATTCGCTAAGAAATAAAACTTGAGGTTAGTTTAAAATTTTTTCGCATTTTTTTAATTCTTGGGTGCATAAATACAGGGTGATTGAAAATTCCCTGGAAAGACTTTAACTGTGGGTAGAATTTGTTGTTCTGAACAAGAATCAGTAAAATACATTTTTTTAAAACTCTTTCCTTCCAGAGATATTTGCATTTAATCATTGTTAATATTTTCTAAAAAGAACCCTTTACTACGTGGTAGAAACATCAATTTTTGAAAACAAAACTTTGACAACTTCAAAATGCCTGAATTATTCTAAAGGCGAGAAAAAAAAATGAAATTTTTTTTAAGATTCATGATATCTAACCACTGTTCAAATCTTTCTAGGGAATTTTAAATCACCCTGTATATTATTACAATGGAAATTTTAAATTTACTATTTACACAGCACTTTTTTCTTTTTGTCTCTATATTGAATCTAGGGAGTTAAGAGTGTCAATTGTAATTTAATATAAATGTACCTGATAAAGAAAAAATCGTACACATTAAACATTTTTATTTTATTCCAGGCATATTTTAAAATTATTTGCGGAATTTTCCTGCCAAAAGTATCAAACCATGCATAAAAAAACACATTCGCAACTGATCCATGTTATCCCACGCCAGCGCAGCGTGACTCGCTGCCGCTGTATTTCAAAAAATAGTAAAAAAACACAGAAAAATACCTTCATATCGTTTCGAATTTGCCAGAATATCGTAAGTTGTAAAATTAAAATTTGACAGAAGAGATTAATTTCAGTTTAGACCCATGCGAAAATCGATAGACTGATAGTTCTTATGGGATTTTTCCGATATGACAGCTGTAGATACAGGCGATTGGCTGGTGTAACAAGAACCTTATAGTAGATTGACTTAAAGAAAACGTATTTTCTTGTTAATTGGTCTATTTTGAGGTTATAAGGTGTGTGATTAGATCTAACTTTTTATTCCAAGGCCACTCTTCTAGGCACCAGACTATGAAGAATCGATCACAGGAACGACCTTAAGACCGGTAAATTATCGTTTATGGTATATGTAACAATGTTATTTGCCAAAAATTACTTTTACGATATTTTGACAAACAGCAGACGATATGCCTCTTCGCCCGAAACATATCTTTCTAAAATATGTTGCGCAAATTTCGATAGGTACACATTACACCGAGGCCAACTCCATCTGTTCGAGGTCCATTTACACAGAGCGGACCTCGCTATCTTGCTCTGTTCAAAGTATATTGCCTCCATAAACAAACAGGCCAACAAATTTTCTCTGAAAAATGGGCCAGTCTTTTAAACACAATTTCGTATCTTTTTAAATAATAGTTATAAGATAAAATGTGAGTAAAATGTGAATGGGCAAGACGAAGAGTCTGCCTTTAGAAAAATTAGATAGGAAATCTTCAGGGGCCTCACGATTCAAAAATCTAGCCCTTGGGGGCAGAAGATGGTCATCCTGACCTTCATTTCGCCCTGCTTAACAGTGGTTCCACTGGTCACCCTCTCCAAACAACATTCACTTTAATTTCCAACTTTGAATCACTTACAAATAGGCATCATTCCGCACGTGCACCTAAGTCGTTGGAAATCAAAGTGGATATTGGTATTAAATGTTGTTTGGATGGGGCGACCAGTGGAACCACTTATGAGCCCAGGCAAGACATCGTTCAGTTGTTTCTCTTTCCGCCTTGGTTCTTAGAGTGTTACTTGAGGGATACCCTCCCAATAGTTATTTTTGTTTTCACTATCATCCTCTTTACTAATTCTACTATCCAGAGTCACACTACTTTTTACACAATGTTCTATACTTACACCATGTTGTTTATTTTGACTATCCCTGCAGAGTCGATTGCTTGCAAAGGTTTCAGTGGCCATTCGCCTAGGACTTTTTCGCTTTTCCGATAATTGAGAATTTTATTGGACAACCGATCTAGGCTAATTTGTTTTTTCTTTGTCCATTTCAATTTATTGTTTTTAAGTTTTATGAATGTTAAGACGGAACGTCAGCGATTGCAGAATTTTATCCATATATGACAACTGTGAAATTTAACATTTTAATTTCGAAAATACTGGATCTCAATGAAATACCTGCAAATTACACCACGTTCCTGCGAATTTCAAAGCCAAGTTCAAAATTTTGTGTCTCTAGGACTTTCCGTTAGGGTTTTATCACTAAACTCGTTTTTCAATCAATTTGGATAAGACGACCTATCATTTTCAATGTCTTGCTAATCTTTATCCACATTCCTTGAGATTGGCAGATTGTGACAATTTACCAACCACTGACCTCCTTCGTAAGAGCAACACCGTTCTCAAGTAAAAAGCCAGTTAACTCATTTTCGTTTTAGTATTGTTTAGCCTATGATTGGTGCCATATTAACACCAAACTGACAGAAAGTTCATGTTTTACTTGCCAATTTGGTTAGTATAGTAGGCTTAAGGGCACTGAGGTGGTAGAAGTTAACTGGCTTTTTAGTTGAGAACGGTGTTGGTAAGAGTAGAGACCCTTTTTGTTTTCTTTTAGTGACCTTAGCTCAGGAAGTATCGAAGTAATGTTCAACACGTGTTATGTGATACCCATACTTTTTGAAGTCAAATAAATACCAGACTTGGCTGAATTTTGAATGGCAGGCACATTTTGTTTTGATTTTTTGCGTATTCGGCAAACTTAACTTTGATTAGCTGTAGGTTTATTTAACTGAAAGACGAAGACTCCTATATATAGTGGGGTATGTGTATTAAAATTTCTTGTGTGACTTTAACTCCGTAATTATGAGAAATAGACAATACTTAATATAAAGATGTAATAAGTGTTTGTTTAGCAGATTTATAATATATCATTTTATATATAATGTGTTAGTTTTTAAATTTCCAGGAAAAGCACATGCTGATTTTCTTGGGGTTAATTATATCAAAATCGGCAACATAGAGATGTGTCGCAGCCAGATACCACATAAAGCAACTCCTTTCGCAATTTCTGAAGATTTAATTATTACACGAGTAAGAAAATAAACCATGATTTTCCTATATGCAGACGGGATCAGCTTGATCTTATCTCTGATCTACTATCTGAGAAAATGTTGCTAGTGCGGCTTCCTTTTGAGAAACGAGGATATAGTTTATAACATAACAAGTAAAAAGTTAATTAAGGACTGTGCACGTTTACAATTTTTCTACTGCAGATATAAATAGCTTTCCAATTTTTACAAAATTATGTTGATTAAGATCTATCCTATCTGTAGAGACATCGTTAGGCCTTGCAGGGGAATGAGTCAGTACTTAAATGAAGCAGTAGTATAATTAAAATGGAGAGAGAAAGAGAAAGAAATGAAGATAAAATGATGCTTACATTGCTACATCTGTGGTTTTAATATCACAATTCCACTATTTGTACACCAGAGCAAACGTCACAAAACATACATTTAACAGGAGATCCAAAAAAAAAATGTTTGTGTGAGCTTAATATTGTTTATAAAATCCTATCTACGTTATTAAGCCTAAACATCTCTTTAAATAAATTTAAAATGAAAAATTTGAATCTAGCTTTTAAAAGACCTGAAATCAGACATTTTGGATTTAATACATACATTTAATGCTTTGAGGTACTTACATAGGTTTTACATATTTTACTTCTTTGAATAGATAATTAAAGAGGATCAATTTTTCTGAAATTGTTCTGGATATACAGCTAGAGCTTGCGACAACTTATTGCAATGCACTCGAAACAAACACAGAAGAGAAACGAAACAGCATTCCTTTTGAAACCAGTCAAATCGAATTACCGGCAAAAACAAAGGTTGACCCTTAGAAAGACATCTTAAAACGTCTGCTTGCCTTTAAGACCATTAAATTTCTCTTTGATGCATTTACTGAGCGACCTTTGTAAGAAGGCAATAATGTTGTTTCGAAATACTAAATAATTGACGATTATTATTCAGTATTTAACAAGCCACATTGTCTGTGATATAAATTTACGGGGGTGTTTGTATTACCACCCGAAAAAATGCCAAAATTTAAATTTACATGTTACAATTTAATACAACCGCAAATAAAACAACGTTTGTCGCAAATTCGACTCCCCAATTTAAATTTTGTATCCAATTAAAAAATTACCTCCGAAATAAACTGACCGCATCAAAATACGATCGATATTAGCCATAATATACGACATCGAAACCAAAATGTTAAATTTTTAAAACACGCAGCCGGGAGCGACAAAATTTATAATTTTCAGCAATTGTTTTGGGAATTATAATTTTTTGTACTGTTAAATTTTATAAAATTGGACGTCGCATAAATGATGGCAATTATTGTACCAGTATAGGAAGAAATTAAAAAAAGAAACTGAGAATTATAGTGAAGGGGCATGTGTAAGTCCGTGGGATTTTTAATGAAGGAGTTTTGTGACTATGTGGGAATGAGAGCTCTTTAGTCACATAATCAAGTGTTACCCGGTGTTTTGTTCGCATCCGTGTAGAAGGGGCTGATATGACGTCCTCTTTCAAGATGGCGGCCGAAAATCATAAAAAATTCTATTTTCGCAACCAGGCCGTGATTAAACTCGATTCCATATAATTCTAGGACGAGGATTCCAAAACCTTTGAGGTCATCTGACATTAAAGGACCTTGAAAATCCTAATAATTCGACGTTCTGTCAGACCAACTTCAAATTTACCTCAAAATATTAGGCATGTATGCCAAATTCGATGCTTAGAGTTTGATGCAGTTTGAAGCTTCATGACCTTGAAAAATACCCCAGTAAAATTAACAAATTGCAAAAATTACATACTAAAGGGCGCTATTCATGAACTATTCAAGCGAAAAGAACCAAATTTGGCAACAATGATAAGAAGGTCAAGTCCAATAATTTTGTTAAAAAAAAATTTGTTCAGCTATGACGTGTTTCAATAAGGCGGCTAATATATCAAAATGGCGACCTTTAACCACATTTTATTTTATCCAATTTCGTAAAAAAGTAAAAATGACAAGGTGGCTATCAATTCTTGTTGACATATCTCCGCTTACTATGAAAAAAAAAAAGTTTAGTTAATGCATAACCCCGATTGACCTTGAAAATACCATGTAAAATTGAAAAACCCGCTTTTTGTAGTGTTTTTTCCAATTTACCACTACGCAAAACTTTAAGTGCCGGAGAAGAAATTGTCATCTTAGCCATAAAAAAAGACACTTAATTTAAACCTCCCCACCATTTTTTTTTTTTGATCTGGCGTTCCAGATTTTGGTATAAAAAAAGGTTAAATTAAGGAAATCCGATTGAGAAAATGGCAAAAATCGTGTTTTTTGCGATTTTCAAGGTGATTTGAGGTCGGATGACCTCGAAAGTGATTTTTTTTGGAATTCACGTCCTCGATTTATATAAAATCGAGTATAACCATGCACCGGTTGCAAAAATTATATTTTTTATGATTTTTCGACCGCCATTTTGGAAAATGGCATCTAAAATACCTGGTCCAGAATATGGTAATGTATATCTAATTTCTGCTATCTCTTTTATTATAAGTAATTTAAATGACTTTGTTGGCTAGACAAGTGCGTAGAACATAAAATTCAGACTTCCGAAGCTAAAAACAACAGGCATAAAGGTCATCTTTACCGGGGTATAGCATAAACATCTGGGACGCCAGATCAAAAAAAAATGGTAGAGAGGTTTAAAATTAAGTGTTTATTTATGGCTAAGATCTTAATTTTATCTCAGGCACTTAAAGTTTTTGCGTAGTTGTTAATTGTAAAAAACACTACAAAAAGCTGGTTTTTCAATTTTACATGGTATTTTCAAGGTCAATCAAGGTCATGCATCAAGTATTTTTTTTTTCATATTAAGCAGAGATAAGTCACCTTCTTATTTTTAGTTTTTTACGTAATTGGATAAAACAAAATGCGGTTATAGGTCTCTATTTTGAGATATCAGCCGCCATATTGAAACGCGTTATAGCTGAACAAAATATTTTTACAAAATTGTTGGCCTTGACCTTCTTATCTTTGTTATCCAATTTGGTTCTCTTGGCTTTGATAATTGATAAATAGCGCCCTTTAGTATGTTATTTTTGCAATTTGTTAATTTTGCTGGTCATGAAGCTTCAAACTGCATCAAACTCTAAGGACCCAATTTTGTTTTTTGCGATTTTCATGGTCGTTTAAGGTCGGATGACCTTGAAAGTAAATTTTTTGGAATCCTCGTCCTCGAATTATATGGAATCGAGTATAATAATTCCCCGGTTGCGAAAGTTGTATTTTTTTTAATTTTTGGCCGCCATCTTGAAATACGTCGTCATATCACACCCCTTTTACACGGATGCGAACAAAACACCCGATAACGCTTGATTGTGTCACTAAAGAGCTATTAATCCCACATAGCCACAAAACTCCTTCATAAAAAATCCCACGGGATAGAAATTATCGACATATACCCCTACACTATTAATTAAAAAAAAAGGTTTTTACTCTTTGAGGAGTAGGTAAAATAAAATCAAAAATGCATCACATCAATGGCTTAGGGTTTTTTCCTGATACTACAGTGTCCCTTTTTGTATTTCTTCTACTACGCCAAGCATTAGCACTTTTCATTAGTGTGGAATGGAACCTTTGGTGATGGGTTTTCAAATTCTCCACTAGGCAACGCCAGGTACTTAAACAAAAAGTGAGAGACTGATTCGTAATACAAGAAAAAAAAATTGATATTTTTTAATGCACGAACCCCAGAATGGTATAACTTTTTATAGACATTTGCCAAAATTTTTACAACCCTAAATACGCCAAGGGGATCTATTGGACGCGTCATATTTTAACAACCGCTACAATTAAAATGACGATAATGCGCAGAAAGCTAATTACACTGTCCCGTATATTCATGGTATCACGTATAGATGTATAGCCCACTGTATAGGTTTATTATGGCAATTAACAATTTTGGTCATAATAAAATGACGAAAGTGTAATGTTCCGGCCCATAAATTCACATTGTCACTATATTTAATACGTTCCCTCGGGAACGATTTCCAGTCTTTTTTGCGTCCTCATTCTGGAACGCGCACTTTGCCGTATATACGTATAGCGCCGCTGAGACCTATTAAACTTCAACTAATTTTATATATGTTACGCTCTCAGCTTCATTTTGATGTTTATGTCGATGGTCTTGAGTTACTTAATCAAGGGGTAAATTGATATTAGAAAAATATGGAAATTAGACCCATGGTCTTAATAAATATTCTCTATGATTTTTATATTTATACAAGCTTAGAATTATATAATATACCAGACAAGGTTAATGTAAATGTGGTTTAAAGATTAAGTGAATTAATATTATAATAATACCTGCTATTTTAATCAATTATCAAAAGTGAACGAGAGAGGAACGAAAAAAATCACCGACATCAAACATCGATGCAACACTACAGCAGAACTATGGTGAAATCTCCTTAATACAAATTCTTAACTCGTAATTGCATATTGAGAAAACACTCGATACTACAAGGAACTTATTATCCGGAAGAAACGTTCTTCGAAAACACTAACTAAAAATGAAGCTGCCCCTGTCGAACATGATAAACACATTAATTAGAAGCAATACAACAAGGGATAAAATAAGCCGTCTCTAAACCATGCTTTACCGCTGCTGTAGAAAATAAACTAATTACTTATTTAGTCATCAGAAAACTTAAACCTGATAGAATATTCTTATTCCCTGCGTATTTTGTTACCACAATGGCTTCGGGCCATATTCCTCTCATTTTCTTGTTGTTAAACCGCTTTGGCTCAAATATATTGTAATAGTTGGCATTACTGTCTATCTCGTTTCTACCAAGCCGCGCTTTTAGCTCTGATGAAATATTATGATTCTTTGCGTATTTTATTAACATAATGGCTCAGGCCACCAAATACAACGCTTTTTTACCACCACAAATGATTTCTCTTTACTCTCATTTCCTGTTCCTGCATGCATAGCTTTCTCGAACGGAGCTCGTTCCTTGTTGGTAAACCATTTTGGCCCAAATATAATGTTTTTTATCGTTATAGTTGGCATTCTATCCTGCTTATCGTGGTCTGTTATTACCGACCAAAAATACGATAAGGATGTGGCTAGCGTGCCGACGCGACTATGCGTCCGGTGGGTCACGAAATGGGAAATGACGTCCTTTTGTAGCGATACGGCCGCCATCAGGGTAATAAGTTCCTATTTCAGAAGGATCCTTTTCGAGTGTAGTCACATTTTAATGTCTGTTATTTAACGCGTGTCAGATATTTAATACCACCTACCCTAAAAAATTGGCTTAACTTTCGTGATTTTTTTTTGTTAACTTTAGAAGCCTTACTCTACGCCATACACATGTTTGCTTGTCGACAGTGCTCGAAAAGGTACTATTTTATAATTAATGACTATTAAGTCACTTGTACTTGCAAATATATTTTAGTAGCGTTTAGACACCTAAAAAAGAGAAAAAGAAAGTTAAAAAAGAGAAAAAGAAAGATAAAAAAACTCCAAATCGGTTGATACTAAACCAAAAAGAATCTAACAAGAAAAGTTAAAAAAATCGTGGATAGAAGAACGAAAATTTAAAATTCGATGGGTATCCCACAAGAAACACTCAAAGGACCAATGCGAAACTAGAAATAATTCACAGGCCGACGTTTTTGAACTTTTGAAAAGTTACAGAAAGAAAATTCACTGTTGCTAACTCATTTAGGGTTGCTGAGTTCGAATATGATAACAGTTTTCCTCCATTAGCTCGTATTTTTGTGTAACGCATGGTTGCCAATTTTACCATTATTTACTGGGCGCATAAACTATTATCATGTTTACCAGCCAAATAAATGACGTAAGTGAGGATAAATACGGAATTAATTTGATAAATACACCGGTAAAACTAGAATACATTTATTGACGATTATTATTTGTTAAATAAAATCAATTAAAAATTATTTATTAAGTCAGCATAATAGTATTACATACACAGAATGTGTGCAAATGCAAAAAAGACCATCAGTTTTACTTCTTTCTTTTATGAAACGACGGATATTCTCTTTTCACTGATCAGCAGTAGTCTCCCAACGTCCTTCATATCGAGTTTCCATCGTTCTTATATCCTTATGAAACCGCTCTCCCAGGAAAGTGGATTTTCATGGACATGCGACATCCCAAAGCTTTATATGAGACCAGAAGTTGTTGCACCAGTCCTTCGTAATTTTAGTCTTTATTTTTGCCCAAAAAACCTTTTGTAACATTGACAAAGGCACGCCATGCATCTAACTCCTTTTCATTTAAAGTCTGTTCAAACAATTCATCACGCATCAATTTACGAATATCAGGTCCTATAAAAATTCCTTCCTTTAATTTCGCATCACTTAATTTTGGAAAGAACTGTTTAAGGTAACTAAATCCTGCACCCTCTTTGTTCCTAGCTTTGACAAAATTCTTCATGAGGCCCAACATAATATGAAGAGGGGGCAGCAGGATCTTGGCTGGATCTACCAGAGGCTCATACTTGACATTGTTAGTACCGGGCCTAAATGACTGTCTAGGGTCCCAAAGACACAAAAAACAACAGTATTTTGTAAATCCACCTTGCATACCAAGTAATATTGCAATAACTTTCAGATCTCCACAAATTTGCCAGCTATGTTCTTTGTAGTTGATATGATGATTTCATAAGTTTCTTTCATCGAAATAGAGTATGCCACAGGAATAGACGGCCTTATGTTCCCATTATGCAGTAAAACTGCTTTGAGACTGTACTTGATGAATCTATGAAAAGACGCCATTCGGATGGATTGTGTTGAATTTGTAACTCGCTCATAAGTCCATTTATGTCTGTGCATATGCAAAGTGAACCTTCCATTTTGTAATATTCTGAAAAAGGTTCATTCCTTTTTCTGTATTGAGTGTAAGTAGTTCCCGGAGCCAGCAAATTCCACCGTTTCAGTCTGGAAAAGTTGCAAGTCAATAACTAACTCATTTAATTCATTTTGTAGTATAAGGTGAGGTTCATCCTTTAAAGGGAAGGTACTGTCTCTCGTATCTTCATCCGAGGATGTTGATGTTGTATCCTCATAAGTTTCTGTTGGCAATCTTTTGTCAGTCGATCTTTTTGTAATATCTATTGTTTCCCAGTTTTTTGGCGGAGTAGGTATCGGTAAAGATTCTCCATGCGGCACTGGTCTTATTGCGGATGGCAAGTTTGGATACTGAATGGTACGTTGTTTCTTCTTATTAGCTCCTATTGTATTTGTCAAACAAAAATAACAGTCGTCATGATGATTCCGGGATTCTCTCCATATCATGGGAATTGCAAAGGCCATGCTTTTTTTACTTCCTTTCAGCCATGCCGTAAGATTCGCATAACACATTGGGCAGTTGAAATAAAAATAGTATGCTTTCTTGACAACATCATTCATCGGTCTAATCTGTGACTGTACCGCAAATACTCCACAAATTCAACAAAATCGGCCCGGTGAATTTTGACAAACTCTACAAGAAGAACCTGACATGTTGCAAAAGCGGAAAAACGGCACATAGTGTAGAGCTAGAGTATCTACTAAGAAGACAACAGCACGAATTAAGAAATCAAAAACAATGAAACACACGTAAAATACTCTTAACTGTCACTTATGTTATGTATTAAAGCAAAACTGACGTTATCTACTCACGCGACACTGCTGGCGCGGCGCCTTATATATTTACGCGCCTCATAGTCTAGAAGGTTCGAGCAAATCCGCGACTCCGCGCCATTGTCGCCACATAGACGAGGCGGTCTTAATTGCTCGGACAAAACAATAGCCAGTGACAAAGTGCTTAAGGCTCCCCCGCCCCTCTACCATTAATTAACCATTGCCAAAACTGTTATTTTGATAGAAACTCAAGCCGACCTTTAAGAATATAGTAAAAATGGCAGCCACGCATAACGTGAAATTACGAGCTAATCGAGCAAAACTGTTATCATTGCTATAATCAGCGATCCAAAATTAGTCAGTAAAAATGGTTCTCCTTTCTTTAACTAAACTGACGTCGGCATGTGTAATTAAACAAAGTTTCGCCACGCCAAAACGATGCCTATTTGTTAGCGAGCGGTTTAAAGTTGGAAATCAAAGTTGATGATGGTGGTGAATGTTGTTTGAGGTGGGTGACCAATGGAACTGGGGCTGATTACCTAAGGTTCATTTGTTTCTCTTTTCGCTTTGGCCAGTCGGGAGTTCCTTGTTTGACACAAGTTTAACAGTAAGACAGCCCTTTTGCAAAAAAATGCCATTCAAAAGTCACGCTCGAGCTTTGTGCAGCTGTTCCTCTCGTCCAAGATGGTTTTCAAAATTGATCAATTAGATCTTGTTCCCAAATTGATAGATCATCAACACCGAGTTTGTTCAGTAATAGCTGGTTTAAATCTAGCATAAAATAATAATAATAAATTAGTAAACGACTTAAGAGACTACCTACATATTAATATATAGTAACAACTCTCAAAGGGCGAAGTCTAGCTAGGCAAAGTCTAGTTTTTTATTTCTGTAAAAAAAAATTTCGCCAATAAAAATCAAAGAGGACTTCACATGAAAAATAATTTTTTAAAATTAGATAATTTCGAAAAAAAACAGTACGGTAAGGTGCACCTAGTGGACTAGACTGGAATTTGTGTAAGCTTAATCTATATAAACTTTACTTCAATAACTGTTTATAGTGAAATGAGCTATAATTTTAACTCCTTAGATTTTCATAAGCACATAAATTTTGTAATCGCACTCTTACAACCTATTAATCTTAACACATTCTGCATTTCATGATTTTGACGTTTCGGAATGGTGAAAATTCCCAGATGGCATTTGTCTTGTGCGAAATATTTTAGTGAGATCAACCACATTCTACTAGAAACTCGAAATAGCCCACTAATTTAAATGTTGTAAAAATGTAGGAATAGCAAAAGCAAAGAGAAAATGAAAACGACTCAAAGAATTTCTTGTTTAAACTTTATCCATAATATTTCACCGCGTCGGTAAAGGTCGACTTTACCATATTGGATGCCATTTCAAAGGATTTTTTATGTTCAAGTGGGCTACGTCAGTTGGAGAGGCACTCTTTTTTATTTTTAAGCTTGTAACATGCGTTCCTACGGTTCTAAATGCGGTCTCGCCGTAGTAATTTATAGCGAAGTTTGTTTTTCTATCTCGCGGGCTAAAAATACAAGATAAATGACCTCATGATTCACGCTATTACGTTATTTTAGTAACAACCAGTATGCCTTTTATTTAAATTTAGATAATTTAGGTAAGTTTTTTTCGTGAATAAAATGCATTTAACTGTATTAAAGTACACACCTTGTTTAAAAAAAATATAAAAAGCCCGCTAGCTGGTAGAGTGGAAAGTTTAGTAGAGTCGACTCTACTACAGGCCGATCAAATTCTACCGTTTAGTGTTTAGTCAAAATGGTGACAAAGGTCGCGAAAATAAAAATTAATCGGTATGAGTTGAAGTGCCTTTAGTGGAGTCGGTTGTGCTCCGATAGGCCAGTCAGCCACTTTCGATTTAGTATCCAACGTGGCTACCAACTACAAGGTCGTATGTTATACACTATTAAGGTAGATAGATCACCTATAAAGGGCTATGGACGTGTGAAAAGATCGCAAAATAGAAATGAGATAGAAAACAGTAACACTTCACCATTTTTGGGTATTCCTTTGGATGTAGATGGACAAAGAGCAGGAGCTAGCATCAACCTAAGGGCACGGAATGAACCACCAATCCATCCAAATTCTGCTTTACAATTTGTTGGCTCTTTTGGTTCTACTGAGCAACCGATAGTTTTTCCGTCACAAGACAACTTAGCACGACTATTTAGTGATACTGTTACATCTGTGATAAATAATATGATAAGTTATAGTAGTAGTTTAGGAAGTTACACAACCTTGCTCCAAGTTTAAACAACCTTGCTCCAAGTTTATCTGTTGAAAAAGCCATGAAAGTGCTACTAACACAACTTCTTTACCCTTTAACCATATAAAATTCATTTTAAATAACTTATTCAAAGGATCAGTTAAAATTTGGCGGGATGCATTTGTAGACCAATTTTGTAATTATGCAGTTTTAAGAGTAACTTTTACAGAACAATATTGAAGGTTAAACTTAATTTTGATTCTGGTCGTTACATAGAGGGTAAAGACGAAGCTTTCTCCATGCCACGTTGCAGAGAAACTCAAAAAGGGATTGGGTTTGTCTGGTGGTGTAATAATAAACAGACAGGTTTTACAGTTGACTAATTATAGTAGTATTATTTGCTTTTTCCTTCATATGACGAATTAAAAACTAAAAGAAAGAAACACAGCCGCCCTCAAACTATTTTTAAAGATAGCTTAAGGCAAAAAGTTCTTCTTTGCTTTTACATGATTTTTAAGAGGTGTACTATTCATCTGTGTGAATTGCCAAAAATCTATCTTGATAGTCTACAACAGCAGTTGGTCGCCAACAGCCGCCATTTTCTCAATCACTCAAATACCAGCTAATCGCATGATAACTCTAAACCATACCTTGATGCTAATTTAGGTTTTCAAAAATTTCAACAGTTCTAAAATAGAAGGAACTGAATTTTCTTAAAAATAAAAAGATTAAATGCTAAAAAAAATAATTTCTTGATTTCCAACCAGAACCTATTACACTTAATATACCTATTTTAGTGTTGAATTTTAATATTGGCTTGAAAAATTTCAGCGATAAATCTCACCAATGTAGCAGATAATGAAGCAAAATAACCCTTAAATGAAGTAACGTTATAAACCGACTTTAAAGTTAATGCTAGACCATTAAAAAAAGCGTTTCGGTAAAAAGAGAAACATTAACCGAAATATGCACGGTTTTAATTTTAAGGTGATGTGGTGTATGGTGTAGCCAGTATTTTACGGCACTTCATAATTCACTTGGCGCCTCAACACTACACTTGATAAAAACTAAAAGAATTCGGCACTAGAGTTCCTGCTAATTATATTTCCTAGAGCGTAAAATTATTTTTGTAATGCCTCAAGGGATCATTGAGATGCTTTACATTCGAATCTAATCTTTTTCTCTACAGCAAATAGAGCCGTTTTAAATTTATTCTAACAAAAGCATTTACTTCTTCGGTCACATGAATATTTTAGTCGTATGCTTTATTACCAGTCTTGAGAATTTGTTCCGCGGCATGCGCCGCGGTTGAAATGACATACGTCAGCTCTCAAGTGTCTCATGTGTCTTTCCCGTCAACCCTCAAAGCACGCAACACGTAAGTTTAATCCATTAACGCCCAGCATCCTCATTTGATGCCAGTGGGTGTTGTTGGGATTGCAAAGGAGTAAATTAGTCTCGCGATCGCCGACGGGTATATACCAAACATGTTCGTATCAGGTCTGAGCAATAATTATCAGGTGTGCTGTATGAGACAAAGCTTATGTTTAGCTTGCGATTACCAATTGATTTTATGAAGTTTCGATATACACAAATACGTGCCATTGATTTTAGCGATAAGCGATCTGATTCAAGGCATTTTGAAAACAAAGATATGTAGCAAGATGAAAAAAACGAAACAGTGTTTTTACGATTTTAGTCACTTGGCCAGCTGTCGGGAAAACTATGTGTTTCCATCGATGTACTAACCTGTACGTCGATGGTGTCTTCATTTCAAGACGCTGAGTGTTTGAAGTTTTTTTTAAATTTGGAAGATGCAGTAAAATACCTCTACTCGAACGAAATAGATGCTGATATTGCTGCATTACCTTCAGAGGTGGATAAGTTAACAGATATTCCGGGAGATGTCGCTATTTTCTTGGATCCCGAGGAAGAGCAGACAAAAATTTGTTGATAATGGTCCTAGATCTAGCCTGAACGACAGGACAGAAGTTGATAAATAGGATTCAGAAGACGATCTAAGTCTCTCCAGTTTTGTGAAAAGAAAGAGTTACTAAAAGAACATCAAATTTCAAGGGGCACAAAATGGTATTAGTGTCTTTTTACCAGACTGACAGATATGGCCTTTGTAAATGGCTTTACTTTATACAACATGATTCGTACATGAAGAGACGATATCAATAAAACAATTTAGAATGGATGTAGCATATTCATACGTCAAAATTGGCCACGGAAGAAGGGTAAATTGTGGTCTCCCGTTGAGTCTTTCAAATATGTCCTAAAGTAACGTTTCAGAAAATGTTAAATTTGATGCTGTAAATCATGTTGTAGAAAAAGAGAGAAGCAAATAAGATGCCAACTAACCAATTGCAAAAGTAAACCTCGCACCTTTTGTAGAAAATGTAATGCAACTAACTCTTTGTATACCACAATGCTCCAAAAAGTTTTATACAAAAAGTTTTCGTATTTTCTTTAAATTTTACTATCATATTAACCCAGCGTCCTCATAAGAGAACAGCCATTTTCAGAAAAATTTCATATCACAAAAATTCAAAAATATTTTTTTGGGTTCCTTAGGATCAAGAAAAAGAAGTCTACTAAAGATTTACTTAAAATTCGAAAACAAAAAATAATTTGGCTATAAGTATTGTTTCTAAAAAACCTTGAGAAATCAATGGGCGTTTATCTAGATTTCCCCTTCAGGTACTCTACTACTCAACATGACTTTCACAATATTATAGTACAGTTAATTTCGCACTCTTTCGGTTATTCATACGAGAGAGCTTTTTTTCGCTGACGACTGGGACTTTTTAATTGCGCCCACTTCATGGGCCACGAAAGGACTCGAGTTATGATTCCCACCACCATCTATAGCCGACTCCGCGTACAGAGACGCTAATACGAGTTTTTTGTCGACAACCTCCCCTAGCGCCACTTGTTGCCGGTACGAATTTATCATCCTGCCTCAGGCAGCAGCATCGTTAATCCGGTTAGCGTCAAACCAAATTCTGGTCAAAACTTCGAAAGTCAGAAAGCTCAATTCAAGTGTAATTTTCACTTTGACCACAGTGGCGAACCAACATATACTTCACTGAATAGGCTGGTTAGGCAAACAACACCACTCATTCAATCAGAACCACAGTCCTTAATTTTTTGTAGGTTTAATTTGAAATATATTAGACTATTTCTGCAGAGCGGAGGTTTAGTTGGTTCTTGTGATGTATAAAGAAATTAAGGGCTATTTCTATTTCTGCAAGCGGAGTTTTTGCTTCTTATCGTGTATAAATAAATTAAAGGCCACTTCTATAAAAAAATGGGTCCGAAACTAATTTTAAAGCTTGTGCAATGTTCATTAAGCGGTTCGGGCAACACAAACCTCTCATTAAAACTTTTGCTGAAAAAAGTTAAATTAATTGCGTTAGTTTTAGTAAATTTCCGAATTATTATGAAAAGTTGGATAGATAACATACATTTTTTCCGGCGCATTAAGACGTCTTCCACATTTTAGATGGGGTTTTCAAGGGATATGAATTGATGTGTTGTAGAGTTATTAGCATTCAGTGTCTTTTAGTTAATAATGTTAAAGCTAAATCTTAGGCGAAAATAAAATCCAATTTCCTATAAAAATTGAAATATTAAAGTCGAGAAAGATGAAAAAGAAACTAGTAGCGAAAATAATAACGATAAAAATATCACAAAAGATGTTTTCTAAAAAGACTCCATTTCAATTATACTTAAGAAAAATGACAAAAAGTAAATCACAAAAAGAAAGAGACGATCTATTAGAGATACAAAACCAAAACCTATTGAGGGTATTATTAATGTTTCTTCCATTAATATTATTTATGCTAGAAAACAGTTCAATATAAAAACGTTTTTACAAGCTTTTAAAATTGGTTTCTGGGGAGAATAGGAGAAAATATCCAAAAACCGTCATCTTAATAGAGGGGCAGGGACCATCCCAGAATCAATGATAAATAATATCGAAACCTACCAATCCCTCTTCGCGGCAAACGCGGGTTTGTATACCCTTAGTTTATTATTAAGCCTTGAGAAGCTTTTCCTGTTTCTGTCAGCGAGGGACCGGTTGCTTATTTTCTTTCTCGCGAAACGAATCTTGTCAGAAAATGCAACATGGAAATGAACTTTTAAGTCGGCTTAAATATTTAAAGTGGTTCATTTGCTGAAAATGGGAAACCTACACTAAATAAGTAACGTGGGTGTAAATAAATAAGTTTATTTTATTGATTGATCCTATATTCTTCGAATAATTTATATTGTTCTCTGAATTCCTTTTCTTCATCTTAAATTTTATAGGACTCAACGTCATTAAGACATAACATCTAAAAAAAGGCACACTCTGTATTAGGTATACCGTACACACGACTATATGAAACAGGAGACCGCACATAAGTTAAAACGAGTTTAGATAACTACCCGGAGCTATTTACATGTTGTGAGAGGATGACTTACCCGGCAATAACTTCTTGTCCACGAGATATCATTGTCAAGAAGCAAAAAAGGCAGTGCCACGGTTTTTGCAAAATACTGCATATAAAATTATCAATTAACATACATAAGCATGTAGTATTGACATTAATTAGTAGGTATATCGGACTAGCTTCCACCGCGTAATACCAGTTTTGTTCCAATAATTCATTTAAATTCTACAGCAGACGAAACGCAGCTATATCTGACATAAAATTTGTTCAAATTGCTTTGCATAATAGTAAGATTTGAAATATTTATGCGGTTGTTTGAACTAATAAATTTCCCGTTTCATTGCGATAAACGTCTGATAAATTTGAACAGTGTCGCGTAAATGGGAATAAAAATACCGTCTAATATTCAAAAAGCCACTAAATCTGCCAAAATTACAATTTGAAAATCAACGTGGTATTTCCAAAGAACAAAAAGTTGCTTAGAATGCGTGTCATCACCCTAATTCTTCTGGTTTTGGTTTACTATTTCGTTACATGAGAGAATTTAATTCTTCTACCCAGTAGTCTCTCCTATCTCTGGATATTCATACATCAAGTTAAACATTAGGTAAATTTAACTTGTGTAAATATATCCTACTACTTTGTTAATAGTTTACGCAATTCTGACATGGGATTTATCATTATTATTTAATAAAGCTAGTCGAATTGAGTATTTCAACTAAACTCAAACCTTTAATTGTTTTCATTAAACATTCCACAGATTTTAAGGCTCAGTTATTTTAGAATAAGAAAGGTTCTGTTTCGTATGCTCTTTTATGTAATAAATAATATACAGGATGGGTAATTTTATTTCCAAGGGAAAACTCTATTTTCTTTAACATTTTTGAAATCTGCAGACAATTCTGTTTCCAATAGTACCATTCACTTGATCAAGATATTTATTATTAAACGCAAGTCATTTTTTTTTTTGAATTTTGAGAATAGTAGTTTTCACAACTAGTGGCCAAAATAGTGCTTTTTTTACAAGCGTTGGTTTAAATAACGAGCGTAGCGAGGTATATAAATATAAATATAATTCTCGAACGAAGAGCACTTCTCGCAAGACACCATCTTTATACTATAAATAAAGGCGGCTGGTAAATTAAATAACAATATGGTTTCCATAGCGATGTGCCTTTTTACTCGGTGACGTTTATTGTTGCGACATTTTAATCTTTGACAGTTTGATATTTTGCCGATTTTTTTAAATGATTTTTTCGTAACTACTTGGTAAAAACTGGCGGAAATGGCTTAATTTTTAGGCAAAAATAATTAGATTTTTGCTACATTACTATTTTCCGCTATTTCTCTTTAATTTTGGGTAAAACACGGACAGAAATCTTTTTTGCACCCGTGATCAAAAAAAGTTTTTTTGCATCGGTAACCAAAAAAGCCATGCTTTAGTTATATGCAGACAGTTACTAAAATCATGTTTTTGATGAAGGTATAAAAAAAAATAATATTATTAAATCTCGACTTCTAAACATATCACGTGTTCCTTGGACTTTGTCCCGGGATCTACAAGATAACTAAGTAAGCTGTTTTTTCTTCATTATTTAAATTTAATTTGCTTTGGGTCAACATACTAATCTGCACGTCAGACCATTTTTTTTGTAGAATTCCCAAATTAATTCATGCAGGCGGGCGGGCAGAAAGAAAATGTCCCGACGCACAAAGCAACCGGTCTCGAATTTTCGAGGACATATTGAAATTCTTTGGGCGTGATACGTGCCCCGGCGAAATGGGCTGGGAATTCTTCCAGGGCGCCATTATTGTGGAAATTTTACTTAAATTTACTCGCGGAACGTAATGCAGAGGGTTGTGCACGCAAGACAATAGAAAGTTACAACGACAAAAAGTACAAAGTGACATTACTGCTACAGTGATGGCTCTAAACTATCATCCAGGCAGACCACAGGCGCAGGAATTTATATGTAATATCTAAAATTTCAGGAAAGTTATCCACTTGGCGAACATGCCACGGTCTTTCAAGCAGAGGTATGCACCATTATTATGGCAGCACCTTTACCGGAGGACAAAATGAATGTTTCTATAGCCAGGCTCTAAGTCTATCTGGGTGCCGATAGGAAGATCGCACGGGAACGGTCACCTCTGATATCGACCAATAACTTCAAAGCTATCACAAGTGATTCGAAACCTATCCGACCACTGCCGAACTCCACCCGACGGCCGTGCATCGAAGGAACCTTCCTACACTTTCATACACCTGCCTCTGAGCCGGAGAACGAGCGATCTTAAAAAGCCATGATATAGTCAGCTTTGCGCCTACACCGTACAAGCTTGCCATTCTCTCGAAATTGAAGAATCGGCACCCTGAAATGATTATAGCAGCCTATTATTAGAGGAGTGCACTGCAGACATTGGCTCTCAAGACAAGAGGGTGACAGTGATGTAGCTCCCGGGCCATGACGGAATACCAGGGAACGGGAAGGCGGACAAGTTGGACAGAGGAGGTGGCGTAACCCAATATATAAGAAATAAAAATATATTATCAAACTTGTTTCCTTAATACGAAATTTTGGATAAAAGAAAATGCCGGTTGAAACATAATTAGTGATACAGTCATCTTTTGAGTTCCAAGCTTTCTGCCGCAGATTAGCAGTGCGGACTGCCGAGATTGGCGCGTCCGAAAGCACATAAAAAGCACAAAAATCCCATGCGGTCGATTGTGATGTCAAGTTTTGATTTGAGTGGGGGGGGCGTGGCTCGTTATCCACCTAGCACACCCATTTTTAAAATTAAAAAAAAAGTACTTTCAGATTAAGTATGAACATTTCAAATGCAGCACATAATTAGCACATAAATAGCACTTAATGGTGACCCACTCATCTTTTGAGTTTTTATCTGAAATACGCATATGTCGAGCTGCACCCCCTCCCCTGGCATAAAAAAGAAAATAGCGCTATTTGCAGTGCGGACTCCCAGACTAGCACATAATTAGCACATAAATAGCAGGTAAATCTGAAAATGTTTTTTTTCTAATCGGTCAAATGGGGGGGTGCAGCTCGAAGGACACACCAAATTTAATTATGTTGTCGATCTCAATCGTTCCGATTCAAAATTTCCAAAAAGACAACCAATAAAATGAAGAAAACTTCAGAGTTAGATTATGTCTCTATTTATTTTCGTACATAGTACACCAACCCTGCCTCTGTATCCCGTAAATAAATTCAGTGCGTGCACCTTTGTTTTTTCAACTGATGGATGCTTTTTATTTAACTCTTTACATTTCTTTGTTTTCTTGTTTTGTTTATTTGTCATTATGAACTGCAAATACGTATTTTCAATACACAGGTTTTAATGTCGTGAGTGGCATTTGTTTATTGTATATTCTAAGAGGCAAAATGTTTTGTTTGAAAGCACAGACTAAATATTTAAATACGACCATAAATAAGAGTACTTAATTTAATTGTTCTAAATATTGAAGGCTTAATTGAAAGCATTAATTAACTACCATTATAATTAAAAATTACTGACAAAGCTTTTAAAATAACAGAAAGAGTTTTGTGAAAAATTTGAAAATTACACACAATTTCGAAATTATATTTTTTACAAACTAAAATTTTAATGGAGTTTTAAGAAAAAGGGAATTTCTTTCAAGCTGGGAATTCTAAATTTCATCCGATAAAACTAGAATATTGTGCTAAAGTGGCCCGCAGATTTCTAGAAACAAAAGTAAATGTAACTCCATCTAGAGAGACTTGTTTCAGACGCTCCTAATAAAAACTTAAGTTAACGAATTTTTCCTTGTAAATTATAAAAGCCTTGTCGTCGTCGAGCTTCTACGTGCTTGGGCAAAAGTATGCCCCATTTTGCCGCGCCCTGCCTCTCACTTTTATAAATTACCCAAAAAGTTTTTTGTAGATTTTGCGTTCTCTCGCTTTTAACTTCCAAACAAGTTTCAAAACTTGGTGGTGCGCGCAACGAAACATCGAAAAAGGCTTTTTATCTAACGACCTCCGAAGTTGGCCAAAGTAAGTAGGTGTCGTAAATTTTAATTTTTCAGCTTACGCTTCTGAGTGACGTTTAAATGCGATCAGGAGTAATAGTTTACTTTACAGGCCGGAACCAAAAAAGTATCGACCTCAGATTAAAAAATTAAAAGAGATATAACAGTAAACAATACTAAGATTGCAAGGATGCCAATTTGCCGCGGGATTTGGAAAAACAAAACTTAATACAGTTTTTGAATCGCTTTTTAAATTATATTTACTATGTTGCACATTTTTAAACAAGGTAGTTAGTCTCAGACTAATAACAATTTTTTTTAATTTGAGTAATTACTATGATTTGTACATAGTAAAATTAAAAAATACAAACCGGCAACGTTGGATCAAAGACTGACTTGGCAGTGTTTTTAACGGGTGTTGGTGTTTTTTTTGTGATTTTTGACATATATTTTGACTATTTAAAAAAAAGAACTACATAAAGTCTAAAATTATTGTTTGCTTGGTTATTGGCATAGCTTTGTAACTCATATTTTAAATCAAAAATTATAATCTCTTCGTGCAAGGTGTATTTCAAAACAACCTTGTACTGTGCTGCCGAGAACTCAGCTAATAGACACTTAAAGTTATTCGGTTTTATCAGCATTCGTATCCTTATTTCTATCGAGTCGACCAATGAAGCAGGTGCACTTTTAAAATCATGGCGAATGCGTGACAGCTTCCGCTGATCAAATGCGTGAAAACATCGTTTGGTACGCAGGTATGGTCGTAACGTTACGACTCCCTTATCGTACCTAACGAGATTTTCGTGCATTTGATCAGCTGGAGCTGTCACGCATTTGCCATGATTTTAAAAGTGCACCTGCTTGATTGGTCGACTCGATAGAGATAAGAATGCGAATGTTGATAAAACTGAAAATTAACTTTAAGTGTCTAATATCTAAAGAAAGAAAGGAGCGGGAGCTCGTGGTTTCGATTCACACCAAAGATTATGTTGTTTTTTTTTTCCTTTTTTTATTTTATTTTTTTTAATATTTCGGCTCATTAGTAATGGGAGCAGTTTTAGGTATTTTTTAATCTAAGGCCGAGAACTTCAAACTGTTTTAAATCACAACACCAGTGCTTATATTAGAATTCTGGCGAATGCGTTGGTAAACTCAAGATCTCAAGTAGAGCAGGTAATTAAACAGATACAAGAGGAACAACAGTGGAGCGCTGTTAGTATTCGTCGCAGTTAAGGGCCTTGTAGTGCTGTCCAGACAAGGCTTCCTTCTTCCCTGTAGAAGTAGGAAGCTTTGAAAACCACTTTATATTTAACTCTAATTAGGTGGCCAGTATTTTAATTTTGGCTACAAACTTATTTTATTTTATGATTTGAAACAAAGTGGGTTGACGCACGCAAAAGTCGCCGCCACTGGTGATGGGAAAATCGAATTTAAACAGTGTTGCCGTTTTATTCGTCTATCTCTTTTCTCCTGTATGTATTCGTCTAGAAGCGTGTTGGATTGTAAACATTAGAGAATTTCCAAAGGGAATGTTTGGTATCTTCTTTAGTTATTAGTCTGAGGTGTCGGCAAATAAATTATCAGCTGAAGAAGAAATTCGTCCCGTCTAAGCGGAGGCGAGAATGGGAGCATACAGACTAAAATGCAATGAAACTGGTATGATAACCATTTGGGACATACCAAGATTTCGAGCATTGTCACCAACTCGCTGCTAGAGATGAGGAGTGACATCATGACTCCGAAAATCAACACGAACAAGCCGTTTAAGACCCAGCTATCCTGGGAAAACAAGACTGAGAAATCACTAGTTCAGTCAGGAAAATTGGTATGGTATACCGACGGATCCAAGATGGACAGTAGATGAGAAGAAACAAACCACAGTATTCCAAGCTGAAATACCTACCATAGAGCTGCGGGATCTTCTCAGACAGCCAAGCAGCTACTAAAGCTCTGGCATGCCAACAAATTCACTCAAAATTAGTGTGGAACTGCCTTCAAACCCTCCTAACCCTAGCGAAACACAATAGTCACCCTTGCGTGGGTGCCGGGGCACACAGGGGTAGCAGGCAATGAACACACGGATTCTCTAGCAAGAAGAGGATCAGAAAGACCAATTATAGGACCTGAACCTGTATTTGGAACTCCAAAAACCTCGATTCGTGGCTATATCAAGCGATGGGTGCACGATGAACATCGAAACCACTGGCATTCAATATCGGGGCAAAACCACAGCAAAAGAACGGTGGCAAAAAAAACCCTTCAAAACCACTCACCTGTGAAATCCTTAAACTGAATAGAAAAGAAATCAGACAAGTGACGGGGTTATTAACCGGTCACTGCGCACTGAGAGAACACCTGCATAGGATGGGAATCTATAGAGACGAACTCACCTGCAGACTATGTGATGGGTATGACGAATTAGCCGCTCACATCACATTTGAGTGCCCAGCACTAACCTTCTGCAGAACACAAAACCTCCTGGAGGATGACCCCTCCTACTAACTGCCTAACCTAATAAAGGGGCTGCTGCTCCTAGCAAGGTCGTCAAACCTCTTAGATATGGAAGCCACACAGCAAGAGATACAATAAGCTAAAAAGCTGCAGTGTCAGGGATTTCAAGATCTAAAGTTGCTGTTGAGACAAATCAAATCAAATTAAAAAGCAAAAAATACGTTAACGCTATTTTAAGTGCCAGTTATAAGTTCGCCTTACACGATAATCAGCTTACGCTTCCCAAATGGAGCGTTTATTTCGTTAACAGCACACATTGAAGATTTGCGTTGCCGCATCAAGTTCTAATACTTAATCGGCTTTATCGCGAGCCCTCAACAATTGGTTTACCATGTTTATGTAAACAACTTTTCTAACTGCCAATGTAGTAATGATCCCATATACACCGCATGCAAATCATATATGTGTTAGTGTCTGCGCCGGCCTGGTCAACTAGTCTCAGCATCTTGCCTAGCGCTCATGCAGAAAATGAATTAAGAGTCCTTGTATTAATATGAAATTTACAATTGTTAACTGATTACACAGGACTGCATTATAACACTTTGAAAGTTGATTTAAAAATATCAACTGTTTTTTAGTAGTGGTTTGAAGGTGGTAGACAATGTTGATATTGAGAGTAAACTAGAGTATCGAACTTTCATGGTCTTTATTTTTTACTTTTTTCCACAACGTTTCGATTGGTTATGTACCTGCAATCGTCATCAGGTGAATACTAACAAAAACTAAGACTACATAATCTTATATACTAGCATGTGTTCACTGAACCATAAAACTAGTGGTTGTCTCCGCCCTTTCACAGTTGAAATCTGTTACCTCCGAAAAGTATGGGTTTCCAAATATCCTTGATAGTGACGCTCTGTTGAGAAAATACATTAGAAAATACTTTGAACTTCCTCTTGATGTTGATTTTCCCAGCAATGTTGAGCTATTTTAGATCCAGCTGTGTCCGCTTGTCGAGTTCTTGGTGTTGCGGCGATATGGTTTAGTTTTTGTCAAATAACTTCTTATTGATGTGGTCGTTTTGAAGACAGTCCGAAGATGGTATTGGTTGCCTATTCTTCTTATCTTTTCTGAGATTTCTTTGATGTATGGAATTATAAGTGTCTCCTTCCTTTCACAATTTACGTCTATCGTCCTTTGTGTTGGTGTCGTCTGAAGAGTTTTATTGATCGTGTAGTTAGAGAAACCTTTTCTTTATTTAATGCTTCTTCTGTATTGCAGATATAGGTGGCTCGATCTATAAGAGATTTTGCAATACCCAGTTTGGTTGATGTAGAGTGGTTTGATTTGAAGATTAGATATCCAGTATGAGTAGGTTTGCGATATATAGAAGTGGTTATGGTTGAATTATTTTTGGTGACTAGAACGTCGAGAAAAGAGTTAGTGTGATGCATTTTCTTATGCTGTTAACAGGATTGAAGAATTCTTCTACTGTATTGTTATCTTTTTTCTAGATGTTATTCGAAACTAGTTTAAACTTTTTTTTAGTAATTGGGAAGCGGTAATTTCAAATCTTCTATAAGATTTTTGTATCACGTAAGGTTACTTTTGTAACCAGCAAAATCTAAAAATATAGAAAAAACACGACTTATTCCATATATAAGCTAGTTTTATATTACATTAAAGAAAAAAATACAAAAATATACACATAGAAACTATTATAAATATTTATTTGTTCTTTACGTTGCTTAAAAAAACGGAGACACAAACTCCTGAAAAGTTTCTCTCCAATAGTAATCGGCATCATTTTTGTGACCCAACGCCTCTGGTACCTTTTTTCCATCTATTAAATATCTTGGAAGACGACACTTATAATTCTTGATGTATGGAATTTAAAAAAAGTTAAGACGAATAGGCAACTAATACCATGGCTTCTTTGGACTGTCAAAACGACCAGAACAATAAGAAGTCAATTAACAAAAACCAAACCATATCGCCAGAACACCAAGAACTGCCATCTACCAGGTACCATGCGAGTGTGGGAATATCTACATCGGAGAAACTAGCCGACCCCACAACTGGATCAACATTGATGAGAAAATCAACATTATATGGAATGGAAAGAAGCAAAGATCTTCGCTAAGGAGAAAATCTATTCAAGCGGAAGTTTAAACAAACAGCATTCATATAGAGGAACCAGAATGTATTTTTTTAGCGTCTCCATGAAGGATATTTTGAAACCCATACTTTTCGGAGGTAACAGATTTCGCCTGTGAAAGGGCGGAGCCAACCAAGTGTAAACTTCATGGTTCACTGAACACATGTTAGTTTTATGGTTCACTGAACACATGCTAGTATATAAGATAAGGTACTCTTAGTTTTTGTTAATATTCACCTGATGACGATGGCAGTTACATAAGCATTCGAAACGTTCTGAAAAAGTAAAAAATAAAGACAATAGAGGTTCGAAACTATAGTATACCTACACAGATTCCCTGTTTTAATTTTGGCTCTGACACATTCGGAAATATTTAAAAATTTCCTTCTTTGTTGAATGCCTTAACATATTGTTTCATAAGTCGAAGTTATATGTGAAGAAGTTATGAAAGTAAAATTATTAAGGGTCAATAAGACTTTCACGAATGACATTTTTGGTTCCAGATGTTAAAGTCTCTCTTGGTGGTCAGTTTCTTTTTTATCCAATGCTGTTCTCGACTCCCGCGATCCCACTAACACACAAAACATGGAAATCTAGTAAATCCAGACCGTTGACTCAAGAGAAGACCTAACATTTTTAAATCTCCGCAGTTGCGATTTTCATATTGTATTCTTAGAAGTAATTCCTCTAAATTTCCATTGTTTTCATTTAAATGAACTGAATGGCAGACCGAAACAGAAGCAAAAACATTGCCATTATGTAAAAAACAGCTTTAAGGCTCCTATTTGAAGAATCGATGAAAAGTCTCCAGTCAGGATACTCAGGAGCTGCGAGCCGAGTAGTTAGATTAGCAGTTGCTTGGCAGCACACAAGTGGTCCGTTTTGTGCCAAATATGTTACAAATTTAGCCTCACGATTTCTATAACAAGAGAAGCTAGTTTCCGGTGCAAGCAAAATTTTTGTTTCAACCTAAACCCCAGTAATGTATTAAAATTCTGTGAAAATGTGACTGAAATTAATCAAAAATTATACCAAATTGTTGCAATCTTTTGTGACAAATTCAAAAATGAATAAAGTTTGTGAGAAAGAAATCTTTTTATCGGTGCATATATTGCCAACACATGAGAACTAATACGTATATGACACACATACACCACACAGTTCGAACCGATCGGCATTATCTCAATATCCAATTAAATTGCAGTGACGTTGGGGGGTATGGAGCAGGCCCGCGCGCTAATCCCATGAGGTCACCATAAATAACGGAAATACAAAATGGCAGATTCCGCTTTTACGAAATAAGCAATTCGCCAGAAAATAAAAATGATGGCTCTAGCAATGAGGGCACTAAATAAATTAAAAATTGGTATTTTGTAGGAATTCGGGTGGGGGAGAAAAAAGTTTGCATGTAAGCGTAAGAAAAAAAACTACAAAATGAAGTTACTTTAGAATTTTTGAATTTTTTTATAATAAAAATCGTAAGGCATACTTTATCAGCGTCCAATTCTTCAGATTTTATCAGATGTACTATTAAATCAACAAAAGAAAAAAAAAAAGAAACCATACCATTCAAGGTATAAACAGAACACTGAGAAAAGAAAATAAGTTGAAATTAAAATTTCCAGAAAAAACGAATCCAGAATAAGATTATTAAGCTTCCATCCATACACCAGTTCTGACTGATATGTGCACTTGGACAAGTTTACTAAAATCCTAAACGGTTCTCTTATGCAGTGCTAGAAAAGCCTCAATGTCAACAGTCAAGCGCTTTGAGTGTCATTCCCGTTTTCCCGTTTTTCTATGCTAGCAAATGAAGAAGAGTTTTAGAATACCTCTACGTACTTAAGTATGCAAGCAGAACAACAACAAAAACAAAGAAATAATACTTTTTATAAAAAAGAAAAGATCAAAAGATCTTCAGTGAAAAACAAAAATTCAAAATTGGATGAGTATCCCACAATGACCACATAAAGGACCAAAGCGAAAAGAGAAATAATTAAACGATGTTTCGCCCCGGTCAACCAGCGTGGGCTCATCAGTGGTTTCGCTGGTCACCCTCCCCAAATATCATTTAAAACCATCGTACATTTTGATTTCCAACTTTGATTCACTCATTAAGAGGCATCGCTGGTTGCGCAGGTCGAAACATCGTTTAATTATTTCTCTTTTCGCTTTGGTCCTGTGTGTGTTCCTTGTGGGATACTCATCCAACTTTGAAGTTTCGTTTTTCCACCCAAGATCTTTAGATCTTTTCTTTTTATATTCTTTTCGGTTGAAATAAATGATTCGGAGGTTTTTTAACTTCTTTTTCTTCTTTCTCTTTTGTAATACTTTTTATTACCTTGTACCAAAATCCGTCTAATTGACCAAAAATTCCAAAAGAACTAAAAGTGTAGAAAAACCAGACATTTTAAGGAAAAGTGTTACTTTTTCCGGACGTGTGTTCGAATTATTTCAACAGCCAAAGCACTTTTTCAAAAACAAAAAAAAAGTGATAAACAAATGTTATAGGCAGAAACTATCAGTTGGTTGGTTGACCATAATCTCGGGAGGCTAGCGAAAAAAATCGGTTGTATTTACTCTGACGTTTGCAACGTTAAGCACCAGTGACGTCACGAGGACGTTTTTTCAAGGGTCCCAAGTTTCAATCGAAATTACACGATGAAGAAGCAGAAAAAAAATTTAAATGTCCCAAAAATATAATAAAAGAATAAAATCGGTTTTTTTTTAACGCACCAACCCCACTGTAGATAAAGATGTGGGGAGAAAGAGGGACAAGCCGCTGACAAATTGTGATGCACCCTCCTATGAAATTAGTGGAATTGGTAATGAATTGTAAGTTTCGAAAGTTTGTTAATTAAAAATAAAGATGCAACTATTACTTATTATAAAGACACTAACGGGAATAGACAAACTTCCCTGAACCGTTAAAAAATTCAACGTTTCAAAGGCGATGCGCCACGAAATGCTGTTAAATAAGCCGAAACACACAGGCGAAATTTCGTAACGCCCGGACCGACCGCATCTATTTCGTCTGTCTCGCAGCCGGAAAGAGGCAATACATGCTCCCTCGAAGAACCCCCCTGAGACAGATACAGCCGCAATATATGGTTATTGGGCATGTATCGACCTCTCTCCACGCGCGTACATATACATGTATTATAATACAACGTCTACATGGCAAATCATCGAATATCATGAGCCCTAATGCTCCACATATACATACTTAACATGATAGAAAGTTCCAAAAGGATATACGGTTTATTTTATTGATGTTTCCACGTCATGGTTTACCGTAATAGATTTTTCTATTTGCATAAAAGGAATATGGGTACAAAGAAAAATACATGAAAGGCAATGTTGTGTCGTGCCTGGTTTTTAACCGAATACATATGTTTTTTAGGGATTTTTTCACAAAGAAGTATTGTCAGGACTGGAGGAAATTACCAAAACTGGTATATTCAAACAGTTCAACGTGAAATCTTATAGAAAAAGGGTCGGAAAACTCACTCAAACCAGAATGGTATGTAGAAATGGTCAGATACAAACCTGAATGTTGCCCTACCTAAATATATTCCAAGCCTATCCAAGAGACTAAGTATACTATAATGAAGAACAACCACAAAATAGAACCACAATATACTCTAAAAAGATAAATATATGTCCTTATCCGATACACCACATTATGTGTTGAAATGCAAAAGCACAATCATCTAATAGTATAGAAAATTTCTAGTGGTCAAGTTTTAAGCCTCACAAAAAATTGCACAAAGTTATTTTTAGCCAGAAGTAGATTGCTACTGGGAAGAAGCCGAAAAGACATATGACTGCTTAAAAGCATATACTAACCGGAAACAACTGCGTGGGAGTAGAAGACAACTCAAGTTTCATTTATAGACAGACAGAAGAGGCATCCAGGCACCTATTGGGAGATGGCGCAGCCTACGCAAGAGGGAGACACCGAAATGTAGGAGGCCAAAACAGAATACAAGAGTGACGATAGTAAAAATATAAGGGAAGGAACGGGGAAGGGTAAAAAGATTCCATGGAGGCCTGTACTTGCCAGGCAGGGGAGTAAGGGATAGTGATGCCTTGCCTTCATATCTGCTCAAAACAATTGGAGACCGTGCTCGTATCAAGCGTGGGACCAGAAGTCTTTTATCAGTATGATGCGAATGCATCTAGCCTCTCATATCCAAATGCCAACTTCACCTTCTCGTGGTGCTCCCTGTCTAAAACAGACGAGGCTCTGGCGACCGAATTTGTTCGGTATAGCCCTATGAGGAAGTTGAACTAGACCCAATAACCACTAGGAACTGCTCCGGTAAGAACCTGTACAAACTTGTACAGGTGATAAATCTAATGGAGTGGTTAAACTAGAATCAAAGGATGCACAATAAGCCAATAATGGATGCAGTGCAGTGACTCTGGCCAGCCATCAGGCTGGTCGGAGCCACAATCGGGAAGTTTTAGTCGGTAGGAATCCGACACTACCCGGGCTGTCCTGACAGAAGGATGAGCCTCTGTCAGGGGAGTGGATTGGAGCGACTTATGCAAGATTTTCTGTCGATACCATTGGAAAACAAATACTTGCCCATTTCTACTACATCCACCAAGTTTTTCTGAAACTTTGTCTAGACGTCTTGTGCCTTGGCTGTTCTTGTAAAATACAACTGTGAATCATCATCCAAATATCTAATGGCAAAATCTGACGGTCTAGCTTGTCAAAACACTTTTCGGAAAACCATTACCACTAAAATGGTATCGAAATACCCGATCCATATGGATCAAATAAATAAGAAAACCTTTTCTGAGACCTTTTGTATAACTCTTGTCAGTTCTTGTAATATAGGACTCGTGGCTTTTACTAAAGCTTCAACTAGCATAAGTTGAAGACAAAATATCAAGCCTAAATCAAGTTTTTTAGTCTGCAGGATTTTTTAGTTTCCGGATCGTATGTGTTTAAATTGTGATCTTTAAAATTTCCTTCGGTAGAGAGCTAACTACCAGTTTTCAATACATACATACAATATAGAACTCTAAACAACCATCTAACTATCTAATTGTAAATTGCTAACGGTCAATCGTAAAACCTATCAAAAAATTTTCCTAAAACCAGCACAACCAAGTTTGTATCGAAAAACCCGATCTATACGCATCAAATAAATGGAAAAACCTATTCTGAAACTTTTTCTACACTTTCTGTCAGTTCTTATGGCCGGGTCCAGGTAAACGGGTCCTTGGGGACCTAGATTCGGACACGTAGCTAACTCACTTCTCCCGCAGGAACGTAGGAGAAAGTAAGAGCAGAAATAACGCGCTTCTAAACTCGTTTTTCGAACGCGGACGATAAATTCGTTTGAACGCCGCATCGCGCACCGTGAGCCAAGTACAAGAAAACGTGGACAAAATTATAAATGTTTTGTAAAGTTGTAAAACCACATTAAATAAATATAAATGGTAATTTTTGCGTAGTGAGTCCGGACCACTCTTCAATATGGCTGCTGACATTTAAACTCACAAAAATGGAATCGTGATTGTCATTGTTAAAAAATTATTCCCATTAAATTTCGTATGAAGTACAACTACTAAAATTTAAAGTGTTGCAATAAACCAAACCGAGAAATTTAACTTGATATGTTTTTAGTATAATATTTTTTGCAGTTTATATTTGATTAATTAATAAGAAAGTAATATTCAAGTTTAAAAAAATCTTATATATATTTCAAAACTAATTAGTATAAAAAATTATTCCTGCGGTTATTTAACTCGGTATTATATCGTTTTCCCTCATTTCATTTTCTATAAACGAATCATTAGTTCTGTCAATACCTTTAGAGCTTAATAATTATTCCAGATGAACATTCTCCAACTGCTCTGCTTTCCTTCCGAATCCTTTCTAAATGCTAATATTTGAATTCAATCTAAGAGAGGTTAAAAGATATCTCTTTCCTTTCTGCAAGCGCTCAGGGATAAATTGCTCGATAAATTCGAGATAATTAATAAAAATAATGAAACAAGTTAATATTATTTCATCCGGTTAACATTTTGTGTGTAGGATTTTTTATTTGATATTTCGCTTAATGACAGCTCCTAAACGCCATTGTTTTGGGATATTGCGAGTCTAGCGCGTAGTAATAATAACAATAATGTTGCAGTTACAAATTTAAAAAAAGGATTTTAAAATAAAAATCATTAAGAAGTGCTATATGAAACAATTTGTAATTTTAAAAATTTGGTAATCATTTTTGAAGAAGCTATCACAAGAAAGGAGGGGGAGGGGACCTTATATTCGCTCTCTCTAGTCTTCAGCTCGAAAACCGTAGATCCAAAAAAATTATTACCACACTTTCTGATTACTTTGTCAATTCCTACAACATTTGATTTACACATTTTTCTCTATTTTGGCATTTTTACAATTTAAACGACGACGCAAACTTTTATAATCCTGTAATTTTTATAAATTAAATTTTAAAATTTTCGATCCAATGGTAATGGGTTTAAGATTAAAAAAATTTGGGCAATCCGGAGCTAAATTTAAAAAAAAATCGAACCCAGGCTGATGTTACGCACCCCAACTTTTTCAGGCAGCCCAGATGATTTTTAAGTCTCCCAGTCAATGTTCAGGCAACCCAGTCGAGTTGTTAAGACCAAATTTGATACTGTTTTGAAACCCAGCGTGGCCGAATTATTCAAAAACGTCAAAAAAATATCCGGCACCCAATTGTTTGTCAACAGAGATACTTTTGATCCTGTTAGTTTGGCATAGCAACTTTTGATCCCTCAAGTTTAGTGTGCTTTTTTGAAGGGGATAAGAAGCTAAAACATGAAAGCGTTCTTAAGGAAAACGTCTCGAGATATGCTACAGCAGCGATTAATTTATCAAAGGGAACTTTTCTTTAGGCAATTTACGAAATAAGTTCTGCTCGATCACGGTACATTAGCGTTTTGTTTAACGTACGCATTAGGAATTTTATATTGGACTAAATCAAAAGGAAAACTTACACCTGATAATTCCCCAAACGCCTATGGGGTAGATCGGAGTGTGGATTTAAACAGGAATTGCCCCCCGAAATCTACAGTTCCCCAAAAAAAATATTTAAAAATTCAATTCAGTTTAATGTCTGGGGAGCGTTCGTCGAGTGAAATCGATCTACGTTTCGATTTACCGGAAAACCACGTCGAGCGATTTGCGTTTTTATCTAATCTAATCTGCTATTACAAATTAGATTAAAAAAATAGAATATAAACAGCTCAGTCAAACCACACCCCCCCCCCCCCAAACGATATTCGAATTTTGATATGCTTATAACTTCAAACTAATTTTGAACCACTTTTAAAAATTTTGAACCACACTCCTTCCTGTTTTTTTTTTTATATTCAAAATGGGGGTGCAGCCGAACGTCAAGCTACACCCTTTCATTTAAAGCGTAGAGAAAAATGAAAAGCAACTATCCCAAAATTAACGAATGGTTACAATTTTCCAGGCGGAACTCTTTGTCATTGAAATGAGCGCACGTTGAAGATACTCTCCGACAGTCAAGCGGCCCTTAAGGCTCTTGAATCCTATAGGTGCTCATCGAGAACCGTTAGGAGCTGCCAGGACACACTGAACACCCTAGGGCGAATAAACACGGTATCGCTGGTATGGATTCCGGGACGTTCTGGGCATCGGGGAAATGAGACTGCCGACCAGCTGCTGCGTGAAGCGGCCTCTGCCGTCTTCATTGGCCCCGAACCAGCCCTTGGAATAGCATACAACACAATCAACACTGCTCTCTCAGGCTGGATGGAAAATAAGTTCCACCAATACTGGAGAGAATTACCGGGACTGGCACATTCCAAAGAGTTCATTACAGAAGCGTGCAGGAAGAGGGACGGGAATGGTTGATCTATACACCGGACACTGCAGGCTGAAAATACCATTACACAGAATGGGTCTAAGTGAGGACACCGAATGTAGGCTCTGTATGGAGTATGATGAGACGGCCAGACATGTGCTGTGTGAATGTCCGGCCATTGCACGTTATCGTCAACGTATCTTCGGTAAAACACAGATCGACGGACTGGATCTGAATGATGCTTCACCAAAGCAAGTTGCGAGCCTCTTTAAGGAGCTGAATATTCTGTAGCAACAAAAAATGTTAAAAGTGAGACCCAACAGTGGTCGCAGTACAGTGCCATACTGGCACACTCACAAACGAATCAATCAATCAATCAAATCCAAAAATTAAGAACTAATTTCGAACTCCTAATATCACCAAAAAGAATTTCGAGAAAATCCACTAGTAACCCTGTTTTTCTTTAAATATGGTGGGGGGTGCAGGGTGACGTCATGCCACACCCTCCTCAAAAAAATTTCGAACTTTGATATGCTTATAATTTTGAACTTATTTCGAACTACATTTGTATAAGTAAAAAAAAAATTAACCACCCTAATGTTTGTGATTTTTTATATTTTTGGGGGTTTAGTCAATTAAAATCCAGTCAGTTTGACGTCCGGCTGCACCCCCCATTTTGAATATAAAAAAAATCCAGGAAGGAGCGTGGTTCAAAACTTTTAAAAGTGGTTCAAAATTAGTTCGAAATTGGTTCGAAATTATAAGCATATCGAATTTGAGAGTAAGTTAGAGTTTCAAACTTCCATTGTCTTAATTTTTTTATTGTTCGCAACGTTTCGAATGCTTATGTATCTGCAATCGTCATCAGTTAAATACTATTGTTTACCACCTTCAAACAACAGATGTTGAATTTGATAGAAAGTATGTTTTGTGAAGACTATTGGCAAGCCTTTCCAGGTTTTCAGAAGTTTATTGATTTTCCTTGCTATTATTACATCAGATATTGATTACAAACCTCCTCCTCCTTGCTTCCGATAAATAAGGTTAATAGGACTTGATTGAAAATTTACAATAAATAAAGAACTACAACTTAAAAAAGTAAATAATATAAGAAAAATACTAAGTAGGTAAGATTTTAATTTGAGCAACCTGACGTTAAGATATGTTAAAGCTGTCAGATGTTACTTTCAAAACGGAAAATCTTAAAATAAAAA
Source organism: Oxystoma pomonae (assembly GCA_963921995.1). Classification (NCBI taxonomy): domain Eukaryota; kingdom Metazoa; phylum Arthropoda; class Insecta; order Coleoptera; family Brentidae; genus Oxystoma; species Oxystoma pomonae. The sequence goes on along the minus strand of OY998166.1, from coordinate 112,733,300 downwards.
AAGGATTCTAGGACGCAAAGAGTAGACGAGATTAGAAAGAGATTTATCAAAATCTTTCCCGGCATCCCTCTAGGAAGTTAAATGTCATGAATCAAAGATGTCCCCGATCGACGGATAACCCTCAAACTTGGAGAGGCAGGAAGAGGAAAGGAAAATTTTGGCACTCGATGTCTCAAAATATGATTAGAAGTTTATCCAGATACAAGGAGAGTGGGTGCATGACTCACGAATAAAATTATTCCAAGACCTCAAAGTTAAATATGGAAAAGTAACGTGACAGTTTGTAAATCGTACAAAAGACTTGTGCTTGGGTTGTGAGGACCTGCCCTTTTGTGAATTTTCGCAATATTGTCGATTTTGTATGGGTTATTAAAATACATTTGAAAGGAAAACGGCCTTGCACCGAACTGCAAAAGTTTATTACACAACAAGTGCTTTTTAAAGAATGGCAATGGGCTTATTAAGTTGCCAGAGATGCGCAACTATAACTCATTTAGGAAAACGCAAAGGGGAAAACATTCGTTGGCTGCGGCAAAGTTACTCTGTATGCAAATTACACTAATTTAAAATTAGCAAGTTTATGTGATTATGAGTTCTTCGCAGTCGACTAGGCAGTCATAAATAAAAACGTATTAGTCCCTTAAAAAGAAGGAAAAACAACCCTTTTCAACACTTTGGCAATTATATAGGATCTTTAAATTATTCTTAAATATCTTAATATTGTATGGGCAATCCCACCACAGTATTCCAGGTGGAAATCATGCATAAAGGACAAGGATATGTTGCTATTTATAATCTGAAGCAAAAAGTTTCATCAAGACAGTGTATATGTCTAAATGTCAATCGTCATATTGAAATTGGCTCGGAGAAATTGGAATAAACAGCATCATAGAGCAGGTTCCTAATAATAAAGGTCTCAGCCTAACAGACTTGCCAAAGAAGACAAATATAAAACTCTGAGCTCTACTACGAATTATCCAAAGAAGCCTTTAGAGCAGCGAATATCAGAATAGGCAGACAATGTCATAGATGGTGGTCGCAAACATGAGAAGAACGATGAGCACGACAATTTAGAAGATCTGCAGTATTTTTAGTTGTAGGCAATCTGACAGGACACTGCAGAATAATCCGATATTCGGAAAGGTAGACCTAGCAGAGTAGTCTACGTAGAACTTGACAGTGCGAGGCGCCAGAAAAATTTATGAAACAGTCAGATATAAATTCATATTAACAAGAACAGGACTTGAGAAGGCACCTGACCGACACTGGAATACCCCAAAATCCAATCTAATCTAATCTGGGTATGGAAGCCTAGATACTTTCAGTTCACTATGGTTTTCTTACCTGTCAAAACCACTCTAGCAACTACTACTGTTGCTGACTCGTTAACATGTCCATTGTTTTTGTTTTCTAGAAATAGAAGATTTTATCCTTCTCTAACGTGCTAAAAAACTAAATTCGAATTTTTAGAAATAGGTCATGAATCTAGTATAATAACACGAGATTATCACTATAAAAGTAGGTTCTAAATCCTAATCAAATTAACTGAGCTTTTTCGCCAACGACCGTTTCGGAGTATTTATGAGCTCGAGTCTTTTGTCGCGCGAATCCCTTCATTAGCAAACCGAATTAATTCCACGGCCTTTAGCAGACCCGGCCAAAAAATACGGTTGGTCAGAAATGCAAGAAGGTTATGTTATCCTTAAGGATACATATTGTGCATGATACAAATCTGATGAATCGTTAGTAAGGACAAATCGACGAACAAAGTATTTCACTTGGCATTACGTATAAATTTAACAAGGTAACAAAATTAAAAAAGCAAAGACAAAAAATTATTTTAATTGAAACAAGGGTTTCTAATTCGTTTGCTTCAAAAAAAAAAACTGCAATTGGTTATTAGGTAGTTCTGTCGCCGTGGGCAAGAAAATCTGCACATCTTTTTGTAATAAATTTTCGGAACTTACTTGCCCCAACCTTAAACCACTTTGCAGTAACATAGGACAAAAAAGCACCGAGTGGGACAGTAACCCCGACCGGCTTTTTAAGTCGAGAATTATGAACTGAGCCTCTTGTCTTTTTTTGCCCCTTTTGTGTCCACTCGGACTTTACGTTCTCTCTTATTTAAAGGGATCATAACGTATTTGCCATGCTGCAGTTGCTAAAAGTGGATAAGTTAATCCGTTAAGCAAATTTTATAGCTTTGCTCGTTTAACATGGAATTACGATGATTCCATGATGGCCGGAATATATAAAGAGTTCACTTGAATCCAATTTTTATTGCCATAACTTTTATAAAAATGCCTAAAGTTAAAATGAGAATTTTAAGTAGCGCCACGTGAGGTTAAGGATTTTCCTGATATTGCAGCTAGTTTTCTTACTTACACCTTCTTTCCTTTTACTTAAATAATAAATAAAATAAATAAATTATAAAATGCAACCTTTTTATTAGAGTCTTCTCTTTTAGGGGATGTTCAATTCTCCAGTGGTTGAGGGTCACTTAAATAAGAGGATGATTCATGTAAGGTAGGTTTTTCTTGGTATATTCCCATCATGTGCAAGTTGGGGTACAATGACCAGGAAAGAGCCTGGTCACTATTTTAAATGGATTATTCTTAAGTTTCAGTGACTTCGTGGGCAGTAATACCGGTATGTAAGTCTTTGTTTTTAGGCTGACAGATTATATGAGATAGATTAATCTCTTAGGCTCTTTTTAAAATATTTAAGAGCTATCAAATTTTGTGTAGGATTTTCCGCAGCATCAAAATAACTCTTTGAGTTTTTCATCAAACAAACAGAAAGGATTTTACTGTAAAGCACGTCCCGGTCTAAATTAATGGCTCGGAAAGGATTTACCTTTTTTATATCGACGGGACGGACATTTGATCTGCTCCATCCAGAGTTTCAGGTAGCGGTTGGTAAGTATAAAGTTTTATTGAAATACCGGCTCATCAGAATAACACCGTTCTCAACTAAAAAACCAGTTAACTCTTACCTCTTCAGGACCCTTTAGCCTACTGTTTCCGCCATTTTTATAACCAAATTAACAGGTAAAACATACGTTTTCTGTCAGATTGGTGTCAGTTTCTAGTTGAGAAGGCGTTGGGTAGAAATGTCGTTGTCAAAGAAACTATTCTTTTAAACACTTTTTTTAGATATTTTAAAGATGTCTGTCTGCTGTCATACAACTTGACTTTGACGAAAGCACAACGAACCGGGTATGTTATTAAATGGCGAAAAACCCAAAACAGTAGTTTCAGTAGCTAAATTAATGCCAAAATTGAGAGAAAATGATTTATTTTGTTTTGTTTTGTATTGTACGTCAAGGTAGTAATTTTATATCCTTTTAAAAAATGTATTGCTATAAAATAGGTAATTTATTGAGAGCTTTAAGTAAAGTATTTTTTTCGATACTATATATATCTCTTACCTCTTTACTTTTAAACATTGGAATTGAATATTTGATGCATACCTGAAATCAAAGAAAACATATAATTAGGCAATTATATAAAAACTAAATCAGAATTATCCATAAGTTAATAAATAATTCTTCTCAACAGAGAATGCCGCTTATTTTTCTAGTTTTTTGTAATTACTCTACTACTATTTTAATAGGCTTCAGGAGAAAGGGGGCACCAGACTAGCCAATGCGGGTACCCTCCCATAATGAACTATAAAACAGTGACAGAAGTCCTGTGATGTGCTATTCAAGTCAGAACTTTATAAATACATTGGTTATATATTAATATGCTTTAGTCCAAAAAGTAGTAAATTGTCTCTCCACCCACACTCTCTCATTTCTCCTTCGAAAACTAAAAAATCCAATTTGTTACGAAAACGCTGGAGAAAATGAAGAATAATAAGGATTATTTAGGCTTAAGCCCCTTAAATACCGATAAGATATCTTGCTAATTCAGTTTCGAAACAGGACTTTAAAACGTCGAACTGAAATCGAAATTCGACGAAAGAAATATTAAGATTCAAAAATTCGCTTCGAAGTTTAACGCAGGCAAAGAAATTGAGTATGTGTTACACTGCATCGTATAAGAAACGGATCTCTTAGTTCAAGTGAAATTCTCTTGAATCAGACCAACTTGATATGTCCCTAATTAAAGATCATTTCACTTTCTTGTTGTAAGGAATTTTCTTTTGATTCAAAATAGTTATGATGTTGTATCAAGGATGCAAGGTGGTTGGCACGATTCAAGATAATTTCTCTTGAGCCAATAAATACTTCCATGGATTTACAGCGTTATTAAATCAGTGTCACATGGCGCGTTTTTGTGGTTAGGGTGGACACCCTATGATGAGAACCGAGTTCTAATCAAATTATTCCCGAGGTTATCAGCTCTGTTTTTAAGAGCTAAGAACTATAGGTTAAGCTTTAACTAAATCGAGCTTTCGTAAGAGTGCTAACCACCAGTTTCAAATATATACATACATACATATAGGGTGATGAAATGAAAACCACAAAATATTTCGGAAGATTAGTTGTTTAAAGAAAATTCAAGTATTGTACTCTAGATAACTTCCAACAAGGAATCTAATGGTGACCCTTAACTTGACCTTGAACCTCAATTTTAAGGTCATTTGAGGATCACCTTACTTTTTTTTAAAAATGAAAACCTCTATTTTTGATCTCGGAATTGAAAAAACAGAAAATTCTACGTTTAGATACAAGTTCAAGTCACGGGGTTGCGTGACCTTTGGCGAACAAATAAAAGGTCAAAACACTTTACCACCACAGAATCTCATAGAAATCTCGCGGGGTTTGTAATAAAAAAGCGACTGACAAAGGTTACATCTCTGACAAATCTCAACGAAGAAAATAACGGTGACCTTGGATTTGACCTTCAATTTAATAAAAGAAGATTTATTTCATCGTGATTATCCTTTTTATTGTAACCCAGAAACAACGACGTGGACGTTGAAGGATTCTGTTTCCTTCGGGGTGGTTTTTGGAGTGAGTTTTCCTTACCTCTTACTTTTGTGGTGCATTTTGGGCTGGACAAAAGAAAGTCATACCCAAAATCCTCAAAAGGAAGCAAATTTCTTTAATTAAATGGAAGGTCAAATACAAGGTCACCATTGTATTCCTCGTTGAGATTTTTCAGAGATGTAACGTCAGTCACATTTTTATCCGCGAGATTTTTATGAGATTCTGTAGTGGTAGCGTGTTTTAACCTTTATTTGACCGCCAGAGGTCACGCGAGCCTGTGACTTGTGCATCTGAACGTAGAATTTTCTGCTCTTTTGAATTTCGAGATCAAAAATCAGCATCAGCATATCACCATAGCCTGAGAGCAAGGCTGAGGGGAGGAAAAATGTGAGTTGTTTATAAGCATTAGGATGCGTATTTTTTACTATGCAAGGTACGAAAAAGCGATTCGTTTTATAAGCGGTCGGTTATTCGAAAGCATACAGAGCTTTTTTGACCATAAATCGAGCCAGAGCTTAATATTTTAAAGAAAATTGTGTCGGGGCTCGATTAATGTCGCCATTCTCTGTGAAAATGGCCGGGGATTTAACCTTTTCGGAAAATGGGAAATATGGGTCATATTATGTGTAATCGCGTATAAAAACACAGTTTAGATTAACTAATCCGATGCATAGATAGCTTACAAGGCGTAATACATTTCGGTAGGAAAAAAAATAAAGTGCATTGGTTTGGGTGTGGGAAATGGTCTGCAAAAAAAAATTAGCATTGGTTGAATTTGATTTGATGAAGCAAGGATAACAACGGGAGCAGCGCGTAAATGGCGTGAACGATTTGAATGTTTGATTAAGAGTATAAACTTTGCAAACTCTTGAAATCGAATATGCGGGGATTGATTGATTGATTTACTATATACAGCAAGGTAAGGTTCAGGGATCTCCTGACATTGCATCTGATTGCTTATTGTATCCCCTGCTCGCTGGATTCAGTATCCTTTTTACAAGTGTCCTCTAACAACCTCCCACCTGAGAAAATGCCGATCAAAGATGATGTGAGAGGTTGATTCTTCGTCCTCATCACACAGCCTACAAATGGGCTCTTCGTGGAACATTCCTATTGTGTGCAGGTGCTTCTTTAGTGCGCAGTAAACGGTTAAGAGTCCTGTCACTATTCTAATCTGACCTCTCGAGAGCTGAAGTATCTCCTCGGCCAGTTTAAATTTTAATAAGTAAGATTGAGCTTGGAAGTTACTTTGGCCCTAAACTGCTTACACGGAAAAATTACCTGTGTATTTGTTGTAATGTTGTACTCTAGATAACTTGCAAAATGGAATCTAACAGTGATCCTCAAATTGACCACCACACACATATACAGTGGGATTAACTAAGATCTAAACTAGTACCCCCACAGGTCTAAATATTTACACCTGTGGGGGACTATGTACTATGATTAGCCCACGCTGGTTACCCATTTCTCTTTTCGCTTTGGTCTTTTGTTTGTTGCTTGTGGGATGCTCACCCAAGTTTTCTTTTCGGTTGAAGTAGCTGATTTTGAGGTCTTTTAACCTCTTTTTTATTTTATTTGCCTTAGGAGCATAATCCGACTGAAAATATTAACACGCCAGGACAAATCCGTATCAGGTAACTTGGATAAGTACCAGTGCGGAACGATGCCTATTTGTGAGTGATTTAAAGTTGAAAATAAAAGTATATGATGGTGTTTCATGATGTATGGTAGAGGGTGACCAGTGAAACCACTGATGAGACCACGCTGGTTACCCAGGGCAAAACATCGTTTAATCATTTCTCTTTCCGCTTTTATCTTTTATGTGTTCCTTGTGGGATGCTCATCCAAGTTTGAATCTTCGTTACTTTTAGTTTCTTTTTGGTTAAAGTAACTGATTTGGACGTTTTTTTTAACTTCTTTTTTGAACTATCTTTCACGAAGCACGTACAAAGGTAATCTGCCCATGTATATGTCTTAATCGTCTTGAGTTCTTGTTTTCAACATTTGAATTTTGTTGCTTTTGGCAACCAGACCTTTCCAAAAATATTGGCTTTCCATGAAGCCGCCGAAACAATCTACGAACACCTCACTGTGTTACTCTAAGCCGCTCTATAAATCAGGATTTTATTGTGTTGTGTGTGGCGAAAATCGGTTCAACTCTAATAATTGTCCGCAGCGTGAATAATGACATTTTTGGAGAAAATATAGAGAATATTAATTACCTACTATTTGGTGCAATTTTTGACAACTCCTGCTTAAACGCCGCCGATACGAAAAAACTTGCACAAAAAAAAGGAAAAAAATTGTTATAAAAAGATAGCTAGAGAGAGATAATTGTCTCCTTTACCATGGGCAAAATAAAATAAAATATTTAGCGATATTTTAAGCAATTAAGATTACTTGTTATTCACTTCGCACACCGTTGTCTATAACTTACAGGCGAAATTTAACTTAAAATTTCTTGTGTCCAATTACACTTGTAATGTTCGCGCGCCTTGGGCTCCTGCAGAAAGTATGAGCGCTTTGGCTGCAGAGAAATGCTTGCGAGCATATAGAAAGCACTTTATGCTTTCTTATGTTGCAGAAAGCGCTGCCTGTTAATTTGGCGGATTTGTGGTTCGATTTTTATAAAATTGACACGCGTTGTTGGCAATTTAATTTCAATTTAAAGTAAGGCATAATATCTGTAACAATTATAATAATTTTCAATGCCCCCCCCCCTCCAATGGGTTATAAATTGTATCAAGAGTTTGCTAAATTAATGTCTTTGGTGTTCGGCCAAAATGAAAATGTTGCGACGGAATAATAAGTTCTTGTTTCGAGTTTTTTCAAAGAGCTGAAACAACCGCGCCGTGGGACGCACTGACGTTGCGGTATTTCGATTCTAAGTTAGTTTTTTAATTAAAAAAGTTTTGGATGGGATTTTGTCACGCAACTTTTATTCGCCTTTCTTGCTTCTTAAGGTTTTCTATTTTATACGACTTCCTAATTGCTGGGTATAACTTTGATAGTTTTATTTGAGTGACGAGAATTTTCGGCTATTATTTTTGAAGTAAAAAATAAGAGAAGAAGTTCTTTTTTTTCCGTCAGTGACCTTTTTTTCCAAGAGTATCGAGGAAAAATCTTGCATGAGACACCCGGTCCAACCGACCAATCCACCAGCCCGGGTAGTGTCAGATTCTTACCTCAGACCACCCCGTCAGTCACCAATCAACACCAGTCAGTTCACTCCTACCACTTTAGTGCCCTTTAACCTACGGTTGCCACCAGCCAAGCCGTGTCTTATTTTTTTACACAATATGCCTTCCATTCAAAGTTCAGCCAACGTATGGATAACACGTCACCCGTTTTGAATGACACTTCGACCTTTTCTGAGATAAGGTCACCGAAGTCTTCGATAAAAAACGGTCCTCTTCAGACGTACTTTGGTCCAAGATTTTTCTATTCTAACACAGAAATTTTTTGAGAATTTTGGGTAATTTTAAAGATAATCATTAAATTTAAATTTTTATGTTCTAACAAAGAAATATTTTGATAATTTTGGCGTAATTTTTAAGATAATCATTAAAATAGAGTTTTCTAATTGTAGTTATTAGTTTTTCTTTGTTATATTATTTTTATATACTGGTGTAAATATGAAGCTATCTTTATTTGACTTATTGTTTAATATGTAGCTATCTTTGTCATATGGAATTGGAGAACACGTTACGGTGTTTCAGGCGGAGGTGTCTGGCATTATCATGGCAGCAACCCTACCCGAGGTCAGAAATGGCAGGAGGGACATATACATATGCTCCGACAGCCAGGCTGCCCTCAAGGCTCTAAGTGCACCCAAAATAGTCAGTAGTCTGGTGGAGGAGTGCGCTAAAGCACTGAAAACACTGGCTCAAGACAAAAGGGTGACACTGATGTGGGTCCCAGGTCATGAGGCAATACCAGGGAACGACAAAGCGGACGAACTTGCCAGATTAGGGGTCGATACCCAATATATTGGACTGGAACCTCTTCTGGGAATAACAAGGAAGCAGGTACAGAGTGAGCTCAACATATGGGCGAACAATGAACTGAAGACGTCCTGGACGCAAGAGTCAAAGTGCAGACAGTCCAAGCTATTTGTGGATGGTAGGTAAGACCCGAAAGGACATTGGACTGCTGACAGGGATGCTGACTGGGCACAATCGGCTGAACAAACATCTGACGCAAATAAGAGTAGCAGGAGATCCCGTGTGTCCCGCTTGCGGGCTCGAAGAGGAATCGGCGCAGCACTTGATAGCACAGTGTGATGCACATACCAGATCAAGGCAGCTGAAGTGGGGATTTCCCACGATAGAGGAAGAAGAGCTGCACTCGCTCAAATGGGCCGACATGCTGAACTTCGTAAAGAAGACAGGGAGGCCCAAAGAGAGGTGTAGCCGAAGTAGGGGCATAGGGGTAAGGAACGGTGTATGGCAGAAAGGGCCCATGAAAAGACCTAATTGCCAGGCCCACGGGCCGCCCCTATACTACTCATATGGAATTAGTTAGGACGAGCGGTACTTAGTTAGATTAGATTAGGTTAATGTCTAATAGTAATTAAAAAAAATGAATAAAAGGTGTTTGGTTGTAGATATGAGTTTACTTTATTAAAAAACACAAAAATTACATAAAACCAAATTCATCACACAAAGCCAAATTGTGCCCAATTTTACTGCTTCCTTTTCCCTTTGTGATGTGTTCCCTTTTCCATTTTTTAAATGTCGGCTCTACTTAAGGCAGGTTTACCCAACTCATAATTATGCCTAAGCATAAATTTACTTCTAATTCTGTAAGTCTGTCTTTCTTCTTCCTTATCAAAATCAAAAATCTTCTAAAGAGCAATACGACAACCAGTTTTGTAAAATTAAAAACAAAAAATTCTAACCAAAGAGTTTACCAGCCAATGTACCCCAACGACTTTGACAGCTAGGGGAAATAATCAACGCTAGAGTATGTCCGCAAATTTAGTTTATTTGTTCGAGAAAGCATTCTTTCCTTTACCAGTAGCGTGAAAAAAGAGACATAATGGAAACAACAACGATTGTCCGTAATTCTGGGACATACCTCTTTTTGACGTAATAATAAAGGCCGATCTACATAAAATTTAATAAATTCTGATAAATTTGACAATATTTGCCCCATTTAACACTCAAAAATGATTAATAGTTATTTATGTATCTAGGTCTTGAAGACAACGTTTAACGCCCGCGGCGTGGGAATAAAGACCCGAGCCGATAGGCGACAATGTTTTATGCACAACCGTGTTTTTAGGAGAAAAAAGACTTTATGAATTATTACACAAAAAAAATTGTTGGTCTAAAGCTCTCTAATATTTTGACAACACACGAATCACTGTCAGTAAGCGGACAGCCAGTCTATTCATGTCACTTTTTATTCAAGCAATCTGACAAGACCATTGGGTAATGATCGTAGCAACACGTAGCAACCAAATAAATAAACTGAGCGTCACTTGAGAAATTTTCATACAAACAAAAAACAACTAGAATTTACCAAGTTTCCCCAGTTTTTTGGACGCGAAATCCAGAAAAATTTACGAAAAGGTATACAAGGACTATTTTTTGTGGTGTTCAGAGAAGAATATTGCTAAAAGTAGGTGCCTAAACATAAAAGAAGACATTTTGCTGGCGTACTTCAGCGAAAAGGCGAAACAAAACCAGCCGTCTTTCCTTTGGAGCTATTACAGTATGTTGAAGACCACTATTGTTGCTTTTCAGTGCTGTTACATCTATGAAAAAACTGAAAAAAAAACATATGTTTTGAACGAACAAAATGCAAGCCAAACAGATAAAGCAAAATTACTATCAAATTTCAGCAAAAAACACTTTAATGCCTGCGGGCGTTAAGTGAGCTCTAGGGCGTTAAAGTGCCACTTATCGCTCTAAAACGCGGGCGATAAAAGGCATTTTAACGCCGGGCTGTGCATAAAATAAATAAAAGTAATAGTTCTATCACAGTCTCACAAATTATTTTAAGAGTAAACTTGAAAACTCCACCAAACAAAAAAAAAACTGACGTTGTTCAACGCCAACGCAACGTTGCAGAAAAAACACAATTGCTTCCTCTAATAGAAAACATCCGTTTTGGCTGAAAAAGGCCGTACAACTTTCAAAAAGAACGCAGAAATAATTTCGTCTGTATCAAAATTTCCCGCGCTTGTACGCGAAATTTTAATCCGCACGTCAAACCACATTTCCCGTAACACCTTACTTGTGTTATCCGTATCTTAAAGTGTGTATCGATCTTTGAGTGTGAAAGTAAGCCTTCTCTCAAAGGATTTATGTAACTTTCTTGGAGCGAAATTCCAGGATTATCGCATAATACCGAGATAAGCTATGTTATGTTTATAAATAGGACGAATAAATAGTACAAAAAAATTCCAGATTCTCATCTATACATATAGTAAATCTCTGGACAGAAATGCAGGCGGGACAATTCCAATGTATGTAGGCCACCTTGCTGGCTCTTTCGCAAAAGAAGATATTTTTCTGGGATGCAACCTTCTTACATCTACTGGAGTCAGCAGATAGTTCCCAAGGTGCGACTCTCTTGACCTGGCCAGAGACGGACACTCTAGCAGGACATGCAAGGGCAATTCTTCATGCACCATCGACACTCTGAATCTTCAGCAATTCCCAGTGTCTCCAGATGCTTGTTAAGGCGACAGTGTCCGGTTAGGAGCAGTCTCACATCCTTCCTACCTAGGTGAAGCAAAAACTTTGTTTTTTTGGCGCTCACCTCACCAATCAGGAGTTTGGCCTGTCTCAGGTCCTGTGTGCTATTCCAAAGCTCCTCAGAGCTCTTGTCTAAGTCACTTTTCAGAGCCGTTATGACTTGGCATGTCGGATACCTAGTAGCCAATCTATTGGATATTTGCCGGTACACCTTCAGGTCTATGTCTTGATAGACCATTTCTGTGCATATTTTTTTTAAATTTTTGTTGTCGCGTTTACCAAACAATACCAAAAATCTAATTTTTAGAATTTTTGTCTGTTTATTTGTTTTAGGAGCACGCAAAAACTCCTCAACGAATTTTGATGGGAGTTTCGCGGGCTTTTCCTAAAACTAAACCTTTTCACTAAACTTCGATCAGAAGAGAAGGTTAAATAAATACTGGGAAGGTATCATCCTAGGTCAAATCACAGGAAGGAGGTAGACCTCCACAACGTCCATTTAACTCGACAAAAACATGGGTTGGAACAGAAAGAGGTATTGGTGTTAGCACATCAACGCAATGCTGGAAATTAAAAAGCTGACGAGTCGGCAAGAAATGGATCGCTAACCGCACTTATTTGTTCAGAATTATACTTTGAAGAGCCCAAAAGTACAATAAGAAGGTGATGGATGAAAGGTTGGATTAAACAACAACACACTAATACTAACAAAGAACAGCCGATATAAAAAAAATAGAAGATATTTATGAGACGACCATCAAAACTGATTATATCTAAAATGAATCGATTATGAACAATTAAAGTACTTAATGTAAAGCAAGGTTTTATTTCCTTTGACAATTTTTACATTGTATTAAGCACAACAATAAAATAAATGGTAAAATAATAATACATTCACTTTTTAATATCAGATATCACAAAATAAACCCAATTACATCAGACCTTTACATAATCAAACATTACTAATAACTAGTATTTAAAAAGTAATCACAGTTACATGAATTACATAAATGTATTCATTCCACAAATAAAAACTGACAACAAATACAAATATTTAAAAGTGGAAGACAAATAATAGAGAAATAAAGGAGTGTTTAAAATCATCACTGAAACTTACCAATACGGTACACCTACGTTACGTATCCAAAACAGTTTACCGATTCTTTGGCCCCAATTTCAAATAAGTTGAATAAAGTAGATACGTTATACCTTTTTAGGTCTCTAATCTTTTAATCCACAATATGCATTGTTAATTAAAGGATCGTTCATACAAGCCATAGGCTTAGTCGCTTGATTAGTATTTGGTTTTGTTATAGTGTTAGTTATAGTTTTAGTCTTAAAAATTGCTCACTGTTCATATTTGTCTTTGTTATAGTCATAACAATCACCAAGCAAGTGCATTCAACCTCACCATCAAAAAGGTGTTTTATTTACTTTTATTTTTTGTAGTTTTGTTTTTTACAAAACCCATTGATTTCATTCTTGTCAACATAGTTGGGCGCCATACTTAAATTTTGGACTCGCGCATGCGCACTTATATTTGTTATAGTAATAGTCGTAATTTTAGTTAGAAAAGTTGGGAACTTTTCCTTAGGACTGTGACTAAACCTATGACAAAGCATAATCAAAATTTACACTGTTTTTAACTTTTTTATGATTAAGACTATTACAAAAACTAAACCAAAGACTAAGACTATGCCTTGTACGAAAGATACTTAAATAGTTTTTACTCGTTTCTGGACACCTCTTTAAATGAATGTTATTTTAGTAGGGCCATATATCTTCGATGAAAAAGCAAAAGGACGAAAGCGGCAAGTTGTTAATTTTACAGAAGAGCGTTGTAAAGGAAATATGTCGTATTTGGAACAGAATAATTTTTAAATAAGTTTAAGAATTATCTTGCTATAGTATTAAAATTAGTTAAAAATTATTCTGTTCCAAAAACGACGTATTTTCTTTACAACGATCTCCTGTAAAATTAACAACTTGCCGCTTTCACCCCTTTGCTTTTTCATCGACGATATTATGTATATTTATAGCACTGCAAATGAATTGCAACTGAAAAAGATACCTAAAATATTTATAATAGAAGCAAAACAAAGACTGATAATGATAATAGATTTTTTTATAATAACTGGAATATTATGGAGCAAAAAGCGCACAAATATAAAAATGGCTTTTGATCGGATTTCCTAAAGACAACCTCTAGAGTACCCAAAAAAACAATATTTTTTTTTCAATTCAAATCAATTCAATTCTTTATTGGCGTTATCATACTTAAAGCACTTACGCAAGTCAAGAAATACAATAAAGTAAATATTAAACATAAATAAATATAAAAAGATTATTACACATAAAATAAGCATTATAAAAATAATATGACTTAACTTAACACAACTGAAAAAAGTTCTAATTTCAAATTATATTGCATGTCTCACGCTTTATAATAAAAATTTGCAACATTAATTTCTTATAAAAAAAAACACACAAAATCCGTAATTAACAAACAAAAAAGTGAACAAAAAATCAAAATAAGAGAAAAACATGACAAATTTACGTTTTAACACATACTAGAGAGATCTGCATCAAAAAACATTTTTAATGTAACTTTAAAGTGTTTTGCATCGAGATTTATAATGTTGCTTGGAAGAAGATAGTAAAATTTAATACCATAGTAGTCAGCACCAATTCTTGTTTTTCTTCTAAATGGAATAATTAGTTTGTTACTATTTCTGGTGGGAATATTATGAATGCTACTATGAGTTTTAAACTCTTTAACGTGATGTTTCACATGCAATAAACACAGTAGAATATATTGAGACAGTAAAGTAAGTATATTTAAATGTATAAAAGCGGATTTACAATCGTCTCTATAAGCCAGATTTGCCACGATCCTTACTGCCCTCCTTTGAATTCTAAAAATGTTACATGTAAAAATTGAATGACTCCATGCAATCAGCGCACAGGACAAAACAGAGTGAATACCGACAAAGAAATGTTCGAGCAAAATCTCGTACAAAAAACACACGTAAATTTTGGAGAGAATGTTGAGCAAAATTTGTTTGAAGAATTGGGGGTATAAAAATTTCTTTACAAATTCAAAATATATATTATCGGAATTCATTGTTTTCAAGTTTTAAAATACGGTATTTTAAATCAAGTGCTTTCCAACGGAAAAACGATTTGATGCCGAAATTCACATTTTACCTCATAAGCAACTTCGATTGATCTGATTTTCATAGGGGATATGCCAGTATACTTGTAACTTTTTTGGGGTTGTAAAAAAAGCGAGAATAAAAAAAACAATAATTGGCACTTATTTATTGTGGTTGCCTGTAAAATATAATGACAAAAATTTACGTTTAAAAGAATATCCCTTTATTTTACTTCCTAGTTTAGTCTTTTACAATAATAATTAAGTCAAATTAAAAAACCTATATACATTTTATTAAATCTCAAATATATGAACAAAAGCAGGTTCGGTTTAAATAATACCCGTTTATTACCCACTTTTACAACCCTACGAACCCGATCCTTGTCTAAAAAATATAATTTAGCAGTAATTTAGTAGACTGTGTCGCCGATCTATCATCCCGCGTTTTGGATTTCGCAGGTAGTAGGCTGGCCACCCTTTTGAATCGCAATGTTGCCCTTTGCATATTGTTGGTTCAGTGTCGGTAATCGACCTTGATGATTACATTAAATTGACAGTAAATATCTATATCTTCAGCATTTTCATGAACCTATTGCTTTTTTAAGCAACCCTTGGTACCTTAAACTAACTAGGTAAATCTGGTGTGAGGAATTAAAAAACAACAATAAAAGCTAAAGGTAAAGCAAAGTTACAAAAATATATTTAACAAAAAATCCCCCTCCCCACCACTCCTCATAGTCGTGAGGCGCGGATTACCGCTTAAAAGGCAATTTTTGAGTTTTTTGCCGATATTTAAAAAACTCAAAATTTTTTAGGAAAAGAAACATTTTCCTGGGTTTTTTTTTTACTTTAGGAAAAAACCCTTGGAAATAAAAAAAAACTCGCAAGAAAATCTCATAAAAAACCCGGGCAAAAAATCCGGGAAAAACTCTAAGAAAAAAATATTATAAGTAACCCTAATCCATGTGACAAAATTGATAGTAGAGCCAATAATAATGTTTCGCTTGCCGTCGGCTTTTTTTCACAAAAATTTGTTCCATTTTTTTAAAGAATTGAGATCACTGATCACTAATGTGAAATTTTATTTATTCTCATCTTTAAAAATATGTTTCCAAAACAGATTTATTTAGAAAATTTACCCGAACAAAATGTTCAAAGAAAAGCTCATAAAAATGTTCACGCAAAAAATTTTAGATCTTTTGCACGAGCTTTTATTTGAGCACGTTCGTCTGTGTAATTGCGCCTTAAGATTTTATTAATAAAACACCGGTTCGGTGAGAATCCATAAAATGAGAGCTTAGCGATAAGAACATCATGCGATACACAGTCAAAGGCCTTAATCCAAAAATTGAGCAGAAACCGCTCATTGTTCTCAAAACCTTGACTAATCTGTTGCAACAATTTATGGCATCTGTAGTGGATAGTTTCTTTTACAGTTTACAAAAAAAAGATTATGTCCTTCGAAATACTCTGTTAATTAAAGTTTAAGAACCTTTTCACAAATGTTTGCAAAAGTAGAAATTATTGATATTGGACGATAGTTTTTATTAGAAATTTCTCCGAGAAATCCCCAGATTTTTTTTTATTGTGATAGTTTTTAAACATGGACTTTTATTTTAGCCACTCTAAACCGTCTCGATGTTTGCGGTCGATAAGCCGTTACTATGGCAACGACGCAATTAAAACACGTGGAGAACGTCGAGCTGGTGCTGCCATCTCGCCTCTATTATCTCCAGAGACGAAGTGGTTATTATTCTCTCTATAAATGAAAATTCGCTCTTATATAAATTCGTATTTATGCAAAAAGTTTGCGGTTTTTGCGAGGACTTTTGCAGCAATTTAAAATATTTTCTTTTAGAACCTTGCCCCCTTGGAGACTAACATATAATTTATAAGATTTCTGCGAAAAAAATTGAAATTGTTTACGGCTTTAAAACAAGAAAAAGAGAGATTGGCAGGGCCAGTGTTTAGTTTATTATATCAAACGATGCAAACAACATTGGCAACGTTTTCTCCACTATCATCAATGTAAATAAAATACATGAGGCTGAACACATTAAAAGCGGAAAATGGATTTCGTAGTGACAGAGGTGCCCGAAGATACTGATACTATCACTAACGTTATGTTTAAACGAAGAGTGAGCAAGGAAATCATTCCAGGAGAGTGTGATGCTTATATCAGATTAAGACAGCTGATCTAGGACTCACTTATCAGTAGCAAGAATGGAAATGCTGCTATATTTTCCCTCGACAAAATTGGATGCACAACAGGTAAAGTCGAAGAACCTTCTACTACCTTCTCTTGTATTCATTTGCTCGCACCAAACTTGCAAACAGATTAATACGTTTAGGAAATAAAGCGAAGAGTGCGTGCTAAACGAAATTTAATAAAATTAAGCGAACACGCAAAGGTTAAATTTCGTGATAGAAAACTACCCCGACAATATTCTAAGAGACATTATCTATGGTAATAAGCTTTCTGTTACGTAATGGAACGTAATGGACGGAAAGAAACGTAATAAAAACAAACAAAAGTAAAAACCAAATTATAAGAAATTAATAACTTTTTTTATTATGGAGGGTGCTAATGTTTGTATTGTATTGTTTGGGCCACTTAGGTTTGAATATGACCTCTCCAATTTGCTAAGAGATTTAATGTTGAGCTCAAAACACAACAATTCACCTTTCTTTGCGGTAAGAGAAACTCGAAAAAACACTGTGTCCGCTTCATCTCTAGAAAACGGACAGGACACATTTTTGCTGACGGGTGTTCCTTTTCACTGATGAAATGTAGAAAATATAAACTGCATTTAAAATTCAGAACTCGTCAAATCCTCGTAGTAGAACGAATAAGAAATCAATCGAATACCGGTAAAAAATGTTGCAGCGATCATATTCAAATCCTGGAAAATGGGCATCGTAAACAGTGAATAATTGACAATCTAGATGATTGGTACACAAGCGAGAGCCAGCATAAGTCTAAAAGACCTTCCGACATCGCTAATTTAACGACTTTGCTCGACCCCGCTCAACCCCATTAAAGCGACAACGCTGTAGAATGTTCATTAAAAAGCCATAAAGCCAGCGACGCTCCGTCCTACATTGATGCAATAGAATACGTCGGCGATGACAAAGTCGAAATCAAAACTGGAAAACAAGCTAATAAAGTTTAAATCGAAAGGTCATATGTAGCAAAACTTCAAGCTAACTGTAAAAGAAAAATCAGAGAAAAACGGCAAGAAATTAAATTTAACTCTCAAAAGCAATAATTATTATAAAAGAAAGTCCCCTTCTCACCATTCTCAAATGAAAACTAGGTTGTCTAAACTTTCCGAATTTACACATCATGCTTGAATACTAACGGTTTTAAGCCCCTAAACAATAATCCGCGAGAAGATAAACAAGTTTTCATCCCTTGAAACACCCTTCAAAACACATATGTCTTAGACAGGCGTCTTACGTCGCCACGGAGAGATATCATCAATTTGAATTAAGGTTCCAAAAATTATAGCGTGCTTATATAAACCGATTCTTCGTTTAATTCAAAGCATAATGCAGTGGTTCAACCTGGTGTTATATAAAATAACAAAACCTTGTTTTATCCGCAGTAATTTGGTGGCCTACGATACATTGAAACACTTTTATGGCGTGTCTAAAACAAATTTGTAAAACAAAAACTTTTTAATTCGTCATAAGTTAGCTCGGCCGTAAAATTAACTTTATAACCGGCTTTATATTCATCCAGTCAGTTTGGAGCCGAAAATATGACGGGATTACAGTCGAATGCCACGCAAATTGCAAAATAGTATGGATTTAGTTTATAATATTTATAGTCCGCTTAATCAATTTGATTCAAAGCCTTAAAAGTATTCAGTTTTTGCGAATGCATTATAACGACAGTTTAGAACCGTAGGTTAGTTTTGCTATGAGTGGTGCAATTTACTCCCTCCACTGCGAGCTTAGAGATTTATTGTGGCTCATTCTCCCCCTACCCGCTCGCCAGACCGGCCTGATGAGCACCCCCTAGGAAGGCAGTTTTCTTTTTCTAGAGGGATTTAGACCTGCTCCACTATCAATAAATGGATCACGCGGTACCGTCCTCTTATCGTCCCCTACGAGGGATGGTATGGAATCGTATTAGCCTGCCTTTGAGCTGACACGGCCTACTCCGCTACATACGGCGTTTTTCCGTAATCTCAAAAAAATATGTACTTTTGCGAGAAAAAGTCCAAGTGGATCACCGACGGCCCCGGGGATCGAACCCAAGACCTTCCGTGCGGCGCGGCGGTTGGATATGCCGCACACTGCACTATGGCTGTCGTTTTAGAACCGTAGAAACGGCTAGAAAATTAAGAGATCATCAGTGTTAGCTTCATGTATGACTAAATCATTTTAGTTTGAAAGACCCGGGAGCAGTGTTTTAAAATTAGATAAAAGGTATTCGTACACGGTTACAGGTTGCTCTATTAGAAATGTCACAACCACATTTCTTTCTGATCATGTATTCTATATACAAAAAAGTTTTAAAAACAAAGGTTATATAACCTTTAGCAATCTTTTGACGCCATTTGAAATATTTAGCATAATTTTAATTAGAGTCATTTCGTGTCCTTAGCTTAGATGATGTTGGAGTTCATGGGTTAGAGGACTGGAAAAAAAAGAAACTACCAGCTTTGTGGCAACGTTTCGGTTTATATTAAACGGACGTAAGGAACAAGAGATTGAGGCTTGAAAAAGATTTAATATAAACCGAAACATTGACACAAATCTGGTAGTTTCTTTTTTCTCCAGTCCTCTAACACACGAACTCCAACATCATAATTTTAATGACATTTGACAACTTTGATATACACAGGGATGAAAGAGGGTTAGAATAATTTTTTTACTGACTGAAAAAACTAGGTATACATAATTTTTTAAAGTTTTTTATTTTCCTTCAAACTTTGAATGCTACTAAGAAAGTCATATTTTTTTTTTGTTTTCATACAAATAATATTACTGCTAAGTAAATATTTTCGTTATTATTTTTTTTTACTCTGCTTTTCTTTAATCTCAATCTGCATTTTCTTTAATTTTACCACACTTAAAATTGACCGCATTTTAAATGATATTTTCTAGCACAATCAAATTATCCAAAATATCCAATTTTTAAGTTTAAGAATCAAAATAAGAGCCCATAAGCCTCACCAGTTTTTATTATGTTTAATAAGAATGAGGTTCCTGCAAATTTTGCTGCAAAAAATGACTGGTTTTTTCTTGGCGTTGATTTTGAAGAATTAAATGTCCTCTCAGGGGCGGATAGAGCGAATTTCAAAAGGCTGCGGTTTAGTAGAGATTATAAGTTGGATGAGTGTCTACGAAACAATTTTTTTTTTAAAGCAAAGGTGCAAACGTTTGATGGATATAGATCTAATTCTAAATTTGTTTGAAAAATTACGCCTTAAATGTAACATTAATGATATTATAGCGCCGCAAGCAAAAATTTTTTCTGTGTGCGTAGAAAATTTTTCCGAAATTTAACTAAAATCGTAAAAATCAACGACGCATACCGCCGCAGGCAAAATTTTTTTAAAACAAGCTAGTTTTTTCATGTTTTTTAAAAAATATTTAAGGAAATGTGAGTTGGATTAGCTATAAAGGCAGGAGGAAGCGATCGCCTTCATCCGCCCTTGATTCTTTGTGCTTGATCATATTTATTTTTTCTAACCGCGAATTTGAGTCAGTTTTTTATCGAGGACATTTTATTCAATTTTACAAGTATACTTATAAAAAAACACAAGCATGGACTGTGATGTCTCAATGCCCAACGGAAGTTTTTCAAGGGACCCAAATTTAAAGCAAAAGTAATGGAATAAAATTGTTCTAAAAAGCATCTTAGAAATTTTAGCAATCTTAAAATATAACAGAAGATAAAAAGTATACGTGGCAGGCACGTAGCGGGAGCAAGAGCGGTTACTTTCAGGAAATTCCATGTGGTGCCGGTTACGTCGTGGCAACTTTAAATGTTAGTTGGGGTATATATCGCAGATAAATCATTTCAGGCTGAAAAACGCCTTAGGCAACTTTTTAATTCAAGAAAATTGTGAATTAAACCGATGACCAGGACATAAAAAAAATCCTGGTAACGACCCGAAAACGGCGACTATTACAAAATAGGATAATTGAAGACCTCTCACGATTACTCAATAAAACAACGGCAGTAATTGCATTCGACGAAGGAACTGCAACGAAACATCGAGACGTTCAATGGCAATTAATTTGCCGGTAAAATTCGAGAAATGGAGATCCAGTACGGAAGAACGAATTTTGAAGTTTTAAAACTCGCTTAGTCCCAGTCGTAGAAACGAGAGGGGTGGGTAGAAGGTGTATACGCATTCGAGTTTTATTTTCAACTCTCTAGAATAAGGCCTTTCGTATTCGAACGCGGTTACAACATACCGGAGTGTCTTTTTCCTTTCATTCTACATAGTATGAAAGAGACGATATAAAAGTTGCCGTTTTCCTGTGATTTCAAAAATCCAACACCAGTTTTAAAGTAACTGTGCTGGCTAGAGTACACACGGAAAAAAATCTATTCTATATTTAAGAATAGCTCTATTCTTGAAAAATTACATTTGCTTTAAGTATTTTATTCTTAGTATAAGACCTGGGATTATTAAGCAACTACCTATTGTTGATCTACGGAGGCTCTTATACTTAAATAGAAACCAAATATACTTTAAATAAAAAGAGGCGGTAATTTAAATCAAAACCAAAGCTATTATTAAATCAAATAACTTGTAGAGGTAAACCAATAAGAGTTTATTATTCTTTCAAAAAACAGGTAGTTTACTTGCTTACTTACTTACATATTAAAACCAAGTCGAAAAAAAACTTGTCACAAGAAAAAGATAAATCTTGACCTAAAATATGTTACGAATTTATTGAATCATACTTTAAACTTAGTTTAACTACAAAGATTTAATTTGGATCAAGTCCTTTTATTATTGCTATAAAGCCTTAGTTATTTTTAAAATAAGAAGAGCTGTACTAAAAACAAGAAATATCCCAATATCGAATCGCACCGTAAGACCGCTTGGCTAATCCATTCTCCCTCTTTGTTGTTTGGTATGGGGGCAACAAAGACTTAATGGCCTTCAGTTTCAGGTTTTTATCTCAACATCTATCAGTTAATAATTTAGTTTAAAGGTTCGGATTATTATAAACGCCAAAAAAGTTAAATACTTCCCTTATATTAATAGGCGAAACCGAGTATCATTATGTATACCCACGGTTGTTAAGAAGTGTGGATGAAGTGGCGAAAGCACCTATTGTTTGGCACGGTCTTGACTGCCTCTTTTGCAAGATCGCTTCAGAGCGGGCTGTCGCGAGAGTTCGAAATTGTGGTCATAACATCTCGCTGGCAGCTTGCGGAAGTTTTCTGATATATGCGTGAGCCGCAGAAACTCGGCACTTGAAGTACACCACATAATCCGCCTATGGAAATGTGAGTCTTTTCAATTTGTATTTAATAATCGTGTTGATTTGATTCTGCTACGGGACTGAATCAGCATGGTTATAGGAAAAGGGTTATTTTGCAAGTGACGGGCTTACGCTACGTTATAGTAAAATAACATAAATATATTACCATATATTATATATATGCTACTTTTGATTTAATTACAATTGGTGTTAAGTGAAATATAAGGTCGGTTTCAGTCAAGTGTAGGAACTATTTGAGGTAAGTATAATTTTTTCTTAATAAGTATAAAATATTTGATTGAAGTATAGTTACTTTTGCGTTAGAAACATGTTATTCTCGTTCGAATAGCACTTGACATCAACACAACCTAAAGCAGTGTTCGAAACAAGCAAAGAAAAAAGTTTGAATTAAGTAAACAGTCCGCTTAAAGTAAAAAACCACATTAACTTAAAATAAGTATAGACCTATATTTGAATTATCATATAAATTACACTTGTCTCAACGCTAGAATAGAATATTACTTGGATAAAGAATAACTAGAGTTGAGGATATCGGAGATGAAGCTATTCTGGGATCAAGATTAATAATCTTGTTCCAAGAAAAGCTTTTTTCCGTGTACTTTATAAAAAATGTACCAGAACTGAAATTTACAAAATCTTATATCCTAATATAATTTGTGGGCTTTTAAAAATTCTATTGTATGCGGACCTGCCTTCCAACATATATACCGGGAGCTGGACGTTAAAAGATACCAGAAGAGGTTATAACCAGAAAGTGTCACATTGGTATGTTACAGCGTGTGCCAACTATAACTTTTCGAAATTTGGTCAGGGAGCCGGAATTAAGCTAATTACTGTCATAGCTTGACAGTAGAGGTAATGAATGGAGTACCTGCAACTTTTTTATGATACAGGTGTCATATTGGTCCACTAATTATAAATTGACAATGCTGCCCTCCATAGTTGCCATCAACAACATTTTACCCTATTTTAGCAGCTGAAGGTTCTTTCGGTGGTAGATTGGTAGATTTATAAAAATGAGCAAGCTGTGTATGGCGGGAAAGATATCTTCATCACACCTTCCATAATTTTAGTTCTCCATCTAATCCCACCAAATTATCAGACTGAAGATGTTTGTATATGTAGATAATTTGGCGGGTTCTTAAGGGTCACAGAAGGAAGTTATAAGCAAAAGTCATAAAATTACAAAGATTTCTCTAAAAAATTAAATTGTCATTAATTGGGATGTACACTGATCTTCTGTAATAATCCCTTACGATTTCTTCTTCATAATTTTCTCGTTCTACTTGTCGCTTCTGTAATTTTGAAACTGTATAGTCTTAAAGTTTTCTCTATCTCAAAAATGTACTGCACAAAAAAATGATGTTTTCAATGAGGTTGAACTTCAAACGCCAGTTTTTGTGATTTTTTTAATTGTTTTCCAAAAAAAAACACGGGTGAATGTTTTTAGTAGTTCCTGTCTTAGAAAAATGTGTCCGAGCTCCATTCTATAAAAGAACAGTCAAAATGGCCTTACAGCTCAAAGTTTATTCGACATACCCTGTCATATCTCTGGACCAAGTCAATCCGGACGGATAGCGTGGAGTGCAAGGGCGCCCAATCGATTTTAAGAGTTTATTGTGATAAATGAACTTCAACTTTAACGGCTGATATAATCTTTGTCCGATTGAAAGAAAAGTTTATTGCTACCTTTTCTTCTCATCTCTTTTTTAAACTATTCATTAACGAATTACAAAGACTAACGATTTTTAAGAAAATATATATTATCAAAACCTAACCCAATCAAATATAAACCCAGATATTTTGACTTTAAATATTAGAAAATACCCCTCACACATACACGGCGTAAACATCCACAACCTAAAATATGCTGATAGCACTGTCATAATTGCAGGTACGCTTGAAGATCTGCCAGAGTTATCGAAGGAAATTGTAGTCATTACAGGGCCCGTAGCGACCTATCACGCAAATATGAAAATATGCATTCGGTATTTTTTTTATGAGTAAAATATGAAAAATTTGTCTTTTTTATGAAAAAAATATGCAACTTCCACCAAGCGCGAATTATTTTTTTTTAATATTAATAAAAAAATCTTTGTAATTTTTCCAAAGATGTTACGATTAAACTATTTTTCTTGGACGGTGAAGGGCATATTAATTTTATTTCAATGACCAAAGTACCGTATAAATAAATAATAAAATATTTTACTTCCTACATTGTAAAACCTCGTTAAAAAGCTCATAGAAACCTTAGTTTATTTTGCTCTCAAATTTTTAACAACGTATATATAGCAAATTTAAAATGTAATGGAAAAGTCTGGATACACCCTACCCAGAAAGTCTTAATACATTCTGAAAAAGCCAGGATACACCCCGGAAGTATGGGTATACCCTGTAAAAGTCTGGATACACTCTGAAAAAGCTTGGATGCACCATTGAAAAGCCCGGATATACTCAAAAGTCTAGATACACCCAGAAAAGTATAAGTACACCTTAAAAAAATCTGGACACACTCTGGAAAGCTCTGGATAAACCCTGAAAAAGCCTTGATGCATCCTGGAAGTCTAGATATAACCCGGAAAAGTCTGAATTCAACCAAAAAAGTCTGAATACACCCTGGAAATGTCTGGATACACCCTGGAAAAGTCCGAATATACCCTGGAAAGGTATCGATATAACCCGGAAGCTCGGCTACACCTTGGAAGCCAGATTTCTTAGGGTTTATTGCACTAAATGAACAATAAAAAACTCAAAAACAAAATAAATATAAGGTACTTAAGTTTCACTAAAAAAGTATTAGGTATCTTTAACAAAAAACATCTACGGAGTTAAAGTAAAACAGTCAAGGAGTAGAAATATCAAAAATTGTCAAGGCCACAGGCAGCCAGAACCCCAAAACTCGGCCGACTTAAAAATTTGAAGAACAAAAAGGAATAAACCCTAATTCATGAATAAATTATGAATTTTTTCCAGTTTTTGTCAAAAATATGAATATTTTATGAAGTAAGTAAAAAATATGAAAAAATTATGAAAATATGCGTCGAATACGGGTCCTGTCATTACCTAGGTATAGACGCATGGATATTAACTGATGCACATGTGAAAACTATTGGAGGTGGAAATTGAGGTGATATTGGATGGACATAATGCACAACGCGGATGTTTACCTGAAAAAAAGGTAACCTTAAGTACCGGAAAGAAAAATTGGACGCAAATGAGGTACAGGTCAGCACAGACGGTGTTTCCAGAAAATCAGTAGTCAATGAAGAAACAGGTCTGATGATAATAAAGTTTGCGAAGAAAATAGTACTTAAAGGAGCAAAAAATATAATACGTATTAAAATATTAAAAAACCCATATGACCCAATTAGCTTAAACGAGTCCGAGTAATAACTGAAGCAAACGATTAGCAATTTTCTTTTCGTTTGTTCGTAAGCAGCTCATCGCCACAATTGTTCAATAAACGACAGTAGTGTAGGGGCATATGTCGATAATTTCTATGCCGTGGGATTTTTTTATGAAGAAGTTTTATGACTATGTGGGATTGATAGCTTTTTAGTCACACAATCAAGTGTTACTGGGTGCTTTATTCGCATTCGTGTAGAAGGGGTTGATATAACGACATCTTTCAAGATGGCAGCCAAAAATAATAAAAAATACAACTTTCGCAACCGGGGCATGATTATACTCAATTTCATATAACTCGAGGGCGAGAATTCCAAAAAATTCACTTTCAAGGTCAACCGATCTTAAATGACCTTGAAAATCGCAAAAAACAAGATTTTTGTCATTTTCTCTTCAAAAAATCTTAATAATTCGACATTTTGTTACAGCAACTTCAAATGTACCTCAAACTATTAGGCATGTATGCCACATTCGATCCTTAGAGTTTGATGCATTTTGAAGTTTCTTGACCTTGAAAAATACCCCAGTAAAATTAAGATATTGCAAAAATAACATACTAAAGGGCGCTATTCATCAACTATTAATGCGAAGAGGACCAAATTTGGTAAGAGAGATAAGAAAGTCAAGTCCAATAATATTGTTAAAAAAAATTTGGTTCAGATATATGGCGGCTGATATATCAAAATGGTGACCTATAACCACATTTTATTTTATCCAATTTTGTAAAAAAGCAAAAATGACAAGGTGGCCATCAATTCCTGTTGACTTATCGTCGCTTACTATGAAAAAAAGTTTAGTTTATGCATGACCTTGATTGATTTTGAAAATACCATGTACAAGTAAAAAAAAACAGCTTTTTGTAGTGTTTTCTTCCAATTTACCACTACGCAAAAAATTTAAGTGCCGGAAATGAAATTAACCTCTTAGTCGTAGATAAACACTTTATTTTAAACCTCCCTACTATTTTTTTTTTGATCTGGCGGCCTTTATGTTTGTGTAACAAAACGTTAAATTATGGAGATTTTTTTAAAGAGAAAATGGCAAAAATTGCGTTTTTTGCGATTTTTAAGGTCATTTAAGGTCGGATGACCTTTAAAGTATTTTTTTTGGAATCCTCGTCCTCGAATTATATGGAATCGAGTATAATCATGTCCCGGTTGCGAAAGTTGTATTTTTTATGATTTTTGTCCGCCATCTTGAAAGATGTCGTCAAAACACGGGTCATTCCATATCAAATCAACCAAAAAGTCACAAAAATTTTACGCGACCAATTCCAATTTTGATGATTTTTGGTATATATTTTCTTCTTACCATAAAAGTTGAAAATGCAAATTTTTAGATTTTTTTGATTCGTAGTTTTTTTTTTTTAATTTTTCAAAATAAAAAAGTCAGCATTTTGACCTTAACAAGAATGTACAAAACTAGCAATATCTCGAGAACCACTTACACTAGGAAAGTAATAAATGGCTCATTTTAAAGTCATTTTGAAGCTCTTTTTTATGAAATATCACAACATAATTTTAACAAAAAAAAAAATTGAAAATAAAAAATTGAAAAAAAAATTGAAAAATTCAAAAAGGCCATTTTTAATTTTTTTGAAAAAAATATATAATTTTGGTCAAAGTGTTACTTAATTATCCACAAAATTTTATGATGGAGAAATGATGGGTTCAATGTCAAAAAAAATATCAAAAATATTAAGTACATTAAAAATCATGCATTTAAAAAAATAAACATATTTTAGGAGCACTAATAGTGCACTGGATATTAAAATAAATAAATTTGTTGGATGGATACAGGTTTTAAAAAATACCCAGAGGCTTTATCTACAAATTATTTTATTTTAAACTCGCAAAAGAAATAAACAAACTTTTCTACTTCGTTGATAAAAATTAGACAGAAAACACTAAGACTAACTATATACCTTAAATTTATTTTTTTAACTTTCTTTTAAGAATTTCTGATGAATCTGACATTTCTTTTTTGCTGACATTGTAAGTTCTGCCAGTAGCAGTGTTGGGTTCAACTTTTTTTATAAGACTTTCTGGTTTAATAATTAAAATATCTTGAGGTGTTGGGTAAAAAAATGATGAGGCAGGTCCTCGTGGATGAAGAAAGCTTACTTTCAGTTCTCCGCTCTCATTATTTTTCCCCAAGACACAAGCCAGCCACCAAGCACTGTCATATTCTACAGTGACAAACCCTGACTTGATATTTTGCAAAATAATGCTTCCACATTTAAAAAGATTATGTGTTTCGACCTCTAAGCATGTAGAAAACTGTTTTGCCAAAAACGTGCTTTCTGTAAGAGGAATTACAGCATGAATTTTTTGTGTCCCCGGTATTGTTAAGACTTCCGCAAATCTTTTATTCAAAATTATTTCATGATTTGTATAATCTGCTTCTGTGCAATATTTAAAATCAATGCCAGATATGTTTTCTTCACACCAAGTAAACAATTGTAGAGGTGTCATTATTTGATTGTCATAGGGCCTCTGCAAACTGGCTTTGGCAGCAAGTCTTTTAACAGTTCCTCCCAAGCCATCGCAGGCACTTTTGCCATGCGAGGTGGCAAAATAATGCCACTCTGCTTCAACACCAAAATCTTTTTTATGCAGGCATATATTCAGAAAATTATTTTTGTTTTTGTACTGCGCAGCACATCCATCCGAAAAATAAAAAATTTTGTTAAGTCCTGGTATTTTGATTTTTAAATCAGGCATTATTTTTTTTGAAAATAAATGAAATGCAATTGTATTATGTGTCAAGCTTTCCGAAATAAACACATAATTCAGGTTGTGCAGTTTACCATCACTTAGAAAATAAATGGCAAAAGGGTGGAGGGTTGCCTGGCTGTTATTCCAATGATAAGACTGGACTTCATCTTGCATAACAAAGGAATAATTTTCCGCAAAGTCGCAAATTTCAAGTCGCAAGTCGTTAATTTTTATTTCATTGTATCTATCTTTTTGCATTTTTGCAATAAAAGAATGTGATTTAAGTTTTACAAGATCATCAGTAAATTCCTGGACAAAATCATCACTTTTCTTAACAACGGTTTCCATAGTACACCTATCTACTGAGACCCACTTTTTAAATGAGACCTCATCAATTAATTCTTCCTCAAATTTTTCTATTAACGTATTTTTAAACTGTTCTACTCCAGGACATTGCTTGCATTTATTGCTTAAAAAACAGTCCACTGAAGGTGGATTACACATTAGTTTATAAAGGCAATCATGATAAGATATTGCAAGAGGCCTGTTATTTTCATCATATAGCTTATTTAATTTGGAGCCATTGAGCATTAGTTTTATATTTTGATGTATAGTACATACACATACAGTATGAGTCCCACTTTTTCTTGCCAGTATACAGTTTTTGGGTCGCAGTTCACAAAATTTTGAAAACCCAATTTTTCATTGGGGTACTCAGTTTTAAACAATGCATAAATTTCTTTTAAATTAGCTAAGACTAATTTTTTTTGTACATATTCTTTTTCAGCTCCATATTTTCTGATAACAACATAATCTTTTTTACCTGGCATGGTCCTGCTAATGTCATCCCTTTGGTAAAAATCTACCACTATTTGGGCCACTCTATCACTAAGGGTCTTTCCCGGTTTGGGGTTAGGAGAACATAATATCCCATTGTCCTTAACTAACTGTTTTACAGCTCTGGCCAAATATTGAGAAACTCCAAATTCTTCTTCAATCTTCCTTCTACTCCAACTTTGAGGTAAACATGATAAAACTAGTATTTTCTCACTCCTCTTTTCGGTTTTTAAAAATTTGTCCTTTAACTGCTTAATCATTTCACTTTCGTCACTCTGGCATTCCTTTACTAGCGTTGAATCTGATTCCTTTGTAAATGCTTTCGCAATTGTATGCTGTACAATATCAATTTTTTCTTTGTATACATTTTTTCTTTTAATCGGCGACACACCAAGAAGCTCCAATGACTTGTTTAAAAGAGTAAATGATTCAGCAGGATCTTGAAAATCTGGATCATTTTCTGGAACTTGACTGGGTCTAAAAAAATTTAAAAAGTTAGTTTTTTATAAGAACTTAAAAAGGGGGTAACAGCTGACCCAAAATGTGTACATAATGCCAAGAAATTTGTACATAATGTCTGTATTCTCAAAATGCCATGCAAAATAATGCCATGCAAAATAATGCCATGAGATTTTTCCACTCCGTACTTGACGCAATTGGTTTAGTTTATTAATTTTATATTAAAAAATACTATTTGTTACTTACCCTGCCTCATCTTCTTCAGATGCCTTAAACTCCTTTGAAAGCTTTAGTCTACAACCATCACAGATTTTCATTCCCATTTTGACATTTTTGTAACTGCACATCCACTTGGTCACATTTCTTAATTTCCCAAAATGCTTGATTTTTAACTCTAGTGGATCACAGCACTTTATTTTATATTTAGTCCATCCACTTGCCTCACCCATAGTTGAAACTTTTAAAATTACACAGAGATGACTTCTGATAAACCTTCAGTCGAACTATTATGTATCGATTATTTGGAGCTGTATCAGGAAGATACTTGCCAAAAATTTAAAATCAATTTATGCAGGAATTTTCATGTCAGCAAATCCCCACAATGTACCTAAACAGACCAATAAAATGAAGGAGGTGTGTCCTTAATGTTAAACAGGAATAAACAGGCAGTATTTCACAAAAGTATTGGCAGGTTTATTTATACAGGCATATTTTCCTAAGAATTGGAACATCCAATAGTACGTCTCCGGTGGAAAAGAGGTTTTGTAAGTAAATATTACAATGGGGGGCAATGTTAATCTGATTACTGATACAGAATGAAACGTAGGATATAATTTTTTATTAAATAAAATATTGTTAAATATTTTTATAATATCGCTTTACACCCCATTATATTCTTCTAATTACCAAAATGCATTGTCTATTTATAGGCGATTTTTCATGCATGTGACATTTTTAATAAATTTTTTCACATTGAACCCATGATTTGTCCATCTCAAAATTTTGTGAATAGTTTAATAACACTTTAAAGAAAATAATATAATTTTTTGAAAAAAATTAAAAATGTCCTTTTTGAAATTTTTCAAAAAAAAAAATCAAAAATTTAATATATGTTATGCAATATTCTCATATGAAAGGTCTTTATAAGAGCTTTAAAATGAACCTTCACCTACTTTTCTATTATAAGTGGTTCTTTGGATATTCCTAATTTTGTGCGCACATGTTAAGGACAAATAAGTGACTTTTTCGATTTTCAAAAATTAATTCAAAATAAACAGTTTTTTGGTAGGAAAAACATGTATACTAAAAATCATCAACATCGAAGATGGTGTGGTAAAATACCCTGGTTGACTTGATATGGACTGACCCACACCCGTTAACACTTGATTGTGTGACTAAAGAGGTATTAATCCCTCATAGTCACAAAACTCCTTCATAAAAAATCCCACGGACTTACACATGCTCCTTCACGCGAAATGTAAACGCCCTGGAAAGCTGTAAATTAGTCTGGCCAGATTACAGGCTCCTGTGTAATTTAGTGACAAAACAGGGGTACAATGGCGGAATCTTAACACGTAACGCAAAGTCGTCGTGCCGTTGCGATACCGATGCATAAATTACGGGAGATTCGAGGGGCCATCAGCACGCAGTCGATAAAATCTGTTTCGATGAAATTTCGGAAGGCGGATGTCGACTGTCATCCGTTGGGGATATCGGAGCGCCGCTTAGCGTGGAATAGGAAATTTGGTTTACGAATTTCATTGGGACGTATCGATTACAAATGTTTTTTTTTCCGGGTAATGAAGCCACACGTTGCCCAAAATTAACTCCGGATACGCGACGTATGATATTTACTAACGTGCTTTTCGATACCGCGGGACTATTTTACAATATTATTATTTTAATAACGTTTGTGGCTTTAAACGGATTTCGGCAACTCTTGGCTGTTTAGAGCGGCAAAGGATTAAACATTAGTGCTCAATCAATTCAAAAATACAAAATGGCAAAGAAAATTAATTATAGTCATAAGTTAGCTTAAAAATTGACCCCGCCAACCTGTATTTTTTGAGAAGCCTATGCGTAATAAAAATAGGTTAATTTATAAGACACAAGATCAAAGGACTACTACTACTACTCTCTTTATTCGGCAATTTGAAGGTACTAATTTACTATATTAATCGCTGGTTTAAATAACATAATAAAAACTTTCTAGTGAAAAATATATGTGCGTGGAGTTTTTCAAATTCATCATGGCTTAACTGAGCGTCGTTCCTTGCACCGCGTCTCTATTCGACATATCTAAACCTCGGATTAAATTATTAAACTTTAGGTAATATCCCATCGTCTACTGTTAAGTCTAACATATGATGCCATTGTTATAGATGTATCATATAGTGTGTGATACGAATCGTAAAATGTTATTTTGTATTCGCGATCGCAATGCTTCAAGATTTGTATAATCTCTATAGATCAGTATAATCAAGTTTATTTCGCGCGAGCATATCCTTGAATAAATTCCAGCTAGAGTTTTGATTGTATACAATAGCGAATCGTGTATTTGAAAAGATACAGCGTAAAACAATTCCCTGCTTACTCCTTTGAGAAAAAATAATTACCAACATTTTACATTTTAACATCAATGGTAGGTAGTTCTTAATCCTTGTCTTTTATATTTCCAAGGAAATCTGCTCTTTTTCCATCGCTCCCCGTCCAGCAGTGGGTAGCATTATTTGATGCAGCAGTAACTTAATTTGGGTCAAAATAATCCATATTCCTTGACTTTCGCGTCATTAAGGAAATTTTCTGTTTTTCCATCGCTCTTCGATCAGCAGCTCCTCAGAAACCGCAAGTGCAGTGAAACTTGGAAACCAATACACACTGATCTAATGATTATGAAGGCATGAATCAAGTTGCGTTAAATGCAGATTTCCCTCGCAGGACTGTCTATCGTTAAAACCAACACCCGCTGGTCTATTTTTTGATTCTACAAAATGATATACCTGACTCATCACCTCCATAATGTGATAATACAAATTAAAATAAACAAATACCCGGCGTGTTTAACGACAGCCGCATAACGGCCAGCGTTCTCTGTTTGAGGCAATACAAACTTTGCCTGAATTGGATAAAGTTGTAGTAATCAGGATTGTGAAGCTAAACCCGCAAAAGCATAGGAAGTGGAATGTTATTATAACAGTGTTGATCTAATTAAACTTTTAGCTACAATAAGAGGATAGCGATTGAAACACTTTTAGAATGTTCTCGTGAAAAATAAAGAATACATTAATTAAAATTATTTGCAAATTAAGTGACCCTTTTAAATTAATAGTAGGCACAGGCATTTAAGTGTCTACTAAGGCAAATGAAAATTATTTTTTTCTTTGTCTGGGTAACCAGCGTGAGCTAATCAGTGGTTTCACTGGTCACCCTCCCCATACATCATTAAACACACACACTTTGATTTCCAACCTTGAATCACTCACAAATAGGCATCGTTCCGCACTTATCCAAGTTACCTGATAGGTATTCGTTCTGGCGTGTTAATATTTCCAATAGGATTATGCTCCTAAAGCAATTAAAATAAAAAAAGAAATTAAAAAAACCTCCAAATCAGTTACTTCAACCGAAAAGAAACCAAAAAACAAAATATCTTGGGTGGAAATACCGAAATTTCAAACTTGGATGAGCCTCTTTTCGGTTGAAGTAACTGATTTGGAGTTTTTCTAACTTCTTTTTTTGTTGTAATTTGTTTACAAAGTTTATTAAAACGTGGCTTACCTAATTATTTGGTTTTTAATTCAAAACGAAAATGCGAAGTCCATGAGATTTAATTAAATAATAAATTAAAATGTCAACCCAATTTTTGTGGACTTTCTTATGCCCGTAACTCATAAAGCATTTGACTTTGTTCACAAAATTTTTAAATTTAAACTTCTTTTCTATCTAAAAATAAACTGATATGAGAAAACACACAGTTACCAACCCACGTGTACCTCGTTGATATTATGTACACTCCGCAAGAGGCTTTGTAGTGATGTTTACTTACGAAAATAATAAATGATGTGGTATCCTAATGAATTTCTTTTGGAGGAAATCGGAAATAAGGCTCATTAAATAAACAAAAGCTTTTTTCAGCACTGCAGCAGTACGACGTTAAAAATGTTATCCACGTATGAAATTGCATTGATTCGATGCAGAAACGTAGACAAGTGGAGAATACTCAACGACGACTTGTCTCGGACTCCCATACATATACCCACTGTATATACAAGATTACGAGCGATTTTTCACCAAATTAAGTTACTTCTGCATCAAAAATGGATTTCGTTTACCCGGTTTACGTTATTTTATTTACATTTTTTTTGGTTTCGGTAAATGCTACAGAATGTAGTACAAATTCGATTATTTATGCATCCCTTTCTCTTTCCTCGACGATTGTTGATAAAAAACAACTAAAGTCTACATTTAAATCGACTACATTATACGACGTGTGAATACCTATGTGTCATTGGATTTCACGTGCATCGTTTCAATTATTGTCATATCCCAACGATCCAATTAGGCGATGATTAGGTGCATCGGCAACTAGAACAATACGCATTCCAAGCAATTAATTAGGCCAATTATCGTGACTATTATTATTACTGAGTTTCAACGCAGCCGTTTCGTCTTTCTAATTTACACATTTTAATACAATATAACCCAAATAAAGTTGATTTAAGACCGCTTGATTTATCTCATCTTGTTTTAGACTAAGATTAGATTTCGAATTGGGGAGGCACGTAATACATAAACGTCGACCTTGGCAGATTGTGTTTCTCCTGTTTGCCTCGTTTTGTTGTTACAGAACAACTTCTAATGCCGCTCTTTTGGGGATGCCTGGAAGTTTAGCCATAGCTTTCTGGCAGAGCACATTCGAGGTCTTCCAGTGAGGCCCTTGGACCTGCAAGACCATCGCACTAACGCAGAACCTGTATCGAGGTTTCCTCTTTTGATAGGCAAAAGCGACATAAGGCTTCTTTCGCCAAACTTATTGAGAATGCAAAAACCCTTTAATCTGAAGGTCTTTCTGTCTTTGAGATCTGATTATGAGATTTGCAGTTAGGTGTATTCCTCAATGAACTCTTTGGCCCGTCTTTGACCGGGAGATTTTTTCCAGGTTCTTTTGGTTTTCTCGGTGACCCACTGTTTTATGAATTGCATGGCTCTTGCTTTAGCAATGCTACAGAAGGGTTCCGGTCATGTAACCGCCATTGTCGAGCCTTTTCTGGCCAGTTCGTCGGCTTTTTCTAGGCTATTGTTACTCTTGTAGTGTTTTCCAGCCTACTAAGAGTCTTCGCACAGTCCCATAACAGTTTTGGAGACAAAACATCGGGTTAAGATTTTGACAACGCATTAAAATCTTAAACTTTAACTCTTTTCCTCTTTCTTTTTTTGAACTTTTGACGTTGATGTATGTTGGGTAAAACTGATCTTTATTAATTTCCTTATTGTAAAAGTTTTCCTTCGTTTGGGCGTCGTCGGTTTATTTGCGAATCACAAACAACAAACAAAGCGCATATTGTTGACGTGATGGTTAAACACAACAATTCGGTTACAGAAATACGAGCTATCTTGGGAGTTAGATTATGTTAACAATTTCGGTGGAGATTAGGAATCTTTGCTTATCTGGAACAATGCCCCAAGCAAGCAGATAAACCTAGTTGAAATTAATTAATAAATCGAATGTTTCCTGACGCAAATTATTTATTTTAGATATTTATTTATAAGTTACATAATTTTCTGCAAGCTTTCAAATGACGTCATTAAAAATTAGCAGCTGTCATCGCAACTGTCAAATTTTGACACTAATTTTTTGTTAAATAGAACACACCCTCTATTTTTTATACATCCAATAACTGATGCTTATATTTTGAAAATTAGCAAAGCCACAGATAATATAAAAAAAAATATGTATTTATAATTAAAAAAAAAAAAAATGGGTTGTATAGAAATGTACACATCCAAAAGTCTAAAAGGTATTATTTGCTTAGTTTCTAGTGACAAAATGAAATCCATTTTATTAAAAAAGGTTTCTTCTCTTCCCATATATATATATATATACGATAAGGCTATGCGCAACTTTGTAAAAAATAGTAGGAAAGCTATACAATACAATATATGTCATAAAAGTTTTTTATTTGATGTTTAGGTAATATAAGACCATATCAGGGAAAAAAAATAAGCTTAGTGTTACCATACCGCATAGAGAGAAACAATGCCCCAATGAAGCCGTTCACTGACAGATAAGGACTACACCATAGAAGGGCTATTTCTGGAAGCAGGGGCATAAGAGACAAG
The DNA here is from genome assembly GCA_963921995.1 of Oxystoma pomonae. NCBI lineage: Eukaryota > Metazoa > Arthropoda > Insecta > Coleoptera > Brentidae > Oxystoma > Oxystoma pomonae. The sequence goes on along the minus strand of OY998166.1, from coordinate 112,697,258 downwards.
GTTTTTATGTATGGATAGCTGCCATAAAGACATTTGTAAATCTACGATGCCAAAAAGAGTCAAGGAGAGAGCAGATGCCCTCCAAGGCTAAGCAGACGCAGACATACGTTGGGGTGAAGCCTTGCTGGATGGGATGGGGTACAAGATGTCCAAAAGAGACTGGTTGGTTGCTGCTCCGGAAACGCAGTAAGGCGAGACCCCTGATGGGACTCCTGACCTACTAAACACTAAATTTTGTAAACACTGAATAACGACGATGCGTTATTCGGTGGCAATGCTGTGAAGCCAATTATAGATAAGTGCAAAGTTTCGTTTCGATTTCTTTCTCAAACCCTCACGTAACGTATTAAATGATTTGAGTTCAAGGCGTTGGCTCGAGGGAAAATTCGGTTTTCCGGGAAAACTTGCGGTTCAAATGATCGAAATGTCGTTTGATGAAAAGTGCAGTTGCTTAAAATAAACACAATACAAAAAAAAACAAGAAAAATAATATCTAATGCGAAAGAAAAAACTTTTAGAAACAGAGTTCAGTAACAGAGGATATTATAGAAAAGTTTTTGCACACCATGTATTAGGCAATCTGATTTTAAACCACATGATGATCACAAATTTGACAAGTTTTCGTTAATCGATAATACTGGGTTCAAACCGCAATCAGGTGGACTTGAACCGCGCAAATTATGATGCGGTATGATAAGTCTCATCGCCCACTCGATTAGAAAAGATCCTATGTGATTTATTCGATTAATACCTCCGATATACAGGTCAATGACTTCGTACCCTTTTCGGCCACCGCAGCCGCCATTTTTGACATTGTTGAGAATTATTACACAAACGACACATTTTGACCAAATTTCTCTAAAATCAAGAAACAAATAACGGTAAAAAAATTGATTTTAAACAGTCGGAAACATTTTCGATAGAAAATTCTGCGCATTTTTGTTTTAATCCTGTAGCAACACAAGTCTTGTTATAAAATTAGCCATAATGACGGCAGTAATTCCCGTTTAATAAAGGCCGCTTCTAAAGAGCCCGTTTTTGCGCGCAAGAGACAGAACAATTTGTAAAATTTAATATTTGTCCCGTTTGTTTCGTTCCCATTTTCCGGCCCATTTGTATTTTATTATGTCTCTTATGGAATTATAACTGAAAAGTTATTACTGTCTTTAGCGTATTACGAAATTTGTTAAATTTAATACTGTCGGAAACTCGCTACAAAAGTATAGCGAAAATAACGGAGGAACTAATTTCTTTTAAAGAGAGCACTTGGCAAGGATGAAGGTAGAGAGGGACTCAACCTGCAGAGAATGCTGAAAGGAGGACGAATCCTCATTTCTCTTTTGGATAGAGAGAAAGAGAAGGAATCTGCCAAGAGGCAGAATTCGAGCCTTCTGAAGACGTTGAAATGGTCGGACATCCGGATCTTTATTCAAAACGCAAGAAGTCGTCCTTGAAGAAGTGGAGGTATGAGGGGGTGCTCTGGGAGATGGTGAAAAGGTAGTCGCCAGGCCGAAAGTCCCCATCCCTACTACTACTACTATTACTACCAACAATGAACAACGAGGTTTTTTTTGCTGTGTCCAAATTTAAAAAATTACAACAATTTTTCATAAATAAGATTGCTGCACGATAAATCTGCCCACTTTATATGTATGTATCACATATTACGCAGTACATCCACGTTTACTCATTAAAATAAACAAGTTCCACAGAGAGTCTTATATCCAATAAACCTAACCCTACAGTCAATATCTTGTTATTGCCAGAGATATATTAAAATGAGTAGAATACGTCCTTGTTAAGTTGCATTCAGACTTACGCACACTTTCTTTTAAAGAGAGCACTTGGCAAGGATGAAGGTAGAGAGGGACTCAACCTGCAGAGAATGCTGAAAGGAGGACGAATCCTCATTTCTGTTTTAAAGAGATGTTCGCGTATTATTTTAAAGTAATAAAAATCCTGGACATTGAAATAGTAGGTTTTTTTACGAAAAATTTACAAAAACAAAAATATTTCCTACGGACCTGTCGGTTCGTTTGCTTTTGAAAGATGGGCGAACTACAAAGATTGGCCATTGTTTTCGCGATCGTCTTTTGGTCGAAATATTGGGTGATCTGGGCCCATATTCTTGACGGCCTGTGAGGTGAGAAGTGAGACGTTCGTTCACTCACGGGCCTGTGTGTCAAGAATACAGCCCCTGGACGCTTATTCTTGACGGCCCGTAAGGTGAGGTGAGTTCATTTCCCCCTGGAAATAGGTGGTGAAAATAAGCTTACCTCACCTCACGGACCGTCAAAAATAAGCATCCAGGGTTTAATAAAGGCGCATTCTACGCATTCTTTTGTATCTTTGCATCGTTATTACCATATTTATCGGTATACGCGAATGATTTACCGAAAAGTCACAGAGATTATGAGCGAAAAAGGTACGCGCTTCGCGTTGATCCAGGCAATCTAGCAAAGTTCCGTTAATGCAAAAGGCAAAGCCTACTTTCCGGGAAACTTTTTCCTTCATAATGCACCTCAATCTACGGTTCGTAGCGTTGCCAATAAAATTTCTTCCATGAAACTTTTAACGCGTATAATATTTTTTTTAGAAGTCAGGGTATTTCTTTTCTACTTCTTAAGCACAAAAATTACTATCATCATCAAATTTACCTGCGTTATTTTTCAGCGTTTTGGGATAATTTTTCAATACAATACAGAATATTTTGAAAACATCCCAAAAAATATATCGACCCGCTTTTTTTGCGGAAAAATCACGTTCAAAGTTGTAACATAATTCAATTTTTTTTAAATTTGTAATCTGAAGGTTGCGCGCCTACCTTTATTGACCGCGTATTTGAAGCATCCAGTCAAAACGTCAGTAAAACCGCCAAATTACCTCGACCGAACACTGGAACAATACTGTGATCATCAACGGAAGCTAATTTTTGAAGAAATTTTATATGAAGATAAAAACGACCACATTAAAGAAAACAAAAGCGATGGCAAACAAGATGGGACCGAAATACCGAAAAAGGACAATGGATGAAAACAATTATTCCCGACATTAAAACATGAATAGACGGCAAACACAAAAAAATGGATTACTATATGATACAAGCTCTAACAGGACATGGATCTTTTAGGATAGACCAACACCGTTCTCAACTAAAAAGCCAGTTAACTCATTTTCGTTTTAGTATCCTTTGGCCTATGATCGGTGCCATATTGACACCAAACTGACAGAAAATCCATGTTTTACTTGTCAATTTGGTTATAAAAATGGCACCCACAATAGGCTAAAGGGCACTGAGGCGGTAGGAGTTAACAATCTTTTTAGTTGAGAACGGTGTTGGATAGACACAAAGCGAATAGGAAAAACGGACGACATATGTCGGCACTGTCAAATAAAAGGTGACGCAGAACATACGTTGATTTAATGTACAAGATTTGAGAACTATCGCGAAAGAACAAGACACGACATCCAGATAGAGAATACGAGCATAGAGAACCTCTTTAAAGAAATGATACAACACGTAGATACATGGAACCAAAGACATGATATGATAAAACACGAAGCCGAACGCACCTAAAAGACCAAAATAGAGAACCGCGAAATAGTGACGTTATATTTCTGAGAATGGTTCCGCTATTTCGACCAAATCTGCATCGGAAGGGTTTAGTCCGTAGGCGCCCTCAACAGAGGATGAATAGGGCAGATTTCCCGTCGCTATATCAAGAAAAATACTGTGATCTCTATTACAACCCTTGAACTACGCATTTGTCGAAGGCTCGTTTCCGATAAGTCGGCGCACGTGACGGTATTCCTGAAACTTTCTTTAGAAAATAAACTCGAGACGCAATCAGAAAAACAATAAGAAACTTCTATATTTGATAAATCAATTGCGCACACACCAGCCGGCAAACACGATGGCAGTTGGGGGCAAGTTTTCTCGCCATCTACGACGGCCAACTGTCCGCGTACTTTAAAAGTTACCAGACGCTTTTTATATTGAACAGTACGGAAGCGGCTGAAAAGTTTTTTAACACAATGCAGTGGCGAAAACTTTGACTCAGACCTCCCAAGCATCATTTTAGATTCAGTAAAAATAAAGGAATCCCAACCTAATTAAGTAAGGTGTTCCCTTATTACTCCAATATTGTGGCCTTATAAGATTCCCATTACAGAGCATTTCGTGAGAAATTCAACAGGTCGGGAGAGACTTTCGCAAATATCGCTTTTGTCCATTGAAAATAAACTTTTGCAATTTGCAAAAAGTGATCGAAGAATCGAATCACATTACAATAGGGTAAGTTTTTAGAAATTGCTTCCTTTACTTAAAATTTCCCGCACGCCGATGCGTGTTCAGGTGAACACTAAAGTCTTCAAAATGCTAACCCACAAACAAACATCCAACTTTTATCCTGTAATAAGAGTTTGGACTTATAAATCGTAATAAAGTAATGTTGCTAAATAACAACCACAACAGCTTCTGCGAGGGCAAAAGGTAGTTTTGCCTTAAACTTTGGCCTCCAATATGGTCATCAGGGTCGACGCTAGTTTGTTTTCAAACAGCTGCAGGCGAAAACTATCTAAACGCACCCTTAGAGAAGACTGGATCGGATTTCAGGTTAATTATTTACAGCTTTAGTGCTGTGTATGGCGTTAATATAATGAAGTTGTCTGAATCGCATATCTTTATTAGATTCGTTTAAGAAAATTAAAAAACTGATCACAAACAAATATTACACGTTTAGCTTATAATAAAAGTTTAAAATTAGCTCTATGTTTTGGACTTCCATGGTCTATATTTTTATTTATACACGACGTTTCGATCAGTACAATTCGATCGTCTTCAGGTGCAAACTACAATCTATTCCTAAAGCTACAACCGTGAAGTTTAAGAAGTTGGCTCCGCCCAAGGAGGGGCTTCCAAATATTTGGAATTTCAACACTTGGTTTACTGAAAATACCCTGATTCTGCCCAATAAAGGCAGCTTCAATGAATTTTCGTTTCTTCAAGTGCCACTCTTTGTACAAAACCTTTGCTTCTGTCCACTTTATTCGGTGTTGCTTTGACCATGCGTGTTCGGCGATTCCTGATTTCGTTGTTTCACCTCTTTGGGTATTCGTCTGATGTTACTTAAGCCTAACAGATAGTGGTCTTTTTGTTTCGCTTATATGGTCATTAAAGTCGACGCTAATTTGTTTTCAATCAGCCGCAACTACCCATACTATAAGATATATAAGAGCCGAAAAAATCGTCCCTCCAAAGACTCGATCTGTGTCTCACTCACCTCAATTTTCTGGTCAACGCACTTCCAGCTGACGATGCGCATTAGAGCGGTTCATTTGGTAATTGAGTCTCAGCCAACTCGGTATTTCACAGAGTTGACGAGACGCTTTTTAACATAAGGAAATAAACATTATAGTTTCTCGCATTGCTCCCAAGATTGAACATCCACCTAAATGATTAAAATTGAATTATATTTAAAATAATCCAAAAAGTATAGTTGGAGAAAAAGTTTTGAACCCTTATAAACATGTATTTTTTCCTTGTTTTGACCATCAATTTAGAGGAAATCTATCCCAAAAAGGAGGGAAAACAATTACCAAGCAAGTGAACAAAGAATATCTAATCGCCCCCCACAAGATGCACATAGAGATTGCCATGACTTCGAATACAATCATCCAATGAAGACTCGATCTGTGTCTCACTCACCTCAATTTTCTGGTCAACGCACTTCCAGCTGACGATGCGCATTAGAGCGGTTCATTTGGTAATTGAGTCTCAGCCAACTCGGTGTTTCACAGAGTTGACGAGACGCTTTTTAACATAAGGAAATAAACATTATAGTTTCTCGCATTGCTCCCAAGATTCAAAATCCACCTAAATGATTAAACTTGAATTATATTTAAAATAATCCAAAAAGGAAAGTTGGAGAAAAAGTTTTGAACAACATGTATTTTTTTCCTTGTTTTGACCATCAATTTAGGGGAAAATCCATCCCAAAGAAAAGGGAGAACAATTACCCAGCTAGTGAACAAAGAATGTCTAATTCAGTTTTTTTTAGTAGAACTTTAGAGATTGTTTGAGTAAAGTAGCTAACAAAAACTTATCTTACATACCAGCATGTTTTCAGTGAACCAAAAAACTAATTTGTGTTTAGTGAACCATGAAGTTTACACATGGTTGGTTGTGCTGTTTAGCATTGGAAAACTGTAACCTTCGAAAAGTATGAGTTTCCAAATATCCTTAATGGTGACGCACTGTAGGGTTTCTTTGAACTTCTGCTTGAATAGATTTTCCTCCTTGGGGACGATCGTTGCTTCTTTCCGTTCCATATGATTGATTTCTCCAGCAATTTTGAGCTATTTTCGATCCAGTTTTGTCCCCTTGTCAAGTTTTGTGTTTGTATTCTGTAAGGCGAACTTCCATCGGTTGGCTGATTTCTCGTAGATGCAGTTCTTGGAGTCGTGGCATTGTGATTAAGTTTGTGTTAATTGAGTTCGTCTCGTTTTGAAGACAGTTCAAATATGGTATTGGTTGCCTAATCTTCTTGTCTTCTTCTTAGAGGTTATGTTTATATAGCTGTTTGAAAGTGGTAGAAAATGATGGATTTGATAATAAACTAGAGTCTTGAATTTCCATTATCTTTATTTTTTTTACCTTTACACAATGCTTCGATTGCTGAGAATCAGGTGAATAACAAAAACTGTGTTTAAGATTATATACTATATTGGAAGTTTGAAACTTCAGTTTACTCTTAAATCGGCTTAAAAAAGAGTGAGCTTTCACACCCCATGTTTTCTTGTTTCGGAATAAGTCCTCTTTCTATAAAAAGCGACAATTCGATTGTACTTTCGCCAAAGAGTAGATATAAAAGGGAAAAGAGGCGGTATTGTCATAACTGGATTACTTTTTTTCGCTGGAACGTCCCCAAAGGTACACACAGTTTGTTTGGCCACGGGAATGTTGGAAACCCTTACGGAAAGCAGCTTTTTGTGTTCTTTGTGTATGCGGCTAGGCTCTCTTTTTACTCACTTTACGCCCGGTGCCTGAAAAGGTTTTTAAAAATTTGGGTGAATCCTGCGTACCCCTAAAATTTTTGGGTTGTTAACAAATTCGCAGTTACTTAAAGCTTGTGTTTGTGTGTGAAACGTCGTTATGGTTCTATTTTACTAAGTACGGTAAGCAGCTTGTTGTGTGGTTGGTGTGTGTGTTAAGTCTCTCTTTTTCCTTACAAACGTCTGAAAAGGTTTATGAAAATTTGGATGAAGCGTGCATGAAGCTTAAAACTTATGCGGCAAGTGGGTTAAATTTTTCTTTCAAATAATTAAAAAACACGTTTACAAAAACTTTTGATATTTTATTTACGAATAATGGTAATGCCCTACTTTTCATGCCAATGCGACTCCTTGTAGTTATTTAACTTTTTTAAATCGATAAGATAATAAGAATTATAATAATAATATTACACACTATGAAGACAGATTAACACAAGAGCAGCACTCTCGTAGACCATAGGGATATTACGGGAAAAAGAATTGTCTGTATTGGCAAAGAAACATTTTGTCGCGTTTAAATGTAATAAAACATTTTATCATGTTTTTTTTATCACATTCTATATAAATAATAATAATAATCTTGTTAACCATATAGATAATTATTTGGACCAGCCTCGATTATATTCTTGTCTGTGTTATCATTATCGAGTAGTCAAAAGCCAAAAACATATTTTTCTAAAAAACAGACGCTTTCTAGTATAGAGGCATACAATTTTTTATTATCTAATGCACTAAAAGGCTTAAATTTTACCCTACCTATACGTAAACAATATTATCAAACACACAAAACATAAATCCTATAAACCTGGCTATCTCCTGTTTTCAAAAATATGATTTTTGATCATCAGATTTTCGTTTTTATATATAAAACCAAACAATACGCAAAAATTTCGATAATTGCAGAGACATAAAAGGATGAGCAGAATGCGTTTTGGCTGACAATTTTCTGGTTTTGTCTTAGACCATTTAATATTTTGAAATAAACATTACACATTTTTTTCTACATATAAGTACCCATAAAGACTGAATTAACGACTGATTGACACTAAGAGTCAGGAAATTTGCGCGCCTATTCGACCAACATCCTCATATCTCTGGTCCCTTCCTATACATCCAGATTCGCGTGTTAATATTTCAGCGGGTATCCTATTCGAGCGGCCAAAATACCCTTTTGACTGACAGATAGGAACCTATTTAGCGGATTATAACCGGGCTACATAAAATGCACAAACGTAAAAAAAAAACGAACGGAGAATCGCCAAAAGCGCGTTACACAATCGGAAGTAATAATTATTTATTTACCAGGTTTGACACTGATATAAACGGCAATCATGGGTTTTTATCGGATAAAACTGAGCTCGCGAAAATAAAATGCAAGAGGTTTGGAGAGACTCCGCCGTACGGGCGGGGCAGGTAGTGGATTTGAGGATCGAGTTTGGCTTGACCATAAAATTATGAGATACTACAATGGCCCAAGGATCGCCGACTGTTTAACAATAATAACTTTGAGAAACAACGAAAATAATGTAAGAGTCAGCCCAACTAACATTTAAAGTTGTCACGACGTATCCGGCACGTAGAGTTTCTTAAAAGTCACCTCAACTTGCCCTCGTTACGTGCCTACCATACCGCGAAGTGAATAATTCCCTAAGTAAGTAATTTTCCGGTTATTATAACGTTGCCACACTGCTATGTCGCAACCACTTTCCTGATACATCGCGGAGGCGCTTTTTTATATGATAGTCGAAAAAGGAGTGGATTAGTTACAAAATTTCTATTCGGTTTCTTTTTGGCAGCATAAATTCATACATGACAAAGTGGTTAACGAAACAAACAATGTCTCAAATTTGTAAGTTTGGTTATGGCTAGTATACATTATACACATATGCGATCAAACAGTGTGAAGTTTTACAAGTAGTTTATTGCAAAAAAAAACAAGCGCGCCCTCACAATTCTGCTGTTTCCTTGTAGGTGATGACATATTTTTGGTGTGGTTTTTGGGGTTATGTTTTCACAATCAACAGTTGGGCCTCTCGAAATGTGTGGGATATCGACGTTTGCTTATCATAACTTAATTTGGGCATAAAACAATTTATTTCTTTATTATTAGAGCTCAAAAAACGAAAATAACAGAAGGCAGATTTTCTGTCCCACGAAAAACATGGCTGACCGAGCATGATTCCCCGATAGCAGAAAATGTTACTTTAAAAGACTTCGGCTCAAGTTTGACAGAGATCAGTGCAGAACTTGGAGCGTCTTTAATAACATCGTTGATCAATCGGTCGATGTCGGACCAACTTGCCTGCACTTTTTACGGAGCTCATTCCGTAAAGGCCATATTTATCTGCTTGAGTGTAAACTCGTTTCGAACTTCCATTGCCATTATTTTTACTTTTTTCACAACGTTTCGAATGCTTATGTATCTGCAATCGTCATCGGATAAATACTAACCTGTGAAAGTTCGAGTTATAGAACACCAACGCAATACTCGACAAGGGGACACAACGGGATGGAAAATAGCTTAACATCATATGGAATGGAAAGAGTCAAAGATCGTCGCCAAGGAGGAATATCTATTCAAGCGAAAATTCAAAGAAACAGCATTCATGCTGATGAACCAGAATTTATTTTTTTAAACAAGCCTTTCCACAAAGAATATTTGGAAACCCACACTCTTTGGAGGCAACAGATTACATGCTATTATATAAGATTAGGTAGTCTTAGTTTTTTGTTAGTATTTACCTGATGACGATTGCAGATACATAAGCATTCGAAACGTTGTGAAAAAAGTAAAAATAAAGACAATGGAAGTTCGAATATAGTTTACTCTCAAGTTCAACATTGTGTAGCACTTTCAAACAACAATTTATCTGCTTCTTTGGTGCAAATGCAGACATGTTGCACAACGCAAAAAACTGAGTACTCCTAACGATTCCCCAGAGTGACGGAAGGCTGAAGGGCCAGAAGACGCGCTACATCTCTTTGTTCCTGACAGTTCGATAGTAGTTTATCGAATTCTTTTTGTTCGTTAGGCATTTTTTAAGGGATTGTTTCGAATTTACAAAGTTTACTCCAATTTTCTAAGGCTGTGCTATAACGGGTATCAAGAGAAAAATAAATATTAATTAGTAAAGATAGGTCTTTTGCCGAAAAAAAAAGCAGAACAACAGATTCCTTCCAACGTCACAACAATGGAACCACGCAACCAAGACTCAGTATCAAAAAGTACAGGTATGCTGACCAAACACCGGATGATCAACGCTTAGCTTCTACCGAAGTTCCCTCGTAACTTGAGCCTCTTGGTATCTGCAGGGCAGTTTAGGTAAACAGGAGAAACTAAAGAAGTATGAAGAGCTGGTTGGCCGCTCCATCTTTGTACCTTTCTCTGTAGAAACACATGGTCCTTGGGGTGAGGAAGCAAAAGGTTTGTTAACGATCTCTCTTTGAAAATTAAAAATAAATTTTTTAAAAGCTTCTTCACCCAGAGGATCAGCCTGGAAATACAGAGAGGAAATGCTGCTGCGGTCTTGGGGAACTTAGGCCATACAAAGGATACAGACCTTGAGGATTGATTAAGGCTTTAAATTATAAATTTGAATATATTTTAAAATTTTATCAGTTTCTCTATTTTAAATTTTATATCACGTTTTTATTATTTTTTATTTAACTAAATAAAATAGTGTATCTTTTGGATTAAAATTAAATTATTACTTGTACATAACTCTAGTTTAGTGCCCTAACCACGCGTATTGTTTTTTCGCTCGTAGCGCGAGCTCCGAGCGAGGCTTTATTTTCTGATTTATCAAAAATATTATTTCTCATATTTTAGTATTCATTGTTTTTGTTGCCGGCCTAGTTCACATCGCTAAAATGTAGTTTCACGCCTGTCCGCCGTTTGTTATTTGATTTTAAATCAGTCCACCGTTTGTTGTCAAATTACGTAAAATTGTACAGTACAAAATTTACAATTAAATTCCTGGTTTAAATTAAGCACGTCCCTTGACGTTGCATACAGGTAAGTTTATGACGGTCAAATTTGCTGAAATCGATGAAAATATCGTTTGTCTCGCTTAACCCTTAAGTTTGTTCCCTCGGGGACCCCGTCGTTTTTATTTATTAAGTAATCTACAGAAAATATTCCAATAATAAGCAATTACAATAATTAACTTAAACTAACTACTCTATACTGGTCTAAGAAAAGTTACAAATTTATAAAAATCTTAAAATTAAAAATAAGGACATTAGCCCAATAACAACTTTGTAAAAACTTGGCTGAGACTGGGCATTGATCCATAATGGATGAAAAGTCCCAGTATTACAAAAACTTTTTGTTTTTTTTTCCTAAATATTCTTAGGTTACACTTGACAAAAAAATCCTAAATTCTCTAAACAATTGACCAGCCAACACATGATATAATGCGGATAACTTAAACCTATATTTGTACGAGGTTTGTCCAAGACAAAGATATTTCTGCTTCTATTATTAAAATACGAACTGCAATTTAAACGAACGAATTTTATTTTGTAACAATTTATAAAGACCATTTTGTGATCTGTGGGCTTTCATAAATGCATGATCCAAACTTTCACTCCTTCTGATTTTTATAGGGGATATGCCAGTATATTTGTAACTTTTTTGGGGTTGTCAAAAAAAAAGAAGATAGTGAGAGGAGGTTTTGGTCAAATTTTACATGACAACAAACAAGGGTCAACGCAGTTTTTTATGAAAGTTTTAGAATAAATCAAAAGAAAAGGCTCTCCGACGCAAAACAAAAAAATATGTCTAAGTACGCTTTAATTTGTTTATTTTTTTAAATTTTATTGATGCGTAGAGCTTGCGTTTCATATTTTTATTTTAAAAACAGTAATAAGTTGAATATGTGGAGGAGTGGAACATATTTCAATTTAGAAGCAAGAAATTTTTCCAGATTTTCGAGAAATTCTTTTAATAGTGCATTGGAAAAAAAAACATGAAAAATATGATGAATCAGCCTGTCCTACAATATGACCCAACTTTTCACTTCCGAATTACTGAGTTTTGTAATCCAATAACGTAAAAACACATTTTTTTAACGCACCACAAATATACATACATTTTTATTAAAATTACTTAAAAGTAAACGCCATCATAAAGCACCTAAACGAAACTAATAAATATACCGAACCCGACCCAATTCGGGATGCCTAATTTTTCCGGATTTTTAATGAAATAACTAACAACAAAATTTTAATATAATACTGTTGGTTTTTCAAAAATAATGAAAAAGAACTTTAAAGCAGAGTTAAATTGGTTTATGCAGCGTTTGACAGCGCTGCGTTCCGACTGTTTTAAACCTCCCCCCCCAGGGTCCTGAAAAAATAACTACTCTCCAGAATATTCCCCTAAACATATCCAGCTGCATTTTAAAACGGAATTACTTCAAAGATATTTCCGTTTTCTTTTTTTAATGAAAGAGAACCCCAAAAATGGTAACCTCCATGGTAAACTATCAACATTGCATGTGACAAAACTGATAGCCAATAATAATGTTTCGCTTGCCCTCGGCTTTTTTTGATAAACATTTTAAATAAAAATTGGTTTTCCATTTTTTTAAAGAATTGAGATCACTGATGTGAAATTATATTTATTTTCATCTTTAAAAATACGTTTCCAAAATAATAGATAGATCAGATCTTTTGCACGAACTTTTGTTTGAGCATGTTCGTCTGTGTAATTGCGCCTATACTTTAAATAATATCCATTATTTCTATTTCTTACCAATACTGCTAGATTCTTACTGCGAGACACCGTATAACGTACCTGAAAAAAGAAATAAAATTTAAAAAAATAAGATTTGAAAAAAATAAAAGGTCAAAAAATCAGAAAGACAAGCTCTAAACGAAAAAAGAAGTAAGCAAAAATAAAGCAAACACCAAAAATAAACAATCCAATTAACGTCTCGTTAAATCAACTTGGAGATAATGTAATTCTAACTCCGTTTTTTGTTTTGCTTAAGACGGCATCTCGTGAAGTTACTGATAAGTTTTTTTTTATTTTAACGAGTTTTGGAGCTTTATTCGGTCTCTCTAGAAAGCAAAGGTCTTAAATATTTTGGTCTTTCGGTTGGCGGTTATGCTAGCATTGCACATTACCCAGAAAAATACCATATAACTATGAGATAATATAACGGCCCTGCCCTTGCAGCATTTCCAAAAAAAAGCCTTAGCGATAATAACTCTCCCAATCAAGTTAGCCTCGAAAAAACGCAGAGCCAAAAAATCCTCTGGGCGCGAGCAGACTGCGTCAGGCATGCGCAGTAGTTTTTTCGCCTATGGCCTTGTCCATGGCCAACCCTGGTTTTGACATTATTTTCTTTGTTTTTCAAAGTTATTATTGTTACACATTTTACGATCCTTGACCCATTATAGTATCTAATATAAGTGCAACTGATATAAAAATATAGTAATGGTAACGTTTTTTTTTTATTTAAAGATCAATGCCCCGTCAGTTGTGTCAAAAGAAATCTCGAAGGTCGTTGCTTATAAAGTCAGAAAGCAATCTTCTTAAGGTGTACTCTCCTTCAAGCAAGTGCTTGGATCTCAAAAGAGGCTTTTCGAAAGAACTTCGACGCGATTTGGTGGCGAATTGAATTTCCTACGCACGATTTCCGATACACCAGTAAGATGTGTCGAATTATCTGATTCCATTTGACAAATTTAATTCAATAAAAATACGTTTACATACACTGAAAAAATTAAGGTATTCCGTATTTAGGAAACGCCCCGTACTTAAAAAATATACTTGATGCAAGAATATTATTGCACTTTAAATCTAACGAAAAAACAGGATTTTTTTGTGCTTAGTGCAAAATGAGCATCCTTGATCTTCGACTTTTCACACAGGAGGTAAAATCTAGGACGACGCCGTTTCGTCCTTATTAGGGAATCATCAGCTAGGTGTACCACAACGACAGACAATTCGCTAGGGCTTTTGTGCCTAAAAATTCGGCAAAGCGGAGAGAACTTCTGTCGAGTACCGACCGTGGCGCCCTCTGTGAAAACCTCCGACCACCAAGAAGAGAACCCACTGCAGAAGCAGTAGATGCAGGAGTTTTTTGTACTTAGTGCAAAATGAGCATACTTGATCTTCGACTTTTCACACAGGGGGTAAAACCTAGGACGACGCCGTTTCGTCCTTATTAGGAAATCATCAGCTAGGTGTACCACAACGACAGACAATTCGCTAGCGCTTTTGTGCCTAAAAATTCGGCAAAGCGGAGAGAACTTCTGTTGAGTACCGACCGTGGCGCCCTCTGTGAAAACCTCCGACCACCAAGAAGAGAACCCACTGCAGAAGCAGTAGATGCAGGAGTTTTTTGTACTTAGTGCAAAATGAGCATCCTTGATCTTCAACTTTTCACACAGGGGGTAAAACCTAGGACGACGCCGTTTCGTCCTTATTAGGGAATCATCAGCTAGGTGTACCACAACGACAGACAATTCGCTAGGGCTTTTGTGCCTAAAAATTCGGCAAAGCGGAGAGAACTTCTGTCGAGTACCGACCGTGGCTCCCCCTGTGAAAACCTCCGACCACCAAGAAGAGAACCCACTGCAGAAGCAGTAGGTGCAGGAGTTTTTTGTACTTAGTGCAAAATGAGCATCCTTGATCTTCAACTTTTCACACAGGGGATAAAACCTAGGACGACGCCGTTTCGTCCTTATTAGGGAATCATCAGCTAGGTGTACCACAACGACAGACAATTCGCTAGCGCTTTTGTGCCTAAAAATTCGGCAAAGCGGAGAGAACTTCTGTCGAGTACCGACCGTGGCGCCCTCTGTGAAAACCTCCGACCACCAAGAAGAGAACCCACTGCAGAAGCAGTAGGTGCAGGAGTTTTTTGTACTTAGTGCAAAATGAACATCCTGATCTTCGACTTTTCACACAGAGGGTGGAACCTAGGGCGGCGCCGTTTCGTCCTTATTAGGGACTCATCATCTAAGTGGTCTTGTTCTTGAAAGAAAACTTGCCTTAAGAAGAGCCTAAATATCCATCCAAGTTGTTGTGTATACTTGTTCCAATAACTCACTAATATTGAGTACTATCGAAACGAAGTTGAACTTGTATCCTCTTAGCACCAGTATATATTTTTTCCGTGTGTCTGAGCTGTATAAGAAGATCAACAGCAACGTGAAAACAAGACGTAGTATAAATAATAATTAATTATTATGAGACAAATAAACCAACAAAGTGTTGACACAATACTTTGAACGCGTTTTAAAAACCTTTTAGATCATTTTGTGGCAATTTTAGGATCCAATAGATTTATAGCACGAGAATATTATTAAAATAAAGGTATATTTACAAAATGGAGGAAAAATTTAGCGCCCTAATAAATTTACAGAAAAGATTTGTGGCGTAGCGTGCAAAGGGTGAGGGAATAAATCGGAAAAAAGTTTTTCCAACCAGGATTTGAACCCGGGACCTCTAGAACACCAGTCTAATGCTTTACCAACTGAGCTACCGAGGAACTGGGGTTTTTAACTGGCTATTCGGAAATCCCTTCGTCCGATTCATTTGTTAATAGTGGGGAGATCTTTGAAGCCTACTGCAGCATTCACGATTATTAGTTGTACGAAATTTCTATTTATCTATCAACCAACGATACATGACATATAGCGTTATATTGGAGGTGTCAGATGGCGAACTTCTAACTAATAATTTCAGCCAAACAAATTTACAAAATGAAGAAAAAAATTTTAGCGCCCTAATAAATTTACAGAAAAGATTTGTGGCGTAGAGGGAAAGGAGGAAAGAATAAATCGGAAAAAAGTTTTTCCTCGAACGGGATTTGAACCGGGGACCTCTAGAATACCAGTCCAATGCTCTACCAACTGAGCTACCGAGGAATTGCGGTTTTAAAAACCTAGACATGTTATAAAGACACGATTATTAGTTGTACGAAATTTTTATTTATCTATCAACCAACGATACACGACATATAGCGTTTTATTGGAGGTGTCAATAATTTCAACCAAACAAATTTACAAAATGAAGGGAAAATTTTAGCGCTCTAATAAATTTACAGAAAAAATTTGTGGCGTAGAGGGAAAGGAGGAAAGAATAAATCGGAAAAAAGTTTTTCCTCGAACGGGATTTGAACCGGGGACCTCTAGAATACCAGTCCAATGCTCTACCAACTGAGCTACCGAGGAACTGCGGTTTTAAAAACCTAGACATGTTATAAAGACACGATTATTAGTTGTACGAAATTTTTATTTATCTATCAACCAACGATACACGACATATAGCGTTTTATTGGAGGTGTCAATAATTTCAACCAAACAAATTTACAAAATGAAGGGAAAATTTTAGCGCCCTAATAAATTTACAGAAATGATTTGTGGCGTAAAGGGCCAAGGAGAAAAGAATGAATCGGAAAAAAGTTTTTCCTCGACCGGGATTTGAACCCGGGACCTCTAGAATACTAGTCTAATGTTCCACCAACTGAGCTATCGAGGACAATCTTTTCTGTAAAGTCATATTACCTACTTTTTACAGTAATATTAGAAGTGTTAATCTAGCTTTATTTCTGGATAAGATACCCGTTTTGGATACCGATGCAATCCTATCCAGGTATTGAGCTTGAACAGGGCCAAAGAAAAACAAGTTTGATTTCATCACATCAACCAAACTGGGAATTGCAAAATCTCTTATAGATCGAGCCACCTACATCTGTAAAACAGAAAAAGCTTTAAATAAAGAAAAGTCAAAAATTCGATCCGATCTGCGAAGGAATGGTTTCTCCAACTACACGATCAATAAAACTCTTCAGACCACCCCAACACCAAAGTCTACAGAAGTAAATACTGAAACATAGACGACACTTATAATTCCATACGTCAAAGGAATCTCGGACTGTCTTCAAAACGACCACAACAATAAGAAGTCAGTATAATGTCTGATCGAAACGTCGTGTATAAATAAAATATAGACAATGGAAGTCCAAAACACAGAGTTAATTTCAAACTTTCAAACAATAAGAAATCAGAAAACAAAAGATAATGAAAATTGAAACTTGAATGAGCATTCCACAAGGAACACACAAAGGCCAAAGCGAAAAGAGAAATGATTAAACGATGTTTCGCCCTGGGTAACCAGCGTGGGCTCATCAGTGGTTTCACTGGTCACCCTTCACCATACGTCATTAAACACCATCATACACTTTGATTTCCAACTTTGAATCACTTACAAATAGGCATCGTTCCGTCCTGGTACTTACTCAAGTTACCTGATACGGATACATCCTGGCGTGTTAATATTTCCAGTAGGATTATGCTCCTAAGGCAAATAAAACAAAAAAGAAGTTAAAAAAAATCTCCAAATCAGTTACTTCAACAGAAAAGAAACTAGAAAACATAAGATCAAAAGATCTTGGGTGGAAATAATGAAAATTCAAACTTGAATGACCATCCCAGATAAGAAATCAATTGACAAAAACTAAACCACAACGCCACCACATCAAGAACTGCATCTACCAGGTAGCATGCGAGTGTGGAGATATCTACATTGGAGAAACCTGCCGACCAATGGAAGTTTGTCTTACAGAACAGAAACGCAAAACTCGACAATTTTTATTTATCCATCAACCAACGATACATGACATATAGTAGATAAGACGTTTAACGCTCTCTCAAGAGCCATTAACTCTTTATTATTTCATCTAGAGCAGAAGCTAAAAGGTTTGTATGGCAAAAACGCTAGCAAACAAAGGTAACAAATAGTTTTTGGAAGTGAAACTAGGATATTTTCCCTTCGTTGTGTAATAAACTCCAGTTCATTACTCGAAGGGAATAGAGTTTCCTTAATGGATGTTTTGAAATTCCAAATGGAATTTTGAATAATCTCTTTTGTCGGTCATAGAGAAACAATTAATCATCTGTGCTATAAAAAAAATCCTTGAAATGGAAATAAAATCAAGAAAAGTGTAAACTCAAAAGATCCATTTAATGATGTATTTGTAGTTTGGTCTTAAATTATTTGTACAATTTTATATTTTTCAAAACTTGTTTCACTCCAATTTATTTTAGTTTGACAACTGTTTGAGTTTGTTCAAACTTTATGAAAGAATACGTTGGTGTTCGTTAGTTAACCTGACATTGTCTTATAAGAAGTTAAGGATGCCTTCTTTTCTTGTATCTGATTTGCATTTTACACTTTTGCTTTTGTTTGTTTGTTTTATAACAATTTTGAAGGTATACTGATTTTATCATGTTTTTTTTTTAATTTGGATATTAGGTGCTCTATTTAAGTAAATCTTTAACAACTTATTATCTCTCCCCCAAATTTGAAGTAAATATTTTGGGGAAAATTATGAGAATAACAAAGGGTATCTCGTTGTTATAATGACAGAAGTTAATGCAGTGAGTTCTGAGTTTTTGTTTCTTAATGAATTTAAATAACATAATTTGTTTTGGATTACAGCTTCACCGTCTGTGATTCAAATTGTAATGCTTTAAAACTAGGTTATACTTATGACTAACTTATTATTAAAAAAAGAGAGCTAAATATATATTATAACATTATAAATTGAGCGTTGTTGATGTAAACATAGAATCTTAACCAATAAGCGATTAATTTGAAGACGCAATTTTATTTTTCTTATTGGCAATTGGCCTAGGTTCTATGCTAAGTAAATGATAATACAATTTTCCATGTACAACGTTCTGTATATCTGACTCGTCCTCAAAAGTATTTACTAGTTTTATCAAACTTACTCATGAGAGTTCCTGCCCTCTTGACGAAGAAATATCTAACG
The DNA here is from genome assembly GCA_963921995.1 of Oxystoma pomonae. Taxonomy (NCBI): domain Eukaryota; kingdom Metazoa; phylum Arthropoda; class Insecta; order Coleoptera; family Brentidae; genus Oxystoma; species Oxystoma pomonae. Next base: position 112,678,410 of record OY998166.1, on the reverse strand, counting down.
AGAGTTTGATAAACTTCGTAATTCCTTAAAAATAATTTGACAGCAAGTCCCCAAGTTTCCTTTCCAAAAGTTTTCCAGACAGAGCAGGCGCGCACGAAATGTAGTTGGCGTAGTAATTACTTCGCCGTAGGTGTAAGAATTTCAAAGTTATCATGGCGAAATGATTAATAGACCAATTTATACACCTCTACGGCCACAAAAGTTGCCAGAGAACGTGCCCCATCCTGTCTGGCCGTTAGGACAGAGGTCCGCTGTATACCTAGAGTAAAGCCTCTTGTTGCTTGCCGAACCGAAAATGACTTATCGGTTTGGGACTTTTCGAAAGCGAAATATAAATCCGCACACCGAAAGTTTTAAGCTCTTTAAAACACGAGGTTGTAGGTCGAAGTTCAGGAAAACTAAATGAGCGTTTATTTCCAACAAAAATTAAATATTCTTTAACTGAATTTCTGGCCCGTAAAATAAAAATATGGGTTTTGCGCATCGATATACCAAAAAACGTCCAAAATATGTTGAAGCCAACATAAACAAAGCTATCTCACAAAACATATGCTTGGGAAAAAATCCGTCCTTGTCAAGCAGTGGAATTCGTCTAATTCGAAATTATAAAAGCGCGTTTGTCACATTTTGCAAAAAATCATCGTCGATCATCAGCAACTATGTTAGCAAATGCAGGGAGCAATTTAACAAAGATAAAACGCCACGGTGGGTGGAAGTCGAACAGTGTAGCTTTAAACATCTTGGAGAAGCCATCAGCATCATCTAGTGACGGATTTAGTAGAAAAAGTCCGCTATCGGCAGCAGCAGCCAACAGCTCCGATTGCCGCTATGACCAGCATTCAACAAGCTCCGATTTCAGCCATGACCAGCATTAAACAAGCCACCACCACTGTACGAAGCCCTGACTCGCAATCCGTCGCAACAATAAATGAAGTTTATTCCATTTCAGAGGCGCATGAGCGTCGAGTTCCGTCGACTATGAACTTGCAATATGCAACAAATTGAACTTTTAATTTTACATTTAATTAACTATAAGTAGTGTATATTCATTTAATTATAGACAGGGTACTAAAAAAAAACAAATTTTCTCTAAGGCTTTTCTTTTTTTAATAAAAAACATAAAAATATTTTTGGAGTGCGGTAAAGTTCCTTTACCGCCCAAGTGCCGTAAAGAAAACTTTACCGCACTCTAAAATTTAAATTAAAAAATGATTTATAAACAAATAAATTAATATTTCTTTCTATATTTTCTCTCTTTTCTCAAAAAAATCAAATACAAAATAGATAAAATACACCTATTTGTTTCCAAATTTTAAATCAACTCGCGGTGCTCATAGGTAAAATTTTGTACCTAACACATGCGTAAAGTGCCTTTATCGCCCTTGACGATTTGCCCGAACTCCGCTATGCGTCGTTCGTGCCACTGCCGTCGCGTGCTGTAAAGTATCACTTTACGCACTTGTTAGGTAAACTACTATTTTAATGGACATTTTGTTTGACAATAAACTAAATAACTAAAAAAGGCAAAGGTAAGTTTTACAAAAAAAATAAAAATTAGAAATAATGCCGCCAGTCGTGGATCCGCTATTCCTAAAACTGTCATATTGCAAATAATTAAATTAAGGCCGTATTCCAATATAAGCCCCTATTGTTTAAGAACGAAAATTGTGCTGCATTTATTAAACCTCTTGTTGGTCTGTTTCATATATGTATGAGGTTAAATATAGGCCTTTCCCAGACCAAACTTGTAAGCAAGATCTAAAATCTAGCAGGCCTTGGAGTCGTCTTAGCTCCGCGCCTATGCACATGCGCGAAAATTTTACGAGGCGGCTGGTTTCGCGACCTTCCTCTTCGCTCTTCGGTCGAGACGCCATTTTTGTTGATTTGTTTTGATCACACATAGTCGTTATCCGCGTTTTCGTTTATGCAAATTTTTCTATTGTGATATTTTAATCTTTGGTTACGCGAAAGTTTATAGGAGTTATAATAAAAACTGTTTATATCTTGGAGTTCAAGATGTCGCCGCACAAAAACACGTGCTGTGTTTGTCGATGCCGCCAAACAACAAAAGTGAAGTTCCACAGGTTGGTAGCTATTTTTTCTTAAAATTTGAAGGAAAAGAAATGAAAATACCTCAAAATTATTTTTATTCATATATATATTTATTTAAAAATAGAAAATACTGATTTTGCTAAATCGTATACAAATAGAAAAATTTTGACAACTGCACAGCTGTCTTTCTGGATTTTGGTTGGTTAACCGATGAAGATGGCCGCGCATATGCAGAACCGCTAAACTTTGACGGCAGAAAGAGACAATAAGATTCATAAAAGAGTAAAAGAGAAAGGTATAGGCATATATATAGGACATCCTGCTTACGAAGATGTGCACGCCGAAAGCATTGCAAGGGCGTATATTTAAGCTCATACATAAAACAAGCAAAAACTAAAATGAACGGATTTTGATACGATATTTACTGCTGGATCCATTGGTTTCTGGACAGGACATAGGCTTTACTTTATTAAAATTGGTTTACGGAAAAAAAAGTAATATGTAATATGGTGATCTTGCCAGTCAAAATTTCAAAAGTATGAGAAACTCACAGACTTGAAATTTTATATGAATATTTTTTATAAAAATATACACATGGTACCTTCTTCCCAAAAAGAATGGGGTACATTTTGCAGAACACTTTTGTCGTGAGACTAAAATCTTCAAACATAACGTAAAATAAATAATAAAAATACTGCTTTTTACCAAGTGCAATACTAAAATAATGCGTCTTAAAAGGGCGGATATATATCTACATATTATTATGTACGTAATGCAGGTTTTGTATTGATTTTTTAAAAATTCGAACTAAATCCATATTATATTATATCCGCCGTCACTGCTTTGAGCTGCACTAAAACTACACCTACGTTTTCGGGCGTGCCCGCTGTATTTTTCGGTTTCTCACCATCTTATTCCAAGTTGCAGACTGACAGCAAATACAAAAACACGCAAAAAGTTGGTAAGGTTGAGGTTATTGTAACAGCATCAGCGGCTTCACTGCGATTGAATCAACAGATTTTTATTATTATTTTTAACTAAAGAACATCTTCCAAAATAAATAGAATGTATAATAGTGAAGGGGCATATGTCGATAATTTCTATCCCGTGGGACTTTTTATGAAGACGTTTTGTGACTATGTGGGATTGATAGCTCTTTAGTCACACAATCAAGTGTTACAGGGTGTTTTGTTCGCATCCCTGTAGAAGGGGTGGATATGACGACATCTTTCAAGATGACGGTCAAGAATTATAAAAAATACAACTTTCGCAACCGGGGAATGAATATACTCGATTCCATATAACTCAAGGACGAGCATTTCAAAAAATTTACCTTCAAGGTCATCCGACCTTATATGGCCATGAAAATCGCAAAATACAAGATTTTTTCCATTTTCTCTTCAAAAAATCTTAATAATTAGACGTTTTATCAGACCAACTTCAAATGTACCTCAAACTATTAGGTACGTATGCCAAATTGGGTCCTTGGAGTTTGATGCAGTTTGAAGCTTCATACCCTTGAAAAATACCCCAGCAAAATTAACAAATTGCAAAAATAACATACTAAAGGGCGCTATTCATCAATTATTAAAGCCAAGAGAACCAAATTGCGTAACAAAGATAAGTAGGCCAAAACCAACAATTTTGTTTAAGAAAAATTTTGTTTAGCTATGACGCGTTTCAATATGGCGGCTGATATCTCAAAATAGAGACCTATAACCACATTTTATTTTATCCAATTACGTAAAAAAGTAAAAATAACAAGATGGCCATCAATTTTTGTTGACTTATATATGCCTAATATGAAAAAAAATTTAGTTGATGCATGATTGACCTTAAAAATACCATGTAAAATTAAAAAACCCGCTTTTTGTAGTTTTTTTTTTACAATTTACAACTACATTAACATCTTAGCCATAAATAGAAGATTTTAAACCTCTTTACCATTTTTTTTGAACTGGCGTCCCAGATGTTTATGCTATACCTCGGTAAAAATGACCTATATGCCTGATGTTTTTAGTTTCGGAACTGTGAATTTTTTCGAGGTCATCCGACCTTAAATGACCTTTAAAATCGCAAAAAACACGATTTTTCCCATTTTCTCTTTAAAAAAATCTCCATAATGTAACGTTTTGTTACACCAACATCTGGAACGCCAGATCAAAAAAAAATGATAGGCAGGTTTAAAATGAAGTGCTTTTTTATGGCTAAGATGTTAATTTCATCTTCGGCGCTTAAAGTTATTGCGTAATGGTAAATTGGAAAAAACAGTACAAAAAGCGGGTTTTTCAATTTTCAAGGTCAATCGGGATATGCATCAACTAAACTTTTTCTTTTATAGTAAGCGAAGATAAGTCAAAAAGAATTGATGGCCACCTTGTCATTTTTACTTTTTTACGAACTTGGATAAAATAAAATGTGGTTATAGGTCGCCATTGTGACATATCAGCCGCCTTATTGAAACACGTCATAGCTGAACAAAATTTTTTTTTTACAAAATTGTTGGACTTGATCTTCTTATCTTTGTTGCCAAATTTGGTTCTCCTCGCTTGAATAGTTGATGAATAGCGCCTTTTAGTATGCTATTTTTGCAATTTGTTCATAACTCTAAAGATCGAATTTGAGGTACATTTGAAGTTGGTCTGACAAAAAGTTGAATTATTAAGATTTCCTGAAGAGAAAATAGCAAAAATCTTGTTTTTTACGATTTTCAAGGTCATTTAATGTCGGATGACGATATGATTTTTGGCCTCCATCTTGAAAGATGACGTCATATCAACCCCTTCTACACGAATGCGAACAAAACACCCGGTAACACTTGATTGTGCGACTAAAGAGCTATCATTCCCACATAGTCACAAAACTCCTTCATTAAAAATCCCACGGACTTACTCATGCCCTTTCACTATAAACCCAGCAACAGGGCTTGCTGACAAATGGTCAGGCACGACCCGATCATCGTAAGAGCCCTCAGATATAAATTGAAATAACAAGATAATAAATGTTAAAAGAGTCGAGCGAGTGGCGTCCAAGAAATGAAGATCGAAATGAGAAATGGCCTCCATCGCGACAGGGTTAATAAATACTGACAGTGACAAAATGAGGACGATCGCTGATATAACCAGATATTAGCTTTTGGCGAAGTGCAAGCACATGCAATTTTCTCTCGTCCCCGTGTGTATACAGGGTCAGACTATTTATTTTCGTAATTTTATAGTTGCCAAACTTAATAAAGTTGACGGGCTTCTTTTTAGTTCCCAGTTTCACTGAATACTTTGGGTTGTAATGGGTTTAATTATAACGATCAGGTGGACTGTTAAGCATACTTCTTATTGATAATGCCTCTTTTTGGTTTATATCCGGTTTTCTTTTGACCGTTGATTTTTGGAAATATTAAATTCGTCCATTTTAAAACCTGATATTGAATACTATTCCACCTAATAACGTTTCAAGTATGACTCGTTCATTGTGGAACACCTTATATAAAATAAAAGCGACTCTTCCAGTTACTTTATGGCGTGCTTTATTCGATTACTTTATGTTACGACTGAGAGTTTAGGCAGCTTCATTTACTTACTTTGCGAATTTATTCCAACAATAAAGGTTTAATTTGGCGTGTATAATAATTTAATGTTATGTTGTTTCGCTTTGACAGATTGTCGCGATTCATCTTGAAAATGACTTTTACAAATATTCCATTCTTCATTACAAAGAGGTTCGCATTAATTTATCTCGAATGATGTTGTGTAATAACAAATCAAATATTTAAGCACACAATTCGTTTACGTCAACAAAGTTTTGATGCCTACACATCTAGGTGCCTCCGATTCGACTTTAGGTTTTCTATTTTCTTCTTTATTTAAGTTTTCTTCTTCTTCGAAGACGAAAAAACGGTCGTTAAAATAGGTATGCCGGTTGGGTCGTTGTGGAGATTGTTGTACAGCCTAGTGTCTCAAAATGTATTTCTGTTAGGATCTTAAGGTTTTCCCTTGAGAGTTAAAGTAGGTGTTTTGTTTTCATCAATCTAGGGACCTTCAGACTCTCAAACAACTGTTCTTCCATTTTTCGGAAACCCTAGCGCTGATGTGTGGTCGTGTTGTGTTCATGCACCAGTATCATTATACCTTAGGTTACGTTCTGCTATCTTCTTCGTTAGAGCATTAACAGCAGTACTTAATTCATAATAGGATTTAGTTTTAGTCATACTAATATTGGCTCAAAACCCTTATAATTTTGTTTGGTTTTATACACTGTAGATTGGTACATTATTATGAACACATTTTGAAAGCTCATAATCTAAGAAAAAGCGTTTTTCTAAGGCGTGCACAGAAACCAAGCTGTAGTCCAATTTTTTGATGAGCGGACTGACGTCATTTTTGCCTCTGAAAACGTATTTCTTTGTTGTGAACAGTTCGCATGTCAAATAATTTGTTGTTGTCAATTTGAAGTAACAGGTGAAACAATGAACGACATGACTTTTTTTTAAATATGTATTGTCGCTGTCTAAAACAATGTATCAAATAGAAATCCAAAAAAATGACGTCAGTCCGCTCATAAAAAAATTGGAATCTAACTCAATCCAACCAAACTTTGACTTCAAATTAAATATTATGTGGTTCAAATTACACCCAGTATAAATGGGGATAATTACTTTTATTACGCCTTGAGTCAGAGATTAGAAACTACTGCTGAGCACGCAATACGTGCGGAGCATCTAAGGGATGGGAGTGTCCAACGCCGTAATCTAAAACCGTAAATTTAGTTTGCCAAGGGATCGAGCAGCCCTTGATTGATTCGAAAAATTTGAGTCCCAAGTCATAGAAGAAAATAACCACTGCGATGACAGTCATATTTTCTAGAACTCAAATGTTACAATCAGCACAAAATTATTTCAATGTGCTGGCAACTTTACGAGGCCTTTTTGTAGCTGTTCTAATTATGAACTATTCAATGAGTAAAGTTCAAAGCAGGACAACTTTTGGAGATGAAAATTCAGATATTAATATGAAATAACCAAGCAAGCCGTTTTTTAAAGATTTAGAGTAATGTTTAAGTGTATTATGGACGGTTGAAAGAAATGGCAAAAGTTATTTAAACCTTCGGCCAAAAAGGGTAAAAAATTAATAAAAAAGCTAACCTAACTAACAAAAGTGACAAGAACCTAAAAGAATCAGCTCTTGCAACGTTGCCAAACCTGTTTGAAAGTTTGAGACAATGATGTGTCTGAAATTAACTCTGTGTTTCGGACTTCCATTGTCTATATTTTATTTATACACGACGTTTCGATCAGTACAATCTCTGATCGTCTTCAGGTGCAAACTACAATCAATTCCTAAGGCTACGTGCTTATATACTGTGAGAAATCACTCAACCTTGAAGTTTAAGAAGTTGGGTCCGCCCAATGAGGGGCTTCCAAATATTTGGGATTTCAACACTTGGTTTACTGAAAATACCCTGATTCTGCCCAATAAAGGCAGCTTCAAGGAATTTTCGTTTCATCCACTGTGACTCCTTGTGCAAATCCTTTGCTTCTGCCCACTTCATTCGGTGTTGTTTTGACCATGCATGTTCGGCGATTCCTGATTTCGAGGTTTCACCTTTTTCGGTATTCGTCTGATGTTCCTCAAGCCTAACAGATTTATTTAAATCAAGGTTCAAATCATTCTGCTACAACCAAACGAGGCATAATCAAAACTTTGTATAACAGAGCCGTTCAAATTTGTAACACTTCTCATGACTTGGAAATCGAAATAAGAAACATTAAGAAGGATCTGCAGCAGAATGGTTACAGCCTTAAACTTATAACAGATACTATTTTTAAATTTCAACAAACAGGACAGAGATTACAAGACCAAAATCAGGCAAATGCATTCCTTACAATCCCATACGTTAAAGGAGTATCAGAGAAAATTCGAAGAGTAGCGAAAAACTTTAATATTAAAGCAGCTTTTAAATCTAGTAATACAATTAGAAGCCTTCTTAGTAAAACAAAACCAGAGAACAAACAAAATAAGGAATGCATTTACCAAGTTCCTTGTGAGTGTGGTGAATCATACATAGGCGAAACTAAAAGACCACTATCTGTTAGGCTTAAGGAACATCAGACGAATACCCAAAAAGGTGAAACCACGAAATCAGGAATCGCCGAACATGTATGGTCAAAACAACACCGAATGAAGTGGGCAGAAGCAAAGGTTTTGCACAAGGAGTCACACTGGAAGAAACGAAAATTCCTTGAAGCTGCCTTTATTGGGCAGAATCAGGGTATTTTCAGTAAACCAAGTGTTGAAATCCCAAATATTTGGAAGCCCCTCCTTGGGCGGAGCCAACTTCTTAAACTTCAAGGTTGAGTAATTTCTCACAGTACATAAGCACGTAGCCTTAGGAATTGATTGTAGTTTGCACCTGAAGACGATCAGAGATTGTGCTGATCGAAACGTCGTGTATAAATAAAATATAGACAATGGAAGTCCGAAACACAGAGTTAGTTGCCAAACCTATTTTGCTACAGGCAGAGCAGTAACATCACCAATTAAAGACAAATTTAACTTTGGTTAGTTACAATTTAATTTATGTCAAAAGTAAGCTGTGAGATTTGACAGGTTTTCTTATCTGCAAATGTGCTTCTTCTATAACGGCGTGCAAACACCCTTAAAGGCTTGTATCAGATTCGGTGGAAAAATTATCTTTTTGCGTTAATGAATTGGTCAATATAGGATTATACCCAATAATTAAGTATTTCGAATTAAGTTGTTAAAGTTGAATGGGCGGTGATTGGTTTGAAGTTTTCGATGAGTAGTTTCTAAGTCAAACGCAAACTAAAGGCGCTAGCTTAAAATGCCCTGTAAACGCAATCATATTAAGCAAAACAAGCCTTCATTTATTTATAAAAACGGGTTCTTTCAATGAAAAACCGAGAAAAAAATCGAGCTTATCCTTGTTGAATGATACGCAATTTTCGCTGAGTTTGCCCGCTTTAATTGAAATTTAGAAGAAAAAAAACGTTAAAACGCTGGCAAAAGAAAATCTTGCCTTTTTTCCTACATGCGGTTTGGCAGCACCGCGACGTTTCGATGCTTTGCTTAGGCTATTCTTGAGATGCTTTTGGTGGTTACGTATGAGTAGCTATAGCAGCTAGACTTCGCCACTAATAGCATCGATATATCGATATTTTTCCCCCATGACCTTTCCTCTCCCTTACCCCTTGTCACTATAGCACTTATGTAAAAATTAGTATATTACATATATATATTTTTGTTCTTTATGTTAAAGTTTTCATATATTTATTTTTTTTTCTTTGCTTTAAATATTTTGCTCGTAACACTGGGGCCTCAACCGCATTTGTGAGTTTCTTACAGATCTCGCAAAAAAAGCTGAAATTTCAGGCCATTTAACTCATTAATAGTTATTATTTTAACTGGTGTAAAATTTATTTGTAAACATCTTTTTGAGTTAATAAACGTCTTATTATTATTATTATTATTATTATTATTATTATTATATTACTTTTGTAAAACATCTTAGGTACGTTTCAAATGTACTGTATTTAATAAAAACGATTTTATTTACTTTTTGGTGCAAGACAAAGGACACGCTATTATTTTTGCTGGGGAGGGTACATGTTTTTTCGAAAAGGTTGTAGACGTCGCTTAGTTGCTCAGTTATTCCTGGCAAAATTATTTCTTTTTGAGAGAAATTAAAATGCAAATAGCTCCCTTTTTCTTTTTCCAACATGTCTGCTTCTGCTTAGTGAAGAAACGATTTTTTAATATTTTTACTATTGCATCCAGAGATAAGTAAAGGTAAGTGGAATGCGCTTTTAAATACTTAATCTTTAAAACGTGCTTGCAACGGAGCAGCACAAGTGATTTATTTATCTCCTTGTTTTTAACTTTTGTAAAAATGAACATTTGAAAGATCAAAAACTTTTAGCACAAAAGTACCCGTAATCGCAGTATTTGAAGCGTCTTCTACTACTCTTGTCTCTCTGGTTGTATAACAACAGTCGGAAAATTGCGTTTTCCTCTAAAAATGTAAAATATGCAAAGCAGTTTAGACAGCTTTATGAACGGGGTGAAAAACGGAACAAGTTGCTTGAATAATAAAATATTTTACGTTAAATTTTGAAGCGTATTTTTATTTAAAATGCTGCTAAGTGGATGTGCGGTTTTTTAGCGGTTGTAAATGTGTACGAGCGAAATCAAACAATTTCGTTTTATTTTGCATTTGAAAAACTTAAAAATATTAGATAAATTCATAAAATTTTTTAGGCTTCAGGTTCGGAGCCCACCAGCATGTTGATGGAGGTTTTTGGCTCTGTTGCATATTGGGTATCACTAACACTATCTGTCCTTCTTGTAAAGTTTACAAATTCTACACTAAGAATTTGGAATTTAGCTGTGTTGTTTGTACAATTCGCTTGTTTTTTTGTTTATTACAGCCGAGTCTTAACGATAATAACTCTCCCAATCAAGTTAGCCTATCAAAAGATCTTGGGTGGGCGAACGAAAATTCAAAATTAGATAAGTATCCCACACGGAACACACAAAGGACCAAAGCGACAAGAGAAATAAATTAAACGATGTTTCATCCGAGCGAGCAGCGTGGGTTCATCAGTGGTTTCGCTGGTCACCCTCTCCAAACATCACTCAACATCTTCCTACACTTTGATTTCCAACGTTTTGCGCTTATACTTAATATAAGTCACCTGAAGTCGTCCTGGAGGGAAGAGCGAGAGTGCAGACAGTTCAAACTGTTCGTGAGTGGACCAGACGCCGCCAGAACTAAATGGCTCGTCCGAAAAACTCGCAAGGACCTTGGACTGTTAGTAGGAATGCTGGCAGGGCATAATCGGCTGCGTAAGCACTTGACATGCATCAGTGTCGGATGACTCCGCCTGCCCAGCATGTGGGTGGGCAGAGGAATCAGAGGTGCACCTGATAGGAGAGTGTGACGGATACGCCAGATTGAGACAGCCGACGTGGGGTGTCCCCACAATAGAAGAGGAGGAGCTACACACTCTAAGATGGGTTGACGTGCTGACCTTCGTAAGGAAGGCAGGAAGGCCCAGAGAGAGGGGCAGGACATGTAGAGGGAGTGGGAGGATAAGGGGGCGAGGCGGGGTATGGCAGAAAGGGTTCATGAAGAGGCCTAATTGCTAGGCATACGGGCCGCTCCTTACTACCATTACTACTACTACTAATATAAGTCACCTGATACGAGTTGGTTTGGGGAGGATGACCAGTGAAACCACTGATGAGCTTACGCTGGTCGTCCAGGGTGAAACATCGTTCGCTTTGGTCCTTTGTTTGATCCCCAATTTTGAATGTTCGTTTTTCCACTCAAGAATTTTTCTTTTCGGTTGAAGTAACTGATTCGGAGGTTTTTTAACTTCTTTCCCTTTTGTCATAGTCATATACTTATAGGGTTATCTTTATCTGAAAGCGAATTAGATACATCAAATTCAAAAAATAGTGGAACAATAGTTCTGTCGTCGACGCAAAGTCGCTTGGAGTGTGATTTTAGATGTTCATATCGGTATGATCAATCCCGATGGCTATACATAGGCATCGGTTCAAACTTATTACCATCTACATTGCATCCAATATGGGGATTGTCGCTTTCCGCCGTTTAATGTTTCATGCATACCGAAATTAGAAGGCATCCCCTCGTTTTTGGCGCGAGTAAATGTCAATCCGCGCGCCATCGCAGTATAAATTTCGCGAGATAATCAACAAGTATATCTATTCTTAAAACACAACATTTATTTTTTTCACTTTTTACCACGTTCCGATTGCTTATGCATTTGCAATTGTCATCAGGTAAGTACTAATGAAAACGAAGACTATCTAAGATGGTTGAATTCTGCAGGATGCAGATTGTTCATTATAAAAAATAAGAATCTCGTTTCTTATAAGACTATCCAAGCTTTAGGTTAGGTTAGTTAGTTGGTATAAATAATACACAAATATTAATGATATAGTTTGGTTTCATTTGTTTTTGTGAGTTCCTTTGGCCACAGAAGTCAAAGGGCGTAAGTCACGACCCCCTTAAGTTTACTTAAGAGGATTGTGAGTAAGTTTATTATATTTTTTATATTTCTCCACATTAAGCGTACTACTAGTGAAGATATCAGATTTTAGGAGCGGGCTTGTAATTGAAGAGGGCGGGAGCCTGAGGCATCGCATCTAAAGCCTCATATACTTTGACGTTGTTGACAGTTTTCAATGAAATTCCTTTGGGATATAAGCATTTCTTTTAGGCTTCAGGCGGCCGTTTGATGTGCGCATAATTGACGTGCATAATGAGTACAAGAAGGGGTGACATATTTGGTGTGACATGCACGTGATTAGATCTACATAAAAGCAATATTAAAGGCAAAATTTGCATTCTTCTCTGCGTAGTGTTTTGTGTGGGTGAATATTAAGTAAGCCAAGAAGTTTTTGAAGTGTATACAATTGTATTGGAGCAAGATTTGGTGTGCACATAAATATTTAATATTCGGGCACTGAAACGTCAGCGAAAAAGGTAAAAAAATAATCGAGAAAATCGCGTGGCTTTCATTTAAAATTTTTGATTTGGAAAACTTGATCATGCTTTCTGCTTAGCCTTAATCGCCGGTCATAACGTTTTTTTAAAATTTTACTTGTTTATATTAATTCAAATTAAAATAAAAGCACAAACAAACATCGTGTCTTCAGTCAGTTTCAAAACAAAAACGTCTTTTCAAAACAAAGAAATGCCAGATTATTCAATCAAAATGTTCGTTTTCAAAATGCGAAAATAAAACGAAAATATACATAGAGGGTAAATACATAGAAAGTAGAATTCATAGATACACTTTTTGATATTTTCCGTGAGCGCAAAGCTCCGGATAACGAACTGCGAAAATTTTATGCGGCCATTATGCTAGAATAAAGAGAATTGTACACGAAAGCGTCCTTACATGTATCGTAAAAGCACTGGGAAAAATTACGAAAGTCCAATCTCCTCTGCATAAAAAATAACAGTGTCTATTTGATTGGTGGCATATTTCGACCAAGATTATTTAACGGCGTCTTATTTGACCCTTCTTTATTGAAAACATACAAAATGTTAAAACCGCCAACAACCATGTGAATTTTTATAAAAACTTCCCCCATTTGCTTCGCCTTTCTTTTACCTGACAGAACTAAAATAAACTAGTGCCCAATCTACATCTACATACTATAATATAGTATGTAGATGTAGATAACCAACTATAATCGGATAAACAGTTCAGAAGTTACACCCGATTATATTTTTATCTCTGGAATTAGTTAGCTTATTTTTATCGAACCTAGCTAAGAACACACCGAAAATAATAGGCTTCAAACAAAAAAAACCGCATCAAAATTTACTAATTCGAGAGCTACATGCAAACGGACACACACACACACACACATATTGTTGTGTGTTATCCCGGTATATTTCTGCAACGATGGTGTCACAATGCAAGAAGATGTTCTTTGATAGAAAAGTATTGTTAGTCATTGAAAACATCAGTCAATATAAAATAATCAAAAGTAAACAAATATTTCTCGTCTTTTTCCATTAAATAAAATAATTGCCGACCATGACAGGACACAAAGAGGAAGCAAGCTTCCCCAAAGAATGTAAAAAGTCCAAAGATTGCGGGAAATTCATAGAGTTTCTTTGAGAAGACTGATAGACCAACTGGAGTTTGATTTGAGCAAAGATGACCCAGAAGACAATGAAATTCAAGGGAATAATATGGACTTGAACGAAGAAATACTGCGGTTGAAAAATTAATTGCTGAATTTAATGGTTGAAAAAGATGTAGTAGAGGATATATTATTAACTCCGCAACTGGGGAAGCAGACAAAATTAAATATAAAGTTGAAGCTTATTTTAAAAATAAAGAAAAAAAAACTGTGAAAAATATTGATATGACCGTGAGAGGTGCACCATCATCAAATGAACTTCAACTTCCTCATTTAAAATCAGAATTAAGAAAATTTGGGGAAGATATTAAAGAACGGCTACCTTTCTACGAACAGTTTAAACGTATACATGAGAATCCGACTCTAGAAGATACAGATAAATTTTCATTTTTTATCCAAGCTACTTTACCAAAATCTAAAGCTAGACAAAGCGTAGAAAGCTATCCCCAGACTGAAGCTAACTATACTAAAGCCTTAGACAGTCTTAACACGAGATTTTGTCGTGAAGAAATGCTAGTAGAATACTATGTCAGAAAACTACTAAAATTAGTGTTATTGTTTGTAGTCGTGTCCAAACATATTCAAAAATTACCACTTTGGATTCAAAAATAATGTTTTGTTTTGCTCTAATCCGCCATCCTGAACAATTTTAGTATTTGGACTACTACCGGTTTTCCCCGAGTGCTTTTCATATATTCTTTTTGAATATATACCTTTAAGCTCTTCCGCCGCGAAAAGGAAAAATAGAATTTACCCTATGACACATTCAAAGCACACTTCGATTCCGGCAGATAGGTACTTTCCATTTCTGGCTTTTCTGTTGTTACTTTGTTTAAACTGGTATCTTAAAATTCTGTTACATAAGGAAGGTTTCGAAATTTTGTCGTATTAACACCATTTTAAACAATAGATCGATTTTATTTTAAAGCGATTTAAGTGTTCATTTTAAAACTTCCCACGCAAGATTCACATTTGACACATATTTGGAGTCTGACTGTGGAAAAATGATACATCGATCTTAAAATTTTTGAAGCACGCACCCCTTCTAGGGTTAAACTTTAAACCTATATTTCGAACAGGGAAAATGTTGTTTTTTTTTGTTTTCTCCAAAATCAGACTCATACCAACACCTATAATTTTCTCTTTTTAAATGTAATACTGTGGCACCCAGCTTAACAAAGTTATGATTGATTTTCACAAACCAAAACAACACTTCTTTGCACTCGACGCGCGTTTCGCTAACAACTTTAGCATCATCAGGAGACGACAAACAATACACTAAATTAACCTACACTCTATCTTATATACTATCTTTTAGTGGGCGGAGATAAGACTAATAATTTGTGATTGGTCACGCTTTATAATCCTTAACCCCCTTAACTATAAAGTGTACTAAACGGAATGGGGCCTCTATCTTTATTTAAACTATTTCTGGATTTAATGATTTCCATACTTTCATATGCATTCAAAAGTCTTTTGTTTGGTACACTTTTTAGAAGTTTTAGGTTCTCTAATGTGAATCTATGATTGTTTTCAAAAGCATGCTCGGCCACACTTGACTTTTCTGTTCTTCCGTATTTTAAGTGTGCTAAGTGTAAATTCCACGTTTTTCTAGAACTGTAGTTTTATCCTTGGGATTTCCTAGTAAACTTCTTATTGTGTTTCCGGATTGATATACTAATTTAAGACCGGTGTTATTAAATACTTTTTGTAATCCTTTCGTATAATTAGGATTATAAGGAATTGATACAAATTTAGAGTCGGAGGTATCTTGTTGTTTGAAAAAGTGGAATTCCGAAAGATCTTTTGAAACGAATATCTATTTATCAGCTTATTTATTAAGCCTTCGTCGTAACCGTTTTCGCCAGCTATATTCCTAATCCTATTCTTTTCTGCTTCAAATCTTTTTTTGTTTAAAGGGAAATTTACTAATCTATATGTTAAAAAGTGCAAACTTGCAAGCTTATGCTGTAAGCAATGAAAAGAGAAAGACCCAGTTTGGTATGGTATACTGATGGATCGAAAATGGACAGTGGATCAACTGGTTTGCTTCACTGCCGCAATACATGCAACCGAAATGTCCCGCGGCAGAACCTGGAAAGGATATATTCCAACAAGAATATCATGATCTTCTCGGATAACCAAGCAGCAATAAAAGCCTTGGCATGTCAACAAATAAACTTTAAACTAGTGTGGAACTGACTACGGCTCCTAATAACAATAGCCAACCACAAAAAGGTAACACTTCCGTGGGTGCCGGGGCACACGGGGGTGGCTGGCAGTGAAAATGCAGATATCCTAGCTAAGAGAAGATCTGAAAAAAAGTTCATAGGACCTGTACCTGTATTCGGTATACCAAACACGTCAGTGCGTGGCCTTCTGGAGCGGTGAACCAGAAACGAACACAAAGACTATTGGAACCAGGCACCAGGACAACAACAGAGCAAAACAATGGTGAAATGTTCATTGGTATCACTGGCCGAGGAGACACTTAAGCCCTCGAGAGGTCAGACTAGAATAGTGACCGGACTCCTAACTGTTCACTGCTCCCTGAGGAAGCACCTGTACACAATGGGAATATTCAAGAAAGGACACATTTGTAGGCTGTGTGATGAGGACGACGGATCAGCCTCTCACATCATCTTTGAGTGCGTGGCACTTAACTATTGGCGAGCTCGGCACCTTCTAGAAGAGGCATCTTCTCAGGAGAGAGGCTCTCAGAGGACACTTGTAAAGAGGGTGTTGAACCTACCGAAAGCATCGAACCTTTTTTAGTGAAAGAATACAGAAAGGGATACAATAAGCAATCAGCTGCAGTGTCAGGGAATCCCTAAACCTTACCTTGCTGTTTATTGTAAGTCAATCAGTCAATCAATACTGTGACAATTTTACAATGCACCGGGTATAATCCCTTATACGTTTTAAATTTTACTTTCTAAAATCTAAAGTTGTAAAAATTACATTTTAAACAAAGTAGCTTGTATTTCTACAGAAATACATGTAAATATACATAGTCACAAATTCAAAATCTTTTTCGCGAAGCAAGTAATTTTACAGTATCTACTGTGGCCACACGGTAACCAATGATTGATTTTGTAAATTCACTAATCTTTCTTATCAGTGCAATCTTGGGTCTTGAGTGGGCAGTTGTAAAATGAACACCTTGTATATTTTTGTTAATTTTTTTGGAAAAAAAACTCTAAGGTACCTTTAGATTAGCGAGTTGGCAGTACTTCTGACTCTATCTAAAATCGTCCTTATATAGAAACGGTTTTAAGAGCGTATAGTGGGAGGCAAAGAAAGCTTTTCCTGCGTAAACTCGCCTTTAATTATTCATATCGTCCGCATCCGTGGGTTTTACCTCTCGATTTTTTATATTTTATTCATCCAGGTGAGCAAAAACTTTGCAAGATCCAAATTTTCTGGTGTAAAGTGACAAGGTTATGGCATTAGGGGGTTGTCTGTGTCTTCCGTAGATAAAGGAAAGGGAAATAGATAACGTTTCTTACAGTGGCGTAGGAAGAAACATTTTCGGGGGGAGGGGTAATAAGTAAGACCTTTCCGTGAAGGGGGCCGGTTTATCCCCAAAAGCCCGCCCCCCCCCCGTTACGAGGCCACTGGTTTCTTATCAACGCGAGCGTTGAGATTTGTAACAGACGTCTTACTCTCTTGCACCCAATTTATAACAGTGTAAAAAACAGATAAAAGGCAGGAACCGAGTGAAATCTGCGAAAGAACGATATATAAGATTGTTGGTTTAAAGTAGAGTTTCTTTTTCTTGTCAGGAACTTTACCTCAAGCAATGTCGAAGTGAGGTTCAAAACGGGTCATGTGACATACGTACTTTTTGAAGTCAAATACACATCAGAATTGGCTGAACTTTGAATGTAAGGCACACCTTGTAAAAACTAAGACCAACTCAGAGCACTTTTTTAAAAAACTTTTTTGCACCCAAAGCGACTACTGATTATATATACTACTGAAATATGTCAATTTTGAGTCATATTTAAGTAATGTTAGAAAATCGGGCAAAATATAACGAAGTTCAATATGGCCCTTGTAAGATAACTACTGACATGTCAATTTTGGATCAAAATTGGATACTGTTCAAAAGACTTTATGTGCAACAATTTTTTTTTAATCGAACAAAAAATAACGAAGTTCAATATGGCTAGCGCAAGATGGAGACTAATATTGGTCAGTTTTCTGTCACAGTTAGGCCTCTTGGAAACATTTGATAATTTAAAGAATGTTTCGTTTAAATCAGATAAGAAATAAAAAAGTTTAATATGGCGGATCCAATATGGCAGCGCAATTTTGACGTTTAAAATTTAATTTTAAAAAATGCAGTTATGGAAAATTCAAAAAAGAAAATAAGATTTTGGTCGGTTTGCAAATAAGGTCAGTACCCACAGTTGGTCTAGAGAGGGGTTTCAAGAAAAAAAAATATATAATCTTTAAATCATAGATTTTTGTTTTCGATACATCTCCAACTACCATTTACCGTAAAAAGTAAAATCCCCTATGTAGCCCTTTTCTCGGGAGCTATTTATGGAAAATATTTTGAGAACCTTAAATAGCAACCCCCTATTTTGATTTCATATTTGAATTCTCGCTGAAATTCTCTTTCCAATGGTACCCCATATCATAAGGTTTACTTCACTAACTTTTGAGATATTGGCTGTCAAAATGTCAAAAATTCAATTTTCAAAAGCCCATATCTTAGAAACTAAAGAAAATATCTCTCCTGTGTTTATTATCGATTTTGAGTGTTTTTTAAGGGCAAATAAAAAAATGACAACAATTGACGTTTGCACATTCCTATTTACAGTTTATTGATTTTCAGTGATTTTGACGATATTATACAAAAAATATGAAGCAGAAGGTCAAATTGTCAAACTGCTGTCATTTTATATTTCCTCGTAAAAAATCCCTAAAATCGATATTGAATACAATAGAGATATTTTCTTTAGTTTCCAAGATATGATCCTTTAAAACTTAAATTTTTGACATTTTAAAAGCCAATATCTCGAAAATTAGTGAAGTAACCGTATGATATGAGGTACCATTGGAAAGAGAATTTCAACGAGAATTCAAATATGAAGTCAAAATAGGGAGTTGCTATTTAAGATTTTCAGAATGTTTTCCAAAAATAGCCCCCCAGAAAAGGGTTACATAGGGGATTTTACTTTTTACGGTAAATGGTAGTTGGAGATGTATCGAAAACAAAAATCTTTGTTTTAAAGACTATATACTTTTTTTCTTAAATCCCTCTCTAAAACCTGCGAAATCGACGACTTTGACGTCAATTTTCGGGATTTTCTGGGAGGGGTAGAGAGTAGGAAGCAATGTAAGAAAAATCTTACTGGGACGAGTACTTCAACATAAAAATCAGGCAATTCTACCGAATACAAATTTCTATTTAAAAAGGGCGATATCCTTTAAGCATATTCGGAAAAAATAAAAAAATTGCTCCGAGCCGTGTCTATTCAAAGTTCAGCGAGTTCTGATTATTTGAGTCCAAAAATTATGGATATGTGTTATACATAATTTTGAGCTAATGTCACTGACAAAAAAATATCTCTACTCACGACTGAAGAAGAATTTTAGGGGAAATGTGATATCCATACTTTTTTGAGTCAAATAAACATCTAAACTCTGAATGGAAGACACATTTTGCAAAAACTAAGACACGGCTAGGAGTCCTTTTGTGATTTTGTGCCGAATATGCTAAAGTTTCTTTCTGAATATTACGAATTGGCGGCTTCAGAAAGAAATCTAAGCTTAATCCATAGTCTTAAACATTTTAACTTAAGTTTGACGCTATAACCGCCTATTATATCTTAAAATATTCCCTCTCTAATTGGAAGGAAAGATAAAATTCCTGAAGCACTTTAAAGTCGCGTATTTCTCGCCAGGGCTATGCGCGATCTATTTTGCTGCACAGTATAAAACCAATTATAGTGATTTTAATTTTAAATCTGCTTCGGTTGAAAGCACGCTCAAAAAGCACTTAATTATACAACCACTTGGAGCCGGAAGCGGGAAGGGGTTGCATAAAAGTAGGCAAACACGTCGGCCCTATGTTTTTCTTTTGATACGAAAACTTTTCGGGAACGCGGCGAGCGTTGCTGAACTTGGCTTATTATTTATGGACAAGCATCCCTTGCATGGTTTTAAAAAAATAAAATTTTGCAAACTTGATAGAGCAAATCAAATACACAGAAAAAAGGTTTAATTAAGCCAAATAAATATTTGTTTCCCATGGTTAGAACAAGTATTTATTTGAATCAAATATATATTTATTTCTGTCAAACAAGATTTGCTTTAATTAAAAAAAATATTTTGACCTAAATAAATATTTGTTTGGTTCTAATAAATATTTTTTTGGACCATGGGAAACAAATATTTATTTGGCTCAATTAAATCTTTTTTCTATGTGCGGAAATGTTTGTTTGCAGTATGGTATATTTAGCGTTTCATGAAATAAGCAACACATTTTTTATAGTTATATATTGGAATCCCCCGATTATTTTAGGTAGAGGACTTACCCCCCACACCGTGCGGATGGGGAGAGGGGTAAAATCGCCCACTAAGGGCACAATTATTCAGTTTGGAAATATCTCAAAAACTATAACATTTATTAAAATTGTGGTCACATTTTTGTAGGTAATATAATTATCTTTAATTTGAGGTATAATAAATATAGTAGGTAGGTTCTCTCCTTTAGCCTCTAGTCAACCCTAAAAAAACCTTATATTTTTGGATATAGGATACAAAAAGGTCAATAGGTGGGGAGGGAGAATTTTTTTTCAAAAACATATTTGGAGTATTACTTTACCCTCAGCTTTAATTGTTTGTTTGAATTCCTTACACCGGACTTTAAGGCACAAGGGTTGCTTAAAAAAAAAACAAAAGGTAAATGAAATTGTTGATGTCTAGGAAGTACAATAATGAGATATTTTTTAAAACTTTAAATTTGGAAAGAAACTATATCCAAAAATAGAGGGTTTTTTTAAGTGTATTGGATTTCAGGTTGAAGAAGAAGACCTACCTACACTTGTCATATCTCAAATTAAAGACTAAAGATTTTTATTGCCTACAAAGAATGTAACTACAATTTATTTAGTAAATGTTATAATTTTTTAGATACTGGCAAAAAACTGAAAAAGTGTACCTTTATGGGAGGACCCATCGTGATTTCACACCCACCTCTATTATTAATCTTCAAGCACTTATTCTCTGTCCATTGACGATTGAAGAATTTTGGCCACTTCTAATAGGCCACTCTCTCTCTTTCTCCCTCTCATGTGGCTACATGCACTAAATCTGGATCCCATCAATTCCAACAGAGAGGTTCTGGAAGAGTCACGGTAAAGTTGCCGGTCACAATTAGCTCACCATGTATATCAAATTACAAAAAACTCTTTTACTTTAATATTAAGTATGTCCGCCTTGTTTTCTACAAGTGCCTTTTTGAAGTTTCTCAGGAATTGGCAAAAAAATTAACTAAAACTCTAAAACAACATCCATAAATCACTGAAACCCAAGAACCATAGCCAGTATAATGCCGGTGAAATGCATATTATATTCGATCATTACTTCTGAGTTGTTAAGTTTAAAAGGAGTGTTACAAAGTAGCTTACCACATAAAATAACCACGTACTTCAAAATCATTTGTTGGTTCGTTCATACACCGCACTGTGGCTGTTTTTATTTACTACTATAATAGTTTTCTGTGGCAGTTACAGTGTTAAGCATGGGTCGTAAACTTTAGTTGTTTCGCCTTTGATGTTTATACAATTTGTCTTGTCTTTTTCAGGACGCTAGAAAAGCTAATTTTTATATCTACCACGCTAGTTTTTTTTTCAAAAAGAGAAAGCTAACACAATTTATATTCGTAACAAGGGCAGCAAACATATTGAGCCATATAATAACATTATTAGAAGCCAACGAAATTCTGCCGAGAAGGTATTATAGGGAACGTCGAGGCTCAGAATCCTGTAATTTAATTTTCTTGCAAAGACAATCCGGAGGGTCGCGTTCAAGAAACGTGTCTAAATCGACCAAATAAAGTCTTCAAACGAGGCTATGTGTTTTTCAGTATTGTAGTAATGCAGCATTTTAAACATCCAATTAGTAGTGATAGATGGCCGGTTCTGCAACCTCCGTCCTCCGGAGGAATCTTGTCATCAAAAAATCTCTGACGTCACGTGGGTGCGTTCAAAAATGTGTATCTGTCAAACGTCACCTGAACTGTGGGTGCGTTCAAAAATTAAACAGACCCGTTTGAAAGCTGTTTAAAAGCTGTTTATTTCAGAACAGACCCGTTCCAAAGCTGTTTATTTCAGAACAGAACCGTTCCAAAGCTGTTTATTTCAGAGCAGACCCGTTTGAAAGCTGTTTAGAAGCAGTTTATTTTAAACACACCCGTTTGAAAGCTGTTTAAAAGCTGTTTATTTGAGAACAGACCCGTTTGCAGAACGATTTAAGCTGACGTTTGACAGATGCAAATTTTTGAACACACCCACAGGTCAGGTGACGTTTGACAGATACACATTTTTGAACGCACCCACGTGACGTCAGAGATTTTTTGATGATAAGATTCCTCCGGAGGACGGAGGTTGCAGAACCGGCCATCTATCACTACTCCAATTCATTTTTTGTTTTATCTAATCGCACAATATTTTAGCAGCAACGTAATTGATGGAAGTGAAAGTATAAAAGTAATCAGTAGGACACTAAGAACCTTTGTCAACGATAAATTTGGAAACTATTACAATGCTGAGAGTTCTGTTTTTACTAACAAGCTAAATGAATGAAATTAACTCTGTGTTTCGGACTTCCATTGTCTATATTTTATTTATACACGACGTTTCGATCAGTACAATCTCTGATCGTCTTCAGTTGCAAACTACAATCTATTCCTAGGGCTACATACAAAGGAAACTATAAACTTCTCTCAAAAGAACCTACGCAATCAATCGAAAGTAAGGTTTATAAAACTTTAAAAAAGTATTCCAGATATATTCCGACAACACAAGGTCTCTACTTACACCACATTATAGCAAGCCTCCTCATCTATAGGGACTCCCAAAAATTCACAAAGATGCAATGCCCTTACGCCCAATCACAAGTTCCAGAAATTCCCCAACAAGCAATCTGCCTAAATTCCTTTTGAAAATTATTCAACCTCTTGCAGACAACACCGCTTCATTTGTAGAAAATTCCAACCATTTCTGCAAATGGGTTCATCGCAACATATAAACCTAAGCTCTGTCTCTCTGTTTATTGTCTGGAACGGGAATGACCAACAACTTTCAGAATTTCTTTACCACTTAAATAACATAAGACCCACCATTAAGTTCACAATGGAGTTGGAGCAAAATTGTTAAATTGCTTTTCTTGATGTACTTGTCAAACGAGCAGAAAGCGACATCAGAACAACAGTCTATCGTAAAACCACTCACGCAGGACAATATTTAAATCAAGGTTCAAATCATTCTGCTACAACCACACGCGGCATAATAAGAACTTTGTATAGGGAAATAGGGAATGCATTTACCAAGTTCCTTGTGAGTGTGGTGAATCATACATAGGTGAAACAAAAAGACCACTATCTGTTAGGCTTAAAGAACATCAGACGAATACCCAAAGAGGTGAAACAACGAAATCAGGAATCGCCGAATACGCATGGTCAAAACAACACCGAATGAAGTGGACAGAAGTAAAGGTTTTGCACAAGGAGTCACACTGGAAGAAACGAAAATTCCTGAAAGCTGCCTTTATTGGGCAGAATCAGAGTGTTTTCAGTAAAACAAGTGTTGAAATTCCAAATATTTGGAAGCCCCTCCTTGGGCGGAGCCAACTTCTTAAACTTCACGGTTGACTGATTTCCCATAGTATATAAGTAAGTAGCCTTAGGAATAGATTGTAGTTTGCACCTGACGACGATTAGAGATTGTACTGATCGAAACGTCGTGTATAATAAATACATCATTGTCTCAAACTTTCAAACAAGTTAAATGAATGATGAGAAAAAGTAGAAAAGCCCCAAGAGTTATCGAAATAGTTAGACCTGGGTATTTTGTATATGTAATAGAATTTTAAATAAAAAATTAACGAATTTAAAAAGAAAAACAACGAAAAAGTTTACCAAAATGGTTGGGAAGCCCACTCACTTGTAGTGGGTTAAGAGCACCACAATCTTACAGGTAAAAACCGGCAATCAAAATTAATAAACATAAAAACAGTTACAGCAGATAACATACCAAACTACTTAAACGTCCTGTTTCACCACAATATACGAAATTAAGTTTCGAAAGTACCCTAAAGAAGACTAGATCTCATGATGATAATATTAGGTAATACATCTGGCCCGAGGAATTCCGTAATTTGTCCCCTTTTCGTAAAAGATGAACTTGCCGGAATTCAAATCGAAATGCCGAATTAATGACGTATTTTGCTCCCCTTTTCGCTTTCTGTGTCATTGGTCTTACGTGCAAGATCACAAGTCACGTCAGTGTATAAGTCGGCCAACTTGGGTCGACACACATACCTATTGGCTTAAATGGTCGCATTAGCAAGCTAAACTTGTAAGCAACATCTGTAATCTAGCCAGCAATGGAAACATCAAAACAAAAGACATTGGCGGCGCCATTTTTGTTGTTAATTTCTCTGATAAAAATTAGAAAAGAAGAGCAATACCCTTGGAGGTATCGAGTGGAGAAGGTTGGTAGCTTTTTTTTATTTTGGAATGCTGCAGTTAAATATTAATTAAACACATTTATATTTTCTTCCAAAAAAATACAAAGATCCAGGATTTTCGAGAAAAAAGTAAAGTAGAGGGAGATGTCCTTGGCATTGGAAGGGCGTATGTTTAAGCTAATAGGGTCGACACCTCCGATATATAGGCCTCCGATTTTCTCCTGTTTCCGTGTTTTTGGTTCAAATTGGCCGCCATTTTAACATTTAAAACAGGGTTAAAAATGGAGTCTGTTTAGATCAAAAGGGTGCTATATCGGGAGGTGGGAAATTTTGATCTGTCCAAAAATCAACTGGTGTGCTTGACCTTATTCTTACCGAAGGGTT
Organism: Oxystoma pomonae; assembly: GCA_963921995.1. Lineage (NCBI taxonomy): Eukaryota > Metazoa > Arthropoda > Insecta > Coleoptera > Brentidae > Oxystoma > Oxystoma pomonae. The sequence goes on along the minus strand of OY998166.1, from coordinate 112,653,565 downwards.
CAGCACACCACGCGAACGGACAATTTTTATGATTAAATACAATTACTTAGATATTTCATTTTTTTAAGTTGAGAAAAAATTAAAACCCAAAAAAAATATTTCCAATGAGATGTGGCTTCCCCACATCTTACAGGGGAACCCCTTGACAATAAATAGAAAAGACTATCTAAAGATAAATCGATAGTTACAATTGTAGGTAGGTAAATCAAAAATATTCAACAGACACAGATCCTATCAGCGTATTGATTGACGAAGCAATTGCTAAAGAAAAAGATCAATATCAAATATTTAAATGTTCTGGGCTTGATACGTATGCTAATTATATAGAGATGCAAAAAATTATAAAAAGTAGTAACATCGCAGACTAGAAATTTTACTATCTTTAATGTGTAACGGATGGTCGTTGTACACTACTGAATATAATTAAAAATTAGAATCAATAACTTATACGGAAGAAAATATAACTTTATTAGAATTAACTACGAAATAAATTTAAACAAGAAAGAATTGAGCTGACTTGCTTTTCAAACAAAATGCAACTATCTATAGTAGAAAATGTAGTTCGCTTGCGTGTCGCTCGACTATAAGCACGCAAAGTTCTTTCGGTAAGATATGACACTGCAGTCGTATTGATAAAACTGGCTGACCCATTTTCACACCCTACAAATAAAGAAAAATTGGGAGCGCCGTATCGTTAGCCAAGTAAACATCTGCATTAAGTGGATTATCAAGGTGGTTCAAAGTAATCTATTTTTTTTTGAAAGAAAATCAATAAAGGTTAAAAGCAAATGTTTTTCTACAAGCAAACAAAGTTGTTCGTAATGTAAACGTGTAATATCCATTTCACTGTTATTTTTAACAGGACAAATAATTTAAAGAATCAAGATTATTTTGTTTCTCCAAATTTATAAATCTTTTTATTCATTTCTGTTATCGGAAGTAATAACATTTTATAACATTTAATGGTTTATTTCGGGCGTTTATTTTTATGGAAGTCATTATTTGTCCGTTTTAATAGTCTGTTAAAATTTTGCGATGGCGTTTAAGAAATCGCCGAAAATTTCGGCAACAGTTGTTAAGAAATAATGATAACACTCAAGTTTGACTACAAAATACATAAAAAAATAATTAGCAATAACCATATAACTATGAGATACTATAACGGCCCAAAATGTGTAGCGAAAATAACTTTGAAAAACAACAAAGAAAATTCAAAATCGCAGTTGGCTTTCGCACTGTGTGGGCCACCAGGCCATAGGCGAAAAATCTACTGCGCATGCGCTAACAAAACCATGCCAGTGTCGTAGTGACCTTACGATAATTTAATAACAAGGTATTAATTTGAGTGACAGTGACTACGACATCATCTCTCCAAAGACTTTGATTTTATTCATTGAATTTATTTGTTATATTATGGATAAAACATCCCCAACCGCAAGTTTAACCTTGATTTGATTTGATTTGTCTCAACCGCTGATTTGTATAAACTTGTCTTGAAATCCCTGACACTGCAGCTTCTTAGCTTATTGTACCTCTTGCTGTGTGCCTTCCTAATCCAAGAGGTTTGACGACCTCGCGAGGAGTATCAGCCTCTTTATTAGGTTTCTCTGGCAGTTAGCTTCTCTGAAGGGGTCGTTCTCCAGGAGGTTTTGTGTTCTGCAGAAGGTTAGTGCTGGGCACTCAAATATGATGTGAGCGGCTGATTCTTCATCCTCATCACACAGTGTGCAGGTGGGTTCGTCTCTATAGATTCCCATCCTATGCAGGTGTTCTCTCAGTGTGCAGTGACCGGTTAATAGCCCCGTCACTTGTCTGATTTCTCACCTACTCAGTTTACGGATTTCACAGGTGAGTGGTGTTGAAGGGGATGCCACCATTCTTTTGCTGTGGTTTTGCCCCGATATTGAATGCCAGTGGTTTGGATGTTCTTCGTGCACCCATCACTTGATCTAGCCACGTATCGAGGTTTTTCGAATTCCAAATACAGGTTCAGGTCCTATAAATGGTCTTTCTGATCCTCTTCTTACTCGAGGGTTTCAATCCACAAGGTAAACCCGTGACACGAGCACATGACGCCCAAGTGTCGAAGCCACTTCCTGAAAAAACTTGGCATCATCGAAAAGTTTACATTTTTGACGAGGTGTGGTTTTGCCATTTTGTTTATGTTATTGTGGTGTTTCCGTGTTTTAAAATTTTCTGTGATTGTGTGATCTGGGGTTTTGGCCAAGCCAACTTGAGTTGTTCTCGGGAGAAGTAAAGGAAGGACCGTTATAATATTAGTTATATGGTAATAACAATTATTACTTACAATCTACGACACTTGATATGTTTTTCTGGTTGTCACTGGAACTAATTTTTAACCAATAATTTCTAACGTCTCATCATTTCAATAGTTTCACCTACTTTCTAATACTCATTCCAGATTAGCCACTCTAAATCTTATCGATTTCGGCTTGCTTCTTTAAACATATCCACCACACGATATTAAATTAAAGCAGGTGTAAGAAAGGTAGATAAAAGTTGAACAATCTTTTTGCGCCACGCGCTTGCCACGTTCTTAGGCTATTTTCAACCCTCGAAAAGGGCTGTTTCGAGGCCAATGACCCTAATAATATGTGAGTAGGCCCGTTTAAAGATACTGTTTGCGGTAAGGTGAATTGGATTACCTTAATAACCTTTATTGTTATCCATATCCTTTGTAATCTTTTGACATGTGTTACAAGAAAGATATTCTCCTTTGTACATTTGTCAATGGGTTTTTGGCGATGGTGATTTAGGAATGAATATTGTTGACATCCTTTGTTGGGTTTTTTTCTTTGGTCTTTCTAACATCGTTATTTTGATAGTCGCTATTTCATTACTCGCCTTTTTGTACGTAGCTATTTATTTCGTTCCGGAGCCGGCCTTAGTTTAGTTTTGTAATTAGAGACATAAAGCTATTTGTAACGTATCCGCATCTAGCGAGAACCAAGCACATTGATTGGTCAGAAACTTGTACAACGTTCGAAAAGAGCAGATATATGCAAATTTAAGGTGTTTCTGAACGCAATAGGTGCTCGTAACGATACGTTATACCTAACGCACCTCAACACCTATCGTGTTCAAGAACACCTTAGATTAGTATATATCTGCTCTTTTCGAACGTGGTACAAGTTTCTGACAATTAATGTGCTTGGTTCTCGCTAGATGCGGATACGTATACGGCGATGAGTTACAAATAGCTTTATGTCGCTATTATGTCCGAATTTTTAAAGCTTATCCTGATCGGTTGGCGATTAAATGAAACTAAAATGAACTTGCATGTAGGCAAATATAAGTGTCTCCAATTGGGAATGGATTTCAATCAAACAAATTGAAATGGCCTGTTTGTTCAAGAGTGAGTCACTCAACGCTCCACGAATCGCGGTCGAAATGACATAAAAGCTGTCATGCAAACTAAAGCGCTACGATATGATAGGGCCGTTAATTTAGTGCAGCATTGAGTGTTGGTGTTAAAAATAATCTTGATTATGGGTTTGTACATGCACACACATCAATTCTAGTTAAGTAATTTAGATATAGCCAGCGTTCCTTGGATACCTTTGTATTTCCATCTCGATCTACGGAACCTTTTCCTTAACAGCAAATAGTGAACAAAAGTTTGCCTTAGTTGATATCAACGTTTTTCTTGTTAGGTGTCATGCTCTCGTCTGTGTCGTAGTACTAACGCCATAGCATTGTCTAAGATTTCTAAGCCTAGTATGGTCAAAACATTAAAGTTTATCGTCTTTTATTATGTTGGGAATTTTATTACTGATAATATTTAATATAAACTACAAGTAAGCAATCCCACTATGCCCAAACTGTATTGTCTTCCGAAAATCCACAAGCCTGGAAAATCGGTTAGACCTATAGTTTCTGCTGTAGGATCACCTACTTACAACATTTCGAAATGGCTAGCAAACGAGTTTGAAAATTTACCGATAAAGGAAAAAGGTTTTTCTGTTCAAAATTCCCTTGAATTTATCAACAAAGTTAAAGATATTTCACTCCAAGAAGGTGAAATTTTAATCTCGTTTGATGTTAGTTCGTTGTTCCCTAGTGTGCCGATCCCCAATACCTTACAATACCTGGAGGAACTACTAAGAAAAAACAATCTAGAAGACAAACAGACTTTAGAATACCTATCTTTAACAAAACTCTGCATGAATCAAAATTACTTTCAATATAAAAATAACTACTACCAGCAATTAGAAGGAACCACAATGGGTAATAGTTTATCACCTTTTATCGCAAACCTATTTATGAGCAAATTTGAATCAGATATAAGTAAAGAATTTAAGTATTTCCCCAGAGTATGGTTCAGGTATGTAGACGATGTGTTTGCAGTATTCAACACTAAAGTAACTAGTGTTGAAAATTTTATGGAAAAAATAAATAACAAATTTCCCACTATTAAATTTACTTATGAAACAGAGAACAACGGTACACTGCCATTTCTAGACACTTTAGTTATAAGAAATAAAAATAAATTGGACTTTGACCTATACAGAAAAGGCACGGCCACCAACAGGTATATTCCAAATGACTCTTTTCATTGCTTACAACATAAGCTTGCAAGTTTGCACTTTTTAACATATAGATTAGTAAATTTCCCCTTAAACAAAGAAAGATTTGAAGCAGAAAAGAATAGGATTAGGAATATAGCTGGCGAAAACGGTTACGACGAAGGCTTAATAAATAAGCTGATAAATAGATATTCTTTTCAAAAGACCTTTCGGAATTCTACCTTTTTCAGACAAAAAGATACCTGCGACTCAAAATTTGTATCAATTCCGTATAATCCTAATTATACGAAAGGATTACAGAAAGTATTTAATAACACCGGTCTTAAATTAGTATATCAATCCGGTAACACAATAAGAAGCTTACTAGGAAATCCCAAGGATAAAACTACAGTTCTAGAAAAAAGTGGAATTTACGAAATTAGTTGCATGGATTGTGATAAAAAATATGTTGGCCAAACGAGACGCTCTATTCAAACACGTTTTAAAGAACACTTAGCACACTTAAAATACGGAAGAACAGAAAAGTCAAGTGTGGCCGAGCATGCTTTTGAAAACAATCATAGATTCACATTAGATAACCTAAAACTTCTAAAAAGTGTACCAAACAAAAGACTTTTGAATGCATATGAAAGTATTGAAATCATTAAATCCAGAAATAGTTTAAATAAAGATAGAGGACCTATCCCGTTTAGTACACTTTATTCTTTGGTTGAGGGGAGGTAGGATTAAAAATCGTGATCAATCACAATTTATTAGTCTTATCTCCGCCCACTAAAGGATTGTATATAAGATAGAGCGTAGATTAATTTAGTTCATTGTTTATCGTCTCCTGATGATGCTAACGTTGTTAGCGAAACGCGCGTCGAGTGCAAAAAAGTGTAGTTTTGGTTTGTGGAAAACAATCAAAATTTTGTTTTTTTTGTTTTACCGTCTTTTGATAGTGAATAAAACTTAAGTTAGCTAATATAAGTAGTAGTAGTTTTATCAGCATTCGTATCCTTATCTCTATCGAGTCGATCAATCAAGCAGGTGCACTTTTAAAATCATGACGAATGCGTGACAGCTCCAGCTGATCAAATGCACGAAAACCTCGTTAGGTACGATAGGGAAGTCGTAACGTTACGACCATCCCTGCGTACGAAACGATGTTTTTTTTTTGATCAGCTGGAGCTCTCATAGATTCCCCATTAGTTTAAAAGTACATGTGCTCGATAGGTCGACTCGTCAGAGGATACGAATGCTGATAAAACCAAAAATTAACTTTAAGTGTCTAGTAAGTACTCTGCCATTGATTATTTAATGTACATAAAAATATACCCTTTATTTACTGCTGTTGTTGGGCCAGATAAAAGTTTAAAACCTATAAAAATAGATTGTATTATTAATAAAATTATCTCTTTAATGGCGCGGCACTTAGCGTGATAATTTCCTAATCTGCATTTTCGTTTATTCGGCGGGGCGCGAGACGTGTTCTTTGCGAACGCCAAAACAAAATTGCCGTTTCATATTTTTCCTCGAATTTAATTCGCGTTTAAAACCCAACTTTTAATTGGGTTTTCGTAGATTTGCTTAAAAGTTGGGGCGTAATAGAAGCGCCTGCTGAAATTGTATCTAATTAAAGCTCGCCAAAAATTCAATTAATTATCAAACACAAAAATTAAAAGGCATTATTCGAAGTGCTTCCTAGAAAAACCACGATCAGGGTTTGTATTTCTTTCTCCTACGCCAAGTTTAGTGGAAAGTACTCAATTAGAACTTTTTAAGTCGCGACTTTAATACCACTCTCCAAATTCGTGTGCTTTGTTATGGTTTTAGCACCTCATTTCATATTCCGGCGTGGAAGCAGAAACACTGACTCATAACTTGGATAAACAGAGTACGTAATATAGATGTTCTGTTCAGAATAAATAAAGATGTTGAAGTTTTATTCGCCATCAAAACACATGAACTTAAAAATTTTGGTCGTAGTTTGAGAAATGACAAATATGACCTGTTAAAATTAATTTGTCTGTCAGAATGCCCTGTTTTTGACAGGTTACTACGGCAACAACCCGAATTTTTCGGAAATTTTTTCGGTCACGTGACCTAGTTGAAAAATCTATAAGTGATAATTTCCCTGGCTTGACAGTTGTCACGTGCAGATGTCAGAGTAACAACAGAGGCGTAGGTACAATTTTCTATTCATTTTGATATTTTCTTTGCGGCAACAAAATTTAATATGACGAATAATAATTAATAAACAAAACAAAAAGTTATTGGTGAAACGTCATTCCACCAATGCGCAATAGAGAATAACTAATTTTTGCTTCTCTCTAGTAGTATAAGATTGTTAGAGTATGCAGAAATGTGTTCATTTCGGGATTTTGAGAATCGTTTTTTTTTACTAGGCAAAGGGAAAGTGAAAAAAAAAACAAATTCAAACTATTCGAAATACAAAACACCTAGCGTCCAATATAACACATGTGCATATACACCTATTTTTCCCTATCCTCTAGTACTATAATATTGTGTGATTTAAATAGAATATAATCAACTTGATATAAAGATGCAAACCTTATTTTACTAGAGTACCAGGGAATTGTAAAAATAATAAATGAATAAGTGTATACATACAATATACAAACGCTTGCCAAATTGTCAAAATATGTATTTTTTTTAAATAATTTTTGGTATAAAATTTTCGTACCGAATCTCCCGCAAGCTTGAATTAATCTCCGTAAATTTTTTCTATGTTGCGAATTTTTATAAGAAAACTTCGCACCTCGAAAAAATTTTCGGAAATAATTCAAGCTCTAGGGAGATTGTCATGTCTTCACATATTTTATGGTGTGTGTTCTGATATAGTTTAGAAAAAGATCCACATATTTTTAATTAATAATTTGGGAAAGAGAAAAGCTATAAAAACACTATAAAGTCAGAAATACTACTTTATGTGGTAAACATTACGTAGCCGCGACGACATAACTCCTATATCAAGAGTAATCATTACCGTCGCGATGTAGTTGTATAATCGTCCCGATGCATTCCCAAAAACGATGAATACCTCGAGGTGTAGTAGTAGTAAAACCTTCGCCGTCACAAAGACACACATATATTACATATTAGACACTTAAGGTAAATATTCCAACGCATCGGTATCGGTATACGTATCGCGTTCGAAATAAAGCCAAAATACACTACATTTTTGACATGCTCATGCCATGTTTCGAACGATGCCAGCTTTTTTGACGGGTGCGATGACACAAAAGCTGACAGCAATCGATGCGTACGGAGTGATGAACGTATCGTTACGTCCATCCCAACGCACGCATCGAATGTTGTTAGCAATTCCGTCATCGCACCTTTCAAAAAAGCGGGTTCGTTCGAAACATCGCATAAACAAGTCTAAAATGTAGTGTATTTTGGCTTTATTTCGAACGCGATACGTATACCGATACCGATGCGTTGAAATATTTACTTTAAGTGTCTACTATTTGTTTTAGATGTGGTTAGTTGTAAACGGGATAATGGCATTTAATAGGAAGTTTTGGGGCAGCACAGAAAAATAACAGACTTTGTGGTTATCGCTATTTGACAAGCCATCAAGAAAGTTATTTCGATTTTTTTTTCACAACTATTTCAATGTATTCTGCAACTCCTTAATCAAAAAGTAACCATTTTAAGCTTTCTCTTTGCCAAATTTGCCAAAAACACAAACACTTTAACTTCGATTGACAGAGGTAAATATAAACAAAATAAAGGTAACTACGAAAATCGTTGTTATTTTCACAAGGTGTGCTTATTCTCGCCAAAATTACATTGTTTTTGTGGTTAACTTTATTTTGATTATATTAACTTCTGTTAATTAACGTCAAAGTTCGCGTTAAAAAATTTCTATTTTTGTAATTTTGGTAAAAAAATGTTTTAATAAAGAGGCACAATATATTGCGTTATGGGTAGGTTAGGTTAGGTTTGTTATGAGTGGTGCAATTTACAGCTTCCTTCACTGCGACCTGCGAGATATATTGTGGCTTATCCCCCCCCCTACCCGTTTACCAGACCGGTCTGATGAGCACCCCCTAGGACGGCAGTTTTCTTTTTCTAGAGGGATTTAGACCTAAACCCCTTTGTCGAGGCTAGGGATCTTTAACGTGCTCCACTATCAATACATGGATTACACGGTACCGTCCTCTCCACCCTATCCCTATCTTCCTACGAGGGACGGTATGGAATCGTGTTAGCTTGCCTTCTAGCTAACACGGCCTACTCATTTATAAAGAGCAAGCCTTCGTGCGGTGTTGCCAACTGGATACCTCAAAGTTTGTGGTTTATTGCTTTTAAAACAAATGTCACATTACATACTAACCAACTAACATTTGATTTATTTATTTAAAGACGTTTATTAATCCAAAAGAAATACAATAGATTAATTGGCTATTATGGCAGCCTCCCGGGCTTTACAACCTAGGTGCTGTTTAAGCCGTTAGAACCATATTTTCAAACATTTTGTTAACTTAAGCACTTCCTAATCTAATGACAAGCACTTAAAGCTAGCATTTTACAATATGAGTTTTTCTACTACTACTACAACTACATAAGTGTAAGCCTTAGAAAATAAAAATTTCGTACTATTTTCAACAAATTTTAAAGATTAAAAAAAGTAAATCACAAATTTGACAAAAAAAGAAAACATGATTTTATACATTTAAAAATAAAAACTATCCCGAGGATAAAGTGATAGAAATAAGAGGCATTTTAGCTATATTATATTATAAATTTAGCGGTATAATAAATTATAAGTTCGTTCGCTGTTTATCAAAAATTATTGATTTCAATTTTAATTTAAAACTGTTTATTGTGTAGGAAAAATTAGTAATTTTGTATTTGTTAAGAAGAGTTGCTGCATTATAAGAAAAGGAGCGTTTAAAAAGCTCTTTATGATGCCTTGGAATTGAGAACGGAACAGAGAATCTTAAGTTGCGATCATAAGATTGAGAGCGAAAATGTATTTTTGTGAAAAGATAAGATGGGGTTTTTTAATAATTTTGTAGAAAAAGCACAAGAAATGGTGTAGGCGTCTGTTAAACATGTTAAGCCAATTAGCGTCAATAAGTTTGTGGGATATATTCCTTGACGGCGACGAATTCCATATATAAATCTTAAACATGAATTCTGAACTTTTTGTATTCTTTTGGTATTTATAGAGTCTAACGCTGGACCATAAAGACTATCACAGGAGTTCAATTGTGAGAGACAAAGACTTTCACATAACATTTTTTTGGTACTTTGATTAAGATAATGCCGGTGTGAGTATAATGATTTTAATGCAGAATAAGCGTTCTTAAGTTTGGCGGAAATATGTTCGCTAAATCTAAGTTTAAAGATAACGTGTGGTATTAACTGAAATTTTTAGGTTATGAAGAACGATGTGCCCGAGACTCTCTAAATAACCTAGCTAAGTCCTGATTTATACAATTAACAGCGTTGACAACATCAGAAGGTTTAAATGAAAATATTAATTGTGTATCGTCACAGTACATGTGATAGTCACAAAACCATAGATATTTATAAAAGTTTTTGGTGTAAATTGAGTACAACAAAGGACCTAATATGCTCCCTTGCACCTTGTTCTATGTTGCGTTTTTCTGACGTATTTTTGCCCAAAACCACAGACTGTGTCCGGCCTGTCAAACAAGAGCAGATTAAATTAATAGATTTTAAACTAAAACCAATAAATTTTAAGATAGATAAAAGAGTTTTATGATTTAGCATATCAAATGCCTTGGTGTAGTCTAGGAGAATAAGCACCACTGCTTTACTATCATCTAAGCATTGATAGATATTATTTGGAACTTCAGATAAAGCCGTTACACAACTATGACATCGGTCTATCTTTTTGGTTACACGTTACTGAGCTAAACAAATGCAAAACATTAGTATTATGTAGATGCAACTCGACCAGCTTAAACGTTAAAATAATAGTGTGCAGCGGGTAATATGTTGAATTTGGTTGCTGCGGTCGTTTCCATTATATGTACTAATCCTATTGGTTAAATTTCATGTACGGTAATTTTGCGTTTTGGCTATGGGCTGTTTTATTAGATTATATTTAAACGTTGCAAACTGCTACTCTTTTTGGATAAAAAACGTGTGTATGTGTTTTGGTTCCCTTCTTTAGATGTAAAAGCTGTAGTTGTTTATGTTGATGATTCATTTTTTTTAAATAAAATCCTAAACATTACATAGCTAAATATTTAGTTCTCCAAGTTAAACCTTGAAGAGAATTTGCAAATTTTCTTTGGAAATTTGCAAATTTACGAGAAAAGGCGAAAGGAATTTCTTCCTTATTTTGTTTTTTTTTTCATAAAAAATCGACTACAAGAGATACTACAAGAGTCTTGTCAATATTAATTAAAGTCTCATTTAAAAGAAAGGCAATTTCATCTTACAATTGCATTTGGGTATACGCAATTCCTGTGATACAATAATGGTAACCATTCTCAGAGCTTTGACGTGTCGCCAACGAAACTTCGTTAACCACTAAGTTAAATTTATTTCAAATTTTTCTCGTGTAGGCGATCGTCGCTAGCGATACGTCAAGGCTTTGAGAACGAGACTAATGCTCGTGTCCACCAACGCAAAAATACCCCGATTAGGCTTTAATTGTGATTAGTTGCTAATCGGTGTTTAGAATGTGCTGTTTTACATTAAGAGTTTGTTAGACAAGACCCATTACAAACTCCAATTATATGGTGCCTCGTTCTTAGGTTGGATGTGTCTTACACTCTATAATAAGGTGACGGGATGTCTCGTCTGTCTTCCTGTAAACTCAACAAATGGAGTCGTTCCTGATCTTAACGCGAGAGAGATGCTTACGGAGCCATTTGGGTCTGACTGCGTCTGGTCGGTTAGGGTGGGTTAATGAATACTGTTGGGCCCAAATTCTATGGTGACATTGACGGTAAATTTTCTGAATATATTGGACTGGATTATTAATAATATAGTTTTTTGCATTTTTTCGTTATCATAAAATTCTTTGATATAAATACTTTCATCTATTATGTCTGGTTAAGATCCAAAAAAAATGTTTTATAGGTTTTTTTTTTAACTAAAAATAAGAACTGAATAAAGGAGTCCACGGTAAAGACATTTTTACCTAAGCATGTGACTTTGCCTAAAGAATTAAAATAAATTGGTAAACATGTATGATTAGATTAATAAATATAAAAAAGCGCTTATGAAAAACATAATCATTTATATTCCTTTTATTAAAATTAGGTAATACTCACAAAAGTGACAAAATGTTCACGGAATGGACGAAAGTGTGATAAAGTGGACATAAGTGATGTCTAAAAGTAATTTTTTACCGTCAATATTTATTTACAGCACGGAAAAAATTAAGTTTCCTGATTTCAAGAGATGCAAAATTTCTGCACCATTACTACATAGAAACATAAAAAATATAACTTTCGGTTTCTTAACCCTTTCTTCGACGGCACAGAAGTGATCACACCAGCTTGAAGAACTAAGTTTTAGAACATTTTGACTAAAATTATGAAAAACAAAAAACAACATGACGCTACCCATGGGCTAGAAGCACATAGTTGCCAACATTTCTGAAATTTATTGAATTATTGTGTTTACCACGGAAGTGACATTGTAGTTTGGTCACATTTATTTTGATGCTTCAAACATGGCAAAATGTGCAATAAACCATGAAAAACGAGAAATAGCTATGTATAATTTATCTTAAAAATTGTATAAAAAAACATAAAATTTTTTGACCAGCATAGAAGATAGGGTTCAGAATAGAAACGGTTTTTGGAGTTACATAAGATCAAAGAAAGATTCGAAAGGTTACCCTAGCTGAATGACACATAAAAATGCAGATTCACCTATAGAGATTGTTGAGCTGTTTAGAGATAATTTTAGCTCTGTTTATAAACAATATGATGAAACAAAAACAATCAATGTTACATTTGATTTAACTGTCAATTTGAGCTTAATGTCAGTTAGTGTCATGGATGTTTTTAATAAGATTTCCCATTTAAAAGCCCACCTTAGCACAAGACAAGATGTTATCCCTGTATCTGTTATAAAAAGATATACTTTTTATTTTCTTACATTTTGTGTGAAATCTATAATAAGTCACTAACCTTTAGTTATGTAACTCCAATCTTCAAAAGTGGTAAAAATTGATTCATAGACAATTACAGGCCAGTTTCAAAGATCAATTTTTTCTTAATTTTTGGATAAACAGATAAACTCACACCTTTATTTAAAAACATACTTATGCTGGAACAACGTGGCTTTATCAAAGGTAAATCGACTATTTCAAACTTGTTGGAGCTTAAACAAACTCTGTTTGAGGCCTTGGAGGAGGGTTATCAGGTGTATGTAATATATACTGACTTCTCCAATGCGTTTGATAGGGTCGATCATAAAATTCTGACAAAAACTTGAATACATATGATTTAATGGTGTTTTTTTAGACTGGCTTGTTGATCATCTGGCAAGTAGGAAGCAAAAAGTTAAAATAGAAAACTGCCTTTCATCAGAGATTGACATCACTTCAGGCGTTTTGCAAGGAGGACACTTGTCCCCTCTTCTTTTCAATATTTTTTTAAACGATGTTAAAACTATTTTCAAAAAATGGAAATTTCTTAATTTTGCTGATGACAAGAAAGTTTTCTTTATTGCAAAAAAGCATCCGTTACTGTCAAATGTTACAATTAGAGATTGATAACTTTTTTAAATGGTGTGAAAAAAATAACTTAGCACTAAATATTGATAAGTGCAAAGTGATGTCATTTCATAGGATCAAAAACGTCGTCTTTGATTATTCTATAAATAGAATCAAACTTGAAAGAGTTTACCTTATTAGAGACCTTGGTGTTTTCCTGGATGTTGAATAGAGAACTTTCTGGAGCATATTGAAAGAGTTTCTAACAAGGCTATACGTTTGTTAGGCTTTATATTGCGTAGTTTGATGGATTTCAATAACATTTTCACTTTGAGAAATGCTTATTCTGCGATAGTTCGCCAGGTTCTAGAATATGCAAGCCCTGTGTGTCCCCCTTATTATGAAAAGCATAAGTACCAACTGGAAAAAGTACAACAAAAATTCCTAAGATTTTTTGCTTATAAATTAAACATCGGTTATGACTCAATTAACTATGATGATATGTTAAAACTTTTAAATATGCAAACCTTGTCTCAAAGAAGGGATCAGCAGGACCTTTGTGTTCTCTTCAAACTGGCGAATAATTTCATTCAATCGGCAGATCTTTTATCTTTAATTGCGTGCAATGTACCACATAATATAAGAAATAATAGATTATTACACGTAAAACACCATCGTACTAATTATGGGTATAATTCCCCTATAACCAGATTTTTAAGACTGGCTAACACAGCGATAAACAAATTGAACATTGATCTCTTCAACATTAGTATAGGAAGTTTTAAGAAACGAAATCTAAGTCAGTACCTTTAAATTTTAAATAAATCATCACATAAAATGTTTATTGTCAGGTTTTAAAGAACTTGTGAGTCTTAAAATATGGAACATTTAAAAAATATATGGAATAAAATATGGAATTTATTTTATTATAAAATTGTTATTTATATATTTTAATAATGAAAACTATTAATTTCTGGTTTAGACTTGTTCATAAGATGTTTATAATATCCTACTGTATTTAAACTGTTAAATGGCCAGTCCGTTAATGACATTCTATTCTATTTTATTCAATTCTAATCTAATGGTGTCCAAAGAATTTAGAACATCATTTAATTTTTAACCGAAAAACTAATTTTAGAAAGTGTATATTTTTTTTAATAAAAACTTAATCTATTTTTTGACGCTTTACCAGTGAAAAATAAAATTCTCGTCGTGTTTACAAACTTGAGGACAACTTTTGGCAAGCCAAAACCGCGTTGCTTAACTGTAAAAGTCGAAGTAAAAATAATGGATAATCTGATGAAAAGTTTTAAAAACGTTCTTAGTAAAAACCAGACAAATAACGAGACTTGTGAATCAGCGGCCACCAAGATAAATCACCGGAAAGCAGATTTAGAGTAACTAAGTTTAAACTTTATTGTTAACTTCCGCGTTTTAAAAGTTTTCAAAAAGAACTAGCAGATGTAAATTGCGAGTAACTTTTCGGGAGAAAGAAGTTTAAATAAACATGCAGAGCTTAATGCTAAGTGCTGAGATAACGCTTTAAAATATGGTCGGAAATTAACAGCACGTTTAAGAGTTACTGAAAAAGTTGCCAAAACCTATCAGATAAAAACACTTTATTCTGTAATATTGGTGAAACATTAAACATTTACAAACTAATTAATGGATACATTTCTACCAGCTTCTTCCTGGATATCATCAGCGATATTTGTCTGCGATCCGGGTCTCTTCTGCCTTAAATATTTCCTTCTATGATCAGTTGCATGCAATTTCTTTTAACAACTCTCGTAGACCTGTCGTCAGAATATCTTAGGTTTATTCTTCTCTCTATTATTTTGTTACAATATAGATATTAAACAAGAGCGAAGACAATATGCCATAACATTTAAACAAGAAAAAGTACATAAACATTAAGTAATGATAAACATCATAAACCTTTTACTTGCCACAGTTAAGAGGACGTTTAAAACTTTTCAACAAGAAATATCGCGGAAATATTTTACCAAGAGAAGTTCTAACTTATGCATCTAGATATACAATATTAAAGCTTGACAGTTGCTAAAGTTTTAGATGAACTTTTGCAGTTTAATTAAACTAAAACAAATGTAATGTAAATTTAACTAAGGAAAACTTATGTTAGGCATTTACAATTTTATAAACAAAAATAATAATAATAGCTCCGTTAAAAATATTTGTTTTTGGTTTTTTATAATCAAATATCCCAGAAGTACATACCTAAAAAAGCCAACCAATATTCACAAATTGTACATTTCATAATAAATTATAATTATTCAAATAATGCAAAAAACGAGGTGCAGCATATTAAAACAGATTAATGTAAAACATGTAATATTTTATATGGGCACTATCACACCAATTTCAATTACGATGAAAATTTAATATTATTTGTTACGAATCATAAAGTAATAACGCGGGCATATATAAGCTTGCATAAATTCTTTTTCTATTTACACCCACGGACCATTGCAATATAAATAAAGTAAGACAAAAATATTTAATGGGTTTTTAAATAAAGTAAGATATAGTTTTAGGCAGTAAAAAACGTCCAAAAACAAATAAAGACCAAGAGCGCAAACAAAAGTTATGTGCAATGTAATGCAAAGAACAAAAAAATCACATTAATTTTTTTTCTATACGGGCTAAAGATTTCGCATTTAATGAAGCGTAAACAATTGACAAACATACACGCTATAAAATCTTTGATCGTACACCCCAATGACGAAAATTTAGCAATAAAGGATAGGGGAGATGAGAAAATATTGATATTATCGTTGATTTAGTCGACGATAAGGAATAGATGGAAAGAAGATATTTGTCATGCTTGAGATTAAACGCAATCACACAAAAGGTTTAACAAACTTGTAACATGAAGTTGATGATGTAGAAAGTAATGACACCCATAAAAACTCTAAAAATAGTCCACGAAAGTTGTACTTTTCACAGTGCTTTTCTGGGAACTAAAAGGGAGCATTGGCGAGAGATTTGCACCATTCTCAGCCCCTTAACTTCGGCGCCATCTTGAATCAAAAGGTTAAATCGGTTTTTTGCTTATAACTTCTGTTAATTTTGCACTAGAAAAAGTCAAAAAGCGTTTTGTAGGAAAAAACAATACCTACAAAACGACGTCTTTCAAAATATAGTAACTTTTTGGTTCACTCAGAATTCCATTATTTCCATAAAAAAAAATTTTCAACAAACATTTGTAGAGCAGGAAATTCTCTACATTTTATGATCGAACATTTTGTTCTCTGTAACCAATTCTTTTTGTTGTACACCGCGCCAAATGTTGAACAAACTTTAACCATCTTGCAGTCGCTCTGAGGACGAGGATTGGTTATGGTATTTCGTTATGGTATGGTATTTTTTTATGGCCGTGGCAGTGGCGTGATAATGATGCCATGTGCATTTTAAAAAATATTTAAAAATTTCTTCATTTATTTTTTTTTTTCTTGTGATTCTAGCCCGTTTTGACAAAGTGAACTACGGCAGCGCCATTTAAAAAAAATCTATAGCAATGAAACTTGTCACAATTGTTAAGCACTAGTGGGAAATGAAACCTATTTATTTTCAGAAAAATCGGAAACCGGCAAGTGCAGTAGAAATGGGAAAAGGGTAAAAAATATGCCTTTTTAAGATGTACACTTCCGGCCACATAAAATGTGTACGCCGATTTCATATAGTGTATTATGGGCCTCGCAACTCAGTAATCTTTTAGCTATGCCAAATTGACAAAAAATATCACCGTCGTCAGGTTTTGTTGTAGTCATACGCTTATATTTAAAAATTGCCCCAACTAAACGAATTCGAAAAAGCTTAAATTTTGGCAAAATTAGACGGTAGTTGGTCGCTTCGAAGAGTAGCGGCCCTTTATGGACGAACTATTCTACGAAGACAAAACACTGGGTTGATACAAGTCAGTACTCAGCAGGATCAGCAACTGATCGACTTTCTTGAAGACAACCCAATTGCGATGGCCCCAGAGGCGAAAATTGAGGCACATTTTCCTGGATCCATAAGACCGGGTTGGTAGATTTTCCGTGAATTTGTGGAGTTGGATATCGGCGAGAGGACATGGGGATCTTTTTAAAATCAAGATTTATGGCTGAGGTTTATGTTGATATGCTAAGAAATGTTATCTTTCCAGAAGCAACCATTTTTCATCCAGAAGGTTTTGTGTATCAACAGGATAAATGTCCTAGCCATACCGCACGCATTTCTAAACAGTGGTTCCAGCAAAACAACATCGAGGTTTTGCCATGGCCGGTAAAAACTCCTGACGCCAATCCCATGGAAAATGTGTGGGGCCTTATAGCAAAAAATTTAACAGGAATAAATATTGTTCCCAGAAATTCCAACCACTTAATGGAACTCATAGTCAGAGGGCATTTCAAAATTTAGCGGATTTTATAGCTCGAACACTGGCAAACATTATCGAGGATGACGGGGCAATGACAGGCTACTGAGGAAACTACTTGTTTTTTTTTTTAACACGTAGTGTTTTTTTTAATAATTTCTTTTTGATTTTGATGATGACTTAGATTACTCAAATTTACCGATCCTGCAGACACGCCGACTATGATTAAGTTATTGCTTTCCTTTCGCCAAACAGTTCCTTCTTCTTGATACTTTTTTCATATTCGCACAATTGTGGTCTTGATTTGTCCATAATGATCTTTAAGAATAAGGTTTTATAATAAAATGTTGAATAATATAAAAAAATTGTTTTATTTATTAGTATATTAGTTTTATAGTAAAGTGTGGCCAGTGTCCTTATTTTTGTGTTTAAAATGTCAAAAGATCTAACCCGTAATTCAAAAACGTCAAAGTCAGTTCGAATAAGCAACGCAATTAGCAAAACTTAAATTCAACAGACCTACAGCTAACTTCTGCTGTACGCATTTTATGAGTCCGGAAGTGTACCTCCGTTGTTCCGCTCTATCCAAAAAGTTGACTAGTCGTTTTCAAATTTTGCACGAATTAGGCCTCAAGTACAGTAACGAAACCTATTGAAAATGGGCTAAATGGGAAAAAGACAAGTGACTCAGTTTGAGACTTTTCTAAAGGCTCAAACTGAGTCACTCAAACCATTACTCGAGAAGTAGCCAACCGATTTAAACCAAATTTGGTACAATCATAAGGCCGAATGTGTGCTCAGTGACTGTAGTTTTTAGTTGTTGAGTTTTGAGGATTTTTCGAAAATTATGGAAAATTTTTAGAGTGAAAAATACCCGATCGACAGATTTTTTTGCCCCTTCTTTTTTTGACGGTTCCTGAACTGTTATTTTCTTTAAAAAGGTCCGAAATAATTTCGAAATAAGTTTTAAGTACTGCAGGACATATCGCCATATTTCAAAAACGGCGAGCTCTAATGTGATGAAAGCTGCACAGTTCGTTTTCTGGCAATTTTTTACATAAGAATCAATCAAAAGTTTTCCCCGTTTTGTGGATGGCGCTGGCGTAGTTCACTTAATATTTGTCAAAACGGCCTAGAATCATAAGAAAAAAAAATAAATAGACATTTTTAAATATTTTTTAAAATACATGTTAACATTATCACGTGACTGCAGGCCACATCCGACATATCATTATAATGATTATAGAAACAAATGACGAAAAATGCCCTCCAGCGATTTTTAAATCGTGCGCAGAGCGACTGCAGGAAAAAGAATTAGTTTAAGAAAAAAAATGTGCGAACATAAAATGTAGAGAATTTGCTGCTCTACAATGTTTGTTGAAAAAATTTTTCAATCAGAGTAAGAGGAAATTAGAAATAGCGAAAAAACTGATATCAATATGCTCATTGTGTTTAAATAATGGAATTCTGAGTATGAAAAAAAAAGTTACTATTATTTTAAAAGACGTTGTTTTGTAGGTATTGTCTTTCCCTGCAAAATTTGATTTTTATTCTAGTGCAAAATTAACAAAAGTTATAAACGAAAAACCGATATACCCCTTTGATTCAAGATGGGGTCGAAGTTAAGGGCGTGAGAATGGTGCAAATCTTTCCCAGTGGTACCCTACATCTCTGCAAAATTTCAGCTATCTCGCTTTTAGTGCCCAGAAAAATTTGCCTGGATTAAAAAGGGTTTTGTTAAATTATTTAAAATAAATTCAATATTCAAATTAAAGTATTAGGAGGAATATTAAAATATCAACGTTTACATCATTTCCTGGCAACCAGCCCATCATTTTTGTATACGCACGCTACAAAAATCAGTTCAGCATTGAAAGATTTATTGCACACCGACCTTCATCGGCATAAAGCGGCAGATTGCGAACCAAATGCCTTTAAGCCACTGTCATCGACACGATTTGTTGCCTTTGGTCCCTGTTAATTATGGCTCCAAGCTCGGTCACATTTTGCAATGCCAGAGATGCGACTGATCTAAATAATTGACGGCATTTAAACTTATGCACTGCCGCTGTTAGGATATCACTTGGGTCAGTTGCGTTGCTAGCAGTTTTAACATT
Source organism: Oxystoma pomonae (assembly GCA_963921995.1). Taxonomy (NCBI): domain Eukaryota; kingdom Metazoa; phylum Arthropoda; class Insecta; order Coleoptera; family Brentidae; genus Oxystoma; species Oxystoma pomonae. The sequence goes on along the minus strand of OY998166.1, from coordinate 112,633,861 downwards.
ACAGAGTTTATTATTTTGGGAAAGCTCCGTCGTATCAGGCGGATTAAACCTCTCGAAATAAAGACATATAGATAAAAAAACCCTAGGATAATATAAATCATTAGCAGAAACCCTTTTTCCTATCTCAAAAAAAAAGCGCCGGGATTTTCGTTTTTCGCAACTATTTGTGGCAAAGATTTATCACTTCCAAAACCGTCTTTAATGCAAGTTTTATTGGGTCAACGATAACATAATGGAGTGGCCCTAAGGCTTTTCACAATTTGTAGCGACCAGCCAATGTCCGCCCATATGCCAGCTAGAGTATTTATAGTTCGGAAATGTCACGTTATTCTGAACGAACGCGCTAAACCTTTTGAGACGATTATAAAACGTTTGGAAAAAAATTGTACATAATGATTCTGACTTCACATTATTAAATTTTACTTTTTAGAAAATGTTGTGATCATTCGAAGTAGAATAGTGAATAGCTAAAACGAGTTTGAATTTTTTGGATATTTGTGATAGTTACTAATTACCTAATTTTGTTACTTAGATTTTGATGTGAGGCATACGTCAAATCCTTTTTATCAGATTTCCCGTACGTTTTCCCGTGGAACTGGATACGTACCCCAAGTTCAATATCGCATTTTTTGGGATAACGGGTATCGCATCGAACTGACTGATGACACCAATAACTCTCCTGGTGAAGACTCACTTTCACATAATTGTTACAAGTTTCTTCCAGAAAATTGGATGCTTTGTCTGTGTTGCCGGTTTAATAAAATAATTAAAACTAAGGAGATACCTGAACCTTGGAGCAAATTTCAATTTTCAATGCTTTTGAAAAAAGGTAATGCCCTTGACTATATCTATGTTGCCTGTTTAATAAAATAATTAAAACTAAGGAGATACCTAAATCTTGAAGCAAACTTCAATTTTCAATGTTTTTGAAAAAAGGTAATGCCCTTGACCCTCACAACTATAGATCCATAGCATTGGTCAACTGCGCCACAAGGATTTTTATTCAGGTTCTACAAGGCAGATTAATGCAATGGACTGCTGTGAATAAAGCAATCCCGAAGATTCAATCTGGTTTCAGTTTTTAATTTTGTTTTTTTTCTCTCTACCTATTAAGATCAAGACTAAGATGTAGGGAGATTGTTATAATTGGATCATTTTTTTTTCTCCCTTTCCCAGTGGGCATTACATTAAACATTTCAATATTTTAAAAACCAGAGCTTTCCTTTCTTGTTTTTTTTTATATTTAGTTTAACTCTATTTAAAGAAATTGTTAATTAATATTTAGTTTCCTGTACGACCTTCTTGTTATAAGAATTACTTTTGCAGATTCTGTAGAAACAAAAAAGCAAATAAAAAAAATAACTATCTTTAATTTTGAGTCCAAAATACCCAATAGTTCGTGGATATCCATGTGAATTAAATAAAACAAAAGCAAAAGAAACTGTATTAAAATTGAACACAAGAATTAACTCTTTTAAATGAAAATGAAGTCAATATTGGCATTGAAGACGAGCAAATACAATTACAACTTATCAAACTACTAGAAGAATTTAAATACCTTTTTGCTACTAATAACTACAAATTGAGTGTGGCTAAATCTGGTGAAATTAATCTTAAACTTTGGATGAAACACCATTTATATACAGGCCCTATAGATTAGCAGAGTTTGAAAAGGAAAAAGTTCGAAATATGATATCAGAATTACTAGAAGGTGGTATTATACGTGAATCAGAATAAGCTTTTTCTTCTCCAATACTTCTGGTTAAAAATAAAACTGGGCAAGATAGATTGTTTATTGATTATAGAAAGCTAAATTCAAAAACAGTAAAAAATCTATTTCCACTTCCCTGAATAGACGACCAAATTGACAGATTAAGTAGATGTTCTATAAAAAACTTCCAAATCAGTTACATCAACCGAAAAGAATCTAAAAAAGAAAAGATCAAAAGATCTTGGGAGGAAAAAACGAAATTTCAAAATTGGACGAGTGTCCCACAAGGAACACACTAAAGTCAAAAGCGAAAAGGGAAACAATTAAATGATGTTTCGCCCGGGGTGACTAGCGTGGGCTCGTCAGTGGATTCACTAGTCACCCTCAATCCAGACATCATTTAACACCATCGCACACTGTTTCAGAGTTGTAAGTCAGAGTGTGCGATGGTGTTAAATGATGTCTGGATTGAGGGTGAGTTTAGTGTGTTCCTTGTGGGACACTCGTCCAATTTTGAAATTTCGTTCTTTCCTCCCAAGATCTTTTGAATTTTTCTTTTTTAGTTGTTCTATATTTACTAGTTTAGATTTAATTTTACTCGCTAAAGTTCCACCTGCAGAAGTTAGGTATATACCTTTATTTTGATTATATTATTTCGCTATAAGCTTATAGACTTTAGAAAAGCAAACAAAGAAGTAAAATTGGCAAAAAATAATCTCAAAATACATCAGGCAAACGTCAAAAGCGCAAATCGTCTTCAAAACTCGTTCAAATCGCTTCATGAAAACCGAAAAGTGAATCATATTGAAAACGTATTCAGTTCCACGTGGAAACGTAGTAATTGATTTGAATCAATATGGTCTTCTAATTTTCCAGTATTAAAAAGTGTCCCAAAGCTTTAAACCGTTTAAAAATGCTGCTTGAAAAGCCCGAGTCGTTGATGGAGAGCAGCAGTTTATTCTAGAGGAACAACGGTTGTTGTGGTGTGTATTTTTTTGTGAGCAACCAGACCGTTTTATTTTGCGAATCAAACTACACAGGAAAAAGGTTTAATTTGACCTAAATAAATATCTGTTTGAACTATGGAACACAAATATTTATTTGGCTCAATTAAATCTTTTTTGTGTGGAAGAAAGTAGTTTTCTTGAATTTGCTTTGCTATCTTTTCCGGGGGTAGTGTTCATGCGAAGAGCGGAAACGAATGTCAGCTATTGCCAAGATATGTACGCATTCATACATAATTCCCGAATGCAGAAACGGCTTGGAATTTATCCAAATGGAAAAAGGAACGGAGCGTTCGAAAAGATACGTAATAAAATCCGTCACGCACAAGCCATAAGCCGCGACATGAATGCGTATCATATATACACACATATAAAAAATGTATCAAAAGAATTCAACGGCGCGGTCTAAACAAATTATAATATAAGTCGTATTCAGCCGAATAGATCGTAACAAGCGGTCCAAAGGGGCTGCTTTGCGAAAAATAATAATAGCGTTTGTATGGGGACGAAAAAAATGCAAAAAAGAAGTCCCGCGTTGAATAACAAGCAGGCAAATTTAACATTGAAAGTAAAATGTGCACGTTGTAATCTGTTTAAAGAGACTTGAAATTTATCTACATTAATGTGGATAAAGATAAATCAGACAAAAAAATCAATATACGTAATGAATTTTTAGCCTAAAAATACTTCCCACAGCCATGACTTGTACAAAAACAAACTAATTTTTTGAAATATCCGATTTAGGGACGACAGTACTTAAATGTCTTAAGAGTTCTTATTTTCAACACAAAAAAGTCAAGTTAAGTGTAATTTACTTTAGTTTTAATCAAGCAAAACATTACGGAAAATATCAGTATCCAAAAATTTTGAGACAGTATGTACATCACAGGAAAACTTCCAACAGAAGTAAGCGGAATCATGTCCAATTAATAATAAAAATAAAGCTTGAGAACGTTCTACTTAATAGTAAAAATCTCTCAAGTTAGACTGACGTGTCTATCAAAATAGCGCAGCTTTTAAATCGCACTGCCAACAAAGATTCTCAGTGCTCCAGATAATTTAAGGCAAACACATGTTTCCCGAGTAAAAATGAAAACTTTAAAATGTTACCGTAACATTTGCTTTTATTTGTTTATTTTACAATTTTATTTAAAACCAGCTGGAAATAACATCACAAGAATGTAAAGTGTGCGCCCGCAGTACGAAGTAAAGAGTAAGATAAAATAAGTTTTAAGCTTCTCACAAAATAAAATCACCTTAAACTTGGTACAAATACAGTTTGATTAATTTGGTAAGACACAGTGGCGTACGGTGAAATTTCATGTAAGGGAAGCAATTTTTAAGAGCTTTGTAATGCAATTCGATTCTTAGACCACTTTTTGAAGGTTCGTCTATGATGTCATCATAAAAACATGGAATCTCTGATATTTTTATTGAAGTTTGAAAAAAACAATCCTCTTACTCAACTCTCCAACATTTTATTATAGCTTCCACGCCCGCCTAAATCACGCGACCGTGACCCGATGCTCGATGCATTCAGCAGGTTCAATGACCTCTCGACGCACACGAACTCAGGCATACTGCTGCTGCGCAGCTGTAAAGCAGAGGGAATGGCTTCTATTGGATGTTTCTAGAGCAGTGAAAAGTCGCTCGCACCGACACGCAGGCAGAATTTCTGCTGTGACTTCCCACTTCAAAAATTACATTTAAATTCATCATTGAAGCAGGGGATTCTCCCGTCTGCTTTAAAGATCACTACTATAACCTAAGACTAGTTAACATGTTGGCAGCAATAGAAAAAATAATTGAAAAATCTGTATATAGTCAAGTTTTAAATTTTATTGAAACAAATCAAATTTTGGTTACACAGCAGTCTGGATTTAGAAAAGAACATAGCTGTCAAACAGCATTACAATTTGTTATGGAAAAGCAAAACAGATGAGGGAAAAATAACACTGGCAGTTTTTCTGGATTTGAAAAGAGCTTTCGAGACCTTAGATCGAAAAAGACTCGTAGTAAAGTTGGATCGAATGGGTCTAAGAGGTACTGTCCTAAAGTGGTTTAAAAGCTATCTGCAGGATCGAATGCAGAATATCAAAATAAAGTACCGCAGGGCGGTATCTTGGGACCTCTTCTTTTCATACGTTACATAAATGATATAGTAGATGAAATGGATAACGAGGAAATTCATCTGTTTGCTGATGGTGGATTGTTTACTGTTACCGGTGACAATATAGACATTATTATTGCAAAAATAAATATTATTTTGAATAAAATATATAAGTGTACATGTAAAAATCAATTAAAAATAAATAACAGCAAGAGTAACTTTATGGTTGTTGCCAAGGAAAATCAGTACAAAGAATTTACTGAAAGAAGATTATCTATAAACATAGTTGAAATTTAAAGATCATGCTAACGAAACCTGAGTCTGTGGGTAAGGATTATTGTTTACAACAAAACAGTTCTTCCTCATGTAACATATTGTGCTTCAATATTATTTCTGCTTAATCAAAATGAATTAGATAGGATACAGAAACTACAGAATAGATCAATGAGGGTGATTATTTTATGTTCTAATAGATATGTCCCAATAAAATATTTGTTGCAATGTTTGCAGTGGTTGCCAGTTAAACAAATGTTTGAGTACATGACCTTGGTTTAAAAAAAAATAAAAACAGCAGATATTTAAAGGATAAAATAATATATAATAGTCAAGTTCATAACTATAATACAAGTCAGCAGCATGTCATATATGTAAACAAAAGGAATACATCAAGTGCGCAAAACTGTGTTTTTCATAAAGGATTTGTTATGTTTAAATAATTAAAAAATGAAATAAAATTAGACCCTTCTGTTGAAACTTTTAAAGCGAAACTTAAGGAATATTTACTAAAGAAAGGTAATATTTATATTGCATAGGCTGATCCTGATTGGTATTAGTTTGTACTTTATTGGTTTAAAATATTGAAAATATTGTCGTGAGTGCTCTAAAATCACTGAAGTTTCTTAAAACTATTTTTTTCCATTCCTTTTGGACTTTAGAAACCAAATCAAAAATTATAAACGTAGTACCAATCGTCTCAAAATGTGCTAACATAGAAGAAGGTGCAAGAGTCCTATAGTACTTTGTATTTTAATCTAACAGCTACTTTAAATATTTTATTCACATTAGATTTGCCACTTTTTTGTGTTTATGTTTTGCCTTATATTGTACGATTATTTTTGTAAATTAGCAAATGCTAAATAAAGAAAAAAAAGTTTTATTAAGAACCGCTTCCTTTGCTTCCGTGGACCGCACGCCGATCGTGAGACATAAGATCCAGAGGTATAAAAAATACAGTTGATATCAGCGTACTGAACAACAAGAACGGTTTGGCTTATCAGGACTAGACTGACATTCATAAACCTCAAAAGAATTCCTTTTCCGGATCAAATGAAGCCAACGGAAAATATTCCACTCTAAAATAAACCTTACTTTGCCAATAACAAAGTACATTCGGAGAAGCGCTGAACTTTTGCAGTTTCTTTATCCCAACGAGATATATATCTGCTCTGCACCCTCTAATATTGATCTTTGGGGAATTTCATGGGTTTGTACGTATGCACTAAGGGATGGCTTTGTAAAGTTTTGCCGACGTCACCCGATATTAAGACGACCCCAATCCTAGTAAACTTTGACCGGAAATGTACTAGTAAGCTTCTCTAGAAGGGTGACTATGGACCCGATTAGTTACGTTGGTCCTTCGTTAGTTAATTAATAAAACAAGAGCTTAATTGTTGAGTAATAGAAGAACTGCTGTTCATTCACCCACGTAATAATTATTCGACAAAGTTTCAATTATAACTAAGTAAATCGCCGTTTAGAACGTACTGTTTGGTATTAACCTAAATACAAGAATTTTCGCGCAGGATACCAATCATTAGGTTCTAATTTTTTAAAGCTAAATTAAGCAAATATTAAATTTTCACTTACTACTATTAAATCTCCACCATTTACTTTACAGGAATTGAATCTCGACTTACCTAAAACAAAGAAAAATATAAAAATGAATACAACACAAAAAAAACTATACCTTGGTATGAATGGGTAACCCATTAAACCAATGGGATCTTGTAATCCGTATTGCTGGATAACAGTTCCCATAATTTCAATGGGTTTTGTAATCAACCGTAGTCGTAGCTCCTAAACCTACTGATATTTAGATAAATAAATTGCATTGAAATTGCAAGTTGTGTGTGCACAAATAGTAGTAGTGGTAGTAGTAATAGTAGCTGTACCCATATACGTATCTAACCTAACTTAACTACAAACTGTTTTTAGGTTTTCTAATAAAAAGTTGTACACGTGTTATATGTTTCCTCCGTCAAAGGCTGTCAGAGAAATGTTACTTTTATAAGAATTTTCGAGGCATGCGAACGAAACAAGTTTTATTGGTTCAAAAGTTGATTATTCATCAAAAACACACCATTTAAAAAAATACCGTGCAATAATTGTATGGACTAAAACTATGTGTGTACTGTGATTTTAGTATATTAGATATATTATTTAGTATTTAATAAAAAAATATATTGTTATAACACTGTTGCCGAAAAAAGTTTGATTACTTTTTGTCATAAAACAACGGCAACCATAATTGCTTCAAATGAAATGAACTTAATGACAGCGCTGCTTTTGGTACTAGGTTAAATTTTTTCTGTGCAACAATAACAATTTTGATACACAATTAACGAACTCGCGGTCTCACTCAGGGAATCATATCAACCGGCATTTTTTTAAATCTGTTTCATCTGACGCTGCAAGCTCATCTGATGGTCTTTTGTTTGTGTTGCATGTCATTTTAAATGCGGCAGGTTGGACAAAATGGTTAATAAAATTTCTCCTCCCGTGGCACGCAACACTATATCACGCGGCATGAACGAATTAGAGTCCCTGAATTTACGTCAATAGTATTGGCGTTGTTCTTGGAGCTAAAATCGAGGGCCTTTATTTTGTATTGAAAGAGAAAATAAAAGATTACTTGGAAAACTATAGAGTTAAATTAATGCAGGTTCTCTTGTGAAGTTGTGAAGTAGATCGAACCTAGGAGGATTAGTAAAATTAGGCTCTTCTTTGGCCCGCTGTGCTTTACTATGTCTGTCTTATCCTGCTACTTCTTCTGCATGCTTTGTTGCACTTTCTCCGGGTCTCTATGTCTTTTATTTGCCTAGTTCACTATTTCTTCCTACATTATTAACTGCAGCTTTTTCTCCTCTAGCGACGCTCACCTCAATTTGGCCTATCAGAAGCCATGGAGATCTGGCTGCATTCGGACCATTTATAAATAGCTTGGATTGTGTTGACGCTATAACTGCTGAGTCCAGTGAGTTAAAATTTTGGATGTTTTTATAATTTCTGTAGTATTTGTCACATTGCGTGAAAGCTCTCAATAAGCTTCTTGAGGTAAGGACTTTGCAACATCACCCATTGACTTCTGCCCAGTAGCCGTGTTTCAATGTTTCTAGGTTTGACTGAGTTTGTTCGGTTTAAAATTTCTCAGAACTGAACTCCCTTTTCCAGCTCTCTTTAACACTTTGCTTTCTCGTCAGTCCTCCTCATTGCTTCTGATCTAACTGAAAGTACTCTAAAGTGAATATGTGCTTCAAAATTGGCAACAAAAACTAATTTCGGCCGTCCAGATTGCACCACAGAGATAGATTTGCCCGATGAACCGGATATACGGGCATCGTTTTCCGGTAAAATGACCTCGCGTTGGTGCGAGTTAAAATGACTGTACTTTTTTCTCGATTTTGCACAGACATATTCGCGGACGTTTTTTTGCTCTGTGCCAATTAGTAGTATTAGTATGTTTGTCATTTCATTTAAACAATGGCAATTGAAGTACTCCACGTATACTGTTTTCGAGAAGAAGGGCCAACCAGATCGATCGGTTGACTTAGAGCCGTTTTCATAGTCCTCTCTTAAAGGGAGCCTTGAAGATTCTTTCCTAAAGACAGCTTTCAAGGCTTAAGGATGCCTTGTTCTCTGTTAGGGCAACTTCTAAATACAAAGTTAACTTTATTTTCGTAATTTATTATCCAATAGTCAATAAACGAAAACAAAATTACGTCTAAATGAACTGGCCCTGGACACCCGCGTCTATATATGCCGATGCCGCGTTAATTAAAGCCTGTTTATTTGGTCCCGGAGTGGCGAGTGGAATACTAAAAAGAACCTTATCGATTCGTGTTGAAAAAACTGAAGGAGGCTTTTAACCACATGGATCATAGATGTTTTTGCCTACTGTCACAATAGAAATAAAACGTAGTTTAGCTATAGTAGCCAATAGTATTCTTAACGTCATGACATTAAGTCAGATTGGGTTTCTAGATTTTACGTACATAATCCCCAAAGACGCTTAGATAAATACTAAATATTTACAGCCAAAACGGCCTTTGATGTTATGAGCATTATTGGCGACTAGAATGTTTGGAAAGCGAACTTAGCTCAAAGGTCTTAATTCTAAAAGAGCTTACAAAACAGGTTTAGCTTTTGTACTTAGAGACTCTTATAAAGTTTACTGCACCTCACTTCCAAAGTTTTTCCAAAACTTTGTACCATTCCATATATTCAGGTGGTTGGCTGTCATGAAAAGTTAATTGATGGACGAGAAATTTAATCGGTTTTTAACAATCGCCAAGAAAAATTAAATCAGAAATTAGTTTTTCATCATCTAGATTATTTATCGGCTAAACCAAAAACAAACTCAGTAAAGACTGGACTAAACTATACGCATACAAAACTCACCATTTGCTATTGATTGTCAACAAAGCGCCATTAGGCCCGCAACATTGACGGTCATTAACAGATGTTCTTTTACGCATCGCGTTTTACCCCTAAATGGACTGACAGGTTGCATTTGAATATTCCCAATTGGGTGTTAAAACTTTTTTTTCGCGCCTATCTCCGGATTTAGCGTCAGTCGTCACCCCGAATGGGATCCTGGATTCGACTTTTATTGGAAAAAAGCTTTGTGCCCTTTAATAAAACATGTTCTTTTAAACTTTTTATCAATGTATACCGCGCAAAAGTAACTATATTACATATATAACACGGTGTCGTACTATGATCCGTATGATAACATAATAATTTGTGTTTCATATTTTATTTTTAGTAGCTTGATTGGAGAGGCTGAGAAATCGGGGCAGACATCCCCGTCTCAACTATACGTGCCTATACCCACGACAATTTAAATGAAATCACGTATGTCTTTAACAACTTAATGAGTGTCTTCGATAAAAAAAAGTCCAATTCACAGGTACTTTTGGCCCAATGTTGATCTCATTTTAAAGATTTAAATTTAGTGTCCTCGAGTGGTAGTGCATACTATACTCTTAAGTACTATGTGTAGTTGCCTATTTAACCAAAAATCTTGCCAATTTGCTGTACTAAAGTTTGATTATTTAAGTTTTAAATAAGATTTTTTTCCTTTATTTATTACTGCTTATAGAGAAGTACTATTATCCATAAACATTTGTTCGGCTAGTCGGTCCTTTTCCAGAGAGGGGACTGACACAAACACGGATTCCTGCTGCTTCACGAGCCAACAACGGCGGCAGCAGGCTTTCGTAATTGTTCTGGCCGCGGCAGGTACACATCCAGCCGACGTAATAGCGTCCGGTGCTCTGCATTTAGAGACAATGGCGGACATATTGTCGCACAAGGGCCTTTGTTATACCGATGGCCCCCGGAATCCCTGATTAGCTGTTAGTCGTCTACTACATCGTTGACTGGGGGGAGAAGATTTCTCGCTTCCAGACAATATTAACCTTGCCAAGAGTATGGAGTAGAAAAGTGCATGGATCTTTGTTTCGCCCTAGGGTGAACCACTCTCGTCCTGAGGCTTTTGGATATCAAGTCTCGGAACCTATCAATACACGTTATCAATACAGTTAAAAGCAGTGAGCCGTTTTTTCGGTTAGATGAGACTTGTAGGAAGGAGGCCGAGTGTCAGATATCTTTGTATTATTTCAGAGCACGCTATTTGACGAAACCATCACGTACCCGATCGATATTTTAGTCGCCAATGCGCATCCACGATTTTAATGGTTATAGCCGGTCGCAGAATACGGAGTTAGAGCTAGGTCAGTTACGTTCTTTTTGGGCGAGGACACTACCTTATTAAAATAAGTAGGCCTTTCACAAGTTATGTTAGTTTGTAACTTAAATAAAACATAAAGAATTTCTTATATTTTAGTTTTTATAAACAAAATTTACGGCAAATATTAAGAAAAAACATTATTTTCTTTGACCAACTGCCCTACCCAATTTTTGTAGCTTTATAACACCGCGCACCGGTTTCCAACCAGTTATTAAACTATGGTTTGAAGATCGCGAATATTCGGTCTTATCTGTGTGGCCTTTTCTACAAAGCTCACTTAATGTCGTGCCGCTCATATTGCTAACTCTTTTTTTACATGGCAAGTCACTAAACCTTTATCAAAATTTTAGAAGGATGATGTTTATCCTTTGAGCTAGTTGCACCTAAGTTCAAAGGCGGGGGTGTAAAGGATTAGGATGCGAATATACAGCCTCTCCCTGTTCAAATGCCAACCTCCCCTACACGTGGTGAACCCTGTCTTTGCCAACGATGCTATGGGCAGCCCCAACAGCTTACGAAGAGAATGTGGGACATAAGATTCTTGGCTACCGGCCAGGCCTGGCGTAAGGCCCACCGTATGCCAATGCGAGGCGTTGGATAGCAAAAGACACTAAATTTTTGAATTAGACCCAAAAACTACTAGGAACTGCTCCACTAAGGACCAAAATGGCTGCAGTTCAGTGACTCTGGCCACCCATTAGGCTGGTCGGAGCCACAATTGGGGGGTTTTAGTCGATAAGAATTCGACACTGGATGGTTGAACCGGGTGCCTCATGCAATATTTTCCATCGTTACCCTTAAAAAAAGTTCGAACGCGGCTGTGGTTGGTTCGAGATGGAGACCCCCTTAGATGTACGTAGACTAAGCCCAAGAAGCTTCGGTGCAAGAGTAGTAACTACCGGAGGGCATGAAAATACATTAGACACTTACAGTGGGATTTACTAAAACGGTTTACTCTATTTTAAGACGGTTCAAAGTTTAAGTGAAATTTTTGATTTTCAGCATTTTAAATGAACCCTCGTTGAGTGTTGGACGTAGTTTGACTTATAAGAAGAACTTTAATAAATTTGTTTATTGAATAATCATCTTACCACAATCTTTTGTTGGATTTAAGAGGAAATTTTTAATTTAGAAGTAAAGAAAATTAAAAAATTTAAACCCACGAGGCGTTTAAATAGTAAAAACTCTGTAGAATAAATTAACATTGGGGTTATATGTCACCCTAATTAAAACTTAACCTTGTTAATAAATTTTTCCAATTAGTACTTGATGTCACAAAACGATTTAAATGAAATAATAAAACAAGGAGTAGATTAATTTTGTATTTATTTAAAAGGTGTTTCTATTTATGCAATGTATTAAAAAACTTAAATGCAGTTTTTTTACATTTTTGTCACTGTTGAAATGTCAGTTTAAAAATATTAACGCTGCGTTCAATCAAAAACAGCGAGTTCGGATCTTTTACCTCTGCTTGCACCTTGGCTTGCACCAAACTCTACTGATGAAAGCTACAGCTTTAAAATGAATGGGCTTTCAGTAAGGAAAGTTTTTTTGACTGAGCTTTTAGATAACCTTAATGTTTTACTTTCAGTTTGTAAATAAATTAATATAGTTGCTTTGGGTTTTTTTGTTTGGCATATTTTTCGTGCATAATCAGTGACCTTCACTTATGTTTGTTTTGCCTCGTAGTGCCCTCATAAACATATTTTGTGTGTTGAAAACGGGTTTAAAATATGGCGTTTTTCTGGATAAAATAGGAGGTGTTTTATTGGGTAATGAACAACTTGGGATATTAAATAAGGTAAATTAATTAAAACGGTTACTTAGGGAAATTATAAACGAACCTATTACGAAATGCCACAAAACAATCCTTTCTGAGAGCTATAAATCTAAACCACCCCCCTGAGTTGGTCTAAAAAATCACCAACTTTATAACCTCAAACACAAATAATGAAGCTATTATGTGCCAAATTTTTGGCGTATTCGCCATTTGCCATTTTGAAGCCTGTCAAAAAAAATTAGTTTTACGGCATTTTCTTCTAAAATATGGTGTATTTTGAGAAAAAAAAGCAGTTTTTCAGTGGTATTTTGCAATAACAATACAAAATAATCAATAACTTTGTGTCTTTTCTGTATGGGTAAGTGTTTTTTCAAAATTTGGTTTTAAAATTTAGTACCCCCTACAGGTGTAAATATTTAGACCTGTGGGGGGCACTATTTTATTCTTAGTAAATCCCACTGTTAAAGTTAATTTTCAGTTTTATCACAATTCGTATACTTATCTCTATCGAGTCGACCAATCAAGCAGGTGCACTTTTAAAATCATGGCGAATGCGTGACAGCTCCAGCTGATTAAATGCACGAAAACCTCGTTACGATGTTTTGACGCATTTGATCAGATGGAGCTGCCACGCATTCGCCATTATTTTAAAAGTACACCTGCTCAATAGGTCGACTCGATAGGGATAATGATACGAATGCCGGTAAACCCGAAAATTAACTTTAAGTGTCTATTCTCGGGGTGGTTTTGGTCGAAAAATACTGTTTTTCCAAAGAGAACCTAAAAATAAATAACGTTTAGAATTTAGATATGAAGTATCTTGAGATTCCTTAATCAACGATTTTCCTGGTTCTTTGCTCTGGTCATCGCGCCATATCGGAGAGATGCAAGTTAAATGCAATGGAAAGGCTCTCGCTTCCGAAATCTGACAGCTGTTTTTGATTGTGTTGTTGCCCCTGCAGATGACTCCATAAAGGATTGGATAGTATAGCAGTAGTTTCAATTAAATCCTCGTTTAGAGTTAGTAATACCTATGATAGACCTGCATCAGTTTCTTTTCGTCAAATAAGTTTCCCGTTTGTAAATTAAATTTACCAAAATTTTAATCTTGAAAACAGTTATTAAAAACCAAAATCTGTAAAAAAGTTTTACTTACAAAATAATAAAGATTATGAAGTTTTATCACCACTAAAAGACGTTAACTTATCAAAGAAAACTATACAGGACCCCAAGTGGCTTAGGTCACTCTTTTAGGAACAGAGGCAAATCTTAAAAAAGAAGAAGAAAGGAACGTAAACATGAATATTTTGCCCATATTTAGACAAATAACAAATAAGAAGAGTGGAGATTCTTGTTTTCTGTCTGTGACCTGAGCTCAGGAAATGTCGGAGTGACATTCAAAACGGGTCATGTGACATCTATAGTTTTCGGAGTCAAATAAACTCAAAACTTGCTGAACTAAGACACGGCTCGGAGCACTTTTTCATATTCTGACGAATAACCTAAAATTTCATTCGAATTTGCGACCTTAGAATTTTTAGCTTATTCGGTAAAAAATCAAAAAAGTGCTCCGAGCGGTAACTTAGTTTTTACAAAATGTGCCTTCCCTTCAAAGTTTAGTCAATTCTGATGTTTATTTGACTCCAAAAAGCATGGATATCACATGACCCGTTTTGAACGTCACTCAGTTAAGGTCACTGACAGAAAAAAAGAATATCTACTCTTAAAATGAATAAAAGAAGAAAAATTTAAAGTCCGAGTAGAATTATCAGAACATTCAAAGACAGAATGACACCTGAAGAAGACGGACGGATTCGTAACGGTATAAATCGTATTTTGTCACAGTAGACACTTAAAGTTAATTTTCGGGTTTATCGGCATTCGTATCCTTCTCTATCGAGTCGACCAATCGAGCAGGTGTACTTTTAAACTAATGGCGAATGCGTGATAGCTCCAGCTGATCAAATGCGTCAAAACATCGTTACGTAAGCAGGGACGATGGTAATAGCGACATAAAGCTATTTGTAACTCATCGCGGTATACGTATCCGCATCTAGGGATAACCAAGCACATTAATTGGTCAGAAACTTGTACCACGTTCAAAAAGAGCAGATATAGGCTAATCAAAGGTGTTCTTGAACGCGATAGGTGTTGAAATGCGTTAGGTATCACGTATCGTTACGGCACACGTATCGTATCTCAGCACCTAATGCGTTCAGAAACACCTTAAATTAGCATATATCTGCTCTTTTCGAACGTGCTACAAGTTTCTGACCAATCAATGTGCTTGGTTCTCGCTAGATGCGGATAAGTATACCGCGATAAGTTACAAATAGCTTTATGTCTCTAATGTTACTACACCGTTATCGTATCTAACGAGGTTTTCGTGAATTTAATCATCTGGTGCTGTCACGCATTCGCCATGATTTTAAAAGTGCACGTGCTTGATTGGTCGACTCAATAAAGATAAGGATAAGAATGCTGATAAAACCGAAAATTAACTTTAAGTGTCTAGTATTTTGTAATACTAGTGCAAACTCGTATATCCTGATTTTTCTATATTTGTACCGGAACCTCTTACCTAACGCAGCCAGACAATGAAATATTATCTAATTGGCTAAAATCGCCCGGGTTGATGCTATTAAGAGGTGTTAAACGTCGATCGGAAATTTATACCGCTACATAATTGGAACTAGCCCCATGTGCTACAGATTTACCGCCGTGTTTTTCAAATGTTTTTCCCAAACGTTGTTACCAAAGAGCAAACATTTATACAGAAGACAAACTGAACGAAAGCGGATCCCTTGGAGCTTGGGTTTGCAAAAATCATTTGCATTAAATTGTTTTACAGATACACAAGGTAAAGGGATTAAATAAATGAAAGAATAAGTCGAAAACACGAAAAATTGTCAAGTTAATTCCCATATTCCTATATCCAAAGTTTATACACCAATGTCCCAATAAAGGAATCGCTAGATATTATTAGAAAGAGACTGGTTGATGACGAATCCCTTTATGAACGTACCAGCCTACCGCTGGAGGGAATGATGGAGTTGTTGGAGTGCTGCCTACATAACTCGTATTTTCAAATGAAAGATAGGTTTTATGCTCAGGATGACGGTCTGCCAATGGGTTCATCGCTTTCGCCACTGGTGGCCAATATTTACATGGAATGGTTCGAATCACATGCGGTTGATACCACAACATATAAACCTAAGCTCTGGCTGAGATATGTTGATGATACTTTTATTGTCTGGACCGGGAATGACCAACAACTTTCAGAATTTCTTCACCGCCTAAGTAACATAAGACCCACCATTAAATTCACAATGGAGTTGGAGCAAAATTGTCAAATTCCTTTTCTTGATGTACTTATCACACGAGTAGAAAGCGACATCAGAACAACAGTCTATCGTAAACCCACTCACACAGAACAATATTTAAATCAAGGTCCAAATCATTCTGCTACAACCAAACGAGGCATAATCAAAACTTTGTATAACAGAGCCGGTCAAATTTGTAACAATTCTCATGACTTGGAAATCGAAATAAGAAACATTAAGAAGGATCTGCAGCAGAATGGTTACAGCCTGAAATTTATAACAGATACTATTTCTAAATTTCAACAAACAGGACAGAGATTACAAGACCAAAACCAGGCAAATGGATTCCTTACAATCCCATACGTTAAAGGAGTATCAGAGAAAATTCGAAGAGTAGTGAAAAACTTTAATATTAAAACAGCTTTTAAATCTAGTAATACAATTCGAAGCCTTCTTAGTAAAACAAAACCGGAGAACAAACAAAATAAGGAATGCATTTACCAAGTTCCTTGTGAGTGTGGTGAATCATACATAGGTGAAACTAAAAGACCACTATCTGTTAGGCTTAAGGAACATCAGACGAATACCCAAAAAGGTGAAACCACGAAATCAGGAATTGCCGAACATGCATGGTCAAAACAACACCGAATGAAGTGGGCAGAAGCAAAGATTTGGCACAAGGAGTCACACTTGAAGAAACGAAAATTCCTTGAAGCTGCCTTTATTGGGCAGAATAAGGGTAGCCCCTCCTTGGTCGGAGCCAACTTCTTAAACTTCAAGGTTGAGTGATTTCTCACAGTATATAAGTACGTAGCCTTAGGAATTGATTGTAGTTTGCACCTGAAGACGATCAGAGATTGTACTGATCGAAACGTCGTGTATAAATAAAATATAGACAATGGAAGTCCGAAACACAGAGTTAATTTCAAATAATACGGTATTAAAATTCTTAAAAAATCGTGCGAATTATTCAAGTCTTAATTTTCTGGATTTAACTGTATGCTGTGTCGTTACCCTTGTCGGGATCAACAAAAGCCGATAATCGCTCCTCTGTGGAAAATTAACACGAAAACTTTTGGCGTAAGTAGCCAATAAAGTTTTATTTCTTCTGGCAATTTTGACTAAGCGACAATTAATGTTCTACCCATTAAAGGTGGCAAAAAACAAGTTGTTCTTTGTTTGTCTAATTAACTAATGGCATCTTGTCATTATAAAATAAGATGAAACGTTTATAAATGAATTTCTTGGTTTGCGGACAACTGGTCGTAAATTCCCCACTACCATCGCAGACACTTTCGTCGCAGAGCCAAAACGTCGCAAACATTTGCGCCGCGGGCTCATTTCGCGGCAGAGGACATTGCGACGTGGCCACTAGCTTCGCAAACCATTTCGTCGCAGATCCACATCGTCGGAAACAATTGGGTCGCGGATTCTCCCCATCGCATAGGACATTGCGACGTGCCCACTAGCGTCGCAGGCAATTTCGTTGCAAATCCACAAGGTCGCGAATACATTCAGTCGTATTCGATATTGCGACGTGCTCATTAGCATTGTGTATGTAAATTAATTCAAATCGACTTCAAAATGACGAGAGAATCACAGGTACGTTTGTAGTGGGTTGGCTAGGTTGGTTTGGTTAGATTTTTTAGATTATGTTAGGATGGTTAGATTAGGTTAGTATGGTTAGATTAGGTTGGTTTGGTTAGGTCAGGTTGGTTAGATTAGTTTAGTGGTTTTTACTAGTTTTTTTTATATTTCCCCACCCAGCATCCCAAATTCTCCACTGGTCCCGTAAGCTTCTGATAATTTAATACGCTATTTTCTTGTATGCAACGGAATATATTTTCGACGTTGTGGATTTGCGACGAAATTGTCTGTGAGGCTAGTGTGCGCGTCGTAATGTCCTATGCCATCCCAATTGTTTGCGACGAAGGTGATCTGCGAAGAAATGATTTGCGACGGTAGAGGGGACGTCGCATTGTCCTATGCGACGGGGAGGATCCGCGACCCAATTGTTTGCGACGAAGTGGCTCTGCAACGAAATGGTTTGCGACGGTAGTGGGGACGTCGCAACTGCTTCTGACTTTAAATTTACGACCAGTTGTCCGCAAATTAAATTTCTTACAGTTTCCCACATAAATCGCATAAATACAGGTAACAAAGGTAAAAAAAATAATTTTAAGTTAACCATACACAGAGAGGCTTTACAAAATAATCAAAAATGTATTTATTGACATCGGCCAATTCGAAAAAAGCATCTTAAACATCTGTATAGCAAAAGTTTAAATGCAAAAAAGTAATCCAACTCAACTTGGCCAAAGTTGCCAGCCAGAGAAAAGTACTAAACTTTTCCGATACATTTTCAGCTTTTCGTAAAACCTTTAATTACGAAACTTCTCCGATCTAAGAAGCCAATAAATCTTTGAAAATGGAAAATGTTTTACATAATTCTTGGTCAAAGAACGTAACGTAGTTCAATATTGGGGTTTCACGAATTACAAGAGAAAACACGCGTAAAAAATTATTGAAATATTAAAAAAGACTGCTTGTCTTTATATCTATGCATTTCATCTAGGCAATTTTCGCATGCAGTACATTTAATTAAGATGCTCACACCTCAACATCTACTTCTTACACCATAAACTCTTCATCAATAAGGTATTTACAGTCTTCACTGGTTGACAGGTGAGAGCGTGTCGAGTATACTTAAGCCGTCTTCATTATTCCGCTTTTTAAATCCTTCGCAGAAATTCACATCTAGTTTTACACCGAAGTCTCCAATTGCTACAATATTCATTCGCATAACTATTACGTTTTCATGTGCAAGTAAAGGTTTCAAAGCATATTTTTATCATAAATTGAACGATGGAATTGAATTGAAAACGAAAAAAAAAAATGAAATAATAGTTAAATTAAACAATTTTGGCGTTACAAATTAAACTGAAAATCTAAGCGTTTTATCACCGGTTGATAAAAATTGGCATGACAAGAGTTATTTCAAAAAGGAAGTTCAAAAACCTCCAAATCAGTTACAACCGAAAATAAACTAAAAAAACAAAAGATCAAAAGATCTTGGCTGGAAATAACGAAAATTCAAACTTTGATGAGCATCCCACAAGGAACACACAAAAGACCAAAGCGAAAATATTTCCAGTAGGATTATGCTCCTAAGGCAATTAATTTTAACCAAATATTAACACGCCAGGACGAATCCGTATCAGGTAAATTGGATAAGTACCAGTGCAGAACGATGCCTATTTGTGAGTGTTTCAAAGTTGAAAATCAAAGTGTATGATGGTGTTTAATGATGTATGATGGAAGGTGACTAGTGAAACCACTGATCAGCCTAACATGGCTACCCAGGGCGAAACATCGTTTAATCGTTTCTCTTTTCGCTTTGGTCCTTTGTGTGTTCCTTGTGGGATGCTCATCCAAGTTTGAATTTTCGTTATTTCCACCCAAGATCTTTTTATGAAGAGTTATTTCGTTTTTAACCCATAAAGGGGAAATGGGGTTTGCTTATAAAGTAGGTCTAAAAATAAAGAATTTCTTACAATACTTTTTATTTGTTTCGTTTTACCATATAGAAGCCTTTTTTAAAATTATAATTCGAAGCGCGCTTTAAATTGTATGCAAATCAAAGGTGAAATTCCGTCAAGAAGCTGCTAATTTACAACTCAGCAAGTATGTAATTGACGCCGGCGTTGGCGTTAAACCTCCACTTCCAGCAGCTCTCGCAGTAATCATTAATAAATGTCACCAGAAATAAGAAAGCTCTGCACGCGAAACGCACTTCGGTGCTCACTATATTTTGCGGGACATTTTGAGGCATGGCCGATTCAGACACGATTTGAGACATCACTTTAAGAGTACAAGTTGGCAAACCGCCCAAACCTCAAATATTTCTGTGTAAGTTTTCAATGAACTGGCTTATAAAACTTGAAAGGAGCCAGGCCAAGTTACCTTCGTCTTGGCAAATATTCCAACCTGCTTTAAATGTAAAATAAATGGCCAAAATCTCGTCACAAAAATTTTGAAAAAGAAAGAAAATTGGGAAGCAACAATAGTAGTTTACATAACAAGTTTGAGACGCGAACCGCAGGCGAGTGTCTTAATTTATCTCAGCCTGTAATGACCATAACATCAGAGTTAGTGTATTCTACTTTACCTAAGACCAATGAAAGTGTCTCATAAATATCAGAAATTATTAAAAACATCAAACGCGAACACTCTTAGGGCCATTCTACACGAGCCACAAAAACGCGACTGTTTGCCTGCGAGCGACACGAGTGTGTCACAGAACCACAGAGTGTTTATTGAGCATACTATACGGGCAACTTTGCGGTCGCGTGTGGAAGCGTTCGTTGGCAAGAGGTTGCGTAAAAGTCGCGCGCCGCATGCCAGCGTATTATTCTACATGTAGCAACTTGCAAGCGTCTGGCCGGCCGAGCCGATTTGTCCTTCACCAATCCACGATTAGTAGTGCAGATCGGGATATCTCCGATGTTCTGCGAAGCTAACCCCTAAATGCACCGTAGGCACTTAATCGCGATTGGCTATCTAATCCATTATTTTTCTCTTTTGATCCCACATAAATGAAAAAAGAGGAAGCATAGATTAGCTTAACTAATCCGAATATTTTTACGGTGCATCTGTGGGTTAGATGAAACGCCCCTAAGGTCAGACGATTAGCACCAACCGGCTATGTTGGGAATTTGGAACCTTTGGTTGCACTAAAACAAAATTATGATTGTTTTCCACAAACCAAAACTACACTTTTTTGCACTCGACGCGCGTTTCGCTAACAACGTTAGCATCATCAGGAGATGATAACCAATGAACTAAATTAATCTACGCTCTATCTTATATACAATCCTTTAGTGGGCGGAGATAAGACTAATAATTTGTGATTGATCACGATATTTAATCCTATAACCCCTCAACCAAAGAATAAAGTGTAAATCTGATAGATAGTTAGACAGCCAAATCATCATCTTCCAAATAGAGAAACTTGTCAACGCCGAAATCTAGGACCTACGGCGCTCTAGAGATTTAAATTTGACGCATAACCAATAACGATTCGGATGGATTGTGGGTCTGCTCATTCAATAAATTATAATTCTATAAAATTATGGTCGTATCTATTATTTTCTAGGTGTTTTACTTTCAGTCATATTTCGTTTAGGACGTTTTATTTTACTTTTACTTGACGTCACATGCAAAACAACTGAAGATCGGGTCACGGGGTACATCGAAAGTTTTTTTGGGTCAATTAGTAAGACATTTGACATCTAAAAATACTTTGACATTTTCAGGTTAGACATTTTTGTTTATTTGTAACCTCAAAATGTTCAGATGTCAAAATGTGTTGATGTCATAACAAACCATAACTTAGACTTTTGGTTGGTTGGTCCAAAAACACTTTCGATGTACCACGTGATTCTTTCGCGTTAAGTAGGCCATGCACAGCGTTACTGCAACTGGCTAATTGTGTTGTTTTTGTAAATTCGGCTTTTTTCTGGGTTCCCGAAAGGACGGGACAGGTGGCGCTTGGTGTACATATACCATTTACCCCAGAACAGAAAGTTATCCTCGGTTCAAAAGAAAAAGTTGCTTTTGTACATAGTTGAAAAGCTCACACCTAGCTTTGAACTTTTATAAATTAAACAGAAAATCGTTTATCAATGTCTCTGTTAATAAAAAAAAACCTTTATTTTTAAATTAGCCCACGACCAGCAGGCAAAAAAAGAGAAGGTACAAAATTTAAAATCCGAAAATAAACGAGGGCAATAAATTGCGTTGAGCTAAAAATCTGAACGCCCACCATAGACCTCGCCGGCATCGGGTACGTTATAAATTCTTATTACTACAAGCGACATTTTTAAGACCCCAATGCAATGTAATGGATGTTATTTTGGGGATTGCGCCGGGCTCAATTGCAACGTGAGCTAATAAAGAAAGTGCCATGGAACTTTTTGAAATTGAGGTCATAACTCTACCGTGACCGTGATTTTGAGACAAAATGGAGAAGAACTCTTACAGCAGATTTAGGCGAGTTTATTTATATTATTTGACTGATGACATAAAATTTATTTATTGGTACTTAAACTTACAATTTAGTACTAATATTATATTAGTTTTTCTTCAAAAAGGGTGCGTGTGTTTTCTTTTTTAATTTTCTGTTTCGTCTAAGGTTGGATTAAAAGTTATACACTGCTATTAAACTTTTGAAAGACTTATCTTGCTAATCAATCAATCAATGCGTCTATAACGATTTCTTTCACAATATACGTATTTTTATTTTGCGTTTTTGCTTCTTCAGTTCTGTCCCTAACTTCCATGGTAGATTTTAATGGCTGCCCTCGTCCTGTTTCCTTAAAATTATTTTTTTATCCATTTTAGAAATTTAACGAAATTTCACTTCAGAAGAATTGGACACTCACACCCAAAATTATTTAAGAAATACTTACAGTCCTAACTAGGGGACCTCTATACATTTGACAGTTATTGTTTTACCAGAATTGGGCAACTCATATTGCCCTCTCTTTCTAATTTTTTTATATTTTCATGTAAAAGCGATTTTATGAAATAGATTGTCATCTAAAATGCCTGCAGTTTTTCACAATTTTTCACAACTGCCAAATCGAGTTTTTCACCTCTGGTAAAACAATAACTGTCAAAAATTGTATACAGGGCCTCTATTCCTACCCAACCAAATTTTTCATCACTGATATTATCTAGCTTAATGTTGTATGATTTGCCTAATTTTAGGCAGAAGCTCTTACATCATGCACTTGTTTAAAATATATCATCAAGCTCACAATTGATAAAATTTGAAGAATAAAGTCAAAATACCTAACTACCATTCAAACAAACAACTTCAACTAATGGAGTAACTAATGGAGCACTTCTAATAATCTAAAAGGGAATTTATTAATCAATTGATCAAATTGTCTTAGGTTGTGACGGCTCGCCATTCCTACCAACGGATAATACAAAAAATCTTTGAGATTTACAATAATACGAACAAATACCACCAGGAAGAGAATTATTGAACTCTGGACCACCCCTAATGTTTTTTGGGGCACGTGGGCCGCCAGACTTTATATATCGATAGCATAATTGATCATTTTTTAGAAAATTGAAAAATGCCAATCCATCAAAGAGTTCTTTTATTAGTTTTAGGGGAGTCTCTCTTTTATGCTAAATCAGCAAGGGGGAGAGAAAGATAATAAGATTCGTATTTTGGTGATATTCTTCGTATAATTACTCCTTTGGAAGTGACTTACAGATTTGTTTTAGTTGTGTATTTCCCGGGGTTGTTGCTTTGCTCGTTTACCCCCCGGCAGATACTAAATCAATTTGATGGCAGTCATTAAGATGGTTGTTATTTACACAATTTGGAAATTAGGTACCGAATAACATCTTCAAATGCCTTTACACAGTTTAATATAGCCCAAATTTATATATCTTGAGGCCGAGTTATTGCTTGTTCAGAGATAATATTATGGTTAGATCCTATATGGGAGTTATGATTAAATTTACTAGTAAAGCATGTCGTTCTTAGTTAAATTTATTGGCAATACCTTCTAGGGGCTCTCAAAATAAACGCAATATACCAGTATACATCTTATCTTATTTCAAGTATTATCCATTATAATTCCTAAATGTTTTTTTACAACATTCACTTCTTCTTATGGAATTTTCTAGTCATCAAACAAATTGAACATAACTTTGATCTTTTTGCTTCGGTGATTGACAAACCAACATAATTTGAATTTGAAAGACGTAATAAAAGTTCGTTGACTTTTTAGTTGAGCGGCTAGGCTTAATTCAAGAGAAACCACAAGTCACCACTCAAAAATAAAACTTAAAATTTGACACTATACCCCATAACCCCCACAATTATTATCCATGTTTAAAACTGTGAAAAATAATTAGAGCGATTCACCGACGCCGGCGCCGAAGGCTGCAATATAAAACGATTTTGACTTTTGGGACTGCAGCTTATTTTTACGGGCGAACTTTTTTGCAGAAATTTTACTTTAGGCACTTTATTAAAATCCTACACCACCGAAGAACATGGCGTAAAACTAGAGCGAAACTTGCCCAATTACTTTGAGGCTAATGCTTAATAATACGGACAACACTTCGATACATAAGCCGCCAGCCACTTAAAACAGAATAGACATAGGCGTATCAATATACAGAAAGAATATAAAAATACAACAAAGACAACTAAAGGACAAAAATCGGGAAATATTGATTAAACAGCTAATATGAATGAGCAAAACTATTCAAATAATAATATAAAAATCAGAGCCACATTCGAGGAATAAAATTTATAAAATAATATTAAAACTAAAAAACTTCTGAATGTGGACAACATTTCGAATTAAACGCAGAAGAAAAAGCACTTGAATAATAGGAAAAAAAAAGATAAAGACACATAGAACAGCAATTCAATAATACAAATTTATAAAATATTACTAAAACTAAAATTGACAAAGCAAACCTGAGGGAAAAACAGGTAGAGTTAGGAAGTCTAATAAAAATGATCCAAAACAAATAAAAAATGTTGTATGTGACAGCAACTTGTATAATTAAATAAAAATTAGTTTAACTAGTTAAGCTGTGAGCTTAATACTTGATATTACACAGAATACTACTAAAGGTAAGCCCTAAGCAATAAAAAATTTAAGGCTTACAAAACTGAACTTACAAGACAGATAAAAAAAGAAAATAATAAGATATAAAAGTGTTTAAAAAAAATGCTCCGGTCAAGGATTCAAATCTGTCAAATATTATTATTGAAACTTAAATTGACAACGCAAACCTGGTGAAAACTACAGATACAGTTAGGAAATCAAATTAAAAAGTAAAAAATATATAAAGAAGCGTTTAATGATAGCAAGTTGTTTAGTAAACTAAATGTAATTAAAACATTGAGAATTTGGAAACGGACGCATTGTACGCCCGCAATGCACCGATCTCCTTGTATTGGTATGCCTGTCAGGTTTGTGCCCTCGGGGGGCCCAGCCTCCCCACCGACTACGTCTCTTTCGAATCCCCTGTCTGTCTTTTTGCCGATCCGGGCGTTTAATTGGATTTCTTTCTTTGTTCCAATCTCTCTTTCCCGTTCCTCGAATTAACTCCATTGTTCAAGAGTCCCGGGCCTAAAACCTGTGCGCACAGCCTGACTTTTAAGTAACCGGACTTTTTTACGAATTGCTTTGACAGCTTTCTCCGTTATCGGGTTGTCTTGCTCTCATTTGGATAAAACCAAAAAAATGCTTTAATAGTAGCATTGCTGAAAAGCTATTCTGACCAAAGGCAAGTTAGTACCTGCCTGAATTTTTTTAGATAAGTAAGTAATTTTTTTTCTGCTATTTTATGAGAGTACAAGCGTTCAAGTTATAAAATATGATGGGATAGGACACCCTCACAATTTGTCCGTCTGCAATGCGAAATGGTCAAAATTTTGCCCGGCATACCACCTTAAAATTGGGCAATTTAGTAGGTTCGTGTGATGTATGCATGGTAAAATCATCTGGTATGCCTGAACCAGCAGCGCGCGCGGTCCATGGAAACAGTGCGTCCCCTAGAAAAAAATTATTGTAATTTTTGAAATTAGAAACAATTACTTTAGATTCGTGTGCGTCGAGAGGTCATTGAATCTGCTGAATGCATCAAGCATTGCATTTAGAAAATTTTAAAAAAAAATACTTGATGGTGAGTTTTGATGTGGTAAGCCTTTTCACAAATGTACCTGTAGATAAAAGCCTTTCTATAGCAAGACATCGATTAGAAAATGATCAAAACTTAGGCGAAAGAACTACACTGAGCGTCAATGCTATTCTGGAGCTTCTCATATTATGCATGAAAACCACATATTTTCAGTGGGAAGTGATTTTTTTCAGGAGGATTTTGGAATGGCAATTGGCTCTCCAGTTTCTCCTCTAATGACTAATATTTTTATGGAAGATTTAGAAAATAAAATTTTAAAAGAATTTAATTCTAAACCGGTCACTTGGTTTCGCTATATAGATTTAAATAAATTTAATGATTTTCTCAATTTTATAAACGGTAAAGAACCAACAATAAAATAGAAATAGAAGTCGAATTACCAAAACAGCGCGAACGTAGATATAATAATGTACAACCAACAAATTTAATAATTCCTTTTATATCCGGTAATCGCTAATAAGGATAATATTCGAACAATTTTTTACAAATCAAGTACTCTTAGATCAATTCAAACAAAAACTAAACCATTATTAAAAAAAACTCAAAAAATTTCGTTTATAAAATTCCTTGCGAGTGTGGTAAATTTTATATTGGAGAAACTTCAAGGCCTCTGGAAGTTAGAATAAATGACCATAAGGGGTACCTCAGGAGGGCAGATTGGGAGATCTAAAATTTGCCAACATTCTTTTGAAAATGATCAAGAGTAATGTGGGGAGAAAAGAACCAGACAAAATTAAACTAAAAATCAAAGAGATGAAATATCAGTTTGGCTTCCAATTTTAAAAGAAGATTTTCAAAAAGATTTTTAATGTATTTTTTCTTAAAGTCAGTTAAAAGATAATCTTTACACTTGATATTTTAAAATGAAAAACAAAATATTAATATTATTTTTTTTTAATTTCACTTTAAATTTTGTATTTTTATAATGCAATCTAAACACTCAAACAAATATAATTTTAATTTTATTAAACTCACCCAATATGTTGTTGGCTACTATCGACACACCAAACTGTCAAGTTAATTTTGAAATGTACATGAGTCAATGTCAGTCAGTTGTATGACACCAGACAGATAGGTAATTCAAAAAAAGAATCTAAAAAGTTTCGAAAAGAATAATTTCTTTGAAAACGGCAGTAGAGTTTCTTTCGAAACGTCAGATAAGTACTTTATTCTAGTTAGGAATTGTGTGTGTGTAGGCAAAATATTTTTTATCTTATTTAAAAACCACTGACAAACGAAAAAAGAAATTCTTTATGAATTTACGCAGTGGTTTTTAACATATTAAGTTATGATTGTTTTCCACAAACCAAAACTACACTTTTTGCACTCGACGCGCGTTTTGCTAACAACGTTAGCATCATCAGGAGACGATAAACAATAAACTAAATTAACCTACACTCTATCTTATATCTTTTAGTGGGCGGAGATAAGACTAATAATGTGTGATTGGTCACGCTTTATAATCCTATCTCCCCTCAACCAAAGAATAAAGTGTACTAAACGGAATGGGGCCTCTAGCTTTATTTAAACTATTTCTGGATTTAATGATTTCCATACTTTCATATGCATTCAAAAGTCTTTTGTTTGGTAAACTTTTTAGAAGTTTTAGGTTATCTAATGTGAATCTATGATTGTTTTCAAAAGCATGCTCGGCCACACTTGACTTTTCTGTTCTTCCCTATTTTAAGTGTGCTAAGTGTTCTTTAAATCGTGTTTGAATAGAGCGTGTCGTTTGGCCAAAATATTTTTTGTCACAATCCATACAACTAATTTATTAAATTCCACGTTTTTCTAGAACTGTAGTTTTATCCTTGGGATTTCCTAGCAAACTTCTTATTGTGTTTCCGGATTGATATTTAACAGGTCAGGAGAGACTTCCGCAAATATCGCTTTTGGTCATTGAATATAAACTTTTCCAAAGCTTGCTAGAGCATCCACGTTTTAATGAGTGATCGCAGAATCGAATTACATTACAAATAAGGTAAGTTTTTAAATATTGCTTCCCTTACTTGAACTTCACCGCACGCCGCTGGACCTGAACTTATTCTTGCTTGAGACTTAAGGACCCCGCTCTAGAGGTGAGTAAAAATTATTTAAGAGAGTTAATTATATCCCTAACTAATATAAGGGACTTATCAGTACACAAAATGGGCATATTTTTTGACAGTTTCGAACGAAGTTTTAAACATTTCTGACATTGTTGTCATCTAAACATATCATCTAGACATGCTCATGAAAGTCTATATTATTTTGATAGCTCCGCGCACAAGAAAGCTCTGCCCGAACGAAGGTGTCAGATAGCCCCGGCAACCCAGAAGAGCGACATCTCATAACAGATAGGTAAAGTGCCTAAAATATGTACTACTCTTGGTAGTCTAGGCGTTAAAAAAGCAATATTAAAACTCATCTCAATGGTGGTGTCTATCTGTCCGCTATAAATAGGAGATAATTTATACCATAAACTAGTAGTTTTTTAAGTAAAATTATTACACGTTAAGCATAATTTCTGGTAATATTTAATTTCTTTAAAATGCCTACACCGTCCTGAGTATTTCGAAAAAGTTTTAGAAACTTTTTGCCCGCAGAGGGGAATAAAAATCGCTTTTTATTTTTCGTAAAACTAGGTAACTACAAAACGCCATTATCATATCATGTAAATACTTCGATGAAGACGTCGAACAACTTATATAATACAGGGTGTAAAAGTTATTAATTTCAGCGTTTTATTATAGAATAGAATAGAAATATGCTTTGTTGTCATAAAAATATACATTTTGTAGACAAAGTGTTAAAGTTAGACATATAACAAAATAAAATAAAAAATAAGTTAAATAAAGGTATAATTAAAAAGCAACGATGAAAAAATAATAAATTTTAGAGGTTACTACCAACAAAAACAAAACAAGAGCATTTTGGACAATAATAATAATACAATAAGTATCAGACACAGAAAACCACCAGACTAAAAAATGTATTAAACATTATGCTATGAGCAATGATAGTTTAGTATTACAAAGTGTTAAAACAAAAACAAAACATCGCTAAAATAAGTATCACAGCCGAGTTACAACAAGGACCACAACCCAAACGATTAAAATAAAAATTAAAATCACGCATAAAAAAGAACAAAACAACAAAAAAACCTACTGATTTTTTTTTTACTGCTTTTCTAAATAATCTTTAGTTAGAAGATATTCTTATTTTATTTGGGAGATGATTAAACACTTTAATTCTATTGTAGTGGATGGATCTATGAATAAGTCTGAATTTGGGAATCGGGAGTCTTAGGTTGAACTTCCGCTGTGATCTAGTATTATAATGAGTTTCAGGACGCAGAAAATTATTACGATGGATAAAGTTAAAGAAACTGACTCTAGCATGTATAAGGAAGTTAGAGTTAAAATACGCTGTGGCTTAAAAAGTTGTTTGCAGGAGTCCCTAAAGTGAGCACGACAAAGATAACGCATAGCTCGTTTTTGAAGATTCAAAATAATTCCTAGATGTTGGTTGTTGGTGGAACCCCATAAAGAAGTTCCGTAATGTGGATGGATTAACGCAAGTAAATGGTGAAATTTAAGTTTTCTGTCAATAGTCGGTCCAAGAAACTTGCTGTTCTCCTGACTCTCAGTTTCAGTGTCAACGATTTCAAAATCATTTAAGGAACAACCACGCTCCGCACCTGGTCCATGTCATCAGAAATATAGATTTTAAGGAGAATGGCAAAAATTGTAAAATGACCTTTACTTTCAGTTGAGCTAACATAAGCAGAATATATTTTGAACTGCGACGTATACATGGGATTTATTTTCCGCCCGCAAAAAACGGAAAAGTTATTAAATATTATCTCTCAAAAACTAGTAACGTTAACTCTGATATTACAAGATCTTTCGCCCTTGTTTTCACATACTTTGCCCATTGAAATAGTGCTGTTTGAAGGTGGTAGACAATGCTGAACTTTAGAGTAAACTGAGTTTCGAAATTACATTGTCTTTATTTTTAATTTTTCACAACGTTTCGAACGCTTATGTATCTGCAATCATCATCAGGTGAATACTAAACTAAGACTACCTAATCTTATATACTAGCATGTGTTCAGTGAACCATAAAACTAACCTGTGTTCAGGGAACCATAAAGTTTTCACTTGGCTGGCTCCGCCCTTTTACAGTTGAAATCTGTTACCTCCGAAAAGTATGGGTTTCCAAATATCCTTGATGGTGACGCTTGTTTGAGAAAATACATTCTGGTTCTTCGGGATAAATGCTGTTTCTTTGAATTTTCGCTTGAATACTTTTTCCTCCTTGGCGACGATTTTTGCCTCTTTCCATTCCATATGATGTTGATTTTCCCAGCAATGTCGAGTTTTACGTTTGTGTTCTGTAAGGCAAACTTCCATAACCACACTCGCCTAGTGCCTGATAGATGCAGTTCTTGGTAAGAAGATGGTATAGGTTGCCTATTCTTCTTATCCTTTCTGAGATTCCTTTGACGTATGGAATTATAAGTGTCGCCTTTCTTTCAGTATTTATGTCTGTAGGCTTTGGTGTTGGTGTGGTCTGAAGAGTTTTATTGATCGTGTAGTTGGAAAAACCATTCCTTCGCAGATAGGATCGAATTTTTGTAGAGATATAGGAGGCTAGACCTATGAGAGATTTTGCAATTCCCGGTTTGGTTGATGTGGAGTGGTTTGATTTGGAATCAATTGCGATATACGAAAGTGATTATGCTTGAGTTGAGGGAAATTATGTTAACATGATTGAAGAATTGTTCTAGTGTGTTGTCTTCCTCTTCCCAGATGATGAATATGTTAACCATAGTTGACATGAAATTCGCAGAGCTTCTTCTCCACAGGATTCCATAATGATATTGGTCACTACTGGCGAAAGTGAAGATCCCATGGGTAGACCATCTTCCTGTCGATAATATCTGTCCTACTCTCATTAAAATAGTAACAACTTCTTTCTCCTTATACACCCCGTAGAACGAAACGATTGAATTGAAAGCAACGTAAGAATAACGAAAGGCAGAGTTTTATTTTATTACGTTTAAGCTCAAACTTTCCAAACTCCATATCTGAACTTAGAGCCTGCTTATGTATAAAATTCGAAAGTTTTCCGATCATTCTATTCACTTTTTCTTCCCTGTTGCGGGTCAGTGTGTATATCTCGGAAAGTTTCAACCCGGCCCTCGGGCACTTTTTAAAGTTTACCGTACCGACTACTAGTCCGAGTATTCAAGCGAAGTTTGAGAATGGCTCACGAATTCTAAAAACTGGGCAAAAGCAAAAACAAGCCAATATACAACAAGATAACATTGACGCGGTATTACGTTTTTAAAAAGTAACTGTTGTTTCAAAAATAACCCACATGTATCGTATAGAAATCGATTAATATTTATTTAATCGCCCATACGGCCCAGTAGCTACGTTAGTTTTTGGCGATTGGTAGCAAAATAAGAATCTGTTTTTTATACATATATACAGCCGCTACAATATAGGAACCCTTATGCTGCTGTCAGTCCTGCTTTTAGGGTGTGATGGTATGTTATGGTTGATTATCACAGTCTAAGATCAGTTTATTATCATTAGGATGGATGCTTTACAGAGGTTATGTAATCAAAAATGTAGCAAAATAACTATATGTTTTTAATTTATTTTGTTTCTGGAGAATTTTGTTTTCCTAATCTTTTTGCCAGGATGTAGATTTTAACAAATTTCATTATCGTGTGTGTATACTTATTTGTTTTTGATAAAGGATTTACGTGATTATGTTCCTCAGGGCGACAGGTCGCTGTTTCTCTTAGTTCTTTTACAACTTCTTAAATAGTAAGTATTTTACTTGGTCCGTCTTTTATCGTGTATCCCGGACCCTCTATTGCTCGATCTAATATCGCCCGGGGCCTCTTGAAAGTTTGCAGTTTGCCCTCTAAAGTGCACTCGAACAGGGGCGAATGGTGGTTTGCATGCGATCAAATATTAACTTTTCCTCGCGCGCGCACCACATAACCCCGTTTGATTGATCATCTTGTATCTTTGAAAGGATATTGCTTTTTATTTTAGATTCGGTTTGCTGGCCACAAGGATACTGCTTGCAACCTTTAAGTTGTTTTAGCAAAAAAGCACGAAGCGATTGAAGACAGCAGCAATGACTTATCTTAATGAATTGGCAAAGAATGGGTATGGTACAAATCCATCAGCCCTTGGTTTGATTGTTTAGCCTGATCCATGTTTTTTGTTAGTTACTTTAACTGTTATTGCATTAAAAACAGCAATGCTTATTTCTTTTGTATCCATAAAGAGTCTATCTCCTGTAGTCCAAAGGCTTATATTAGTTACAAACTTGGGTTTTCTTTGTACATATTTATACTAACCTATCAGGATCTGTATAGCTAATTTACTGAGGATGCAGCAGAAATACATTCTGAGGGATTAAATGTTAATTCTTTATTTCTCAATCCTTCGAAGTCTTGCCTTAGCTTTGCCAGATTCTGTGTGCTACCATTTAATTAACTAGACTCTCGAAACCATTAACTACCCTCTCGACTGGAGCACAGGAATGCAGAAGGGATTTAGGTCTATGTGTGTCTTCTATATTACTCTTAAAGTGATCCTTTTTGTAGCCGTGTCCATTCAGTAAAAATAAATAATTAATTCGATAAATTATGTCCATATGTTTGTCTGGGTGTTCTTACCCAGTATGTGATGTGTTATTCTGTGACCCAGTATTTTTTGAGCATCCGAACGTGGCATAATTCTGCACAAGTAAGCAGTTTTGACAGGCATTAGTTGTCAACACGTCATTTGTTTTGTTTTTGTTTTCAGCGATACATTGATGGAAGTTCTGCCACACATAGGGTTCTGTAAGTTAAGTCAACTCATGCTCTGGCTCACTTTCTTCTTATTATTTATTTCGCAAGACGATAGTCAATATTTAGTGGGAGTTCCCACAGGAAGTGATTTTCATCAATGACGGTCGTCTTTTAGTTAATCTAAGCTCTTTATTTTTATGGCAAGGAAATTGATCGATTTTCTATATAGGCCTTGCCTTGGTCGGCTGGCTTGGGCGATAGAAAAATTACATTACGGAGCGTAGAGGTTAGGGGTGAATTAGGGGGTGGGTTAGCTAATTCGATTGCGAGCCTGCCAATTTGTTCGTACATCTTTTCGCTTCGATACGTCAACTTTGAAATTAATTTTTTCGTAATGAATTGGATTAGAAACCATACATGTACAGTGTGCGCTTCGCAGGAAAAACTGGCAATCCCCGAAAAGTTAACTGGGGTATTTGAGTTTAAATTTTAAGTAACTCTATGATCTCTTAAAATGTACGCCTTTAAGATAACGTGAAAAGATTGTCAAAATGAGTTTTGTTCCTTCAAAAATCAAGAAATTTGACAAAAATATTCACTAAGAATTGAATTTTTGCGTAAAAATCAAGAATTTTAAGTCATGTTTTTTTTTGCTGTTATACGAATTTGGCAACACTCTGTATGAGCCAGTTTTATTAAATGCATATAAATTAGAATAAATTTCAACTTGAGCTAGTAAAGAAAAATATTATTTAGTGCCAGACAGTGCCAGGCTCTTAACTTTTATTACACGCAACTAAACATTTTTTTTTGGATTCCAAGCCTGTAGTATGTATTATGTATACAGGATTCGTCTTAAAAATATATAATGAGACGAAATGCCATAAGAATTTCATGCCACTAAATAAAAATTAACTGGCCATTCCTTGGCGGATTTTTTCATGAACTTGTGTAAAAATGATTACGTTTCTGTGGTTTGAGCAAAATATTGAAAAAACATATAAAGTAATTTCAAAACCGGAGCTCGGAATGTCAAGAAAACAGGTACAAAGCGAGCTCAACAAATGGGCAAAAGATCAACTGAGATCGTCCTGGAGGCAAGAGTCAGACAGTCTAAACTATTAGTGGCGCAGACTAAGGCAGAGCTCAATGGCTCCTGAACAAAACTCAACAGAACATAGGACTTTGTTTGAAAGTTTGAAACAATGATGTATTTGAAATTAACTCTGTGTTTCAGACTTCCATGGTCTATATTTTTTATTTATACATGACGTTTCGATCCCACTCACACAGGACAATATTTAAGTCAAGGTTCAAATCATTCTGCTACAACCAAACGAGGCATAATAAGAACCTTGTATAATAGAACCGTTCAAATTTGTAACAATGAAAATCAAAATAAGAAACATTAAGAAGGATCTGCAGTATAATGGTAACAGCCTAAAACTTATAACAGATACTATTTCTAAATTTCAGCTAATAGGACAGAGATTACAAGACCAGAACCAGGCAAATGCATTCCTTACAATTCCATACATTAAAGGAGCATCAGAGAAAATTCGAAGAGTAGTGAACAACTTTAATATTAAAGCAGCTTTTAAACCTAATAATACAATTCGAAGCCTTCTTAGTGAAACAAAACCGGAGAACAAACAAAATAAGGAATGTATTTACCAAGTTCCTTATGAGTGTGGTGAATCATACATAGGTGAAATAAAAAGACCACTATCTGTTAGACTTAAAGAACATTAGACGAATACCCAAAGATGTGAAGCAACGAAATCAGAAATCGCCGAACACGCATGGTCAAAACAACACCGAATGAAGTGAACAGAAGCAAAGGTTTTGCACAAGGAGTCACACTGGAAGAAACGAAAATTCCTTGAAGCTGCCTTTATTGGGCAGAATCAGGGTGTTTGCCGTAAACTAAGTGTTGCACCTGAAGACGATGAGAGATTGTAGTGATAGAAACGTCGTGTATAAATAAAAATATAGACAATGAAAGTCCGAAACACAGAGTTAATTTCAGGACATTGGACATTATAGAAATGCTGACAGAGCACAATCGGATAAACGTACACCTATCGCTTATCAGAGTAGCAGAGCCTGCGGGTTGAAAGAGAAATTGGCACATCACCTGATAAGAGTGTGACGCAAGGGGCCAGATTAGGGCACCTGACGGGGAATTACCCACGATAGAAAAAGGCCCATGAAGCGACCTAATTGCCAGCCTTACTGCTTCTAAACGAAGTAGATTTCCTTGCAGAGGGAACAAACTCTCATCAAAATTTCGTAAGGGTTTTAATATCGCACTCGGAAAAAGAAGGTAAATTATGTCTGCAATTTTAGCTGGCGCGCTCGCAGATAACAGTGTCAAGTATTTCATGCAAAATAAACGCTCCCGGCCTTTCTTAAGCAGCACAAGATGGCTTGTAAGAATCGTAAAATACCCCGGTAAACGACACTGAGAATGTAATAATTAGGTACAATAGTGTAAAGTTTGCAAGATAAGACCCATAAGCTTCGTCGTAGCCTGGGGAAAATTATGTTTTGTGTAAATGTTTATTTAGTCACTCGCAAACTGTTAGGTGGCAATACTTTATCTTGATGAAAAAAGAGGTTTGTTCCCGTTATAAATGGCCATTTTTAATTAGGGTACAGAATGAATCTAGGGCAACGGTTTTTTGTAAATCAGTAAACACTTACTTTCATAACTTTCTTATTTCTTACCCAATTTTAACAAGCGATACATCAGTAAACACGGAAAAGGTAAAGCTCCACATGAAAGTTTTAATTTTTTTTACCATTGGGCACGTAAAAAAAATTGCAGGGGGCGTCGAAACAACTATTTTTTAAACATGGCCGCCATCTTGGATTTTCGTAAATTGTCAATTTTTGCATCCCATTCTTAAACATTGAATTCTTTTTAAATAGGACAAAAAACTTTTAAAGTAATGGACAGTCACCCTATATATACGAAACCAAATAGCCCGGTTATTAAAGGTAGCTTAAATTCAAATTATTTTCCTGGAGAACAGCAGAAGTGTAATGGTTCGGGTGCTCTCACTAACCAACCCGTCCAATTAGTAGGAACGTTTCTAATTGAATCTTTGGCTGGATACTTGCATAGACAATATCATACAAGAAGAGAGTGCTTCATTCTACACAACGGTTACAACGGTATCTCGCAAAAAAAATGCTGATTGGAATCATGTAGATGACTTATAAAAGTTCGGATGGTGGTGTGTAGTTCAAGGAAAGATGACAAAAGTATAAAAATGTATAAATTCTTTTAAAAAATTTTCAAAAAATATATCATGTATTGCTTTCTCCCAAATTTCACTTTTAAAGTTATCCAAACACCCTTTAAAAATGTCCTATATTTTCTTGCCTTCTTTATCATCCGTTAATATATTAGCAGCCATCGTCAAAAGGAGAAAGATTTTAATCACGATTTAAAAATCTAAGGACTCTCAAGGAGGTATTTTCGGGAGATAATCGGATATTTTCGAGACAGGAATTTTAAGTTTATTTATATATTTGCTAGATTTATTTCTCTGTCCCTACTTGTTCTAAAGTAAAAGTAATTATATTCAGAAAAAACAAATTTAAATACCGATAAAAACGTAGCCGAATCAGTTGTAAACGAATGCAGCGCAGCTTCGCGCTACTT
The DNA here is from genome assembly GCA_963921995.1 of Oxystoma pomonae. NCBI lineage: Eukaryota > Metazoa > Arthropoda > Insecta > Coleoptera > Brentidae > Oxystoma > Oxystoma pomonae. The sequence goes on along the minus strand of OY998166.1, from coordinate 112,597,677 downwards.
AGACTTGCTGCTGCGCGTACTCGCATATCGAGCAGTCTCGTATACTACATAGTCTCTGGATGTTTGCCTAGAGGCGAACGCGAAGGGGCGCGAGCGAGCCGCACACTCGCACCCCGCCGATTGTTTTCCTAACTGTTCCATATGCATAAGAATGTAAATTCGCCCACACTGAATGCTGTGTAATGATTGTATAATGGAGTTCCCCCCCAGGTACACAGATGCTGACGCTTAAAATCCCATTATTAATAAAAACAAAGTTAGCTCAGGCTCAATTTTTCTGTGCTTTAGTTTAGTGGTAACGCGGATGAATTATTTTTTTTTTATTTCTATTAGTAGGTATTAGAGACATAAGGCAGCATTCAAAATCATCACTTATACCCATCCGTATCGAAATGCGCATGTGCAAACACGATACGTCTGCTTTGATACGTTACGTGAAAGTTATCGATGCGGTACACGAAACGTATTGCGATCCGTGATGTATCTAAATTAACATACCTATTCTTTGGTCTTAATTTGTGACCTCAGGTCTTGAATGAATGAATGTAGAAGTGCGGGCGGGATTCCCATGTAAGTAGGCCACCTTTGATTTGATTGGATTTGTCCCAACAGCAAGTTTAGGTCTTGAAATCCCTGATACTGCAGCTTTTTAGCTTATTGTATCTCTTGCTGTGTGCCTAATCTTGTTGAGGTTTGACGACCTCGCGAGGAGCAGCAGTTCCCTTATTAGGTTTCTCTGGCAGTTAGCTTCTCTGGAGAGGTCGTCCTCCAGGAGGTTTTGTGTTCTGCAGAAGGTTAGTGCTGGACACTCAAATATGATGTGAGCGGCTGTTTCATCATCCTTATCACATAGTCTGCAGGATGTGTATTCTTGAAAGTCATACGATCCGGTCTATCTCTCGTGCGATGCATAATCTATCACCTCCCACAAATGAAAAGTAGTTTGGGAAGCAAAACATTAAAAAAAACCTCTTTCTTGCGCAAGCGTCACTAGATTCGACGCTGTTCCCCAGTTTCGGACCGTGCGATCGGGAACGTATGATTTTCATGAGATCCGTAAGATCGGATCATTGCTCAAGAATATAACGTTTTCGTCCCTTGTGATCATTCGTCATAGATCTATGCCGCTCCCTGTTCAAGAATACACGTCCAGGTGGGTTCGTCTCCATAGATTCCCATCCTATGCAGGTGTTCTCTCAGTGTGCAGTGACCGGTTAGTAGCTCCGTCACTTGTCTGATTTCCTTCCTATTCAGTTTAAGGATTTCACAGGTGAGTGGTGTTGAAGGGGATACCATTTTTTTGCTGTGGTTTTGCCCTGATATTGAATGCCAGTGGTTTCGATGTTCAAATACAGGTTCAGGTCCTATAAATGGCCTTTCGATCCCCTTCTTACTCGAGAATCCGCGTGTTCATTGCCTGCTACCCCTGTGTGCCCCGGCACCCACGCAAGGGCGACTCTTTTGTTTTTCGCTAGGGTTAGGAAGGTTTGAAGGCAGTTCCACACTAATTTTGAGTGAATTTGTTGGCATGCCAGAGCTTTAATAGCTGCTTGGCTGTCTGAGAAGATTGTTATATCTTTGTTGAGATATCTTCTTCTCAGGTTTTCCCGCAGCTCTATGGCATGTATTTCAGCTTGGAATACTGTGGTATGTTTTCCCAGAGATGCAAACCAATTTGTTCTTGGGGCTAGGCCATATAATCCCGCTCCTGATCCACTGTCCATCTTGGATCCGTCGGTATACCATACCAATTTTCCTGACTGGACTAGTGATTTATCTATCTTGTTTTCCCAAGATAGCTGGGTCTTAAACGGCTTGTTCGTGTTGATTTTCGGAGTCACGATGTCACTCCTCATCTCTAGCAGCGAGTTGGTGACAATGCTCGCAATCTTGGTATGTCCTAAATGGTTATCATACCAGTTGTCATTGTATTTTAGTCTGTATGCTCTCATTCTCGCCTCCGCTTGAAAAGATTTCATCAGTTGGATAAAGTAGATACGTTACGTATGCATTTAGACTGTACTTTGTACCTATTTTTGATAGGTTACTTATCTTTTCCGATACGTACGATAGGCAAAAGTGATGAAATTTTAGATGTTGCTCTATGTCTCTATTATTACATTTATTCAAGACAGCTTGAAAACGTCCTTTTTCTTGAAAATAGTAAACGTTTTATTCTCTTAGATTTCTAAAGTCCATCAACCTACTTTTGATAAATTAATAATACACAACCAACACTTGATAACAGATAACTTTTTCTTTAACTGATCTTCGTTCATCAAATTTTGAGGTAGAAGCGCATATAAGTACCATTATCAACAAGGGGCCATTTTCTCACCTTCCACTTTAGCCCAAGGTTCCGCTTAGTTTGACTTAACGTGCAAGTGATGGTGAAAAGGCTCATTTAGAATAGCACGCAGTAGCAGACAGGCGTCAAATTTTTTATTTGGTTATTTTAAGCTATATAGCCCATCACCGAGCGAAAGTCCTATTCGCCCGTCTTCTTCAATATCACAGTACCCTCTCCCATTTGAATTCTTCACCCACAAACTAAGAAATAAAACATTTGACAGCGTAAGCTGCTGCATGCCATTCTAAATGAACCTTTATAGTTGAGTTGAAAAAACTTTTGTTTGAAAAAAATTAAACAAAAAAAATGATTTAATTTTGACAACGACACTTCAATATTAGCTAGTATATGTGTTTTATAGTCCAAGTCATTAAATATCTTGTACAAAGTGAGTCGTACACTTAGATAGGTTTTTAAATAAATAAATAAAATTTGTTGTCCAGGGTCGGCCACCCGTAAGTCATTTAAAAAAATGTTTTTTTAAGATTTCCTTGCAAATAATCTAAAGATAAAAATAAACAAGTCACTTGCTCCTAAGCATTAATGTTATTCAATGAGTAAATTAATAATTAACATAATAAATACAATTTTCTCACGCTCAACAATTATTTGCCAAAATCCAATAAAAATTAGGTAAATTTAAATCCAATTTTCGAAACCTTCTCGAAATTGCCCAGAAATGGAATCCCTTGCCAAAATAAACAAAATTACTGAAAATTAGCGAACCCTAATCAAATCCAATACACCATGCAGTTCATCAATTAGTCGAGAAAATCTTTAGTGAGGAGTAATGGAGGTTTGAGGGACGAATAAAGCCTGATAATGCTAAAAGAATTATACTTCATTTAATCAAGGTGTCAGCACAGTATGCATGCGTGACGCAAGGTTAAGGTACTGAAGAAAAAATGAGTTATAACATTTCTAGAACTGTAAAAATCGTTTTAAAGAACACCATCTTACAGTTAGATTCTTATGTGGATACATTTGTGAGATAGAAATTAAATATTTTTCATAAACTATCTCTAAGTATTCCCTTTCTAAATAAAATAGACTATGGCTGTGGCCTTTGCCGCTTCTGCTGAGAGAAGAGGTAATTAAACGCACTGGTGTTCCTTCGAAGCGAGCTCTGAATTTTGAAATGTTCTTTTCGTGCAGGACTAAATACAGAAACTTCAAAAAAAAAGAATTGAAATCAAATGAAAGCTTTGTAAAGTAATCGATCCTGGCAGTTTTTGGTCAATCCTCATAAAAAAGGTAGTGATAGATTTATTCCCATATTTTAATTGAGTTACTAAGACTTCACGTCACCTTGAAAAGTTAATTCCTCTGTTGAGGATACAGAAAGAGCTTCATATATGATGACAATAAAAACCAACCAAATTTTCTGCAAGGTAGATTGCCACGAGTTCAGCTTAAACAAAAAGAAGTTCTTATATCTCAACGCATTAAGCTGAATCTGAGATGGCAGGCGAGCAAAAAAAATACTCGAAAAAGTACATTCTAATGGAAATATTATGAAGGAATTTTTTAATTTTGTCTGAAACTGCTACAGAGCCATGATTTATGAGAGTGCCAGATTAAACATCTGGTAATATTTTAAGTTCGCTTGGAATTTTGTTTTAAGAATTAAAAAAAATAATTGTTACATAAAGCTTTTTACGATCTCAAGGTAACAATCTCTCTCGGCATCACTGGCCTTTGAAAATGTAAAAATTGAAACAAAATAAGTGACGGGACTATTAACCAACCAAAAGAATTTGTATTAGATGAATATATACCACATCATATTGGAAGGCTTTACCACTTCTGGAAGAGAAACCTATCTAGAAGGGAGGTCAAATAAAAATCTGCACACTGCGAAGGAGTTAAACATATTTATGTCAAAGAAATAATCAAATTAGCTGGACTGTCAGATAGACCTCACCTTCGCGGAGGCTAGTTAAACATAAAATACCACATTTAAAAAAATTTGAAATAAAAAACCACAGTACAAATAAAAATCAACATAACCATTCTTTTGAAATTTTTGAAGTAGATCACATTCGCCATTTTGGAATTGAAATAGACAAATTCCTATACGCCAACTAAAAATTATCTATTTTGCTATAATACAGGCTCACATACAATACGAGATTACAGCTTTGGGTTGTGCCTTTCAAAGTTACATAAAAAAATTAGAAACAATACAAATACCAATTTGCTGTTTCAGGAAAGTAAATTGTTTGACATAAAGCAAATTTATGCATTTAAACTCGCACCTTATCAATATAAAAATAAATATACATTTGAGCAGATTACCCATCATTATAACACAAGATTTAAAAAAACAACAGAAATAAGGGCAATGAAAGTAAAAAAAAAGTCACATCCAGCATTCGTCCAGAAATAAGATACTTACGTAGTTTTAGACATTGTAAAATTAAATTTAAAAAGTGGTTCAAAAATATCTATCGACAAAAAATATATGATATGCTTTCACTAACATAAATTTAAATTTGCAATTAATATTAATATTAATATTTTAGTTTCCTTTGTCATACCAAATTATGATCAGGGTTTCATCCCTTTATCATCATTTCAGTTTTCTTCATACACTTTACGTTGGGGTAAAAACAGGGTAGAATAGTTTGATTATTTTGTCGAGTAATATTTATTGAATAATCAGTTTGACTTTTTTTAGTAATAACGAGTTTAAAGGAATATTTTTTCTTACGTACTTAAGTTTTAGTTGAGTAACATATTTCCCAATATTTAGTTTTACTAATAATACGTGGGACATAAATAAATAAACTAAAATAAAATCATTGATTAAACTCATAGAAATAATGGGTGGGATGTAGAAATAAATTCAAAAGAAGATATAATAAATTTAAAACTGACTCTTAACCGTCTCTCAAAAAAAGATAAAATTTACGAGTTAAAAGGCAAGGGGCAAGCTCAACTTCAGAAAAGTTATATACGAAATATCTCCGAACAAATTACGATTATGGGTTTTTAAAAATATTGAAGGGATACTAAACATACCCTTATAGACACTAAACATTTATGCCGTAAAAAAGGTTTTTAGAGGTTTCGCAAGAAATAAATAACTTTAGGGTAAAGTAGTGTTTTTAGCTACATGAATCGATATAGCCCCATTGAAATGTGTAAGGGAGAGGAAAGCCTTAATAAATAATATCGACAAATTAAAAAAAATTGCAATCTTCTGTTAAAAATGCAAGACCGCTTAATTTCCTATGTTACCCACATTCCTTTAAACTTAAGCGTAGTCCTTAACCGTATTTGATCGATCAACTCGATTCAGGAAAAAAAAATACTAATCTATAAGGAAGATGGGTCCAAAGTTATCTCGTTTTAAAGCTCGTTCTATTCCCTTTATAACCCCGCATTTTCTTGAAAACTCAGCTTCAGCTGAAATATTCGACCATAAAATTGATTTCAGCAAGCCCAAGTTGCCAAGTGTTTTAAAATAGAAGATTGAAATTGTTGTGTAATTCGGTAAAAGCCGGCGTACTACAAACTTCTGTAACAATTAACTAGTTTCCCACCTCGAAGTTTGCAAAGAGCTCTAAGTGCAGTTGGAAACGCAACAAGGCTAACTCTATTATTGGGACAAATATTTATGTGTGCCTTTGTTGCAAGGACAAGCTGTTTCCAAATTAACAGAAGTCCTTTAGTGGATTTATATGCCCTTTTATGCTTCTAATTTATATTTTTCACTGGAAGGACTTGCAAGCAATTAAAGTAACAAAGGGGTTTTTTAAATCTGTAATAGGAAATTCACTCATTGAAAACAAATGCGTACTGTACATTGATAAAAAAATTATAAAATAAGTCATAATGGGAACCACTAAAACTGCCACAATTTGACAATTTATTAACTGTCCAGAAATTGTTAACTAAAAATGAACTATTACACCACGCAAGAAAAAAATAACTATAATCAAATGGTATTTCGAAATAGTTTACGCGACATTCCAGACCATCCAAGTCCAGACGCTTTAACTGTAATACGAATAGGTAATGAAACCGCCAAGTCGCGGGGGTGGACCCGACTGAATAAGTCGGTCACTTAATCCTGTTGTGGAACGTTATACCGCACTTTCCTGGAACGAAACTCTTTGGGGTCGGTGTTGCGGAGATAGGGAGCGCTTATGTGAACCCAACTCTCTCGATCTCTGAGAGGTGGATCGAGGATGGGTGTGGGGGCCTTGGCTTGAACACCTGGGCCTTTGGATGAGGCACCACAATAAAAACCTTCCTCAGGGAACCAGGCGCACCCTGTTATATACAGCCCCCTCCCTGAAGTGCTCCCTCTGACGACCAGGAGGTAACACAGGGAACCGAACAGGTACCTTTAAAGATGGGGATCAACAAGGAACTGTTCAAGGACCTAGTAGATCTTCTTCAACAAGAGGCCCGACAGGGAACTGCAAAAGTACCCATTGGACACTACAAACGCATCAGGGTCGCTGGGAATCTCCGCAGACTCAGAGAATCGATGATTCATGGAGGGCCAAGGATTGTCCTTGCATATCCTGCTGGTGTGTCTGGCTCTGGCCAGGTCAAGAGAGTCGCACCTTGGGAACCATCTGTTTGGCCCCAGGCGATGTAAGAAGTTTGCAGCCCAGAAAAACCTGTTCTTTTGTGAAAGATGCAGGCTTCCTGGGCTAAACCATGGAAAGTGGGCGTGCAACGGGCCCAGCAAGGTGGGCTACGTACATGGGAATTGTCCCGCCTGCACTTCTACATTCATTCATTCAGTCATTCATGCTGAACAATTTTAAACAGGAGAACGGGAACAAGCAAGAATATATGACGTCAATCAGAGCACGGGTGGTATGCATCTTAAAGTTACAAATCTTACAAGTACCAAAAACATCAAGAACTTCGACCAAGAGATACCTTAGCTGATTTCTGTTTAGACGTGATGGAACATACCAGCGCACACCCAAATTGGTTATTTAACATTTGTTGCATAGACGAAAGTATGTTTACCAAACAAGGAGTTACCAAATACAGTGTGATCCACAACTACGTAAGGGTCCTGTGTTGCGAAGGCAAACGCCATATTTAAAAACTATTAAAAAGAAAAAAGTAACAACTACTGGACAAAGAGCGTTAAAAATTTAAAATTTTGGTTTTGCCTAAAGATAACATTTAAAATAAACGTGTTCTAATAATATCTTCTTTGTCTTTGTTTTTGATTCAGAAAACACAAGGTCTCAGATATCGTCAAAATGAGTCGTTTTTGCCAAGCAGAGTTAAAGAAATTACCCCAAAACTGTTCGATTTTTTCACCTTGCAACAAACAATACTCTTAAAACAAAAGGTTGACTCTTTTATCAGCTCTTATATTTAACAAAAAGTAAGCAAATATCCTTGGCATAGGAATGATATTATCCTCATTTCTCGGGAAAAAGAAATTTCAAAAGACGCTTTACGCCAAGTGCATATTTAATGGTACGCCGCGCGTCGGTCTCCAGATTTCGATTATGGGAAAAATGTCTGTTTTCACAAAGAGTGGCCTCGCCTCCCGCGGAGATTTACATATTCCGGGAGATGTACCTACCTTCTCTCCCGAAGCCCTGACTCTCGTATAACTTATTGCTTTTAATATTGTGTCACCTTTCGGGCCAAAATTGCGAAAGTTAAACTCGCCATTACATTGTGTAAACTTTTATGACCGTACGCTTTTCTTGAAAATTTTATGCAGCCTTTGGCAAATTTGTTTGTCGTCCGTGAAATAAAGATGTTTCACTTTTGACCAACGATGATATTTTAAGGCTATTGGTTCATTGTTGAATTTTGTATCGTACCAAGAGCAAAATGCCCCTACTTCTGCTGCAATTCTCTGTCCGGGCCTCCCTATCTTCTTTACGAAGTTTAGTATGTCGATCCCCACTTCAGCTGGCTTGATCTGGCATATGCATCGCACTCTGCTAATAAGTGCTGCGCCGATTCCTCTTCGAGCCCACAAGCGGGACATACGGGATCTCCTGCTACTCTTATTTACGTCAGATGTTTGTTCAGGCAATTGTCGCCAGTCAGCATCCCTGTCAGCATTTCAATGTCCTTTCGGGTCTTTCCTAAGAGCCATTTAATTCCGGCTACATTCGGACCATCCACGAAAAGCTTGGACTGTCTGCACTTTGACGCTTGCCTCCAGGAAGTCTTCAGTTCATTGTTCGCACATTTTGATGAGCTTTCTCTGTACCTGTTTCCTTGTTATTTCCAGAAGAGGTTCCGGTCCAATCTATTGGGTCTTTGAATGATTTAACTTTTCTTCATTTTCATAAAAAAACTTGGATTAGTTTTGTTAATCCATGCTCTTTTATTTTATTTTCCTTAGGATTAACAAAGATGGAGAGATTAAATAACTAATAACGATTAAGTCGCTGGTTATAGAAAAGCACAGAGCTGAATAAAGTGTTTCTCAGTAAGTATTAGAGACAAGAGTCATCTTTTGCCAATATCAGACCATTGAAATATTTTTTTCACAATATTTAACCTATTTATAATAATTAACCTTGACATATGCTTAGTTTCTTACCGCTCCAAGCAACAATGACAACGTCAAGATCGACAACATACCTAGAACAAAAGAAAACACAAATTAGTATTTTTATAGATACAACTCTCTAATAAACTAGTCAGTTTCACTTAGTTTCTCTGTTTAATTGTTAGGCAGACACACTTTTGTTCTGCAATACATTAAATAATGAACCCTAATCTGAAAAACAAAATAAAAAATAAAAAATTGCTCCAGTAATATAATCAAATACTTTCTTTAGATGACTACTATCAGTTTATTCGACCTAACTTTGTTATTATAACTGGACCAAACTTTGTGATTATAATTGGACTAACAAAACAACAAAAATAATAATGGTTGTCTCTCCATTAAAAAGGTCTTGTCCACAATTTGCTCCTCTTACACATGAACAAAATAATAAGCGCAACGTACTGTAATTATTGCCTGATATAACACCTGTTTTGTCACGCATTCCACAGCATGCAATTATGGCAGTCAGTAATTAAATTCGGAAAACATGATTATTTTGTTGAGGTCTCATCATCGTCATATAAATTGAAAGCCAGCGGAACGTCACGACATAAAAACAGTTGAGTCAGTTAACGCCATAATAATTTTTTTTTAATTTGATTTTTTTTCCGGGCCGCGAAGATCAAGAAAAAAGTGAAGTAATACCCTTTAGAAATATTCAATACTCTTAAAACAAAATAATGTAGTATATCGAGTGCGTCTTCAGTACATTGGATGCATCCTAAGTAGGTATATTGGATGCCCTGTACAACTCGTATCAGCATAGGGGATTTAATTTGTTTACCAGTTGGATTAGACTCTAGTGTAGATGCGTCCAAATCAACCTTTTAAAACCTCTGTATAAAAGTATTTTCTTTTTTTTATTACACTGTCGTTTTCAAACGCGGCCAGATGAACAAATGCCTAATTTAGTCTTTTGTAGATAATTGACAATTACGTTCTATACAAGATTACTTTTACCAATTACGGCACTTGCCTGTACCGCATTTTATACACGGGATCAAAGACTACTATATAATCAACAAGTGGCAACATCAACAACTGTAAAGAAGCGCGTGTTTATTAAGGTAGTCCAAAAACCATTTAAATAAATATAAAAACGGGCTTAATCAATCACACAAGGTTTATCCGAATTTTTAACTTGACTAGATATTCATGTAAACGGTAGTTTTTAACATTTTAAAAGCATTGCTCCTTAGATAAATATAGTTACTCAGATCTGTAATTACATAATACTGTATTTACTATCTCCCAGATGTTTGTGACCATTAAATTGACTTTATCTTAGACATGCTTGATGTAAAATACAATTAAGTAATTCTCCTGGGAAAACACTTTTGCTAAAAATTGTTAAACAATTCTTTGGACCAGTCTTACAATTTAGAAAGCGATTTTTGTCTGTAAATTAGTTTTTGTGAACCGTAAGTCAAAGTAGGATTTTTTCGCGCCTGACGAACCATCCAAAGCGAGTTTTTACTGCATTTTATTTAAGGATAAGGCGATGTACATACTTTTACTCTAAGACTTTTTATTCTCATATTTTTTGACCTAGCATCCGCATAGTAGTTGAGTTTATTTACAATTTATTTCCAGTAGCCAATAAGTCTGCGTTGTGTATGCGATTGTCGTCTGGAAGCTCATGAAAAATCTCTCTTTTTCAGTTACGGTCGTCTGCAACGTTATCAACTTGCCGAACGTTCGATTCGGTGTTTGTGTGCAATTTGACGTCGCAGAAGGAAAGCGATGGCGGTCGTGAGGGGAATGCCTTATCGCGATATCAAATAAGCAAACTTTTTGAAACATGGAGTTTTTTCTTAGTCATCTAGAAGCAAAAGTATGCAGGAAAAATACTAATAACAATATATCAAAAATTAAATGCCGCTCTGATTTAGGCCTGGGCGGATAAAGTATTATCAATACATAGTCTAGGTTGGTAGTGGTCAATTGGTTAGCCATCAAAAATTAGTTTATTACTCTTTTCCTTTGCTTTAACTTTTTAGACCCTCCTTGTTCGTTAAATCAGTCCATTAATATGTAGATGTAATACAGTGATTGCCACTGCTTCCCATCCTAATACTGGACATTAAGTTCTCCTTTGAGTGAAATGAAATAAAAGAGCAAAGTTAAGTAAAGTAAAGAAGTTACTCAACCTTATGGAGAAAACGGTTGACACTTTTAAATTCTTAGACAAAATAATTCGAACACTTTTTTTCATTTCATACATATTTTATTTTGAAACCAATCAAAAATAAAATCTGTATGAAATGAAAAGTGTCATCTATTTGGTCCATAAGGTTGGCCGACTTTCCTATATATTAGACAATGGTATCATCAATACCTATTCTGGATAAGCTTCTTTATTCGGTGAAAAGTGGTAGATGATTCAATTTGTTTGATTTAATTTAGCTTTGAAAACATCTCTTTATTGCTCACTCTAGAGTAATTTAATTCTTTCACATTTTCTGTGCATCTTTAAAGCACAATAATTAATAAAATTTTAGATATTTTAAATTTACCGGTATTTCTCGGCTTTTGCTGTCTGGATTATTTCATCAACAAAGAAATACGTTATAGCGATCAAACTTATTAGATTCAACACCTCGTTAGACATCTTCAGTCTCTAGCTTTCTTATATAAACTCGATGTTTAGTAGCTTTTTTATCTGGACTTAGTTCAAATTCAGTGGCTGCGGTTGCGCCTTCAGTTTCTTAGTTTGTTTATATTAACTCAATATTTATAACGCCATGACAGAGTAAGTAATGTGAATGTTTGACTCACATTAGATAAGAATATTGAAGTTTTGATCACCATCAAAAATTAAAGGCAGAAGAGGTTCGGACAGCAGACGAATATGATGGCAAAAAAATCTAAGACAATCGTATGGTGTTAGTACTACGACTTTTCAGAAAGGCAGTGATAAGTTGCAAATCGCGCTGATGATAGAAATTGAACCAGCAGCTGTTTTTATTTAGCAGAGAAAACTACTGGCGCAGTTCAAATAAAGTTCAGTGGCTGCAGTTGCGGGCTTATGGTAATGGACGGGTGCCGCTCCGTCTCGACATGGTAATGTACGACTGCAACGGCGTTCACACGCGCCATGCCTTGCAACTCTGGACGATTTCCAGGGCGACACTTTTCCGCATAGTTTATCGTTTCTTTTTCCTTATAAGTAATCACGAGTGTCGCCGAATTGTTTGCCGCGTTATCAGTAAAGTTCGTTCTTACAGAAAGTTCAGTATTTTTATTAAAAAAACAACTTAAACTACGAAATTGCTCAAAATTTTAAACATATACGAAAAAAATATATATAGTGGTACCAAGAGGATATATGTTCATGCAAGAATAACTTTGATTTGAAAGTCCTTAATATTAGTGAGGTTTTGGAACAACAACAACTTGGATGGATATTTAAGCAAATCCAAGTAGTACTGAGGGGACAGAAAAAGATTATTTAACCCAATAATTGTTATACTTTTTGGAACAATAACGGTTATATTTAATGCAACACGCAATTTTTAATTAAACTAAGAATAAGAATTCCTCGAATTAAGGAATTCTCGATGTTTCACCGATACATATTTTATTCTTAAACCAACAAATCGAACTTAACCATAATCCAACATAAACTATGACATGCAACATAAATTAAATTACAACGATTTAAACACTAATATAATAATATCTTGGACTCGTGCAAGCTTGACATATCTAATAGAAAATTATTCTCGTATAAGTATTTATTTTTCGCCAGAGTCTGAGGGAGAGATGCTACTTTATGAGATATAATTTGTTGTTGTTGTTGACAGGGTTGCTTAAACTTATTTGGATTTTTTATTCGCCAAGAAAAAAATTAATATGTTGTCCACATTTTAAGAAATGACAATTATGAACTCTTTAAATTAATAATAAAAAGAAAAAAGATAATCTCTTTTCAACCGACTAAATCACTTTTAAAATAAAATTTGGGAATTCCATACAACAATGTTTAACGGTTAAAAATTAATCTTCTACTACATATAAATTACCGTTCCTTCTTTAACTTTAAACTTGTTTCCCACTTAAATGCAGGTTCTATTAAGCTCTCCACTTCCGACTGTATTGTTTTCATGTGTGTGTTTTATTTAAATGTACGTATGTAAATTTCGTAAGCACATTTACTTCCGACGAGGATGATCGCAAACATATAGGACAACTAGATTTCCGGCATTTGGACCTTTAGTCGATCCGTCAACGTCAGACTAAAAAGATATTTATGAAACCGCAGACGAAATGCATGAAGAAAGTGTGGTGGGAACGGTTAGGGGATTTACATAAATCACTTTCTTGTCACGAGCTTGGGTTTACTATTATTTGGCCAGTGTTTTAGGATTTGTTTTTCTTAAGGTAGTTATATATAAAAAGAAAGTGAAGCTATCAAATTAAAGTTGATTTCATTCAGGTGCGAGTTCATGACCTTCCACTGTGACCATTGGTGAATCTTTTGTGGGACATTTTGAAATGGTTTGCCACCCTAGTATAGCCGTTGCAATTTTGGTGATGTATCGTTTAGTTTAGATCTTTGGTGTCAATCCCAAGATGGCCGAATGCATGTTGACGCTGACTGACTGAATAACTGTCTGGACATTTTGTTGTCCTTCATAATGAATCTGTATTCGGTGTCCTAAGCTAAACTTATTCTGAGCCTTCGTACTGTTACGTCAGTCTGCAATGTCCTGCACAGGTTTGGGTTAGAATCAGATGAACTTTTTGGTATGAAACTCATGGTCCGTCCACTTAGAGATCAAGTAGTTATTCAAATAGAGAATAAAGATCTATTAAATCCAGCAGAAGACTTTGACAATGCGCATAATATTGTTACTAAATTTATTATTATCCTCCTGCTTTAATGGCCAATAATACTTAATAATAAGACAAAAATCCGGTAACATTAAGAGGGCAATGTGATGACGTGTGCGTTGTCAGCTAAGAAACTTCAGAACATAAGGACCTTTGAAACCAAAATTTCGCGTAAATAAACCCATTATTTAGGATGAACTCGACTCTCCAACTGTTTTGTTTAAAACTTCTCTTTTATATTCTCCCACCCCATTGTTTTCCAAAATCAGCCGAACGGAAAATTTATGACCTAATTTATTTTCTTTGTGCTTTGTTTCTTAGTAAGGCAGACCAGAGAGTTATTACAAATGACGACTTAAAAATAGTACATAAATATATAGGAGTAACACTCGCAGGAATAATTGTTTTTTTTTTAAAATAATTTCATATGTTTTTAATATTCTTCTTTTAATGGTGCAATTAACAATGACCGCCCTATAATGAATTAGTTTTACCAAAGAAATAAATTTTAAGAAAATCCCAGGAATCTCAGCTAACCGACAGCTTAGCTGCTGCTTTATCTATCTTTAGTATGCCGACTACTTTATCTAATCGGGTTAAACTCAATCATCGCATTAAACATAGAATAGTGCCTACAGCTAACAGGATAGATTTTATTTAGCATGGTTTCTATTTGGGAAAGCTCATGCGCAAGGTTTAGAATAAAATAAAAATAATAAACAAACAAAGAGAGACAGAGACAGAGAGAGAGAACAATGAAAAACAACAGAAATTAAGGCTCAATGTTTTTCAAATTCCATATCAATAGCTTATTCAAATCTTACAAAATTTTACTCGACAATCCTGTCAAGATTTCAGTTTTTATTGACTGGTAAAAAAAGTGTTTATAAAAATATTACTTTATTGTAAATATATGACTTATATGCACATTAGAAAGATAAATATAGATAAGACAAATTCTTGACATTTTTTTTAAATAGAACTACGAAACACCTTGCGAACTGACAATCACGTTTTTGTTGTTATTAAAATAGAATATTTAATAAGCAACATTTTTAAAAATATACCCGGTTTGCAGATTTTCAGGAAAAAGATTACTCCCTTATAAATGAAAGTTTAGTTTTAGCATTTTTGTAAATATTTTGTTTGAAGTTTGTTTCGTTGAATAATCGATTTGTTTGCGTTTCTTATTATAAAGCTCAGTTCGTTAGAGACCCGTAACATTTTTAGGATTTGAAACAACTAGTTCAATAAAAAAGCGTTCTTTTTTTTTAAATTTGTGCTGCACAAAAAGTGTACCTAATATTTTACAAAACATTGTTGAGATACTATAAATCGAGGCTAATGGAGCACATCGCCATTCATAGCGTCAAAGAGTGAAATTTTCCACTCACTTCTTTTTATGGCTCGATTGTTTCAGATACAAAGCTTTGCATGACTCTTCTAAAGAAAGTCTTCTCACATCATTAATCTTATGTTGTTCCTCTGTACCATTATTGTCACGTACATATAGTTCGATTACCTTTTATACGGCGTTTTACTGATGTCAGCCAACTTCATAATAATTTAGCTCTACACAAGTATTGGTAAAGTGCATTCGTTGTAAGAAGTCCGCCAAGCAATAAAACCTCTTGAGCAGATAAGTCGGTGGTTCTCAAACAACAAATTATATTTTTGGAACATGACGAATTACATTTTCTAAAGAATAGTACTTTTTACATCTATTGGCTAAAATAGTGCTTTTTTACAAGCGTTGGTTTAAATAACAAGCGCATCGATCGATCTAAGGAAAGTCATGGACATTTGTAAACAGTACTTAAATCATTTAAGGTTAATAAAAAACAATTAGGTAAAAAAATATTGTTTCTTAGCTTTTTATAACGTTTTGGTTCTAAAAAGAACTGACATTCAAGTCTTGCGATACAACGCACCTACTACTGGATGCATACTAAAAATAGTCTTCCTCTGTATCTGAAATATCACTCATTCATTCATTCAGAATTATTATCATCATCCGTAATAATTAACGGTCTTACTTCGTCTATAACCTGTTCTGTCTCATAAGATTCAAAAATAATTTTTTCCGTGTGTTCAATGTATTTACGTCATTCTTCTTTGCCCACTTTGCGAAGTGCCTCATCCCACAACTTTATGACGCTAGGCTCACCGATATTTTACAGGCATGTTGGTCATAATAATTGTTGCTAATACTTCATACCAATTCAATTGCGTTGTAATGGCAATGGTAGGGTGGTAATCTCAAAACTTGATGTCCATATTTAAGGGCTAATTCGTCAACAACGTATTTTTTTTTAATGGATGCTCTTTACACTTGTTTAAAAAATCACTTTTTAAAAATAAGTTTTTATGGTTTATGTTTTTCTTTGACAACCACTCTCTTATCTTGTATTGTCCAAAACAATCAAGGAAGGGTTTTTTCCTCAAATCAATGCTCAAAAATTTTAGCATACATATTGCCGTGATAATCGTCAGTTTTAAAATCTTAAACTGCCATTTACTGCCTTCTTCATTGCCTGCATGTACTATTATACATCTTTTCCCATTACTTGCACGGGTACTGGAACAGCAATGTTTAGATTCATCCTGCCAAGACGATTTTGTTGAATTTCCGTGCGCAAATACCCATGTTTCGTCAAGAAAAACAACTTGCCTTGGCAATTCCGATTTTTTGTTTGTTATGTAATCTCTTAAAAATCGCCATTTTGACACAATATTGGATTGCTCGCAAAGCACTTTTCTGTTGTTCGTTTTTTATATTTAAGCCCATCTCCTTTAAAATTTTGGACACACTGGTAATTCCAATATCGCAAAGTTGTTTTTCCTTTATCTTTTGTAGAACAGCTTTGAGGGTAACATATTCCTTTTACTTATACATATCATAAAAAATATTTCTAATCGATAGTTTAATCCCTTGGGATAGATCAAAGGTTTTTGAATGCTGTCGAACCCTTTTATATGGTCTGTCCAATTCCTATTCACTCTTTTTTCGAAGTCTTCTTAAGGTCTTATCTGAAATGCCGCAAGCATCAGACGTTCGTTTTAGTACTGCCAAAACAGACACTAAAGGGCCCGAGTTATTTTTTTCTAACGTAAAATACCGTTCCACTTGTAATACCAAACGGCGTTCACCTGGAGATAAACACCTTTTAGGCGTTGTGTCACCTTGCTAAACATTTTCCATAAATTTGCTTTGTAACTGCTTTAAATTCCGCAATTCACATACAATAAGAAACAAACCAAAAGCAAATAAATGCATACCTACTTATTTAAATAGAACATACCATCCTCAACTGGAGCAAATTTTAATTATTTCTTGGAAAATAGTGATTATTAGCATTGACGACAGCTCCAGATTTACCTATAATAACCGCAAAATAATTAAATTCTCGGAAAAAATACCTGTCAAAATCTTTAACTTATTGACGCAAAAAGTTTTTCAAAAGTATAAGTGAAAAATAAAATAAAATAGGAATATTTATCGTGTTATAAGTATAACGCGTAATTCTTAAATAATTTTGTTTGAAGACCGCTGATTTAGCCCACTCACATTTTGCCCAATACAGTGAATCAGTGGGATGTCTGGTACGATCAAGTACAGCGAGGGCATTCTAACTTAACTGACTTACTGTTCAATAGGCGATAACATCTTTTAGAGATTTAATCCGATATCTGACTTCATACAGCGAACCGACTTTATCACTTATCTTTTGAACTGTCATAAGTCGCAATGTTCTTTTTGGTGTATGCACAGGTATTATTGATTTTATCATATATTATAATTTTAAACGATATCTGTTTTCTTCTTAACTTTTACTACCAATTACAACCGCATCTCAATGCGGTTAGAAATTAACAGGGGAAATAGAGAATGGATATCACCAAAGAAAAACTGGCAAATTTTGAACGAGCGGAATTTGAGAGGCATAACGCTTAGGTACATTTATATTACCTGGGTAAATTTGATCTCTGGTAAAACTTGACGTATAACCCTACTTTTTTGTTAACATTTTCTTTTGTGCGGATTACTTTTTAAAGTTGGAAAGTCCTTTCTCTACAATATGTAATAAATTGCTCCCTTTCAACCTCTGGAGTTGCCCTGCTTCGCGGATTGTATAAAAATTCCACAAAAAGTAAGTATTTTCTGCAAAGAACAGATGAGGTATCAATATTGTCTTTATTTTTAATTTTAAACTCACTGGCTAGCGTAAATCACTAAAAATTTTTTAAAAATGTAAGAAAATTATTGCCATGAAAACAACAACAGAATACGCCATTTTAAAAAGCCGTTGTCATCCCCTTGTGTCAAAGCATAGAAAAAGTGACGTTTCCCCAACCGTTATGCCTTTTTACCTATGAAACTGTCAATCGCATCGTTACCTATTTGACCTACACCTGACGGTTTTTTAACGTTAGGGTTTGAGATCCAACCCAAAATAGTGAAAATTAGACTTTCTTTTTTCTGATAATGCAAAAGAAAAACCAATTCAAATATTCTACCACGTTCTACAGGAATCTAGAAGCTCAAATTTAAACTTACCTTAACTAGACCTTAAAGCAGTTTACCACAAACCGTTGTTTGTCTTTTATACAGGGTTCCTAAGCAAATCTTTAGGGGGCCAAGCAGCCGTGTATAAGACGCAGACAAACGGAAAAGCACATTAGGCAGAAAAGGATGGGCATGGGGCGATGTTGTCACTACATCTTACACGTAGTAAATCCATTCCAGGTTGTTGTTTTCTAATGTTTTCCATTTTCATACCTTTAGGACTGGAATAAAAATTGTTTTTGCTCGACGTTAATACCAAACTGATGAAAGATATCGTAAAAAAAATATTTTTCGGCTTTTCATTTTGTAACCATTGTCCTTACGCACTGTTTACAGACTGGGGACTGAGATACATGCAAATGCCTAACCTAAAGCGTTCATACACGTCCGGAGAAATCGACTGAGATATTTCCGTAGAAACTTTATCAAGCAAATAGAACGGGTTGACGCCTTCGAACGTCCAACCCGGGTTTTGCACTTTGATTCGAAATGAAAAAGGAGGAACAGTCAGATGTGGGGCCGTGCACAAATTACGTAACGGTGATTTTACCAATTTTTGACCACCTCCCTATGTAATGTTTTGTAACGGTTTGGCACGCCACTCCCCTAATATTACGTAACGATTTCAAGACCACTACCCCCTCCCAAAAAAAAAACTTTTCACTTATTTTCATTCCAAATTTTCTTAGTTTCACACAAATGCAAACGCTGTCGAAAACCCCCCTCCCCCCTACGTAACGTTATGTAACCCCCCTCCCCCTATGACCATTATGTAATTTGTGCACGGCCCCTGTATTTTTTTCTTAAAAATTATACTCTTTAGACCTATTTCTTTGAGTTCCCGAAATTACGTAATTTTTGAAAAAAAATTGTAAGCTTTGTTTTTCTAACATTTTTGCGTTCGGCTAATTTAATTTAAAAAATTTTTCCTGCGGCGCCCTTAATCTTCTCACTCGAAACCAAGATCCCCCGTTTTTTTTTTCGAATAAAAGTAGAGTATGACCATGGGGGAAATAATTTTTTTCTACGGTATGACGAAAATTTCGAGAAAGTTGAAGAAAAAATTAAAAAAAGTGGCAGAGCTCAAGTTTTTCGTAAAAAAAACGTTTTTTGTAAAGAAACAGAGCAAAATAAATCTTTTCACCCCTTTTTGGGTGGGACAAATATTGGCAGCCCCTTATTTTTCGCTTTTACCCTCCCGCTAGTTTTGAAGAATTGGTTTGCTACATGTTTCGAGATCATGTCATAAAACACCTCGAAAATATCAAATTTAGTGTAGGGCCAGCTTTATTTAAAATCAATAATATCGCAAGCAAAAAGCTCTGCAGGAAAAACAGCGCCGTTTATTGATTTCTTTGGGTGCTAGTGCTAGCTGCATGGTTTGGCCGTTTCCGGATAGATGTCACTAGTAGAACAGAATGGAAAGAAATTTAATTAAAAGCGAACATATTTCTTTCTAATGTTAACAACCTCACGAGTTTATCGCTCAGTATCGTAAATAATGGACCCCGCCGCCTCCTTTAAGCAAGAAAAAGCTGTGGTTTGGACCTGAAAACATCTAATTTTTAATTAGATTAGATGTGTGGCCGCCATCTAGCGGAATTTGCAGACATCTTGTCAACGGTTATTATTGCAACTATGATTTATTCTCACAATGAAAGAGTGGCGACAATTTTTTTCATGAAAGCAGTCCGGAGATAATAACAAACTGGCACCATTGCTCAATATACCTGTTTCTTTTGTGCGCGCAGAACTTTCTATGCCATTTCTGTTTGATTTATTGAAATCCTATCCCTAAGAAAAATCTTAGGAATCCTGTATATAAACGTGGCTGCAAAACATAAAACGTAAGAAAAAATGAAAGGCAGTTGAAAAAGGTGCAAAAATTGTCACAACATTTTGCAGGTTAGAATTTTGTTCCGATGTCGGACAGACATAGTGAAGAAATCTTTTTTGGAAGCAAATTTTCCTAAGATTAGGTTAACCAAACACCACCAGAGGTCAAACCCACCAGATCGAGTCAAACTTAGACGGCTGGCGACCTCTAAGATCTTGCAGTGGCATCACTGTAGATGAAACCAACTAGGGGTCAGGACCAGTCAGATTTTGAAAATAAAACTGCAGTTTCAGTAGGAATCGGGAAAATTAGCTGGAATTCTCTGACGTAGCCATCTTTTCCTTGCGGTAGTTCTGGATAAATAATAAAGCCGATCGGAAATTTTGTATTTGTAAAATATTATTGAAATGTCTAAATACATTATTTATGCATATTCTAAAAAGAATGGTGAAATATTTTTTTTCCATAAAATCTTATTTTTTATTGAAAAAGTGAGAATATTCGTGGCGATCGGGTATGTTCGGCCCTGCATTGGTCATGTGTGTCAGTAAAGTGAAGTTTGTTGGTAATTTTTGGTGGTCAGCCTGGTTTTCAAGCTCGCACAAGTTGCAACTCTCAGTGTTCTCATGGGGTATGTAATAATTTTGACATGAAAAACTGACGTTGCGAGTATAAAAATCTAGGAATATTTTTTTGACCTTTGGTTGTTATTTCGAATAAAAGGGTAGGGGTTTCCTAAATTTGGACAAAAATATTAATTAAGTTTGTTGTCCAGCTATTTTGCACTAAGCACGACTTAGTTTGTAGTACAAATTTCTCTATTATCTCTATGGAACCCACGTATGGGGACGTCGGTACAACCCGGATTTGTATTCCCCATTTTGGTACAAATTTGAGTCGGTGTGAGGTCCATCTGAGGTAGCTTCCTGACGTCTGGTTGTCTACACCAACGTCGAAACGACGTCTAACGCTAATTGGGTTTAACACTTCTAAATATTTGTTCAAGTAGCGTTCCGAAGACTTTTTATGTTGGGCTACCCTGCAAATAACACAGAACCATTAAAGCTGGGAACAAAAAAAAAGTAATCCTACTTTCGATACATAAGCTCTATCGGTGCTCTAAAGCGAGCAACCTAATATAGCAGATCTATATCGCGTAAATCAAAACAACTGAACCATAAATTTACATCCAAGTTGCGAGTAGATTAGAATAGACGAGTGTTGATCGAGATCGGAACACGGTTAGCCCGAATTAAATTTCCTGAAAGGTTGGAACCTTAGATTAACAAATTCCGGAGACACGTTAAGGAATTAACGAAACGCGTAAGAGTATGCTTTCGGTTGACAAAAATTGACATTGTAGAAGTAATTTCTTTGTTGTTTTTGACCCCCAAACTTAACTTTTTCTGGTGGTTTTGGTCAAGGCTTTAAAATAAAGGTCATCTAATGAGCATGCCGTGCCTTTCACTCCGACCACCAGTGGATCAGTTAGCTCATTGCAACTTCCTTAGGTGACACATTATCAAGATCTTAGGAGTCAACCTGAGACATGCGCAATAAATGTGGATGCTGAGGTGCAATCAGCACTGTATAAAATAGGTCTGGCCATCTCGTCTCCTGCACACAGAGTCAGCGTTCGTTGACTTTGGTTAGACCCATCATGGGCAGTGGAACTCTAAGTCTGTCTGGGGGCTTATTCTTGAATTTCGTAGGAAAGATCGCACGGGAACGAGGACCGTTTCCTGATATCGACCAATAAGACTTTGAATCCGAAACCTATACGACCACGACCGAACCTCACCCGATTGCCGTGTATCGTAGGAACTTTCCTGCACCTGGTCCGGGGTCAGGTGTACAGCGTGTACAAGTCCAACTCTTGGATGCGCTCTCATTGAGGTGCTATGCGATTGATTTTTGGGATCCTACCATATTATATATGTGAAAATGGTGGGAGTAACCCGATGCACCACAAAACTTTTAAAATTGCATACCTTTAGGATGTTGTGCCGAGCCTTTAACCACAATTTTCTGGTGCAAGACTGCCATTGAAGTATTGAGATCGGAAGAATGGTGGGGCTTACCTATTCGAACGCTTAGTACTATAAGCATTGCCAATCTATGCATGGCGTAACTTGACTAGGATAACGCCGAAACACACCCAGCAATAAGCCACTGTCATAAAAGCCTCTGAGGCTCTACCCGCTTGCCCTGGCATCCCAAAGTGTAGATTTGTTAAAACAAGAGTATAGCAGCATCCGACGACTTCGGTTAGACAGAATTCTGTGCAAGGGTATTCTCAGCCTGCAATGTCGGGTTGCTAACCATTATCTAGATCTCTAGCCCGGTGAAGAAGACAAACAATTGATGAATACTTTGGAATGTCCCACTTCTGGCAAAGCCTTTGAGTACTGACAGAACTTAGACTCCGACCAGGAAGTTCTGTCTATGGAGACCGTACTCATCCCAAAATAATAAACTGAAATTTCGCTACTCTAGTCAACGTGTTGACAAAGTAGCGACAGTAAACACACTTTAATAATCAACCAATTTCAGAAACATTAGCTATCTATGCATGGCCTAACTTGGCTAAGCGAACGCCGAAACACACCCAGCAATAACCCACTGTCATAAAAGCCTTTGGGGCTCCACCCGCTTGCCCTGGCGTCCCATAGTCTAGACTTGTTAAAACAAGCGTCTGGCAGCATTCGGAGACTTCGGTTAGACAGCACGGGTATTCTCAGACTGCAATGTTGAATTGTTAAACATTGGCCAGATCTCTTGTCCGGTGAGGAAGGAAAACAATTGGTTTCATGAACACTTTCAAATGTGCCACTTCTGGCAAAGCCCAGTCAACCTGTTAGGAAAGTGGCGACAGTAAACATACTTTAATAATCAACTAATTTCATAAGCATTAGCCATCTATGCGTGACGTAACTTGGCTAATCTAACGCTGGAACACACCCAGCAATGACCCACTGGCATAAAAGCCTGTGGGGCTCCACCCGCTCGCTCTGGCGTCCCGAAGTCTAGACTTTGGCGACGCCGTCGATCGTTTTTACTGTTTAATACCGGGTGTAACAGGCGACGAGTTGACAAAAAGGTTGGAAAACTTACTGATGAAACTGCGTTCTCCCCTTCTTTACTGCGTTTCATGAAAATAAAATTCTATCGAAAATATAATTGTTATCTATAAAAGAAAATGTGTTTAGAGTTCCTGGCTTTTAAAACATGTAAAATGTAACAAAAACATTCTGTTTAAATGTTACTTTTTTACAAAAATATAAATTGAAAAAAGGAATCAGGGAATGTTGCTTTAGATTGTCAGCACTTTCCTCCAATTAAAGAATGTACAAAATTTGAAAACGATATAGTCATTTTGCCAACTTATACATATGAAAATACGCTCGCCAATATTTTTAAGGGTATGCTTGTTTGTTTTTGAGAACATAAAGTAATGTGTTACAATCAATTTCTCTATGATTTTAAAGTCTTTGGTTTGTTTTACGTGCTTTTTGTGTATCAAACTTATTTTAAAAAAAAACGCGACTTGTTTTTTTGCAACAGCCATTAACAACTTGTACCTAATATCATACTGCCCCCGAAGATATCCGATGACACGGTAAGCAATCAAGTAGCACCCAGTAGAATCTCAGTTATAAAATGAACCATACAGCTATAAACCGAGCTATAAGCGTCCAACATGCTAAGCCATCGATCCATTGTTTTCCTCGTACAATGTATCTGAGTTTGATTTATCAAATCTTTGTCCACACATACATGCGGAATTAAGCCTATTTTATCCTGGTTTACGTTAAAGCGAGACAATGCACGATATCGCTTTTATCGGAGACATGAAAGGATGGGTGGAAAGCGCTTTAAAGTGCTAATTAACCCTAAAAATATGCCTGCCTCCAGCAAAAAAAAACGTAACTCGTACAAATCCGATTACATTATGTAGGATTTCACCGCTTTTATCAAAACTACATTTAAATATTTTTCTAAATTTTTTATTTGTTTTCATTTTATTAAAGTTTGCAAAGGAAAAAACAAAATAACTTCAAAAATGTAAGCTAATTTTTTTATATATCTGTTTGCAATCAGAAAAAATTTCTTTTTTGCAAAATTGTTTTGTCATTTTTTTACTTTAAAAGTTATAATATCCTATCCACTAAAAGGATCACTTAACATCACCTTCTTAGCTTTAATATTTTTTCGGAATTCTACATATTATGTTACACAGTATTTTTTTTGAAGATCCCTTTTCTTTGTTATACTACATTTCAAACCACTGGCATAACCTTTTGTCTATAATAAAAGAAACCTTTCATAAGGACATCCTGGATCAGATTACAGCTCCAATTAGTAACATCAATATTGGGCAATACCTCAGACCAAACCTTCCCTTTGGAAATTCTCTAATATTTACAATCCAACACCCTTCTAGACGAACACATGAGGAGAAAAGAGACAGACGAATAAAACGGCAACACTGTTTAAAGTTGTTTTTCCCATCACCAGTGGCCGCGACTTTTGCGTGCGTCAACGCACTTCACAATCATAAAATAAAATAAGTTTGAAGGCAAAATGGAAATACCAGCAACCTAATTAGAGTTAAATTTATAGTGATGTCCAAGGCTTCCTACTTCGTTACTTACGGAAAAAGGAAGCATTGCATGGACAGCACTACATGACTCTTAAACTGCGATAAATATTAACAGCGCTCCACAATAGTTTAAATTTCGTTTTCTTAAATAGTTCAAAATTCAAGGTATTCACCAAGGTGTTAACTGTCGGGAGTTGTTCCTTGTTACATACTCTACTTGGGATCTTGAGTTTACTAGCGCATTCGCCAGAATTCTAATATAAGTACTGGTGTTGTGATTTAAAACAAACAAACAGTTTTTTAAGTTCTCGGCGTTAGATTAAAAAATACCTAAAACTGCTCCCATTACTAATGAATCGAAAATGTTGATATTTTTTGGGTTTCTTGTAATTAACCTCTCTCCAACAACTTTTGAATACCTATGAAATAATTGCAAGCATATTTTGAAAACAAGTGGGAAAAGTTTAAGAAGAATATTAAAAAAAAAATAAAACATGGAAAAAAAACATTCTTCGGTGGGAATCGAACCCACGAACTCCGCTCTTAAGACAAGCACACTACCCACCACACCACCACGACATTTAAAAATAAATAGTAAATTGCGGGTGTTGTACTTTGGCGAGACGCCATGGCTAGTAGGTACGAATTTTAAGTAATTCTTTGGATTCTTTGCACAAAGAGATTATAATTTTACATTTAAAATATATAAGCTACAAAACTATGTCAACGACCAGGCTAAAATAACACAACCTCTTACCTCCGAAATAATAATTTTAAGCAGAAATATTCTCTTATTAGGGGTTTTTCCCTTCATTTTATAAATATATTTGGCTGAAATTATGAGTTGTAAGTTCGCCATCTGACACCTCTAATAAAACGCTATATGTCGTGTATCGTTGGTTGAGAGATAAATAGAATAATCGTGAATGTATACCTCCTTGTCTATAACATCTCTAGGTTTTTAAAGCCGCAATAGGCTTCAAAGATCACCCCACTACTAACAAATGAATCGGACAAAAGGATTTTTGAATAGCCAGTCAAATCCCGACGTCCTCGATGGCTCAGTTGGTAGAGCGTTAGACTAGAATTCTAAAGGTCCCGGGTTCAAATCTTGGTCGAGGAAAAACTGTTTTTTTATTTATTCTCTTACCCTTTACCCTCTACGCCACGAATCTTTGCAATAGATACTTTAAGTTGATCATGACACGTACGAGGTGCCCAGCGGTATACGTGAAATTTTTATTTTATTACCATGTATTTCTGTCTTGCTCTCTCTTTAGTTCGGCCGCTCATCTATCCAACTTTTGACTCCCGTCGGCAAAACTCGCTGCGTATATTAGCTCTCGCTCGTATCCTCTCTGCGTAACGCAACGTGCGTTACGCAGAGAGGATACGTAGCCTAGTTACGACAAGCTAAAAAAGGCTAAAAGCATCATATCATCACGTTATACATGCTAAAGACGTGACCTTGAAAAAGCTCAACAACAGACCGCAGGGATTGGACTTTGATATCTGTATTCGAGCGGAAGTCTTTGCTTTTGTACAGATAAAAGGAAGACAGAATATTGCTCTATATTCCACGTTTGCACGTACGTACTATGACCAACTTAAAGTCTAATAAATCCTTATTTCGTTAAAGTAAATTAAACAGGTATATTATTTAAACTAATAACACCTATTCACATACTTCCTCTCTCCAACTTTGACTCGAAGGAGTTTGCCAAGTTTGTTTAAAGAGTTGCGGCAAGAACCTAAGATCCGGCTAATTCGACAGCAGTTACTTTGTTTTCCCGCTGCATCGAAAAGTAGTGGCGAAACTTTGGACTCCGCAAGTAACAAAGTTAAGTGAGAGACTTAACCCGACCACCAATTATCGTTTCCAGTTAAAAGTTTTCTTTCTTTTAATTTGGCAAACAAGACAAAAGCAGGAGGAAGTTGGCAGTTTTTGGAAACAAATTAATTAGGAGGTTATTTATGTCGACAACTTTCGAAAATGACGATAAATTTTCTAAACAGACTTCAGAAATACTTTATTATAGGGGTTCTCCATCAAAAATACAAGTGGGGTTTATTTTGTAGCAGAATCGATGTCTAGCAGTGAACTTCTTTTTTGATATGATTTCTAGTAATCGAGATAGGGGGCCGCCATAGAACATTGCTTCACACAACAACGAAGGAGATTCTACGAGGCGGTTGGCGTGTCCCCACTTCTCAGCAGCTATGTGGTCGACGTTGTGGTGCCTAAAGTAACAACAACGAGGTAGAAGCAAGTTAACCGGAGAAATTGTCCGATTCACATGGTGCATAGTCGGGGATCTTGAATTGAGGTCTCTATAGCGCGCCAAAATGATGTGACCTCCGCTCTCGGTCAGCGAGGAACATTTCAAGGCAGAAGGCTGAGACTTCGGGCACTTTGGATGGGTGACTGGTTGGACTTTGGCCAGTCTGAGTGTGGAAAAACCCCCAACAGCGAAAACCAGGATTGCATCGCCTTCGATTTCCGGGTCAACACATATGACTTCCAGCTGCTGGGAAGAAATAGTCTACCTTCTAACATGTAGCAGGACCACCCTTCGGAGGGGGTGTAAAGCCGGCGGTCCACTGTGTATAATTGCTACGCAGTCTAAAGATCCCTGCCCTCGACAAAGAGGTGTCAGGCAAAATTAAGTCCTCTTAGAGAAAGAAAACTTGCATCCTAAGGGGTACGTGCGTCAGTCGGTGGTGCACGGGAGGTATGTCCGAAAGGGCCTAATTGCCAGGCCTACGGCCGCTCATCTACTACTACTACTACTACTACTAGTAATCGAGATATTCAATTTTGGAGCTTTAGCAAACCTTTTGGGTAATACACGCCTTGACGAAATATGACATGCTGCGATACTGACATAAGTTAACAAATACAATAGGTCATTTTCATGTCTATTTGTGACATTTAACCTTCAAAGTCAAGGTGTATGATAGCTTTAAAAAGGAGGAACAGTGGTTATGTCTAAGGCTATAATGACGAGATAAACCTCACTTGTATTTTTGATGGAGAACCCCTATATGTTAAGAAACAAGCTAAAGGGTCTTCGAGTTTTAAAGGTGATCATTGAGAACTGCTATAGGAGGTGCCAGGGCACATTGAACGCGATTTCGGTCAAACAGATTCCAAAGAGTAAACATCTTCTGAAAGAGTAAGCTATTCAGGAGAAAGTTTTCCTAAAAATACCACACTAGTTTTTGACCAATTAAAATTGTTTTTTTTTTTGGCGGGTCACCAGTGCAACACGTAGTAGATGGTAACCAACAGCGAATTAACAAAAATATGTTGTCGTAATCACAGAATATTACAATGGCAACTGAATAACCAGGTAAATCAAAACTTTAAGCTTTACTGGTTTCTTGTCAAATTATTTAATTTTAAACATAATTTGGAGGGGAATTTTCTTGGCGACACCACGCGAGCTTAAAGAACGAGGCACGAATAACATTGAAAATAGGCCCCCGTGAATGTTAACCAAATTTCAATATTTTAAAGGTATCATCATAACCGATTTTGTTTTAAAATTTAAAGAGGATCTTATGTCTGTGACAGGAGATACAGCCTGTCAAAGTACGTAGGAAATATTCCTACATAGATTTCCTTGAATATATCGAAGACTTCTAATCCGTGTTTGACATTTTTACGATATTTCGGTAGGTATTTTAGCAAGCAATGTGTCCAAACTCAAATATTTTATACAGAATGTTATTATAATCGTATATTGTAATAAAATGTCGAGATCAAAATATAATATGAAATACAACAATAAACCTTCGAATTTTCAACTTACGGTGAGAGCAATATTGAAATTTGGTTAAAATTCACGGGGGCCTATTTTCAATGTTAATCGTGCCTCGTTCTTTAATACTGACATCATTCACGCTCATTAATGGTAACAAAGAAATTCTGCAAATAATTAAACTCTCCTGGTATTACTATGTATTCTATAACAAAATTATGATTGTTTTCCACAAACCAAAAGTACACTTTTTTTGCACTCGACGCGCGTTTCGCTAACAATGTTAGCATCATCAGGAGACGATAAACAATGAACTAAAATAATCTAGGCTCTATCTTATATACAATCCTTTAGTGGGCGGAGATAAGACTAATAATTTGTGATTGATCACGATTTTTAATCCTATCTCCCCTCAACCAAAGAATAAAGTGTACTAAACGGGATGGGTCCTCTATCTTTATTTAAACTATTTCTGGATTTAATGATTTCCATACTTTCACATGCATACTTTCATATGAAAGATTTCAAGCAGAAAAGAATAGGATTAGGAATATAGCTGGCGAAAACGGTTACGACGAAGGCTTAATAAATAAGCTGATAAATAGACATTCTTTTCAAAAGACCTTTCGGAATTCTACCTTTTTCAGACAAAAAGATACCTGCGACTCAAAATTTGTATCAATTCCTTATAATCCTAATTATACGAAAGGATTACACAAAGTATTTAATAACACCGGTCTTAAATTAGTATATCAATCCGGTAACACAATAAGAAGCTTACTAGGAAATCCCAAGGATAAAACTACAGTTCTAGAAAAAAGTGGAATTTACGAAATTAGTTGCATGGATTGTGACAAAAAATATGTTGGCCAAACGAGACAGACGCTCTAACCAAACACGTTTTAAAGAACACTTAGCACACTTAAAATACGGAAGAACAGAAAAGTCAAGTGTGGCCGAGCATGCTTTTGAAAACAATCATAGATTTACATTAGATAACCTAAAACTTCTAAAAAGTGTACCAAACAAAAGACTTTTGAATGCATATGAAAGTATGGAAATCATTAAATCCACAAATAGTTTAAATAAAGATAGAGGACCCATCGCGTTTAGTACACTTTATTCTTTGGTTGAGGGGAGATAGGATTAAAAATCGTGATCAATCACAAATTATTAGTCTTATCTCCGCCCTCTAAAGGATTGTATATAGGATAGAGCGTAGATTAATTTAGTTCATTGTTTATCCTGATGATGCTAACATTGTTAGCGAAACGCGCGTCGAGTGCAAAAAAGTGTAGTTTTGGTTTGTGGAAAACAATCATAATTTTGTTTTAGTGCAACCAAAGGTTCCAAATTTCCAACATGTATTCTATAGTAATACCAGGAGAGGTTAAATTATTTGCAGAATTTTTTTAATAAAAAGGCTGCTTCACTTGAAATTTAAATTCCATTTACGTAGAAAAAAAATTATTTAATTAATTAATCATAAGGTGGGGGTAATATTAAAATATATTTCCGCTTTAGCATTTCCAACTCTACACAAACACTAGACATAAAATTCACCAGACCACAACATACTCGTTGTTCCTTTTTTGACTCTTTCGTTAACTTTATGGCGCAAATGGAGTACGACAAAAGTTTCGTTTTTGGAGTTTTATTTCCGGAAAGTTTACGACCGTCAAGATCGGCATTTGACGTCGTTTTGGTTTTGTAATGATTTTTGTAGTGCTCATAAAATTTCACTTTAAAAAGATTTGATTTTTACATTGTAATAAATATCTAAACATGATTTTTATTGAGGACTACATCATTTTATTCAATTTTTTGGAGCAAACACATTATTTATATGTTGCCACCGCGATGAATATTTTTCCGACCAACACACTGACGGTCCTTTTATGGTTACATTTAAAGCAAAACAGTTCCTTTATAAACTTTGTTTTTGCTGCTTTGAATGCTGAAATACAACACGCTATTTTCGCCATTTTGTAATTAAAAAGAAAAAGCTCATCCACTAGTTACCTACTCACTTTGCTTTTATCTTTTTTTGTAGTTGTACAAACAATGTTTGTTATTAAATTGTGTGGTTTTTATTTAAAATTATATTAAGATTTGTTTAAAATAAAGTAATTTTAATTACTAAAACGACAACTATTTGAGGGAGGTTTTTCGCCGATCCTACTATTACACATGTCCAATGAAAGTTTTGACCATAAACATGTTTTTCTTACCAAAAAAATAATTTTTACATATTTTTATTATTATAGTTTAAAATGTCTTTGGACCAAAATCAAAAATTATTTATTAAAAATATTATTTTTTTGTTAAAAAAAACCCTAAATATCAGTTCCGTGCCATGTCCTACATAAGGCTATTTTTTAAAACATTCAAATAAACGTTAATTCAAAATATTAATAATATTTAATAAATAAGTTTTAAAAATAGTGTACCCTTATTTCCAGAATAATATATTTTTTTAAATATACACTTTTTGAGGATTTTAGGGCAGCTACCTTATAACTGGCTTTAGCTTAGATGCAGGGCGGTGGGGGAGCGTAATTAATCAGTTTGATGTGTTCATCTTGATTCAGTTTTCTATCTGATGCTGAAGGAAGTGCACCTGTTCTTTAAAATACAAGATCTAGCAAGTTGTAACCTGTTTTGGTGTCAGTCACCAGACAGGGAACTAACAGTCTCACTCTATATTTAGTTTGTTAATTACATTTTTGGAAATATAAAAGTATTTTTTGGCAGATAACATGGCAAAACAACTAAGCGAAGATCAAAAACTGCAGATACGAGAACGAGAGAAAGAAAGGCGTAAAAAGAAGAACAACAAAGAAAGGAGAAAGAAAAATATCTACGGTATAAGCAGCAAAAAATACGGACATGACTCCAAGAGAGCAGCGAAAAAAGAGAAAAGAATGGAGAGAATACACAAAGCGAAGCAGATTTAAAAAAAAAGAAGAATGTCTTGGAGAACACTGTTAATGGAGAAGCCCCAGTGCAGAAAAAAGTTGTTAAGAAGAAAGTAAATACAAAAGTATCAAATAGAAGATGCGTTAGGTGTTACAAGGAGAAACAAAAGTTGATGTTTAAGGGCTTTTTAAATCGTTCTTTAATGTTTTATATGTTTAGTTATTTAGAATCCAAGTTTAAGAGTTTAACACCAAAAATTAGATTATTTTTTTTACACTTATAATGCTTATTAAACATATTTTTTACACAACAACAACAATAAAAGTTGCATTATTAAAAAAGTAACGTTTATTTATTTGCGCTTGTCAGTCCCATGCCAATTGATTTAAGTTCAAAACTGTCGCATAAATAACTTTTCTTTATTTATTTTAAAATTTAAAAAAAATCATAAATTTTAAACACTTGTCGTATAATCACCCATTAGTGGTTTTTAAACAAAAAATAAATGTTAAATAGGCTTTCAGTAAAATTATTTTTGTTTAATCATTTTCGACAAACATTCACTCAGGTAACGATTCACAGATAATTACCAAAATTTGAAACAAAACCTTTGAATTAATTTGATGAAAACTAAATAAAACAGGATTTGATTCTATTCTGCAAATATGAATGCAATTTTAATCAACAAAAAGGCTTTACAGTAAATTAGCATAATGGTTATTTAGGGAACAGATTCAAACAGTAATAATAGAGATCTTGTGTCCCTTTAGTTTTCGTATTTCCTGTCTAGGTACCAACGGAGCCGCGTTCGAGCTAGGGCAGTCACGCTCCTTTTGGGCAAGGACACAACCCCCTCAAATGAAGAAGGCCTTTTGCATATAAATTAATATAATTTAAATAAAAAATAAATAATTTCTTACGTTTTCCTAATCTGCCTTACACCATTAACCTTTTTTTAAACTATTTTATAAACAAAATTACGACAAATAATAAGAAAAACACAAGAAAGACATAAACGCTGTATGTCTGAGACATGCAGTACAAGTCCGTCGTTGATCAATCTTTGATTGGGCGCGCGAAAACATGTGCCAACCAGGAGGTAACACAGGGAACTAGGGTTGCCAACCCGTCCCGATTTTTCGGGACTGTCCCGATTTGGAGCAAAATGCCCTGCGCACTGACAAGACCCTTGTCAGCACGCCAAATATCCCGATAAAAAGTTTTCAGCGAAATCGGCACTAAAAGTTTCCAATTAAAATCAGAATCCTATATTTATTGGCCAGTGGTTAACTATAAATCCTTTTTTTTTTCTTAGTTCATTACCGAGCTCACTGAATCTGTTGATCGGGAAGTTAAAACCATAGTTAGTGCGATGATGTTGAGTTGCAAATAATTTATGATTTCTTGTGTTCCGATGATTTTTGTATCAAAAAAGACACCCAAGTCACGCATGATAATTGCAAGGTTTCTCCAAATTGGAGTTATCCACCTGATAAGTAAAATCTGTAGTTTGATTTTCTATAAAAATACACAGTTTTACATTTGTCAACATTCAGGGATATATTGTTATATTCACACCATGCTGAAAACTCATTCAACTCTTGTGGCAAAACATGGCAATCCTCCAAACTTCTTATAAATCTAAAGAATTTTTAGATCATCAGCAAGAAGCACAAAGTTATAGTTTTCTAAATCAGAAGATATATCATTTATAAATGCTTTAAATAATAATGGAGAAAAATGTTCGCCCTGGGGGACACCTGACAAAACGTTAAAACTCGGCGGAGACAGCATTCTCTATTTTTATTTACTGGCGCCTTTTAGTTAGATTAATCCGAAACCAGTTGAAAGATGTGATGATCGACCCTGTCGAAAGCCTTGGAGAAATCGGTATAGATGACTTCTACCTGATACCTACTCTCCAAGGCTTCCAACAGAGTTTCTTCATATATCAAGAGATTAGTAATTGATGATTTACCTTTTGAAAACCCGTATTGATGTTTTATAATTATATTTTGGAAATATGATGCAATTTTATCTGTGACTATTGATTCAAACAATTTAGGAAATTAAGAAATTTTTGAAATACCTTTGTAGTTTTTAATAGAGACTTATCTCCGCTTTTGAATATTGGGGTAAAATAACTTACCTTCCAAGATGTCGGAAAATCTCCTGTAGAAAATGATCTATTAAAAATTTTAGCCAAAATACTGGACAAGAAAAATTTAGTTTTAATGAAAAATACTGATAAACCATCTGGGCCACAGGCTTTTGTGTAGTTTAACTATTTTTTCCTACGACCACATATGAAAGTAATAGATTTCACACGATTTGCATCCTTAGAAAACGTTAAATTTCAGCCGTGTGCAGAAATTTTTTGCGCACATAGGCGAAAAAGCAGTTTCATCTGATCTGTGCTAAATTAAAGACCAATTTTTACAAAAATCAGTGCAATTCAACAGTGTTCGTAGGAAAAGTAGCGTACACAGCTTGATAGAAGATTACTTTGTTTTGTTTCGATTAATATTTTTCTCTTATCTTATTTATTGTTTTATTTCTTTTCTAAGCGTTTCTGAAAATTTCCCGATTTTGCATCAAATGTCCTGATAATTTAGAACAAATGTCCAGATAAATCAAAATTAAAAGTTTGTAACCCTACAGGGAACCGAACAGGTACACAGTGGAACTCTAAAAATAAGGATCAACAAGGAACTGTTCAAGGACCCAGTAGATCTTCTTTAACACAAGAGGCCCGACAGAGAACTGCACAAGTATCCATTGGACATTCTACAAACACATCAGGGGCGCCTACGGACGCCGCAAATGTAAATAAATTGGCCAAGGAGCTCAGGAAGCTCCAGGTCAAAATCGTGCAGCCCAGAAAAATTTCTTCTTGCGAAAGAGGCAGACTTCCAGGGCAGAGCCCAGCAAGGTGCCCTACGTACATGGGAATTGTCGCGCCTGCACTTCTACATTCATTCATTCATGCATATTACTGAAGCTGCAGTGTGCATCTAACCCATGCCAAATAAATAAATCAGATTTCCGAATAAAATTGTCCAGGAAAAAAATGTTTAACGCTTTCCCATTTTCAAGCGCTTCAAGTTTTATTTCCCGTTCTAATAAATATAAAAATGTTTAATCCCTAGTTTTTAAAGGCAATTTAATCTCGAGCTCACTTTTTATTTTATTTTCTGTAGCATCCTCGCGGTTAAAATACTTTATGTAACCCAAGTTGTGCACACAAGCGTCTTTTATTAAAAAATATACATGCTTTGATGTTCCCTGCGTTTTGAAGGGCCGCAAAAAATCGGCCAAACTGAATTTCAAAGCTAAGAGAAAGCCTTCATTGCACCAAAATTTGATATAAATTTCCCATTTATCATTACGAAGTCATATTCTGCATATGCATCGTATAAACTTCCCTTGCGGCGATATACGGGCCAGTTGGCTATATAATATATGAATACCCTACAGGCGGAAAGCAATGCATTTCATCTTTACGAATTTACAAGTCAAAAGTTTTATATCCCCATATCGCACGATTTAGCTGCCTTGCTCTACTCAACCAGCAAATGGGGTTTTTGCAAATTTTTAAAAAATTATATTTTTAAAATCCAGTTTTTTCTTTGTAAAGTGAATCCAGGCATCTGTAGACCTGTTTCATCTTTATTAGAAATTCGCGGAGACATGATACCTGTGTGCGCCACCTATCGAATAAACAGAAATCATCTACACATTTCAGCCTGTATTGTTTTTGAATTTTTTTTTGTTTATATTTTTATTTTTTTTTGTTGTTTTTTATTTTTTTTTAATTTTTGTTTTAGTTTCTTGAGAAAGAAACCTGCAAAATATAAAGTCACCTTTTATTTTAAATTCACCTATGACTCTCTGACAATTACTAATAAAGATGAAACAGTGGGATTCTCCAATAGACCTTGTAGGCCTGGTCGTAATGAAGTGAGAAACAACATCGCTTTGTCCGATATGCCACGAATGTTACTTTTATCCATCCTTCCATCCATCGAATGTTTGAAGTTTTTGCTAAATGTAATGCAGCCGAAAAAATAAATAAACTGGTCGTCAAATAAAATAAGAATGGACTGGATAATCATAAATCACTACAGCAATTTGAGAGCTTTCATTGGCCTCAACGCGTTTGGCCAACCAGCCAAATGGAATATCTCTAGTAACATCACCCGCTTTAGTAGTAGTAAGAGTAGTAGTAGTATAGGGGCGGCCCGTAGGCCTGGCTATTAGGCCCCTTCATGGACTCGTTCTGCCATACCTACTTTCTTACCCCATGCCCCTAGTTCTGCTGCAACTCTTGCTCCGGGCCTCCGTGTCTTCTTTACGAAGTATGTTGACCCATTTAAGCTCTTCTTCCTCTATCGTGGGAAATTCTCACTTCAGCTGCCTTGATATGGCACATGCATCGCACTCTGCTATTGTGCTGCGCCGATTCCTCGTCGAGCACGCAAACGGTACACACGGGATCTTCTGCTACTCTCACTTGCATCGGAAATTATTTCAGCCGATTGTGCCCAGTCAGCATCCCGGTCAGTAGCCTAATGTCACTTCGAGTCTTGAATAAGAGCAATTTAGTTCTGGATACATTCGGACCATCCACGAATAGCTTGGACTGTCTGCACTTTGACTCTTGCCTCCAGGACGTCTTTAGTTCATTGTTCGCCCATTTGTTGAGCTCCCTCTGTACCTATTTCCTCGTTATTCTAAAAGAGGTTCCAGTTCAATGTATTGGCTTCCTGCCCCTAGTTTGGCAATTTCGTCCGATTTCTCGTTTCCTGGTATTACCTCATGACCTGGGTTACCCTCTTATATTAAGCCAGTGTTTGCAGTGCTTCAGCGCACTCCTCCACCAAACTACTGACTACTTTGGCTTTTTGAAACCAACCTTTCCTATTTGACGTTTTTGAACGAAAAAAAAGGGTCATCAGCTAAAAACTGCTTTTAGGGTAAGATTTCTGCTCCGACTTTCGGAAAAGAACAGAAAATGTTTTTTTTTGTATAAAACCCCATTTCAAACATTCGATTTTCACCGGCACATCTATTAATTAAATTATAAAAAAAGCTATGAATACAAATTTCTTTCCCGATGAGATCGGCAGAAACTTCGGTCGGGAAATGCGCCAACGATACTCGAGTGTTTTGTCAAGTTTGTATGAAAACAGAACCTATTAGTCCCAAATAATAGGGCCATTTACAATAATGACTTTGGTCTCTATAAATTCCATTCAAATCGACGCAACCACCCCGACTGTACAGCGAAATCGAGAGAAGTTTTTGCCGATTGTTGAACGAGTTTCAATCGATGCGGTTTCTTGAAAACTTTTAATGGACACATAAACGGTTTGGGGTTTTGTCGAGGCACTTTTTAATTTGCCGTTAGCTATATAATTTTAATTCGCCATATTCAATTAAAAGTCTCTGAAACGTTTAATTTTACAGGCCGTTGGAAGGTCTTTTTCGTACAGCCCAATAAAAGAAAATACACAAACCAGCTTTTTAAAGTTGTGGTATTGATTAATTTAATGATTTCTTTCAGGGGTGTGTGTTGCTTTTTTTTGCCTGCATAGAGTATTATCCATCCTGTAATATCAATAATGTAATAATGCCTGATGAGCTCTATGAAATTTTCGGTGAACTTATTGCAGGGTTTTATGACGACCTCCTTCTAAAAAATCCGGTATACCTTTCAAAACTTATGAACCCTCCAGTTAAAGAGTGTACTAACCACGTCTTATGATATTTCAAGGGCTGATTCACTGGTTCAGAGCCGATCTGCGAGATGATGGCCAGAATGCCCCTCCTTACCTACTAGTGATACAGTGTTTCGTTTAACCGACCAAGGGTTTTCAGTGTCTTTTGGTAGCTCCCAATGTGTTTCCCCAAGATCATCTATATAGGATTCCACAAGTTTTTAGGGGCGGTTGACTGTGGAAAAATAAAATATGTTTATTGATCGAAGCATTTCTCCGAGATTGTTTAGATACGATATTTCCTTGGTAACCTGACTCGCACCATTGTTCGAACCATTTTTCCGAGACTGTGTAAATACTATATTTCCTTGGTAACCTGACTCGCACCAGTGGCTGCCCATGAGTCGTGTTATTAGAATTGACTAAATTGTTTCGCAAACGCATATTTAGTGAGCAAAAAAAGCAAATTTTTAAAAACTTACTCGCTACAGAAACCTGGAAAAATATCTTAACTGAACCAACATCCAATATAAAAGCGCAATAGTAAAGTTTCGCTCAAGTAATTGTGAGCAATTTTAATAAGTGTTTTCCAGTTAAAAAGATGCAGTCACAGAAAAAGAAGGTTTAATGATGCTTCACCTGAAATGATTGATTGCAAAAAGCAGTTAGATATTCTTCTTGTAATGAGTCGAAATAAAAATTAGTATAAGCTTGCATACAACGAAATTAGAAAACAGCAATATATGAATATTATTAAAAATAGTGATAATAAATCAAATAGGACTTGCAAAGTAGTAAACAAGGTAACTCCATAACTGTTTGCAATGATATACATAATTTTTTGTCTTAATACTGCAACTAAGATATGTCATGTAAGTTCAATATTTCTTACTCCATTAACAAATGAAGAAATCATAACAATAGTTAAAAAATTTAAAAAACAAACGGATTTGATGAAATTTCGGCAAATTTATTAAAATTCTACATCAAATAATAAACAACTTCTTCTTATATAGCATCTTTCCGAATTCCTTAAAGCGCCCCATTGTAAAACCTTTCTTTAAAAAAAGGGTTCCTTTCATAATAGAAAACTATATACAGTAAGTCTCTTGTCAACATTTTCAAAAATATTTGAAGCTGCTATTTGTGCACGTTTAGTTAGTTTTAAACCGAAAAGGTTGCACTATGCGTTTTTGGATTTATCCAAAGCGTTTGATTGCCTATATAAAATTCTACTTGACAAAATACAAAAATACGATATAAGACGTGAAGCACGACGCTGGATACAGTTACCGGTTGTGAACAGATTGTGATGCTGGAGAGAGAAGAGGAGGTGTACTTGTCAGATGTTTTAAATCTTAAGATGGGCATTGCCCAAGGAAGCATTATCGGTCCTCTCTTATTTGTATTGTATATGAACAGCGGGAAGGCAAGAACTAGAATATACAATCTGTGAAAATTTTAATTTATAAATTAAAAATTGTATACCATGTAAACTTTGCTTCGGCACTGAGATTTAGAATTATTTTTTGGGTGATTCTTCGCAAGTTGAAAAACTATTTTTAATTTAAAAAAGTGCAGGGAGAGTTAAATTTAAAGTGGAACAAAACATGTGGAGGGCGTTTCAAGCTTATAAACCTATTAACTTTGTTGAGATTGTATACATTAATTAATTAAAATATATATATATATATACTTACTTAAACGTACCCATCTAGAAATTTTGGTTATAATATACCCCCTCATAGATTAACAATAACCGAAAAATGTACCAAATATACCTGCATAAAAATGCTTAATAATCTACCGTAACAGTTATACCATACCATGTCTTAAAATAAATGGAAAGAAAATAGAAGAATCACAAGAGATACTTTTTGGAAATTGGAAATAGAATTGGTAAAGAGGTTGAACAAGAAAAAAGAAGCTTACAGGATCAAATTGACTTTGGGGAAGAAATTCAAAATAAAACTATATTTTTACCTCCTGCCACAAAGAGAGACATAAACAACATTATAGATGAATTAAAAAGAAACTGTGCTCCAGGAACAGATGAG
Source organism: Oxystoma pomonae (assembly GCA_963921995.1). NCBI lineage: Eukaryota > Metazoa > Arthropoda > Insecta > Coleoptera > Brentidae > Oxystoma > Oxystoma pomonae. The sequence goes on along the minus strand of OY998166.1, from coordinate 112,558,459 downwards.
ATTACCATACAAGATATGCAAAGTTTAAAAAAGCAGCTTGTTTCTGTTTTAACGTGCTTAATAAATTAAATGTTTGAGAATTGGGAGTTTCCAGAATGCCTAAAGATAACAAAAATTATTCCGATTCATAAAGGAGGGGTACACTGTGAACCAGGAAACAAAATACCGATTGCACTAATATCTACATTCTCAAGAATTGCAGAGAAAGCTTTAAAGAAGAGAAGTTGACACATTTTATAAAGAGGACATTTAAATATGGATTTCAAGAATGCAGTAACACACAAACAGCTGCAGTTGACCTAATTGCATACATAAGTAAAGTAGTGGATAAGAATAAACTAGCTGTGCTTGTATTTTTAAACTTACAAAAAGCGTTTGATACGGTGCATACTAAGATACTTTTAGAAAAAATGAAAAAAATGGGTTTTCGGGATATGACACATAGACTTGTGGAATCTTACCTAACAGATAGACAGCAGTATACTATAGTGAATAAAAAAGTGAGTACCAGAAAAATGTCAACAGTAAGAGTTTCTCAAGGGTCAGTTCTTGGGCCTCTACTGTACCTACTTTATGTGCATAGTCTAGTCTATCAAATTCCGATCTTAAATGTGTCTCTATTACTTTTGCAGACGATACAGTCTTTCTGTTTCAAGTATCTTGTGTCGACCAACTTCAGACTGAAGTAAATCAGTGTCTTAAAACCTATGTTTTTCAAACGACCGGAAAATAGCCACTTTCCTTACGATTTTTCATACGGAAAGTTCCACATTACAAGGCATGTTCTTTCGAAATATTTCCACTCTCCAGAAAGGAACTTTGTGTTCAATTTTTCGGTCCCTTGACCCTTTTTCGGTCCCATTTTTGGCCAAGTTGGCTATGACTTCTTGTTGACAGCTTTTAGCTTGTTTTTTTGGGCAGTTTTGACACTTGTTTACAAAAATGGACTCAGATCTAAAAAATGAGTTGAGTCCGGAGGAAATAATAAAAGCTGCTTCTAGAGTCACATACACCGAAAAATCGACCACACATTTTTAATTCTCAAAGTAAGAGTATACTATAAATATAGGTAAATAAAGAACAAACCTAGAAATCTGCCTTTTATGAGCTCTTTTATCATTATTGTAAGTAGGTTTTTCTTTACTTTATTATTTTAGTAATTTTAATAATATAATGCCATTGTTGTTGTATGCATTCACGAGATCAGATCGAAGGCGACAGAGCGCCCATAAAATTGATTATTAAATATGGTTGTTTGGGTTAAGTAGAGCTCAAAAAGCGTTGACAAAAACGAACCGACGAGATATTCGTAATATTGCTTAGAAAAGTTTTAATAACAAATAGGCTTTGGCTTTGTGATTCTTTAAAAGATATTTTAGTATCGAGTTGGAAGTATAGTTAGAATAAGTAAAGTGCCAAGTGTCTATGTGTGTGTGTTATAAAAGAGAAATATTGGATATTATATACCTAATTAAAAATAGGTGAGTGTTCTCACAGAGTAATTAGTTTATCCTTTAATTTAAATATTAAATATAAGCAGTAATCTTAAATGTTTATGCATAAACAGGTATTAGGTTTTGCTAAGTATATATTTATAATCAGTTCTTTAATCATACTCAGGAATCGGGAGGCGTATGTTTGAAGGTGGTTTCTAGTCCATTTGCAGATGGACTGGCACCTTTGTACGTCGAAGCGGAGCTGCTATGGGAGTCATGAGAAATAAGTAAATATATGCTAAACTCTTGCTTAGCGCTCAACTGCACGCTTCACGCTAATATGTGGAGCGGGTACCTAGCACTATTATTTAATTATGTATAATTTAGTTAAATATCTGAGTTCTCTGTACCATTGCACGTCTCACTATTAGATTTGGCATTTGGGACCATGATTTAACGATTCAACTGAATTACTGGTTATTTATTATCTTCTGTGACTGATTTTGTTTTAATGATTACTGTATAATGAAAGTAATTCCTGATTCTTTTAATAAAACACCTTTTTAGTTAAAATTTGGTAAACTCGTTACTCAGGAAACGTTTTCTTAATTACAGATACAAAAATCCGGCCATTCTGTACTACAGTACATAAAATCAAAATAATATTGTTATGTAAGTACTAAATTTTACTAACGGTTTTAATATTGAAATATTAGTATTAATTATATTAAATAATATTTTTTTTTAATGCTCATCATGACGCCCTTAAATTTCCATCCTACATTATTTTGCTTGATATATGGTTGGCCATAACTGGTCGTCAGTCATCACTGATTTAGCTGTGTGAAGCTAATAGGCACTACACTATAATTTTTCTAATGTTTTATACAATTTTGCACAAGTTAAAAATACAAAAATCATTTCTAACCACAAAACTTTACTTGTTTTTCTTAGTTTTCATCTTAAAAACTACCGGCCTTAGCGGCAATGGCTGTCCTCCTGCGTCGACCTGTAAAGACCAATTTTCCGGTCTAGTGACGTAAATACCTATTACATGTGGTTCTCAAAAAAATAACCTTAAAATTAACATAAATAAAACTGTTTTTATGGTCTTTAGACAAAAAAAATAAATTAGTGTCAAATCTCAATTTTCAACTGAACAACAAATGTCTAAACCAAGTGAAATCCTAAGTACCTTGGACTAACTTGTGGTGCTATTAAAAGTCAAAATTTATTTATATGAAACATTGTTTAAGTCACATCTGCAATACATGAGTTTTATATGGGCCTCAACAACTATGACAAATATACTGATACAATGATCTATACAAAAACTACAAAATATTAAAAGAGAACCAAGTTATCAATCTTGAAGAATGTAAACTAATTCTCCAAGTAATTAATAAACAAATAAAAACTAAAATCGAACCAATAAAAAATTCAAGTATACATTGTTATCAAACAAGAACACAGTATTATAAACCGACTTCTTAAATATAACTAAGCGATTTTTGTTCATCGTTCAAAATATAATTTTTTTGGTTTAGTGAAAATTTTAGAGGACCTTAAGAATAGCAAAATGTGAAGCCAGTTTCTTATGTTAAAAATTGCATATAGAACTTGTTACCAGTATATTGTACTACTTTAAGTTCAGAAATAAATATTTATTAACAAAAACTACCAATATCAATGAACTCAAAAGTAAAGTTTTTAATTTTTTATTAAAAATTGAACCATACATACCAATTAATACTTTTTTTTTACAGTTATTTTAGTTTTGTTTTAAGTTTGTTAATTTACTATGTTTGAACCCTATTCAACAAAGTATATATTTGAGTATTTATATCACGCATAAATACGAGCATAAAGGTATTAAAATTTACTCGAACCTATATTCCCCTTGAATGTCATTAATTCTCGCGGCAATATCGCAGGAGGCAAGGCAAAACTTTTTGCCCATCCTACACTATATGCACCCTCCCAAGCGTTCAGGGAACTGAACAGCAGAGGTTTTCGCCTGCAGCGGGGTTAACTTTCCGCCAGCTTTGAGTCAGTATTTATAGTGACATAAAGAAGCATTTATGTAATTCAAGTTTCGTAATTAGAACTAGTGGCGAAGGTCCCTCGAGTTTTGCGGCGAGACGGGAAGGAACGCGCTATACCGATCACTGGGATAATGTATGAGGTTCAGAGGGGAAAATGTACGAGTTTGAAAGTTTTCAGTTTAACTTTACCTGTTTTAGGTAGATATATACGTATGGCACTCACGATATCGGGGGGGGGGGGAGGGAGAGAGGCGCATAAAATAGATAACGGTAGTTGTTGCGTAGGATGCAATATCCTATTTTATTTTTGTTGACGTCTACATTTTTAAGATATAAAGCAAAAACGAAAACCACTTATCTTCCTCGGGGTTTCCAGCAGTAGATCTTTTAATTAAAATTTAAAAACTTGTGCAAAAAGACTTAATTTGAAAATATTTACTGCATTATATCTCATCAATAAAGAATGAAATAGAAATTTTTGTCACTTAAGTTTTGGGGGTTAACAACCCTAATGAAATAATCCGTTCGCAAATGACAGGTCCAAATTTGACAAGATTTTATTGACCCTAAAGGTTTAAAAGTGTAGTAGTTGACATTGTTAGACTCATTTTCTTTTGAGTTAAAAAATATGGACCTATATTATTCCTTTAATTTTTGATATAAACTTCTTTGACTATAAATGGAAATTTATATACTTTAAAATAAGTATATTTTAAAATAATAATAAAGTAAGGTACGCCACTGTTGTTATTTTCTTTGTTTTTCGTAAGATTTGTTTTATTTAAACACAAATTTACCGTTCATAACATCTAAAAAAAAACTAAAGGGTTCTCTTTAATCGTTCTCTTTAATCGTAACATAATTTTACTTATTCTGTATGTTTTTTATGTATGTATGTAAAAAGAAAGTTCAATTTATTTTTTTAAATTTTCGCTTATTTATATTTTGTAGAATTTTTATAAAAAATATGATTTTTTCATTTTAGATGGATGTAGTCTGATGATGGTTTGTAATAAACCGAAACGTAACTATTTACACAGAATATATTAATTATTTATTTAAGACCGCAACCCAGGAAAATTTAAAAAAATTACATAACGGTCAGGAAAATTTTATAAAATTTATTTTCTTGGTATTTTTTTAAAAGTTATTAATTAGTATGTTTTCACATCATACTTAATACATAATGAAAAGAATCCTTTTTTTTTGCTCTCATAGAGCATTTTCTCTGTTTTCGATACGTATTGAACGCGACATGATGACATAGTAATTAAAGATCAAAAGATCTTGGGTGAGAAAAACGAAAATTCCAATTTGGATGAGTATCCCACAAGGAACACACAAAGGACCAAAGCAAAAAGAGAAGAGAAGGGGAGGTGACCAGTGGAACCACTGATGAGCCTACGCTGGTTGCCCAAAGCGAAACATCATTCGATCATTTCTCTTTTTGCTGTGGTCCTTTATGTGCTTCTTGTGGGATACTAATCCAAGTTTGAATTTTGGTTTTTTTCCACCCAAGATCTTTTGACCTTTTCGGTTGAAGTAACCGTAATCCTATAGTAGATATTTTTTTGTCTATTTTTTTTTATTCCTTATTGTGTCTTCCACAATTTCTTAATAATTAACAACCAAGCCAAGATAAACGTTCCCGATTAGCAGAAGAAAGCGATTGCCCTTGCTAAACCCTATCAATAATTCAAAACCGTTTCTCTCTGGGGTTAAATTTATAGCTTGCCATAAAGCCGGTGCTGTGTATAATGCATGTAATGACTATAAAGTGTAACATACACGGACACATATTATGGTGCAATTGGCTAAGATTGTTTCGTCCAGTTATGATTTATTAACCGACAAGAGGTGACCCACTCATGGTTCAGGACGTCAAGGCGCTATTGGAAACGAAAAAGATCCATTGTCATTGCCAACAAAAATTGGTTAAAGCGTAGTAATATTTCCTACAAAAAAACTATTTATAGGAAAAATGTCATTATTCTTACCAAAGTGTGGTCACTATTACGGTGAAAACCTAACCATTGTGTGGTAAAAATATAAAGTTATACGTGAAGGTAATATATCCACTATATAACTACATAATATACCATTACTAGAAGCACGGAAAGAAATATTATATTTACGAGGTAACGACTTTACTGATATTAATTTGGTTACTATTAGTAGCCCCTACTTAATACAAAACTAAAAAGTTATCGAGTCTACACGGTCGTCTATCTACTGGATGCGCGACGGCCATGTTATTTACTTCTATTAAGGCTATAGTTTCTCCCCAGATAAGTAACAAAAAGTACAACTGACAACGCTTTGTTCTTTGCCACTCCACTCTTGCCAGAGTGCATAGGGAAAACCTTTATAAAAATGATAATGATCACCCCTGCAAAATGTCATTTCTGATTTCCCTGCAAAAAACAATTCTGAGGCGTTTTCTCGCGTTGAAATTGTTTAAAATGTTTTTAAAAAGTTTGAAACGTTTGTTTTCTCGCGTTGCAACGATGACGTCACATCGAAACGGGTTAAAAATATTTTGAAACGGAATCCACTCTAGTTTCAAAACTGACGCGTGCGTAGAAGATACGTCAAAATTCTACATTCTTGTTTTAACCGATTTTTTTTTGTTTTTGCGTGAAAATGTATGAAAAATCGTATTCTAGATATCTTGTTGGCCATTCTTCATGGTATCCCTGTGGTCTTATATGCTTTTCTGGGTTTAAAAGAACAGTAAATAAAAAAACTTCACTATCCATGTAGCTTCCATTGCTTGCCATCCATGCTACTAAAACGGGTCGTAGAGTCGAAGGTTTTGCTAGATAAACCAGTAGTTGATCCGTTTTAATTTTAAACACCAAAAAAATAAACAGAAAAACGAAAAAAAAGTGAGGTTACACTAAACTACGTCAGCGTTTTGAACTACTCATTTTTTCTCGGTTCTAAATGATGACGTCACATCTAAATAGTTTCAAATAATATTTCAAAATAATTTCAATGCGAGAAAACGTCTGATGTTTAGTTTTCCCTGTGCACTCTGGCAAAAGATTAAAAAATTAAAGAACAAAGCGTTGTCAGTTGTATTTTTTTTGCTTAACCAAAATATCTGAAGGATTTTTCTTCAAAATTAAAGCTCTGGTGCTGTCATCTATCCCAAAAGCCTCAAAATAATTGCGGTTTAGAACAAACCCGATTTACAAAAAATACTCACAATTTCCTCTGGATTACATTTCTCCTTTTTATATTTCCTTGCTTTAGCGAAAATAAAAACTAAGTTTCTTTTTTTCTAAAAGCCTGTGCACTCCGGAAAAGAAAACCAATCAATCAATCACACCTCATTGAATTTGGGAAACACACGCAGTTCAAGTGTTGGCCGATAGACCGCAGAATTTATACGATTCCATGGTAGCTGCAGGTGTTTTGTCAACAAACTTTAAATCGGGTCGCAGTGGGACAGAAGAGTATTTTTACGTTTTCTGACAGAAAACCATTCGAGGTTATGTTTCAAAAATGAGTTTCCAAAACATTGTTCTAAAACAAATATGAAACCACTCCGCGTGTGCGGTCGCCCGCCGAAAAAAGCCTAGCGCTGCGCGGGCATTACCCCAAGTCTATCAAAGAACCATGAGAACTTTACTGGCTCACTGGGATTACTAGGAATTCGAATAGAAACAATCGGCGCCCATAACCCCATATAATTTTGTTTTTATTTTGATTCGACCATTTCTTTTTAATGTAAATTATTGCGGCATAGTTATGTGCAATTGTACCAGTGAAATCTTGGAGTGCAAAGGATAGATTTTAGAACCTCAGTTTCAAAAACACACGGATACTTGAGTAAGTACTAACAAAACAGGTCAGTAAAGCTCCATTTAGAGATTGGAAAGGCTCTTGATAGTCGTTGACGCTCCTGTTTAAAATAGAATACGATTATTTCGTCGAGCGCGAGTAGCCGATTTTTAAATCTGCATGCTTTTAAGTTAACCTGTTGTCGGTATCAGCTAGCGGGAGTGTTTCCAATTCAATTATAAATGCACCTGTAAATGCAACCTTAAACATTACACCCAGTTACTTTAATACGTAGTTGGGTAGCACTTTTTTAGCAGGTAATTCTGCAATAAATGGTTTTCTTTTATTTTAGTATTTTACTTGGTTTTTTAGCGGCACAAAACGCGAAAAGTCAAAATAAGTAACCTAACCCCAAATTTTTGACCCGGTGCTAAAAAATCTCTGGTGTCCCACTGTGGATAAACATATATAAAGTCTCCACGTTGCCATGGAAAAAAAATTCAATGACGTAAAATTTGGAAAAAAAAATCAGGTCGACATAGTTAAATTGATTTCCCGTACAGGTTTGCTAAAAATTCCCCAGATTGTAACTACGACCTTAAACATGGAATTCAAATCAACATTTAAAAATACCTCATAAAATCATTGATTGCATCATAAAATTAAAAATATTAATATTTAAAGACATTTTAGATAAAACCAGGTCAAAATTGGAAAGCGCGCGTTTTTTTTTATTAAAAAATCAGTAAAGTGCTATACGTTTATAAATTTAAGATTGTGACTTCAGAAAAGTGGTTAATAAAATGGTAATTAGAAGGTTACGATATAGACAATATTTTTGTTTTCTGTCATGCCTTCACATATTTTATGGTGTCTGTCCTGATATAGTTTAGAAAAATATCAACATATTTTTAATTAATAATGTCGCAAAGAGAAAACCTATAAAAACCGTATAGTCAGAAATACTACTTTATGTGGTAAACAGGACGTCGGGATAACGTGCCTGTTTACTACACGCGATGACATAACTCCTATATCATTTCATAAAAATTAGGTACTACCTCGAGGTTTAGTAGTAGTAAAACCGTGGGATGACGCCACAACTCTAATAGGGATAGGGGCCACCACGTATTGACTGATTTTGCTACTTGGGTATGGAAATAAGTGAGATATGGCGTCAAACAAGAACTTGGTGTTGACCATTGCAAAGTTATTATGGTAAGACATTCTGCGATCCTTATCGCTGCTTGTTCTAACCGCGCAAAATTACATAATATTGAACAGAACTATGGAACACAACCCATGGAGTTCTCTTAAAACGTCGTCATAAAAGTCGTATAAATAGAGTCGATATTTTATTAGACCTCAGGACCGACTTGTGCAGTAAAATATTTCATTGCCCACCCTTCGTCGTTGGAAATTACATTTGGTAAATAAGACCTAAATGAGTCACATTTTTGCCAGAACTAACATCAAATATTCAGCCGAGTGGGCGTAACACTTATTAGTACAGTAAAACTGTCATCCGAAGAAAAAATCCGGGGAGGTTGAGTTTTTGGTATGCTCTTTCAGGGGGTTTTGAAAGTAAACCTCCCAAGTTTGTGCAGGGTGACCAAAGCCTTTTTGTCAATTTTTTTTAAGATCTTTAGGATAAAAACCAAACAATTTTAGGACAGCTTGGAAAAATGTTAGGACATTTTCTTTCCTGTACCAAACTCTTCCTGAAAGGCAACCATGAATATTTTAAAATACTTCAGGTTAACATTAGGCCCATCCATACTTATATGAATTAGCAATTTTGCAACCAGTCCATATTTTTTTATAAAATCAAAAGCTACTTCTCTAATATGTTGGGAACTGCAATGGCCCATAAATACACATCCAATATAGACCGCTGGTGGAATCCCAAAACTGAATATACATATCCAACTATTTTTCGACCTGTGAAGTTGAAAGAGTAGGGATTGAACCAATCATTTTTTTTAATTTTTATTTTACGACCCAGAGACATATTTCGTGCGACGTCTGCTTTCGTAAATTTATCATTAATGGAAAAATTTTCTTGGTTGCTGCTCCCCCTTTTCATGAGATTTTTCTAATTTTTGGTGCTTTTGAGACCTACCATGACTTTCTAACTGCCTTACTACACTGCTGTCTATTTTAAAGTCAACTCTGCATATTTTACAATATGCAGAATATTTATCCTTCATAATTTTTTTTACCGAATATGTTTTGTTTGTCTATTTGGCATTTTGTTCTACAAATTACAAAGTATATAATCACTTTAAATAGTAATAATTTGGACAAAAAGGATGGAATAAAGTCGAAAAAAAATCAGAGAAAAAATAACTTTTTTATTTTAGTTAAAATTTAAGCACATTATAAAGGAATTTTAGGACAAAATGTTAATTTGTGAAAATTTTAAGATTTCTGGCCATTTTTAATCGAAATTTTAGGACGCAGTCAAAATTTTAGGATTTTAGGATATTTGGTCACCCTGTTTGTGTTTCCCCCTACTCCTCGGGAACGATGCGCCATTTTGAAAAATCTTTTAAGCGACTTTTCTCCACTATTCGTATTTTGGCCCACAAAAATTGATTTAAAAAAAAATTAAATAAGAAAGTAGTAGATCTCGGAAAAATCTTATAAAAATATGTATGTTATTTATAATTAATTAACAGTCTCTGAACCACAGCAACTTAAAGTCGGTAAAATTCTTTGAGAACCGCTTTCTGGGCATGCATGAAGTCGCGTGTTGTGGATTACATATTATTATTTATAGCATGAGCAGTACGAATGAGGTATCAAATTAAAGCTTGTGACGTACGCTACACAAATGACCCAGTCTGTCGGCATGGAAGTTGTCGAAAGTATCTGACAGACTGTTCAGAGTGTGAAGTGTGAAGATATAAGGTGGTATTAATTTCTTTCAATCAAAGTTTTTTAGTCTGTAAAATTACCAAAAAACGTGTCCTACTATAAGTGTATTTTAGCATCAATCCAAAAATAATTTAACAGGTATTTAACTAAATTATAAATTCACTAAATTGTCAGTATAATTCTTGTCACTTCGTGAATGTCAAAAGAATTATTCGAAGAAAAAAGAGCTTTTTGTACTTTAGTGCAAAATGGACTTCCAGAATTTCGATTGCTCACACAGAGAGTGGAATAGTGATGAGCACACAACATCGATGTTTCAAGAACATCGATGTTTTTTGTTCAACATCGATGTTTTTAACATCGATTTCTATAAAATATCATCGATGTTAAAACATCGATACTTTTTCTAAACATCGGAACATAGAACCAAAAAAAAATTCCTATTTTTTAATCTGAACCAGAGATATATATAGGTAATATATAGTTTCTTTTGAATGTACTACTCATATTTTTTGTGGGTTTTATATATCTTATTTGCATGCTTATTATTAGGGGTGCACCGAGTACCAAGTAGTTCGGTGCTCGGTCAGAATTTTAACCGAATAATATGTACTCGGTGCTTGGTCTTACTCGACCGAGTAAAGTAGAGAATATAAACAATCCATTTATGCATATCAAATTATATATTTATCGCAGTTTTGCCAAAAGGGGAGGGGGGCGTAAGGGCAAAATTTTGTAAAAGCGAAGAAAAGTTTTATACAAAAGTCCTAAAATTCATTTTCGTCAAAATAGGGCACCGCAGGCGAAAATTTTTGAAATATTCAAAAATATTACTGTTTGAAACCGGCGATTTTTAAAATAAATTCTCGAAAAAAGGGGGAAGGCGATCGCCCCCCCCCCCCTGGAACCGCCACTGTTATATTATGTATAAAATATAATATTATTACGATGATATGATAACTGTTCAGAAACATCGATGTTTTTATTCCGATGTTTTTTCACCGTCGATGTTGAGTTTCGATGTTGACATCGATGTTCAACATCGATGTTTTTCTTCTATGTGCCCATCACTAGAGTGGAACCTAGGATGACGCTGTTTCGTCTTTATTAGGGACTCATCAGCTAGGTGTATTACAAAGACAGCTAATTTCGGTCGCGCTTATGTGCCAAAGATTACCGCTCAAGCGGAAGAAATCCTGTCGATGGCGCCTCCTGTGTGAACAATCGAAACACACAGTTGCAGGGCTGATTTTGCTGACGCTTTTAACTTTCAAAACCGAAATTCTTTCATAAAGTCTTGGTATTGATTAAGTTATATCTAGGGCCTTAAATAACTCGCATTTTAAACAGAAATTAAATCACTTTTTCACAAAGCGCCAACACTTTTGTATGTACAAGCGTTTATATAAGTCACTAATTCCTTAAAGCTCTAGCATAAAAATTTTCCAAAATCAACAATCAAATTTTTTAAATTGAAACTCTACTAAAGCAGTGGGCGGTAAATTCAAAAACTGCACTCTGCACGCAGGTAAACGCCTTCGGTAAATTGATATTAAATTTCAATTAAAATTTTTAATATAAACTTTATTTAACGCCGCCCATACAGCGAAGGCAGTAATTGGACGATTGGTTTTTTTACACCTGCCATATGCTGTGCCGATAGTGCACATTTTGTAAATTTAATTTCGGAAACCTTTTCTCATTTTCATTTTGCATAGGTAGGCATGCACACACAGGTGTACAGTTTCAAAATTTTTATCTGACAAATTAAAAACGTCTCATGAAATAAGGGGTGATCCATAAAAATTACATTTCTGTGAAGACATACTGAAAAAAATGTTTGCTCCGATGTACATATTATTCATAACTTTTTTATACATACATACTACACATTAATAATATGTAAAAATATTCAATGTAATTGAGCAATAAAATCAATTACAGAAAAATAACTCAAGACCCAACCACCACCGTAAAAAGAAAAATCTACCAAACTCTCTACCAATACAGAAGATACTTTAACGAAATGGACAGGAGCAAATTCACACCGCACTATAGCAACGCACCGCATATGTATGAACTGCTGAAGATTCATAAGGAAAACATGCCACTTCGACCAATAACTAGTTCTGGTAATTCTCCGACTTATAATCTTGCTAAATCATCCAGCCTCTTCAAGGAAAGTCACTATCATTCTTCAAAAATCAACCTACAACCTGACGACCAGTTTGTTATTTTTAGACGTCGAAAGTTTCTACACGAACGTATCACTAGAAGAATGACTCCAAATTATTGAACAGAGGCTACTAAAGGACAACTACCTCTCTGATAGAACCAATCTTCCAATCAATGCTATTATGGATTTGTTGAAATGCTGTCTGCAGAATTCTTACTTTAGGGAAAAAGACAGGTATTTTTGACAGGAAGAGGGTATGGGATCTCCACTTTCGCCGGTAGTGGCCAACATCTTTGTGTAATCTTTTGAAAAAGAAGCTCTGCGAACATCTTGGGAAAGACCCAAACTATGGCTCAGATTAATGGATGACATATTTATCACCTTGAAAAGGACAACAATACACTAGAGCAATTCTTCAATCATGTCAACACCATAAGAAACTGCATCACATTAACTCTAAACTTCAAATCAAACCACTCCACGTCAACCAAACTGGGAATTGCAAAATACCTCATAGATCGAGCCACCTACATCTGCAATACGGAAGAAGCTTTAAATGAAGAAAAGGCAAGAATTGGATCCGATCTCAAATCAAAATCAAATCAAATAAGCTTTATTGTCCAAAAAAAAATAAATTTCATTGACAAAGCAAAAGTCTTAAAAGTAATGAAAGAGTTACAAAAATATGTTTAAAAAGTAAATAAATAAATAAATCAGGTCAATAAAATCAGTCACGTTAAATCACCTATAAATAATATATCTTGGCATTTTCATACACATAATTAATTTAAAAACAGAGCCATTGTAATACAAGAAGTTACTATTAAGTTGGCACTAAACACATTGCAGACATTTACATTTTTAAAATCTAAATACCTACTTATTGATCATAAAATTCACTTATACTATATAATGCTTTGGTAACTAGATGTTGTTTGACACGTAAACGAAATGTTTTATAGTCATTACAATCTCTTGTGTCTTGTGGTAGATGATTGTACATCTTAATACTTTCATATATCACCGAATTTTTTGTTAACGTAAATTTAGGAATTGGTAATGGTAAATTATTTTGGCGCAGATTGTAGATACTACTATGGACAAAGTCAGAAAATTTTTTGTGAATTAGACAGACAGATTCTAAAATAAATAAAGATGGCACAGTCAATATTCCCTCCTGTACAAACAACGGCCTGCAAGTTTCTTTACAACTTTTTTTACACAGATAACGAACAGCTCTTTTTTGAAGTACAAATACTGATTGAATAGATTTTTGAGTGGAATAGCCCCAGAAAGCAATACCATATCTGATATGTGACTCCATTAGTGAGAAATATGCCATTTTTGCTGTTAGTTTGCCAAGTTCATGCACAAGAGTTCGGATAATATAACATGCACTGGCTAGTTTCCGATTCAAAATATCAATATGTATTTCAAACTTGAGCTGTGCATCAATATGTAGTCCTAAAAACTTAACAGTTGATTCGCTTTCCAGGGTTTCATCCTGCAGTTTGACATCCGCTAAACTGCACTTAAAAGTTAAGATGCTCGTTTTCTGTATATTGAAGCAGAGCCTGTTTGTGTCGCACCATTTCTTTATCGCTATAAGGTCAGCTTCGATGGTCATTTTAAGCTGGCTTAAGTTTTTTGTAGTCCACAGGCCGTTCGCATCATCAGCAAAAGCTGTTAGTTTTGCAGAGATCGGCAATGATAGTAAGTCGTTAATGTAGATTAAGAATAGAATCAGCCCGAGGACAGATCCCTGAGGAACGCCATGCACAACCCTATCACTCTCAGAGTCAATCCCATTCACGCGTACAAACTGATACCTCTCTGAAAGCATTGAACTGAACCAGCCGAAGGAAGTGCCTTCTATACCGTCCTTCGCCTCCGAAGGAACCACCACAAACCACACAAACACAAAGGACGACAGACGTAAATACTGAAAGGAAGGCGAGGAAAGATAAGAAGAATAGGCAACCAATACGATCTTTGGAGGGTCATCAAAACGACCACAACAATAAGAAGTCAATTAACAAAAACTAAACCACAACGCCACGACACCAAGTACTGCATGTACCAGGTACTATGCGAGTGTGGGCATATCTACATCGGAGAAACCAGCCGACCCATGGAAGTTCGCCTTACAGAACACAAACACAAAACTCGACAAGGAGAAAAATCTATTCAAGCGGAAGTTCAAAGAAACAGCATTTATACCGAGAAACCATAATGTATTTTCTCAACAAAGCGTCACTATCAAGGATATTTGGAAACCCATACTTTTCGGAGGTAACAGATTAATTTCACGGACACATAAGCATTCGAAACCTTGCACTGTGGGCCAGAAACCCCTTAGAATAGTGAATTATTGAAAAATATGAATCTGCAAATATCTTCCCAATTTTTTAATATCATGGTTAAGTAAACTATAAAGCATCCCAAATCAATGATATCATATTGATGCTTTGCTATGGAGACACGTAAACGCGTACAAAAGTTTGGCGGATTTGTTATTGTTACCAATTATTAATTAATCTTATCAAAAAGTTGCAGTTTATAACCAAGCAAAACTTGTTGTGCAAGAATATTTTGTAATTAATTGCATTCAAGCAGGTGATGCGAGAATAATTGGTGCAAATGTTTGCCACAACTTGACCAAAAATATCTGAATGTTCTACATATAGATACATATTTCTTGATGCCTAGTTTTTTTCTCTGATCTTATGCTTTCCAATAAAAAAAATAATTTGTGCAACTTTTTGCAACTTGTTGATTTATTTCAATTTCTATTTGCCTAGTATTTTACCTACAATGAGGGACAAATTAAAGTTCCACACGTTTTATGGTTAAAAACTTTTGATGTCATTTGATATATTTTTAGCAGGAGGGTAGGTTTGTATGTTCCTGCAAAATTCATGAAAAATTTCAACACATTGGCGTAGTTACGAACCTCTTTCTAAAATGGTGCATAGAAAGTCGATAATAATAAATAATTATCAATGTTTTGTCTTCTCTTTCTTGAGTGAAAGTGATTCTGATTGAGTGCGTCCTTCTAAATTTTATATTTTTTTCATAATTTCGATAATTTTAAAATTTTGTTTTTTCTTAATAGGTATTGTATTTTGTTTGATATTTTCATTATTTAGTCACATAGGATCTTCAAACTTCCCTTAAATTTTGACGTAAAATTGACAACTTTTTTAAATACATTTTTTCAAATCTATTTTTAGACTTTCGAGGGTATGCAAAAATTTTTATGAAAAATAGCTTCTCACATGGTGCCATTATTTTCGCACACGCTGTATAACATCGTTATACAAATTTTATTCTGGCTTCAAATATATTTTAAAAATTACTAATCTAGGTTGTTTTAAGAGTTTTATTACAAATAAATACATAAAACCTAACTTAACACTTTTTCCGCATTTTAAGAGGTTTTTGACTCACAGTGCGTTGTGAAAAAATAAAAAAATTAGGTCAATGCAAGTTCGAAACACTAACTTACTCTCAAATTCAACATTAATAATCAACAGAAATAAAATTAATGCCACCCTTACATTGGACCAAATATTTTTTTCAGTGTAAGCAACCATACAATCGCCTCCTAAAATTTCGACGTAAACAAGTATATTTTTTACGATAATATATATCCCGAATAACCTATTATTTTGAGCGACGTGTTTATTGTATTGGTAGTCTTTTCATAATAATACATGCTCCATATCTATACAACATTTTGCATTATTAAACAAAATTTTGCATTAACCCAGTTGTTATTGTTTAACGTTAAATCAAATATCCGATTTCGGTTGAGTCAATCTACGCACCGCTCGCATATATTTTGGTCAAACCCATCGCAAATATGAATATTTACCGAAAATAAACTGTCAGAAGTATCGAAAATAACAGGCTTAGCAAATGTTCATGTAACAAAATAATATTAAAATATGTTTGCGACAAATTTAATCAGAATAACCAAAATAAATTATTCGTTGTGCACAAAGTAGGGTAGACACACACTTTGATCCTATTAATACTTAATAACGTCGAGCGATGAAATCACAATAGGCTTTCATTATTTTTTAATAAAAGAATCCGGTCGATTTTATTAAAATACTTTGAGTGTATTGGCTCAATTCATTATTGCATATTTTTCAGTAACAGCATATTTGAAAACTACTCAAAAAATAATCGAGCCGTCCGTATTTTTCTTTTTGCGAGTTTTGGCATGCTCGATAACAAAAAGAGTTGCCGAAATTTCTTGTTTTTAATTTATGAAACGTCATTTAGCAAAATTAACATACTACTCTGTATCTCTTGGCTTATTTTCCTTCGCAAATTAAAAACAAAAAAGTTTGCATATGATGTCAAAAATCAGTGTTCCAATAGTCAAACACAAAAATCTACTTGTCAATTTCAACGCTTTTTTGTTGAGAATTTTGTTTCACTTCGGTGGAAACCCTTTTTGCTACGCAGCCTGTCGAGCTCGGAAATTAAGTTACGTTTTTTTCCGCAACGTTGCGTTGGAGTTGGACAACGCGAATATTGGTTTTTGTTTAAATTACAGAACGTATTTTTAAACAGTTTTCAGGTTTATTCTTAAAATCATTTGTAAGACTGTGATAGAGGTTTTGAGTAAATGCATTTCAAACTTTTCAACTTTTTAAAAAGGTTTTTTTGCCATTAAAAAGTTAAAAGTTTGTATAGACATATTTTTCCTCGTTCCTTATATTATGTCTCGAATTTTTTAATTTTTTTATTCTTTCTTGTTTTTTTAACTCATAAGTTTGTTTTCCAATACCAATGTGCATCGGTAAAAACACGTAAACGCGGATACGTTGATTTTCCATGGATAAAGATTCTTAATAACAAATACTTTTCCAATGGAAATTCAACGTAAGTTGTATATGCAGTTTTTTTCCATGGCATTCAATAAAACATGACGATTCGTTAACCACTGGAAAAGTTAACCACTGCAAAAGTAGCGTAAATACGGTCATAAGGTAAGACTTACTAGTATTTAGTACTAAAACGTTGAGGAAAGGTAATAGTTTTAACATCTAGTGGATAAAATAGTGCTTTTTTTACAAGCGTTGGTTTAAATAACGAGCGCAGCGAGGTATTTAAAAACGCGAGTAAAAAAAAAGCACAGTTTAGCCACGAGTTGTTAACACTATTTTTTTTAAATCCTTTATCAAAAAATCCAAGAAAAAGAGAAAAATACTTTTAAAAATCTCGAACGAAGAGCACTTCTCGCCACACACCATCTTTACACTATAAATCAAGGCGGCTGGTAAATGAAATAACAATGCGGTTTCCATAGGGATGTGCCTTTTTACGCGGTGACGTTCATTGTTGCGATATTTTAATCTTTGACAACCGGCGGAAATGACTTAAGTTTTAGGCAAGAATAATTAAATTTTTTTAATTTTACTATACTCGGACAGAAATCTTTTTTTGCACCCGTGATCAAAAAAAGTTTTTTTTGGCATCGGTAACCAAAAAAGCCATGCTTTAGCTATCTGCAGACAGTTACTAAAATCATGTTTTTGATGAAGGTATAAAAAATATATTTAAGAATATTTGGTAAAAGAATTTAAGAACTTTTAATATAAATAAATATAAAAAATTTAAATTCTAACAAAGGTAACTTAAAATGTAAAGTAATAATTAATGAAAGTAGGTAAATTATACCTAAAGTCTAAAAAAAATGCTACCCAATGTCCAGACGAGGTTTTTGGCTAGCTCAAGCCAGAACGTTCGTCTGGACATTTTGCTTACTAGCAAATCAATCAATTTTAGTCTCTTTTTTTCATGCTATTCTTCTAGAGGAACTTCTACGACTGTAAAGTTCTTTTATGAATGTTTTTTTTCTTTAAAATATTTTCAGTCGCCTTATAATCCTCGTCGCTGTAGCCTACTTTAAATCTAAAATCTAATAATCCTTTTTAAAATTTCACTTCAACAATTTGTTAAATATATGGTACAGTAGTATCGTCTTTTGGCGAATAACATTTTTAACATTAAAAAAATTCCGAGTGTGTAAATTAACAAAAATATTGAATATTATAATTATAAATATTAAATAACAATACTGCGCATGACATCATAACGTATAATTAGGCGCGCTTTGTAATGTCTTTTTTTTATACGTTATTTACGTCTTTTGTCCATTAGAAAAAGATATCGGTATGTTAAGGTGGTACAAGAGAAAAATAGCGTAGTAGTAGTAGCATTTACGTTTTATTTCCGTTGCAAAGGTAAATATAAAACATTAAGAAAAAAAATGGAGAAAACGCGTAATCGACGATACGTTGTTTTTGCCTGTTAAGTTTCGATGACGAAATAACTTATACAGCATTTAAGTTAATTTTACTCGGGTTAAAAGTTAAAAAAAGTACATGCGGATGAAGCTTATACGTTTCTCTTACGTTGTTCTTTTAGAAAATGTTGGTTGTACGTTAATTTGTCACTATAAATTAAACAAAACTGAAAAAGCTACCGACAAGTTAAGAATACCATTTAAAACAGCTTAAAAAGTTACTCTGGGTAAGCTGAAAACCGAAAATGACAAATTTTATGATACGTTACGTTTCCATCTTAAGGCAGCATTAATTATGTCATAAAGGTATAACTTAAATAGAGATATTATGTTTACCACAGTTGCGATCAGACATAAGGTAAACAATTTGGCGACGATGCCAGATTGCGCTGAAAGTTGTATCTCTACACGTAATGTTTTTATTTCCCAATATATATCGGGAATAAAACCTACAACAATGTGACAACCTCGCATTTGTGGCGGGTCAGCCATATAACCGTTTGTACGCTGCTCCATTCATAAAATATCGTCGGCGTTGTAGCTTTGGCATAATTGAGGTTTTGGTATATTTTACAGATTATTGGACAGTTTTTAATATTTTTTTAATTCGTATGTTTTTCCAACGCCATCTTGTCATAGGCCGCCATAGGCGTGCAACTAGTGTTACAATAAATTTTTATATCGGACACAGGATAAAGAATGTACGTTTGTTACAACTTTTTATTTATAATATTTACACAGGTAGATACTCCACATAAGATATTTTTGTGTTTATTAAAAATGTAAAGATACTTTTGTACGTATTAAATAAAAATTATAGTAGTGTATAAATTCTATTTATTTTTACACAATGAAAACCCATCATATAATACCTATAAATCCTTTTTCCACACCACTATTTTTAATCGAATTTGCTTATTTTTTCCACATTAGTTTTTTGATAATTTTCCTAAACAGTGCGGAAAGTAATACTTTTCTGCACGCGATGACCGTTAAGGGCGAAAAAGACACTTTTGAGACGTTTTTAGTACAACAATTTTCTACTTGCATAAAAAGCTTCTTCCTAAGGTTATATATATTTGGTATTTTTGAAATTTCAAACAACAAAGTTTTACAGGTCACTAGACATTAAATAGGTAAAAAAACAACTTCGCAAATGCGTGTGAAAAAGTCTACTCTTACATACCAATTTTAATCTGGAAAGTTCAACTTCCCACATGCCGTGCGTAAAAAGCACGGCGTGCGTGAGAAAACTTTTAACGCACGCAATTTTTTTTAATGGTACTTTAGGGACCAAATTTTTAAATTTTGAGTTTAAAATGTGTGTCCTAAAAATTATTTTTTGATCAAGAAAGTCATCATAAACACTCGTAGAAAACAAATTATACCTAACTCAAGTTCCTTTCCCGCCCGAACTCCTCCCGTGCGTAAAAGTATCACTTTCCGCACTAGTTAGGCAGTTAGGCAAAAATTATTTTTTGATCAAGAAAGTCATCATAAACACTCGTAGAAAACAAATTATACCTAACTCAAGTTCCTTTCCCGCCCGAACTCCTCCCGTGCGTAAAAGTATCACTTTCCGCACTAGTTAGACAGTTAGGCAAAAATTATTTTTTGATCAAGAAAGTCATCATAAACACTCGTAGAAAACAAATTATACCTAACTCAAGTTCCTTTCCCGCCCGAACTCCTCCCGTGCGTAAAAGTATCACTTTCCGCACTAGTCAGGCAGTTAGGCAAAAATTATTTTTTGATCAAGAAAGTCATCATAAACACTCGTAGAAAACAAATTATACCTAACTCAAGTTCCTTTCCCGCCCGAACTCCTCCCGTGCGTAAAAGTATCACTTTCCGCACTAGTTAGGCAACTAACTATCTGAAGAACATTTAAAAAAATTAATATTTTCTATGTTAGTTCCTTACATAAATATTTTTACAATGACGAATAAATATTTGACAAGTCTGAAAATAAAGACGAAACCTTTTTACATTTATAAATAACGAGCCGCTTCTGGCCGCCGGTAAACGTGACGTGGTATTGTCTGGGCCAGCGTTGCCAGTGGAAGATAAATAAGTCTAAAGATTTATGAATTGATTAAGGGTAAATAAACAACTTAAATTTCCAAAATCCCATCAAAATCTGTGATTTTAGTTTAATTTTAAGTAAAAAAATTGCATTTTAAGTGTTCTTTGTTCAAAAAATTTGCCTGCCTCCCATTGAAGCATGATTTTGAATTCAAATTTTGGGTAAATAAATAGTTTCAGTTGGGGAAACAAAAAAAAGTTGCAATTTGTTAGGGTCAAAAACTTTACAGCCCACTCTGGTTTATTTATTAGGATAAGTGTTGGGAGCAATCGTATTTGCCGACCATTTCCATCGGTTAACGGTGTTTTTATGGTGGTTGCTTCTTAAATTTTGTGCCGGGGATGCCCTAAGTGCCCCGGAAAGTTGCCGAGGGTAAAAAGTATTTTAGGGAGACCAACGAAATTAATGAAGACCCGGATACACCTACATAATATGGAAGGCAGTAACGCATTTTATTTTGTCGTGTTTTTACAAAAAACTAAAAATTTCGTATTTTTACAAAACAATAATATACAGGGTGTCCCAATCATATGGTGCAACCCACGCAATGGGTGGAACCCGCCATGAGCCCCGTTCCAAGGTAACGCTATCGCGATGTTGTCAAGAAAGGGGGAGGGGCCTTCGCCATTCATAGTAATTTTGGCGAAAGCACCACTTTTTTAATCATATACGTATTTAGTATTGCATAATGCATAATAGATTTACAATTATAAGCTTGATGAAAGATACAGAATTTGAAAATGTATTAGCAGATAAGAAAAAAAAAGTAATGCTTTTAAAGTAGTTGAACATAAGAGATCGTTTAAAATATGCTGGAAAAATTCAGGATTCTTGATTGCAATATGAGCATAAAATTCTTGGGGAAGTTATTGAGCAAGGTGAAAGATTTAATCAAGATATTAAAGAAATGGAAAAAGATACCAGGAGCGCTGGGACACAAAAATGATGGCCGATGACTGTTGGACATTGAGAAGAGATCTTTCTTTAGCTAAATATGACAAAAAAGAACCAAAATGAGCTTTTCTCAAAAAAGAAAACGTATTTTTTAAAATGTAAAGAGTACCTAACTATTTCTAATAGTTTATATTCATGTGTATATTTTGTATTTTTTTTTAACATATAATAAAACTACTATATTTTTGGATTTTACTGATTTAAAAACAACCTTACGTGGTACAAAAAAACAGCAACAGTGGACATTTTTAAATCAACTTTCAAAGTGTAAAAAAATGCAGGCTTGTGTAATTTATAGTAAGGTTGGTAACATTGTATAAATATGAGATTTTTTCTTTTTAACTCTTGTATCAAGTACCTATTTCCAAAACACCTAAATCGACGAAAAAAAGTTGTCTGTCGGTCTGTCGTCTGTATGTATACACGATAACTCAAGAACGCCTTAATCTATTTTAACGAAATTTGGTACAAAAATCCTCTATCGGCTGAACATGAACTGATTAACTTTTGGATAGGGTGGTGGGGGTTAAAGGGAGGAAAAGGCGGATAACATATTTTAAAAAATTGTAACTTTGGCACACAAGCAAGTAGCGAAACACGGTTTTCAGATTTAAGTTTCCATGAATATGGACTACAAATTTTGTTACGCAGTCCAAATTCGTGGGAGCTTTAGTTTCCGAGTTATTTGAAAAAAATGTTAAAATATATAAAAAAAATCATAACTTTAGAAGTAAAGCAGCTTTTGATATGCGGTTTTCAGATTTTAGTTTTCGTAAATATAATCCCAAAAATGTTGTTGTAAGGTTCAAATCGTTCAAAGCTACAATTTTCGAGATATTTTCATTTCCTTTCAACATAAAATAATTGATTGTATGGTGGACTATCCGTGCTTTCTAGCACCAATTTTTGACTGTGGAACGTCCATTTTTTTCGTCGGTTTGCATCCAAAAGTCGCATATTTTACTATTTATAATAGAATAAAAAATTAATATTACAAGTTATCTGCGCCTTCGTCTCGTAGCGGGTATACTAACCCAGGTAGCAAGGACACGTCACAGGACGTCTTAATCACGTCATAATTAAGTCAAATTAGTCGAGGTCAAATTTTAGTTATATTATGACGTTATTAAAGACTCATGTTAGACACAAATTTGACACGTCTTATGATCTACCTAATTTGACGAATAGAACTTTGTTTTGGATTTATATTTTCAAATCTTCAAATGCTATTTACTACAAAGGTTGATCAAAAAGGATATAATTTTGTTTTTTTTTGAAAACTAATTAAAAGGTAGAATTAAGGTTAGTTTTTTTCGTCATTATGACGTGATCTACAATGACCTATATTTTTACGCCTTTGCGTAAATTCGGAAAAGATAAAACATAAACACCCATTTCATGTCAACAAAAATAAAACAAAAAATGCGGCAGAAATTGCGCAGAATAAATATTTTTGTTTATTTTTTATTTATTTTATTTTATTTATTTATTTGCAACGTACAGATAATAATTACATAATGCAAAATGAATTTATATTGTGCAAACAAAGAAAAGACCACAAAGACCGAAGTCGCGCGTGGTATGTTTTTAGATACTTGCAGCAATGTAGATCCATTATTTAATCTAATATATTCTAGTAAAAAAAATATTTTAAGAAATGTAAGCCTAATAACTACCTCTAGCCTTAACACTAAATAACATGTTCCTGTTTTTTTACTAGCCCTTGTCTCTATTTTTAATAAGATTAGATTTTTTTTTTGTGTTTTTTTTAGGTTTAATTAAAAAATATTATTAAATTAAACTTCTTATCATGACCCGGTTGCTGTTTAGTAAAAAGTTTTTCATTTTCTTTCTAAATATATAAATTTTGTCAATTTCAATTAAAAAAGTTTTTTCTTGTAATGATAAAAAATTAAATAATTTCTGTGAAAGAAAAACATAGTTTTTTTGAGATTTTTGCTTATGTGCTCTATTAACAATTACATTCAAGTTTTGTTGCCATCTTGTTCCGTGGTTATGGTTAATAAATTGTAAACTATTTCTATTTTTAAAAGTGTATAGCATTATTTGGAAAAAGTACATTTGTTTAACATCAAATATCTGTGATTCTTGATATAACAAGTTAGTTGAATATAGTCTATTCTTTCTTAACATAATCTTAAGGAAAAACCTTTGTAAAGTCTCCAGTTTTTGAAGATGTGCATTTAGAATTCCACCCCATGCCAATATGCCATATTGTAACCTTGATTGTACTAGGGCAAAATATATCGTTTTTAAGTGTTTTTCAGACAAGAATTTTGATAAATATTTAAATTTGTATAGTACCCCTCTAAGATTTTTTATCACGTTGTTAGCATGGTGGTCCCACTTGAGATGTTTGTCTATCCAAACTCCTAGATATTTTATTTTGTTTGTTGATTCTCTTTTTATCTGATCTGTACTGTCAATAACTGTTAGTGTGTCGTAGTGTGGTAATGTTCCAGTGGAGCTGCTAAAATTAATAAACTTGGTTTTTTTGTAATTTATTTTTAGTAACTTGTGATTAAATAGTTCAATTACATCTCTTAATGTTTGTTCTGCAATATGTAAGATATTCTTATTTATTTTGAAAAGCGGTAATTCCCCGGCTGGTGAAGAAAGCCAAATTTCTGTCCTTTACAGCTTTATGCGAAAAGCAGAGAGAGAGAGAGATGTGTGAGTTGCATACGAATCCACGGGATGACACCCGACAAAGCTCAAAGGTGTTGTCGGACAGTCGTAGGTTGTAGCTAGGTGTGAAGGTGTGTAAAAGGTGTGATGCAGTCGTCACACAGAAGTCGCTGAGTGCATAAGTTTAATCGTGTCTCGTGTCTGCGGCAAGTTCTGTCTTCTGTCAAAAATAATTCCGTTTTAATGATTTTTTTTATATAGTATATTTTAGTGCTATTAGTATAAATATTTTAGTAGTAGTATCCGAGGTTGGTGTTATACTCGGGTTTTATCGTATTTTCGTGTATTACCGACATGTATTATAGGTTTTAAAGTTAATAATATTTTAATAGTATTATCCGAAGTTGGGTATTAGCGTATTTTTGTGTATACTAACATTTTTAATTTTTTTATTGAGTTTATATATTTTAGTAGTAGGTATTATTATGCAGTTAATAGTAACTTAAGGTCAAATATCAGTGGTATCGGTATCCCCATCCCTATCTTGTTGACATCTGATCAAAGTGACAATGTTTGAATAAACGAGCAACGCGTTACAGGCATACCTACGTAGCGTTAGCTTGATTGGGATGCGGATACCGATAATACTGATAATTGACTTTGGTATCTTATTTTCACTCTATTATCTGAAGGTTGGTATGTTGTATTAGTATTATCCGCCAAAGGTTAGTTTGTTATACTCGGATATTTTCGTGTACTATCAATATTTTTTTTTATAAATGCTTTTTTGCACGGTATTCAATAGACAATGTACTTTTTTTCATCCGTACCTTTTACGTAAAATATGACGTCATCTTAAGTCATATAATGACGTCAAAAAGATGAGACATATTGCCGTATTACGTCATAAATTTGGTGGTTTTGACGTAATAGATGACGATTCATCCGCGTCATTGTTACGTGTCCTTGCTGCCTGGGAAGCAACACCTCCTGTCGCGTAATGTTTTTACAACCGCCTCCCGCACTAAAAGAAGGCCGCAAAATTATATTCTCGGCGTGCTTTTATGTCCCTATTACTTAGGCGTTTACGCATGGGTGTTTTAGTATAATCAGTGGAATTAGCGTTTTTGTCCGCAGGCCCTTAGGCCAAGAAAACCTCGTTGACGATGATACTGTCAATTTAAAAGCATCCATTACAAAAATTAAAATTTAAATTATTATTCATGGTTTTAATAAAAGGGTTGATGTTATTAATGATAAAAAGATCCTTGTTAAGTCTACTGTCAATTTTAGCAAAGAGCACTCCAATTACAAGACCCTTGTCCCCGCGCCAGCGTTGACGTATGGTTCGGCAGCGTGGATCTTTTTTCAAGCAGAGGCACATGAAGACTCTTATGATTTTTATGTGCTCGCAATCTTACAAAAAAAATTTTTATTAAAAAAAAACTTTTAACGAACAAGCTTTTATTAAATGCACTCAAAAGTAGAAAATAATTTTTTATCTTTCTTATGCCATTATAAAAGCGATGGGCGCAAATTAAAAATTTTAACTTTAGGTATCGTATATCGGTCACATCGACGATTCACCTAGGAAACAGTTTTATTACTCTATAACCTGGTCACATCGACGATTCACCTAGGAAACAGTTTTATTACTCTATAACCTAAGGACATTTTCAAAGGCTTGGCAAGCACGGGAATCTCACCCGTTCTCAGCATTCGAATAGAAGAAGAATTTAGTTCTTCTTTTGTAGTTCTTTCTTTGTCACCGTAAAGTTAAAATTTTTATAATTTGCTCCCATCGCTTTTATAATGGTATAAGAAAGATTATTTTCTACTTTTGAGTGCATTTAGTAAAAGCTTGAAGTTTTTTTTATTAAAAATTAATTTTTTAATTTTTAGATTTGTACCCTAAATCGTCCATTTTGAATCCGCTATATTGGAGTTTATGTATGCCAATTTTGATTTAAATCGAACAAACTAAATCTTTTCCCCCCTTCACTTTCCTCGTTAGAGGGAAGTGTGTACCTAATAATACCATATTATTGTATTATCGCCGGAACTATAAACGCTTACCAAATTTGAACACACACCATTCATTTTTAGATTTGTACCCAAAAATACATAATCCCTCTCCTTAAAAACACCTGTATGCCAATTTTGATTGAAGAGGAAGGTGGGTACCTGAGAATACCATATTATTGTATTTTCACCGGAACTATAAACGTATACCAAATTTGAACACAATCGTTTGTGGATAAGTTAGTTAAAATTGGTTAGCAAAACATGACCGAAAATCGTCCATCTTGAATCCGCCATATCGAATTTTCAAAATATGATTAGAAATTCGTTATCTCTATCCCCAAGTAAGTAGGGGGAGCTGTCAATTTCATCACATTACATCACACTATATTCTTGTGTTGTCACTGTAACTATATAAGCATGCCAAATTTGAAGCCGATCGGATGGCGGTAAGTTGGTCAAAATGAAGTTGCAAGATTCCACCCGAACAAACATTTCTAGATCTAGTTCGTTACATATACAGGGTTCCTAAGATTTTCCTTAGGGATAGGATTTCAATAAATCAAACAGAAATGGCATAGAAAGTTCTGCGCGCACAAAAGAAACAGGTACATTGAGCAATGGTGCCAGTTTGTTATTATCTCCGGACTGCTTTCATGAGAAAAAATTGTCGCCACTCTTTCATTGTGAGCATAAATCATAGTTGCAATAATAACTGTTGACAAGATGTCTGCAAATTCCGCTAGATGGCGGCCACACCATGAGATGATCCAATTAAAAATTAGATGTTTTCAGGTCCAAACCACAGCTTTTTCTTGCTTAAAGGAGGCGGCAGGGTCCATTATTTACGATACTGAGCGATAAACTCTTGAGGTTGTTGACATTAGAAAGAAATATCTTCGCTTTTAATCAAATTTCTTTCCATTCTGTTCTACTAGTGACATCTATCCGGAAACGGCCAAACCAGGCAGCCAAAGAAATCAATAAACGGCGCTGTTTTTGCTGCAGAGCTCTTTGCTTGCGATATTATTGATTTTAAATAAAGCTGGCCCTGCACTACATTTGATATTTTCGAGGTGTTTTATGACATGATCTCGAAACATGTAGCGAACCAAGTCTTCAAAACTAGCGGGAGGGTAAAAGCGAAAAATAAGGGGCTGCCAATATTTGTAACACCCAAAAAGGGGTGAAAAGATTTATTTTGCTCTGCTTCTTTACAAAAAACGTTTTTTTTTACGAAAAACTTGAACTCTGCCACTTTTTTTTATTTTTTTCTTCAACTTTCTCGAAATTTTCGTCATACCGTAGAAAAAAATTATTTTCTCCATTGGTCATACTCTACTTTTATTCGAAAAAATTTAGAAACAGAGACGGGATTTTCCTAAAACGGGGGATCTTGGTTTCGAGTGAGAAGATAAAGGGCGCCGCAGGCAAAAATTTTTCAATTAAATTAGCCGAACGCAAAAATGTTAGAAAAACAAAGCACGAAATAAAAATGACGCCGCTTACAATTTTTTTTCAAAAATTACGTAATTTCGGGAACGCAAAGAAATAGGTCCAAAGAGTATAATTTTTAAGAAAAAAATATCAATTTTCTCGCCCTCCTCCACTGGGACTACAGGGGCCGTGCACAAATTACGTAATGGTCATAGGGGGGGAGGGGGTTACAAAACGTTACGTAGGGGGGAGGGGGGTTTTCAACAGCGTTTGCATTTGTGTGAAACTAAGAAAATTTGGAATGAAAATAAGTGAAGTTTTTTTTTTTGGGGGGGGGGGGGTAGTGGTCTTGAAATCGTTACGTAATATTAGGGGAGTGGCGTGCCAAACCGTTACAAAACATTACATAGGGAGGGGGTCAAAAATTGGTAAAATCACCGTTACGTAATTTGTGCACGACCCCACATCTGACTGTTCCTCCTTTTTGATTTAGAATCAAAGTGCAAAACCCGGGTTGGACGTTCGAAGGCGTCAACCCGTTCTATTAATTAATCTAAATATCTCAGTCGATTTCTCCGGCCGTGTATGAACGCTTTAGGTTAGGCATTTGCATGTATCTCAGTCCCTACCCTGTAAACAGTGCGTAAGGACAATGGTTACAAAATGAAAAGCCGAAAAATATTTTTTGTTACGATATCTTTCATCAGTTTGGTACTAAAGTCGAGCAAAAACAATTTTTATTCCAGTCCTAAAGGTATGAAAATGGAAAACATTAGAAAACAACAACCTGGAATGGATTTACTACGTGTAAGATGTAGTGACAACATCGCCCATGCCCATCCTTTTCTGCCTAATATGCTTTTCCGTTTGTCTGCGTCTTATACACGGCTGCTTGGCCCCCTAAGGATTTGCTTAGGAACCCTGTATACATCGCAAGTTAAATAAAAGCTTGTAAAAACAACCTTTAGTCAACAACCAAACGAAATGTTTTTCATGACGCAAAATCTGCACGATTTAAAAACCTTCCCAGCTTAAATTTAAAAAATATGTTTATATCGTTTTATCTTCGTGTACAGTTACAAATTCCCTCTACAAGATTTTTTCCAGAAATATATATTCATCTTTAACCTATTTTCGCGGAAATTTTCTGAAACTCAAAGGCTGATTTTCTTGGCTGGATATCGGATTATTTATTGGTTTTCAAGCAGGGTAGCAAACACAAAGCTGTTATGATAAACACAAGGCACTTTTGGGTTTTCCCCCGCAACCGAGTTTATTAGATTTTCCACGAAAAACAAACGCATTTTATAAAAAAAAACAAGCTGGATTAAATTCGACCCTGATTTTCCTGTTTTGTTTCGTGTTTCAGTTTTTAGAACGCAATTCATTTGCCGCTTTTACTTTTATTTTGAGAAATCAGTAAAAAATAAACCGGGAAAAATGATCTTTTTATGCTAAAAAATTGGTGCTAGAAAGCACAGATAGTCCACTATACAGTCAATTATTTTATGTTGAAAGGAAATGAAAATACCTCGAAAACTGTAGCTGTGAAAAATTTGAACCTTATAACAAAATTTTTGCGAAAACCCAAAATCTGAAAACCGCATATCAATAACTGCTTTACTTGCAAACTTATGATTATTTTAATATCTTAACGTTTTTTCAAATAACTCGGAAACTAAAGCTCCCAAGAATTTGGACTTTATAACAACATTTGTAGTCCATATTAATGGAAACATAAATCTGAAAACCGTATATCGCTACTTGCTTTTGTTCCAAAGTTACAATTTTTTTAAATATTTTATCACCATTTTTCCCCCTTCAACTCCCCACCACCCTACCCAAAAGTTAACCAGTTCATGGTCAGCCGATAGAGGATTTTTGAGTTATCGTGTATACGGGTCCCCAATTGTTCATTTTGTGCAGAAAGCAAGAAATTTGGCAACTTATTCTTTAAACAATTCTTTAAAATCTTGGTCGAGGAAATCGATGATCGTATGCATAGGAGCCAAGATGGCGGCGATTTTTTCAAAATGGACGTCTATTTTTTTTAAAATATAGGTTTGTCATCAAAACAAGATTATACTCGAATTCATATAATTCGATAGAGAGGAATTCAAAAAAAATAGTTACATTGACGTATGACCTTTATCGTCCTTAAAAAGTGACATTTTATTTCTAAAAAATGCATATTGAGAATTTTGTTTCATAATTTAGTAATTTGCGACAGGTCCTTTGTTGTAATTCTATAATTTAGAGAGAACATCAAAATAACTTTTCTAATTCACTTTTTGCTTACAGGCTGATTGGTTTAGTTATTCCAGGCCAGTCAAATTAAGATTTTTAATCTTTTTTAGTTCTTGAGAAAAAATGTCAAATTTAGTACGAGTATTACAATTATCAAGATCAACTGATATTCTAAAAAATTTTTAGATAGGTGGCGCTGCGGATGACGTCGAACCCAAATTTTTGATTTTAAATTTGATAAAAGTTCATATTTTTTTAATAGTTTAGATAAAACATGCATATTTAATAAAATAATCGATTATGTATAGCTGAAGTATGTAGATTTTTATAAAAATAATTTTAGTTTGATATGGTAAAAAACGGGTTTTTCAACATTTTCTTCAATTCTTCCTAGGGACCAAAAATTTGGCTGGATATATACTGATGACTTCTGATGAATTAGAATGAATGAATGAATGAATTATAGGCCAGTAAAGTTGACCTAACATGTGTCTAGTCGCCCCGAATAGTACTCTAATGTACCCTATTAGTCATTTTTTGCGGACCGCACCAAATTTGGTACGCTTACTTTTTTAACAATTTTTTAGGATCGTGGTTAAGAAAATTTATGATCGGATGTACAGAAACCAAGTTGGCGGCGAATTCTTTAAAATGGCGGTCTTAAAACGAAAGTTAATTTTCAAAAAAAAAAATACTTGAATCTATAGAACTTAGTGAAGAGAAATTCGACAAAACTAGTTAAATTGACGTGTAACCTTCCATGACCTTGAAAAATTTCATTTTAGTTTTAAAAATACTACCTTTTTTTAAAATGTTTAATAATTTAACTCAACATTAACATCAACACATCTCTCCTAAGTGACTTTTTGCTTACAGGGTGATTGGTATGGTAAGACAACGCGCCATTCGATATTAAATCTGATGAAATATTTTTTAATTAAATTTAATAAGATTTTGTTAGACACCCACTGGATATTTTGCTACGTTTCCATAATTAATAAAGAAAAGTTATAATGCGTTTATAAAAAAAACAGATAAAAATGTGACTTTTAAAAAAAAATCTTACTAAACTAATCACCCTGTAAGCAAAATGTCACTTTGGAGAAATGGGTTGATGTCATGGTAAAATTATAAAACAAGACCTGTCTCCATTTTCAGAATTATAAAATATTAAAAAAAAGGCTCTGGAAAAGTTTTTTTAAGTAAAATGACATTTCTCAAGGTCATCGAAGGTTGCTAAACTAACTAAACTAGTATCGTAAAATTTACCTTGCAAGTTGCAAAGATTATATATTTTTTGGTTTGAAAATAATACTTTTGCTAACTGTGTACCAAAAGCGCTATTATAAAGTATTAATTCAAGGTGCATGCACATATGGTAATCGCTTCAGTTTTGCAAAGGCGCGCGCCGGCGAAAATTTTTGCCAAGAGGAAAGCATTGTTTAAGTTTTGGGCCATTTACAATCGGCAAACACACTGCATCCCATAAAATTACCCTAGTATTCTATCGTAGAAAGCCTCGCGCGTTTAGCTGGGACATCTGGTCAGCTAGATTTGCCATAATCTAAGGACCCTATTCCAACAATTTCGAAATTTGTCCCAGATTTTAGCCGAGCTGTGAGCGAATTCAGTGGTGGGACTTTACTTGTCACAGGGCCGGATTAAGTGGCCTTTTATTGCAAAGTTTAATTAAATGTTTTGTCGCAGACCTAGTATTGTTTAAGGAATATACAGGGTGTTTCACTAAGCTGGCTCACCCCCTTTTTAGTCCATTATACCAATATGGTATGGGACTATTAAAATCGTGAAATTTTTAGTTTCCATAATTTTTTTTAATTAAAAAGCACCTTAATCGACGAAAAAAAAAGTTGTCTGTGGGTCTGTTGTCTTCCTGTATACACGAGAACTTAAGAACGCGAACGCCTTAAACGATTTTTAACGAAATTTTGTACAAAAATCCTCTATGGCTGACCATAAACTGATTAACTTTTGAGTAGGGTGCTGGGGGGTTGAAGGGGGGAAAATGGAGATAAAATATTTTTAAAACTTGTAACTTTGGAACAACATATTGCACTTATGGCAACGTTTTTCTAAATTTGTTCTATGACCGTTCAAGACAAGGATAACATATGGTATATTTTTAGAATCAGGAAGAAAAGATTGATTGAGAAAGTTGATTTCTAAATTTCACGTATTTTATAATTTAGTTATGTAACTTTTGTTTAAGAATATTTTTTCTAAAATGCATAATAACAGAGAAAAAAGGGCGTAACCTTTATAATGGATAGTCCTGTACAGAAAAACTATATTTATGTTTATTTTCTTACATCGAGATTAAGTCTGGAGTGGAATGTCTATAAATAAGTTTTTGTCCAATATCAAAAATTTGAACCATTTTGAAAAGCTAAGACTCCACAATTTAAGAATTTAATGCCATAGTTGGCAAATTATAAAAATCCAAGATGGCAGAAATTTAAAAAAAGGATATTTTTGACCCCCCCGACAATTCTTTTATGTGCGCCACTGGTAAAACGTATAACTGTCGGTCCGGACAAACCCCCTTTTTTTTGGTTCACCCTATATTTCCAAAAATTCGATTTCTGGATCCCTCGCTGGAAATTCGCATTGCTCGTTAAATAGGTCATGTGATCCAGAATATAAGGAAATTCCGGCAATAGTTCGGTAAGACTGAACAATACACAAATAAAAATATGTCATTTTTGTCTGGGTGGGAGGGGTTATGTACTAGAAGCATTTCTTGTCCAATTAAACTCCTTCTTAGAGATAGGATAGGATTATTTTGTTTTAAACTGTGCCACAAAACAATACTCTGCAGAAATTCATGCTCCGCAGAAAGCCTTATTACAAGCTCTCATTTTGCCCCTCTCTATTTCATTGCTAAAAACCCTCTCTTCTTCCTCCAATATAAAAAAGAAAGCAGCATTTAAGAGCACTATGGAGCACCTTTTAATGTGCTTTAAATTTGCCTCAGCATTTCATTATTATACGCTCGAAGTAAGAAGTCTTGTATTATTTTATTTTAACGTGTTTCTCGGATGGTATCTCTGGCGCCTTATAAAGTTTAGAAGGAGCAGATATTTCTGGCGGAAACCTAACTCCCGTAAAAGTGAATTTTCTTTAGGTCATAAGAATCCGAAGTTTAATAAGGAGTGAATATAAAATTTCAGAGTAAGGTTTTTTTCTACTTTTTTTGTGAGGAAAACACTTACTATTTTTGTTTATAGATAATTTTGTTTATGCTCAAGCTTAGCCTTAGTTTCTTTTCCTTTCCTTTTTTGCATCGTTCCTTTTTAAATGTTTATTTTATTATTATACATTAAATAAGGAAACTAACTTTGACCGACATTTTTGTTTCACCCGGGTAGAAAAAAATCCGAAAAATTTGATGGTAGAGAAAAGTTGGGTTAAAATGATAAATGTAACATTTTTAAACCAAAAAACAGTCATTCCGACTTTTTTTTTAGATACCGTGGTGCTTTTAGTCCAAGCAATCTAGAATTTTAGTTCGGAATCGGAGCGGACAGGATGAAACTTTGAGAGTAGTTAGGGCCTATATAAAGAAGCTTAAACCCTAGTTTTAGACTTCATCCCCCGGGAGGTTTTTTCGCCATCTTAGATTTAGGGGTGCATTTATTTTTCGCGATTTGCGGCTTAAATATGCAGTTTACGGAAAAGTATGCCCAGTGATTTATTGTAGATAATATATATATATAAGATTCCCCATCGAAACTATGGGTATAAAAAAATTCATAAATTCATTATTTAAACAATTATGATCATTTTAGTGAAAAATTTAGGGGTTGAACTACAGTTTTTTGACTTTTTTAGCCTTCCTGTGCCATTTATGAAAAAATATAATCAGGAGATAAATGTAGACCTCGAAAAGCTCTACAATATTTATCTCTTAACTTTTTTGCGTATCATTTTTCATTTTCGCAGTGCAGCGCTCCGAATTCGCGCGCGTTCACCCCCAGCGCCTGAAAGTCGAGCGTGGTGCGGCTGATATTATAAACCGAATCTCGCAGAACTACTTTGGTATAAGAGAAGCCTCAATGAAACTTTGTGGGTAGTTTGGGTACATAAGCGTTTTAGACTTCATCCCCCCAGGGGCTTTTCCGCCATCTTGGATTTGAGGGTGCATTGGTTTTTCGCGATTTGCGGCTTAATTATGCAATTTACAGGAAAGTAGGTCCAGTCATTTCTTGTA
Source organism: Oxystoma pomonae (assembly GCA_963921995.1). Classification (NCBI taxonomy): domain Eukaryota; kingdom Metazoa; phylum Arthropoda; class Insecta; order Coleoptera; family Brentidae; genus Oxystoma; species Oxystoma pomonae. Next base: position 112,524,185 of record OY998166.1, on the reverse strand, counting down.
GGTAGTAATCTAAAGCGAGGTACATTTCACGCGAAACAAATTTCGTCATTCCACACCAAAAAGTTTTTACGTAAAATAATATACTGTACTTTCACGGTTATATATACTATGAATGACTATAACTAATATTGAATATAAATGATAGACATTGCAAGAAACAAGTTACCGTGTTCAACTTGATTTCATATCGTTGAATCCATAAAAGCTAGAAAAATAGAAAACTGTATTCAAACTCTAAATTTTGCATTAAAATGCTCGTAATTGTTTAAATAATGCATTTATTAATTGTTTAATGCACATAGTTCGATAAGGGATCCCATTATCTACAAAAGATGACTGGACCTACTTTCCCGTAAATTGCATAATTAAGCCGCAAATCGCGAAAAACAAATGCACCCCCAAATCCAAAATGGCGGAAAAACTCCTGGGGGGATGAAGTCTAAAACGTAGATTTATATTCTCGCTTATGTACCCAAACTACCCACAAAGTTTCATTGAGCCTTCTCTTATAATAAAGTATAATATCAGCCGTACCACGCTCGACTTTCAGGCGCTGGGGGTGAGCGCGCGCGAATTTGGAGCGCTGCACTGTGAAAATGAAGAATGATACGCAAAAAAGTTAAGAGATAAATATTGTAGAGCTTTTCAAGGTCTACATTTATCTCCTGATTATATTTTTTCATAAATGGCACAGGAAGGCTAAAAAAGTCAAAAATCTGTAGTTCAACCCCTAAATTTTTCACTAAAAGGATCATAATTGTATAAATAATGAATTTATGAATTTTTTTATGACCACAGTTTCGATGGGGAATCTTATTATCTACAATAAATCACTGGGCATACTTTTCCGTAAACTGCATATTTAAGCCGTAAATCGCGAAAAATAAATGCACCCCTAAATCCAAGATGGCGGAAAAACCTTCCGGGGGATGAAGTCTAAAACTTGGGTTTAAGCTTCTTTATATAGGCCCTAACTACCCTTAGAGTTTCATCCTGTCCGCTCCGATTCCGAACTAAAGCATTGGAACTTGGATAGATTGCTTGGACTATTTTCTGATTATTTACTTCATGTCCCTAATAGCCATGACAAAGTACCTATATTAATTCAGAAGGCAAATATTTTGCTCTAATTACGTTCAATTTAGACGAGGGACAGCGAAAATCACTTAAAATCTACAATAAACAGACTTTATTTTCCATTAGCCAAGTTTAAATTAAGAACTGGGCTCATGTTAATAGATAAAAGCTTTGATTCGAAGGGAAAATTTAAAGTTAAGTTGGGAAGAGCGAAATTCTTGCAATAAGAAATGATGGTTTATTCCGCGGTAAATATCATTTCATTTCGGATGGTGCCTTCCTATAAACGATTAAAATTTACTTTAGTAGTAGTAGTAGTAGAGAAGGGGCGGCGCGAAGTCTGGCAAGTAGGCCTCCCTGGGCTGCTGCCTTACCCCCTAATCCGCCGCCTGCACCACTGGTCCGGCAGTCTGCTCATCTGGTTTTACTTTTCAAAGTCCAGTATTTTATCCCATTCGAGCGTGTGCAGGTCCTCCTCATCCAGGGTCGGGGAACCGAATACCTGGTATCTCGTCATCTGGTATGCCTCGCAGTTCGCTATACCATGTCGAGATGTCTCTTCTGCCCGCCCGCAGGCCCGGCAGGTCGAGTCATTTTCCACCGCGATCCGGGTCATGTGCTTCCTTAGTCGGTTGTGACCTGTTATGATTCCTATCAGCAGAGCAGCGTCCCTTCGTGATCTCCCCAGAAGCCATTTTTTCTGGCTACATCCGGGCCCTTCACGAAGTCCCTGGTCTGTCTGCATCCTGTTTCTCCTCTCCAAGCGGTCGCCATGGCATCGTTGGCCCATTTATTGAGTAGACTTTGCAATTGCCTCTTGGTTGTTCCTAGGAGTGGTTCCGACCCTACATACTGGATGCTTACCCCGATCCCGGCGAGCTTATCGGCCTTCTCATTCCCCGGCACCCCCATATGTCCCGGTACCCACATAAGTGTCACTTGTTTGCCCTCTCCCAAGGATTGTAGTGTATCCGCACATTCCTCCAGCAGGGCCGATTGGCTGTCAAAGCATATATAAACATGCTCCTCCGTACCGTTCGTTAATTCCTCCATGGTTGCAGCCATTATTATGGCATACACCTCTGCCTGAAAGACCGTGGCTTGCTCTCCTCCTTACTAAACCTTTTTATCTTTGTAAATCCATTTTAAAAATTGTAAATGCATTTTCCTCAAATTATCCTTACCCTTTGTGGCAATTTTCTCCTATTCAAAGTCCATGGGATCATTCTCAATCATTGAGGTCAAACATGGCAGAAGAGGCATATACATTTGCTCCGACAGCCAGGCTGCCCTCAAGGCTCTATGTGCACCCAAAATAATTAGATTTTTGGTGGACACTGATGTAGGTCCCAGGTCATGAGGGAATACCAAAGAACGAGAAAGCGGACGAACTTGCCAGAGTACGGACCGAAACCCAATACATTGGCCGGAAACTCTTCTGGGAATAACAAAGAAACAGGTACAGAGTAAGCTCAACAAATGGGCGAACAACGAACTGAAGACGTCCTGGAGGCAAGAGTCAGAATGCAGACAGTCCAAACTATTCGTAGATGGTCCGAATGTAGCCAGAACTAAATGTCTCTTAGGCAAGACCCGAAAGGACATTGTACTGCTGACTGGGCACAATCGACTGAATAAACATCTGACGCAAATGAGAGTAGCTAAAGATCCTGTGTGTCCCGCTTGCGGGCTCGAAGAGGAATCGACGTAGCACTTAATATCAAAGTGCGATGCATTTGCCAGATCAAGGCAGCTGAAGTGGAAATTTCTCACGATAGAGGAAGAAGAGCTGCACTCGCTGAAATGGACAGACATACTGAACTTCGTAAAGAAGACAGGGAGGCCTAGAGAGAGAGGTGCAGCAGAAGTAGGGGCATAGGGCTAAGAAACGGGGTATGGTAGAAAGGGCCCATGAAGAGGTCTAATTGCCAGGCCCACGGGCCGCCTGCACTACTACTACTACTACTACTACTGCTAATACCTATTAGAATAGTTTTCTTAGTGCTTAAAGAATAAATAATGCATAACCATGTAAGAACGTCTAACAGTAACAAAATAAGAAAGTCTGAAGGTAATAAAGAGCAATGAAGTTGTTATTCCGTCAAGAACTTTTATACGAACGATAAGTTGCATTGTTTTGAACAAACCAAAACTATTTTGTTAAGTGGTATCAGTTCAAGCGACTTTAATCGTTAAAGTAACGCGAGTGGCCATCGTTTCGATAAGAACGACACTTAAAGGCCGGATTATGGACATTGCTCGACATTGGCTGCTTGCGCAAAGGAATATGATCGTGAACCTGCTTGCCAAGTGGTAAATAAAATATATTGACATGTTTAGCCACTCACTCACGAAGCAATTTGCAGAAATCAATCAACAAAGTGTAGTAATTACTGCCTAATTAGTCCAATGAGTCATTTATGCTGAAAAAATTTCTAAAGGTTATCCACAAGAGAATTTATGGAAAACGCAAATCCCTTTGCCAGGGCTGCATATCGTCTTGGCTGTTGATTAATATCTCCAGTAATAAATAATAGGGAATGCACTTCACAAGTATAGCATAAAAATCAACTAGCTAAGACATGCTGACGACACTGTAATAATTGCAGATAAGCTGAAAGGTCTGCAAGCTCTCAATTTGCACGGGTTTAACTTAAATGTTGCAAAAACAAAATTTGGCTGGATATATACTGATGACTTCTGATGAATTAGAATGAATGAATGAATGAATTATAGGCCAGTAAAGTTGACCTAACATGTGTCTAGTCGCCCCGAATAGTCCTCTAATGTACCCTATTAGTCATTTTTTGAGGACCGCACCAAATTTGGTACGCTTGCTTTTTTAACAATTTTTTAGGATCGTGGTTAAGAAAATTTATGATCGGATGTACAGAAACCAAGTCGGCGGCGAATTCTTTAAAATGGCGGTCTTAAAACGAAAGTTACTTTTAAAAAAGAAATACTTGAATCTATAGAAGAGAAATTTGACAAAACTAGTTAAATTGACGTGCAACCTTCCATGACCTTGAAAAATTTCATTTTAGTTTTAAAAATACTACCTTTTTTTTAAATGTTTAATAATTTTGAAAACTGCGACAGCTCTTGTTTTATAATTTTAACATCAATACATCTCTCCTAAGTGACTTTTTGCTTACAGGGTGATTGGTTTGGTAAGACTTTTAAAAAAAGCCACATTTAGGTTAGTTTTATGCTTCGCTGAATACATGCTAGTATATAAGATTCGGTAGTTTTAGTTTTTGTTAGTATTCATCTGGTGACGACTGCAGATACATAAGCATTCGAAACGTTGTGAAAAAGTAAAAAGTAAAGGCAATGGAAGTTCGAAACTCTAGTTTCCGTCCGTGCAAGAATCGAACAGACCACAGTATCACTGTTGTGTTCAGTCGCGATAGATAGTATAGGGTTTTTGGGGGTAAAAATTATTTGACGAATTAAAAAATGTATAACTCTTCGTAACCCAGTAACCACATTCCCATCTCCATAAATGGATCCGCCGCTGCAATAATTCAACCATATTATACGAGATAAAAACCCTCTCAAAAACCATAAGCGATAAAACGGTTTACTGGCTGAAAGTGGAGGAGACCGCGACGAGTAAAAGCGTCGAGGTATAGTAGTAGGTATCGCGAGGTTCGGCTGTGGCAAAAAAGAGGGCAAAAAGGAGATTCTTCAACGTCTATGGAATGCGAAGTCGTTGCTAAGATGCTATCGGCTTTCGTCTTTTAGCGAATTCAATGCGAACTGGCTATTAAGGCCCCTTGCGATGGCACGGCAGCGATGCGTTCGGAAAATAAAATGCAACTGTCTTTTCGTCGAGCCAAAGCCGCAAGGTTCTAACAGCATTTTTCGACTCTTGACACAAGATTATTTAGCATTATATCCGACACATACAAACCTTGCAAAAACTAAGATTAAAAGAAAACAAGAAATTTCTTTGATTTTTTAAAAATTATAATTAATTTAAACTTTTAAATGAATAAAATTCTACTGACAATACCCAACTTTTCAAAGAATGGTGATCCAACCACAAAGCAAGCTACGTATGTATTTACTGTGTGATAGAACCTTGTTACCTTTAAGTGATGTACTTTCTGCTTGCCGTGCATTAGTTAATATCAAAACGATCGATGTTGGCGCTGCTGCTTTCAACTCGGTAACATTTTAATTGAAATTCGATCTTACGCCCTTCACACCACTGCATTTGCAAAACAATTCGACTTATTCTTCTAAAAAATAAAATGTTGAGGCTCTCAGAAAATGTAATTTGCATTTTTTTGGAAACATAAAAACGAATATATCTCCTAATAGATTATTTACATTAAAACTACAGAATTTCTAAATCGGAACAATGTTCTTAAAATTGTGTGAATACATTTAAACATCTTCATTTCACTTTTTTATGAAGCACGCAATTTGAACCTTCTCCTTCCCAAATGATCAAGACAACTCTAATTTTTCCAGCAACAAATATCTTTCTTAAAAACCCAACTCTAATCTAAAAATACAATTAAACAGCTCGGTCACTACCTAAAGCACTTAGTTTAAGGTAAGGTAAATCTAGCAACGCATGCATAATCCAGCGTATGAAGTTTTCTGTCTCCGAGCCCCTAAAGTGTAAGCTGTAGTTGTTTTTGTTGATGTTGATAAAGCCCCTCCAAAAGGGGTTGCGAGAAGAAAACGTTGTCTTAATCTAATGCGTAGTTTTAATTTTTTGGTCAAAAATTAAGCCGCAGGTGAAAATTCTACAAACAATAAAAACCTGCGCTACCTTTAAGTGATCACTTCAAAACAGACAAAGCAGTGAGAAGTTTTTTGAAAACGCAACATACAATTGCAAAGTTTTTTTTTTTTAAATTTGCAGATTATTTGGAGGAATCATCGCAAAAGAAGGGAAGGCGATCACCCCCAATGCCCCCCCAGTGTATCCTCGACTGGGTGTTACAAGCAAACCAACTAAGCGAAATATTCGCTTTTAGTAAACGACAACAGGGTTTTGCTTAGGGGAATCTAAATTAATTATAAGCTCCAAAACACTATTATTTTGTACCTGACAGTTTTCGTTGCCATTTATGTGGTTGTAATATTTGAATCCAAATGCCGAGGGGTTAAAAACAAATTAAATAGCTTTATCCAAATATAGTTAAATGCATAATGAAGATTATGTTGCTTACCTAACCTTGCCTTACACATCTAGGAATTTTGGCCTGTCATATTTACCTGCAATAAACCAAAACAATAAATTAGTGTTTTACATTAAAGCCATAAAGTATCATAAAGTTAACCAAGTAATAGAAAACCGCGATAGAATGACATTAAACGTAGTCAATAAATTTATCCAACTTTGACGTATATTCCAACGTATTATTAATTTGTTAAGCCTAGCCTGACATGGTGCGCTAATTTTATTGCGTAATATAATTAATTATATAATTAGTGACATAATGCCCAATTTAGTACGCCACAAGTATTGCGTTGTTCAATGCAAAGAATATCCAAATTTGTTAGAGTAATTAATGTCTGAGTAACCAATTCAATGCTTGATTTGTTACATTAAACTTATGTATATATAACTATTATACATTCACTTATACCCGCTTTTGTGTTTGCCTCCTTAGGACTTTAATGAGGCTATGGATAACACAGTATTTAGTAAAAAATAATAACTACCAGCTATAATGTCAGAAGTTTAAACTAAAAATTAAATGTTACACGACACAAGAACAGAAATACTAATAAATGTTAATTTATTATCTACAAAATAAGCACAAGCTAAGCTCTAAGTTGAATGTTCAATTAAACCTAAAAAAGTACAAAGTCACAATACCTGAACGGGATGGGTGACAGAGAAAAGAATTCCGAAACGAATTAAGCAGAGATGCGACGGTCTGCTACAAAACTGTGAGCCAGGCAAACAACAGGCGCAGGAGTGTATGTTAAACACTTAGAAGCTTAAGAAAGCTACCCCCTTGGCGAGCACTCTACGGTCTTTCAGGGCCATTCTCATGGCGGCAACCCTACCAGAACTCAAAAATGTCAGGAGGCACATTTGCATATGTTCCGACAGCCAGGCTGCCCTCAAGGCTCTTAGTTCACCAAAAATTGTCAGTAGCCTAGTGGAGGAGTGTATTAACGCACTACAGACATTAACTGAAGATAAGAGGGTGACACTGATGTGGGTCCGAGGACACGAGGAAACGAGAAGGCGGACGAACTTGCCAGAGCTGGAGCCGGAACCGCTCTTGAGAATCACAAGAAAACAGGTGCAGAGCGAGCTCAATAAATGGGCGAGCGATCAACTGAAGTCGTCCTAGAGGGAAGAGCGAGAGTAAGGACATTGAACTGTTAGTAGGAATGCTGACAGGGTATAATCGGATGCGTAAGCACTTGAAATGCATCAGTTTTGGACGACTCCGCCTGCCTAGCAGGTGGGTATGCGGAGGGGCGGAGGAATCAGCGGTGCACCTGACAGGAGAGTATGACGGATACGCCAGATTGAGGCAGCAGACGTGGGGTGCCCCCACAATAGATGGTCTGACGAGCTGACCTTCGTAAGGAAGGCAGGAATGCCCGGAGAGAGAGGCAGGCCGTGTAGAGGGAGTGGGAGGATAAGGGTGAGAGACGGGGTATGGCAGAAAGGGCCCATGAAGAGGTCTAATTGCCAGGCCTGCGGGACGCCCCTTACTACTACTATTACTACCACTACTGGAATAATAAAGTACGTAATCTTGAAGTTTACTTCACCATCAAAAGACGTAAACTTGAATATTTTGGCCATATTTTAAAAAATGACGAATATCATCATTCATAAAATAATACTGGGAACGAATCTAAAAAGAGGCTACTCCCTCGTTTAGTAAATCTCGCTATCCTCACAGGTGAGATTCGAAATTAATGAAATTTTGCCCCGTGATGCAAAACGTCATAAATAATTTAGCACCGAAATATCCATAATACATGAGCATCCGCTGAATAATTATTTAGACTACTGAAAACTTAACGATTAGTTTAGCGGAATGGTAACGCTGTGGTTTATATTAGAATGCATGGCCAGCAAAAGTAAAAGAAAAGATTAGTTAAAAATAAAACTTAAACCACCTAAAACTCCTAACTTATAATCTGATTTTCTGGTTAACGGCACCTCAGTGGCAGCCCAACAAACCATGGTTAAAGCCGGCTCAACTAAGATTTTACCTGACAATGTAATGAAGCCATTTTGTAGCTCAAATGCATGGTCACCAAATTTCTATTTTGCGGTCATTACGCGTATGTATGGAAACTGGAAACTCCACTGAATTAACCCCATAAATTTATTATGATGCCAGATATAATGTGTACTTAACTAATTTAATGGTCAGGGCAATTGGCGGACAATAAAGCATAATGTGCTCGGGAGTAAGACTTTAGAGGGTTAAAGGAAAATATTTTTTAATGATATGCAGAGACTATACTCAATTAAGTGTATCATAGTCTCAGTACTCTAAAAGATTTACCGTTTTTTTTACCCCGCAATTTAACAGTTAATTTGTATCTTTGCGCGATACCACATTACCTGTACAAAGGCCAGTATTTTATTTGGTAAATGCATGAAACAAAATCACTAGCAGTATTTTACGAACCTAAGGATATTATAAGCTGCCGTTACCACAAAATACATTGTTGTCATTAGTAGTAGAAAAGTTCCATCCCTTTCATCCCCTAAACCAATTTGTTTGACAAAATACTCCAAACAGGAATATTATGCGGGGGTTAGCATAGCCATATTAGGCAAAGAAGTCCTTTCCTATTACGACGCGTCCCGAAATTTTCACAGGGCTCAAAGAAGAAGCTGCCTTGAATTTTAAGTGCCTTCTTTCGCAAAGGAGCTGATGTGTACGAATAGAGAAGAAATGACAGAAGAATCGATGTTTGACTATAAAAGATCCTCCGATGAGTCGATTCAAATTTGGATCATAAGATAAGCAAGGGTCTTTGCGTAGTTAAGCATGAGTCAAAATTATTAGTTTACATACAACCACCAAACCAACAAAGTATACGAGAAAATTAACATTTTAAATATTGCAAAAGTCGACAGGTCTAAAATGAACTACACCAAGATGAAACTAAACATGATAAAACATCGACAAAGACGTATGTTTAAAGTTTAATTCATACCAATTTAAAGTCTCAAGTAGCGAGGTAATTAGACCAAAAGAAAGAATCGAAATTTGCGTTAAATCATAAAGAAGAGCTTCTGCACCTCAAATCTCCGATATTAAGATAAAGATAGTAAAGGATAAGCCAAACTAATTAATACATATTTACATTTTAAATATTTATAAGCCTACAGGCCTAAAATAAACTACGCCAAGATGAAACTAAACATGGTAAAACATCAGGCAAAGATGTCTGTTTAAAATTTAATTCATACCCGTTTAAAATTGCAAGTAGCGAGATAATTAGGCCAAAAGATTAACCCGGAGAAACCGAGAGCGCGCGTGCAAATAAGGAACTTATTTGTTCGGCAAATCCCCGGGGAGTACTTAACGGCGTATTAGACAACGAATTTGCCTAAGATGAAGTTATTCAAATTTCGCCGCACCGCCAGAGGAGAGTTTTGCTGATCCAGAAATTATTTAATTAAAGAAATTTCCCAGCCGCAGATGGCAAAATACCGAAGTTTGAGAGCGCCTGCTTCTGTATCTCGCACGCTCCGGCAAAATTTTCAGATTATTAGCCGAGAACTTTCAAAGGTTTTAATCCCCGATATCCCGAATCTTCTCTAAAAGATAGTTGGGAGAAAAGTTTTGCTACATGCTTAACCGCAAACCGTAGACGGTATCATTAAGGAGCTTAAAAGAAATTTGCTCCGCCCTCAAAAAGTTTATTTATTTAAGTACTTTGTTAGGTTTACTATAAATATTAAGATCATTAGAATTCACGTATTAATAATAAAATATAACAACAGTTAAGTTTAAGGAATAATTCGGACGTTTGCATTTTGTCGATTGGTTTACAAGTTAGTAAGTACCTCTACTAATACTGCGAAGAAAAATTGCTTCAAGCGAATGGATATATCCGAACATTTTAATGCGCTTGATCCAGGAATAAGCGTGGCTTACTACGCCAAAAACAAAATCTAGTTAAAGTTTTATTATTTATTTTAACTCTAAGATTATACGACGAATCTTGGATGGTCTTTAAAAATTTTAACCACTTTACCAAATACTCAAGCCTTAAGTTATAACAGTCAAACTTTTAAATTTATTTGTCCTCTTTGGTTTTTTATTGCTGTTTGCTGGTAGTTTATTTTATAGTTTTTTCATGTCCATTTTAATTCTAAGTTTTTTCTCTTTATTGCTTGCGTAACTCAAAAATCCAAATGGGTATTTTCCCATTTTTTAGACTGGGTCGATTTTCTGACAAAAAAAACCATTTTTTTTCCTAATTACTAAGCAATCACCCCTTCGTCGGGTTGACGGATACCTCTGATACTAAATGCCTCTTATCGACTCTCGTTTCAGTGACCTGTTTAACGTTTGTTGCATCTGTCAACAGTGCCCAAAATACGCGTAAAAAAAACGCCGGTGCGTGCGGAGAAGTATCAATTTCTGCGCTTGTTAGGTAAATAACTATTAACAATACAATAATCAACTATTAATAATGACAAATATATTTCAAAAATTGAATTCCAAGTAAGTAACTGTGATTGTGTGAAATAATAAATCCACCTTGTTTTTTAATTTGTTGTTTGTTGTTTGTAAGTACCTAAATCGTGACCTTTTGTCACTAATCTAGCCTATCAACTCGGTTGTCAGAATAGATCAGCTGTGGATGGAAGTTTCTAACCTGTACGTATAACGCTGTCACCATAACCGCTGGAAAAATAAAAAATTACAAAATTCTTTTGCATTTTTCGAAGTCACTGTCAAGTCCATACTTTCTTAAAATTTTTTTAAAAATGCCGAACGTCTGCTGTATTATTAATTGCAAAGGCAATTATAGGTACGACAAACATTCGATAGAATTTTTGTTGAAATCGATTTTACGGCCATACGACAAGAAACATAATGAAAAATTTAAAGAGAAAAAAAATTGACTACTAGAGATAACAGCGCCCCATCCGCAGGATAAAGGGTCAAATCTTGCAAAATATTATTAGGTAATGAAACTTGGCAAGTATATTTAGTAGGCCCTTAGTTAATTGTACGTTAATAATATTTTGCACGGTTGGCTTATCCTTTGTGCTAAAATATAGAATTAGAATAAATAATATAAAAAATTACCACACTGATAAGCAAATGTCTAATGTGTCCTTAATTAAAATTATATGACGGACTTCTTATTTTTCATGAAACGCCAATGAACATGACAATAAAATTGGGTACCCTAAAAGAGACAATTTGAGTGACATTGACTGGAGAAACCACTATCAACAGCTGATTGATAGGCTATGATCAGTGACCTAAGGCACGCCTACATGCAGTTTCATGTGTTTTTCTGAATCTACCAGGGATTTAACTTGCCGAACATTCATCAATTTAAATATTTTCTTACAAAGTTTTACGGTAAGCAGAAAAACATTCTTTTACTTCCTCAAGTAGCCAAGAATACTGCAGCTTCCAAGCTGCATTCAGTTTTGTTTTTCGAGCAGAGAAAAAAACACAAAACCTCTTGCAAGGATATAATAAGGGTTATTTTCTCACCACAAAAGTACACACACAATTGATTGGTGCAGTAAAAAAGCCCGGCAAAACTCTTGGTGTGTCCTTTGTATCATGAGCTTGCTATGTATTCCTGTAGTAATTTACCAGGTGTGATTGAAAATTTGATGTGCGGTTTGTATAAGGAGTTGCCTAACTCTATCAGATGAAAATATACGGGTGGAATATCAAAAGTTTGTTTACAATAAACTTAAAATATTAAGTTTTTTGTGCAAATTTTATGACAACTTCGAAATTTCATGACATTTCGGGCACATTTTATGACAATATAGGCACATAATGAATTCATTAAATTTTATGAAAAGTGGCCACTCTGCGCCTTGTATCCAAAACTACGATACGGGCAATCCGCAAATTTAATTAGAATAAAATCCCATTTTGGTGCGCATTGTTGTGTCCCATTTGGACTGTGCAAATTCCGCCCTTTCTTCGACGGCGGCCATTTGCATTTCTATTAAAAGTCGTAATTTTAAGAAAACTCTCATTTGCGGTTCAGTTTCCGCGGCCAAACAAAAACTAAACAGAAACCAGAACTCGTTTAGAACGTCTAAGCAACTTACACAGTTCCTTTTTATTTTTTGTGGTTTTAATTATGTTCCGCAAGGCAGATGAGAAAAATTGTAGTTCGTCGATTAAAATAAGAAACACGATACATAGATAGAAGACAAAAGAGTGGTGTGAGAGGTGCCGGGTGGCCCATAAAAAACCCAGAAGTCATTTCCTTCTGTGTTCACATCACATAATCCAAATTTTGACGGATGAAAATACTTATCGGATATAATTGTAAGTTATTTATACCATCGTTACAAATATAAAAAAATCCGAAATGTGTTTGCCTATTTTATTAGTAGAGCGTACAGGGTAATCGATTATAAGTGTTCCCTGAGATAACTTTTTTTCTAATAGCCGCAGAAGAACCAAAAAAAAACTGGGGACAAGGGTATTTTATATAGGGACCTCAAAATCATTAATACAAATTATTCAGTTGAAATAGTCAACAGGTTGCCATTTTTTTTTTCTTATGGAGCACCCTATATATTTTGACAGTTGAATTCTCCAGAAAATTAGCTTTTTTTTTAAATATTAATTAACTTGTATTGTTGTATTACAATAAAACCTAAGTAATTTATGCCGTCGTCAAAACGTCACTATTTTTGTTTTTTACAACCAACTATTTATTTGGAAAGCTGAGTAAGTTCTAGTTTAACAGCTTTTAATATGAATTAATTAATATCTAATTCAAATTGAAATATCTCTAGAACGGTTACATGCAGACCAATACTACATCGTATTTTAAAAAAGCTAATTTTCTGGAAAATTCGAAAATGTGAAAATATATAGGGTGTTCCATAAGAACAAATAATGATTTTGAGGTTCCTATAAAATACCCTTTCACACAGTTTATGTTTGGTTCTTTTGCGGCTCTTATGAAAAGAGTTATCCCAGGAAACACTTATAACCGATCACCCTATACATACCAATTTTCAGATCCCTATTACCAACGGTCAGCCCGCGGCGTTGCTCGCGAATAAAATAAATGTCATTTGTTAATATAAGTTACGTTTTTGTCCGCAACGTTGCATTGGCGTTGGACAACGCGAATGTTTTTTTTATTTGGTGGAATTAAGATGTGTTCACACAAGCCTAAAAACAGATTTTTAAACAGTTTTCAAGTTTATTCCTAAAACCATTTGTGAGACTGTGAGAGAACTATTACTTTTATTTATTTTAATCGTTTTCAGAATTCATTAAATTTTATGTAGATCATTATTCATTATCATTATCATTATTATTATTATTACTTCAACCGAAAAGAAACTAAAAAACAAAAGATCAGTTTCTTTTCGGTTGATGTAACTGATTTGGAGGTTTTTTAACTTCTTCTTTGTTTTAATTGCCTTAGGAGCATAATCCTACTGGAAATATTAACACGCCAGGACGAATTCGTATTAGGTAACTTGGATAAGTAAGTACCAGTGCGGAACGATGCCTATTTGTGAGTGGTTCAAGGTTGGAAATCTAAGTGTATGATGGTGTTTAATGATGTGTAGTGGAGGGTGACCAGTGAAACTACTGATGAGCCCACGCTGGTTACCCAGGGCGAAACATCGTTAATTCATTTCTCTTTCCGCTTTGATCTTTTGTGTATTTCTTGTGGAATACTCATCCAAGTTTGAATTTTCGTTATTTCCACCCAAGATCTTTTGATCTTTTGCTTTTTAGTTTCTTTTCGGTTGAAGTAACTGATTTGGAGGTTTTTTAACTTCTTCTTTGTTTAATCATAACTTGGTTAAAGATAGCCATCTCTTTATTTCTGAGATCACAGCTACGTTTATATTTGCACGCATAAACCTTTTGGATCCGTTCGAGGCCGTATCAACAAAAGCAAAATACCAACATTACAAAAAAGGTACATCGATTTTCATGCAACTTGCTGCAACTGCATATATAATTAAACGTAAAAATCTGACCAATAGGAAACAAGTTTTATGCTAAATCTGGGTTTAAGAATTTTTAAGCCTTGCCGAATGAGGTGTTAACCAAACCGGGTTTAACGACCCTTAAATACGGTTTTAAAATACGGTGCAAATGAAATCGGCGTCTTAAATTTAAACCTGGTTTTAACTCTGCGGTGCAAATGGACATTATTATATAATATAAGAATTGACAAACGAAGTATACCCAATAAAAGTAAATAAAAATATTGAATGGTGAGTCACTTAACAAACCCAAACAAATCTTGCAGTTAATAATTTTCTTTTATAATTGCTATAAAATTGATATAAGTCGCACATCTATAACATTTCCGCCATTTTTTCCACCGCAACGTTGCAGAAAAAAAAGCAACTATAGTAAGATTTTCTTTTTTTCTAGTGCAATGTTTTTTCTGTATTACTTCGTAATGTCACAAGACGATGTCAAATTCGTTTTTATCGAAGTATAAATGAGATGGTAATCCTAAAAGGATGGGAACGGATTTTCCTCTGCTAAATCGACTTTAACAAACGAAATTTTCCCATGAAAATTCGTAAACAAAAATCCGTTCCGGGCGCAAGACAAAAAATAACAATGTAAAGCTCCTGAACTGTTTTTTACAACGCATCGGCTAGTTTGAAACGTAGAAAATTTGATGCTTATAAAGGCTGGGTCAAAAAATCTTCCACACTTTTGAATTTGCTATAACTTTTGATCGAATCGGTCAATGTTAAAAGGGTTTGACTTTTTGGAAAGAATTTGACATTTCCTAAAAATCCAAGATGGCGGACAGTTTTAAATAACGGGAAATTTTCACCTCCCCTGCAAAAAAAATATGTGCGGCACTGGAGCAAATCTAAGTCATTGTGACAAAAGCCTTATGTATTCTCTCTATACCAAGGCATTACTTAATTAAATTAATTAAGGCTTTTATGTTATGGTTCAAAATTTAATAATTCTCAAAAATCCATGATGGCGGGCATTTTTAAATAATGCGGAATATTCCCCCCCCCTCTCTACCCAGAAAAAAAAATTATGTTTGCTACCTATACTGAACAAAATGTAAATCAATGCGACCAAAGTTCCCTCCCTGCTGCATATATGAAGGTATCACTAAATTAAATCGGTTAAGAAATTAAAAATTGATCAAGTATGGTGACATAAACGAAATGCCTCTTTAAAACAAAATTATGATTGTTTTCCACAAACCAAAACTACACTTTTTTGCACTCGACGCGCGTTTCGCTAACAACGATAGCATCATCAGGAGACGATAAACAATGTCAATAATTGTTTATCGTCTCCTGATGATGCTAACGTTGTTAGCGAAACGCGCGTCGAGTGCAAAAAAGTGTAGTTTTGGTTTGTGGAAAACAATCCTAATTTTGTTTTAGTGCACCAAAGGTTCCAAATTCCCAACATAAATGCCTCTTTGCTTAAAATTTGCTTGTTTATACATATTGTTGATTCTAATCCTGCAATGATGATGAATTTAAAAATCAAGCTTGGGCATGACATTGCAAAAGTAATTTTTTTTTAACAATTTTTATTGAAAACGCTGGAAATGATGACGCACTAACTTGTTTACTTCTTAACTGATTAAAGCCAGTGATACCTCCATATACCTAAAAATATAGAAAAATAATACACATTCCTGCGTCAATTAGTGCTCGTCGCTTGTCACGCCATCTTGTGGTTTACGTCTAAGCTTCATTATTATCCTGGCAGCGTAAATGATCCATTACAGTCGTGTTGGGATGCTCGTTAAATTAATATTATGGGTTGTTCGTATGTAAAATAAATAAAAGTAATAGTTCTATCACAGCCTCAGAAATGATTTTATCTACTTGCGTGCGGTAAAGTACACTTTACCGCACTCATTAGGGTGCGGAAAGAAGTACTTTACCGCGCTTAGGCGATAAATTTTTTTACCGCACTGATCGGTACCTTCGACATGACATCCTGCGTGCTTATAGTAGCGAACTATCAGTGACCTTTTTGCGCTGACTCGCAATCCGTCGCAACAATAAATGAAGTTTATTCCATTTCAGAAGCGCATAAGCGTCGAGTTTCGTCGGCTATGAACTTTACATTTAATTAGATAGAAGTAGTGTATATTCATTTAAGTATAGGCAGGGTACTAGGTGTTTAATTAATGTTTATTTTTTCACTGTTGTCATTATTTTCATTAAAAAAACAAATTTTCTCTAAAGCTTTTATTTTTTTACTAAAAAACATAAAAATATTTTTGGTGTGCGGTAAAGTTTCTTTACCGCCCAAGTGCCGTAAAGAAAATTACCGCACCCTAAAATTTAAATTAAAAAATTATTTATAAACAAATAAATTAATATTTGGTTTTTTATTTTCTCTCTTTTCTCAAGAAAACTCACGTAAAAAATAGATAAAATATACCTATTTCTGAATTTGTTCCCAAATTTTAAAGGAACTCGCGGTGCTCATAGGTAAAATTTTGTACCTAACACATGCGTAAAGTGTCTTTACCGCCCTTGATGACTGCCGTCGCGTACGGTAAAGTATCACTTTCCGCACTTGTTAGATAAACTACTATTAAGATATTCCCGTAAAATTCTGTTTTAGATTAAGCTAATGACATTGATTGGGAAGTTGATATTTTTCTTCAAAAATTAATTTTCATTAATAAAAAATTGGTGCTAGAGAGCACGGATAGTCCACCATACAATCAATTATTTTATGTCGAAAGAAACAAAAATGTCGCGAAAAATGTAGCTTTGAAAGATTTGAAGATTATAACAAAATTTTTGAGTAATATTTACGAAAACCTTACGTCTAAAGTTATTATTTTTTTAAAATATATTTTAACGTTTTTTTAAATAACTCGCAAACTAAAGCTTCCACGAATTTGGACTTTATAACAAAATTTGTAGTCCATATTCATGGAAACTTAAATCTGAAAACCGTATATTGCTACTTGCTTTTTTAAAATATTTTATCCCATTTTTTTTCGTCGATTAAGGTGTTTTGGAACCTTAGAACGTTAGTAACTCAAAAGTAGCGCAAAAACGGGTCGACATACTAGTATCCGGCGTTCACCATTATTAATTTCTCAAAAATCGAGCCCATAACACGCACATTAATACTAATAATAAAATACCCAAAACTGAGGGGGTTCTCTTCGACTTTGGACCACCCCGTACATTTAAATTTATAAGCCCGCACTCTAATGTCGCTAAAAGTAACTCGAAGGGTAGCTTTTTGAGGAGGCTGACAGCTGAAACATTACCCTTGGGGACATTTTTTATGCAGGCTTTGGGGCACACTTAACACTTTCCGGGTGATTTTGAAACATTAGGGTGGACTCTATCTCCACTTTCACAGATGTAAAAAAAGTTCTCGGCATCATTATTTTCTTATTTGTCTTGTCTTCGCACCCTAAGCAGTGGATTCACCCGTAAAGAAAATGGTTTAAAAAAATTTTGCCGAGTTACACGTTTTGCTAGTATGAAAAATGTTACCCATTTAAATATTTATAGTCAATTTTTTGATAAGCGGACTGACGTCATTTTAGCCTCTGAAAACGTATTTCTTTGTTTCAACAGTTCGCATGTCAAATAATTTGTTAAAAAAGAGAAGTTCAAAAGATCTTGGGAGGAAAGAACGAAATTTCAAAATTGGATGAGTGTCCCACAAAGAACACACAAAAGACCAAAGCGAAAAGAGAAACAATGACCGGGGTGACCAGCGTGGGCTCGTCAGTGGATTCACTAGTCACCCTCACGCCAGGACGAACCCGTATCAGGTGACTTATAATAAGTACCATACGGAACGATGCCTATTTGTGAGTGTTTCAGAGTAGGAAGTCAGAATGTGCGATGGTGTTAAATGATATCTGGATTGAGAGTGACTAGTGAATCCACTGACGAGCCCACGCTAGTCACCCCGGACGAAACATCGTTTAATAGTTTCTCTTTTCGCTTTGGTCTTTTGTGTGTTCCTTGTGGGACACTCATCCAATTTTGAAATTTCGTTCTCTCCTCCCAAGATCTTTTGATCTTCTCTTCTTTAGATTCTTTTCAGTTGATGTAACTGATTTGGTAGTTTTAACTTCAAATAATTTGTTGTTGTCAATTTGAAGTAACAGTGGAAACAATCAACGACATGTCTTTTTTTACATATTTATTGTCGCTGTCTAAAACAATGTATCAAATAGATATCCAAAAAAATGACGTCAGTGGCTCATCAAAAAATTAGACTATATAATAGCAGCGTCAAAAAATAAAATTGTGAGAAATTGATTAATGTGGTACCGACAAAATTTGAAAGAATTCGCACAAGAATCTTGTGTTTAAGATAATTGAATCATTGTTTTTGATTTCGTCAAGTTCAGCGCTCATTCGAGTAAAACTTGTCTAATTCGACAGCACTCCAATGAATTCCGAGTTATTTAAATAGTAGACCAATAGCGCTTGAGTGCCAGAACTCCGAGGTGCCGCAACCCAACTAACATTTAAAGTTGTCGCGACGTAATCGACACCACATTGAATTTCCTGAAAGTAACCGCAACTTGCGCCCACTTTGTGCCTGTAAACCATAACAATGCTAACCTGTTCGAAGCTTCCAATTAGATTTTACATGCCTGGTAGGGAAGTCTGGAAGGAATGGATGTCCCTTGCCCCCCGAATGGGGCAGTCTGGTACACAGACGGCTCAAAAATGGGAGACAAGTCTGGGGCGGGAGTGTACTGTAAAACCTCGGGGGCGAAATTCCACTTCTCCCTAGGAAGGTACGTGACTGTTTTTCAGGCTGAGGTATATGCCATTCTGATGGGGCGGCGGATGAAAGATCGAAAGACAAAAAGGTCGAAAACATAAGATCGAAAATTAAAAGGTCGAAACAACAAAAGATCGAAATTACCAAAGGTCGAATACCAAAAGGTCGAAAATACAAAAGATCGAAAGTACAGAAGATCGAAAAAAACACGAAAGACTAATAATCCAAAATAACCAACACAACCCAACATAACCAACTCAACCTAACATAACCAACCCAACATAACTCAACTGATAATAACTAACCAAACCTAACACACACACAAAAAACCTGCAAAAAAGGCAGATTTATTAACATACCTGGATATACTCAGAAAAATTCGAACTACATATTCTAAGCAAGAAAATCATTCTATTATAAGAACTGAGGAGAGGGATATAACGTATCAGAACCTCGCCCTTTTTTATTTTCGACTTTTTGAGATTCGACCTTTTGTTATTTCGACCTTTCGTACTTTCGACCTTCTGTAATATGTTGAATCTCTCTCTGATGTTGAAATGCTGACAAACATTTACACGAGCCTCTTGAGCAAAATGTTCAAAGAAATGTTCGAGCAAAATCGCGTACAAAAAAACACACGTAAATTTTGGAGAGAATGTTGAGCAAAATTTGTTTGAAGAAATGTTGGTAATAAAAATTTCTTAGAAATTTAAATTTTATAGTTTTATGGGAATTCATTGAACTTAACTGAAAATAGAAAGACTAAGTTTTAAAACAAGGTGCTTTCCGACGGAAAAACGATTTGACGTCGAAATTCACGTTTTACCTCATAAGCAACTTCGATTGATCTGATTTTTATAGAAGATATGCCAGTATACTTGTAACTTTTTTGGGGTTGTAAAAAAAACGAGAATCAAAAAAAAAATAAAAATTGGCACTTATTTATTGCTGTTGCTGGGTTAGGAGAAGGTAAAAACCGTAGACTAGTGAGAGGGGGTTTTGGTCAAATGAACATTGAACACAAAATTACAGCAGTGTTTGACAGCGCTGCGTTCCGACTGTCTAAACCTTCCTATCCCCCCCCCCCCCCCAGGGAACAACTAACTACTCTCCAGAACAGTTCTCTAAAAATATCCACCTGCATTTTAAAAAGTAATTACTTCGAAGACATTTCCGTTTTCTTTTTGTAATGAAAGAAAACCAAAAAAGTTAGAGAAAAGAATTAAATGTTATTACCTCCATCATTAACTATTTTAACATTGCATATGACAAAACTGATAGCCAATAATAATGTTTCGCTTGCCGTCGCCTTTTTTTCACAAAAGTTTAAAATAAAAGTTGGTGTTCCATTTTTTTAAAGAATTGAGATCACTGATCACTGATGTAAAATTATATTTATTCTCATCTGTAAAAATATGTTTCCAAAATTTTACCCGAACAAAATGTTCAAAGAAAAGCTCACAAAAATGTTCGCGCAAAAAATTTCAGATCTTTTGCACGAGCTTTTATTTGAGCATGTTCGTCTGTGTAATTGCGCCTTTACATTTATTGAGGCAAATAATTAACGAATAAAAGTCGGGGCTACTACAAATACACGAATGAGAAGGAAACTTGGAGGAACGGAAACTTGGTATTGTCCCATGGTGGTAAGAAATACTGAGTATTACGTAAGGTGGACTTTTACGCAAAACTAGAGAGAATTCCAAACTTATAAGTCCCAAATTGTTGTTCTTACGACCACACTACTACTAGCAGCGAAGCCTTTGCCCATGTATCTGTTAGTATATGTGTTAGTTGGGAAAATTACCTGATAGCACCTGAGAATAATACTGACGAAATAAATAATCCCCTGTGTTTGTGCAGAAAGGTAGGTATATAAGGCGGTTGTACCATCCATCATAATTTTTTTGCGTTGTGCAAAATCAAAATCAAAACTGCCAATGCTAAAAGGCATTTCGTGTTGTCGGCGGGAACCATTTTTGCTCGGATTAAAAATTTTCCGCCAAAATGAATTCAATCGATTTGATCCAAATTAGTGCCAGTAATCCAATAAAACCGAATCATTTTCTGGGCAATTAAGTCCATCAGGATTATTCTCGTTGCCCACCACATTACATCAAGAGAACCGTATTACCATGATGGGAAATTAATTTGACATTTTATTTGGACACTACGGCGTAACTACCGAATGGGGCTGTTGTTAGTCAAGAAAATTGAGTTTAAAGTTCAACCTCAGAATTTTTTATTATTTTTTTTTCAATTTAACCCTTGTTTATTATTTTTTTTTTATTTTTTTATTCTGATTTAAAATTAAATATACAATTAGAACAATTAACAGTACTTAATGGCGAGAAAGATGTAGCTGATGAGGAAGCTGTGGCTCGAGTGTGGTTTGAACATGTTGATGTTAAAGGTAGGACGTTATCTTGCGTAAAAGATGCTGTTGTGTTCACAACAATTTTTTTTGCTATTTTTTCTCCGCTGATTTTGGTTTTCTCGATGTACCCCTCCACGACTGAGCTAGACTTCCATCCGGCATGTAATTCGCCGAAAACAGTGCTCTGTAAATTGGTCGGCATCAGGAAGATTTCAAAATGAAGCGATCTGCCTTGGCATCTTGGCAAAAGTATTTATTCCTACTACTTGCGTTGACCATTTCATATTTTTGTAAAACACAAAGAGTCTGTTGTGGTCTGTTGTTGCTGGTCGCAAGGCTAAGTATTTTCTGAATTTTCCCAAGGAACTAGGTAGCTCCTTCCGTCCATCAATAATCATAAACATTCTGTCAATTTTAGTTTTTCACTCTTCGATTGTTACCATCAGAGATTCTCCCAAGTCCTGAATATTATTAACTTCAAATTTCGCTAGTTCTTCGCGGCGATAGGCTCCGCACACGTCAAATATCAAGGCCACCTTGAGTAATAAAAAAACTTCTTCTGGTGCCTCAATTAAAAACTTTTCGACTTCCTCTTAGCTCAAAATTTTGGATTTCTTGGGTTTATAACCATCCGATTTTCGTTTTAGAAAAGCAATCAGTTTCGGGAATTTGCTTATATCCACACCAATATTGGGGATTAGGGTAGCTTTAAGCATGGAATAAGAGCTCTACAATGAGGACGCTTTGTAATTCTTGGACTTTTCATTAAAATAAGCTAGTAGAACGTTTTCATTAAGTTGACTTACGGCTACAGACTTTTCCAGGAGCCACGCAGAAAATTCTTTGTAGTGCTTTTCATAGATCTTCCTTGACTTTAATGGCAGCAGATCTTGCTTTGCTTCGTCTACAGACTTCAAAAATGCTTAAAAATGAAAGGTTGTTTATCGGTTGCTATTACGAAACGATAAAATTGAACCGTTGCTAGGGAAGCTAAGCAACTGCCTTTTTTGATGACCAGTGGTTTATTTATTTATGACAAAATATTACGGCAAGTTACCATTATTGTACCAAATCCAAGTTAAATACAAAAAATTAAACCTAGTTTAAAATTAAATACTTCGCTATTGCATAAAATATTGTATGTATCTCGGTCTTAAATTGCGTTTAACGCCCTCAGCGTGTTATAGCCCTCGCCTAACGGCTCAGGCTATAACTTTCACGTCGCGGGCGGTAAACGCCTACTCTAGACCACCAAACAAAAACGAACTTTTTTGACAATCACATTAATGGCCATTTCACCTATTATGTATTTTAATGACATTGTCAAATTGTTCCGAAAAACTTAAAATTAACAATAATTAACTTTATATAGACCAATCAAAGTTAGACAGCCAAATGATCCGTCTGAGGTCCAAACTGCAAACTTCACAAACTAAGAACCTCAAACTCAACTGCGAACGTTAACTGCGTTTATATTTTTTTTTGAGAAAGAACTAGTTAATGAGTTCATATTTTCGTGAAATTACCTATAAAGAAGTATTAGGGAACAGGGTCTGTCTAAAGAAACCGTTAATTACCGTTTCCTATATTATTCCGTATTCTTTGAAGACAACAAGCCAAAATGAAAATATTACCAGGCAATATACGCTAAGAGCGCGCCGTCATTCGTTTTCATTAAGACAGATTTTTCCGTATCTTTTTTCCATCCTTCGGATTACCGGAGCCCCCTTTCGCATTTTCTCTACTTCACCTGCCTTAACGCGTCCGGGCCAACTACATATATATCTCGCCAAATAGTCCTTTAACCTCCGGGGAAATTTACCGGAAAGTCAGAAAAAAAAATCGAATTAAAATGCTTCTACGCGCTGACAGAAAAGACTAAGCAAACTCTCCGAGGGATCAAAAAAGTGTGTAAGGAGCAACAGAAAAAGCAATAGAGGTATCTCTTAAGCGGGTATTTGCTTTTTGAAATTTTTATGTCCCTGCTTCGGGGATGTATGCACGATTCCTTGTTTTAACAGGACCATGGGGGTTTCGATATGCAGCGAAGGTTTGCCCTTTTGAATCGAAATAGCCGACATCTCGTTCGTTTGGGTAACGTGTGTTATCAGAATTTTGAAGTGTCGATCCTACAGTAATATGCATTAAAGATGAGAGGGACTCTATTCTTAGATATTCAAAAAAGAACTATGAAGGGAGGAGTAACTTGAAATTAACCAAACAATTACGAACAAACAACTATTCTTAGATATTCAAAAAAGAACTATGAAGGGAGGAGTAACTTGAAATTAACCAAACAATTACGAACAAACAACTATGCTTAGATATTCAAAAAAGAACTATGAAGGGAGGAGTAATTTCAAATTAATCAAACAAATACGAACAAGGTGGCTTAGATAAGTGCCATTGCGGAACGATGCCTATTTGTGAGTCACTCAAAGTTGGAAATTAAAGTGTATGATGGTGTTGAATAATGTTTGGGGAGAGTGACGAGTGGAACCACCGATGAGCCCACGCTGGTTGCTCTTTGCGCTTTGGTCCTTTTTGTGTTCCTTGTGGGATACTCATCCAAGTTTGAATTTCCGTTTTTTTTCCACCCAAGATCTTTTGATCTTTTGTAAATACAAACAAGCCAAGGCAACAAAATGAGTCGCGACGTGGTGGTTATCTCCACGCCCTATCCCTAATAGAGTTGTAACGTCATATCGCGGAGACTTTTTACTAATACTATACTACTATACCTCGAGGTATTCACCGTTTTTGGGAATGCATTGGGACGGTTATACAACTACATCGCGACGGTTATAATTATTCTTGATATAGGAGTTATGTCGTCGCGGGTAGTAAACGGGCACGTTATCCCGACGTTCTGTTTACCACATAAAGTAGTATTTCTGACTTTATAGGGTTTTTATAGGTTTTCTCTTTAACACATTATGTATTAAAAATATGTTGATCTTTTTCTAAACTACATCAAGACACACAACATAAAATATGCTAATAATAATTACCATTTTATTAACATCTTAAATTTATAAAAGCATAGCATTTTACTGATTAAAAATGCTGATTTTTTTTTATAAAAAAAACGCGCAGCCACCAGGTTTGACCTACTTTTATCTAAGATGTTGATAAAATAAATTTTTATTAAAAAAACTTTTAAAGAACAAGCTTTTATTAAATGCACTCAAAAGTGGATAATTATTTTTTATCTTTCCTATACCATAATAAAAGCGATGGGCGCAAATTAAAAATTTTAACTTTAGGTATCCCATATCGGTCACATCGACGATTCACCTAAGAAACAGTTGTATTACTCTATAACCTAAGGACATTTTCAAAGGCTTGGCAAGCACGGCAATCTCACCCGTTCTCAGCTTCTTTAGATGAAAGCATTATGTTTACCATTCGAATAGAAGAAGAATTTAGTTTTTCTTTTGTAGTTCTCTCTGCGTCATCGTAAAGTTAAAATTTTTAATTTGCGCCCATCGCTTTTATTATTGTTTAAGAAAAATAAAAAATTATTTTTTACTTTTGAGTGCATTTTATAAAAGCTTGTTCATTAAAAGTTTTTTTTTAATCAAAATTTATTTTTGATTTTTAGATTTGTACCCTAAATCGTCCATTTTGAATCCGTCATATTGAAATTTTCAAATCTGACCAAAAATTCATATCCCGAAAAAACCCTGTATACCAATTTTGATTTAAATCGAACAATCTAAAGCTTTTCCCCCCGCCAATTCCCTCGTTAGAGAGAAATGTGTACCTAATAATACCATATTCTCGTATTGTCGCTGGAACTATAAACGCATACCAAATTTGAACACACACTGTTAATTTTTAGATTTGTACCCTTAACCGTCCATTTTGAATCCGACATATTGAAATTTTCAAATCTGATCAAAAATACATAATCCCCCTTCTTAAAAACCCATGTATGCCAATTTTGATTGAAATCGAACAAACTAAATCTTTTTCCCCCTCCACTTCCCTTGTTGGAGGGAGGTGGTTACCTCAGAATACCATATTATTGTATTTTCACCGGGACTATAAACGCATACCAAATTTAAACACAATCGGATGTGGATAAGTCAGTTAAAAATTGGTTAGCAAAACATCACCTAAAATCGTCCATCTTGAATCCGCCATATTGAATTTTCAAAATCTGATAAAAAATTCGTATTCCTTATCCCCAAAAGCCCCCGTATACCAATTTTGGTCGAAATCGGACAAACTTCGGTGTTTTCCCCCCTTCACTCCCCTTGTAGGGAAGAATATTATTGTATTGTCATCGGAACTATAAATGCATGCCAAATTTGAAAGCTATTGGATGTGTATAAGTTAGTTAAAATTGGTTAGCAAAAGATGAACAAAAATCGTCCATCTTGAATCCGCCATATTGAATTTTCAAAATCTGATTAGAAATTTGTTATCTCCATCCCCAAGTGCCCCAACGCACCCAATTTCGAACGAAATCGGGCGTACTCCAACTGAACTTTGTAGTTTTATATTGAGTAGGCGCTACTGAATTGCGACCAAATTACTATCAGTGAAGTCGTTACCTCGCAAAAGTAATATGAAAGAAATTAAATGTGGCAACTATGAAGTAAGCCTAAGTTTTTTCGTGCTTCTAGTAATGGTATATACTTATTTACGTGAATTTTACTTTCACGTATAACCTTACATTCTGACTACAGTGTGGTAACATTTTAACAGTAATAGTGACCACACTATATGAGTGACAATAATGACATTTTTCCTAAAAATGGTTTTTTTGTAGGAAATATTACTACGCTTTAACTCATTTTTGGTGGAAATGACAATGGCCCATAAATTGACTATTGCTATGTTTTCATGGATATTGAATATTGAAAACTTTTTTTTCATGAGTTTTCATGACAGGTTTTCAAATCGATTTTGAATCGATTTGAAAACGGTTTTTAAATTTTGATATTTGGCAGCTGACATATGCCATAGTTGTCAAATATTCATTTTTGAGTTTTGGTACTTTTTTTTTTAAATGTATTTTATTCAAAAGATGATGTTGGGCCTTGCCACCCATTTTTTTAAAATTTTAATTACTACTCTGTTTGCAAGTGGAAGTGAAGAAGGAAATGCTTGACTGACATATGTGCATAGCACATACACTTTCGAGCCAAATATTTCTTTTATTTTCCATAATTAATTTTTTTAAAGTCTTTAAAAAAACAAATCTTTAGTTATTTAAGTAAGGTTATGTTCTCCACCAAATTTTAGAATGCCGGTTCCACAGTTTCACTTCTATTTCTCTCTCTCAAGCAATAAAATATAATTTGGCGGCTGTATGGTAATCCGACGCAATACGCATGTGTAAACTCAATCCCCGTTTTCATGGAAAATCGGTATTTTGATCTCAATACGATCTTGATCCAACCCTAAAAATTTTCAGGGTCGGATCTAGATTGAAATCGATTTGAATACTAGAAAAACAGGCGTTTTCATGGACGGTATCGGATTGAAATCGTTTTCAGAACGAACTCAATTCCCATGAAAACGTATCATATAATTGTTGCTTGGGAATAGTTTTTTTGTCTTTACCCACTTACCACTCATTACAAAGCATTGCTAGTTTGTAATTCAAGTCATCTAGCATTATCACGTTGAACATCCAAAGTTAAGCACCCTTTCAAACTAATTTAAAGTTGAAAACTGCTTTAAAAACATTGAAATAAAACTTTAAACTAAGATTCATTATTGCGTGTTGCGCAACTTCTTACGGAAGCAAGCACTACCTTTACTTCCACTAAACAAACGTTGGTTTTATACAAATTTACGTTCTAGCGGCTTCATTTCGAAATCAATCAGATTTGTCTCTATTTGAACTTTGAGGAAAATTAGGTTTTATTACTACTGGGGATCAATTTCGGAGCAAGAATGATTGGCGCACGATCGACCCAGTGTTTACATTTCAGCACGGGCTGAAACTGGAGACTCATTCTTTTATTCGTTTAATGCTATTTCTGCAATAAGAAGCGATTCTGCGGATTTTTAATATTTCCTCGTATTTTCATTCGTTGCAGTTTTAATCTCCAACAGAAAAATAATATAGCTCATAATTAAATTTTAAGAGTATAGCCTTAAATAAAAAAAAATGGTGCTAGAAAGCACGAATAGTCCGCTATACAATCAATTATTTCATGTTGAAAGGAAATGAAAATATATCGAAAACTGTAGCTCTGAACCTTACAACAAAATTTTTGGGTAATATTTACGAAAACCAAAATCTGAAAACCGAATCCGACTGAATATATTTTAATATTTTTTCAAATAACTGGGAAACTAGAGCTCCCACGAATTTGGACTTTATAACAAAATTTGTGGTCCATATTCATGGAAACTTTAAATCTGACAACCGTATATCGCTACTTGCTTTTATTCCAAAGTTACATTTTTTTAAAAATATTTTATCCCCCTTTTCCTCCCTTCAAGACGCCCCCCACCCTACCCAAAAGTTAATTAGCCGATAGAGGATATATACGGACAGACAACAGCTCGACAGACAGGTTTTTTTTTTCGTCGATTAGGGTGTTTTGGAACCCTAGTAACTCAGTTTCGATAAAACTAAGAAAAGTCAAAATTTCAAGATTTTAATAGTCCCCCATACCATATTGGTATGGTGGACTGAAAAATGGAGGCCCAATCATTTTCGGCGACTACACTCTGGCCCGATGTTGGTCAGATTGCGATTTTTAGTTTTCGGTCAATAATCGGCAACTGACGGAGGTCCATATTACTACAGTCGACTTTATGCCGACACCACTTTAGGACCGACGATGGTCCGATTGGAACTTTGTTTAATCGGTCGAGAATCGGCAACTGACGATGGCCCGATTTACTATAGTCGATTTTATGCCGACGAGCACTTTATCTGCTTTAGAACCGACGATGGTCCGATTGGAACTTTGTTTAATCGGTCGAAAATCGGCAACCGACGATGGTCCGATTACGTCCCTTAAAATTTTTAAACTGCTTAATAGTTTCTTCCTATTATGTAGAGATGGCGCTAATGTCACTATGTTCTCTGTACAGTAGAAGATAATATTATATATATAATGAGCCAAGATATTTCAAAACTAGACTGCGGACTTGACAAGATGGTGGTACTTCTCTACAAGATACACCTCTTCTGCCACTTAAACCACCCGCATTATCGAAACTTTGTAGTTTGCCAATGTCGGGCCGCTTTAAGCTACCACCGACGGACCGCCGTCAATCGCCGACGTTGGACCGCTTTAGGAAACCAATTTCGGCCTTGAATAGTGTACCGATGTCGGGCCGAGACCAGCTTGCCTACGTTAGACCGACCAAATTAAGCAGCTATGGGCGGATGGATAGTACCATGTGATTAAACCATATCGGACCTTAATCGTACGGCGACGGTATGCCGATGTCAGCAAAAAGTAAAATTTACCATTGGTCCGACGGCGGGCTACAGTCTAACGCTGCGTCGGCAAACATACATTGAGCCAACATCGCAAAGCGGACAAAAAATTCTGCTGGTCCGATGTCGTAAATCGACGTCGTGCCGATGACGACAAATTCGACAATCGACATCGGACCGACGAAGGCCCGAGGGAACCGTGTTTGCTGGGAAAGCAATTTTTTGATAATTATGGTCTTAAAGATAATGATTGCTTAAACTTAGGGTTCTTCCATGGTACTTGTCCGTTTTTTGTTGTTATTTCTGTGCGATATTACGAAATTATCGAAATGCCTCGAATTGGCGTAGGCTAATTACAGGGTCGCGATTCTTCAAAAACCGTCAGAAAATCTCGCCCTTACAAAAAATCTGACGATTTTTAAAAACAAGTTTACACTTAATGCTTTTTTGTCAGGCCTATTTGCTAATATTACTTAAAATTTAGTTTCTTAATACTGTTTTAGTAAATAAACAATATGTGAGTTTTAATTTTTGTAGGCTGTTTTTCTAAAAACTCTAGTTTTTTATTTAAAAACGTAGGTTTTTAAGCTTATTTTTATGTGTAAACAAACCTTTAAAACTTTTAGCATACAAAACCATAGATAGCCATGGAATATTTTGCTTTCACTGTTCAGAAGTCACACAAATACATGGTGAGAATTTTCGACACTTTTTGACGATTATTGGTACACATAGTAACAATTTAGCTCCGCCATAAACTAGTCCTTAAATCTTTAAAATATTAAATTTAAAAAATGTTATTAAAAAAATGACGCAGTTTCTCTTACAACGTTATGATAAATATGAAGGACGTTGTGTTTTTATTTTAAATGAGGCGATAGGTAAAAAATCGCCACTTTTTCAAATTCTGACGAATGAGATTTTCGGTCGCTTCTGAAGAATCGCGACCATAGTAACTAAGGCCACTAATCATATAGCGAAACCCCAAAATAGGTAATATCGAGGGGATAACCACTGATGGCAATCATGTCATAAATATTAGCCTTGCAGTCCTTGCAACTGCCGAACCTCACCAAACCCTGCCAAACCCTGGCTTGCAGACCCTAAGAGACCCCGGGAGTCTTTGAAAATCCCTCGGCAGTCCCTGGCAATCACTGACCACTCAAGAAAATTGGCAATCATGTCACATTTTTTGAACTAGTGGTTACCCCCTCGGGTAATATATTATTTTCTTTTTAACAACTTTTCCCTGTGTTGACATTAATCAAACTGATAAAAATTGAGCGCAAAATAAAGGTAAACTTTTATAAAATTATTTTTTTAACGAATATAGAGCACGAATAATTTGGCCACGATAATCATTTTAAAATGAACTCGACAGCATGAGATTGATTTGTTGAACGTTAAACCATAGCTTTTAATTGTCAACAGGACTCAAATTTTTTCCTTTTTTTAAATTTTTACTCCAAGTCTGATCAGTGATCTTGTTATAATAAAAGATGAAACACAATGAACAACAAAAAAAGATGCAAATAAAATAAAAACAAATAATTTTCTCTCAACACGAACCTTTTTCCTTGACATTAAAAAATAAGAAAGTAACTAAATACCAAAATATAAGGTTAGAAATAAAGTTTGTGCCCCGCACTACTTTT
This sequence comes from Oxystoma pomonae, assembly GCA_963921995.1. Lineage (NCBI taxonomy): Eukaryota > Metazoa > Arthropoda > Insecta > Coleoptera > Brentidae > Oxystoma > Oxystoma pomonae. The sequence goes on along the minus strand of OY998166.1, from coordinate 112,493,711 downwards.
GTTAATTTCAAGTTTTTTTTTCCATACACAGCGCATGTGCACTTATGTCATAATTCGCGATAATTCCCTAGGGGTGCTAATATGCTACACCTGGTAGCGATTAGGGATACTGGATTGTTTTTTCTGTGTTCTATCTATTGAAATCACTTAGTGTGGTCTTTGTAGTCCTTCATCACATTTTTGGATTATATAAAATAGGTAAATAGATTTTCAATTTGTGTATTTTAAAATGCTATTTCATTTTCATATATTATTTGTTATATATTATATATTTATACCATTTATATATGTATACCTTTCGTATCATTATGCTATAAATAAAAAAAAGAAGAAAAAAAAAGGTGCCGTTTATTTAGGAATTTTTGAGGTTAAATGTAGTGGAAAAATATCTAGGCAATTATAATTGATTCCTTTGTTTGACCCTTTAGAGAGTTTATATCTGAAAAGCTCACACTTTTTTGTTAGCTGCTAATCCCATCATCGGACGTTTCTTTTCCGACCTTTTTCGGGATTTTAATAGGTAACTTAAGCATTTGCTGATGGACGGGAACGAAAGGAGGAGATATGAAATAAAACTTTCCCGTGCCATCGTTTCGTATTTCTAACACGCGCTTTACTTTGTTTTCGTTTTGCTCTTTTAATTAAAGATTATCTTTTTTTTCGGAGCTCGATTCAATCCACAAACTTTTCAAAACCTCTGTGTGTTTACACTGTCAAAACCTCTAACCTGTAATTCGAAAACGTCAGAGTCAGTTACAATAAGCAACGCAATTAGCGAAACCTAAATTCGAGGGACCGTCAGCTAACTTCAGCTGTGCGCATTTTATGTGGCCGGAACAACACCATTCTCAACTAAAAAGCCTGTTAACTCCTACCGCCTCAGTGCCCTTTAGCCTATTGTGGCTGCCATTTTTATAACCAATAAAAACGATACTAAAACGAAAATGAGTTAACTGGCTTTTTAGTTGAGTACGGTGTTGGCCGGAAGTGCATGATGAGCAATGTTTGTAATGAAATCAGTCAAAAATACTTCAAAATATAAACTTGACAAGTCACTTATAACAACAACAACCACAAACGATTGCATGCCTTTGGGCGTTAAGGTACTACTTTACGTTTCAAAATACGGTGCATTTTTACGTCCGGTTGTGCCTAAGAGTTATTTATGCACCTAGGTCAAAAAGTACAGCTTTATCGCCCGCAGTGTGTAAATGATAGCCTGAGGCGTTAGCCGAGAGCAGAGAGCGTTAAATTTCTTTTTGGCCGAGGTACATACAACGTTTTACCCACGATGAGTACTACTTCATGCTTAAAAATGCGGGCGTTAATGTGCAGTTTCACGCCCGGTTGTGCATAAATGTTATTTTCTGATAAGGTAGTAGATAAATGAACTGGACCGGTATTCTCGTAATACGTAACGTTTTGAAGTCGCTAAGCGAAACGAATAGCGAACAGCGCGCTCAGCGTCACGCTGAGCGACGACTTTTCGTATTCGCTCTGCCGAACGCGCTGCCCTGCGAGCAGACAGAATCAAATTCGCTTAACACATCTTGGCATCACCGAATTTTGCATTTTTATTCCTTGTTAGTCTTGTCGCTCCTTTTCTTTTTCTATGTGTAAGAAAGAGGCCATTACGTGATCGATTTCGATCCGTAGTTCAGAAAGGGTAAACCTCGCGCGTGTAAAAATGTATGTTTTCATGGAACTGTTGAATTAAAAAAAGAAAATAGTAATATGTAGTACATTTATGAATAAATAAAATGACAAAAGATAAAAAACGTAAAAATGGTAATTAATGTAAAAATGTGATATTTCAGAAAAGTAAAGAAAATACAGACGAAAACACAGAAATAAAGGTAGTTACCTATATTGTTCACTAATTATTTTTTATATATTTCATGTTTGCTAATTTCATATCTCATGAAAGCTTTTAGTTTATTTTTGAAAGAAAACAATTAATGTGGGCAGGAGTTTAACAAAACCAGATATTTTTTGGTACACATCCGATGAAAGATACAAAAAGCACCGCTGACCAATGGCTTTTTTTACCCTTGGTTTTACAGAATTTTGATTGACAAGAAAAGTTTTTTGTTGCAATTTGTGGGAAAAAAAGTTATCTTAATAGTATCAAATAGTAAGGTTGATGCGTACGTGTTTGTCACCCGTCCCCAAGCTACTAATAAGAGATTTTTATTTTTCTAATTATTAATAAAAACGCAAACTGAAAAAACTACTATATTCTCTGCAGCACTCTACAAAGTATTGTAGGGTAGGAAAATCGTACGCGCGGAGGGCAAAACAGCTGGCAAATGGTAGGTGTTTCTCAAACGGTCGCCACGCGCTGAGCGCACTTCGTCGACGTCTTGCGTTCAATATACGTGAATACCATTTTTGTTACTTTGGTCACGTGGTATACGAATATTACGTTATCATACGGTCAGCGAGTACGAAACGCCGAGCGTATTTAGTTACGAGAATACCGGTCCTGGCGTGTTGCGTCTGATTTCCTACCAGTGACATAACGAAAGCCCTTTCACCCAAACATATATTCTCGTGAACTTCAACTTCCAACCTCTTGTCTAGACAATTCGCCTTTATAGTGGCTAGTAGTATAGCCATAAGAGTTTTCGATTTTGAGGCTTTAGCCTTTCGTATATCCCTACCGTATCGTTCATAGGGAGCAATAACCGTATATGAAAGGGCTAATAGTGGCCGCTATAAAGATGAAGGTGTTTACACTGAACTTTAAGGGCATAGTAAAAACATGTTAGAAATGTACACATGTTATAAGATTTGGGAATCGGTTAACTGCCTCTCTCTCTCTCGATTTTCTTTGACCTGTTATTGATACATAGGTAAAGGCTTCGCTACTTTCCTATAGTAGTAGTGTGGTCGTCAGAACAACAACTTGGGACTTATAAGTAGTATCGCGTAAAAGTGCACCTTACGTAATAATCACCCCCAGGATCGACTTCTTAGACGTATCCTTTTATAGTGTCGTTTGAAAGTATTTCCTACAACCATGGGATGATACCAAGTTCCCGTCCCTCCAAGGTTGTAGTAGCCTCGACTTTTATTCATTACTTATTTGCCTCAATCAATTTAAGCCTTATTGAAGTAGCCGACCTTGAACACCACAACTAGGAAATTACCTTAAATTTTACTACCAAAGTTTGCGACATCATAGTTGCATAATAATTCGACAGTGTGGAAAAATAACTTCTAAGTCGAAACTCTTTTGAAGTAACATTTTCTGCTATCGGGGAATCATGCTGAGTCGGTCATAATTTTTCGTGGGACAGAAAATCTGCCTTCTTTTATTTTACTTTTTTGAGTCCTAATATTAAAGAAATTTTACATTACAATTTCTTTTGCATTTGAGTTTTGACTCTCTACTTGTAAATTACTACTAAAATACCAGCAATAACATAAATAACAAATTTGACGACATTGTTTTGTTAATCACTTTGTCATCTATGAATTTATGCTACTAAAAAGTACAGAATGAAAAAGGGCCTCCACGACGTATGAGGAACGCGATGGCGACATAGCCGTATGGAATTTGGTACCTAACTTTGAAGTCGTAGCAACGTAATAATAACCGAAAAATTGTACACCACTCAGGGAATTACTACGTCGCGGTATAGTATAAAGGTACGCAGTGAGGGAGAGTTGCGGTTACTTTCAGGAAATTCTATAAGGTACCGGTTACGTCGTGACAACTTTAAATATTGGTTGGGTATAAAGAGTATTTTTAAGACAATCCGACTTGTTATTTAGGAATACCTTTATTTACGCTACTAGTGTTTTTTCTGTGCACCGAAACGACAAAGAGAAGACAGAAAAATTTCCGTAAACAATTTAAGCCGTAGGGAGAGTATAATCACTTTTTTTACGATTCTAATAGGATGATGAGGTAAAGATTAACGTTAATGATGCGCCACTGAATTGTAAGCTGCCGCTTACCGAAGTTTTCACGGATATCTGTTTTGACGTCTTCCGTCGTGACCGATCGAGCGAAAACTTTAATTAAAATCGAAAATGCCTTCTCCGGTCTCGAAAAATGCCGGTTGAATATTATCGAAGATGTTCATATCGGTCGAGTTTACGCTTTCCTGAGCCGCGACTATGGAATTTTCTGGAAAACCAGACTTTTGATACGATTTTATTTTTAGTATTCTTTTTCGATTTTCCAAAACCTTTTTTCTGTATCTCCGTACCGTTTTGTGCAAATACCCAGAAGTGATTTGGGTTTTTGTAGTTTTATTTGATGCTCCTATACAATACAACTGTTATATACATGGTTCGCCAGAAAAATTTGGTGAGAACGCTATTTAAAACAAATGTACTAAGGCCTAGCTACGCGATGTTGTCAAGTCGACAATTTAAGAAAAGTGATTCAATTGTATCTCTATTTAAAAATCCGCTTCTCAGGGTTTACGTTTTTGAAACAGCAGATTTTCGTGCCTGGAAGATGATACTCGAAAAGTCGAGCACTCAAAAAAAATTATAAACAAAAAGGAATATTATACGCTCTTCATTTTTTGTAACCACGCAAGCAAAACCCTTTAACGCGGGTAATTGAGAGCCACTGCTAGACAACACTATTCTTCCAGGTAGGGACAACTGGACGACAAACAGAATAAGTTTCTCAAGTGAAGATAGCTGCTGGTACACTGATTGATCCAAAATGCCTTCAGACGTTGCATCCGGAGCTTATTGCAGCCGGGAAAATATCCGGATTATACATAGTCTTGGACGAATGGCTACAATTTTCCAGGCGGAACTCTTCGCCATTGAAATGAGCGCTCATTGGATGATAGATCATAACTGGCGCAACAGATCAATAAAAATACTCTCCGACAGTCAAGCGGCCCTTAAGGCTCTTGAATCCTATAGGTGCTCATCGAGAACCGTTAGGAGCTGCCAGGACACACGGAACACCCTAGGGCGAATAAAAGTGGCCTCTGCCGTCTTTATTGGCCCCGAAACAGCCCTTGGAATAGCATACAACACAATCAACACTGCTCTCTCAGGCTGGATGGAAAACAAGTTCCAACAATACTGAAGAGAATTGCCGGGACTGGCACATTCCAAAGAGTTCATTACAGAACCCTGCAGGAAGAGGGCTGGGAAACTCATTGAGCTACACCGGACTACATGGAGTATGATGAGACGGCCAGATATGTCCTGTGTGAATGTCCGGCCATTGCACGTAAACCACAGATCCACGGACTGGATATGAATGATGCTTCACCAAAGCAAGTTGCGAGCCTCTTTAAGGGGCTGAATATTCTGTAGCAACAAAAAATGTTAAAAGTGAGCAACAATAGAGCCAATAGTGGTCGCAGTGGACAGTGTTATACTGGCACACTCACAAACGAATCAATCAATCTCATAGTTATATGAGGAAGACGCTGTTAGGAAAACTATTGATTCAATGATATTTCTTTTAAAATTTTTTCTACAGCGGGGTTCTCACTTGTCAGTTTCGCTGAAGCAGTTTAACTGATTCAGTGACACTGAACAAATAATGAACGTGACAACACATTTCCATTTAAATGAAAACTGCTTCAGTGAAACTGACAAGTGAAAACTCCGCTTAACAGACCATTTCTTTCACATTAATATAGGTCAAAAAAAAGAAACACAAAAAACTTGTAAAAACTTTTTCCGCGCGGGTAAAATAAATAAATCCACATAGGGAGAAAAAAAAACAAGCAAACATATAAACAAACAGGGGGAAAAATGTGAACATTCCGTTGCAATCTCTGTAGCTTTGCAAAACAAACGACCGAGTTTAAAAACGTAAATTTTCGGCAAACGGATTAGTCTCAAATTGAAAAACTTTTAAAAAGGCTTAGGGCCGGTCGTAAGCATAAAATGCGATAATGTTGGCCGATATTCGAGAGCCGAAAGCCGATACCGTGCCTATTTCACAGCATATGAACACGCAGAACAGCTAAATTGCAAAAAGGCATTTTGACCCAACTTTGCAAATGCTTCATAATTTATCAAACAGCGCAAAATCAGAACCGTTAATTGTCGGAACCCTCATCGTGAAAACACTTTTTTTATATAGAAAACGGAATCTGTCATAAACCGTTGGAATCGTGTAAATTAGCAGACCGGACGAGGCTAAATTACTTTTCCACATCCAAAATAGAAGTACTTTGGAAATACCTATATATTTAGCATACTTTAACCTTATCCACTCAAAGGAAATCAAATGAGGATCCTGCACTGCACTGTACACATTTTTTTATTTCATTCAATAAAAGTTTATTCTTAGAATAAGGTTTAGCATGACTTGATAGGATTCCTGAATTTTTTTATCGTTTCCAGATTAATTTTTATTATGCTCAATAAAAGTTTATTTTTAAAACAAGATTTCACGTAACTTGATGTGTGCTGTTATTTCTGGATCAAGATTTTACTTTGCATATAGCCAGATCAACATTCCGCGTTGTTTGACGACGAAAGTTGTTTAAATTTGCTGGGTGTGGTTGCTTATCTTATGCTTCATATTTCAGGAGTCCTATGTAACCCTGATGTTTCCTAACAATGATGAAACTTGCCTGTAGGTTTCTTGACTATTCATTAGATCTGGAAGGCCTGGTCGTAACCTTTCTTTTTATTTATTTTTTACGGACAAGAAATCCACTTTTCTTTTCATAACCAGTATCTTATTGAGTGGAAAAAGATATCAACTCTAAATAAATTATTATTGGTGTAAGCGTATTTTTTCAAGAATATTTTTTATTGAATTAACTTCCTACTTGGTGAAACTCCATAACCTGTACGGAAAATTAATCAAGTGTTTACTAAATTCCACGATATTAAAGCAAAATAAAAATTAACAATATTTCGACATCTTTCGCTAACACTATAGCTTATAAAAAAGAAAAGATCAAAAGATCTTGGGAGGAAAGAACGAAATTTCAAAATTGGACGAGTGTCCCACAAGGAACACACAAAAGTCCAAAGCGAAAAGGGGAAACAATTAAATGATGTTTCGCCCGGGGTGACTAGCGTGGGCTCGTCAGTGGATTCACTAGTCACCCTCAATCCAGACATCATTTAACACCATCGCACATTCTGACTTCCAACTCTGAAACACTCAAAAATAAGCATCGTTCCGCATGGAACGATGCGAAACTTCTTGTTTTAATTGTCTTAGGAGCATATTCCTATTGGAAAGATTAACACGCCAGGACGAACCCGTATCAGGCGACTTATAATAAGTACCATACGGAACGATGCCTATTTGTGAGTGTTTCAGAGTCGGAAGTCAGAATGTGCGATGGTGTTAAATGATGTCTGGATTGAGGGTGACTAGTGAATCCACTGACGAGCCCACGCTAGTCACCCCGGGCGAAACATCATTTAATTGTTTCCCCTTTTCGCTTTGGACTTTTGTGTGTTCCTTGTGGGACACTCGTCCAATTTTGAAATCTCGTTCTTTCCTCCCAAGATCTTTTGATCTTTTCTTTTTTAGATTCTTTTCGGTTGATGTAACTGATTTGAAAGTTTTAACTTACTGTAGCTTATATTACAAATTTCATGGTTTTACAAATCTATAATAAAGAGGGGGTCTAAAAAATATTTAACAAAGGACTTTATTGAAGTTTAATTGACAATTTAATAAATTGTTGGAATTTCTAAGTTTATTTCAACTAAATGGTTAGAATAAGGAGAATCAGTTTGTTTTACGTGTGAAACTAGAGGGATGTTCTTTAATTCGTTTTGAAAAACTTTTTCTTGTCTGTCCTATACCGGGTCTCCCAATGTGAGTAACCTATTAGAATATTTTGGAAACTATATGACGAAAACTTTAAACTTTCTATTCTAACATAAATCCATGTAAACTATCTTTATGAAATATTTACATAATTGCAGTGTTTGCCATTTCCAGGAAAACTTGGCAACAACTCTTGGTTTTTTCACAAGCTATCGTTTTATATCTAAACGCAGGGTTAAAATATCCCAAGGTTAGTTTAACCCCGGGTTAAAAATAGTATAAAACGATAGCTTGTGAAAAACCAAGTATATAAAAACCGATTTGCTCTATCCTTAACCGTTTCGATGTTACGGACTGTCAAAATTAAAAACTGTCAATTTTCACCTGTCAATATTTTAAAAACAGTTGAACATAGGTATAGGACATTATGTGATCAATTTAAACTAAGAAAGCTACTGCCAAGTTCTTCTGCAAATGGCAACACTGCAAATATAAGAGTATTTCATAAAGATAGTTTACATAGACTTATGCTAGAATAGAAAGTTTTAAAAGTTTCCAATTTTTGTTTTGTTTGAATGTATTGGAAGTTAGGAAACAGTGGTTTAATTTTCCGTATGGAATATTTTTATACTTATATTTAGTGGAGCATTCTTTCCGTGTGCTAGATTATCTGCTGTATAGGTTTGCATGCTGTGGCTATATCACTGCCTGTAGACCTTACAATAGATTGCAAAGAGTCATGCAGCTTCATCCTGTCTGCCCCAAAATCCTGCTATCACCATTTACATATCATGTGTATACGTATCCTTCGTGGTATCGGGATCAAATGACGCAATGACGGCCAGTTTTCTGAACAAAAACATTGATTTAAACTGGACGCACAACTAAGATTCATGATTTTTGTTCTATGTGGTTTTAATAAAAAACGAAAATTCAATAAATACGCTGGTCAATCTTTTTAACTTGATTTATCGCAGCGGTAAAATCCCTGATGACTGGTTAAAGACGCTCTCTAAAAACATTCAGCAAAGAAGTGTAGTGATTACCACCTAATCAGCCTAATGAGCCATATGATAAAAATATTTCCATTATCCATAAAAGAATTTAAAGAAAATGCGAATCCTTTATGGGCGACACACAGTTTGGATTTCGTAGTGGGTTCGGGACAAGAGAGGCCCTGTTTGGCTTTCAAGTCTTAGTTCAGCGGTCTAGGAATGTGTCGGTTCCAGTATATGCCAGTTTCATAGAGTATGAGAAAGCATTTGATCATGTTCAACACGAAAAGCTCACAGAATCGCTTAAAAGAATTTGGTCTAGATAACCAAGATCTAAAGATAATGGCTAATATATACTGGAATCAGCCTGCTTAAATAAAACTTGTATATTGTCTAATCAACAACCTACGAAATGCCGACGACAAGAGTTATTGAATCAAACTGCTGCCAAAAGTTTGCAATTCTGGCTTAACTTAAATGTTGGAAAATAAAATGGATGGTCACAACAAAAACTTGGGTTGGCCTTCTCAATGAGAACTGGGACAACATGCAAGAAGTTCGTGCAAGAATTATTGAACAGGCCAGATCACTCTTCGAATTTGTGTGCTTCGGTGTTGTTTTTAGCATCTTATATTATGGCATGAAAGCGTGGACGCTGAATGAGGCCATGTGCAAAAAGTTAGAGGCATTCGAGATGTGGTGTTATCGTATTGGATGGACAGATAAATAAAGATCTTGAAGTTTTATTTACTTTCGAAAAACGAAAACTTAAATATTTTGGCCATATTTTGAGAAATGCCAAATGTAAACTTTTAAAATTGATAAAATAGAAGGAAAAATTCAAGGCAGAAGAGGTCTGGGTCGTAGGATATTATATTATATAAAAACAATGCGGCAACATCACTCTCTTTATATTAATTACGTCGTTGAATTAATAAAATAGCTATAAAATAGTTTTTTTTTAAATTTAAATGGATTGCTCCCTAATTTTTGCTCAGAAATGCGTCATCACAAAATCCTTTATTCTATCCCTTTTTATAATATTTTAAATCTAACAACTTTTCCTCTCGTGGAACAACCCATGCATATCGTTTTAAGTGCAAGGGCTGGAAAACCTAAATTTATAGAGTTCCCGAAATTTTGCCATAAAAATTCACCTGTCCAGAAGATTACAAAATCTCTCCCGGCCGTTAAAGTTTTATGGAGCATAAAAATAGAAACACCGTAAGATGCGGGAGCCAACAAAACGGACAGGGGTTTCGCCTCAAATATGTGAGAAAATGCCATGTCGGTGTCGACACAAAAGGGCAGAAAAATCGAGGAACGCCGTAATAAAATTTCATATCTGAAAGCTCGATTGATCTGTTCGCCTTCCGCGAGCTCAAAAATACCGGATTACGCCGGCAGTATGTTGATAAAAAGAATATTTTCCAGTAGAGAAAAAGCGAAGTGTATATCTAAAGCGACACCTAGTTTTTGAGTATCGGAAAACGTTTTCCCCAAAAGGGTGTTTAGATCAAATCTATAGTATCCAGTATGTAGTCCTGGCCCCATCTTATAATCCCGCAAAAAAATCTAGATCCCCAAATTTTGACTTTTGATTCGTGTTTTCGGATCATTATAGCAGTAATTTATCTTCGGTAGACATTGATCACCCGGGCCAAACTATTTTAGTGAACACCCTGTATTTTTGTATTAAAAAGCTTAAAAATTTGCATTTTTTTGGGTGTTTCCCTTGTGGAAAAAGGCTAAATATCAAAAAGTACTTGGCCAATCGAAAAAAGAAAACCACGGATCAAATATTTTTTTTGGGTCACCTCGAATATACACAAAGATAAGTGGTGAATAAAAGTTGTTGTTAATGGCATATTTCAAAAGGAATTTATTTGTAAACCTTATAGTTTTCTGAACGGCCATTTATGGAATTTTAACCGTCATTGCTGGCTCACCCTGTACAAATACAAGAAAATGATAATGAGAAAAATGTTTATTAGGCCCCTCTCTATCACATAAAAAAAATACAAAAATTGGTCAATAGTTAAAAACTATCATTTAATGTCGTTTCTTGGACACCCTGTATGTTGAAAATGACGGTTATTTAAATATAGTTTACCTTTGCTTAGCGAATAAAATCCTTACATATAAATAAAATCAGCAAAGCTTTAGTGAATCTGCGAATTTTTTTGGAAAACGTACATAATTTGGTGTAACTATCCTGTTTGTCTCGGTGTCCATGGCAACCCTTATCTTAAATAGGGATATAACATAGTACATAAATCCCAGAAAGAAACAATCTTTCGATCAGTGGTTTTCTTTTTTCGATTGGTCAAGTACTTTTTGATATCCTTTTTCCACAAGAGAAAATACAGGGTGATCACTAAAATAGTTTGGCCCGAGTGATCAATGTCTACCCAAGATAAATTACTTCCACATTGATCCAAAAACCTGAATTAAAAGTCAAAATCTGGGGACCTACATTTTTTTGCGGGGGTATACGATGGGGCCTGGACTATATCTAAAGCGACACCTACTTTTTGTGTCTCGGAAAACGTTTTTCCCAAAAGGCTGTTTCGATGAAACCTATAGTATCATATAGTATCAAGTTTGATGCTCACAGCAACTATTTTCAAGCGCTTTATTTGATTTAAGTTCTGATCCCACGGGATACGGTATAAAAGCTGCGTGGAGGATTTTTCGGGCAATTTATTTAGTCGTGCAGTATTCGGTTTATCCACTTTAAACGGTGCTGATACTCTATTTTCAGTGTTATCCTGAAACACATTCTTTAAATTTTTTGCAGAACAGAACATATTTTATGTTTTTAAGTGTCTTTCTATTGCACAATTTTTCTTTGTTACTTTACTTTAGGTTTTGTATGTCGTTGTGGTTAAATCGGATTTTTTTCAAATACAGCGTGATAAGTTATGAAATATCAAATAATCTAAACCGCAAAATATCAATAACTCGAGGCACTATTAGTTTACAAAAAGAATTAATTACTGCTAGAGGGCAAAACAACGTAACAAATACATTAGCTTTTGTAAATCTGTAATTAGAGTACCACTAACCTAAACATAAGTTTCTACTTGTGCTTTACTAAAAATTAACTTTGAAAATTTTAATCAGTCCTTGGGAGTATCTGGATTACAAGCACGTATCGCTGTGTTTAGTTCCTTTCCACAATTTGAATAAGCCATACCAACACCAAATCCTGCACCCATCATAATCGGCCATCGTCTTCTTTTAAAGAACAGCAAAGAAAATACTGATCCCAAAAATATGCCTCCGGTAAATTTAAGCAGTGTGTCCGATATACAATTATCCCATTTTTGTCCCAGCTCATCTTCGACGTACATTACTTCTGATGGCATTGTGAATAAATAAGTTGTTTACGTTTTGTAAAATTTCAAAAATATATCAGCTGCCACATTAGTGTCAATTCTAAATACTATTGCATTGTCAATTTTCTAATCAATCAATACTTTTTCCAAGTCAAGGAAAAAGTCTATTAAGAACACTGTTATCAACTAAGGTCGCTTACTTTTGACCACTTCGTGAACCATAAAAAAATGAAATAATACTATTGTATTAACACACAATGCGTAGAAAGTATTTCCATAAGTCATCGTCAAGCTAAACCAATGCAGAATTTATAAATGACCTGCACTAAAATATAGGAGACCATTTATCATTGGACTCTCTCCAAAATGGTAATTGCTATTCACCATCCGATCCGAAGCGCATATAGAGTGACAAAGGTGATTATCCAGCGCGCTTATGATATGATTTTACAGATAGAGCACATGCCGAAAAACGAAACGAGGGCAATTTTAAAAGCAATCTGTGTCTCCTTGAGATACGTCAATATATACATAAACAATGAGCTTTTGTAGTGAAAGCTTTAGAATTGTTTCATTGTCGTACATAAATCTTTTTCAGGGAGGGGGGGATGAAAATTATACATTTTTTAAAACTGTCCGCCATCTCGGATTTTTGAGAAATTTTAAATTTTCAACTAAATCGAAAAAGTATCACGTTTTATCTTCCTAAAAAACCAATTTCTTTCAAAATCGTGCACTTATGTCAAAGTTACAGCCAATCCAAAAGGTGCGGAATTTTGTGGCCCACCCTATATTTGCATGTTGGTATCTTTTAGTTAAATTTCGGGTATCGGTATGGAACGACAAACAAAAAAGATCAGTTGGCTTTTTGTCACATAACTTCTTGAAAAGTTAATTAACCCTCATCAGTATTAAATTAGAACTTTTGTGTGCCTCAGCATTCCCTAAAGCTGTGTTTATCTACTGAAAATCCTTTGTTCGGTGTCACTCCACTTTAAACATTACAAGAAAAACTTTGTCGTGGGGAAAGCAAATCCTTTAATTAGCTGCCAGTCTTCATTAGAACGAAATACTTTTTATTATCTCGGGAAGGTCCGTTTTCCTATAAATAACTAATCAGGCGCAAGTAAGATTTTATAAAAAAAAACAAAAGTAAAAGAAGTATTACTTTACGCAGAGGAAAAAAGTAAGGATCAGGTTCTTGACATAGAAGAAGGTCTAAGCTCAATAGATAAGCTGGAAAAGTCCAGAATACCTAAAAAAATAAAGTGAGAACACAATGCCTGTGTTGACTAACGCTAACCCTAATCGAAGCCAAATATAAACCTACGCCTGTTTTAATTAGATTCAGTCAAACTCAGGCAATACTACTTTTGGAATTTGTGTATCAAGAAGTTTTATCTAATTAAACTAACGGAAGTGCTGCTAAAACTCTATCGTTCTGTTGACCGAGGAAGACAATTGCGTAGAAGGTAGAAAACCGTCAATATTAATTTGGTAGTAAAGAAAAACAAATAAATCTTGACTCGGAGAAAGCTAGAGCTAACAAACAAAACGAAAACTCATTTGCGAAAATGTCTTTGTTTTGTCGCAGTAAAATGTGGAAATTCTTTGTCAGTCTAACCATAAAGTGAAGGCTAAGAAAGGTTTTTCTTAGACGGATCGAGAAAACTCAATAGGGTAACCGAATAAAAATAAATCTTCATTAGGATCTTAACCGATATTTAGAAGGCACAGGAAATCCTAAACCAACGACTGAAAATGAAAATAATCTGAAACTAACCCAAATAGCTCTGAGTTTGGTCGAATTTGTTTAAACTTGTCTACATTGGGCCTTATTATACAGGATTGGATTTTATGAAGCTAAATAAAACAATATGAAAATGACTAAGTTTTTTTTTGTTTGTTTTTCAAACTCGACTTGTAAAACTGCAGCTTTACGAAATGCTGAGGGACACTGCAAGGCTGTTTTACAAGTGTAACAATAAAAAGGATTTGCCGGAATAAGAAGCTCGTGAGCCGGCAGCGAAAAGAAAATTGGCATCTCCGGGGAACTCATTTAATCCAGTTTACAGTGCACCGTTCCGGGGTCTAAATATTTAATCAGGCATCATAAAAATGCACATACAAACAACGGAACCCTCAATGTTATCCTTTCGTTCGTGGATTCGAGGCTGACTTCTTATGCATTACCTCGCATAAGAATGCCCGCTCCCGCAGGACCGGGAAAACTGGTTTTCCACGCTCGCGGATGGCTCTCTCAGGTCTCGGGAATCGCAACTAGTTTTCTACCTGTAAAATATAAATTTTCGGGCCTTACCCTAATTGCTCGACTTATATATTCGGCGGAAAATTGCGCCGCGCCTCGGCAGCCCCGTACATATACATTTTGCAAGGAGCAATATTTTCTGCGCCCCCAGGAACACTTTCTTATACGTTTCTCCGAATTTAATCCCCTTACTCGTTCCGGCCGGATCGTTAATAATAAAATATATCATTCAGGTTTGCGAATCTTGTGTTACAATGTGAAGGCTGGAATGGTATTTTTCAACGTTTTAGTACATGCAGACGTTTTAATAATAGAACTAGATATCAGAAAATAGTAGGAACATAACGTCGCTTTGTTAAATGAAAATTTTTAAAAGGTACCTTGGTCAACCCCACTGAGGTAAAATAATTGGGGGCGGTGCTGCTGCGAACGTGACCTTATCTTTATACCTTTTATTTATAACCTGCTAAAAGCTACAGGATTCTGTATTTACGATCTTCTGCTCTTTTCAATTTTGATGTTTTTGTTTCTCAATTTATTCGACAGGTACTACGTCTCCGCGGATTACAAACTTTTTGATGTAAATTCGAGAGGGTGCATGGTACCTGTGTAGCTTCAACTGCCAGGTACAATCCTATGACTCCCTGATGATTCCTAATAAGGATGAAACGGGTCTGTAGGTGTCTGGATTCTCCATTAGACATTGGAGGCCTGGTCGTATGGAAGTGAGAAACAAAAACGCTTTGTCCGATATGCCACGAGTGTTACTTTAAATTTTATTTGCGGACACGAGATTCACTTTGTTGTTTTATAAATAAATAATCCTTACATGAATATACGCTTTGATTTCGTAAGTGTCTTTTTACTCCCCTACAATATTTTTTACCACACACACACACACAGCACCAACAACAAAAATATTCAAATTTGCGAGTGCTCAGTCCACAATTCCTTTTATAGTCACTTAAACAAAAATTCGAGTTTTTAACGAATTTTAAGTTTTTTAGCAGAGAACCCAAACTAGCATCCATAAATCTCGCTTTATTTCAACAGATACACAATCTAAAATTGTAATGTAGACTCTACATAAAAGCTGAAAAGATACATGCGCTTGTCACATAATAAAGCGGTTTAATTCGGTCTCTCTCGCCGCAAAACTACACAATTTAAAACTTGTTGCACCGGGATTCCGCAGAATGTCACCGCTCAAAAGGAAAGAATGGATCATGCTGCGAGACGCTTATAAAGGTCACAGTATAAAGGAACAATCAGAAGAATAAGGCAAAGGTTTTGGCCCGCCTCAAACTAAGGAACAAGAAGATTTTGCGTAAGTTGTACACTGCAAAGGATGTTATACTAGATTAGATAAGAATTTTCATAAGTCCTATTCACCATCAAAAGAAGTACTAGGTGACGTTAGTACTAGGACACATTTTAGAAAGGCTACGGTGCAAATCGCGCCGCCAATGTTCGAAGAAGAAGATATCAACCTAAAACAAAAGATTATTTTTAAATTTTATAAAAAAGACTACTGACACATTCCCAGAAATTATTTCTAAATTTGATGCTTCAAAAAATTATTGAAAACTTTTCTTACAACCTTTGTCTTTTGGCTTTAAACTTGGGACCCTTGAAAAAACTTCCGCTGTACATCATGATGTCCCACTGACCATGTGTATTTTTGAGAAGTAATGGCAGTGAAAAAGTAAAAAAGCTAGGTTAAGTTGATTTGCAAACTTTAAAGTAGAAACCAAGCATTTTTGAATATTTTAATGAAGTTGTTGTTGATACAGTCGAATAAGCAGATTTTTAAAGGATGTTGCTGAAAGATCTTGTCCCGAATTAGTTGTATTCTGTTTGAGGGTGGATGCAGAAAACTCATTTTACCGCCACGCAGCAATATATTAAAAGTGTCAGCCACCTATCAGCGACACATAGTGTGCTATTTGTACAAAAGCACCACGCTATCAATCCTCAAAAGGCTAACGTTCTTACACTGAAGTACCAATACCGCAAGTCCCTATTTTTATGATTTGTGATTTAAAATACGTTTTATATTTACCTCTAGCGAAATAATCATCAACTTCTTGTTTATATCTGGACACAAAAGATCCAACAATCTATTATCTATTTCGAGGTCTACCTGTCCATGCAATATCCATATAATCATTGAAAAATCAATTACGAAATTTCTTGCTCCGCATGGCTTTTATATAAATCAGTGCATCGATAAGAGAGAAAAATAAATATGTGTTCAAAACTGCGAAAAGAACGAACATTTGTAACTTTTCACTTTCCCATCTCTACCCTGGCTTTTATTAATCGGTCTTCAGTTGATGCACACACGCCTTTCTGGTGTGCTTATGACACTCGCGATGTCTGTTAGTCTATATGAGATTGTTCTTTTATTTTATGTTTTGCAAAAGAAAGGTCTGAAAATGATGATCATTTTGAAACTGAAAGCGCCAAAATAAAGTTTTTACATTTTTGCAACCGTAAGTATCAGTAAAGAAAGTCGCATATAGAGAGAAAACCTAGTGATCACGCTGGAAGCTACACGCATCAGGAAATCATGCCAAGTCCTTCCCACGGTTGGTATAGATTTGTGTCATTTATGAAGTCAGAATTCTTACCTTGGTCCTATTTGGTTGCACCAGTTCAAAATGTATCCTTCTCGCGGTTCGGATTATGTTCTCCAGTTTGACTATCGTCAAATTCTGATTAATTAAGAAATAACATCAATGTCTCTATCATAAATTCATTTTGCTGACGAACTTGTAGTGCTTCAATCCTATGGAAAATATATGCTTTATCTTTATACACGGTGTCCCAAAAGTCCGAGTGCACCCTAATATCTTCACATGATTAGATAGGTTACAAAAAGGTATCTTTTTGGATGCTAATCAACGGCGACAATACTTTTTATAAATGAGATTTTTCTTCTTCAAGTGCCATGCTCTCTTCGAACGTTGGCTATCTGTACCCTGTCCACTGTTTTTCGAAAAAGTGTCGGACCTCTTCAGCCTTCAATTTTGCCTTCTATTATCAATTTTAAAACTTTATATTTGTCATTTCTCAAATAATGACCAAAATAGTCAAGTTTTCGTTTTTTGATGGTAAATAAAACTTCAAGATCTTTATTTATTCTAAGCAAAAGATCCACATTAGTTACTCTGTCCATCCAAGATATCCTTAGTATTCTACGATCTCGAATGCCTCTAACTTTTGGCGCATGACCTCAGTCCGTGTCCGTGCTTCCATGCCATAATATAAGATGCTAAAAACAACATGAATTCAGAGAGTGGTATTAATATCGCGACTACACAACACTGATTTCATTTTGTTAAAAGATGATCTGGCCTGTTCAATTCTTGCACAAAATTCTTGCATGCTGTCCCAGTCCTCATTGAGGAGGCAACCCAAGTATTTGTATAAATCCACGCATTCGACTTGATGCCCATTTCCTTATAACATGCCTCTGACGTTCTATTCAAGAAAAAGAACAATCAAATAAGGTAACATACAAGCTATTTTTGGAATCGTCAGCTTGCGTTAGATTAGTAGCATTTTCGGTTGGAGAATTTTAAGATGCTTTACGGTAAATTCATTTCGCTCAGGGGCTCGTAGTGATTCAACCGATTTAAACTAAAACAAAACGCTATAAAAATCGTTAAGTTCTTTTTATTTTGAAACCTATTTCTTTCTCGATCCACATAAGCACTTAATTCCATTAGCCGCCGCAACGAACCTTCTTCTGGCGCTAACTAATTGCGTTTTGGAGGCACCGGTCACCTGATCTCTCCTGCCTGCCTTGCAATTCCACCCAACCGTGTGTGGTTAACCTTCCGCGCTTTGGCTCGTTGCATCCGGCCCATGATTTACTGCCGGGCAATTGTGTAATTTTGGCTCTCAGGCCGCAAACAGCTTTCGGGTTTGAAAGGGCGTAGAGACGTTATCACATTACTTATTCAACTCGATGAAAAATAGTGCACGGTTTTGATTTATAAACGAAACATTTTAAAGGCAATATCCATTGCTGAACAAAAACTATTTTTTTGGGTTTAACTACATCCAAGTAACGGAAAAATGCCAACTAAAGATTAACGTTGGATCGCAAAAAAACTTATATTATTTGTTACAAATCGACGCGGTTGGCGGTCCCCCACTTCTCGGCAGTTATGTGGTCGACGTTGTGCCTAGAGTAACAACAACGAGGTAGAAGCAGGTTGCCGGAGAAATTGTTGGATTCACATGGTGGACTCTACAGCGAAGATGCCCAAAGATTTGACCTGCGCTTTCGGGCAGTGAGAATATTCCGAGGCAGAAGGCTGACACTTCGAACAGTTTGGATGCAGAAAGTAGCCGAAATCGCGGCAAGTCTAGGGTCTCTACAGTGCAGATGCCAAAAGATGTGACCTCCGCTCTCGGTCAGCGAGAAACATTTCAAGGCAGAAGGCTGAGACTTCGAACACTTTGGATGGGTGACTGGCTGGACTTTGGCCATTCTGAGTGTGGAAAAATCCCCAACAGCGAAAACCAGGGTTGCATCGCCTTCGATTTCCGGGTCAACACATATGACTTCGAGCTGGTGGGAGGAAATAGTCTACCTTCTAGACCAAGTTCTGCTGCGAGGGTAGCGATGCAAATGTAACATGTACCAGGACCACCCTTCGGAGGGGGTGTAAAGCCGGCGGTCTACTATGTATACTTGCTTCGCACTCTAAAGATTTCTGCCCTCGACAAAGAGGCGTCAGGCAAAATTAAGAGAAATAAAACTTGCATCCTAAGCGGCACGTGCATCAGTCGGGGGTGCACGGGAGGGTATGGCAGAAAGGGTTCATTATGCAGCCTAATTGGCAGGCCTACGGCCGCTCATATACTACTACTACTATGGCCATGCCATGCTTCACCTTGTTGAGGAACATCTACCGCCGGGAGTGGAAATTCTATATAGATTCGACGGTGGCCTACTTAACCTAGGCAGACTGCGAGCAAAAACTAAGGTCTCGACAACCTCGGTAATCGAACTGCAGTACGCCGATGACAACGTAGTAATGGCCGATACAGAGGAAGGTCTACAACTGGTAATCAACGCATTTAACCAAGCCTACAAAAGCATTGGCCTAGAGGTCAATCTTGCCAAAACGCAAATTCTTCACCAACCAGAACCAGGTACGAATCTCCAAGCTCCAAACATTTCCATAAATTGCCATCCTCTGCAGAACGTGGAGGGAGCCACCTATCATCAAACGCAACTATTGACGCAGAAACACAGCATCGCCTAAAATGTGCTAGCGCAGCTTTCGGAGATAGAGAAAGCAGATATTTTATGGACAACTGAAGGAGGGAAAGAGAAATCAAGGTGGTCAACAAAAAAGGTACAAGGACATTCCCAAAGGCAGTATGATGAAGGGTCACATCGATATAAACAACTTCGAGACCACGGCAAACGATAGGGCTACATGGCGCCGAACAGTCCATGAGGGAGCACAAACTTTTGAAGAGCAACGACGTAGACTAGAAACGAAAAAGAGAGAACGTAGAAAGGAGTGACAAAATAGAAGAATGGATGACCAACAACACCCGGCTACTGCCGGAGACTGGATGTGCCAGGACTGTGGAAGGGTGTGCGGCTCGAGAATTGGCTTACATAGCCATCAAAAAACGCACAACAGATAGCGACGATACAGAATAGAGGAAAATCATACTCGGTATCGAGTGTTTGCCTATGATGATGATGATGATGACTACTATTACTACTACTGTTACAAAATTTATAGGCATACAATAGATATACAAATTACTTATACGCACATTTTAATTAAGCAAAAGCAATAAAATAGCACACTTTTGTTATTGAATCTAGAGTTTAGACACTCATTTTGCGCTCCTTAGCCTGCCTTTTGAATGTTGCCTGGGGTATCTCTCATAATTGTCCAGCCGTAGCCGGCTAACATCTCACAGTTCCATTTTTCCAGAAATCTTCTTTCCATGTTTAAAATATCTTGGCGAAACATCTCACCGTTCTCGTCACTTACAGCATCACAATTTTCCGGAAAGAAATCCAGATGAGAATCCAAGAAATGAAAGTTTTTAATGCGTGTTAGTTTTTGGTAACACAAAAGAAGTTGGGCCACCAGATCTTTACTTTTTCACTCTAGTTTGAAAAAGTTTCCAGATCTGGGGACCCACAAATATTCCCTCTTTAATTTTCGCGTAGCTAAGTCTCGGAGTCTAGCTTTTCAAAAACTAAAAGCATGACCTTCTTTCTCAATGGCCTTCGCAAAATTCCATAAGTCCTAATTTTATATGAAGTGTCGGTAGCAAGATCTTTTCTTTTTGTAGTGAACTGGTCGTGCTCGACTGTCCCATACGCAGATAAAGCAACAGTATTGGTATAACCTAGTTGAACTCCAAGCAAAATTGGCGCAACTTTTAATCCCTACAAATTTGCCATTTATATCTTTCACATTGTATGGTCTCCAGTAACAATTTCAAATTGCTATACGTTTCTTTCATATGGACTGCATGACCAACTGGTACTGAAGGCAACTTGTTTCCATTATGGAGTAACACAGCTTTAAAACTTAGTCTTGAAAAATCCATGAAAAGTCTCCAGTCTTTTGAATCATAGTCTAGATTTAAAGCTATCATTAACCTCTGAATGTCAATAAAGGCCACCAAATTGTTTTACATGTTAAAAAAAGGTGTTAATAGACATTTAAAGTAAATATTTCAACGCATCGGTATCCGTATACCTAACACGTTCAAAACAAAGTCAAAATACTCTACATTTTTGACTTGCTCATGCCATGTTTCGAACGTTGCCTGCTTCTTTTACGGGTGTGATGACAGAATCTCGTTGCGTACAAAAGGATTTACGTATCGTTACGGACCCACGAACGTACGCAACGATTTCAACCAGCAGTTCTGTCATCGCACGCTTCAAACAAGCGGCCATCGTTCAAAAATATGTGTATTTTGGATTTATTTCGAACGCGTTAGGTATACCGATACTGATGCGTTGAAATATTTAGTTTAAGTGTCTATTATGTAAAAAATGTGATGTAAAAATGTAAACCCCTTTCCCTCTCAACGACCCCCTACCTAGGTAGTTTTTTTATATGGTATATTCACCGAAATATTTGGAATCGGTGATTTTAGAAATAAATTTTTCCTTAAGGCAAAAAACCCAAATAGTGCTTCGAGCGGTGTCTTCGTTTTTACAAAGCTGCATCACATTCAAAGCTCTGCCAATTCGGATGTTTATTTTACTTCAGAAAGTATGGAAAGTCACTGACAGAAAAAAAAAATAAATCTCTTCTCTTAATGTACTTTTTATATTTTCTGACATTTACTTTGGCATTTAAGCTCATAGTTTCTTCCCAAATATTGTCTTCGACAATAATTTTAAAAACCATCTTGGAAATGACCATTTTTTATGATTAGCGTAAAAAGGGTCCCAAACAGCACACGCGTATCCCAACCTGGACCTAACCAGCGCAAAATAAAGTAATTTTAGAGGATGTAAAGGACTTTATGTTTTTCATTCATTTGATTTATAAAGCTTAGTTTCGGATCAAAAACAACTCCCAGATCTTTAGTACTTCCTACTCTTTCCAACAAAGTGCCATTAATTGAATAATCGTAAATAATAAAATTGAATTTTCGTGTCGAAGGCAACACTTTACATTTAGCAACAATCAAAGGAAGTTTATTGTTTGTGCACCATTCTGCTAATCTTGATCCTACATTGTAAAACAATCTTCAATTGATTCTATTGATTCTATAAAACTAAGTGATCAGGATCAATACATTCGTTTAAGTTATCAATTTTGATTCCTTTAATCATTTTCTAACCACAAAATAAAAAAATAAGTAAAAACTTCTTGTTTATTACCTAAGGGGTCGAGTAGCTAGCTTACCTGATCGTGTGGTTTGATAGATGTTGATTCTAAATACGGTTGCAATAATTACCTAAAACAAAAACAAAAAAATTCGTTAGTAAGGAAATACATAATTAAACGATTAAATAACAAAAACTCCGAAAAATTTCGTAAATGATAGAGCAAGTCAAGGATGTTGGTTAGTAAAACATTCTTTTACTAAAACCTCAACAGGCAATTAACAAGGATGATAAGAGGCAACTATAACATTCTCCTCAACTTTTCGAAGACATATTGCCACTTCAACGGGCTCAGCTCTGGGAACGAGTGCAATAACGTGCATATTAAGGCAACCTGTATGTATGGGCTTTGAAAGTTTCGGAGCGTATTTTCTGAGGTGCTGTTTTAGTTTTGCGAAATGATTTACAGCTTTTTTAACAAATATGCCCACGTTGCCTCAAAGAGATTAAGCAATGATAAAACTAGTCGGAACCCAAGAGTTGTACTGTATGACAGCAGAAAGAAAAACAGGGTGCCAACAGAAAACTATTGGATTTTTGGCCACTAGTTCTACCACTGACTGGTTTCAGACACAGTGTCTCCACCAGTCGGGCTCTTTACTATGACGACTCGATAGCAAAAAAACGAATTTTACAAAATACACCGGAGTGCCACAAGAAAACATACCGGGTGCGACTTGGAGACTAGACTTAAACACGTGTTTCACCCTTGTTAGGATCATCAGTGCGACATAAGTTTTTATGTTTGAATAATATGAACGATCAAATCAACAAGTCATGTACAAATACTCGGCAAAACGTTAGATAACAGAATGAGAAGTAAAAAAGAAGGTTTCACCAACAGAAAACTATTGAGTGGAATAAAAAAATTCAATAGTTTTTTTTATTTATATTAAACTCCACTATGGACACTTGTTGATTTGATCGTTCATATTATTTGTCTATTAAAAACTTATGGCATACTGAAGACCTCTAACGAGGATGAAACACGTGGTTGCGTCTAGTCTCCAAGTCGCACCCGTCGCAGTGGTAGAACTAGAGGAGGAGGCCAAAAATCTAATAGTTTTGTGTGGGTAAACTCTCTTTTTTATTTATATTTAACTCCACTATGGACATTGGGAATTTATTTTTCATTCTGTTGTTTTTCTTTTTAGTTTGGAGCCCATCCTTCAGGGAGTGTTCTTAGCTATTTTCGAAAAAAATAAGCTAAGTATATATTTGAGATATTGCACGCGATTCTTCAAAAACCGTCAAGGAAATCTGGCCCTTACAAAAAATCTGAAGATTTTTAAACACGATTTTATTTCAGTCAGACACTTTCGGCAATTTTGATGCGGACAGACTGTGTACCGTACAGTAACTTGCACATAAAAAAAATGCGTCCACAGGCAGTAAAATGTTAGTTTTTTTAAACAGTGTAACTAGCTGTTATTGTAAGTACACTAAAGCTCAGAACCATTCTCTCCAGTGAGCTGAATTCTGTATTGAGGCCTCTGATCTCGAAACGCGCGTTTCGAGATTAGCAAGGCTTTAATATAGAATTCACCTCACTGTTCCGAGAAAAGTGGCCTTAATACAAAAATCAGCGCACTGTTGCTCTTGTAACAAGTTGGAATTTTTATGAAGTGAAAATATACATATCGTCTTCAAATTCATTTGAGTAAACTAGAAAAAATGGTGGCAGCCCCATTTTTGTCCAAAACTTTTTGTAGACGTCGAACCATGGAATTTGATAAGTTTCGACAGTACGGAACATCGTCAGCGATCACCTCCCACGCATTCAATATGGCATGTAGTAGTTGTGCCTGGTTTCGAGGCCTCCAATTTCTTCATCATCGTTCGAAACATCGCATAAAAAAGTCAAAAAGGCAGTGTATTTTGACTTTGTTTCGAACGCGTTACGTATACCGCTACCGATGCATTGAAATATTAGCGACATAAAGCTATTTGTAACTCATCGCGGTATACGTATCCGCATCTAGCGAGAACCAAGCACATTAATTGGTCAGAAACTTGTACCACGTTCGAAAAGAGCAGATATATACTAATCTAAGGTGTTCTTGAACGCGATAGGTGTTGAGATGCGTTAGGTATCACGTATCGGTACGGCACATGTATCGTATCTCAGCACCTATTGCGTTCAGAAACACCTTAAATTAGCATATATCTGCTCTTTTCCTATGTGCTACAAGTTTCTGACCAATCAATGTGCTTGGTTCTCGCTAGATGCGGATACGTATACCGCGATGAGTTACAAATAGCTTTATGTCTCTATTTACTTTAAGTGTCTGTTAGGGGGTTATAAGCCACAGCATGGCGTAACCGCAACGTACGTTACACAGAGGATACGTCGCCTAAAAAGCAACGCTTCTTGCGTATCTTGTAAATTGGTTAGGTGGTCGAGCAGAGGGCGCTCTCATCTGCTTTGTTTTTCATAAGATAACCTAAAATTGTCGTGTTTTTTTATTTTGTTTTCATATTTTAAAAATAGAAGACCTTGTTAATATGTCTTTATTTTTGATGATGACGATGAAGAAAATGATGATATCGGAGAGGCTGCTCTCGGGAATAGAGCAGCCCGTTATGGAAGGTTCAACTTTGACCGCCTCGCGAGATGTCTGGGAATACCAGACATGCTTATAGTAAACAACTTTGTTTTGATCTGGGGTTACGTATTTACCTACGATACGTGGTGTAAGGATACACCGCGCGTAAAGCGCTTCGTACGTTGGGAGTTTACTGCACATGCGCACTTGATCAAAACTTACGCTACGTCGAGTTGCGTGCTGTGCCTTTTAACCCCTAATGTCTAATAAATCAATTGTAAATATATCTATAAATTTAATATCTTTATTTTAGTATCTTTCTCGCAATCGATTTTCATGTACCTATAAGCGACTTATTTATCTCCCTCAAAAAAACATGGCATCTTGTTAGGCTCGTATCGCGACAATGTGTCATCTTAAAATGATTTGGCTGTCGCTCGATAGGAGATTCGACGAGGTATATTTACCTTTATTTACAATGTGACGCCTCATTACCGCACAAAATACCATCATTAAAATGCTCTTCATAAAAGTTCGATAGCTCGATAAACACTTTTATTTCGGAACAGATTGTAAAGGTGTGGCACAAGTGGGTAAATAAAAATAAAAATAAATATTGGATTTCTAATTCACAAGCCATTTCACATGGTTTTTAAAAATATATGCATAATTTTATAAAAAGGAGGGGGCCACTATTGATAATAAGATTGTGACATTTATAAATTGTTTGTTTTATTTGTAAATTGCTAAAAAACATCTGATCTGATTACGAACATATTATCTTATTTTGTTTTTGAAATGCGACCGTTAAAAAATCAAAATTTTGCCACCCTACTCTCCCCGAACATTTGCGTATGTGGCACTTAAAATTGTTTTATATTTAAAATTTATTTCGAATTAGGAGCCTTACAAATAAATTTTACCTTATTCGGCATAAAATCAAAAAAGTGCTCGGAGCTGCGTTTTAGTTTTTACAAAATGTGCCTTCCGTTCAAAATTCAGCCCATTCTTATGTTTATTTGACTCTAAAAATATGACTATCACGTGCCCGTTTTCAATGACACTTCGACATTTCCTGAGCCAAGGTCACGGACAAAAATCCCCACTCTCCAGTTTAACTATAAAACCGATCACATAATATTTTTTATGCACAACCGGGCGTTAAAGTGCACTTTAACCCCCGCATTTTAAGGCGTAATAAAGCACTTCAACGCTCGTGGGCGTTAAAACAGTACTTTAACGCCCGCGGGCGTTAAAAATTTTAATTATTTATGAAAAGCAGTCATTTATTAGTTTTTTGTAATACTCTTTTCTTGAATTTGTAGGCGAAAAAATGCAATTTTTGTTTCAATAATTTTTATTAAACGAACGCAACAATAAAATTACCTATAGTAAAAAAATAATAACTAACAATAATAACTCTATAGGGAGGACGGCTTGTGTTGTTTCACTTTTTCGTTGAAGTATGCAAGTAAGGCATCTTCTTTTACGATTAGGTTGCTTTCCGGAATTTTTTTACGAGTATAGCACAAAACATAATCTTTGTAAGTTTTTTAATAATAACCATACAACAGGTCGCTTTCGAATACTTAACTATTTGTTAACTGGTGATTTATCTATTGTCAAAATATTAAGAGAGATTTTGGCACCAAAAAAAAAATATTTTAAAATATTTTTTTTCTCCAAAAATCATGCGGTTGTGCATAAAACATTATTTTAACACCCTCAGCGTGTAAAAACCCTCGCCTGGCGGCTCGTGTTTTTATTTCCACGCTGCGAACGTTAAACGCCTCCTTTACGGCATGGTAAATGGCACTTTAACGCACTATGGAGCTCCCTTAACGCCCGCGGGCGTTAAAGTGATTTTTGCTAAAATTTGATAGTAATGTTGCTTGCTACAAATCAATCCAACTTCAAATTAAATCGTTCTTCCGCTTCAAAAAAGCTATGAGCATTGAGAATTTACTAATGTCGACGTTGTTGTTCAAACTAATAGTGGTCTTCAACAAACTGTAATAGCTCCAAAGGGAAGACGGCTTGTTTCGTTTCACCTTTTCGCTGAAGTACGCCAGCAGTGTCTTCTTTTAGGTTTAGGCATCCACTTTCAGCAATATTCTTCTCTGAACACCACAAAAAATAGTTCTGATATACCTTTTCGTAAAGTTTTCTGGATTGCGCGGGCAAAAGATCCTTCTTTGCCTCTTCGGCGGCATCCAGGATTTCCCAGGGGAGACTTGGTGAACTCTGTTCCTCGATATCCATTGAAATCGCGAAAACAGTTCAGTTTGAATGAAAATTTAGAAGAAACTTATTAAGTGACGCTCAGTTTGTTTATTTGGTTGCTACGTGTTGCTAGGAGCATTATACAATATTTTTGTCAGATTGCTTGATTAAAAAGTGACCTTAATAGACTGGCCGCCCGTTTACTGACAGTGATTCGTGTGTTGTCAAAATATTAGAGAGCTTTAGACCAACAATTTTTCTTGTGGAATAATTCATGAAGTCTTTTTTCCCCTAAAAACACGGTTGTGCATAAACATTGTATGTATCTCGCCCGTCGGCTCGTGTCTTTATTTTCACGCCGCGGGCGTTAAACGCTGTCTTTAAGATCTAGATACATAAATAACTATTTTTAAACCGGAATAATATCTGTACCGTTCTTAGTCGACGTGAGTTTTAAAGCCTCAAGCCTCAAACTATGCTGCAACTGCAAAACCTACCATCGCCATTTTAATAGCCAAATTGACCATACAAGATGGATTTAACGTCAACGACAATTAAATCAGACCGTAGAGAGAACCAACGAAAAAAAAAATAATTTTAATGTTGCAGCAGGTGGTGTTCATGAAAGCTATTATTTAAGTTTTTTGATTTATTAGTGATTAAGGAGAAGGTTGGTTGGAAAGTAGAAAAAAACAGTGTGCGCTCTGGATACGGCATATTCTGGGTCAGGCCCGGTGGGTATCGGATAACGTATTAGTTTTAATTTAAATTTCTAAAAGTCTTGATTGCTTTCAGTTTCGGGATCAGGAGCGTCGAGAAGCCGAAAACTCGAAGAACGTAACCACTCAGCAATTTTGACATTTAAGGACACTGATCAAATTAAAGTGAATTTCTTATTAAAATAAAATTACTAATTTTGACCTGCTTTGAACTACCATGGTTAATAACACTTTAAAATTTTATAAGAATTTACTAAAATTTACTCTCCGACAAGCGTAATATGATTTTGAGGAACATATTAAGTACAGTTTCGAAGTTGGAAAAAGGTCGCAAATCAAAAAGTGTTATCAGTTTTTATCGTCATTTTTGGCTTGCTCTGTACTACCATGTCTGGATGCCTATTGGAGGTTTCGTAAGGTAGGATAAACCAGTAGGTGGGACTTGTAGCAAAGTCTCAGTATCGATTCTTTCGGAGCATGTTGCTTGACAAAACCATTTTACTTTTATGAATCGATCGCTCACATCCTACGAATACTAGAATCACCATCCTGTGCGGGGATTGTTTAAAATGTAAAGACACCACTCGCCAAAGGATGTATCCTTGTCCTCTTCACATTTGTGTGCACGGAAAAAATCTATTCTATATTTATGAGCAGCCCCATTCTTGTAAAATTACAATTGGTTCAAGAATATTATTCTTTGTATAAGAATAGGTATTATTAGAATAAATTAATAACCTATTCTTCTCTTATACTTAAATGGAAATTTAATATATTTGAAATAAGAAGAGGTCATAATTTAAGAGGTAAACCGATAATAGCTTGTTATTGTTTCAAAAAAGAGGTAGTTTGCTTGGAATAAAACTACAAAATTTTCTTTGAAAGCGAAAACATATTAAAACCAAGTAGAAAAAAAACTTGACACAAGGAAAAGATAAATCCTGACCTAAAATATGTGTTCATCTAAAAAATTGGTTTCAATTTAAGGTAAGTTTAGTGTTTTCTTGAAATAATATTTAATTTAAGTAGTTATTTTTGCTTTAAAAACATAACATTTGGTGTCAATACAAACTAAAACAGTGCTCGAGACAAGCAATAAAAACATTCAAATTACGTATAGCATCTACTTAAATTAAGAAAATACCTTTTATTAAAATAAGAATAGACCCATACTTGGATTAACATATACACAAAGAATAACTGAAGTTAAGTGATATCGAAGATAAAGCTATCCTTGGACCAAGATTAGTAATCTATTTCCATGAAGAGCTTTTTTTTCGGGTACTTTCGTACTACGATTGGCACTTAAATTTCGGGGAATAATCACTGGTGTCTATCAAAATTTTCACCTGGACCTCAAAAAAATAGAAGTCTTGTTTATTATTTATTGTTGAAGTGACCTTATTTTATAAAAAGCCCGCGGGGCACTAAGATAAGGCGAAATCCCGAATTTATAACGCTTAAATTCGGCCAATTTTCTTAAATGGCCCGATTTAACTGTGCAGGTGATTTGTTTCCAGCAGAAAGCCCGAGTCTTTGGCCATATTAAACCTCGCTCGAAAGCCGACCTGTTTTTAATAATGCCACTTCTAATATTGCAAGCGGGTTCGCGTAATTTGTAAGTAAGCAAAACGTAATACTTGCAAAATGGTAAAAAAAAAGTAAAACAAAACTAAAGAAACATGAAAAAAGAGAACAAGAATAAAATACAAAACGTGCTTAAATTTTACAATAAATGTATAAAAAAAAACCATTTATTTTTAAACATTCATTTTAATATTATTGCCAAACTTTGCCTAAAAAATACCATTTATACAGTTTTATTAATTTCTATAAATTAACTTTTTTATCGGTACTTATTTTTAAAAACCCACTTTAATTACCAAACTTTCTCAAAAAAACCTTCCGCAAAAAGTTTGAGTGGTACGCAAGGATCCCTAAAAATCCCCGAATTACAATTTTACTGCTTCGTTAACATGGGGGAAAAGATATTTTTGAATAAAACCGAAAAACAGGGTGTCGAAATTAAACTACCGGTATAGAGAGCGGGGATTCAAGTAGATACAGTGAGTCCAGCCAAGGATGGCTTTACAAGGTATTCAAAAAAAAATTAACAATATAAAATCTTGACCAAAAAACACCAATGTAGAATTGAATGAAGAAAACTAGAAGAGGAGGATTAATAGTTATTAAATAGTTAATGATATTTAATCTATTTAACAATTATACCAGTTCAACAACCATATTACCAATAAACAATATCTTATATTAAAAATAGTGCAACAACACTTCAAAATATTAATATGACTTTCTTCCAAAGACGAACATGCATTCGATAAACGCCCTACAATGGACTAAATGCTGTTGATTTGTTAATTTTTTAAATTAATATTTTTAGTATCTTTTTAAAACTTGTTTTCGTAATATTACAAAAGACCTCCATTTGGTCTTAGATTTGATTATACATGTTTATTCCTAGGCTTTTACACAATTGACACAGTTTGCCTGTTAAAATATTTGTTCCCCCTTTTGTATTAATTATTTTTATATTTTTTTTACATTGTTTATAACTTTTTTCTAAAAAATTCCCCTCTTTTCACTGGTAGTATTTGGTACTGAAGATGCCTCTTTAGGCGAAACCGGTCTACCGTGGAAATAAGTTGAAAAAGACCCCAGAAGCAATTTTGTTGTTAAATATATATGTTAAATAAAATATGTAGTAGGTGTGCGGAACTGTCGAAAATAGTGCCGACTTTATAAAAGTCAGCCTATAATGTACCGATAAGTCCCTATTATCAGAATCTAGTCTAAGCAGAATATCCTATACATTATTACTAAATAATATACAGGGTGTTCATTTTACAACAACCCAAGATTCACGCACCCCCTTCGAGCTGTAACATTTACCCCTATATTTTGTATAGGGAAAGTGAATCGAGTGATACCTTGTTTTGAAGGTCTTTCGCATGTCTTTACAAATTTCGAAAATACATCGATTCGTTTTTGAGATATTCACTTTTACAGTTGCGTGGATCAATGCAAAAATAGTTTTTTACAAAATATCGTCATTTTCACACGTCGATTTTGTTTTTGTTAAAGATACCTTTTATCATTGCATATTTTCTTCTATGGTACATTCTAACGAGGAGTTAAATTTTCCTGAGTTTATTTTGAAAATGAATATTTGATATTATACGAATTGATAGATTTTAAAAATTTTTACAAGGTTGTAAAGATATTTAAGATACCTTTAAAACAAGGTATTACTTGACCCACTTTCCCTATTCAAAATTTAGGGGTACCTTCTCGAAGAGGGTGCATGCCCTCGACCAAAAAAACCACACGTCCGCGAATTTCTTCAAAATCAGACGACTCTAAATACGTAAATCTTGGGTGGGAAGTTTTCAAATGAACACCTTATATAGGAGGTAAACCAACTAACACTAAACTAAGAGTCAGTCGATGTCAATGCTTATAAAAACACATTTTTACAAGCATTGACTAAATCTGGTGATGGCTAATGCTCACGATATCGACATGTTCACTTTTCGAAAAAAAGGGAGTAAAAAAAGGTCACAATTTTTTGTTAGTTTTGTATATTGAGGTAAGAATTTATTAATATAGATAGATTTTTATTGAAAAAAATCGACTATTAAAAATTTATCATTCACAGAGTTGAAAACAGATTATCAAATAATTTCAAATATTTATGATTTATAATTTAAAACAAAATAAATTTCTGTTTAAAAGGTGGAGGAGTTTATAGTTTTACTTAAAGACACTGATATTACTAAAAACTTGTACAAATTCACATGGTAAGAAAAGATTCACAAAAATTTTAATTTTGATGTATTATTATTATTATTATTATTATTATTATTATTATTATTATTATTATTATTATTATTATTATTATTATTATTATTATTATTATTATTATTATTATTATTATTATTATTATTATTATTATTATTATTATTATTATTATTATTATTATTATTATTATTATTATTATTATTATTATTATTATTATTATTATTATTATTATTATTATTATTATTATTATTATATAGCATTTATTGATCCTTTATCTTATAATATTTACCTTTATAGTACCTTAACAATAAATACAATGGTTTCCCACAAGAGCATTCTCGTGCGTGGGGAAAGAAAAATAATGTTTTAAATAAAAAAAAAATCCAACAATTAGTAAATTTTTTGGCAATCTTCTTTTACCTAATAAAAAATTGGGAAATCTTAGAAACCCTTCAAGAGTAGAACTCGCGCGTAGGGTCAAATAAGTTTACCCGATCATTCATTTAGGAAAATAAATAAATATACCAGCATCATTTGTTTTCTAAATAAATAAGTAATACACAAACAGTTAGTTATCTAAGAATAGAAATGTGTACAGTTAGAAAGGATAATACTTTTGAAAACAGGTAGAAATTTTTTTTTTATAAGAAGTAAAAATTTAAGTCTGGTTTAATTTTTAGAAAAAAAACGTTTGAAACTAATTATTTTTAAAATCTGTTATGCTGTGAACTTCATCTCGAGATATCTGGGTCTTAAGAAATACTTTTAATTTGTGTTTAAGAGCTAATTTGGGTGGAGTATGAAGAAATGTTACAATTTACAAAGAAAACTTTCAGAAATTTTCTGTTATTTCATTTAACATATTTGACGAAAAAAACAAGCCCTAATAATAACAGTTTCAAGAAAAAAATTAAAGAGCTTTTATTTAATAAAAAATTAAAATACTTTTAAGTTTAAAGTGTCAACACTTATAATTCCTTCTTTTTTACTTCCTTTCCTTCGTATTTTTTACTAAATTTATGATTTCTTTTTTAAAACAAATTTAGATATCAAAAACTTGTTAAATACGAAATTATATCAATTAATAGTTCCTTTTTTGTAGTTTATTTATTGAGAGAAAGTAGATTTCTTGTCCGCGAAAAATAAATAAAAATTGTTTAGAATAATTTGGGCGTCAAAACTCGGTTCTACCCTAATATGCCATTATTATACCATCTTTTTCGTTTTCGTGATTTATCTTTGTAATTTTTTGTAGACCTTCGGTAGATTTTTTGTACATAAATTTTAATTGCCTTCCAGCTCCTTTTTGCAATTAAAAAACATAATCTGTGATCAGCTGTAAGTTTGCAATCAGTCTGAAATTGCAAATACATGTATTATCATTATTATTATTAGTCTTTTTATTCAGTGAACCACAAAAGTGAACATCCCGTGGGGATCAGCTTGTTATAGTTAGCTATAAGACAATTATCGTCAGGCGGACTGTAACGCCGTGGTTTTCACACCTCCCCCGCTAAGAAGTAATTTGATGGCCCCGCCGAGGAGCCTGAGATGAAATTCGCCGGGATATTAGCTGATATTATGGCTTCCCCGGAATATAAAACAAGACATTTCGTATACCTCTACTCGGTTTCCGAAAACCCACTTAACTGATTTAATCGTCGCTCATAATATGTTCCTAGATTACGTAAATTGTTTGCAATAAAGGCCTAAGCGTTCAAACAAGTTTCAATGACGTCAATTAAGTCTGTATAAATTTCCGGTGAAAAATACTGAACTTTTTAAAGTGGGTAAAAAATCTAGTTTTTTGTAAATTTATGCAAAAGCTACATTAAAATTGATTCATCAGCGAAATGGTAAAATGAGTTTTGTTACAGCACTCGAGAGAACTTTTAATAAAACTCTCCAAAGTTTCAGGTTTCGCAGCCTTCCCAAAAATAGCCGACTCGCTTGCCGCCAGGAACGTTCCTCGGGTGATAAGTGATTGGATACACAATATGCTCTCAAAAAGAGCAATAAATATTAAACTAGATGATGTCACACTACGAGGCCTGGTTGTAAAGGGTTGTCCACAGGGAGGGGTGCTATCACCTCTACTGTAGAACATGGTCCTTGACACCCTGCTCAACCGCCTGAATACAGACAAATTCTACACTGTGGGTTATGCGGATGACTTAGTCGTCCTGCAAACAGGAAGATTTGAGAATGTACTCTGCGAAAGAATGCAGGTTGCTCTCAAATCCATTAAACAATGGTTTGAGGACCACTCGCTGTCGGTAAATCCCAGAAATACAGAAATGGTCCTTTTCACAAGAAAAAGAAAGTTACCGGAACTAAAAGCTCCAGAACTTCTAAAAACCAAACTAAACTTTTCTACAGATGTAAAATATCTGGGGATTACTTTTGATAAAAAGTTAACATGGAACTCTCACCTGGAAAAAAGAGTAATAAAAGCATATATATCATATGAACAATGTCGCCGAACCATGGGACAGACTTGGGGGTTATCACCTAGGATAGCCTTATGGATTTATACGGCAATAATAAGACCTATGCTAGCATACGGCGCTGTCGTTTGGGGTCCAAAAGCACAACAAACAACAGTAATCCGAAAATTAGAACAAATCCAAAGAATAGCATGTATACAAC
Source organism: Oxystoma pomonae (assembly GCA_963921995.1). Lineage (NCBI taxonomy): Eukaryota > Metazoa > Arthropoda > Insecta > Coleoptera > Brentidae > Oxystoma > Oxystoma pomonae. The sequence goes on along the minus strand of OY998166.1, from coordinate 112,459,506 downwards.
GGGAGCTATAAAAACCACGCCAACCAGAGCTATGGAGGTGATTCTTGGTCTCACCCCTCTTGACATTCACATCAAGGAAGTTGTTTTGATGACTATGTACCGTTTTCGCATGGTTGGCATAGAACCAGAAGTAGAAGCCGGTGAAACGAGACGACGTTTGTGGCGAGAAGGGCTTAACTCGCTCCCAATGCTACAGGCGAATACGAACTCCATTGAACCTCGCTTTGTTTTTCACAAGCCCTACAAAATAAGCATATCCAACACAGCAGAAAAACCGGTCATGGGAGGTACTATCTGTATCTACACGGACGGTTCCAAAACTGAACACGGTTCGGGATGTGGAATATACTCAACATCATTAAACCTCAAAATTAAGTGGGCTATGGGCAAACACGCCAGCGTAGTTCAAACATAATTGAATGGCATCCACATAGCAGCAAAAGAAATATCTATGGAAAATATTTCAGGAAAAAACATCTGCATTTACACAGATAGCAGACAAGCACTACTAGCTCTACAACGATCACGTATTACAATGGGCTCAGTACTCGAATGCCATGAAACCATAGTCAAAGTATCAGAAAACAACAACATGGTCACACTAAAATGGATCAAAGGTCATGGCAAATACAAAGGAAACCACATTGCAGATACGCTGCCCAGGAAGGCAGCGGAACAAACACTCTTTGGACCTGCACCTTATGCCAGTATAACAGCATTAACAGTGGCGAACCAAATACGAGAACATTCCAAAAAAGACTTTAGAAAACGATGGGATGAAACTAGAAACTGCAACCTTGCCAGGGAATTACTACGTTACCCTGACTAAGCATCAGCAAAAAAGTTCCTATCAATGACCAGACAGAAGCTGCGCTTTGTTACGGGCATTCTGACCGGCCACTGCCAACTAAATGAACACCTCAATAGAATGATGTTATCTGAAACACCTCTATGTAGAGGTTGTAAACAGGAAGATGAGACAATGGAACACATTCTCTGCGACTGTCCAGCGCTGCCATCTACCCGAAAGGCTATTTTCGACGAGTTTTGGCCAACACCAGCCAACATACGTGAGGCTCCCCTTGGCGACGTTATCAACTACGTTCGAAGCGTAGGATGACTGACGAACTAGGGGGAAGCCCTATAGGAGGATGCACAACGGGTCTAATGAGGTCTAGGTGCTGTGAGGTTAAATCCCCACCCTCCCAGATTATCAGGTCAGACCTATCGTGGCAAAATTACAGCAAACACAGCACAACAGCTACTCACGTTCATAAAATGTTAAGTTACCTTGGATGTTTTAATAAATTTAACCCTAAATTTTAACAGAGCTTCAAGTTACAATACAACTGAGAGCAAAATGGTACCTATTGTAGCAATAGAATATGCAAAGGATGTTGTACAAAACTACATGTTATAATGCGGATTTCTGAATCTTTTTTTGCTTATTCAAACATTTGTCCTTCTGTGGCGTCATCGACAACAGGCATCCTGAATTGCCCTTACCCAATATTAGAAAATTTAAAAAAATAATAACAACGAATTTCATTTTATAAGAAGCAATTAACGGCCCTCAGTAATGTAATTCGACGGAAAAACAGGTTTTCTTTCAAATTTCAGTTGCTAATTCAATTCAGCCATTAACAAATAATGGGTTATTAAAATTAAAATCACGTCTTCAAGATATGTTGCTAGTAAGTAGAACCAGTATTTTGGCGCCACACTAAATTAACTGATCTACTAATGAAAACATCTTAAAAATGAGCATATTTAAACCAAATAATTACTGCGACATTCTTGTATTCCTTTTTAAAGCTAATTTATACGCGTTTAAATAAACTGACCATATTCCAAGTAGACACTTTCTGATGGACTAATTTAGAAAAACTTATGCCAAATTATTGGCAAAGCAAAAGTATCTGCAACCCAGATAGGGATGACCCCTTACAACAGTATTCAAATCACAAATTTTACTGACAAATCACCGACTTAGAGATAATATGATATAAATATCGAAAAAACTGACCGTGAAACAAATTCAAAAGAAGATGGCCACCACAGTACTCGTATCCGAAGTAAGAACATGCAAGACTTAAAAACTTAAAATTAAATTAACTCTAGCTCCTTCTTCTTATCATTATCATCAGAGGAACGCCAGTTTCTTGAGAAATCTTTATTGGCCCTTTGTGCAGCCACGGCTTATTTTAAATTTACTCCCATCTCTGTTTCACAACAAACATAATAGATACCATAAAAATCCAACCACCGAAAAAACAGCTAATATTTTGTGAGGTTAATCGCGGGCATCATTAGTGGAATCACAGGTAAATTTAAAATCCCGCCCTAGGTGGGGGAAAATACCCGCAACACTTTCTAACCCTGCTCACCGTAAGACAGGCAGGTGTGAGCGGCAGGGAAAATGCGGACTTCTTACTTTGGTCAGAAGAGTTTATAGGTCCTAAATTTGGAATACCAAAGCATCACTGACTTTTAACTTACGTTTACAGAAAAGTTACTAGATTCTTAAACGGTTATTGGGCATTGAGAAAACACACATATGTCATATTACAAAAGGAACCTATCTCTGGATTTTCATTGATTGATTGATTGAAACAAAATTATTATATCAAACGAAGTGAAGTTCGATATTAATTTTATTAGAAGGTCTTTTTTACTAGGGTCATGTGATCAAAACTATATTTACTATTATCTAATTACAGATTAATAAGTAACATAAGTTTAAGCTTCTAAGTAAATTTTTTTACATTTAATTGTATAAACAAATACAAAACATGACAGAACAAAACAAAATTTAAACTATAAATAACACCTTAAATGGAAACATAAAATGTTCGTATATTGTTTGCTTATCATATTAAAATCAGTAATCAAAATATGATTGTGTAGAATAAAAAGCCCGTTCAAGAAAAACAACCTTGCACTTGTGACTGAACTTTTTAGGATTATGAGGACGTCGAATATGCATCATATATTTTACTTGACTCTAAAAAAAAACTATCCAGGACAAAGTTTTCTGAAAACATTAAAATCAAGACTAGAATAAATGAACGAAAACTCAACAATCTCCCGGTGGAGGTTATGTGTTTAGTGCAACACACAACACAGTAACTCTTGCGGGTGTGAGCGGCAATGAAAATGCAGACTCCTTACTTAAGCGGCCCTCACACGATCAATATTCTTGCCAATATTTTATATTGACAATATATTGTCAATATCTAAATAAAATCCTCACACGATCAATATTTGTACAATACTGACTAAGGTATGAAAGCAGTAAAACAAGCGTGTGTTGCCAATATTTTGCCGCACATTGCGAAAAAAACTAAGAGAAAAAAAATTAAAAAAAGACGTTGGGTAAAATATTGGATTTACAGAGGCAAATATTTACACATATGAATCTTTTAGAATACATTAAGGAAGTAGAACCCAATGATTATAAAAACTATTACAGAATGGATTCCGAATCATTTCAAGAACTGCTGGATTTGGTCTGGAATATGCGAGAAGCAATATCAGTTCATGAAAGGCTGACCTTATGTCTAAGATTTTTGGCAACGGGAAGATCTGAAATTTTCGACATTGATTTTTGCGTTTTTTCGTATCATGAATCGACTGCGACTCTGCCGGGAAACCGCAGAAGGCGGCGGTGGCCTTTCTTTACTCATGACCAGAGAGCAAATATTGTCAATATAGACCTCGAACGATCAAACTATTGTCAATATATTTGCCTCCGCCCAAAATATTTTCTTCAATATCGCAAATATTGACAATAATATTGATCGTGTGAGGGCCGCTTTAGGTCAGAAGAGTTTATAGGTCCTTAATTGAACTGACGATAACGTGTCCCTGTAGTACCATCAGACAAACTCCCGGTGGACACTATCTGACTGTATTTTGTAGATGGCTGTACAGATGCCCATGGGTTTCCCATTCACAACAAAAAAGCAAAAGATATATATGGTTTGGCAAAGGTCCCTGACATCAAAAACTGTAATAATGCTTTTAAATATTAAACACATATTATAATACAATGCTGATAGTACAAAATTACACACACACACAACACAAATCCGCCCGTCCAACCGATATATTGTATCTATGCATGCGTGTTGATTCAGGAAAGCAATCAATCAGAGTACAAATGGGCTCCCAAAACTATGTAATTTTTCCGACTATTAAGTACGTTTCAATGCAATGTTCCCGATTATACAAATAAATAAACTATTGATTTTTCACTGTAGAAGATTTATTATTTATAGATAGTTCTTTATCAAATCAACAATAACCTTTATTTAAATTAGAAAACGGTAAGAGATACAAAAGATTTCGGGAGAAATAGCCTCTTGTATGTCTGATTAAATTTTTATTGAACCCGGCACAGGGTACATAAAAATGGACAGAAAAACTAACTGTACTTTTTGAATATGTACCACTACTCTTAACTTTATTTACCAAAATCTCCGTTGATCCTCTTTGTGAAATTTAGTATCATATTGCTGTGAGAAAAATAGACAATTTTTTGATCGAGGCAGCCCTTGCGATACGTATTAAAAATCGCGATAAAAAGTTGTTTCCAAAGCGTATATTGATGACCCAACTGTTTTTATTGGAATAATTTTAAAATATTATTATTAGCCAAGTAAAGCTTTACATTTTTTGTCTTAGCAAGTATTAGCAATATATTTATATAATTATATATTTATAGAGGGAAAGTCAAAAACTCAATATTAGTAAAAATTAAGCAAAAATAAATATCACCCATTATTAGGTCACTTCCTAAGACGAAAAATGTTAAGATTTCTGGCCTAATAACATTGTAAAATACACACGAAAAATATTGCAATTCAATAACCAATAACCGCAATATAATTTTTTTTAAATACCGTTTTTCAAACTTTGTTCACAATTTCTAGATCACCCTGTACATATGAAAAGAGCTACTCCCAACAAAAAATTGTACATTTTCGCCACATTAATATGATATCAAAATTTTGTTAAAATCGGTTGAATAGAACGCTTCCCAGTAAGCAATGCGCAAAATTTCACAAAGTAAGTAGCATGCGGATTAAAAATAAATACATAAAATAATCTAGTCAGAGATCGCATATTGAAACTATTCCAAATCGCTCAAAACATTTAACACGACACAACCCCAATCAACTTCGAACATACTGATATCGTAAAAGCGCTTACCTCAGACAACGCTTTCTTTAAACTAAAGATAACCACGAAAAAACCCAAACCAACATTTTTTAAAATGACGATAAGCCAGAAGTATCTGCACAAAAACCATGAAACGGACAAGAAATCTACTTTTATTCATGAAAACGTATTTAGAGAGGTTCCAAACATAACCTGACGAACGGCTTCAAAAGTACTCGAAAATCCCCATCAGCTCCGAAAATATTTTGAAGCTTTTAATAACGTAAAAGCCCATGATTAAAAGGGCGAAAACGATTGATGTTCGTATATTCATCAACACGATCACTTGAGGTCCATCAGAAATGCTGTGAAAAGCCGATATAAACGAGTTCAGGTCCCCCTTCCCGGGTAGCGATCTTTTTTTCGAAATCTGCGGGGGGTGCAAAAAAAAACATTTATTCGGCTTTTTCCGTTTTTGAGCAGCCAAATGGATGGATCCAATTAAAATTTCAGTCTCGATTTAAAACGGGAAAACGTCCGACTCACGCTTCGTTCGGATGTCGGGGGAGGTAAATTTTTAATTACTTTGATTTAAGTGAATATTTTTTCTCAAGTACATTAAATTAATAAGGTATTCAGTCATTTAACTTAAAGATTAAACAGTTTTTTTTTGCGGGGGGCAATAGGGTAGTTTGTTGATAGTTAAGGTTGACTAGTGGTAAATAATTTATTACATATCTAAGAGACTTTAAATAACTTATGCTTGCCTTAAGAAGATCCTAAATATCCATCCAAGTTGGTGTGTATCATTGTTCCAACGACTCACTAATATTGAGGACTATCAAAATGAAGTTAAACTTGGATGAACATGCATCCTCTTGATACTAATATATATTTTTTTCCGCGTGAACTTAATGATGTTGTATTGGACGACACACAAGAATAATTGGGGGCTAAACACATACTTATTACTATGTATGTTGATTTGCTAATAATAAATGATCTCCTAAAGTAATGTACGCCTTAGCCTTAACCCCAACCAGCTACTTTTCCGTTTTACTGTAACATGGTGAATGCGCCAGGTAACCTATATAAAAAAAAACATCTGACCCACCTCAACACAACAAATATTGAATAGCCGACTTTACAATAAAAACAAAACGGTCTTAATGATCCAAGGATTTCGTTTGACTCAAGTAGTCCGACTCCATCGAAAAAAAAAACATATTCTGGCGTATGAAAACTAAATTCCGACGAAAATCGACTTTCCTCGACTTAATAAAGTTACCCTCGAGGACACCTGTTTTGGATCCCGGCGCCTTAAGGTTGACGATGTGGCGGTATTCCACCAAATTAATGTATGGCTTAGTGTTAAATCTGGGATTAAAAGAGGGTTTGTTTCCCATTGTTCATAAAAGTGCACTCAACCAACCAAACAACAATAAACAACTATATTAGTGTTAACTGCCTAAAATGCTCTTTTACTATGGTGGAGGCGCCAAGTAATCTTAAATAATAAACAAAGCAAAGTTACTGATTATCTAAAAAATATGTTTAAAAAACAAAAACATCAACGTTACAAAAATTGCCAAACTGACTTTCCAATAAAACCAAAGCGAACTCAATAACTCAAGTATTTAATATGACCCAAGTGACCCGAGTCTATCGGAAAACAGCATATTCTGACGTGGGAAAACCGAATTCCGACGAAAATCGACCTTCCTCGACTTAATGAAGTTGTATCCGAGGACACACAAGACCAATTTGGAGCCTACACACCTGTTTTGGAATGGGGGGGCTCGATTTTTATTAAAATATCTCCCCGGCTCGTTTAAGGTCGTCCTTATATTCCCTTCTTTTACGACGATGTGGCGGTTTTCGGCTGAAATTGTTTGCTATATACGCTTCGAAATGGGCATTGTGGTGCTTTATTGTTTTCAATTTAGCCGCGTTTTCGACCTCTTGTATTTTGCTCCTTTGTTTTATCTCTAAACAATCAGGTCTTGCCCGAGATGCAGCGTCTAGGGTGACTGGCAGGTCTAGCTGACCGGTGCTTAAATATTTAGTAAACTTTTAAAACAAAGATTTTGCTAATTGGGTTTTATTTGCATCCTATTTGGGTTAAGATATGAAAAATACAAGGGGCAAAATTTACAGACCAATTTTAACAAATTCCAATACCAATATTACCAATTTCAGTTGCACTATAAACTTGAGATCCATCCCTTCCCAGCAACAATGTTCGTCAAATAAATATTCGTCTCTCTAGAATTTTTATTTTCTTTTACGGAAAAACCGCAACATAAGGTGTTTCGGCGGTTTAGTTCCATCTAGTTTAAAATTTTAAGCATGTGTTAATATTTAAGAGTAATTGACTATTTTTAATTAGGTAATTCTATAATTACACTTATACTACTTTAAATCTTCGAACAATATTTTCCTTTAATAATAAGGTAAAAAAAAACAATTCTACTTTAAAATGAACAGAAAATGAGGCATGGTTGTTTTTTCTGCGGATACTATTTAAGCCCGGGCGTTTTCTTACAGCTTCGCTGTTTTGTAAGATGTTTTGTTCCCATTTTTCTCCGCACAACTAACTGGAGGGCAGCTAGCAGCATCTTATAGCCGCACCAACATCTGCTTAAGGGAATGACAAATAGGTCTGCGAGAGAGGAGAGTTTTTAAACGATGATGACTTCTTTTGTCTTCTTGTGGTTTTTCTTTGCTTCACACAGTCCCTAGAGGGCAAAATTTTGTCTGTTTTTAATGCTCTATCTATTTTCTGGCTCATTTGCTTTGGCTGTTTTTAAATTTGCATTATTTAAGACTTAAATATGAACGTTATGAATTTTATTTGGGGAATCGGGGACATTTGAGACAATAATTTCAATTGTTAGATTTTTCAAAATTACCATAATCTCTCCAAAAGTATCGCGATAGTCTGGCATTTTATTAACATTTTTCTTTTCTAAATATAATATTCATTATAGTCTGTTTCAACGAAAACAAAGCAGGGACTTTTTTTACATATTTAGTCTGATTTTGAAAAAATTCTCTAACACGTCTACGTACCCTCTTCGAGGGTTCAGCCCTATATTTTTAATAGAGAAAGTGAGTCGAGTGATACCTTGATTTGAAGATCTTTCAAATGCCTTCACAAAAGTGTCACAAATTTAAGAGTTAAAACTGAAAAATAAAGGGGCGCAATGCAAAAATCGTTTAAATAAAATTTTATTTTTTAAATGGTTAATAGTACAATTTATCATTTTATTATTTTTTCAATTTGAGTTTATTTTGAAATGAAATATCTCAAAAGCGAATCGAAGGTTTTCTAAATTTTTACACGAATGTAAAGACAATCAAGAGACCTTCAAATTAAGGTAAAGTTTACATCTCAAAGGGGAGGAGTGAGTGAGTAACAAAAATTTGAAGAAGAGCCAAAAAGTGTCTCCTTAGAATAAAAAATCGACGTGTCGGAGCATTTTTCGAAAATCAGACAATAAATACGTGAAAACGCCCCCCTTTCGTTTTCGTTGGAACACACTGTAGACATTCAATGAATGAACGAATAAATTAATGAATGTAGAAATGCGGGCGGGACAATTCCCATATACGTAGGTCACCTTGCTGGGCCCGCTCTTTTGCAAAAGAGCAGACTTTCCTGGGCTGCTACCTTCTTATATCGCCTGGGGCCAGCAGATAGCTTCCAAGGTGCGACTTTCTTGACCTGAGTCTTCGGAAATTCCCAGCGTCTCTAGGTGTTTGTTGAGGCGACAGTGTCCCGTTAGAAGCTCTGTTGCCTCACATCCTTCCTATCTAGGTGGAGCAAGGACTTTGTTTTTTGGCGCTCACTTCACCAATCAGGAGTTTGGCCTGTCTCATGCACTGTGTGCTATTCCAGAGCGCCTGTATAAGTAACTTTTCAGGGCCGTTATGACTGGGCATGCCGGAATAGCTAGTATGGGTTCCGGACCTACACTATCGGCATCATAAAAGTGGTACGTGATAAACATAGGTATTTTTTAAATTGTATGGTTAACTACCGGATTATATTTTGTGACAGACTTGTGCTAAGATGTGACATCAAAGATTGCTTGCAAAAATAATTTTTATATCACAATAATACGCTAACGCATAAAACAGCTGTAACAAAAATTAAAAAACATAGAAACAAATTATTAGGTATATAAATTTTAATATCTAGTCATTGCGCCATTCACTTCAATTCTAACGTTTAATTAACCTTTTTGGTAGAGAATCAGCCAAAATTTCAAAAAGGTTTTCATTTTCACCAATCACTTTTTCATAAGCATTGACTATTAAGTGGACCAAGTGATGTTGATTTCCAGGCACAATATTAAAGCTTTCCAGCTTTTTTGAAATTATACCCCAGATATTTTTCATAGGATTGGCGTCTGGGGTTTTCGCAGACCAAGGAAGAACTTCAATATTTTGCTCCCGAACCCAAGTTTGGCAAAGCCTGGCCGTATGAGCAGGGCAGATGTCTTGTTGAAAAATAAACTGGTCTTGATAAAGTTCTGTGACGGCTGGAAGCATGGTGTTCTCTAAAATGTCCACGTAAAGCTGTGCTGTGAGCCTTCCATTGATTCAAAATAGAGCACCATGACCTCTAGCAGAAATCCAACACCACATATTTACCGAAAATCTTCCAGCGCGATCGTTGTTACCAGCAATTTATCTTTCTCGGTGGACGATACACCCGAATTTGTTTTCTGTCACTATAGGACTGGAAAACTTTTTCATCGGAAAATATTACCTTTCGCCAAAACTCTGGTTCCTTTAGAGAGTAATTAAGGGCAAAAAGTAACCTGACCTGTTTTTTTTTCATTCGTAAGTTTATTTTTTTTAGCAGCTATACGACATCTTAAATTAGAGCCTTTCCTTACGCGATTTCGTGCCATTCTTACGCATCCTGGAAATTGGGTTAATCTCTTGGACTGGGCAACAGATGCAAAAGGGTTTTCTTCCATAAAAGCGATAAGGTCATAATCATGTTCATCAGTTGAAACTGGTTTATTGAAACCAGTTCATAATATCTAGCCACGTCCCTAATTGACCATCCTAGTTGTAGTTTTGCCAGGAGTTGGGCTTTATCAAATAAAGAAATTTGTGGAAGCATTTTTTATTTGTCAGACTGAAATACAGAATTATATACTTTGACAGTTTAAGAAAAATACAATAATGGGTGACTTTGTTTGTAAAAACAGACCAAGGTATTACAACAAAAAGTATTGTGTACCACTTTAATGATGCCGATAGTGTACCTAAAGGCGCATTTACACAGACAAACTTTCCTTTGATGTTGAAATGCCGACAAACATTTAGACGAGCCTCTTGAGCAAAATGTTCAAAGAAATGTTCGAGCAAAATCTCGTACGTAAATTTTGGAGAGAATGTTGAGCAAAATTTGTTTGAAGAATTCGGGGTATAAAAATTTCTTTACAAATTCAAAATATATATTGTCATCGGAATTCACTGAACTTAACTGAAAACAGAAAAACAAAGTTTTGAAATAAGGTATTTTTAATCAAGTGCTTTCCGACGGAAAACCGATTTGATGCCGAAATTCACATTTTACCTCATAAGCAACTTCGATTGATCTGATTTTTATAGGGGATATGCCAGTATACTTGTAACTTTTTTGGGGTTGTAAAAAAAACGAGAATAAAAAAAAAATAATTGGCACTTATTTATTGTTGTTGCCTGTAAAATATAATGATAAAAATTTACGTTTCAAAGAATATACCTCTATTTTACTTCCTAGTTTAGTCTTTTACAACAATAATTAAATCAAATTAAAAAACCTATATTATTAAATCTCAAATACATGAACAAAAGCACGTTCGGTTTAAATAATACCCGTTTATTACCCACTTTTACAAGCCTATGAACCCGACCCTTGTTTAAAAAATATAATTTAGCAGCAATTTAGTAAACTGTGTCGCCGATCAACACCTTACTCAACTAAAAAGCCAGTTAACTCCTACCGCCTCAGTGCCCTTTAGCCTACTGTGGCTGCCATTTTTATAACCAAATTGACAAATAAAACATGGATTTTCTGTCAGTTTGGTGTCAATATGGCACCGATCATAGGCCAAAGGATACTAAAACGAAAATGAGTTAACTGGCTTTTTACTTGAGAACGGTGTTGCGCCGATCTATCATCCCGCGTTTTGGATTTCGCAGGTAGTAGGCCGGTCACCCTTTTGAATCGCAATATTGTCCTTTGCATATTGTTGGTTCAGTGTCAGTAATCGACCTTGATTATTACATTAAATTGACAATAAATATCTATATCTTCAGCATTTTCATGAACCTTTTGCTTTTTTGAGCAACCCTTGGGACCTTAAACTAACTAGGTAAATCTGGTGTGAGGAATTAAAAAACAACAATAAAAGCTAAAGGTAAAGTAAGGTTACAAAAATATGTTTAAAAAAAATCCCCCTCCCCACCACTCCTCATAGTCGTGAGGCGCGGATTACCGCTTAAAAGTGCAATTTTTGAGTTTTTTGCCGATATTCGAAAAACTCAAAATTTTTTTGGAAAAGAAAAATTTTCCTGGGTTTTTTTTTTACTTTAGGAAAAAACCCTTGGAAATAAAAAAAAACGCAAGAAAATCCCAAAAAAAACCACGGGCAAAAAAATCCGGGAAAAACCCTAAGAAAAAAATATTATAAGTAACCCTAATCCATGTGACAAAACTGATAGTAGAGCCAATAATAATGTTTCGCTTGCCGTCGGCTTTTTTTCACAAAAATTTTAAATAAAAGTTGGTATTCCATTTTTTTAAAGAATTGAGATCACTGATCACTGATATGAAATTTTATTTATTCTCATCTTTAAAAATATGTTTCCAAAATAGATAGCAATAATTTTCTCAAAAATTTATCCGAACCAAATGTTCAAAGAAAAGGTCACAAAAATGTTCACGCACAAAATGTTAGATCTTTTGCACGAGCTTTTATTTGAGCATGTTCGTCTGTGTAATTGCGCCTTAAGAAGAAAAGGCTGGCCTCTAGTAAAAATTCATGCTACTCAAAAACTTCACATTTTAACGAAAGACCCTGTAAAAAAAACCTATAATATTAAAATAAACGAGTCTTCGATACACCAATAAATATAAATAAAGTGCGGGCAATTCAACTCGAAAATTCAAATAATATTCACATACATTACGAAAATGATCGTTCCGAAAAGTAGATATCTCTCGATATCTAAAGTACGCCGCACGTTTTTCAATTTCTTATACCTTCGTATGCGCAATTTGATTTATGACTTGAACCGGGAAAAGCCCGAATGTCATTTTGTTTTCGGTTCTGCATACATTTCAGGCATATACATAATACACTAACGTGATATAAAATGTTTGATACGCAATACTACTAAAAAACAAAATATATAAAATCTCAAGAAAAATTTTAAATTGCAGTTGAGAAAGAAAGGTGGATATGAAAGCATCTTGACTAGGAGCAGTGAGGATTTGAAGTATGATCCATCTCCTACAAGTGAAACATCGGATACTCAAATTGAAACTCAAAACAGTCCAGACAGGTCACCCACCAGTGAAATATGGTTCAAAACTTGGCCTGAAAGATATGAAAGGGTAAAAAGTACTGAATCCAGCCCTGAACACAATCGAAACCAAAACACAAAGAATATTCAGAATCAAAATTCGAAATAAACTGCTTTAATAAAAAACTAACTCTAAATGAAGCATTACAGAACATATCCTTAGCTTATAGTCCAGTTACTAAGCAGTTACATCTTCTTAATAATAACAAAATTGATCAAAGTAGTATCGAAGAATCTCAAAAGGAATCTCTGATAGGAGGAGCAGATGCAGACAGTTTGTATGATAAACTCCAACAGGAAGGGAAACTCAAAAAAGATACAGGATCGAATCTCAAAACACAGATCTCATCAGAAACTTCCGAACAAAGCTTTACAGTCTCAGACACAACTGAATACAACATTTTCATCAAAAAAGGCCACAGGAGGAATGAACCAGGTTCTTTTTCCAGCACCATTTCAAGTTTAAGTGAACCTTCAACTTCAGGAAGTCTCCTAGAAGGAGAGGAAAGAAGTTTGACGAGTTTGGACGATTGCGGCGATGCCAAATCGAGAAGGAAGGGCTTGTCCACCTTTTTCAGCAAAAATGTATTTTCCTAGAGATCGAATTCAACGGATGAAAGTGGAGCAAACATTTGGAAAATCTTTGGCAAAAGCACCCACGAGCCTGCAGAATCTCCTATTCATAAGGTCGCTAGCTCTTCGGCATTGATACCTCAAAAAAGACCGTCCAACCTTCCCGCGAAGTCCGAAGAGGAAGAACAACGTCACATGATAGAATTTAACGCCATTTTGGCGGCGGCGAAGAAAAAGGAGGCCAAAGAATCGATCGCCAAGCAGAAACAGCAGAAAATCCAGTTGCAGCTGGAAGAGCAGCAGGCGGCCGCGGCCAGGCATTTTTCGCAGAACGTCATTCCGAATTGGAAGCAAATGGAGAAAACGAAAAAAACTCAAGAACTCTGGTGGCAAGGTTTACCGTCCAGTGTGAGAGGCAAAGTATGGAGTTTGGCAATCGGAAAAGAATTAATTACATTTAAGATTACAATTAAGAAGTCAATTCAAATAAACTCTCTGGCTCGCAGGTGAAGGCGCTAGACTAGCAAGCTGCTGCAAGCACGCAAGCAAGCAAGATAGGTGAGCGGAAACGTTTGTACACATTATAATTAAGAAATCAATTCAAGTTATAGTTTCCAGAGGTGCAGTGCTTGAAAAACAAAATGTAACTATTAACGCCCTGGCTCGCAGGTTAGCATGATGCTGCAAGCATCTTCCCTGATAATGAGATAACAAGGTGATAATATCCCAACGTTTTAAGACTATCGAAATTGCAGATTTCAAATAGAGTCAAGGAGTGTCCATTGATCACCAAATGCAAAAGCAGCAGTCGGATTTGGCCTTTGCAGAAATGCAGTTGTGTTGAAGGAAATTTCAGAATATCGTGGGCCGTCAGTTTGGATTTTTTTACGCATTAGAAGTGACAAGGTTAATCTGAATCGTTCGGTTATTGCATTCCCCATTATCAGACCTGTGGTCAAGATCGGCGCCCAGAAGTCATGAGACACAAAGCATATTACGTATATGATTTGAAGGGCCGCATATATGTGTATATGGTATGAGCCGAAAGGTGATGCTCGAGACCAATGTTGTTGTAGGGGAATGAGTCAAAGTTTCGCGGACATAAATCAGCGTCATTTGATCTCGCTCAGTGGATAAATCAAAAAGTTTCAATTTCCCGAATCGGCAGACATTACAATTTGATTTTCGACATGGTTAGTATTCGATATAGGCCCTTTCAGACAGAAAAGTGTTTTTTTTTCCTTTAAAAGTTTTTTTTTGCGTGTTGATGTTGATATAAACTCGCCTTCGGGGATAAGCTAAATAATAGCGAAATAAACGTTTAGAAGCAGTCTACACTGTTTCTTGTATATATGCGAATTATTTATGAGCAGCTTGTCTCGGAAGCGGATTATTTAAAGTAGGTTTTTCGAATATTATATTGTATGGGTATATATGCGACTTTGCCAGAGGACACTATATAGGTAAACTTACAGAAATTTGCTTTTAAATTTCACTCGCACTGTCACACATAAATAAAGGCATCAGAGGACTGGAAATATGTGCCTAATATGCGACTCATTTTTCGGGCCACACAGTTTTTTTTTAAAGATATAACAATCTTCTCAGACAGCCAAACAGCTATTAAAGCTCTGTCATGCCAACAAATTCACTCATAATTAGTGTGGAACTGCCTTCAAACCCTCCTAACCCCCCCGAAACACAATAGAGTTACCCTTGCGTGGGTGCCGGGTCACACAGGGGTAGCAGGCAATGAACACGTGGATTCTTTAGCAAGAAAAGGATCAGAAAGACCATTTATAGGACTTGAACCTGTATTTGGAATTCCAAAAACCTCGATACGTGACTATATCAAGCGATGGGTGCACGAAGAACATCAAAACCACTGGCATTCAATATCGAGGCAAAACCACAGCAAAAGAATGGTGGCATCCCCTTCAGCACCACTCACCTGTGAAATCCTTAAACTGAATAGAAAAGAAATCAGACAAATGACGGGGCTATTAACCGGTCATTGCGCACTGAGAGAATATCTGCACAGGATGGGAATCTATAGAGACGAACCCACCTGCAGACTATGTGATGAGGATGATGAATCAGCCGCTCACATCATATTTGAGTGCCCAGCACTAACCTTCTGCAGAACACAAAACCTCCTGGAGGACGACCCCTCCAGAGAAGCTAACTGCCAGAGAAGCCTAATAAAGGGGCTGCTGCTCCTCGCGAGGTCGTAAAACCTCTTAGATTAGGAAGGCCCACAGCCAGAGATACAATAAGCTAAGAAGCTGCAGTGTCAGTGATTTCAAGACCTAAACTTGCTGTTGAGACAAATCAAATCAAACCATACAGTAGTTCAAAGAGCGTTTTATAATTTGTCATTTCAAATGTTTTTTAGGTAATACGGAAGTTCAAAATAATGTTAACCTTATCTTTAGGGGCTTCTTCTTTGTTATGTGTTTGTGTTAAACATCTCTAACATTTAAAAGGACCGTGAAAGGTAACTAAAACCTCTTTTAACTCTGGCCACACACAACAGGGTTACTTTTGCGTAGGTAACTGGGCACTTGGGTGTTGTTGGCGATGAAAATTCAGCCTTAAGCTAAGACAATTTATAGGTTCAACCTCTGTTTTCGGAATATCAAAAACCTGAGTAAATGACTGCTTAGAAAACCAAGGCAACAGCACAACAGAACTATTTTACATTCTAATGTGATCAGTGACAGGACCCATAACCTGTCATTGCACACTGAGAAAACACTTGCATAAAATCGAAATATATCCAAAAGGAACCCATCTGTATACAATGCCATGGCAGCACAGGATCAGCTCCTCATATATTATTTATGCAACCGGCTTATCACCTACTGCAGGATGCATCATCTTCTAATAGAAAAGATGGTGCCGAAGAAAGCTTGAAAATACTAATAAAAAAGCTGCTCTTGGTGAAGATGTTAATCCTACTTAAATAGAAGAAACCATAAAATTCGCCTTGCTGAAGAAAAGAAATCAATCAATAGTGCTAACAACCAAAAAATATAATTCCTGTAAACTTCTAAAAATAAAAAATAATGGTGATTAGACGATTTACTGAAAACCATTTTGAAAATTAAAAGTATCAAAGGGAAAGAATTATTATGATATTATTAATTCTATTATGAATTGTGCCAGCTGCTGCCAAGAAAGGCTTTTTACATCGAAATTAATGTCCCAAAGAGTGTTCTTAATTCTGTTGGGAGAAGACAAAATCCTGTTCCAACAATATAGGGCGAGTTTCAGGTGGCGCGGCTCCGGTGCGTTCCTTTGACACGGGCTTACTGATAATGAGCGTTTTACCTAATTTATTGACACCTTAAATAGTAGTTCTTTGCGCCAAATTGTGTCCCGAGGGATCGACTCCCTGCCGCTCGTCGTTTGTTTCTCCCTCGCCCGGCTTGCTTACTAAGTTTATGATTAAACAAGCGAGGCCGGCTAAATTGTAAACTCGTTTCAATTTATCTCTCGTCAAATTTCCCCTGATAACAAATAAATTGGAGGATGCCTTTATACACGATTAAATTTTGTAATCATGCTTTTGTTATCAACTCTTGATTTACACGTGCCACCATCGGGTAATTTTGTTGCCTTATTAACTATACATATATCAATTAAAACATATGTTTGCCACCAACATTTCCGCGGTCCGTTAGAAGAACCAAATTAATTTAAATAAACCTCTGTTTGCCTCTGACGCTATTTGACGCCGCAAATGACGGACCGTTAAAAGAAGAATTTAGACGTACGAAGCACATGCGTATTTGTTTTCCGAGCTCCTGTCAAATTCCGCGTTATTTTGAACGCTGAGCTGAGTACCCCAAAATACACCCAAGCGTGTTTCTGCTTTAAAACGTATTTTAATAAAGGCAATAAATAACACCGCCAATTTCCTATGTAGCGTGGGTACCCGTTAATTTTTTTTAAATTTTAATATGTTATAGGAGAGGGTCAGACATTGCTACCCCTCCCAATGGGTACAGAGTGAGCCAGAAAATAAGGTTAAAGTTCAAAAATTGACTATTTTGGACCTCACTAAATCCTTGCTTTTACGGAAATTATTAAATGGTGGAAAGGGAGGTTTAAGTATGTGGTTTAGTGGAGCACAACTAATATTTTTTGTATCTACACTTTGGCCCGTATTTACACAGGAAGGCTAAAAAATATGTTCATAAATGTTCAAAAACCGTTATTTTTGCAGAATATTTTTGATAATCTTTAAAACAGTAAATGGTTGTCAATTTCATCTGTATCAGTGCCGTACCAAAAATATTTTTCCGGAGGCGGGGTTCTACCGTCGACGACAATATGAACTATTCCTTTACCTACTGGGATTATAAGTAGGTAATTATAGATACAAACCTTATGTTTACCTTTTAAAAAAACCTTAGTAAGGTGGGGGGGGGGGACTCAAATATGATACGGTACGATAGTGTTAACGCAATTAATTCTAAGTAAGTAAGTTCTCATATAGTACTTAATTGTTAAGACGTACGTGATTTAACATTTGAACATCATTGCGTAATAATTAAATATATTTACTAATGTTTTTTTGAAAAGATTACTATGCAGTCTCCTATGAGACGAACCCCCCCCCCACAATAAAAGTATTTTTGGTGCGCCACTGCTTACAGAGACATGAAATTGACAATCATTTACTTTTTTATTACTTTAAAGACCATCAAAAATATTTCGAAAAAATATCGATTTTTGACCAGTTTTGAACAATTTTTGCCCACGCTACATAAGGTGTTCTTTGGGTAGGAGTTCATAATACTTTCTCGAATCCTCTACTTTGTCTCGGAACTTAATTAACAAAGTATAAATTTAGTCTTGGAATAGAAAATCACAGTAAACTAATTTTATTTAAAAAATTAAAAACAAAACTAATAAATTATCTCAAACGTCAAATAACCGGACCGTCGACGACCCAAACCTGTACCAAAAGGGCTCTTTTGAACTGTCAAATAGTGGTAAAGTTATCGTTGTCGGCGAAGTTACCGGGATCTAAATTGGCACGACCAAAAACTATATATTGCCTTGGAGCATAACGAAAGTTATCGAGATTAGCTTAATAGTTTACTTAAGTTTTATCAAAGAGCTGCTTGACCATTATTTTTGTGAAACAATGAAAATAATAATTGGGAAAATAATAATGAAACCCTACACTCGCCTTAACTTAAATGTCATGTTCTTATTGCTAATGAGCGAAAAATCTAGGAAAAAAAAATGATAAAAAAATAGACCACACTAAAACAGCATATAAGTGAAAAAGAAAATTGGTAGGAGACTGGGCCAAATAAAAAACATCTCACATAATAAAACGTAATTCTCATAGTCAGTTCGAGTTGGCCCCTGAGCGCCTCAAAGTCGCCTCTGTCTCTCTCTTGCTAACGTAAAGAAACCCAGATGTTGATTGTTGGGTCACCCGGGGTGTCCAACTCGAACTCACAATTAGACAAACCGGGGCAATACTTGAAATAAATTACAAACACAGAGAGAAAGATAGTCTCCTTGTTGGACACTGGTACACAAAATCAGAACATGCATCAAAGAACTAACTGTGATACTTTTATCACTTGCATACCATTTGTAGAGCAACTGAGCATTACTTAAATACCAAAAAGGTGTTTTAAAGGAGTCCCAACTACCAATTTGTCGACGACTCAACGTTGTGCACAATAAAAAGCACATCACATAATAAAACACAACTTTCATAGTAAAATCGAGTTGGCACCCTGAGTGCCCCAGAGTCGCCTCTGTCTCTCTCTTGCTAACGTAAAGAAACCCATAGGTTCATTGTTGGGGCGCCCGGGGTGTCCAACTCGAACTCACTATTAGACAAACCGGGGCAATACTTAAAATAAATTACAAACAACAGAGAGAAAAAGATAGTCTCCTTGTTGGATACTGGTACACAAAATCAGACCATGCATTAAAGAAAGACAAACAGCTCTAGACTTCATATGTAACTGTGATACTTTTCTCACTGGCAATACCACTTGTAGAGTATTACTTAAATACAAAAAAGGTGTTTTGGGGCGCCCGGGGTGTCCAACTCGAACTCACTATTAGACAAACCGGGGCAATACTTGAAATAAATTACAAACAACAGAGAGAGAGAGATAGAGAGAGTCCCTTGTTGAACACTGGTACAAAAATCTGACGATGCATCAAAGAAAAAGAAACAGCTCTAGATTTCATATTATGTAACTGTGGTGCTTGGCTCACTGGCATACCACTTGTGAAGCAACTGCGCATTAGGTAAATACAAAAATGATCTTTGTGTAAATGTAAATATTAAAATAATTTTAAATTTTTGTTTATATATTAACGTGTAATGCCGTCTTACCTTGTGTTAGTTTTTATGACAACCAAAACATTCCTGTGTCGTGACGGACTGATCCCCAGCTAACAGACGCGAACACGCCTCAATTTTACCCAATGAAAATTGACAAAGGGCAGTGCTCCCAAATTGGTTGGTTGCAAACATAACATAAAAACTAGCTAGATAAAAATAGCCACGCTTGCGTCTACCACGTCTCGGTCAAAAAACGTCGCCTTCACAACTAGGAAACCACTAAAAAAATTGTTCGGAAAATGGACGGTCATAAATAGTTGTGACGGCGACTATAGTTGCGATCAACGTTTAGTCGTCGTAAACTTGTCGACGTTGACTTCAGTTTTCAAAACAACTAATATTGACTTATATACAGTGTGGATTCTTTAAACGGAACAGTCCTTCTAGCGGGTTAAAATTTGGTTTTACAAAAAAATCCAAAAACAACTGGGATTTTTAATTTTCTTTAATCGTGCTATATTCGCTTTTTTTTTTGTATCATTTTGTTTACGAGGTATGGCATTTTTTTTTTTAAATAGGACACCCTGTATAGTTTAACATTTTTGAATTCTAAAAAAAATTATCTTTTTGACAATACCACTAATACTCTATCTCTTATGGTTTCCAAGATAGAGGCATTTAAACTTGCATGGAATTTTTGTCTATGCCCTGTGTTACGGGGGATATTTGAATGAATATCGAATTTTTCAATACACATTTAGATAAAAATATCTTGCTTATCGTAAAAGATAGATTGTACTGTGTAGTATTGCAGCAGAGAGAATTGTTTGCAGATTGAAAAATTTGCAGGGCGTCATATTTTAAAAAAAAAACAACAATTTTTTGGCCATACCATACCATACCATAGCACGATTAAAGGAAATTAAAATCTCAGTTGACGTGTGTTTGGATTTTTTTATTTAAACAAATTCTAACCCGCTAGAAGCACCGTTCCGTTAACTTAAACAACTTGTACAACTAAAAACTGCTACTTGGGGTTAACTAAGCCCATTTATTGTATTAATTTTTTATTTTTGACTAAATGTTCGTTTTAATGTTACAAGGAAAACCGGAAAAGGCGTTATTAAAATAAACCACAAAACCGCCGTTGTCGGCGGCGAGTGTTAAAAATTAACGCCATCAGCTCCACATGTCTCAGGAGTAAAATGACAGCAGCCAGCAGCGTCGCGGAAACTTTTTTATTTGTTTTCATTCCTCCCCCGGTGATTCGGATTTACAAATGTTAAAACTTTGAGCCGAGAAATATCCGCAATATAAACTTAAAGCATATAGAGGATATCTTGGCAAAAACGTACGCTTTTTATTTTTGGCGGGTTCGCTCTTTTAAGAGGCACATCTTCGATTAAATGTTTTGTTACCATAAAGGTATTACTTAAATAGAGACCTTATGTTTACCACAGTTGCGATCAGACATAAGGTAAACAATTTGGCGACGATGCCAGATTGCGATGAATGTTGTATCTCTACACGTAATGTTTTTACAAACATATTATTTTTATAACTTTTTTATCATTTACCTGCAATTATGCAAATTCTCCGGTTTGTTTTTTAAAACATGGAGGAACACCTTATTTTTATTCAAATATATAGAGAAATTTGAAATATATAGAGAAATATATTATGGTACTTAAAATATACCTCATTTTTTCGATCGAAATGTCAGATAAAATACCTAATATTTTGGCTCTTTTTATTTCCCAATATATATCGAGAATAAAACTTACAACAATGTGACAACCTCGCATTTGTGGCGGGTCAGCAACATAACCGTTTGTAGGCTGCTACATTCATAATTTCTCGACGGCGTTGCAGCTTTAGCATAATCGAGGTTTTGGTATATTTTACAGATTACTGGAGTTTTTAATATTTTTTCAATGGATTTTTAAGTGTTTGTGGCAAAAGTGATATGACAAAGTGCGTAGTGTGAGGAAAACTGGATATTGCATGTGAAAACCAAACATTTCACAGGTTACTTATCATATGTTTTTCTGACGCCATCTTGTCATAGCCCTCCATAGGCGTGCCACTACTGTTGCAGTAAATACAAAAAGTGATTAATAAATATAGGAAAGAAATAAGATTTTTTGGGATATTTTTGCGAATTTCTGATAAAAAGAATGTGATAATTAATTACATTATATTTGGTATAATGAACCAATCCCAGCTGCCACATTTTTAAATGTCCTATATGAGTAGCAAAAAAATGTAAGAGGTATGCCTGCGTATGATATTTATTTATAACTACATACACAGTTTTGATACTATCTGTAGTCAGCTTATTTTTTTGCCGAGATTTGTTGTATTTTTTCTGTTTCTGTATTTTTTCTGCCGAGATTTGTTTATAAATACTAGGCGTTCTCGGTATAAATATAAATTTCTAAAACATTAAATCAAACACAGGATAAAGAATGTATGTTTGTTGCAACTTTTTATTTATAATATTTACATGTAAAAATACTTTTGTACGTATTAAATGAAAATTATAGTAGAGTGTATAAATTCCATTTATTTTTAAACAATGAAAAAACCATCATATAATACCCATGATAAGGTACCTTCCTTTTTCAAAATACCACTATTTTTAATCAAATTTGCTCATTTTTTGCACATTGGTTTTTTGTTAATTGCCCTAAACAGTGAGAAAAGTGATACTTTTCTACACGCGATGCCCGTTAAGGGCGAAAAAGGCACTTTTGACACGTTTTTAGTACAACAATTTCCTACTTGCATACAAAGCTTCTTCCTAAGGTTATATATATTTGGTATTTTTGAAATTAAAACCAGAACGTATTTTTTTCCATTTTTAATTTAATGTAGATTATAAATGCATCTAAAAACTCCAATTAGACTCAATTCACGCTGTTAAAAAAATACTTTTACCTATCATAATTTTTTAATAAAGTTTTGCAGGTCAGTTGGTATTAAATAGGTAAAAAAACAACTTTGCAAATGCGTGTCGTGTGTCCCACACCCCGTGCGTAAAAAAAATAAGCACGGCGTGCATAAAAAATGTCCTAGCGTGCATGAAAAAACTTTTAACGCACACATTTTTTTTTAAATGGTACTTTATGGATCAATTTTTTAAATTTTGGTTTTAAAAAGTGTGTTATAAAAACTATTTTTTGATTAAGAAAGTCATCATAAACACTTGTAGAAAAACAAATTGTACCTAACTCTTGCGGAAGTACCTATCCCGCCCGAACTCTTCGCGTGCGTAAAAGTATCACTTTCCGCACTAGTTAGGCAACTAACTATCTAGAGAACATTTAAAAAATTAATATTTTCTATGTTATTTCTTTACATAAATATTTTCAGAATGACAAATATAATACCTCTTCATACCTAGGTATCAATTATTAAGTAAAAAAAAATTAAAGATTGTATTAAGATTGTATTTTTAAATATTTGACAAATTTGAAAATAAAGACCAAACCTTTTTACATTTATAAATAACGAGCCTCTTCTGGCGGTTGGTAAACGTAATGTGGTATTGTCTGGGAAAGTGTTGCCAGTGGAAGATAAAATGGTTTTCCCTAAGTTTAACGACTGATCGCGTTTCAAAGTGACTTATGAATGACTTGATGGGTCTATTTTAGTTGAATGTCTTTGTTTGTTACAATAATTGTTTTTAAGGCTGGTTAAATGGAAGAGACCCAAGCAACAATTATAGTCAATTTCACACATAGTAATATTTCCTACAAAAAAACTATTTATAGCAAAAACTACCTGCACAGTGTCGTAAAAATATAAAGTTATACGCTTAAGTAATATATTCCAGTAGATATAACTATAAGGGTCGTTCTTGAAAAAAGGTAACATTTCAAGTCGTAATTTAAAAAATACCAAATAAGTGTTCTTTGAATTTTGGTAATTATTAAATGTTGCCGTAGTTGGTTGGACTAAAATGTGCTATATGGCCGAGATAACAACTCACTAGTTCTTGAGTTATTTTTGAGTTTGTGAATTCAACTGCTAACACAGTTGATAGCCAGCTAACACAATTTATACCTACTTTACCAAAATCAAGAATCTTTATAGCTGGGTTGTTCTTAAAAAATGGTAACATTTGGTGTAATAGTTTTTAAAAAAACAAAAATTGCTATATATATAATATGCCCTTACTTGATTTCCTCTTTTCTCTTTTTTGTCTATTTCCTTTTTCGTTTGTGGTGCTTTTGCCAAAGACTTTCTAGTTTTTGCCATTTTTTTTCTAAAAATTATTAAATTTTTTTAATTACAAGCGAAAAATTTCACAGGTACTATCAATAAAATATCCTGATAGATCACGCCAGTGACGTTCGCACTAGACATATTTAGCAAAATGTCTAAATAACAAAAATAAAATAAAAAAGTTACTACTTTTGTATTTTAATGTTAGAAAAATGTCTACTTTTCATACTTAAATCACATTTTTCAAAGTAAATATCTTACCATTTACTCCTTATATACAGACCGCTTCAAGCTACTGCGAACATAGGACGGAAGAAGTCTAATTTGCCAGTGTACGTACATGCAGAGACACCGCACGCCTATCAGTGAAGCAACCAACACTCAGGTTTCCGATCGCCATTCGCTGCCGTTCGCCGCAGTTCGCCTTGTATTTAGTACGCCTCTAACCACGGTGCTGTGTGGAGCGTAGTCAATGAAACCAGAATTTGGTCAATAAATACGCAAATTTTTATAACGTAATTTTCTTATTTTTTGTCACTGATAAATAAGAGCGTTTTATTGTCAACTGCTCAGATTTATAAGTGACGACGTGTTACAATGAAAATAATAAGGAGAAACAAAATAAAAGCAAGTTCTCAAAATAAAATAATACATTCTAAAAACCAAAAAGATTCTCCCAGTCAAAAAAAAATTAAAGCAAATGTTCGAAGAGTCCTCCTTGCTCGGCTAGACAATATCCGAGCCTACTATAAAAACCCCTTCTAACGTTTCCAAGCATGTTAGGGGTGATAATTTGAAAAGCTTCTTCAAAAACAGATAGAAGTCATTAGGAGCAAGATCGGGCGATCGAGCTGGCCATAAAATAGTTCCCCGTGTACTTATAACCCGATTAGGAAATACATTATCAAGATATTCCCTAACAAGGCCAACATTGTGAGCTGAACAACCATCTTGTTGAAACCATGTTTCACCAAATCTTACACCTAACAACTGCCTAGCAGTTGGAATAATGTGCTGCTGCAGTAGATCCAAGTATCTAGGACCATTCAAATTGCAATTGCCGTTAATAAAAAATGGCCCAATTACGTGTTCCCCTACAATACCCCCCCCAAACATTTAGTTTTTGGGGATACTGTGTTCTTACGTCAAAATATAAATGCAAATTTTCCCTCGACCAATATCGAACGTGTGTTGGGTTATGACGATTTGACCATTTGACCATCTGCACTTTTTCGGCAACTTCGTAGACATCCATTTTTAGTTTTAAAAATGTATTATTTCAATTAAGAACTTACCCATCTGTTTCTCGAGCAAGGCAGAAATAAAACAAAATAATAAAAACAAAATGAATTTCCAAAAGATAACACTGTAGCGTGCTTCGAATCCACCTCGGTCGTACGGCACGGAGAGTAAATTGGACTTGATTCCCCCTATGTTCGCAGTAGCTTGAAGCGGTCTGTATATAGAAACACGTGTGACATTTATCTCGGCCAAAACGTTAATACTGTTTTAAAACCCCCAAAATTTCACAAAATCTGAATTATGTAACATATTTCAGGTTACACTCCTAAACTGTCTGTGTGTGTGTGTCCGTACTTCTTCATTTTTAGGTAAATGAATTGGGTTTTGTATGCAGTGATGCCAGATTTAAAAAAAAATCTGTTTCTGTATGTGATCACACGAGTGACACCAAAATCAATTACAAGTATTTAAATTGTTGAGTTTTTGTCTATGTAAATCATTATTTAAATAAATTTTATGATCCTAAAGTGTTTTTTCGTTATATCTGAATCTATTAACTTTGAAAATTACAGATCACACCACGTGACATGTCGTATGGTGTGAACCACTTTTCTTCCATGGAGACATTTCTTGGGTAGTTCATTACTGCTGGATAATGTTAGCCTTGGAGTACACTAACTATCCTCCTACTTGGTTTTCAAAAGGATAAGTGGTTTTAAATTTACAAACCCATTACATGCAATGTTACCTCAAGAACGACCCATATACCATTACTAGAAGCACGAAAAAACTTTACAGCCCGAGGCTTATTTCACAGTTGTCACACAATTTCTTTAATATTACTTTTAGAAGGTAACGACTACTGATATTAATTTGGTTGCAATTTAGTAGCACCTACTCAATACAAAACTACCTACCTACTACGCAGTAAGAAATAAATGTGCATATAGTGGAAAAACATTGCCTACGAGTTATCCCTACTTTACTGACATTGTAAATCAACGTAGCCTTCACCAATTACTGATTAAAGTAGTTGCATGTATCAATAAAAGTAAAAATTTTAATATTTAGTTAATAATAAAACATATTAAAAAAAAATCTAACCTCAAATAATTCATATTTTCAATTAATAATGTGGGAAAGAGAAAACCTATAAAATCTCTATAGTCAGAAATACTACTTTATGTAGTAAACAGGACGTCGAGATAACGTGCCCGTTTACTAGCGGCGACGCAATAACTCCTATATCAAGAGTAATTATTACCATCGCGATCTAGTTGTATAACCGTCCTAATGCATTCCCAAAAACAAAACAGTGAATACCTCGAGGTATAGTAGTAGTAAAACCGTCGCCGTGATATGACGCTACAACTCTAATAGGGGAAGGGCGTGAAGACGGCCACCACATGGCGACTGATTTTGTTGCTTGGGGATTATGTTCTTATTTTTATTTACCATATCAAAGCCGGCGAACCCAATTACAATGATAGGAAAAACATGAATATCAAAAGATCACAATATAAAGTAGTAAACATTAAAATAAATAAGTACAGCCAATAGCACCAGTAAGAAAAGGAAAACGGTAATTTATATGCTGTTTCGCAAATGCGCAGCTTTAAGTTGCTTTAGATTAGTGTTAAAAATATCAATTGTATGAGTGTTACAAATTTGGCACATACGATAAATAGGACAAAATTTTAAAATATTAACTCTAGGCGTAGACAGGTAACGTCATCTGCGATGCA
This sequence comes from Oxystoma pomonae, assembly GCA_963921995.1. Classification (NCBI taxonomy): domain Eukaryota; kingdom Metazoa; phylum Arthropoda; class Insecta; order Coleoptera; family Brentidae; genus Oxystoma; species Oxystoma pomonae. The sequence goes on along the minus strand of OY998166.1, from coordinate 112,432,629 downwards.
TAATGCCTTCTGCTTACTAAAGATGGAGTTTCGAATCTAGCTAAAAGTTGGTCCTGCGGAAAACCCTAATCAGGGTATGTACCATCTATTTTAAATGACAGAAATTTTAGGAATCGTCTCTGTATTCTTTCTAAGTCTTCATATTCGGTCTTTGATCGTATATATGCAAAGTAAAGACTTTTAAGAGCAGAGATGCTGTTTATTTCTTTAGAAATTCGTACAATAAAACCGTACATTCGTGAGGCTGCAGAAGTTGTATCTTCAATATGAAAGGAGAAAGATAATTTTTTGTCAAATATGACGCCCAGGTCACGTATGTTCTCCGTTCTTTCAAGGACATGATCATTGATAGCATAGTCGTAGGTGATATAGGAATTTTTATTTGTATAAGTCATTATTTTACATTTAGCGATGTTTAGAGGAAGACCATTCTTTACACACCAGTTTTGAATTTTATTTAGGTCGTTTTGGAGAGCTATGCAATCAGATATATTGTTTATTACTCAGAAAGTTTTAAAATCGTCAGCATATGACAGGCTCGCTGAACTGAGTACTCTCTCCATGTCATCTATAAAAATGTCAAAAAAGAGAGGACCCAGGACGGATCCTTGAGGGACTCCTGAACCTATGAGATATTCGGCAGACCTGACACCGTTAACGTTCACATATTGACGCCTGTCAGTTAAAGAAAATTTTATTAGGTTAATGTCGCGAATCAATCAAAAATATTTTTTCTAAAATAAATAATTAATAAGTCAAACATCAGTAAATATTTGCTTCTTAGCATAGCAAACTATATATAGGGTGTCCCAACGAAAACGAAACATTGAATGGACTTTTTGGCTATAGTTGAATTTTCGTACGACACGCCCCTTTTGTGGGGCAAGTTTCATCGCCAGAATTTAAATAGAGAATGTAAGTTAAGCGATACCATATTTTGAAGGTCTTTCGAATGCCTTAACAAAAATGTTAAAATTTTAAAAATCTAGCGATTCGTTTCCGACATATTTCCTTTCACAATAAGCTCAAATTGTACAGGTAAATTTTCCTCCTCGTAAGAATGTATCCTTTCTCAGAAATAAAACTTTTAATTTTATAAATTAAAACTACTTTTCTCCCTGCATACTAACAGTCAATAGGAATAAAACTTTTAAAGAACAGGCTTTTATTAAATGCACTCAAAAGTAGAAAATAACTTTTTATCTCTCTTATACCATAATAAAAGCGATGGGCGCAAATTATAAATTTTAAATTTAGGTATTGTATATCGTACACATCGACGGTTCACCTAAGAAACAGTTGTACTACTCTACACCTATGGACATTTTCAAAGGCTTGGCAAGCACGGCAATCTCACCCGTTCTCAGCTTCTTTAGATGAAAGCATTATGTTTATCATGTGAATAGAAGAAGAATTTAGATCTTCTTTTGTAGTTCTCTCTTTGTCACCGTAAAGTTAAAATTTTTAATTTGCGCTCATCGCTTTTATTACGGTATAAGAGATAAAAAATTATTTTCTACTTTTGAGTGCATTTAATAAAAGCTTGCTCTTTAAAAGTTTTTTTTTAATAAATATTTATTTAGTCGTCTATTTTGAATTCACCATATTGAAATTGACAAAAATGATCAAAAATTCTTATCCCCAAACAAACTAAATCTTTTTTCCCCTCCACCTTCCTGGTTAGAGGGAAGTGTGTACCTAACAATACCATATTATTGTATTGTCGCCGAAACTATAAAAGCATACCTAATTTGAACACACACCCTTAATTTTTAGAACCTTAATCGTCCATTTTGAATCCGCCATATTGAAATTTTCAAAGCAAAAACCCCTGTATGCCAATTTTGATTGAAATGGAACAAACTTTTTTATTTTTTTTTAATATTAAAAATAATCATAAATATATAGCTACAAAATTGTAAAAATTGGTTTAAAACTAAAAAAAAATCAAAATTAACATCAATCATAAAAAAAAACTATAAATAAAAAACTTCTTCCAATCCTTGTTCTTCGGGTAAGGTCCCCAGCACTGAGGCCGCATTCCCCCTTTGAATGGCGATACTGATCCGCTGGGTGATGAAACTTCTAGCATTTTTTGTTTCAATTTTTTTTGCTATTTCAGAAACTAATTTTTTAGCTTCATCACCCCATGGACCTAGGGTTTCCACTGCAAAAGTGTAAAACAAAAATCCTCTGTCTTCTAGCTCTTTATATATTGTCCTTTTTTTTATTACTCCTATCTTAGTCGCTTCTCCCGATTTATGAGTAGTTCTACCAAGATAGGAGCTGCAAAGCGTGTCCCTGCGAGTGGCATCCCAAACTAAAGTTTTTCCCCCCTGGGATCAAAGTGATCCCGTCTGCCCGTTTTCCGTCACTCCTACAAATACCGGACGGTTCTAGTTTCGCTGGAAATCCTACTGAAACCAGAGACCGCTTTATAATGTCGTTGATCAAACTGTGGCGAGTCCATCGACCTGCACTTTTTTGCAGCTAAGGCCATGAAGACCCAATTTACTTACTATTTCGCCACAAGTGCAGGTGTAAGACTCGCAAACAGGAAGACCAAGACGAAGAGCGACAGAAATACGAAAAGACGAGTCATCCAATAAATTTCCTAGCATTAAGCCACGCATTACTCTCGCGCTCATTAAGAGCTAGAAGACGTGCTTGATCAAATTGAGATTTTGAAGATAAAAAAATTTGCTGAAAGAATACATCACACATCGAAATCTCTTTGTGATTTTAAATTAGAAGTATCCGAAATGCCTTAAATTTTGATATTTGTTTGATGCCTCGATCAAAGCAAAGTCTGGATGAAAAATAATTTCCTCAGGAAGAATTTGTGCAAAAAGATATGATGAATCATTCAAAGAACCAAGAAAAGCTGAGTAACAAAGAGATGAGATATTTCTGATTCCTAAACCACCCAACTTAATTGGAAGAATGCACAGTGACCAAGCATTCGAATCAATTTTACAGTTTATAATATTTTCTAAACTAAATTTCAGTAGATCGTCAAATTTTTCTAAACATTCCAGCATCCTCCAACATGGCGCTGTCCGAAGTAAATAAGTGAAATAATAAATAATCGAACAAACTAAATCTTTTTCCTTCTTGCAAGATTTCACCCGGTCCAACATATCTGCTTACATAGATAGTTACATACATTGCAAGTTAAATAAAAGCTTGTAAAAAAAGTTGTGAATAAATGTTAAACCCGAAGAGAAAAAACACCTATATCCCACGTTTTCCGTTTGAAATTAGCCGGGCTGCTCCGCGTTAATAAAAACTAAAGAATGAACACAAAACATCAAAAGCGGAATAAGTGCAAGACAACTCACATAACATTTCATTTTTATTTTCTGTATTTGTGAATTCAAAAGTAAATTCGTAGAGTACACTGCCTAAAAGAGACGCGCTTATCCCTTATGCTCAACTGCGTAAAATTATTCCTGAAATTATGCTTCTGCTCCAACAAACGCATCATATTTTGCCTTAGGCGATTAGTAACGTTGCATTTTCAGAATCTGGTAATTTCGTATAGCAATACGGGCGCCATGGGTTTTATGGTTTCAAGCGTTAATAATAATAATATGAAGTTCCTATTAACCAAATACCATTTGATTGGTTTGTTAGTTGCCGGCGATTGTTGTCTATGACCTTTATTCAGATTGGCGCAAAGCGAAATATCATGGACGAGATTCCACAGCACATCGTATTCAAATGAAAGTCTTTGTCTTTTACGGTGAACAATCAAAAGTGTTCAGATTCAGTTAGGTCGTACGTGCACTGGAGAAACCTAAGGCCTGTTAACTGCTGGAGTGAGTGATAAAAGCTCGTACTTATTTTTAAAAATGATGCAAAGCTACAAATAGACTCTACCCATCTATTTATACAGGGTGTTCCAAAAGTCCGAGTCCACCCAAATATCTTCTGAACTATTAGAGGTAACTTAAACTATATTTGGTATTGACCTATAACATCAAAAGATCTATTTTTTTAAGAAGCGTTTGTGCCGCCCCTGTCTTGGGGGGCGGCATACGGGCGGCCATCATGAAAATTTTAAATGGAAACCTTTATCGAGTGATAGCTTGTTTTGAAGGACCTTGAAAAATCAGCATATTGATGTAACTGTCACTTGTCTATGGCAAACGTGTCAAAAGTTATGGACTGTCGAACTTATTTTTCACAATTTTTGACAAATTTCGAAAATGTGTGTTAGCCAATGAGAACCCATTCGAGTGATACCTTATTCAAAAGGTTTTTTCCAAACTAACATTTTGGCGTAACTGTCACTTTTCTATGTCAAAGACTTCAAAATCTATCGTCTATGAAACTCATTGGTTTTGACAAACTTGTTAATTTTCTGGTTTTTCAAAGTTTACCATTTTTGTGTAACTGTCACTTGTCTAAAATAGTGAAAAGACGTATAATATAGTATAATATAATATTATAACTTTTTGTTTTTTGAACAGGAGCCGCATATTTTTGATATTTGGTTATTTTATTACATAAAATTTATCGATAATGATACCTGACACACATTAATCGTTAAGTAATAAGAGAATCAAGAAGGCTTTGAAAATCTGACTTAAAAAAAAAACAAATAAAATTCAGCAAAATGTCAAGTGAAAACTGCTTTCGGTATAAGTTTTACGATGCCACGATCAAATGAAGATAAAGTTGAAATTATTTTTTTCTACGGACAAACAAGATGTTATAGACAAGCTAGACGCCTTTTCAACAATGCGTTTCCCGACAGACCTGTGTCCCACAGCTACGTAAGAAAAACTGTTCTAAAGCTTGGACGATTTTTCACTGTAAAAGATGCCTCACGTCAAGGGCGCCAAGAGAAGAAAACGAGGAGATCCAGGAGCAGGTGCTGGGGTCCGTTATTGAACAGCCCAAGCAGTCTGTGAGAACCATAGCAGGTGATCTTGGAATCAGTAAGAGCATGGTCCATAGGGTTCTCAAGCGGTTCAAATTCCATCCTTATGAGGTGCAGTTGGTTCAAGAGTTAACCGAAGATGATTTTGATCGCCGCGTGCAATTTTCCGAAGAAATGACTGAACTAATTAGACCTGAACCGTATGTGTTGAATCAAATTTGCTTTAGTGATGAAGCTAACTTTTTCTTGGATGGGATAGTCAATAGACATAACTGCCGATATTGGTCGGACCAGAATCCTCATTGGTATGAAAAACTCATACCCAAAATCCCTTGAAATTAAACGTATGGGCGGTAATTTTGAGAAATCGAATAATAGGACCATTTTTATTGATGGCAACCTTACAAGCGAAAGCGAAATATTTGGGGCTACTACAACATCAGATCATTCCTGCAATAAGAGAAGCAGCTGGCCCCATTACTATCTTCCTGTGAGGCAACTTCTCAATAATGAATTTCGTCGTTGGATTGGGCGTCGAGGAACTTTAGAATGGCCTGCTCGTTCGCTTGATATGACGCCTTTCGATTTTTTTTCTTTGGGGTTACAAGGAACGAATCTTTTATACTAAGTCCAGAAACTTGCAGGAACTAAAAGAAAGAATTGTTGGGGTCTGCCAATCAATAACGCCAGAAATTTTAAGAAACGTTCGTAGTGAGTTTGAAAACAGACTTTTTTACTGTCAGGAGATTCTCCATTTTCTCAAAACCCTGTTCAATAAGGTTCAATGTTGTTGCGATATCTTTCAAAAATAAATAGTTGAGTTTTAATTTAATTGTTTCTATTTTAATTATAAAATTGATAGCTGATTAATAAGAAAAAGTTTTGGGTGACATAGTGATACACTACTGTTATACCTATCAAAATGTAAGTCTTGAAAAGACCTTTCAAACAAGGTATCACTAAATAATATCTAGGGTTCCAAAAACTTGAGAAAAAATAGTTTGACGGTGCAAAGCTTTTGACAGATTTGTCTAAGACAGCTGCCGGTGGCGTTCAAATGTTACTCTTCAAAAGACCTTTCGAACAAGGTATCACTTGATAGGATTTGACAAACTTGTGAAATTTGTCAAAACCAATGAGTTTCATTTGACATAGACAAGTGACAGTTACGGCAAAATGTTAGTTTGGAAAAAACCTTTTGAATAAGGTATCACTCGAATGGGTTTTCATTGGCTAACACAAATTTTTGGAATTTGTCAAAAATTGTGAAAGATAAGTTTGACAGTCCATAACTTTTGACACGTTTGACATAGACAAGTGACAGTTACACATGTTGATTTTTCAAAGTCTTTCAAAACAAGCTATCACTCGATAGGGGTTTCCATTTAAAAATTTTATGATGGCCGCCCGTATGCTGCCCCCCAAGACAGGGGCGGCACAACCGCCCCTTAAAAAAAATATATCTTTTGATGTTATAGATCAATGCCAAATATAGTTTAGTTACCTCTAATAGTTCAGAAGATATTTGGGTAGACTCGGACTTTTGGGACACCCTGTGTATATAACTAGATATGTTTGTTGGGGTGGAATCTTGCAACTTAATTTTGACCAACTTCCCGAGATCCGATCGGCTTCAAATTTGGCACGCTTATATAGTTGCGGTGACAACACAAGAATACAGTGTGATGAAATTGACAGCTTCCCCTACTCGAAGGGAGTGGAGGTGGGTACAGTTAAAGTACGCCCGATTTCGTTGAAATTTGGTGTGTTGGGGCACTTGGGGATGGAGATAACAAATTTCTAATCAGATTTGGAAAATTCAATATGGCGGATTCAATATGGACGATTTTTAGTCATCTTTTGCTAACCAATTTTAACTAACTTCTACACATCCGATTGCCTTCAAATTTGGCATGCATTTATAGTCCCAGTGACAATACAATAACATATCATTATTAGGCACCCCTCCCCCCTACGAGGGGAGTGGGGAGGGGGAAAGACCAAATGTGTCCGATTTCAACCAAAATTGGTATACGGGAGCTTTTGGGGATAAGGAATACCAATTTTTGATCAGATTTTGAAAATTCAATATGGCGGATTCAAGATGAACGATTTTCGGTCATGTTTTGCTAACCAATTTTAACTGACTTCCGATTGTGTTCAAATTTGGTATGCGTTTATAGATCTGGTGAAAATACAATAATATGGTATTCTTAGGTACCCACCTCCCTATAACGAGGGAAGTGGAGGAAAGGATTCATTTTTTTCGATTTCAATCAAAATTAGCATACAGGGGTTTTTAAGGATGGGGATTATGAATTTTTTATCAGATTTCAAAATTTCAATATGGCGGATTCAAAATGGACGACTAAGGTTACAAATATAAAAATTAAGGGTGTGTTCCGGCGACAATAAAATAATATGGTATTAATAGGTACACACTTCCCTCTAACGAGGGAAGTGGAGAGGGAAAAAGATTTAGTTTGTTCGATTTAAATCAAAAATGTTATACAGGGGTTTTTCGGAAAGGGGATATAAATTTTTGATCAGTTTTGAAAATTTCAATTCGGCGGATTCAAAATGGACGATTTAGGGTACTAATCTAAAAATTAAAAAATTAGTATTTATTAATAAAAACCTTTAAAGAACAAGCTTTTATTAAATGCACTCACAAGTAGAAAATAATTTTTTATCTTTCTTATACCATAATAAAAGCGATGGGCGCAAATTAAAAATTTTAACTTTACGGTGACAAAGAGAGAACTACAAAGAAGAAAACTAAATTCTTCTTCTATTCGAATGATAAACATAATCCTTTCATCTAAAGAAGCTGAGAACGGGTTAGATTGCCGTGACTGCCAAACCTTTCTTAGGTGAATCGTCGATGTGATCGATAAACGATACCTAAAGTTAAAATTTTAAATCTGCGCCCATCGCTTTTAGTATGATATAAGAAAGATAAAAAATTATATTCTAGTTTTTAGTGCATTTTAAACGTTTTATCAGAACAATAAATCTTCATACTTCTGGGCATGCCAGAGACTTGAAAACCAATACCAAAGGCAGGCCTGAGCGGCTTGGAGTTATATAAAAAAGAACACACAGAAGCCTAAATGCCCTAGGACCATTTAGTAATTCTACTTTAATGTAATTGATTGATCATTGCAGTAGGTTGGTATTTAGCTTGATATGTTCGTAGATTTAAACTTCTTTTTTCTATCTTATGTGACACTCAGTATATATATCTTAAATACGACCTACCTTAGACAAAAAACATCCATTACTGCGAGACACTGGCGCAGCTTTATGAAATTGCTCCAGGGAAGCAATAAATAGTTTTAAATAGTGCAATAGCGTTTGGATAACGACACCTTCTGCGATCCTTAAGATCGTCTTTGTAAATTTTAAAGAAGCACTTTTAGTGTAATAAAAGACAATGAAAGGATATTATTTTAACTTTGTTTTGGAGCAGAAATACCGGTGAATTGTTTTTAATAATAATAATGTATTAGCACCTAAGGCTCGTACGGTGTTGATGATACTCCAGTGTTGCCATATGACCCCTCTGATATTCCGTCCGTAGTGGAGAATGATAGAACCAGAATATACTGGAATTTCGCATTCCCCACTCTCCGACTTGCAAACGCTAACAAGCCGGATATAGTACTTCTTGACAAAAATGATAAAATTATGTATGTCATTGAGTTCTCGGCACCTGCCGAGACAAACGTCATTGTGAAGGAGAAAGAGAAACGGATGAAATATCAGGATCTTCTCTTTGACCTTTGCCGTGTGTACCGGGGCTACACAGTCAAGCTAGTGGTTTTGGTAATTGGAGCTCTTGGAGGTGCACGGCAAACACTGCTCTCAGCTCTCAAGACCTTGCCAGCCTGCCGGGACAAGGCACAACACCTTGCTGGCGCAATGCAGAAAGCGGTCATCCTCGGATCATTGCGTCTGTTGAGAGCGCACACGATACGGAACACCGTTTCTACTAACCTCGCGGTTGGTGGGAGTAGAACGGTAAATGGAACACCTGGCTTATCTGCACCCGTGTACGTCGGAGCCGCGAGACCGCAGATAAGGCCAAACCCCCAAAAAAAAATAATAATAACACAACAGAAAACAATTTGATAATAAACTAAACTGCTAGATAGGCCACGCAGAGAGGATTTAATTAGAGAAGATTTAGTTTTACTGACAGAAAGTGTTGACTTCCCCATTCGTAACTACCCTGTCAAAAAAACCTTATCAAAGTTTATAGAAAAAAACCGAAAAAAATTGATTTATGCTCTCATACATTTATGATATTTTTTTCATCATATTTCACGAGCGAGTTTGTTAGTATAAGTATAAGTTCTTATTCGTCACCAGAAGCTGTGGTACAGATGTTACTTTGATAAGTTTCTATAAGATTGTTTGAGGCAATGTCTATAAAAGCCTACAATATTTCATAAGCCAAAAAATATTTTTTTAAATGACATTTTATAATTTCAGGTGGGCGAAAAATTTTTTTGCGAATATTTATTTCAAAGGGCAGGTTACGACAAGGCATCTTATTACTTTGATCAGTTTCTATAGAGATTTTGTGAGGCTTTGTTTATAATATTTTATAAGATATGAGTCAAAAAAATGAGTTTTGCGTGAAAGCATTTACGACAGTATATATAATTAAGTAAGTAAGTATACTAAGTATAGCTTTCTTATTTAGTTTTCAAATAGTCTAAAAAAAAGGTTTTTTTTGAGATTTGTGTATTTCAAAGGCCTTAGCCATTTAGTGTTTGGTTATTATAGAAACCTATAAAATATTATGAGCCTGTTAGGAAATTGTGTAGATATTCACATAGTATAGTCCAATTTTTTGATGAGCAGACTGACGTCATTTTTTCCTCTGAAAACGTATTTCTTTGTTGACAACAGTTCGCATGTCAAAGAATTTGTTGTTGTCAATTTAAAGTAACAGTTGAAACATATTTATTGTCGCTGTCTAAAACAATGTATCAAAGGAACATAGATCCAAAAAAATGACGTCAGTCCGCTCATCAAAAATCGAACTATATATATATATATATATTTTAGTCCACCTACCAATATGGTATGGGGGATTATTAAAATCGTGGAATTTTGACTTTTCTTAATTTTATCAAATATGAGTTACTAAGGTTCCAAAACACCCTAATCTACGAAAAAAAAAAATTTCTGTCTGTAGTTGTGTGTCCGTATACACGATAACTCAAGAACGCCTTAATCGATTTTAACGAAATTTGGTACAAAAATCCTCTATCGGCTGACCATGAACTGATTAAATTTTAGTAAAGTGGTGGGGGGTTGGGTAACTTTGGATCAAACGCAAGCAGCAATATACGGTTTTCCGATTTAAGTTTCCATGAATATGGACTACAAATTTTGTTATAAAGTCCAGATTCGTGGGAGCTTTGGTCTCCGGGTTATTTGAAAAAACGTTAAAATATATTTAAAAAATTATAACTTTAGAAGTAAAGCAGCAATTTTGGTTTTCGTAAACATTACCCAAAAATTTTGTTATAAGGTTCAAATCTTTCAAAGCTACAGTTTTCGAGATATTTTCACTTCCTTTCAACATAAAATAATTGACTTCACAATGGACTATCCGTATATCTAGCACCAATTTTTGACAGATACAAAAACTCATAAAAATCAGGTGTGTTTTTTGTGAGATTAAATGCGGGTTTTTTGGCAGGCTATACAGAAGAAATTCGAAGAAACTTCTTCAGTATACCAACGCGTATAGGCGTGCGGGTTCATTCGTTTGGATTAATTCATGACCTGAGAAAACTGGTATAACTTAGAAACTGGTCTAACAGGGAAACCCTGTATAGTATATTATAGGAAAGCATTCTGACTTTCATCCAAAAACTGGTTGGTCGTGGGGTTCGAGTTGCCTGCGCCTCTTTTACGTTACTACGACTATGTCCTATGTATACGCAAAATTTTCTCTCGATTATTTCTACTTAGATATTTCAAGAATAATATATATTTTCTTTTATTTGAAAACGTAAAAGTAGCAGAACTGTTAAAGCAAACGACATGACATGTCAAAGAAAGTATTTCATACTGCCGCAAAAAACCTCAAAAGACGTTTTCGCTATATCAAGAGCTTTGAAGAAATCCTTTTTATACCATAAAATCCTTTAGTGTACTTCAAAGGCAACTAGGAGTAAGTTTTAGAATTCTTTTTCTCTGCTAAATTTTTAAAAATATGATTAAAATTGTTTCTTAAAATCTTATTGTTCAAACTCATAAAATTCCTGCTTATTCATTACATTTTATTATTGTTTTAAATTCTGAAATTTCCTGGGAAAATAAATTTAATTTTGCTTTTATCTCACAACGTTGCTTTTATTTGTTTGAGTTTTAAAAATATCACGGTTTTTTTTTAAAGAAACCCTGATAAAAAATTGTTAAAATCTTGGTAAAAAATAAATAGGCGAATTCTTTAATCATCTAAAATTTAGCGAATACTGGTATTTGGTCGACTCATAAAGGTATAACTTAATTATAGAACTTATGTTTACCACAGATGCGATCAGACATAAGGTAAACAATTTGGCGACGATACCAGATTGCGCTGAGAGTTGTATTTCTACACGTAATGTTTTTAGAAACATATTATTTTTATAACTTTTTTATCATTTACTTGCAATTATGCAAATTCTCCATTTTGTTTTTAAAACATGGAGGAACACCTTATTTTTATTCAAATATATAGAGAAATTTGCTATATTATATATTTGCATTTAAATTTCCTTGAATGTCCACAATTTTAAATCAATAAAGATTTTATAATTGTCAGGTACATGTTAAAAAACTTGAAAGAGATTTTTTCGATCTAAATATAAGATAAAATACCTGATATTTTGGTCGAAAGAATAATTCATTTTATTTCCCAATATATAGAATAAAACCTACAATAATGTGACAACCTCGCATTTGTAGCGGGTCAGCCATATAACCGTTTGTACGCTGCTCCATTCATAATTTCTCGACAGCGTTGTAGCTTTAGCATAACCGAGATTTTGGTATATTTTACAGATTACTGGACAGTTTTTAATATTTTTGCAATTGATTTTTAAGTGTTTGTGGCAAAAGTCATATGACAAGGTGCGTAGTGTTAGGTTAGTTATCATATGTTTTTCCGACGCCATCTTGTCATAGGCCGCCATAGGCGTGCAACTACTGTTGCAGTAAATACAAATATAATATAATAAATATAGGAAAGAAATAAGTTTTTTTGGGATATTTTTGCGAATTTCTTATAAAAAAATTGTGATAATTAATTAGACTATATTTTGTATAATGAACCAACCCCAGCTGCGACATATTTAAATGTCCTATATGAATAGTAAAAAAATGTAAGAGGTACGTATGCATGTGATATTTATTTATAACTACATTCACAGTTTTGATACTATCTGTAGTCAGCTTATTTTGTCTGCCGAGATTTGTTGTATTTTTTCTGGTTCTGAATTTTTTCTGCCGAAATTTGTTTATACATACAGCAAACGTTCCCTAATAAATATAAATTTTTAAAACATATATCAGACACAGGAGAAAGAATGTATGTTTGTTACAACTTTTTATTTATTATATTTACATAGGTAGATACTCCACATAAAAAAATTTTTGTATTCATTAAAAATGTAGAGTGTATAAATTCCATTTATTTTTAAACAATAAAAAACCATCATACCTATATATATATATATATATATACGTATCTTCCACTTTCAAAATACCACTATTTTCAATCAAATTTGCTTATTTTGTCCACATTGGTTTTTTGGTAATTTGCCTAAACAGTGCGGAAAGTGATACTTTTCTGCACGCGATGGCCGTTAAGGGCGAAAAAGACACTTTTGACACATTTTTAGTACAACTTGCATAAAAAGCTTCTTCCTAAGGTTATATATATTTGGTATTTTTGAAATTAAAACCAAAACATAATTTTGTTTCCATTTTTAATTTAATGTAGTTTATAAATGCATCTAAAAACTCCAGTTAGACTTAAAATTCACGCCGTGTTAAAAAAATACTTTTACCTATGATAATTTTTTAATAAAGTTTTGCAGGTCAGTTGACATTAAATAGGTAACAAAAACAACTTTGCAAATGCATGTGAAAAATTCTACTTTTACATATCAATTTTAATGTGGAAATTTCAACTTACCACACGCCGTGCGTAAAAAAAATAAGCACGGCGTGCATAAAAAAACTGTCCTAGCGTGCGTGAAAAAACTTTTAACGCACGCATTTTTTTTAAATGGTACTTTATGGACCAAATTTTTAAATTTTGAGTTTGAAATGTGTGTTCTAAAAACTATTTATTGATCAAGAAAGTCATCATAAAGTCTCGTAAAAAAAAATTGTACCTAACTTTTGCTGAAGTGCCTTTCCCGCCCGAACTCTTCCCGTGCGTAAAAGTATCACTTTCCGCACTAGGCAACTAACTATCTGGGGAACATTTAAAAAATTAATATTTTCTATGTTATTTCTTTACATAAATATTTTCAGAAAGATAAATATAATAACTACCTCTTCATACGTCGGTATCACTTATTAAGTAAAAAAAAATTAAAGATTGTATTAAGATTGTATTTTTAAATATTTGACAATTTCAAAAATAAAGACCAAACCTTTTTACATTTATAAGTAACGAGCCGCTTCTGGACGCTGGTAAACGTGACGTGGTATTGCCTGGGCCAGCGTTGCCAGTGGAAGATAAAATGGTTTTCCGTAAGTCTAACGACTGATCCCGTTTCAAAGTGATTTATGAATGACTTGATGGTCTATTTTAGTTGGATGTCCTTGAGTCGACTTCATCACCACTTCATCGGAGTCAGGAGAACTTTCATGTTCAATAAATTAGCGGAAATTAACTGGATATTCCATTAACACATGTTGCAAAATTAATCCAATAAAGAAACTGCAAGAAATCACGTTTGGGTAACAAAATATAATTAAGGTTTTATTAATTATTATATTAAAGCTCTTGATTACACTGTGTGCCATTGCCATTATAGTTTTCTAGTAGTTATAGTATATATGTAGCGGATGTCTTTTGTTTTTATCACCGTCTTGTTTTTGAGGTACACAACGACACCCTTTACTGTTTATGCGAACCTCATTTTGTCTATTAGTAAACTAGCTATTGCAAATTATTGCTTTCCACCCTCCGCCTCACGCCCCTTTCCCACTACCACCACCATCTGCTCCTCAAACCCTTCCATCCAGTCGGATACCGTCTTTGTTCACTATTTTTTCCAGGTTGACTTTAAACAGTAATAAGTTTTATTTCTGTTTAGTAGTTTTTGCGTGATCTGAATAAATTATCAGAGAGACAAATAAAAAGGGATAAAATTTAGATTTATTACATGTATGGATGTAATTTTAAACAAAAAATTGACAAAAATAGGGACAATAAGGAGTATTCGGGAAAAATTGCTGCATATAACAACCAACATATAAAAAAAATTTAGTGGAAGGACAATAGATCACTGACGAACAAATAATAAATGAAAATTTTAATAAATTTTTTGCCACAATTGATACCGAACCGGCCAACAAAATAAGAATGCCCAAGCAAAAAAATAAAATAAACTATAAAAATTTCGCCCCTCTCCAATCAATGTTTTTATCTCCAACAAATGACTAAGAAACACAAATATTATTAAACGGTTAAAACATGCAAAGTATTCAGGACCAGATGAGCTAAAGAATGAAAATTTAAAACTGAGTGTAAGATTTATTTTCAATGGACTTACTAATCTAATTAACAGATGTTTAACCGAAGGTCATTTCCCTCAATGCTTTAAAACAAGTTATGTAAAGCCACTATTTAAATCAGGCAGTACTAAAAAAATGCGTAATTATCGCCCCATAATTTCAACATCAGTGTTGGCAAAAGTGCTCGAAAAGGTTATAAAAAAAAAATTAAACAAGTATTTAAAAACCAATTCGATTTTGTCACCCTACCAATATGGGTTTCAAAAATTTTCTTCACTGCTTTATAAAGAAGTCGATAACGAAAAACCATGTATGGCAGTATTTTTAGATTTGGTAAAAGCCTTCGACACCGTTAACCATTCAATGATGTTAAAAAATCTAGAAAGTATAGGTGTGAGAGGTGTGCCTTTTAAGGTTTTTCAAAGTTACTTAAGCGACCGTACGCAAAAGACCAGGTTAAATAATGTTATTAGTAGAGAAGCTACTGTTATCTGCGGCGCTCCATAGGGAACGGTCCTTGGTCACATCCTATTTCTAATTTACATTAATTCGTTATTAAAACAAACTTCTTTAGGACAAATACTGGTGTTCGCTGATGACTTAGTTATCATTTACATCGGCAAGTCCTGGACCACATTAAAAAAGGATATGGAAGGCGATATGCGAGAGTTAATTGACTGGTTTGCATTAAATTTTACAAAAATGAATAAAAAAATCTCAAAAGTCTATCCATCTGATGCCTTATTTTGTGAGAGCAAGTTCATGGGCATTGGCCAATTGTATGTTCAAAAACTTATTTATTTTATGCAACTAAACCAGTCTTATTTATCTTGTAGTGTAGAGCATACTGCAAATACAAAAATTGGACAAAAGTGCTTTTAGTTTATATATATATGCACAAATAACAATTATCATTCAATAAAAATATTTTGCCTTGCTTCTTGTATGATCTCTTCTTTGAATTTTCTTCTTTTTTATTGCCTGCTTCTTATGATTTTACTATTTACCTCTTCTTTTCCCTTTTTCTTTTCTATTTAAATAAATGTCATCACTGTTCTAAATTACAATTATTCTTGTTGTTAATTATGTTATTTTTGTCATATTAATTAGTATATTGATTTAATTTAGTTACTAATTACAAAGCTATTAAATTTCATATTTATCTTAATGTATTTGAAATTTCTTACTTACTTCTTACTTACCACAGTGTATATACTTACTAATTGAATGTATTTATTGCCCTGATTTTTGTGTGAATTTTGTTCTAAATTACAATTATTCTTGTTGTTAATTATGTTATTTTTGTGATATTCATTATTATATTGATTTAATTTCATTACTAATTACAAAGCTATTAAATTTCATATTTATCTTAATGTATTTGAAATTTCTTACTTACTTCTTACTTACCACAGTGTATATACTTACTAATTTAATGTATTTATTGCCCTGATTTTTGTGTGAATTTTGTTCTAAATTACAATTATTCTTGTTGTTAATTATGTTATTTTTGTCATATTCATTATTATATTGATTTAATTACTAATTACAAAGCTATTAAATTTCATATTTATCTTAATGTATTTGAAATTTCTTACTTACTTACTTCTTACTTACCACAGTGTATATACTTACTAATTTAATGTATTTATTGCCCTGATTTTTGTGTGAATTAGTAAATGATTAGTGAACTTTTTGAGCAGATTCTTTGCTTTTTTGCGCAATAGTTAATGCTTACTTTCAATTTCTAAACTATTGTTTGTAATTTGTAATCACGTGGTTATTTTATCTTTTGGTTGGATATTTGTTAAATAGGATGATGAGTGATTTGTTAAATGCATATAAAAAGAATCTCTTTCTTTCCTCAAATTTTGGAGCTGTGAGTGACGAACAAGAGCCATGGTTTCATCAGGATATGAAGGGCTTGAGGAACAATTTCAGGATCGTTGGAACTCACCTATGTTAAGATATTACTGCTGGCGTTTAAAGGAAGAAAATAATTCTTAACACAAAAGAAAAACCTAAATATTTTTCTTTTTTTTTTGTATAATATACACTTTTTGCCATATCTTTTATATTTTAATGAGGGCAAATATATTAATAAGGAGTTTATTCGAATTGCATTAATAAAATAAAGTTATGTGTATTGTATGATGGACGTTTGGATTTTAATTTTTTTATCTAATTTATCGGAAAACAGTACGTAATAGAAGAAAAGTACTTATTTGTACTTAGTGATGTGTATGAAGGAATAAACAGGAAGAATTAAAGTGGATACTTAAGTTTTTCTTATACCTTCATCAAAAACATGATTTTAGTAACTGTCTGCAGATAACTGAAGCATGGGATTTTGGTTCAAAAAAGATATTTGTCCGTTTTTTACCCAAAATTAAATAGAAATATCGAAAAATAGTAATATCGACAAAATCTAATTATTCTTGTCTAAAAATTAAGCCATTTCCGCAAGTTTTCACCAAGTATTTACGAAAAAATAATTTAAACATATCGTCAAAATAACTGTCAAAGATTAAAATGTCGCAACAATGAACCTCACCTAGTAAAAAGGCACATCGCTATGGAAACCATTGTTATTTCATTTAGCAGCCGCCTTGATTTATAGTGTAAAGATGGTGTGTTGCGAGAAAAAAATAAAAAAATAGTGTTAAAAGCACTATTTGATTGACCTTTCCGTGTTTGTCAAGCTTTGTTAAAAATGGGCTGGTTTTTTTGTGCGGCGTTGCAGGCAATTATGTTGAAAAAATTTAACTTTTAAGAGACAGTCTAAAATAGCGGGGTAGTGCATTTTATACACCGGGTCCATGTGACAAGTTGGGGTCAACATAAATAGAGTGTAAAAAAGCGATAGGTTTTTAACGATCCCAATATAAAAACCGTTTCTTTTTGAAACTCCCATCAAACGTTCGCGATCAAATTCATCGCGTTACCATGCTAATTGCCTTTCAAATACCACGCTTTTAACGACTTTGATAGATGATTAATATCAGCGATTTTTTTTTGAGCTTCATGAGATAATAATTTGATTCGCAGCAACGTCAGAAAATCGAATTAAACAATCGACATAATAACCTTAGACTGGGCTTTCCATTAAAAACAACACTATTTGTTTAGACTGAAACGTCTTCCACAAAGTCACGCAAAGAAAGAGAGTTTAACTGTTTCTTTGACACCATAGCGCTTAAAAACGACCATAGAGTCTCCCCATAATTTTTTAAAGGTTTTCCGGGGACCCCAAAGAAAGGTTAGGTTAGGTTTGTTATGATTGGTGCAGTATTGCACCCTCCACTGAGAACTAACAGGTCTACTGTGGCTCATAATTATCTACAAGTCACTCATCCCAAATTCCCTGATAAAGGCAATCAGTCTATTTGGTGAAATCTTGGGGCACTTTCAACCCAGGGTCAAGTATTTTCGCCCTTGTTCTCATTAGAGTCCTACGCAGTGGCATAGGATATGTACCTTTTCCCCCTCTCCACCACATAATCTAATTTAAGATAAAAATGGGTAGTTAGAAGATTGTAATATAAATCGCAGTACTTCTTATTTACTTACCAGGTTGTGTGGTTTTATAGGTGTTGATTCAAATATTGTTGAAATTATTACCTAAAACAAAAACAAAAAAAAAATTAGTAAGGAAAAGCATGTGGTTATTTTTTTTAACTATTTTCCAGTTAAAGATTTTTAGAGTCTGTGTCGAAGCCTTGTGCCAGAATCAGGTCAGGTAAAGGGTGACTCTTTCAAAAGTTCCACCTGGGATTACTTTTTTATTATTCGTCACAAAAAGATAAACAGAAATGTTAATTATTCATGAAATTATGTAGATTTCTATTAGTTTCCCTTTAACAAAAAATCACCCGTTACACGCAGGATGGCCATGAGGTCTTTTTTTTTTAATGGAACGCCCAGTATATTTTTTAAAATATAGTATGACCTTTCCTGATTCCAACAACATATAATATGTTGGATTTATCCAGGACGGTTCTCGAGTAAAAAGAAAAATACTTTCTCACAAGTACAATGTCTGTAAACACATTACTCTTTTGGGAAATTATTTTTCCATTTACTCGAGAACTATTTTATATTATATATTTTTGGAATCAGGAAAAAAAATAAAAAAGGGAATGTGAAAATTTGCCAGTTTCGATAAGAGCTGCCAATTTTTAAGGACGTCATTTGAAAGTTTACAGAAAATTATGCATACATAAAAATAAGGGTAGAGCTAAGGAGGGGGTGGAAAATATGGTGAATCGCCCTGTAAAAATTGAAACTTTTGATTTTACAGCCCGAGTCGAAATAAAAGTGCTTCGCCAAATAACAAATAAGTCACGTGCGGTCAGTTTTCCTTTTTCCGTCATCATGAACCTTGTACTAGGTTTCGAAAACCGCAGCGTATGAGGTTCCTGTTCGAAATGCTGAAGTAAGGTAGTTTATACTGGAAAATATCTTCTATCGGCAATTTTTCATCGTTAGAGGAGCACGTTCCGGAAATATATATCCTCGCGTGCCAATAGTAAAAATTTTCAGCTTCTTCTTTATTAAGTGCCCCTTCTCGAACGTTGTCTATCATTAGCACGATTTGCAAATATTTAGACCTGCGGGGGGGGGGGGGATACTAAATTTTAAAAGAAATGTTCACAAAACGCTTACCCATATGCAAAAGATGCAAAGTTATTGATTATTTTGTATTGTTATTGCAAAATACCACTGAAAAACTATTTTTCTTCTCAAAATATATCAAATTCAGAAGAAAATGCCATAAAAGTAATATTTTTTACAGTTTTCAATATAAAATAGCTTCACTACGTCTATTTGAGGTTAAGGACATTTTTTAAACCACCTCTGGGGGATGGTCTAAATTTAAAGCCCCCAGAAAGTACTGTTTTGTTGCGATTGGTAGTCAGTTCTTTTTAAAAGGACTAATTTACTTGATTTTAATATCTCAAGTTGTTTATCAACCAATTAGCATGTGTAAGTCCGTGGGATTTTGTATAAAGGAGTTTTGTGACTATATGGGATTGATAGCTCTTTAGTCACACAATCAAGTGTTGCCGGGTGTTTTGTTCGCTTTCGTGTAGAAGGGGTTGATATGACGACATCTTTCAAGATGCCGGCCAAAAATCATAAAAAATACAACTATAATCGATTTCATATATATATAACTCGAGGATGAGGATTTTTGCCATTTTCTCTTCAAAAAATCTTAATAATTCGACGTTTTGTCAGCCCAACTTCAAATGTACTTCAAACTATTAGGCATGTACGCCAAATTCGATCTTTAGAGTTTAATGCAGTTTGAAGTTTCATGACCTTGAAAAATACCCCAGTAAAATTAAGATGTTGCAAAAATTTTTATACTAAAGGGCGCTATTCATCAAATTTGAAAAATCCATCCATACATGACATTTCAAAGGTCAAGAGAATTTTCCGATATTTAAAAGGCACAAAATATATTGGCTTGGTATATAAGTTTGGTGTACAAGAAAAATTGGAAGCATTTAGTGACTCAGATTATGGTTGAGATCAAACAACTGGTCGTTTAACATCTGGAGTGGTTTGCATGTATACAGGTGCTATAATCTCCTGGATGAGACAAAGACAAACCTCAGTAGCTCTCTCTAACACAGAAGCAGAGATAGTAGCTGCAAGTGAAGAAACCCCGAGTTTTATCGTAGAACTAAACATATACACCTCAGGCACTTCTGTGCGAGAGTTAGTTCAAGAAATTTCAGTAGTTGTTGAAAAAGTTGCATCTGAATTTCAACTAGCTGATCTTACGACAAAGACGCTTTTCAAGCCACTATTGGAAACATTGCGAGAAGATATTGGTATGGCCAAACAGTTCAATGACGGAAGGTGTTGAAGTAGCCTGTACAATTTTACATTTTCTATGTTTGAACAACCTATATTTTATTGGTCTTCTTGTTTATATATTTTTGATTAGTTTTGATTAAAAAGTGTTGTTACGTCTCTACTGTTATTTTCACTTCTTTTATAGTATAATAAAACGACCACTTCAACAATTCAAACTCGCTGTTTTCGACAAGTCTGACATCTGAACGCACCTAATATTTTGAAAATGACATTTCGACAGAAATCTTGAGGACATATGAAAAGAGCTGCGAATTGTCTCTAGTAGAAACAAAGCCAAAATCAGAACGACGACGACGATGTAAACAAAATTTGCATTTAAGTTTTTTAATACTCTTCATAAATAAAAACACCTTTTAACAAATACAAACTTAATCTGATCCTTATTTATTAAACATCTAAAGAATTCTGTGACATAGAATATTAATCGGAAAAATTAATTAACGAGGGTAAGTTTTCAATAGAGTGACATATAACTCCAATTTTTATTTATTGTAGAGAGTGTTTACCATAAAGTGAAACTTTCTTCTTAAATCCAACAAGCTCAATATTCATTAAACAAACTAAATAAAATTTATTATATAACTTAAAGACAGTTGGCTTAAAATGCTTTAAACCAAAAATTTAACTTAAACTTAGGACCGTTCTAAAATAGAATAAACTATTTTGGTAACTGCAAAATTTGAATACAATTTTTCACTACGCACTACAACACATATTTCAGTTAGAAAACTTCCACCCTTTACATCTCACTCCTTTACAGCCATGCACTACCACAAAAAATAGGACGCAATCTAAAACAAGACCTTAGGTTTATAAATATCCTAAACAACTGCGAAAACTTTAATCTAACTAAGGTTATTACAATTACAACATACATTATGTTAAATTATACCACATGTTTGCCATTACTCCAAAACAGTTTACAAAATTCGTAAAACTCTTTAGACAATAAATAATGTACATTTTTAAAACTTGTGATGCGCTGCTTGACATAATAAAAACAGATTTGCAAGGTCACTTTTTGCTAAATATTGTTTCTAGGACCAAGTATGGAAATTTTTTTGCAAATATGTTTTTGCCTTTCAACATTTTATAAAACAACAAACTTACAACTTAGATACTTTTGATAAAAACGGTTAAATGATCATCTTACAAAATTTTATCCCAACATTTCCTCTTTTCTCGGCATCTGGTCAAAGAATCAACAAAAAGTGACCCATCTTTATAGGAACCCTTTACTTTTTTGACAACAGTTTTTAAATAGGCCCTCATTAAATACATTTCAAACAAAAAATATAACCCTAACGTTTGTATCATGGAAGGAATATAGCGGAGAGTGTTAACCCCCCTAATTTCTGATTTTCAAAATATAAATGATTAGAAGTTCTTAAATAACACCTTGTAAAACTCGCAGTTGAGTAGTTTTTGAAAAACATTGCATGTAATTAGTTTGTAAATTTAAAACCACTTATCCTTTTGAATACAAAGTAGGATGATGGTTAGTGTACTCAAAGGCTAACATTATCCAGCAGTAATGAACTTTCCAAGAAATGTCTCCATGGAAGAAAAATTGTTCACACCATGTGACATGTCACGCGGTGGAATCTGTAATTTTCAAAGCTAATAGATTCAGATATAACAAAAAGACACACAGGATCATAAAATTTATTTAGATGATTTAGATGGATAAAAACTCAAAAATGTAAATCCTAAAAAAAATACATCGATATAAGTTTTTTGTCTTCATTAAAAAACAAAAAAAAACATGTGTAATTGATTTTGGTGTCACTTGTGTGATCACATGCAGTCACAGATTTTTTTTAAAATCTGGCATCACTGCATACAACACCCAACTCATTTACCTGAAAATGAAAAAGCACGGAAGACACAGTTTAGGAATATAACCTGAAATGTGTTACATAATTCAGTTTTTCTGAAATTTTGGTCGTTTTAAAACAGTATTAACGTTTTGGCCGAGATAAATGTCACAATGTTTCTATATATATACGGAGTAAATGGTAAGATATTGACTTTCAAAAATGTGTTTTAAGTATGAAAAGTAGGCATTTTATTAACATTAAAATACAAAAGTAGTAACTTTTTTATATTTTGTTATTTAGATATTTTGCTAAATATGTCACTAGTGTGAACGTCACTGGTGTGATCTTTCAGAATATTTTATTGATAACACCTGTGAAATTTTTCGCTTGTAATTAAAAAAGCTCAATAATTTTTAGAAATAAAAAGGCAAGAACTAGAGTCTTTGGAAAAAGCACCAAAAACGAAAAAAGAAATAGACTAAAGAGAGAAAAGAAGAAATCAAGTAAGGGCATATTATTTATATAGCAACATATTATATTTACTTAAAAAGTGGTAAATATTTTTGTTTCTTTAAAAATTATTAAACCAAATGTTACCATTTTTCAAAAAAAACCCAGTTCTAAAGATTCTTGATTTTGGTAAAATAGGAATAACACAAACTCAAAAATAACTCAAGAACTAGTGAATTGTTATCACGGCCATATAGCACATTTTAGTCCAACCAACTACAGCAACATTTAATAATTACCAAAATTCAAAGAACACTAATTTGGTTTTTTGTTAAATTACCACTTGAAATGTTACCGTTTTTCAAGAACGACCCAGTTGCGATTTCTGAACGCACTCTTCGTTGGTCCAAAACACACCGATTGAGTGGCATCGTTTGGAGCACCTACTGAATACCAATGAGCAGAATTTTACGGTAACGGTGTGGGATGCGGCAAAATGCAGCCCTGAGAAACGGTCTTTTAATGAATTCAACTCGTTATCGAGTTTTAACGAGAAAGATTTTAAATACATATTCAAATAAAATTTTGGAAGAAGAAACTATTTTTATATGATGAAGTAAACGTTATTGGAAAACTACCGAATTGAACAACACAAACTACTTTAATAATATAGTTTTTTCATGATCACATTACAGGGGTCCTAGCACTTTTGTGTGCAATATTTAGGTTAGTCTCTATATCGTATGAAATGAGAGGTCAAAGAAAAACCGGTATTTGTCCATCGCGTTCGAATTCGGCTGGTTATGAGTACTTCCGTTTCTTCCTGTAGCGTGCAGGAAAGGCAAAAGACAAGACGATATGTTGATGCATGGATAGTCAGAGAAAGAATAACCGAATAAAACAATAACCTAATTTCAAAGCAAACCTATATTTGCAATACAGAAGAAGCTTTAAACGAAAGTCAAAAATTCGATCCGATCTGAATATTGAAAGAAAGGCGACACTTAATAATTCCATACGTCAAAGGAATCCTAGAAAAGATAAGAAGAATAGGCAACCAATACCATCTTCGGAGTGCAAGAACTGCATCTACCAGATACCATGCGAATGTGGGGATATCTACATCGAAGAAACCAGCCGACCTATGGAAGTTCGACTTACCGAACACAAACGCAAAACTCAACAAGGCGACACAACTGGATCGAAAGGGGCAAAGATCCTCGCCAAGGAGGAAAACCTATTCAAGCCAAAATTCAAAGAAACAGCATTCATCCTGAGGAACCGGAATGTATTTTTTTAAACAAGGGTCACCATCAAGGATATTTGGAAACACACACTTTTCGGAGGTAACATATTTCAACTGTGAAAGGGCGGAGCCACCTTAGTGTAAACTTTATGTTTCATTGAACACAGCTTAATTTTATAATATAAGAATAGTTAGTTTTTTGTTAGTATTCACCTGAAGAAAATTGCAGATACATAAGCATTCGAAAAGTTGTGAGAAAGAAAAAATAAAGACAATGCAAGTTCGAAACTCTAGTTTACTCTGTTCAACATTGTCTACCGCCTCCAAACAAAGAAGAACCGATTTTGCGTACGAAACAGATTCAGTGTCCTCCACCCGCTCGATGATTCAAATTGATGAAAACCAGTCGAATTCGAACACGGTGAACACATATCCGCTTGCCTTTTCCCTCTCGTTCCACATGGTAAAGAAAGAGATAGGACCCCAGTACCTTCTAGTATGGTTTTCTTAAATAACTCATCACTTTTAAGAATAACCATTTTGGTAATCTTAACATTAAATTAAAGTTAGCTGTGTGAGGAGCAATCGATGAAAAAAGCAAAAGAGCAAAAGGAATCAAACAATAAAACACTAGAAACTTAAGCAAAAGAAGTAAGCCGGGACCTCTAGAATACTCTACCAACTGAGCTATCGAGGACGACGGACTATTCAGAAATTCTCTAATAATCACTGGGAAACAGCAAAAATGTTTCCTAGACCAAAATAGCAAAATCTTACATATTTTATATTCTGTTCTAAAAGATTTTACTACCACCACATTATATAAAATAAAATTGATTCCCTAGAATCAAAGACACTAAAATTAAAGTATTTGTGGGTCCCTAGATTAGGAAACTGTTCGGAGATGCGCAATTCGATTCCATATTTCAAGTCAAGTAAAGTAAAAAAAAATGTTACGACAAATTTTCTGGTAAATACTAGAGCAGAAAATTATAAAGACTTCTTTTGTGTTACCAGAACCTAGGAGGTAACATGTCGTTAAAAATTAGGTTCTTGGATTCTCATCTGGATTACTTTCCAAAAAATTGTGGTGGTGTTAGCTAACTACTATGGACATTTACGATAGATGCCCGAGAAGCTACTCTCAAAAGGTGAAGAAGCGCAAAATGTGTGTCTAAACGCCAGGTTCAATAATCGAAGTTTGTAATTTAATTGCTTCTGCTAATATATATATTTTTTGTATCTTGATTGTATGCCTGTAACTTAAAACTTTAATTGGCATTATTCCGTTACTTGGGAGTAGTTAAATTCAAAAAAGTAGTTTTTGTTCAGGAAACAAAAAAAATGTTAGAATTTGTTCCCTAGGCTAATCAATACTCACTTAATATAATATTAAACTAATGCACTGCTGCCAACGTTAGACGACAAAATTTAAAACACAACTGCGAAGCAAGAAAAGCGATCGCAAAGCTTGGTGGCGAACATAATAGGTTTGAATTTAATTTAATTAACAATATTTAAGGCGATTAGGATCGGCTACGGCGCATCGGGGGTGGCGAAATGGTTAGGCCAATAAAAATGGAAAATAAATATTTTAGTTCAATGTTGTATGTAACTCAATCTATAGATTTAATAATCCTTAGGTTATTTTGTACCTATTTCGGTTGATCTAACGTATGATTGTTTCTACGGATGTGTTCCTATCTTGTTTCTTGTATTACGTTTAGAGCCCTAAACCTTCAAAAATCTATTGATATATATATATACAGGAAGACACAATTTATTCCAAATTCAATTTGATACTGACAGTTAAAATTTGTCAGAAGAATTTGAATCGAACAGTAATGTATAGGCTTAAAGGATTCTCAGGTGAACCAGCCTCTTGATTAAAAGTCAAACTGTTGAATGTTGTTTGAGAATAGTGAGCAGAGCAAACCACTGATGATCCCAGGATGATTACCCACGGAGACACATCGTTCAATTATTTCTTTTTCACTTTGGTTCTTTGATCATATTGATCTTTTATCCTCTTAGTTAGTGATTTTAGGAAACCTCCCTAGTGGTTACTTTCTTCTTTCAGGAGTTTTTCAGTAGGTGGGTGTAGGCCACTAAACGAAGATGTATCTGAATTGTCGTCTCCATCGAATTGTTTACAGATAGGTCCTCTTGTTTGTGTAATTTTTTTCTCAGTGTGCAATAACTAATTAAGATCTCCGTTAGTTTAATCTTTAATCGTCATAGAGTTACATCATACGACTACTGAAGTTTATCTTTAAAAGTTCACTGTGAGCAGCGTGGTGCAATCGCATACGGCAAACGATTTATAACAATCGAACCTCGCTGAGCTCCAAACGACTGGCTCCGATTGCAGAATCTCAACTAATTTTATGCTTAATTAACTTTATGGCGTTTACGAATTGTATTGCCAGTTCGCGCGTGTATTTCTTTTTTATCATTCGCGAAATAATTAGTCTTTGATGATTTATCGGTTTTAAACGCAATATAGGGTTCGCGACTAACCGCAAAACGACTGAGTTTGGTCGATGACGTATGCAAATCTGCATGTGCACGGATTGTAGTTTAACAATAATACAATAATATCACATAAGTCTACCGAATTAATTAGACTGTAAAACTACCGAAAAAAAAAGAAATATTAAAGTAGGTAGAGAACCTCTAAACGAAGTTTCGCAATGCTTGGATAATTAGTGGTAGTAAAATGTGGTAGCTTGTACCCCACCCGATGAGGGACGGTGTTTCCTTAGCCCGGCTAGTCTGCTTCTTTTTATGCAATCTTATGTCTTTCGGAGTTCTTAATTCTTGAATTGCCTGCTGTTCTCAGTTCCGCACTTTCGGTCAAGTCGTTAAGTGTATATTTTCTTGTTTGAATCAAATCCTCGCGATTGTTCAGTCGCCATTTATTTAAAAATATAAACAACATGTTATCGCCTGTCCAGGTTACAGTGTCTATTATGCAGTAGTCCAGTCAGTTCTTCAAATATAAAATTAAAATAATGTACCGACCAAAAAGAACATATCCATTGAAACTGTTTAGCAATTACAAAATCTTAAAAATTGAATATTTGTGCTGCAAAATCTCCCTACCTTAATTCAAAAACCAAAACAAACTAACGTCAATAATATACACCAACATAAAACTCGTTTCCAAACATAACAAAATCTGATATTGCCAAAAGTAAAAAACTTCAAAACATCAAAGAGGATATAAACAAAAGATCAAAAGATCTTGGGTGGCAAAAAACACGAAAGTTCAAACTTGGATGAGTATCCCACAAGGAACACACAAAAGACCAAAACGAAAAGAGAAATGATCAAATGATGTTCCACCCTGGGCAACCAGCATCGGCTCATCCGTGGTTTCAGTGGTCACCCTCCCCAAACATCATTCAACATCTTCATACACTTTGATTTCCAACCTTGAATCCACTGATGAGCCCATGCTGGCTGCCCAGGGCGGAACATCACTTGATCATTTCTCTTTTTGCTTTGGTCTTTTGTGTGTTCCTTTTGGGATACTCATCCAAGTTTGAATTTTCGTTTTTTCGACCCAAGATCTTTTGAACTTTTGTTTTTAGATTTTCGGTTGAAGTAACTGATTCGGAGGTTTTTTAACTTCTTTTTGATCAAAGAAGATATTCATTCATTTATAAGCATTAAATTATATAACTCCTTACCAACCCATATTATATTAAAACATACACAAACTAACTTTAAACACATTCTTACAAGCTTTCTCCTATCCAAATCAAAATTTTCAGATTCTTAACTTAGACTTGGTGTATTCTCATTGTTTAATATCCTATAAATTAATCAGGGGCATACTTAAGCAATCAATCAATAAAAAAAAATATATGTTAAGTAATCGAAAGTTTCGCTCACACATCTTCTATTTTTTCTCTTAATTGTTTTTCTCCTATCATACTTCATATTTCCTAACTTAAAATTTACTTAATTTTTTAATTTTTAATGTGCGGTTTATCTGTTTAAGTAAACGAAATGTTTTTAGGATTTACATTTACTCTTAAACATAGTATTACGAGTAGTAGGCCTTAATCTATTGAAAATTGCTGTTTAAAGAAAATAAATATTTATTTATTATTATCATGTCGTTGCTACTATTCCCTCTTGGCCTTGGTCTGTGTCTGGAGTGCTTCAGCACGATCCTCTACTGGACTATTGATAAACATCGTGACGGCTATTGTTACAAAATATTCGCATATTCATATTCGCATCTTAACTGCATTTTATTGCATAATTCTAACCAGATACTTTCTAGACGCCGTCGTCATGTCAAAACGATAATAACTTTAAGCAAACAAACTAATAACATATAAATACTGGTAACTCCTAATTTGGCATCATGAAAATTACCTAGTATTACCTTATGCGAAGCCTCCCATATGTTCGGGGTCAATAAATCTGCATTTTTAATTGCTAATTTTTGCGAGATTTAGTTTATTTCTTTTTCTCTCTTAAAGTATCTATGTAAATTTTCTACTTAGTATTTCATGATCCTTTTAATTATTTATAATGTTTAAATTTACTATTTTTAGAAATGGAAGGACTCTTAAACTATTCTAGATGCTGATTTATAATTACGCAATGCCCGCCGATGCATTAGTCAAGAAATTAGTTTTAGTTATATAATTATAATTAATATTATAGATTATAATAATTATTATTAAATCAAAAACCTCCGCCTGCGAAATTTTACTAAAAATAATATTGTAACATTTTCTTATTACTAGGCAATACGTATAAAATTGGTATTATCTCGATTGCTTGTGTCAAAACCCTAACTGCCTACTCACAACAAACTTATTGATTAGCTACAGAAAATAACAGCACGCGGGTATAAGATAATACTGGTAAAATATTTGCCTCAAATTCCAATGATAAAAACCAGGTGACCCATAAAAACAGCTTTTAAAATCCTGTAAGTTAAGTAACTCATCTTCATCTTCACATGGTCAGTCTTACTTAATTTTGAAAGTAGCTTTTTAAAATAACCATTTTTACAACTACTCTCACCTTAGGCAGCCTATAGTTAAAGCATTAGTCATACTTCACGGTTTGCTAGACACCACATCTAAAAACTAAATTGTTATGACCAATTTATGGCAAGATACTTTCACTTCTTTTGGTAGATTTGAAACAATTACCAAAATGCTTACGAACTGGTGTCCATGTTTAAGCCATTTGCCGAAGGATATAAGGGCTTTGTAGAGAGTGAAAAGGCTGACGTCCAACTCCGGTTAGGCAAATAAATTTTCCTAGAACCATCCCTGGGAGTGCCTAAACGTACAATTAGAAATTGGGTCAAATAAAAACACCACACATAATAGGTGATAACACCCAAATTAGTAGTAGGACTCTTAATATAGATACAGGGAGTCAAATTTTCGCTCTGAACAAAATTAAATGTAGTTCTAGAGAAACTTCTTTAGGTCTACCAACAGATGAAGACCAATCAAATTGATATTGGGCGATAACAAATGAAGTTTTTTTATAGTTTGATATGGAAATTTATCAACAATTTTGGCTTAAATGGAAACTTGGCTCCTTGATAAACACAATAGAGTAACAAAACAAAACACCACAACTTTATTGAGATCTAAGTGACAGACAATGCGCCAAGGAAAGAGAAACAACATTGCAGTAAAGTAAATGCAAAGGCAAAACAGCAAATCAACCCATCTACACAAACTAGTGCAATAATTTCGCCTAGGTTATATCCTGGCAATACATCAAAATAAGACGTTAGAGGCTCATATGGCCCTGCGCATCATCATGTTGATGTTGATTTGCAAACTAATTCGGTTGAATCGTTAGGCAATAAAATCGATTTAAACAAGACATAATGAGTAACAAAAACAAAAGAAATCAGGTCCATATTGGGCTGGTATAAAGGCGTAATGGAATAATTTAATCGTATAACAAATAAAAGTAAACCAAGCAGAATTGGTGTCCAAAAACGATTTTTTTCGTGCTGTTACCAATCACGTTATTTAATGTAAGTAGTTTTTGAAGTAAACTTCTCAATATTACAATAAAATCTAACAAAAGCATTTCATGCAAAGAATAATGCACCCACAGACGACTGACTATTAAGTCGACTAGATGGCGCCGGACTATTGATTTTTATATCTAGTAGAGTTTAAATGTTACTTTGTTTGGAAAATTCATTAATTTTTTCTAGATTCTATACATTGAATCACATGAATACATGTTTTGCATAGTTCCATTAAATATGTACTAGAAATTAAATTAAAATAAAATTGAAATTGAATAAAAAGCCTTTGAGAAATTACACATCTAGGCTCAAATTCCAGAAATTTAGACCGGCCGCAGTTTCCATAACTATCCCTTATTTGATGTCCTAACATTACGGAATATGACAATAAGTAGCATAGCAAGAAACAATTATTGAAATTAGTTTATCATGGTACGTTTGACATCTTATATCAGACCGACCCGATGGGTTTTTGTTAGATTTTTGTGTCCTTTCCAATTGTTATTTTTATATTTTTGTTTTAAGACTTAAAAAAATGCAAAAGAGGGAGATAAGTGCTGAAAAGTCACCGGAACTTTCTTTTCACGGATAAACAAGACATCTGTTATTAAAACGCAACATTTTAGATATTGCCTCAGAACCAATAAGAACGCCACTGTACACTGTTGCCATAACTGGTCCTATGCAGTTTTCTTAGATTTGTTTACTGATTTGTAATTATTTATTTATTTAGCGTATAACAACACATGTTCTAAATCTTAATAAATCTGAACATTAAATCTTAATATCTAATTTTGTGATGGTGTAGTGACTTTGTCTGTTGTGGTATTCGTAGGCTAGATGATGGAGAGTTTGTCGTTGGCCACGGTCGTAAGCACAGTTCTCTGATTTTCCCCATTTGTGTAGAGTCCGCACATACAACGCATTCGGTGCGGATGCGGTTCAGGGGCACCATGTTTTTCTTGGGAGTTTAGTGCCAGGAGCTGTCTCGTTTGTGCGGATGTCATGTAGGTATCTGGAGGGATTTTGTTTTGCCATTCTTGTTTCCATTCGTGCTCTAGCTTAAAACCATTTGCGGTGAGCGTTGCAGAAGTTTGAATTGGTGGTTTACTGGATTTGGACAATTTGCCTCTAATATATGGAGTATGCCTTAATTTCTTTTGTACTACCCAGCTGTTTGTTCTGCCAATTCCTAACTATTGGCTAAATCAAGTCTAGGATAAGGTTTCATAAATCAGGTAAAGAGGAAAGTGTCATTTTAAAGACACATAAAAGGTTAGGATTACGATCAAAAACATTTTATTCTGAATATTGTCCATACCTTCTTCGGTTCTACCTTCTGTCAGATAGATGGTATTTTATTTTAATATATTTTTCCAATACTGACAGTGAAGTTCGACGGGCGGTTTCTCCTCTCCAAAGGAAAAAGCAAGTAAGTGCAGTTTCGGCTGTTTTCAAGGGGGCAAAATTAATATTTAAATATTTGAAAATTTCTACTATTTTAATAAAATTATTATTTTTTGAATTTAGATATCTTCGTTCTTTTGACTGCCATGTATGGTTTTTTAATTAATTTCTCACTTTTTGAGAGGGAACTAATGAATTAGGCAATCAGAAATGTAGAACAAGTTTTCATTCCATAAGAAAAACAAAAATTAAAATTTCTAGAAAGTGCGCTTACTAAGTTTTGACTTTGTTCAGGAGGATACTGCTACATTTAATTTTAGAAAGACATGGATAGAAACCGGTGCAAATATGGGATATATTGAAGCGCGCCCCGTTTGTAAGTGCAAAACAGATTTCTGTATGTCTATGACGTGTGCAAAATGAATGGTTTCCTTTTTAATTAGAGCTCTATTTGACTGAACTTTCGGCATCTGCTGTGACAGTCATAAATTGGTATTACAAGAGATATGCATGTGTGTAACATTCTACCTTGTACCAATAATAAAAATCAATTAAATGACGGAGCACGTATACACACGGTCAAAAAAGTTCATTTAACGCTACAAATTTTGAAAAAAGAACACACAAAATTTAAAAAATCCTTTGGATTCTGTTGAAAATTTTGATTAGTCCCTTGTTGGTTCTCGATTATTTTGCCGGGTTTATAAAAACGTGTTGTAACCGCTGTTGTAGTAGACAGTAAAAAAGCCCAATGAAAAACAGCTATTAGCTTAATACACGACTATCCCTACTGGTTGGGTTGTTCAATAATTTGCAATGTTGTTTCTAAGCTTCAAATTTAATAACAAAGCCTAATTATAAATTGTTTTAATTGTTTATTTTTTGATTTTTAAGTTTTAACTCAGTTTGTTTGGATTTTACCTAGCTGAAATTTTTACCGGCCCGCATACAAACAGCATACTATTAGTTAGTTCAGCTACTTAAATTCAACGAGGGCTGTTGACAGCTCAATATTTAACGTGAACTGTTAATAGCTGAATATTCAACGTGGGCCGTTGATTGCTTAATATTCAGCGTGGGCTGTTGACAGCTCAATTCTCAACGTGGGCTGTCAACAGCTAAATATTTGTCGTGGGCCGTTGACAGTTTAATATTTAACGTGGGCCGTTGACAGTTTAATATTTACCGTGGGCTGTTGAGAGCTCATTAATTACAAAGGTTACCAATCCTATAGACTAAAACACTGCAGAAGATTTTATTTTATTTGTGCAAACTATAAGAGCAACAGTTTTTGACAGCGTAACTAATTTTAACAAATACATATACTTAAACACGCGAAAAGGCCTGTTGAAAATTCTGTAAGATTTAATTTTACTTGTGCAAACTATAAGAGCAACAGTTTTTGGCTCCGTATTTAATTCTGCTAAACTTCCTCAGCTACACTATATAGGTACGCAGGCATGTTAACTCTTTTATCAGGCTGCCAGCTACACACCCTTTAATTTTCGAGTTTATTCCGGGGTAAACTGGAACGATAGGCGCGTCTTTTCATCTCGGCTCTCATTTTCTACGAAAAAACCCGCGAGGCTTTTCGTTTCGCACTGTCATCTTGTCATGGAACAACATCGAAACGTAGAAATAGTTGGGTTTTTTTCTTTACTTTAAGAATAACAATGGTAAAAATATAGTTTTTTATCTTCTTCTGTAAATGACATGATTTCTTCGAACGTTGGCCATCATCCATGATAAACGTCTGCGATCCGGACCTCCTCTAAAAATATGCCCAAAGTATTCAAGCTTATTTTGATGGTAAATAAGCCTGCACTATCTTTATTTCTTCTGAGCAGAGCATCTTCATTATGTATTCCATCCAAGATATCCTAAGCATTCTACGACAACACCACATCTCGATTGCCTTCAATTTTTTATGCTTTTACACGAATTCGGAGTGTTTAATTCTTGTTGTTTGAAGGTGGTAGATAATGTTGAACTCGAGAGTAAACTAGAGCTTCGAACTTGCATTGTCTTTATTTTTTAATTTTCCACAACGCACAGTGGTTCAGTCCTATGACAAAAGTTAAAAAATGCAAGAATATTTGTTCAAATTTTTACCATTATCTATTGAACAAATGCCGCAGTTCCAAAACTACCATAAATTTTTCGAATTAACCAAATCTAGTAGCCTGCTGGCCCGTCAAAGGTGTGATTTTTTGTTTTAATTGTTGTTAGCATTACTGTCAAGTTTTATTTAAGTTTGACATCGAATTGCGAAAAATTTGTAAAAACTTTTACAGTGGGATTTACTAAAATCTAAAATAGTACCCACCACTGGTCTAAATATTTACACCTCTGTGGGGTACTACATTTTAAAACCAACTTTCAATAAACATTTACCCATACAGAAAAGACACAAAGTTATTGATTACTTTGTATTGTTATTGCAAAATACCACTGAAAAACTGTTTTTTTTTAAACATACCATATTTTAGGAGAAAATGTCCTAAAACTAATTTTTTTTGACAGGTTTCAAACTGGCAAATGGTGAATACGCTAAAAATTTGGCCCATAATAGCTTTTCATTGTCTGTGTTTGAGGTTATAAAGATGGTGATTTTTTAGACCACCTCTGGGAGGTGGTTTAAATTTATGGCCCCCAGACAGGATGGTTTTGTGGCAATTGGTAATAAGTTTGGTTATAATTTCCCTAAGTTATTGTTTTTACAAGGATTAGTTTACCTTATTTAATATCCTAAGTTGTTCATTAACCAATAACACCTCCAATTTTGTCCAGAAAAACTCCATATTTTAAACCCGTTTTAAGCACAAAACATATATTTTTGAGGGCACTTCGAGCCAAAACAAACATAAGTGAAGGTCACTGATTATGCACGAAAAATATACCAAACAAAAAACCCAAAGTAACTATATTAATTTATTTACAAACTGAAATTAAAACATTGAAGTTATCTAAAAGCTCCGTCAAGAAAACTTTCCTTACTCAAAGCCTACTCATTTCAAAGCTGCAGCTTTCATCAGTAGAGGTTAGTGCAAGCCAAGGTATAAGCAGAGGTAAGAGATTCGAACTCGCTCTTTGTGATTTGAACGCAGCTAATATTTTGAAACTGACATTTCGACAGTGACAGAAATATAAACAAAACTAGCATTTAAGTTTTTTAATACTTTTCGTAAATAAAAACACCTTTCAAATAAATAAAAAAATTAATCCACTCCTTATTTTATTATTACCCATCTAAATCGTTGTGTGCCATCAAGCATTAACTGGAAAAATTAATTAACAAGGCTAACTTTTAATTCGAGTGACATATAACCCCAATTTTAATTTGTTCTACAGTGTGTGTTTACTATTTAAACCCCGCGTGGGTTTAAATTTTTTAATTTCCTTTTCCTCTAAATTGAAACTTTCTTCTTAAGTCCAACAAAAAATTAAGTTAAGATAATTATTCAATAAACAAATTTCTTAAAATTCTTCTTGTAAATCAAACTATATCCAAAACTCAAGGAGGGTTGGTTTAAAATGCTTAACACCAAAAATTTCACTTAAACTTAGAACCGTTCTAAAATAAACTAAACCCTTTTAGTAAATCCCACCGTTAAACTTTAGTGATGGAATTTCGAAAGATAGGAAAGTTAAATTTTTTAGTTAGTAGAAATTTATTGGAATGGTGTAGTTTTTAAAATAAGTTTGATAATTAAAAGGGAGAATGAGATTTTTTGGAAATATCCAGGTTTCTAAATGTTTAGTTTTATTCCAGGTTTCTAAATGTTTAGTTTTATTCACCAAGTTTGACCACACTCATTTCTATACTAGAAGGTAGCCCAACTAGTCTACTTCTATGGATCATAAAATCTTAGCCATCGGCGCCCGACCAGGATTGTATGTGTTTTTTAAACACCGACAGACACATGTTTGAATTTAAAGAATAATTTTTCGACCTTTTAAATCCCCTACTAACTTTTGATTTACACGTTTACGATTTAAAAAAAGTTTAGACTTTCTAGAAAGAAGAATGGTCAAAGTTTTAGGCTCAAAATCAAAATTTCGCTTTTTTAAATCCAAGATGGCGGAAATCTTTTAGAAATGGGTACCTTTTTCCCCTCTAAAAAAAGGTGTATCTATCACCGTTTGGCGTTAAAGTATAAACCTATTTCGATCGCTCAAGAAATAAAAAAGTTATTCGTCTTTAAATTATAAATGTTTTGGCTCCGTTTAGCATATTTTCTGAAGATACACATTGACACACTTTAAAATTTTTGAGAAATCACAAATTTGTGGCACAAACGAAAAGACCTTGTATTTAGAACTCCCAAAAAACTTCAAATTTTTAAAATCGGACGTGTAGCTTCTCCAGGCTCAAAAATTTTAGACAATGAACAGTGTTTCCGAAAAACTGCTGACGGAGCAAAAACATTCAGGATTCACACTTATAATTTTTTATATCTTAACCGATTAAAATAAGTTATATTTCGAATTAGGGCCAAAATAAAAATAAAAAAATATTAAATAAAAATAATATTTTTGGATTTTTTGAATATTTAAAGTAAAATAAAGTTTTCTTAAAGAACAAAACTCACTTATTGGTACGCCACTGCGATATATTTTGCATTTTAAGCTACCCCCAAAATAGAATATTAATAATAATCTATTGGTATATTTAATGTATTAGGAAAGTATGATTTTTGTCATTATTATCCATAGGTGTTGAACCACTGTGCAACGTTTCGAATGGTTATCTATCCGCAATCGTCATCAGGTGAATACTAACAAAAACTAAGACTATGAGCGCAACAGAATAGAAAAAAAGAACGTCAAATATCACCAATAACTCAGAAACCAAGCATATGCTTGCTTAGAGCGGTTCACGTCCCGCTTCCACTTGTTTTTCTTTGTGCACACACTGGGGTATTTTATTTACCCGAGCAGGGACTTTCTCTCATCTTTTGGCTTGATATGCAACCCTCTAGAAAAAAAAGCGCAAGATTTTTCTGTCTTTTCGCGCCAGACATGTAAAGTAGAAAATATGACATTTGCTTAGAGTGTTACGTGACGGGGTGTTTACCAAGTGTGCCTTGGAAAACGTCACGCAGTGTTTTCTTAAGATTTAACTGTTTTGCCGAAGCAAATGTTGGATTTTTTTTGGTAGTGTTTTTAGGATATTTTGACGAGCGTACAAATGCTCGAGGATAAAAACGGATAGGTAACCGTAATTTTTATGGTAAGTATGGCCAAAATATTCAAGTTTTCGTTTCTTGATGGTATTCTACGGTAGCACCTCGTACCGTATCTCGAATGCTTTTAACTTTTTACGAATTCGGAGAGTGGTATTAGGATCGCGAGTACACAACACCGATTTCATTTTGATAAAAACTGATTTGGCCTGTTCAATTGTTGCACGAACTTCTTGCATGTTGTCCCAGTTCTCATTGAGGGGGCAACCCAAGTATTTGTGTGAATCCACACTTTTACATGCCTCTAATGTTCTTTTCCTTGGATATGACCATCCTTTTTGTTTTTCCAACATTTAAGTTAAGCCCGAATTGCGAACTTTTGGCAGCAATTTGATTCAACAACTCTTGCAGGCCTTCCAGCGTGTCTGCTATTATGACAGTGTCGTCGGCATATCGTAGGTTGTTGATTTGTATGCCATTTATGGTCAGACCATCTTCGCAGTTATAAAGTGCATTCTCTATTATTTTATTAGTATAGATATTAAACAACAGCGGAGATAATATACAACCTTGACCCACACCTCTTCTTATTTGGACCTCTTCGGACAGTTGGCCATCAACCTTTATTTGAGTATTCTGATTCCTGTATAGATTAGCGATTATCTTTAGATCTCGGTCATCTAGACCAACTTCTTTTAGCGATTCTATGAGCTTTTCTTGTTGAACTCGATCAAACGCTTTCTCGTAATCTATGAAACAGGCATCTGGCACCGACACATCCCTAGACCGCTGAACTAAGACTTGAATGCCAAACAGGGCCCCTCTTGTCCCAAACCCACCAAGAAATCCAAACTGCGCGTCGCCCATAAAGGATTCGCATTTTCCATAAATTCTTTTATGGATATTCTTTACAAATATTTTTAACATATGGCTCATTAGGATGATTAGGAAGTAATCACTACACTTCTTTGCTGAATGTTTTTTAGGTAGTGTAACAAGGGTTGATTTTAGCCAATCATCAGGGATTTTACCGCTGCGATAAATCAAGTTAAAAAGTTTGGCCAGCCGAATCTTCGTTTTTAATTAGCTTTAAAACCTCAGTATATACTTCGTCTTGCCCTACCGCTTTTCTGTTTTTAGCTCAAGATATTGCGTGTTGTACTTCCTCTAGTGTTATATCTATGCTTTGGTTTAAGAATTCTTCTTGCTGTTCGGATCGGTTATCGGTAAAGAGATGCTCTATGTAGCTACACCAATCTTTTAGTTTTTCTTCGGTATCCAGTATGATTTTGCATTGATTGAGGATTCGCTTTTATCAAATAATCCGGCTGCTTCCTTTATGCGTTTGTGTAAATTGAAAGTGTCATGTTTAGCATCTAGATATGCTATTTCTTGACATTGCTGTGTTATCCAGTCTTTTTTTTTCGACCTTATCTTGATTTTTATCTCTCTATTGATTTCGTGGTACTGATCGCTGACTTTTTTATGGCGTCTTTTATCCATCAACTCAAGGATTGTATTAAATATGCTAAACATTTTTTAAAATATCAAGCCCACAACAAATGCGGCCTTGATTCAAACCGAGTCACAGCAAAAAGTCTGCCCGCGTGTCTTGTGCACGCGGTTTTTCACTACTCTAGAAAAAAACCAATAGAAGCTACCTCCGCAGCTATGTTTTCTGTAGCCTGTAGCTATAATACGCCGGCAGCAGCAGAATGCCTGCTTTCGTGTGCGTCCAGAGATCATTGAACCTGCTGAATGCATCGAGTGTCGAGTCCCGTGCTTTGAGCGGGCGTGAAAGCTATCATTGAAGTAGGTTATTTGCAGGTATAAACGGCTATCAGTGTGTACAGTGTACGGGTCAAACCCTATCAAGTCAACCAGGCAATAGTTTTAACCATCTCCGATTTTGATGATTTTTGGTACACTTATTCGTCTTATCAAAAAACTCAAAAATCAAAAAAAAAATTTTTGGATAAGCGGTTTTTGTTTTATTGATTTTTGAAAATCAAGAAATTGACCAATATGTTCTTGACAGACACTTAAAAAAATAGTAATATCTCAAAAACTATTGATCCTATAGAAGCGTGTGATAGCTCATTTTGAAGGGTTTTTAAAGACCTTTTTAAAGATGTGTGACACAATATAGTTTTTTTAATTTTTTTTTTCTTAATTAAAAAAATTTTTTTTTTTTTTAAATTTTAAAAACACATTTTTTAATTTTTTTCAAAAAAGTATTACTTTTTTTTTCAATGATTTTTTAACATTTTTGGAAAATTTTAGGATGGAGAAATAATGGAGTCATACTTTAAAAAAATAATAAGATATTTAATACAGGGCTAATTTACCTAATATGGGTATAACAAAAAAATGAAAAGTAAGAATAATAGAAAATTTACAATAAAAAATATTTAGGTTGCTAATGTTTTTGTAAAATATTTGAGGAATCTGTCATTTTTTCTGCAGTTAGCGTATATGTCCTACCAGTGGCAGTATTTGGGTTGACCCGTCTTAAAAGAGAATTTTGATCTATGACCAATATATCAGCTTTTGGCTTTGGAATGTAAAAAGACGGAGACGGACCATGAGGATATAAAAAACTAACTTTTAATTCCCCGCTTTCTATATTTTTGCCAATGATACATCCCATCCACCAAAGACAGTCATAGTTTATGGTTACAAAACCGGAGTCGATGTTTTCAATTTCTGTGTTTGACAAACCACAGGTTGCAAAAAGATATTGAATATTTTCCTCTTTACTTAGTGAAAATGGTTTTGTAATAATTTTTTCATTACTGAGGGAGATAATTTAATGAACAATATTTAAATGTTATACCAGGAATGTTTTCTGTTGCAAATTTAAAAAGGGGGTCATAAACTGTTCATTATATGGTCTCTGCAGACTTGCTTTAGCAGCCAACCTTTTTACGGTGCCTCCCAGTCCATCGCATGCACTCTTCCCGTGGGAGGTGGCAAAAAAATTCCATTCTGCTTTAATTTTAAATTCCTCGAGATGGTACGCAATATTAACAAAAAATTTTTTATTTTTATACTGTGCGGCACAGCCGTCTGAAAAATAGATAATTTTGTCTAAATTATCAATTTGCCTCTTTAGTTCAGGCATAAGGTGGCTTAAAAAAAAGATAAAATGCCACAGTGTTGTGTACCAAACAGTCTGAAATAAATATATAATTTAAATGACCCGGTTTTCCCTCATGAGTTTTGTAACATATTACAAAAGGATGTAGGGTTGCCTGGCTAGTTGTCCAGTGATAGGACTGCACTTCATCCTGCAAAATAAATGAATAATTTTCAGCGAAATCGCATGTGATTAGTGCTTCCCCCTTTTTTAAATTGTCTTTTACCTCATTGTAGTATTCTTTTTTCATGTGAGTGTAAAAAGAATGAGATTTTAATTTAATCAAGTCGCTTGAAAATTCTTCAATGAAGTCCTCTGCTGGTTTAATTAATGTTTCCATATTGCACCTATCTACAGATATCCACTTCTCAAAAGTCACATTGTCAATCATTGCTTCTTCGAACTTTTCATTCAAAAAGTATTTTAAATTCTCAGTTCCTGGGCATATCTCACATTTGTCCAAAAAGCAGTGAGAGGCAAGCATGCACCCTTATCATTTAAGATAAACTTGTTTATTTTAGAACACTCTATCATTAACTTCATATTTTGATGTATTGTGCACACACACACTGTATGTGTACCGCTCTTTCCTGCTAAAATGCAACTTTTTGGTCTCAATTCACTAAATTTAGACAAACCAATTTTTTCTTAGATATTATTAGGGTGAAAAGATCTTGGGTGGAAGGGAGGACAATTGAAGAAATACTCAAAATTTTGCAGGAATAAACAAGTTTGGAAAAACCTTTTATGTATCTTATTTACAAGACTGGGAGCAATTGACAAGTTTTTAGATATAAAGAGTAAATATATAGGTATTTATCAAAAAATGTATGGTTTTTTTCTGCAAGGCTTTTTATATTATTTTTTTTAAAATGGAACCAATAACGTCTCCATCCTGAAATTTTCCAAAAATATTAAAAAAATACTGAAAAAAAAATAGTATTTTTTTGAAAAAAATTCAAAATGGTGTTTTCAAGATTTTTCAAAAAAAAAAATATTAAAAAAATTTAAAAAAAATAAAAACAAAAAATTACATGGTGATACACATCGTTAAAAAGGTCTTGAAAAAACCTTCAAAATAAGATATAACTCGCTTCTATAGGACCAATAGTTTTTGAGATATTGCTTTTTTTGTAAGTGCCTGTCAAGGGCATATTGGTCAATTTCTTTATTTTCAAAAATCAATAAAACAAAAACCGCTTATCCAAAAAATTTAATTTTTTGGATTTTTAAGTTTTTAGATCAGAAGAATAAGTGTACCAAAAATCATCAAAATCGGAGATGGTCAAAACGAAAAGTGGCTTTTTTTTGGTTGATTTGATATGGTTTGACCCGTACGTGCGTTGTGCGATATAGAAGACAATACGACATGCAAATACCGTCAACTTCAGACTCAGAATATGCTTTATTGTCATTAAATTAAAAAATTCTGTTGACAAAGCAAAGGCATGCGAATATGCTTTATTGTCTTAAAATTTAAAAATTCTGTTGACAAAGCAAAGGCATGCTACATTTATATCAACTAGTCATTAATTTTATGAAAAAAAAACTATTAATAATACTGTACTAGTAAAAAAAGTCATATACTATATGATTTTACATTTAAAAACACAGATAAAATAAAATATATAATATAAAAAAAAATAAGAGAAAATAAAATTGTCTGTACAAAATTTTAAAACTATAGTTTTTTAACAAAAAAAAAATGTTCAGATAAAAAATGTTAAATATAAAAAACGGCACACAACACGAATAAAACGATAATAAACAAAGTAAAAAATCGCTGGTACAATAACAATATTTTAGAATATAAATGCATCCTTAAAAATATTAAATATAAAAACGATATACAAACACGGACATAAAAATAACAAAAAAGAGTAAAAAAGAGCTAGTATACAATAAAAATACAAATAGGTAAAAGAAAAAAATGTAGGAGAGAGTAATAACCTTTTCCCGTCAACCATTCCTTTACTTCTTTTCTAAAATTTTTGGACTATTTATGTTCTTAAAATTTGCTGGAAATTTGTTATAAATTTTTATACTTCTGTATATAATGGAGTCTTAAGTAAGGCTGTATCTTGGAATGGACAATGGAATATTGTTATGGGTTCTTGTTTCATAAAGATGTGTAAAAATTCCTATTAATGTGCAAATGAGACTTTACCAAAACATAATAGGTTGATTTTGCGAGAGATGTGTCCAATTCCCAAAAGGTTTGTCGCAGTGCAAACCCACCACAATTTTTTTATTCAAGTTTAAAACGTGGTGTTCGAATTTCAGCTTACCAACAACATGAATTTATAACAATTTCTTGTTTGACGTATTTGCAATAGACTGTTGTGACAAAAGTAAATAATCAAAACCAAATTTAAAACATAAGAAATTCGAAACACCACAATTTAATCTTTTCTAAATCCTCATCAACAATAAGTTTCAGAGTATTTTTGTCTTTGTGACTCCAAGTAATGGTGTTGTCATCAGCAAAAGTGGTAAACTTTCCATCAATGGCTATTCTAATAAGTCCTCTGTATATACTGGAGAAAAAAATGCAACACCAGAAAGGACAAATATTTTTAAAGTAATGTATTTATATTTTAATACATTGGGATGCTCTTATTAATTGATTATATTTCCAAGAAGATTCCTCCATGATAATCATCAAAAAATTAATAATGAGTGGCTCC
Organism: Oxystoma pomonae; assembly: GCA_963921995.1. Lineage (NCBI taxonomy): Eukaryota > Metazoa > Arthropoda > Insecta > Coleoptera > Brentidae > Oxystoma > Oxystoma pomonae. The sequence continues at coordinate 112,390,121 of OY998166.1, read as the reverse complement.
TCCTTGGTTATTTATGCACTCGTTTGTTCTATTGGGCATTGACAGAATAAGATGGTCTATATCATATTGAGAAACACTCATCCAAATCCTCCTTACGGAATGCCAGAGTTCATCTAAGTTTCCAGGGGGACGTGGTAATCGACTAAGATTGCGCCCTAACATATCTTATATTTGTACGACAGGCGACAAGTCAGGCGATCTTGTTGACCATTCCAAAGTCTCTATGCCAAATTCATGTAAGAAGTCTGGCATTATCTTGTTGAAAGATTGCATTTGGGATAGTTTGTAGGTAAAACTGGCTGCAGCACTTCATCGATATATCGCCGAGCAGTCAGATTGCCGTTGATGAGCACTAGATGTGATCTGGTTCCTAAACATATAGCACCCCATACCATGATACTTTGCTGTCTTGCTGTATCACGTTCAACAGCAAACATTTCGTCTCTCACCTCGAAATCGCCATACCCTCATGTGTCCATTATGGCCGCCTAAACAAAACCTGGATTCGTCGCTGAAGCTTATGGTATGCCATTCGTCATTCCAGTTTTTCCGAGCTTTGCACCACTCCAAGCGGCGAGCCTTATGTTGTGGGGTCAAAGGTAGCACCAAAAGCGGACGGTAAGCCCTCAGCCCCATACCAAGCAATCTTCGATTAACTGTCATCCTGGAAAACACTCGTCCTGTAGCTGCAACTAGAACATCTCTTCTACTGTCCCGTCAATTTCTGAGAGCAAGAAGTCTGAGATGCCGTAAATCATGACCTTGTAATAATCTAAGGCGTCCAGAACCCGCACGACGTCTATAAGTCTCATCATTGGACCACTTTCTCTAAACTCTTAACACTGTTGATGAATTGGCATTAACCCTTCTTGCAATCTCCCGTAAACCAAAACCAGCCTCTTTCTTGCCCACGATGCGTCCTTTCTCGAAGTCGTTTAAATGATGAAATTGTTGGCGACCGCGAACTCTTGGCATTTTTCTTTTTTAACTAAACTGTAAGCAATCCAAAAAGACCAAAAACTACGAGAAAAATTATTTAAAATTTTCAGAAAAGGTCTTTTATGTGTTGGTTGTTTTTGAAAATGAATAGAAAAAATCTGTGAAAAAAGGAAAGATTAGAAGACAAAAAATTTATCAAATATTTCTTTTGAGATAATGTATACACACAAATAATTTTCACTCAAATAATTATCCATATACATGATGTTGCATTTTTTTAGTTCTCCAGTATATAACAAAAAAAGGATCGGGCCAAGGACTGAACCCTGTGGTACGTCAGTATCTGTGGACAGTAATGCTGATGACGAGTTACCATTTTTTACAATCTGACACCTTTTAGTTAAATAGCCTCAGCTGTCCGAAATACGTGCCACAAGTTCATGAGTAGAACGCAATTTTTCAGCGCTTAAACGTTTAAAAAATTTCCTGAGAAATTCAACAGGTCAGGACATTTGTCCATTGCAAATAAACTTTTTCAAAGCTTCCTTTTTATGTTATGTATATGTATGTATGTATTGTATTGTAATAACAAATAGGGTAAGTTTTTAAAAATTGCTTCCCTTACTTGAAATTTCACCGCTTGCCGCAAATGAACTAGAGTGCCTGATCTCATTCTTGCCTAAGGGTTCGACACACAGCTTTAAATGTGGGCAATCATCATCCCACTAACTGTTAACTTGAAGAAAAAGTATTTCACAAAACCTGGTGTGAAAAAACCAATAAAAATATTTTCAATGAGATGTAACTCTCCGTCACCCGAAGGGGGTTGATTGTCCGCATTGCTAGACTGTCGATTTCATATCGAGGCAAGAAAAATCTCGGCAAAAAATGACGAGGGTTACCTATCCATCATAATTTATAACCATGAACTTCTTCTTGCCCTATCTTTCATTGTAAGAATCGATAAATAAACTTTCGTGGTAAAGGATTATGCAAAAAGAAATATTTTAAATAAATACGAATATCATTTTATCAAGTCTAAAAGCATACACCGTGTTTAAACAAAGTGACTTATGGATACCTTTTACGAAATACTTTGTAAACCTAATACCATTTAATACTCGATTTAATACATATACCTGTTAGAACTACCTAAGCTATAATATAGCTTATGTAAAAAAACTAGGTTCATATCAGGGCCCGTATTCTTATGGTCTGCGAGGCTAGTAGTCACCAATGACTATAAGGTTTCCAAAAATAGGGTCAAAGTTTTGCAGGATGCCTTTTTTGAAATTCGTTTACTAAAGGGTTTTAGGTTTGCCTTGTTTTGCAAAAATGTTTTACAAAGACAAAATATAATCTTTCCGAACGAAGCCTGGTTGATAGATGGAAAGGCTTTATTTAGATATCTGTAAAGAAGCATTAGATATTTAAAGGGTTTATTTAGATATCTGTAAAGATACCTTACAATTTTTAGGAAATGCTTAATTTAGATATCTGCAAAGGTGTTTTACAAAATGTTTTTAGTTTTTTAATAACTTGAAAAAATAAAAAAAACTAAAAAATTAAAAAAATTTGCATTAAAAGATCGTTTAAAGAATGCTGAAGAAGTCACTGTTTAATAAATAGATCATCTTTATAAAATTTAACTTTATCAAAAAAAAATACTGACATTAGTAAACACTACTGTATTACAGAATACTACAGAATTAAAAAAATACACTGGTTGCTCTCTATATGCAATATCGGAAGCAGTACGTGCAAAGACAGTAGTTTAGCGTTTCTATAAAAATCTACGTTTTTTTAATGAATATCGTAAATACTCAATTTCCAAACGTAAAAAAATGTTGCACTAAAAGATCGTTTAATATTTATTTTAAATTTAATAAATAGATCTTCATAAAATTTGACTTTGTTTTTTTTCTATAAGTACTTTAGCAATTATTAATTTTATTGTAAAAAAATACTGACATGTTTAAAAACTCCTGTATTTTCTATGTTTTTTTCTATTTAGTTTTTTCCTTTAGTAGTCATTAGTTTATTTAAAAAAAATACTGACCCGTGTAAAAACTCCAGTATTTAAACATGTAAAACTCCAAACTTATTTTAGTCAATTCTATATTCTATACGTAGTCTAGTTTTACGAAATATATGATGTCTATACATTTAATAGACCGATATAGCGCTCCAGGCATAACCTTTTAGCAAACTTTATAAAAACCTTTTAGTAAAATATGTTACCAAAGCTATCCTGCGTGTGCTTTTTCAAAGTGGATTACTAATAAAGCCCTGTTCTCACTATGCAACTTTTTCACGCTTCTCAGAAAGTTGCATGCAAGTTGGGAAATTTTCTAGTTACCTTTTGAATGCGAACGCTGTCAATCAGCTGTGAATTTTAGGATATGGGTGTTATTTTCGAATTTACCGTCGACGAAGTAACGCAAAATACAAATATTAAGCTCAGTGAATCTAGCGCTATTTCGATTTTTTTACTAGTGATTTTATCGAAGGGCGTTTCGGTACTCATTTTTTGTACGCCAAATTACACTTTGGTGCCAAAGATTACAAAAATTATAACAAGATTGCACATGATTACAACATATTAAGGCGCATTTACACAGAAAAACTTTCCTTTGATGTTGAAACGCCGACAAACATTTACACGAGCCTCTTGAGCAAAATATTCAAAAGAAAGTTCGAGCAAAATCTCGTACAAAAAGACTCACGGCAATTTTGGAGAGAATGTTAAGCAAAATTTATTTGAAGAAATGTTGGTATAGAAATTTCTTACAAATTTAAATTTTATAGTTTTATGGGAATTCATTGAACTTAACTGAAAATAGAAAGACTAAGTTTTAAAACAAGCTATTTTTAATTAAGTGCTTTCCGACGGAATAACGATTTGATGTCGAAATTGACATTTTACCTCATAAGCAACTTCGATTGACCTGATTTTTATAGGGAATATGCCAGTATACTTGTAACTTTTTTGGGGTTTTAAAAAAACGAGAATAAAAAAATATTAATTGGCACTTATTTATTGCTGTTGCCTGTAAAATATAATGATAAAAATTTAGGTTTAAAAGAATATCTCTTTATTTTACTTCCTAGTTTAAAATACAATACAGTAATAATTAAGTCAATTTAAAAAACCTATATACATTTTATTAAATCTCAAATATATAAACAAAAGCACGTTCGGTCTAAATAATACCCGTTTATTACCCACTTTTACAACCCTACGATCCCAGACCCTTGTCTAAAAAAATATAATTTAGCAGTAATAGACTAGATTTCTGAATCGGAATGTCGCTCCTTTGCATATTGTTTGTTCAGTGTCAGTAATCGACCTTGATTATTACATTAAATTGACATTAAATATCTATCTTCAGCATTTTCATGAAGCTTTTGCTTTTTTAAGCAACAGTTGGGGCCTTAAACTAACTAGGTAAATCTGGTGTGAGGATGAAAAAAAAACAATCAAAGCTAAAGGAAAAGTAAAGTTACAAAAATATGTTTTAAAAAAGATCCCCTCCCCACCACTCCTCATAGTCGTGAGGCGCGGATTACCGCTTAAAAGTGTAACTTTTGAGTTTTTTGCCGATATTTGAAATCAAAATTTTTTTGGAAAAGAAAAATTTTCCTGGGTTATTTTTTGAATTTAGGAAAAACCCTTGGAAATAAAAAAAAACTCGCAAGAAAATCCCAAAAAAACCCTCGGCAAAGAAATCCGGGAAAAACCCTAAGAAAAAAATATTATAAGTAACCCTAATCCATGTGACAAAACTGATAGCCGTCGGCTTTTTTCCACAAAAATTTAAAATAAAAGGTGGTGTTCCATTTTTTTAAAGAATTGAGATCACTGATCACTGATGTGAAATTTTATTTATTCTCATCTTTAAAAATATGTTTCCAAAACAGATAGCAATAATTTGCTCAAAAATTTACCCGAACAAAATGTTCAAAGAAAAGCTCACAAAAATGTTCACGCAAAAAATTTTAGATCTTTTGCACGAGCTTTTGTTTGAGCATGTTCGTCTGTGTAATTGCGCCTTTACACACCGGATTATAACTATTACACCTGATTCACCCTTATTATACCTGATTACAACTGATTACAACGTGATGACACCAGATTACCCCTGATTACAACTTGCCTGTACAGGGTGTCCCACTTTCGATGGGATTCAATGGGAAACTCCGTTGTTATTAAAGATAGACACATGCGGTTTACTTTTTTGAGCTTTAAAAAATGGTGTTAACAGTTTTATTCTGTCCCTTCTAGTTTTTGAGCTACAGGGGAAAGTTGAAAAATGATATGATATTATGATATCTCCCTTAATTTAAGAGATAATTGAGTTCTGTAAAAACATGTCTGTGGCAATCTTTTTAGAAAAACACAATGGTCTTTTAGAAATTTTAATCAGACGTTTCGTTTCGTAGATACCATCATCAGGATCAAAAAGTTTTAATATTCAATTTAAAAGCACTCTCAATTACACTTTGGCGCCAAATATTACAAAAATTACACCTAAACACTCTTGATTGTACCTGATTACACCTGATTATAACATGATTACACCTAATTGAAACCTAACTACACCTGACTACAACTGATAACTTACAAATTACTCCACCGAAATATCCCTCGGATTTTGTTGTCTGGCCTAAAAATGACATTTTCTCTCAAAAAAGATGCATAGTGTGAACAGGGCTTTACAAATTCGACCCAATAAAAAATTGTGATCCGACGTTCGATGGAAGGCAAACAAAATAGAAAAACCCAATTTCGCGCGGAAAGTGATTTTCAGGATTGGACAGATTTCGTTATTTTTTTCTCTTGATTTTTTTAAATTCTCACGGGAATAAACGTTGGTCGCGCCAGGGCACCGTTTAAATCGAAATTTAAATAGATAATTTTTGGTCGTGCCAATTACAGCCCGATAACTTCGCCGACAAGGACAATAGCCCTTTTGGTAGAAGTTTTAAATTACCCAAGTAACACAGCGTCCTGTAAATAAGCTGAAATAACGTTTCCGCAGCAAAAAAGATAATAATAATGCTTTTGCTGTCTTCTGCCACGACGTTTTGAAAACGTCATGAAAATATTGTCACAGCTATTTTGAGGTATAATTTTTGCCGGACTAAAGATCGAAGACAACTAAAATAAATATTAGTGATGTTCAACTAACTCTTAATCAAAAATACGCATTTTGTGGACTTCCCAAGAAAAAAAACAAAAACAAAATTATGATTGTTTTCCGCAAACCAAAACTACACTTTTTTGCACTCGACGCGCGTTTCGCTAACAACGTTAGCATCATCAGGAGACGATAAACAATGAACTAAATTAATCTACGCTCTATCTTATATACAATCCTTTAGTGGGCGGAGATAAGACTAATAATTTGTGATTGATCACGATTTTTAATCCTATCTCCCCTCAACCAAAGAATAAAGTGTACTAAACGGGATGGATCCTCTATCTTTATTTAAACTATTTCTGGATTTAATGATTTCCATACTTTCATATGCATTCAAAAGTCTTTTGTTTGGTACACTTTTTAGAAGTTTTAGGTTATCTAATGTGAATCTATGATTGTTTTCAAAAGCATGCTCGGCCACACTTGACTTTTCTGTTCTTCCGTATTTTAAGTGTGCTAAGTGTTCTTTAAAACGTGTTTGAATAGAGCGTCTCGTTTGGCCAACATATTTTTTGTCACAATCCATGCAACTAATTTCGTAAATTCCACTTTTTTCTAGAACTGTAGTTTTATCCTTGGGATTTCCTAGTAAGCTTCTTATTGTGTTACCGGATTGATATACTAATTTAAGACCGGTGTTATTAAATACTTTGGTGCGATTTCCAAAGACATATGTTTGTAGTAATTGAGAAAAAATTTACGAAGAAGATGTCTTCACTTAATAAAAAGCTACAAAAGTTAAAACGTTCTGAACCAAAACCAAAAAAGTCGAAGGAAATCGCAAACATTGTAGAAAACCTATCCTCTCAAACTTTTAATAACAAAGTTCTTAATTTTGCTCTGCCCCCACAAAAAGATAATTTAAGTGATATTATTGCAAATATTGAAAGTTCAATATCTTATCTTTCAGAAGGCACAAAGGGCTATGTGCGAGATGCTTGCCGATATCAGATCTCTCAAAACATCATTCAAAACAATAAAAATAGTACATTAAATCACAATAAAACAATTAAAAGTTTGAAAGAAAAAGGCTGACAAGGGTAATAAAGTTGTTATATTAGATAAAACAGATTATTTCGAAAGGGTAGATAACCTAATAAAAAATGGACCCTACAAACAAGTCCCAAAGAACCCCTTACCAAAAATGATTAACGAAGTAAAAAACACAATTAAAAAATGTAACAATATTATTACTGACAATATTAAATATAAACTACAAGTAAGCAATCCCACTATGCCGAAACTGTATTGTCTTCCGAAAATCCACAAGCCTGGAAAATCGGTTAGACCTATAGTTTCTGCTGTAGGATCACCTACTTACAACATTTCGAAATGGCTAGCAAACGAGTTTGAAAATTTACCGATAAAGGAAAAAGTTTTTTCTGTTCAAAATTCCCTTGAATTTATCAACAAAGTTAAAGATATTTCACTCCAAGAAGGTGAAATTTTAATCTCGTTTGATGTTAGTTCGTTGTTCCCTAGTGTGCCGATCCCCAATACCTTACAATTCCTGGAGGAACTACTAAAAAAAAACAATCTAGAAGACAAACAGACTTTAGAATACCTATCTTTAACAAAACTCTGCATGAATCAAAATTACTTTCAATATAAAAATAACTACTACCAGCAATTAGAAGGAACCACAATGGGTAATAGTTTATCACCTTTTATCGCAAACCTATTTATGAGCAAATTTGAATCAGATATAAGTAAAGAATTTGAGTATTTCCCCAGAGTATGGTTCAGGTATGTAGACGATGTGTTTGCAGTATTCAACACTAAAGTAACTAGTGTTGAAAATTTTATGAAAAAATAAATAACAAATTTCCCACTATTAAATTTACTTATGAAACAGAGAACAACGGTACACTGCCATTTTTAGACACTTTAGTTATAAGAAATAAAAATAAATTGGACTTTGACCTATACAGAAAAGGCACGGCCACCAACAGGTATATTCCAAATGACTCTTTTCATTGCTTACAACATAAGCTTGCAAGTTTGCACTTTTTAACATATAGATTAGTAAATTTCCCCTTAAACAAAGAAAGATTTGAAGCAGAAAAGAATAGGATTAGGAATATAGCTGGCGAAAACGGTTACGACGAAGGCTTAATAAATAAGCTGATAAATAGACATTCTTTTCAAAAGACCTTTCGGAATTCTACCTTTTTCAGACAAAAAGATACCTGCGACTCAAAATTTGTATCAATTCCTTATAATCCTAATTATACGAAAGGATTACAAAAAGTATTTAATAACACCGGTCTTAAATTAGTATATCAATCCGGTAACACAATAAGAAACTTATTAGGAAATCCCAAGGATAAAACTACAGTTCTAGAAAAAAGTGGAATTTACGAAATTAGTTGCATGGATTGTGACAAAAAATATGTTGGCCAAACGAGACGCTCTATTCAAACACGTTTTAAAGAACACTTATCACACTTAAAATACGGAAGAACAGAAAAGTCAAGTGTGGCCGAGCATGCTTTTGAAAACAATCATAGATTCACATTAGATAACCTAAAACTTCTAAAAAGTGTACCAAACAAAAGACTTTTGAATGCATATGAAAGTATGGAAATCATTAAATCCAGAAATAGTTTAAATAAAGATAGAGGACCCATCCCGTTTAGTACACTTTATTCTTTGGTTGAGGGGAGATAGGATTAAAAATCGTGATCAATCACAAATTATTAGTCTTATCTCTGCCCACTAAAGGATTGTATATAAGATAGAGCGGAGATTAATTTAGTTCATTGCTTATCGTCTCCTGATGATGCTAACGTTGTTAACGAAACGCGCGTCGAGTGCAAAAAAGTGTAGTTTTGGTTTGTGGAAAACAATCATAATTTTGTTTTAGTGCAACCAAAGGTTCCAAATTTCCAACATAGATGGACTTCCCAAGAGTCAAATCTTTGTGCGAAGGCCCGTTTGATGACGAAACCTGTCATTATACCTCGTTAAACAGTACGCGCTTCAAAAATTCGAGATAACAAGGGCTTTTTTAATTACAAAGTTTTTAATACGGGAAAACAAGCATTACGCGACTATCGTATTTTATTTATTATAAAGCGGTGATTGCGCGTGATTTGTATAAGAGCTCGACAAATATTTAGTTTTCGGTTGTCTCATAAATGCTTTTAAGCGTGTTTATAGGTTGAAAACCGACCCAACTCCGAGATCCTACGAAACCCAGAATCAGCAGGAGGTTTAATCTAAGCAGCCAACACAGTTACGTAAATATTACGTAAAAGTTACATCACATGATTACTTTGTTACATAAATTCTAGGTACACTCCTCATGTGTTGCATAACGCCATGCACAAAGTTCCCTACTTTTTACGTAAATAATATGTAATTAAAATAACGTAAGTAATACATGGCAAAAAAAATTGGAAAACGGCAGATATCAATTAACTAAAACAAATTCCCAACATAATCAATTAACTAGTAAATAGAAAGTAAATCGAAAGGTAAAATTGGCGTAAATTTTTTTACATAATATTTATATCCCTTACAAGTAACATCAAGGTAAACTTAACATCAAGTAAATAACGTAATCTTGATGTATCTACTATATATAAATAAATTTATAATATAAATGTTTTATAAATATTACGTATTAGAATGTAACATTTATGTAAAATTAAAGTCATATTGTGTATAGTAGTAGTAGAATGGGGGGGCTCCCGGCCCGGTGACTAGGCTCTACGCGAGCCCTTTTCACCATCCCCCAGAGCACCCCCTCACGCTTCCACTCCACCATGGTCGAATCTTCCCGTCCTTTTGATAAAGGTCAGGATATCCGACCATTTCAGCGTCGGAAGGTGTTCCGGCTCGAACACTTCCTCTACGAAGATTCCCTCTCTGATTCCTCTGTAGGCCGAACACCTTGCGTGTGAGGATTCATCCTCTTCCCAGCCATCTCCGCAAGTTGAGTCCCGCACTACCTTCATCCTTGCCAGATACTTTTGGAGCGCGCAATGTCCAGTGAGAACTCCTATTAGGGGTCCTATCTCTGTTCGTTTCCTGCACAGTAACCAGTCCCTTCTTGTTTTGCTGAAGCCCTGGATGAGCTCCTTGGCTTGCCTGGCGTCCCCTGCTTTTTTTTATGTAAATTTTTTTGCAGGGAGAACATACCGGATGTTAAAGTGAAAGATTTAAAAAAAATAATCAAATTTTTCTCGGATTTGGTTGCGCCCTTTACCTATACTCAAACCTAAACAAATTTTGATATTAATTTATTACAATATTTTTTATATACAGGGTGGATTCTCTAAATCGAACGGTGCTTCTAGAGGGTTAGAATTTGCTTTTATAAAAAAATCCAAAAACACGTCAACTGAGATTTTTAATTTTCTTTAATCGTGCTTTTCATTCAATTTTGAAAATTCCTTTGAATTTATCAACAAAGTTAAAGGTGAAATTTTAATCTCGTTTGATGTTAGTCCGTTGTTCCCTAGTGTGCCAAGCCCCAATACCTTACAATACCTGGAGGAACTACCTGGAGGAGTATTTTGGCGTATTTTTTGTTAAAATAATCTGTTTAGTTACTCATTAATAATATATTTTTTTTAAAATTTAAAATCGGTTCACAGAAAGTTTTCCAAGACTCAAAACTGTAGTAAATATTTGTCCCTCTTTATTACGACGGCTTTTTATTTTCATATGAACGTAAAAAGTTTTGAACTTTGCCGACTTTTTGCACCATTGAGTTTTATCTGTTTATCCGTTTGTTCTCATGCTTTGACAAATAAGTTTGGAGTTTTTTAAAAATATTTTACTGAGGCTTCCTCTTCTTTTATGATGTCGCCATCTCCAATGGAGCTGTCTAACAAATTATCAAAGTCAGTCATTAAGCACGTGATGGCTCTTTAAAAATGGTGGTTGTAGGGTAAACAAAGCGATTTTCCATAAGACGCAAAGCTAAGTGTGTGAAATGTCATATACTTTTATCTCTCTCGCACTTGCACAGTATGTATAGGCACTGCCTCTCTCAGTTCGGCCTGAAAAACGGGCCAGATCGGCTTGAAGAAAGACAGTTGCACTATCTGATTTGAGAGAGATGACGTTGTCTGTAATTACACGGGTGCGACAGAGATAGGTGGAGGGGCATTTCCACGTATAATTGCAAACTTTATGGTTATTGTTAAAATTTCTGCAAAATGCTAGTCTCCTTCCCAAATCAGAGGAGGATTACTCTATAAAAAAAATCACTTTGCTTAGTCTGCGACTTTTTCCACTTTGCCAAACTTTTGATTTAAGTTAGCATATTTTTGTTAGACTACCCGATATTAGTTCTCTTCGATTACTTTAGGCTACCTAAGGTAACCATCGGCCACCAACTAACGACTTGTTCGGCTGGTTTTTCAGGCCGGAAAATGATTTCCTCCCCCAACCCCCCCAGGAACAATATCTGCGTACGCCACTGCAAACACTCAGTCACCAATCTCACAAACAACACATATTGCTTTGACTTACTAGATGTCCCTATCCACCGAAAAAAAACAAATCACATATCGGACACTGCCCATAACAGAGCTTCCTACTTAAACCACAGAAAATCTTTACCAAAAAGTTCAAAGCGCGCTTACGCCCGTTTTACTTAATATACAGCACAATCGTCATGTACAACATAATGCTTTCTGCGAACGAAATTTTATTGTTTCTTGGGGTTTTGTTCCTTCGCCGCGGGGTTGAGTGCCTTGACTGCTTTTATTTCATAACCCCTTTTTTCTTTGTGGTGTGTATTCACATTCTCGTACACATTGTAAGGTTCCTTTACGTGTCAGAAATTTTATTAATTTTTGCTTTTGAGTTACTTATTGAACCATAATAATTTGGCATCCCACGTTTCCTTTATCGAACATCTTCCAGCCTAGTATAATACATCGTTGTTTATTTCCATCCCCTTTTTCTTCTGTTTAAACAAGGTTTTCTTGAAAATGGGGTGTCCGAAATTGCGCGACCCCTTGCTTAGAAAAACACGCATAAGTTTGATAGATTGAATCCGAGGGTTTATTAAGGGTCATCCTTAGAAGATATTGTAGCAGTATTTTTGAAAACTATACTTAATTGACGAAACAACACGCTCTGAAAGAATACAGAAAATTGACTTCTCAGCAAATCAAGAGGATTTTATTGTCCCAATTATAAATTGTAACGAAGTCACCTTTACAATCCAGTAATATTTTAATAAAAGAAAAATTACAGGAAACAAATTAGCAAAACTAAAGTCACAACAAAATCTAAGCAAAAATACCAAACGTAATCACTTAACGCACCTTCTAGACTTAAAGGGGCACCTGTTCTACAACTGTTGTCGACAAGCACTTAGCACCTGAAGTCCGTCCCTCAGCAGACAATAACCCACCCCTTAGTTGTTGATCCCAAACAACGATTGCACCTTGCACATAATCGCAAGCGACCCGTATAATATTCCTAAATGGGCCACCATGCACTGTAAGACCTTTTATAGCACACTTGCCAAACCGGCTTCAAGAAGTCTCTAGACAAGAAGTGTGTCTGGTCTAGAAGGCCTCGACCGCTATTTTTTCCTAGATCAGTCGTATACGGTGGCGTTCCTTGTCCTGCTCATAAATAAAGTTATATAATAACCGGTTTTAGCGCAGTCTTAGGTTAGCAAAGAAGTGACCTTCAGGACAATTAGATTGCTTTGTGGGACCTTTTCGTCCTACCTGAAGCTTGAGTCTCATCCTTCTACTCCTGCTACGCACCTTGCTGTACTCTCCCCGAACCTTCCCTAGTTCAATCAAACTTTGGCAAAATACTTAAAATCCAATTCCAGGCCATGACAGAGAGTTAACAGATTTTTTATTTACCTTTATTATAGCTGTCTGAGAATCTTGTAAGACCTGACGATCCTTTGGAATAAACTCGTAAAATACAGTATTTTCTTACAAAAAAAGAAGTTTTCCCTGGTCTGGCCATCACAATATCGAAAAATATGCTATCGTTTTTAGCAAGCAACTATATAGAGTGGTTCGGATGTTTCCAGCAAAAAAATATTACTTTGGGTCTTCTTAAATATCTTTCTATTAACAATGAGAAGAGAGAGAATCAAGAAGTTAAAGGTAACTTTTTTTTCTATTGGCTTCTTCAATGTATGTTTTATAAAGTTTTTTTAACTTTTCGATAAGATATTATTTGTAGTAAATCTTATTCACTCAAGCTTATTTCGCACAAAAATACTTGGGGGATTTTGCCAAAGTGCACTTTTCAATTTTTTCCTTTCTGACAAACTGTGTGGGGTTAAAATTGAATTTGGCTTTACGTATCATCCTGTATATAAAGCTCGTTCCGGTCGAGATGCAAATTTAACGTAAAAGAAGGAAAGAAACAAGAAAACTAATCCGCTTGAGTGCAAAGAAACGTCGTCTTGCGCTGGTATAGGTATGTAGCAAATTCAGAAACTTTTCCCACTTTGGTCAAATATGGAGTCTCGTAAAGTTTTCCGAGTGTTGGAGTTAATTTCGTGATTGCTGTGACACTGAGGAAACTCCCAGGCATCTCTCAGGTAGATTTTGTTTGCGCCTAAATTATTTAACAAGTTGTAAGTATTTCAAACGCCACACACAGTGTAATCCTTTAAAAGTGTTTTCCCTGCTAAAAATTTACATAGTTCGTAAACTATATGTACCAACCCCTTGTTGCCCTTCAACACCTACCAGAATATATAATTTTCTAATTTTCAGCGTTTAATTCCAAACAATAATCTGTCGGCTACCTCCCTTAAGTAGTTTCGGTTTGCTCCTAAATTATTTAACAAGTTGTGAGTATTGCAAACACCACACAGAGTGTATTCTATGTGCTTACTGAGGTTGGAATTAACATCTCTTTGTCGTCCATTAATAACTGCACCAGGATATATATTTGTCTCATTTTCATTTTTTAAATTCAACTCAAGCAAATTGATGCAATGAAGTCTTTAAGTCAATCAAGTAATTCTCCATCTAAACCTAATGAAACAAAACTTTCGACCATAATAACAAACACTAATTTAACTCTTCTTTTTCTTTTCGTTGCGTCAACGCGTCAAGAAGCGCTCGTTAAAGGAAAATCAAGATCTCCCTTGTTTGTCAACCCCTTTTAATTCCAACTTTAAGTATATGTGTGCGAGTTTTGCTGTATTTCGCTAATAATAGAGTCCATTGAAATGACCCCTTTCGTAGCAACACGTGAAACTACGAGGTCATTGGTACACGTCCGTTGAGAAAAGCAGTACACAGCTGGAAAAGCGTTTAATTAAATTATAACTTAAACTATTCTATTTATCTAGGGTTCATTTTTAACGGTAGCTTAATTTCTCATCCTAATAAGTTCAGCGGTAAGTACAAGATGGACCATATAAAATATTTTTAGTTTTTTACTTCATTTAACTTAAAATTAAAGTAATCTTACTACTACATTAGGTAAAACTGTAAAATAAAATTTAGTAAATAAACAAAAATAATATAAAAAACCCAAAATCTAGGACGCCTGAACTAGGGACAGAACACACCGGCAGTGTTCCCAAAAAAGATGCCACGTCCCTCTTTGAATTGGCATCAAAAAATAGGCGGATCTAGGTTCATGGCAGCGCATTTTAACACCAACTTATTTTACGAAAATTTTTGCTTTTACCCTCAAAGGACCAAATGTTTCGACACAAAAAGGACCTTCACCAGCTTTTTTAGATGTCATATTTAAATAGGAAGGTGCCATGGTGTCATGTTTCATCATGTTTTCCAGTTTTCCAGTAGTCCATATGATCAGTGTTAAACCATCTAAACGTTTTCCATCGGATCTACAGATACCAGAGGGTTCTAGAATGGTAAGAATTTCTGCAGAAACAAAGGCACGTTTTATTATATATTTATTATTTATATTATATTATTAACATTATATTATATATTATATTATTTATTATATTTATTATATTTTATTATATAAAATGGCCCAGTTGTCTGGGCTATTTTGGAGGTCCTGCGATACGTCGCCCTATTTACTATGACCAAAAATCAACAAATAATTATCTCAATAACTCCGCCGAGTCCGAGCACTAAACCACAAGATGCAAAACTGTCCATTTCGTACTAAAGATGGAAAAATGCACATCTTATGAACTCTTGCTATACAACAATAATTTGCTAACAGGTTCCTTTTAAAACCAGCATCATACACACGTCATTATAATAGTATTTCACTTCACGTTGTGCCCTATTAGCTTTGACATATTCTTATCTCCTTTGAGGCGCGCGAGGATGGATGTTCCGTACCCGACAAGGAAAGTGTGCTAGACATAATTGCGAAAAATTTTCGAAAAAAAAAGAATATTAAGGAAATGCCTTGCAGGATAATTCCGCTGCGAATAAATGACCCGTTTAAGACGCGCTTCGGCCGTGGCCCTAACAATAAGTGCTTCGGAAGGGCACGCTAACAGAGAGGAACAAAGAGCGCGAAGAGAGCTAAAACGAGAGGGAGTTTCTCTTTCTTTATCGACCTCGAAAACAGCCCCCATTGAGTGCCTTTTAAGCCTAACGACATCATGATGATTTCCCCGAAATCACTCGCGCTAATTCCCACAAAGAAAAAACTGCGAAAGTCAAAAGTGATGAAGATGCGTGAGAGAGATGGCACACAAGCAAAACATTCGCGGCATTATTATGCGGCGAAACAATGAAATTATTCCGCTGAAAATCAAATAAACACCTATAAATTTCCATTGTTCCGATCCGCTCTTGTAACCGCCAGAGTTAAAACAAAAGACGGCACAGTTGCAGCAAAATGATTCATAAATGCAACCGAATAAAATCTTCTTCCATTTAACTTCGGAAGAATATCGCGATGTTTAGCATCCGAGAGATATATTGCCTTAAATTAAGTTTCTCCGAGAGCTGTACTAACCAGATGTTCTCTTAACATTGTCTTGTTGAAATTAAATTTAATAGAAACTTTGGCGGTATCGGGCACTTCACTTCATTTGTTTAATAAATTCAAAGCTCAAGTTAAAGACATCTTTGCAGATATTCATTGCTTAGGGTGTTACAATTATTGTTATTTTTAAGAGATCAAATATGTCAGTGACCAAGATGTAACTTTTATTTGGTTTTCTCCCATTTAGATAATTCAAAATATGCACTTGAAATTTAAAACATGTCCGGAATGTATTATCTTTTTAGGTAGTTTTGAGGAGAAAGTAATAAAGAAAGAGTATTATAAAAACAGCAATAACGAATAAGATTTCTAAACTGAATAATAAATTTTTTGATATTTTGAAGATATTTAGGTGAAAAAAATGAAATTCTATGAGGATCGTATGTCTGTGATAGGAGATATGAGCCGTGAAAAACCGTATGTCTGATAAACACATACGGATAATTTTTCTCGTAATTTGAAAAGTTGAAAAAGCGTATCCAGGATTATATTTTAGGAAAGCTTGATTGTCTCGGAGGGTTAATTAAAAAAAAAATTAAAATTAAAAGTAAAAACTTTAATCCCGTTTGGGCGAACGATTTTTTCAAGTGTGATCTCGTTTAAAAGGTAATGAATTAGTATACAGAGGCGTACTAAGGATTTTGTGTTACACTTTATTTTGTCCTGTTTTCGCTGGTAGTCTCAAAAGTAATCAAATACGCTACAGGGGTATATCTAAAATTATATCTTAGTGAAGTCATAATTACCTGGAGAGGTCCATATAAATTAATACAAAATATAATAATATTCACCTTATTCGAATGGATTGAGATTTATATAGGAGATTTAGGTAAGTTTAAACTAAGTGGGCTTTGACTTTGCCTTGAAAAACAATTAGAAGTAGGTCATGATGCATTTTTGATATATCTATGTAATTACCACTGAAAATTGTTTTTTGTTTTAGAAAGCCACTGCAGATCAAGTAAGCAAAAAACTTTGTTTTATTAACAATAAATATTAAAGAGTATCAGTTTATAAGTTTTGTTTGAAAATTATATTACTCACTAAGTTTTTGTTCTTTCTAATAGAGGTAATTACTAGGCTACTGTTTTTCTCTGATAAAGAATCTAAAATAATCAATCAACACGAAAATATTTAAAGAAAACCGACTAAAACAATGTTTTAAATACGATATTTTTCATTTTTCTGATTTAGTTCCACCAAACTTAACTTAATACCAAAACTTGGCCCATACTCAGTGGCGTAAGTATAAGCATAGTTTCAGATGATAATTTATTTTTGAGTTTTGGGAGAGTTTAATGTTTAGGATTCAACATTCATTAGATCTAGAAGCGTTCCGCAAGGAAGCGTTTTAGGACTTCTTTTGTTTATTATATAGGTTAATGACTTGATTCATAATGTCAAGAATTGCACCATATATTTGTTCGCAGATGATGCCTTATTGTATTTTGCCGCCAGTGATCTGATCCTGAAAAGTGTATCAATGGGAATGACCTTAAAAGTAAATATTTCGAAGACCAAATTTATGGTTATTACAAAAGAGTCTATTTATCGACACTTGAGCACTATGGATTTTAAGGTAAGGTTGGGAGATGAAGAAATTGAAAGAGTAGAAAAATTTTAATATTTGGGGGTGTGGATAGACCGTAAATTATATGATGATGATGATATTATAAAGAAAATTGCTTTTAAAGTAAATTATCTTTCTCGATGTTCTCCGTATATGTCACCTGGGACTAAGAAGACTGTATTTAATAGTCTAATTATTCCACATTTTCACTATTGCTCAAAAACTCTTTTTCTTCTTAAACAAAATGAAGTATCGAGATTACAAAAACTTCAAAACCGAAGTATGAGAGTGATACTCAGAAAATCAAGGTTGACACCTGAAAGAGATATGCAAAAAGAGTTACAATGGCTACCAGTGCGTGAGTTATTACTCTATAACACCTTAGTATTTGTTCGTAAAATTAAACTTGGCCAGGCTCCGCAATATTTGCTAAACAAAATTAAGTATACAAACGAAATTCATCAATATAACACACGAAATAGGGAAAATTTTTATATACCAAAAGTTGAACAGGAAAGGTCTCAAAACTCTCTGTATTTTAAAGGGTTAAGAAAATATAACGATCTACCAGTAAATATTAAAATTATGGAGACGTTAAAATTCTTTAAAACAGGTCTAAAAAAAATCCTGTTCCATGAAATCAATATCTAAGTAGGGAGTATAGGTTTCTTCGGTTTTTTTATGAACTGTCAAAATACGTTTGAATGTTTTTTTTTAATTTGTTTTTGTTCTATTTATTTACATAATATATATTAAAATTTTGTGACTTTATCGTCGGCTCAAAAAATATTTTTATTTAAAAAAAAACTTTTTTTGTGAACTAAAAAATTTTTAACAAAAATAACAATACTAAAATATTATCTTATACATGATTTAGAGATTTTAAATTGTATAGAATGACGGTAACATATTATAATATATAACATATTAAATCATTATTATTTAACAAACTATACACTGTTTTATTATTTAGTAATAACTGTATGTAATTAGTGTAATATAAAATATTAGCCTTGACTAAATAAATGATTTATATATATATATATATATATATAGAAAACCCTAAACCCACCCCTGCATACGCCACTGTCTATACCTCTAAAGACTACTCACTTTAATCAAAAAAAATATTAATGCAATGCAATGCAAATGCAAAAAGTTGGTTTTTGTTTTTAACATTTTTCTTATTTATTGATTTTTTAAAGACCATGTCGCCCCCCCCTAAAATTATATTCAGCCTACGCCCTTAAATTACCTTTTAAATATGACCAACCCTTAAGAAAAATCACCAGAGAAAATAAAACACAAAAACGTTTTAGTCTCGTTTAGGTATTTTTCTTTAAATTAACTTTCCCAAATACTAAAGCCCCCCTAAATTATAATCC
Organism: Oxystoma pomonae; assembly: GCA_963921995.1. NCBI lineage: Eukaryota > Metazoa > Arthropoda > Insecta > Coleoptera > Brentidae > Oxystoma > Oxystoma pomonae. The sequence continues at coordinate 112,371,081 of OY998166.1, read as the reverse complement.
TGGTTACGCCTCTGTGCAGTATTTAAGTACCTTTCAAATGACACCCCAATCACGAAAATCTGCAAAGTACTTTTCAAGTTCTTAGGTGTTTAGTAGACATACATTCTTTCATAGCTCATATCTCCTATCAAAGACATACGATCCTCATAGAATTTCATTTTTTTCACCTGAAGTACAATATCTTCAAAATATCAAGAAATGGTTAACTTTCACGGTAGGCCATAAACCGATATTATCCGTGCGGGATGCTTTGTCTTTTTTTTCAGAAATAATGCCAATTACTCGAAAAATATACAAAATCAAAAAAATGTGTCTAACGGAATAAATGATTTGAAATGTTTCCAAAAGTCAAAATTAAATCCAAAAAATTAACTGTAAGATGACCCCAAAAAACGGGTCTTCTTTAGATTGTCGGTTACTCAAAAAGCTTTTGTCCGATTTCAAAAATTTTAACCATTTTGAAAAGCCAAAATGAGTGTGTTTGGTAAGCCAAATTCCGTCAGACCAAAAAAAAAATCATCATTTTTCTTGGCTTAGCTTTCGGACGTATTTGTCAGCTTTTAATAACTTTTGCAGTTTTATGTGGATATTGACATTTTCGAAAAATTCAGTATTTTTCATTTGGTCTGACTAAATTTTCTTTACCCAACTTACTCATTTAATCAATCCATAACTTTCTTATTTCTTACCCGATGCTAACAAGCGATACATCAGTACACTTGGGAAAGATAAAGCTCAGCAAAAGTTAGATTTTTCACAAGTGGCGTGCATAAAAAATTTGCAGGTAGGGTCAAAAATTTGTCAAATTGTCCGCCATGTTGCATTTTCAAAACATACATCCATATTATGATGGTTAGGTGATGGGGCTTTTTTTACAGGGAGATCCTAAAACTTTCAAAAAATAATAGCTCTATGAAGTAATTTAATCTCTTTTCTGATTAGTGTTATTGTGTTAAGGGCCACACCAATATACCAAAAAAATTATAATGTCTCAATGACTCAAAAGCCTGCCTCTTTTTTTGGTGCTATTAAAATCATTCTCCAGCCTTACCGTGTTTATTAATACGCTTTGTTTGTCTCGATAATGCCTTATTTGTAAGCAGATTTTTTTAGCCTGATTTACTTTCTAAAAAATTATTCTTTGGATCCCCAGTTGGTCTAGAGAGGTTTTAAGAAAAAAAATATATAATCTTTTAAACATACACTTTTGTTATGTAGCCCTTTTCTGGGGGGCTATTTCTGGAAAATATTCTGGGAACCTTAAATAGCAACCCCCTAATTTGACTTCATATTTAAATTCTCGCTGAAATTCTCTTTCCAATGGTACCCCATGTCATAAGGTTTACTTTACTAATTTTCGAGATATTGGTTTTAAAATTGTCAAAAATTCAATTTTCAAAGGCCCATATCTTAGAAACTAAACAAAATATCTCTATTGTGTTTATTATCGATTTTAGGGTTTTTTTACGAGGAAATAAAAAATGACAACAGTTTGACAATCTGACCTTCTACTATATATTTTTGAAATGATATCGTCAAAATCACTGGAAATCAATAAACTGTAAATAGGAATGTGCAAACTTCAAACTATTGTCATTTTTTATTTGCTCTTATAAAACCTTTAAAATCGGTAATAAACACAATAGAGATATTTTGTTTAGTTTCTAAGATATGGGCCTTTGAAAATTGAATTTTTGACATTTTGATAGTCAATATCTCGAAAATTAGTAAAGCAAACCTTATGATATGGGGTACCATTGGAAAGAGAATTTCAGCGAGAATTCAAATATGAAATCAAAATAGGGAGTTACTATTTAAGGTTTTTAGAATATTTTCCAAAAATATCCTCCCAGAAAAGGGCTACATAGGGGATTTTACTTTTTACGGTAAATAGTAGTTGGCGATGGATCAAAAACAAAAGTGTATGTTTTAAAGATTATATATTTTTTTTCTTAAAACCCCTCTCTAGACCAACTGTGGACCAAGCCAAATTTTTAATGATCAAACCTAAAATCCGTATTTAGAAACTCCTTCCAAATTTTGACATTTCTAAAGTGTTACATTAGAACAAAAATCTTGTGCGCTTTTTCCTCAACAATTTCTCAGTCAAGTACCATACAGGAAATATTTTTTCCACAAAATAAAATACATATGGCCTCCGTTGATAACTTTTTTTAATGGTATGCGGTATGTCTTTGTCGTGGCTACCCAGTCGCAGCAACGCGATGCTTAAAGCCAAAAAGAAAAATTTGCACGCAAATCAAAACCGCTAAAAAGCCGGTTTGTAAAATAAACGTCTGTAAACGTCTCCCTAGCAACATTATCCTCGTCTCGTGGTGTGTTCTCCGGTTTTTCCTTTTTATTATCGAAATAAAGCCATAAATCAGGTTTTAATGCAATCGAAGAGGCTAACCGAGTCACTTCTTCTCGAAGGTCAAGTTGCAGAAAAAGCACATACAACAAATTAGAAATCTGATAGAACATATTGTCTCTCTTTAGGGACATAGGGCAGTCTAACAAAAATAATAATATGGCCGATCCAATATGGCCAGTGTAAGGTAAACAAACCATAAAAGTTTGGCAAATTGGAAAAATACGCAGATTAAGTAAAAGGATTTTTTTAGAGAGCAATCCTTTCTGAATCGGAGAAAAACAAGCATTTTGCCGAAATTGTAACAATAATTTTCAAACTACTAGATGTGAACGTCAAATATATATACAAATTTGCAGAGCTACAATAAAACATATCTTTAAACTAAGTTTAAAGATATTACTTTTTTGCACTGTGTTGTGCAAAGTCAAATTAAATAAAATAAGTATCTAAAAAATAATGAATAACTATTAAATACACAAACAATTTGTAAATAGGACAGGTAAGACAAAAGGTATAGAACAGAACAAACACTTTAAGATTGGATTATAATATAGTAGTTAAAAAACACATTAAAATAAGTAAGACTAGGTAGTTTTTATAAGTACTATAGTATCAGTGGTTTAAAAATAAGATTAACTTAACCAACAACCTATTGAAGAAATTCTTGGTATGAATCGGACGCTTTCTTACTTAAATATTCTTTAAGGTTTCTAAAAAATAGTTGATTATTTTGGATACTTTTTAACTCTTCAGGAAGCTTGTTATAGCAACATATTGAGGACTTTTTTAAAAAAAAAGGAATTATATGATTGACTTTCCGATACTGTATGGAAGTTGTTAATATTTTTATTTATTTATTTATCTATGTAGAGTTAAAATTTTGTACCTAATAAAAAAGTTCTTGCAAGGTTGCCTAAAATGGTTCTTTTTTGGAGTAAAAATACTCTTTGTATCGTGGGAGAATTTCCCCAAGCTAAAATGTTGTAACTTAAATGCGGATAACCTAGCAAGTAATAAACATTCAATAAATTGGTTTTTAGAGTTTGTTTAAGTTGTCTAGCATAGCTTGCACTAACAAGTTTTTTACAAAGGTATGGTTGGCCCAACACAGATTTGCATCAGTAACTAGAAATTTAACATATTTTGTAAATATCATACCGCTTGGGAGTGTGATAGGTGGACATTCTCGCCTTTTGGAGAAGTAAAAGATTTCTGTTTTCTCTACATTTAAAAATTAACATGTTTTTAGGACACTTATCCCTAAATTCTGAAACAACTCTATTTATAAGGGTTTCAAGTTCTTCTTCTGAGGAAGCAGATATAACTAAGGTTGTATCATCAACAAAAATGATGCAGCGAGTTATGACGAACAAGATCGTTTATGTACAAAAGAAACAGTAGTGGACTTAGAACGGACCCTTGAGGAACCCCTGTCTCACTTTTGTATTGTCGAGAAAAATAAAGAGGAAGAAGAAGAAGGACTCAATATATAACAAACTCAAAATTCCCAAACAAACGTGGACATTTGCATGTACCTATCTCCGTCGCACCCGTGTAATTACAGATAACTTCGTCTCTCTCAAATCAGATAACGCAACTGTCTCTCTTCTAGCCGATCTAGCCCGATCTTCAGGCCGAACTGAGAATGCCCATCCACACTGTGCAAGTGCGAGAGAGATAAAAGTACATCACAGTGCCTCTTTAAACTGCGAGTTTTGAGTTTATTTCTAACATTTCGGCAAAATGCTCGTTTCTCCCCGATTCAGAAAGGATTACTCTATAAAAAAAAGTGAGCTGGTTTAATCTGCATCTTTTTTCACTTTCCCAAAAATTTTAATTTTTATTAGCATTACGTTTTATGGAAAATCGCTTTGTTTGCCATACACCCACCATTTTCAAAGGGCCATCACGTAATCAATGGCTGACTTTGACAATTTGTTACGACAGTCCTGTTTAGATTTGCCCTCGTGAGGGTGAAAGAATAAAGGGGTTTTTGCACATTTTTTATTTAACCGAGAAAAATGCAATTAAAGTCTCGGCTCGTTTAAAAATTTCATTTTATTTGGCAACAAACTTATAACAATTTTAAGTTTGTTAGTCGCTGTTAAGGTTTTAAGTGATCTTGAGTTAGCAAAATAAGAGTAAGTAAAAATATTACCCACGTTTTTTAAGGATGTGTTTAAACAAAAAATAAAAATGGTAGTTGTTACGGACACAGCCATCGAATGTGTGAAGATCTCGTTAAAAGTACTCCAGCCAAAAAAAATCTTGTTTGTTTTTTCATAATCTAAAACTGGGTTTATCCTGGTATATGACGTAACGTATCTAAACGCGTCGTCTGGTAGGTTCACTTTCTGTTGGATTCGATAATAAATTCAATGGCCCGTTTCGCGGCGATCTCTGATATATATGCCAATTAATTCTTGGCCTTGGACTTTAAAGAGGAAAAAGCGCCGTATTCTCATCATTCGTGGCCAATTGAGCGTGCAAAGCATTGGACGCGTCCCTTTTTAACAACAGGTATTAAAACAAAAGGGTTTGTTAGTTCAACAAGAGCGCAGACGAAAATTTCTTTTAGTTATTACCTGAGGTGTATTACAATAGAATCAAATTTTTACTCCCTTCACCCGAGAAAACATTTGATTTTTCTTCCATACTTAAGATTTTGGATCCAACGGTCTTATTGGTCTTAGCGATATATAGCAATGGTTCCCTAGAAAAACATCATCAAATATGAAACAATTAGGTACTTTAGATTGTATTAAAAATGCTAAAAATTATTTTAAATATCAAGCCTTGACTCAAATCAAGCCACAGCAGAAAGTCTGCCCGCGTGTCGTCTGCGCGCGGCTTGTCACTGCTAGTTTCTTTGTAGCCTGCAGCTATAATACGCCGGCAGGTCATTGAACCTGCTGAATGCATCAAGTAGTGGAAGCTATCATTGAAGTAATTATTTGCAGGTTTAAACGGCTATCGGTGAGTACATACATAATATGGAAGACAATAAAGACTTGGACATACAAATACCTCGTTGACATATTGCACAGTTAAGTAAGAAGATTGTGTGAATTAGTATTGACAATGTCTTCCACAAGTTTAACGTATAAAATAATTACGTGTAAAAAAATTCGTGAGAAATTCAGCAGGTCAGGAGGGACTTTCGAATTTATCGCTTTTATACATAGAAAATAAACTTCTCCCAAGCTTCTCAGAGCATATACGTTTTTACGATGACGTAGGGTAAGTTTACTGAAAATTGCACAATTGCCATTACCAACAATAAATTAAATCTACGTCCTGCCATGGATTAGATTTTATTATACTGTGATACCACTGATACAAAATTCAACAAAATACCACTATGAAGTAACTACAGAAGCTACGGTGTTTCAAGCGCGGGTGTATGCCATTATCATGGCAGCAACCCTACTGGAGGTCAGGAATGGCAGGAGGGATGAATACATATGCTCCGACAGCCAGGCTGCCCTCAAGGCTCTAAGTGCACCCAAAATAGTTAGTAGTGTAGTAGAGGAGTGCGCTGAAGCACTGCAAACACGGGCTGAAGACAACAGGGTGACACTGATGTGGGTCCCAGGTCATGACGGAATACCAGGGAACGAGAAAGCGGACGAACTTGCCAGACTAGGGGCCGAAACCAAATACATTGGACCGAAACCTCTTCTGGGAATAACAAGAAAACAGGTACAGAAAAAGCTTAACAAATGGGCGAACAATAAAATGAAGATGGAGGCACGACTCAAAGTGCAGACAGTCCAAGCTATTCGTGAATGGTCCGAATGTAGCCAGAACTAAATGGCTCTTAGGCAAGACCCGAAAGGACATATTGGACTACTGACAGGGATGCTGATTGGGCACAATCGGCTGAACAAACATCTGACGCAAATAAGAGTACACTTAATAGCAGAGTGCAATGCATATACCAGATCAAGGCAGCTGAAGTGGGAATTCCTCACGATAGAGGAAGAAGAGCTGCACTCGCTCAAACGGGCTGATATACTGAACTTCGTAAAGAAGACAGGAAGGCCTGGAGAGAGAGTTGCAGCGGAAGTAGGGGCATAGGGTCAAGGAACGGAGTATGGCAGAAAGGGCCCGTAAAGAGGCCTAATTGCCAGACCTACAGGCCGCCCCTATACTACTACCACTACTAACTACAGAAGCTTAATGGAATGCGACGCAAATTTGAAGGTTGATGAAGACGCAAACAATTTCTTTGAACGGTGTGATTTTAATTTAAAGACTTTTAATTTTTCTTTTAATAGATCAAAAGGAAACCTGAATGACCTTGTTGGTAAACAAAATTATGAAGTATACGGTATTTATTAGTTTATCACGCCCCAAGCTCAGGTAGAAGAATAGTTTGTTGAACTAATTTAAGAGTGCCTCTGCGCAGCGTGGGACCAATCTGCTTTTACTATAGATGTGATGTGGCACCGTCAGAAAATGTTAATTCCAACGCACGATCTTTAATTAACTCCTTTCAAACATGAAAGACGTGCTCGAATTTGGCCCAAACCATGGCTAATATGTCATCTATGGTTTAAACAAAAATATAGTATGAAAACCCTTTTAATTATGGGATTTGAACGTTCCAAACTGTCAATTATTTGTTACGTGTATTATATAATTCAAAGTTTAATTTTCCTAATTTGAATTGGTTTCCACAGAAGTTCTTGGTAGAATCACTTGGATATTATAATTATCCGAGAGTTCTAAGTACGGTCATAGACAATTTCCATTATGAAAATGCTTCGCAATTTATTAGCCAACTGCAAACAACCATTATGGTTGTCAAATTTGGCTAAATAATTCAAATTCATCGTTGGCCATTATGAACGGGATTTTCACTTGATTATTCCTACTGTGCGGTAATGATTATAGCCCTTGGAACGTTCGAATAATTGAGCCTCCATGTCGCTTTCTCTCTATTATCCGCCCATGTTGTCCCCCTCTCTATAAAATTTACAGCTTTTATCGTTATAGCCATTGGATTGAAAATAGCTTTAGGTAATAAGGTTCGGCATAGATATCTACGATCTATAAATTGCATTGGCAAGTTCGAAATTTATAATACGTCAAGTTTATAAAAATAGTGCCTAAATAATCAAATGCCCGGTCGACAACTAGCGCGCCCACCTTGCAACAAAAAACGGGAACTATCAGAGTTTCTTCTTAAAGTCAAACTTGATTTAATTTTCCTAACTCAGATAAGGGGTCCATTTTTGTAGCAGCAGGCAGGTCTATTGTGGCTATTGAAATTATTTTTTATTATTTTTAACCTAACGATCCAACGTTTGTTTTTCAGTTGCATATTTAAATTCGCATTAGTCATCACGTCCCATTCGTAATTACTATAATGATTATTATTACTCTCATTACCAGCTGGTATGGTATGAATACGGTGTTATTTATTATTCATATCTGTTTCTTTCTCCCGATGTCGTCTGTTATCTCTCTTTCTCTAACGTGTACGCCAGGCCTGCTTAATTGAAAATAGAGGAAGTCGGCTATTGTTTTAGTTTCCAAGCATTTTGGTAAATTTGAATTAGGTCTAGCTTAACCCACATGGCAGCTATAACGTGCGCTTTATTCAATTATGATTCTATTAAGAATGTATATCTGGAGACATACGTGAGACGTCTTTCAAGAAATCTTACCCTGTTTGCGTCTTAGGTGTCTAATTTTAGATCTTGGTACTTTAGTAGTTTTATTATGACGATTCAACGTACACGTGTGTGAAATTTGGGGGACAAATACCCTAGTTTTGATAATCTAAATAAATATAAAAACTTAAGTTCTTTATTACCGAGACGAGTACCAGGATTAGCACTCTTGGGTGCAAAAGTCTCAAAGCTAGGGGTTGGAATTTGCCTAAATGAGCCTAAAAAATATTATTAGGGGGAATTGTGTAACCCATCGCAAAAAGAAATGAATAAGGCGCCGCGCCGGTATGTCAACAAAGTATTCTATAAATTTAAGAACATGTTCTATGCAACTATATATTAATTTGATGCAATTTTAATGGAAATAAACTATACTAACCTAGGAAATACATAAGAAAATCTTACCTAAAACGGCAATAACGATTTAGAACTTGCATTAGAGAGTTTAAGTCAGTAAACACACGCAAACGTAAACTACGCACAATTTAGCCTGTAGGATATCTTTTAGCAAACCTAAATATAGCATAACATATTAGCTTTTATCTTACATTTACACTTAAACTCTCTATTGTCGTTGTAGCTCACCTACGCCAATAAATTTATGCCAATGTTTACAAAATGATTTTGCAGCCGTGAGTCAATAGGAGGTAATAACTATTAGAGCAGTAACTATTTAAAGGTAATGGTTGTAATCTGTAATATGTCTGAATATTGCTGTTTTATTTACTTTTTCTAATTAGTCATTTTGATTAAAATTGTATAATATTTGTTATTATTTATTTAAATAATTTACTTATCTATTATAAACAACCTAATGAAGAATTCGACATATTACTTAGTGTGCTTGGAAAAATAGGCACAATTTTTAAAAAATGAATAGAAAATAATAAAAAATATTCGTTTTTGTGACAGTCCGGAGAAGTCCGAATAAGGAAGAGCAGTATATTGTCTCCCTATTTAGTATCTATTGTAATAAAATATTCGAGAATGCACTTCACAACTGCGAAAAGACCTGGTCTGGAAGAGTTGTTGAATCAAATTGCAGTCGAAAGCTCGCAATTTGGTGTACGTATCATGGTTTTTCTATTCATAGGATAAGCAATGTATATATAAAATCTTCTGAATAGAGCAAAAAATTGGAACCCAACATTTTTTTTTCATTAACAAGCTTAGGAAAGCCCACCGTTTAACAAACTAAAAGTCCCCATTCCTACCTCCTCGGAAATTGTCATTTCTAACCTCCAAAAAAGCGTTTTTCTTAGATAACTCCTAAACGGTGACAGAGTGTCAAAAGTAAATGGGAAAAATATTGCAAATTTAATTCTCTATCAATAAGTAAATAGTAATATTGTAGCTTAAACCACTCCTACCACAAAAATTGAAAAACCCAAGCAAAAAAGGTGCCAATTTAAACAATTTCTTGCATACTCCTTTTTAGCTTTTTCATCAAGATTTTTTAACCTACGAGTACCAAATTTGACAAGGTTCATCTTCGAGCAATGACCTAAATTATATAAGAAAAATAATTTTTTTTAGTGGTGTAGTCCGATTTTCTTAATAAGAAAATTTCAAAATGTACCAAAATTGATACACCACTGTTATTGACATATAAATCAACGACATCTTCCGCTTGTATTTGCTGCCTCTAGTTAATAACATAGGAATTTTTTTAAATCATAGTTTTTTATATTTCTTTTAGTTAATTTCTTAAATGAAAAGTCCCCTACTCTTCCAATCCCAATTATGATGGTCAAAAATTCTTATTTTATTACTAGAAGCAGCAAATACAAGCGGAAGGTATTGTTGGAAATGCAATTTTATCTAGTATAAGGTCCCGTGAAAAGCGGGGCCTTTTTTCGTATATGTCAAGAACAGTGGCGTATCAAAAAGTTTTCGTACATTTTGAAATTTTCTAGTTAAAAAAATCGGACTACGTCACTGGAAAAATTTAATTTTCAATCATCCCTGCCAAGTTTGGTACTCGTAGGTTGAGAAATCTTGATGAAAATGCTAAAAAGGAATATGCAAAAAATTGTTCAAATTAGCATCATTTTTAGAAGGAGTGGTTTAAGCGACACTATCACTATTAACTTATTGATAGAGAATTTTCAACATTTTTCTTATTTAACACTTTTGTTTAGAAGTTATCCAAGAAAAACCCTTTTTTGGAGGTTAGAAATTACAGTTCCCGAGAGAGTAGGAATTCGAATCGAATTTTTTCCTCTATTTTTCCTATGTAGTTTAGCCTATCAGATTAGATAAGGATTTTGATAAGTTGTATTCACCATCAAAAGACGTAAACTTGAATGTTTTGAGAAATGACAAATATGAACTCTTAAAATTGATAATAGGTCAATTAAGGATCGTTCATACAAGGCATAGGCTTAGTAGTCACTTGATTAATATTTGGTTTTGTTATAGTGTTATTTATAGTTTTCGTGACATTATTTTAGAATGACCCTGAATTGCAGGCAATTGCAAGGTATATTGCTCCATGTCAAGCCGGCTTTAGGACTGTGACTAAAGGGTTGTTTACCTAACTTTTCATATTGATACTTTATAACCTAAGCACAATTTTATTCATAGTCATAATGTTAAATACATTATTCTTAATAGAAGTGTTTACCCAAGTTTCTATAGTTATAATTCACAATTCATAAGCACAGTGCATAATTTAAAAGTTGGTTAATTTTAACTTTACGCACTATCAATATGAAAAAAGCAAAGAAAACATTTTGGTTGCTTGATTTCAAAATGGGAGTGATTGATTTTAGCTGATATTAGAAAACAGAAATTTAGCAAGAAGGAAGAATACCTAACCTGTTGAGGTTAGGTAAAAAAACACATTTTTTTGTTCTTCTTTTTTGTGAATTTGGTATGTCAATTTTCAAAATTTATCCTAATAAACTATGCTTATAAACTCTTGAATAAACAGGTGCTGTTAAATTATGTATTAACACTAAAATTGAGCTTACACTATGAATTAAAGTTAAGAATTATCAATATGAAAAGTTGGGTAAACCCGCCTTAAACCTATGACAAAGCATAATCAAAAGCATTGCATGAACACTTTTATAATAAACATTGATTTTAACTTTTTATGATTAAGACTGTCACAAAAATTCAACCAATGACTAAGACTATGCCTTGTATGAACGATACTTTAAAGAAAAATAACAACAAATAGAGAAAACTAACCTTAATACTATCGTAGCAGGCGGTGACTCGGCCATTTTGCACTTCCACGTTGGCCGGAGGGTGCGCAAATTTGCACTCGGTGTCGGGCCGGCTGCACTTGTTCCTCTGGAATTCACGGCACACTTCCAACTGCAACCAGCGCGAATCTTTTCCGTTTAACAAATTTACCATTGCCATTTTTGTTTGGAAATAATTGTCTATTTTTTTTGTACAAAATTACCGTTGCAAAATTGGACGCGAATGAATCGAAAACTGTGGACGTACGCGACGTTAGGTGGGCGCTACGGCACTCTAAAAAGTTAACTTTTTTTTCTTTAAACTTGATTTGTAGAATTATTGTCCATTTCGAGTAACTACGTGTTTTGGGGTTGACGAAACTAGATTAGATATATCACGAGCGAGAAATTATATAGAAAAATAACTCTGGATCACAACACAACGTTTTTTTTGTTTTGTTCCGGACTAGACGTATGTTTCGATTAGTTTCAGGTCTTTCTTCGGATAAATTTCGCACAAGCAGTTATGCAAATAAGCAAAAGCGATTGTCGACGATTTTTTTTTTGTTGTTGATGTTGACGAAAAAAGGTTCTAGCGCATGTTTCGCAATTCCTATCGGTGCTGTCGGTGAACTTGTTCGATCACTGTGCGCGGTCGCTAGTCGTCTGTCTGCAAAAGAAAAAGCCATTATTGGTTTACGCGCATTACATAAGCCGACGTTGCCACGCTGCCTCGGAAGTCTTTAGGACTGGCGAAACACGTGGTTGGTGGAAAATATTTAAGAAGATTGCATAGAAACCGAAAAGGCGGTTACAAGTGTGGACGTTATTACTGGGGTAGTGTAGTAGTAGTGTATGTTAAGGAGTTAAGGAAACCGTTCAGTTTTTAGCTGCGCGTTAGATACTTCAAAATCGGACTTTTTCAAATAAGCAAAGGAAAAACTTTAAAGAGGATAAAATTACTTTTCTTCAAATAAGCTAAGTGACCAAGTTATAAAATCGGAGAAAATTAACGAATTTATGGGTACAACCCAACCCAACGGCACTGTGGTTTACTCTAAAATACGTATGATTCCTGAAGAACCCATATTTGAGCCAGATTGAGCGCTAGGCGCCGAAAATCATCAATGTTCAAAACACGGGTTAGACTTGGTGAGAACGATAATAATTTTTAGTTTGAAGGGAGGGGAGTTACACCAGGGTAGATTAAATATAAAAACTGTGGCGTCAGGTTAGGTTGTACCCATACTACTTAGGGGGCATACCTAAGTAGAAAATTAGGCTTCCGTGGAAGTTTTGATGAAAATTTTACGAAACTTATTTTAATCGATGACTCATGGACCCACCAACACTGCCTAACCTGTTAACAGCCCCAAAAATGCTATAATGAAAAAGTAGGGTTAGGGTGTCAATTTTTTTTCTTTAATTCAGACGGTTTGAGCTAGAGCAATGAAATTTGGCACACATGTTGGCCTTCCGGCAGCGTACCCTCGTGTGCCATAAAAAACCACATATGTAGCCCCTAGGGGGCAACAGGACTCAAAATGTGTTTTTAACCTATCCCTCATACCTTCGATACTAATGCAGCTGCACATCTGAATTTCAGTCAGTTGGTAGTTCACACTATTACCAACAAGGCCCTTAGGTTAAGGGCTAAAAATTTTGTCGATTTCAATTAAAAAAATTATTTTTAATTGAAATCAACAAAATTTTTAGCCTCTAACCTAGGAGCCCTGTTAACACCCACGAACTTTTTTTCGGTATAATAGACTTATAGGTAATAGTATGAAATACCAACTGACTAAGATTCAGATGTCTTATACGTTCCACTTCTACGGACAAAAGATCAAATTCCTCCTTTTTAAGATCAAATAGGTATTTCCCTTTTTGGTCGTGGCATTCCAAATATTATTTTTCTTTTTTAGGAACTAACTATCAGATTATCTCAACTTTAAGTTTTTTTTGTGTACTTACTTGTAATAATTATTTTAGTTTAGTGCAAAATGTATTAATTTAGTATTTTTACTCTGGGTTGTACAATCTCTTGCAATAAAAAATTGTAAATTTTTTTTAGATGCAATAAAATTCAGTTTAGTTCAGTTCAAGATTCAGATGTGCAGGTGCATTAGTATGGAAGATACGAGAGATTAAAAACATATTTTGACCCCTGTTGCGAGGGTACGTTGCCGGAAGGCCAACATTACATTGCTCTAACTGAAACAGTCTGAATTTAAGAAAAAAAAAGTGACACCCTAACCCTACTTTTTGACTGCAACATTTTTGGGGCGGTTAGACATTGTTGGTGGGTCCATTAGTAATCGATTAAAACAGGTTTCGTAAAATCTTCATCAAAAGTCCACGGAATGCGCTATGCCCCCTAGGTATACCTTCGTTAGTTTTAATCCGATTTTATCACTCACGCCTTAGTTTCTGAAATATTTGCCCTCTTTAACAATACATACTCCTACGAAGTTTAGAAAATTCACATTAAAAATATAGGTCATTAAATAAAGGAATTCAATATAACGATTAATTATTATTACTATTATTATTAGGAGGCCTTGCAGAAATCGTAAATTTATTTTAATTTGTTTTGACAAAGGTTTTAAACATTGGGTAGGCGTTTAATTAAATAATTGTAAAAAATACCATTTCTTTCGTATTTTTAACAATTATTACCGTGTTACGTTTTTTTGTTATCTTATAAATTATGTCCCAGAAATAATATTATAGTCGATGACAAGCACTTACATCCTACGATCCAATTTTTTGTGGATATTTTCACCTTTAGTATTATACATTTTTCATAAATAAAATAACGTATCAATATTAAAATACGCCACTCTCCCGTGAAAAGGAAGAACCTAGTAAAGTCGCTTACTAGGTTTTTGCTCCGTATCATGTTTTTGTAAGATATTAACGTCCTCTATCGATTGGTACAACAATTTCTAAAAAATTCCAAATATTAAGAAATATATCGAGAATGGAAAAACCTAGTAAGTCGTCAATTTTTATAAATTCAGTAGGAAACACCTAGCAACCCACTATTCCGATGGCTAAACCTAGCATGTTATTCAGGCTTCAGATGGAAAAATGTAGCAAAATTTTTTTGAAAAGGAATCAAAAAGACAATTTTTCAAAATTAACTGTTATAAAAATACAGCAACTTTCTTAAAAATGTTATTTGTTGTAATGAATTGGCAAGAGTTTTCACTAATTTTGCTTCTCCTAAAAAGTAGTCAACCACTCGAAAAAGCAGGCACTCGTACTATACAAAAATTTTGAGAAACGATTTTTCTGTTAAAGAACCAGGTACCAATAACATGGGGAAGAAGGTCTCGGACAAATTCGCTGAAATTTTGATATGTTTTTGTACTTGGACTCATTAGAAAAAATTGAAAAAATTAAACTTGTCTGTAGAGCTGTTTTTAAAATACAGGGTATTTAGAATGTCATATTTTTTTGACATTTTCCTCCTTTTAAGCCAGTTTATGTAATAAATCAATTTCCTTTTTTAAATATTTTCTTTACATTCATTTTCCTGATTCTTCTTTAGAATTTCGGACAATACAAACTGTGATTTATGATACAGAGGGCGTCAAAAGTTATAATATGTAGGTAGAGTTTTTTTTTTCATTTTGGGCCATTTTTTTAAAACATAGAATAAATACTTTAAACATGGTTAAATCGAAAATATTATCACAAAGTCTTCATAATATCTTACAAAGTCTTCATAATATCTTACAGAAGGTAAAGCCAGGTGAATATTTAATGTAAAATTGACCCTACGAAAAACATAATATTTGATCACCCCGTATATTTATGACAGATTAACTATCAAATATTTTTAAGTTTGTATTGCAAACCGCAAATAGAAAAAAACGAACGATTAAAAAAAGGAATATTTGAAATGTAACATAATATAACATTTAAGTCAGTCACACCCTGTATTTTAAAACCTTCTGTATTATTATTTGTATTGTCGAAGATCTTGACGAAATAAAAGAACAGATCACAAAACAAAAAAATACGACAAAAATAAGGACAAAAATAAGAAACACTTAATAACAATTTTTGGACACAATGTATAATATGATTTACACTATAAATTTAAGGATTTTTGATGTGACCATTTTTAAAGTATAAATACTAAACTTGTTTAAAAAATTGCCTAAATTGAAAAAAACTCTACCTACGTATAAATTTTGACGCCCTCTGTATCTTGAATCCCAGTATAATTTTAATTATACTGGCCAAAATTCTAGAGACGAATCAGGAAAATCAATTTAAAGAAAATATTTTTAAAACAGGAAATGGATTTATTACATAAACTGGCTTAAAAGAGGAAAATGTACGGAAAACATGACATTTTAAACACCCTGTATCTTAAAAGCGGCTCGACAGAAAAGTTTGATTTTTTTTTAAATTTTTTTTATGAGACCACGTACAAAAACATATAAAAATTTCAGTGAATTTGGCCGAGACTTTTTTTCCCATGTTAATGGTACCTGGTTCTTTAATAATATAAATTTATACAGAAATTTTTAATTTCATTGAAAACACCTGCGTCAATATGTATTTTAAATTTTTTAAGTTTCATCACCAAAAGATCTAAGAATGGGCCTTTTTCTGGTATTATTTTAAATACCTCAAAAATCGAAAAATTTGCTGCCCTACCAAACTCCAAAAACCGAGATGACTTAGTTGGTCCTGCTGAAGTCTGATTTTTTTTTTACTTTTTGATTCTTTTCTTAGCCGGAAAACGATTTTAACAAAATTATTTTTAGCAAACAATATAAAAAAAAAATATGAACTACAAAAATGAATACTTACTTAAACACACAAATGTAAACATATAGAATGTATAAATTTACCTAAATAGATAAGCAAGTGATCGCTGCAAATTCTGCTCATTCAGTTGTTTCGAGTTATTAAGAAAAGCTACAAAAAATTCTCCATAATTTGAACCTCTATCGAAAATAATGAGCTTTTAAATTCAATTTATTTCAAGCTAAAATTGCGTAATATTATACAGAAACGGCCGCCGGACTAGAAACGGTTATATTACGAATTGTTTACAATAAAACTTTTATAGCTTCATAAGACGGCTGTAAACAATAGCTAAACCCATAAATAGATTTAAAACTGCATGATGGAGAACAAATTACATTTTCGACTGTAAAATCCGGAACGCAGCCAGAAACAAAACCGTTTTTAGAGCGCCATCAAAGTATCGATGATTTATAGGTACCCACTAAAAAAACCCGTTTTAAATTCATAGAGCACAACAACTATAAAAACTACCCAGTTTAACACAAAATACACCGACATGGTCTATATTTTGCTACACACCAAAAACGATTTATGATTTAGAGATGTCGCAAATTTGATACAGTTGTATTTTTATGGTGCAGATGCAACAAAACTTGATTAAAAAAAACTAGTTTCGCGCTAATGGAACATACGTTTACAGCTGTAAATAATAGAGATAATCATGATGTTGCAATTCTTGACCAGATGTTTTACACATAAAAGGCAATAAACAAAATTAAAAAAGATAGTATGTAACGTAATAATAAGTTAAACATCAATATTCAAGCACAAACCATAAAAAATATGAACGCCAAAAGAGCCGGCAACGCAGCACTCATTTGCACAGCCACCGGCAAATCTCAAGGACAGGATAAGGGAAGGGTTAGGAGCGACAGATGGACAGATGAACAGAATCCAAGGAAACTGGACACCGGTCAAGATCATGATTATGCAACAACAAAAAGGGAGAATTAATCGAACCCTTTCCCTATTCTACTTGATTATGCATTCGAAGTTGGCTTTGAAGAAATATTCGGAATGCTCAAGAAAGCCCACGTAATTTGAATATCAATGTCCTAGAAATAGATTCGGATTGTTAAGTTTCTTTGGAATATAATGTTAATATTATGCACCAATATGATGAGAAAATATTAGGCAAAGGAGCGAACGTTTTTTCGAAGTTAAAAATTAAAGCCGCAAAAAGCGGTTGAGAAAAAAAATCAGAAACGTTTTTTACTAATAGCTCATATCGGTAAATTCATTTTATGACCATCCCAACAATAAAGATAAACATACAAGGTAATAACAATAAAGATTCCCAAATTTAGTCACGCCGCTGGAGAATCTTCAATGTTATAACCTCTGCTTGTGTGTTACATTTTAGCGGTAGTAGGTTTTTTGTAGGTGTAGGAATAAACCTATTAATTATGGTAATTTAAATACATTGTTATGGGGCTTCCTTGACAAGATAAATGCTACCATCTCACCTCTTAAAAATACTTTACACGAAAATCGTTATGATTATGTGATTTTTATTCATGCTATTGTAGAAAAATGATTGACAATTTTAAATATTAAAAAATTGAATAGAAACATTTTTATTTGCAGTCCATAAAAACAAATGAGACCTTGCTGCCCGAGGCATCAGACTAGCAAGCTCCTGCAAGCGTCTTTGATGATAATAAATATGAAAAAGTCACCTTCAAAGAGACAAAACAAAAAATTTTCCGTTCGACTTTCGAGCGAACGATCATCCAGAAAGGTCTTAATGATTAGTTTTAATCAACAAACAAGTTTTAAAGATATTACATGATTTTTACAAGCTAAAGATGTCGTGCTATTTCACAGGATTTTCGCATTATTAATTTCACTGAAAGACCCGACCGAAAAACACAGAGGAAGAGCATGTATACGGTCCACTCATTTCTCTTATCAACTTAACAACATCTGTTTCGAATTCGCAAAAGAATTAGTCACACTGAATAGTAATTTCAATTTGAAACAATGCGAAAACGTTTTACGCAAATGGAATTATAAAAAATTCACAAATTTAGGGGTAATCCTCACCAATTAATAACGATCCTGCAACGATATATCATGACGCTAAAAGCTCATTGGAAATTCACACCCTCTCAGGCCCTCCCGTGGCTTAATTTGACATGCGGATAAATGACGGACATGAAGGACGAAAGCTCTCAACTACAGCCAATTGTAAACAAAACGTACCTACGAATAGGTAATAAATCGAAAAAAGTTGAACCCGGAAGAAGCTAGAACATCACTCCGAAGCTCAACAAATTCAGAGCAGAGATTCTTTTTTTTTCTGTCAGTGACCTTAGAGTGAAATAAATTATAAAAACTAAAACATGGCT
The DNA here is from genome assembly GCA_963921995.1 of Oxystoma pomonae. Taxonomy (NCBI): domain Eukaryota; kingdom Metazoa; phylum Arthropoda; class Insecta; order Coleoptera; family Brentidae; genus Oxystoma; species Oxystoma pomonae. The sequence goes on along the minus strand of OY998166.1, from coordinate 112,352,648 downwards.
CGGAATACTTTTTTGATTTTTTGCGAATAAGCCTAAATCAAAAAACTGCCTTCCATTCAAAGTGCAGCCAATTCTGATGTTTATTTGACTTCAAAAAATATGGATACCACATGACCCATTTTGAACGTCATCTACATTTTCTGAGCTAAGGTCACTGACAGAAAAAAAATCACTACCCTTAAACAATCAAGGCGAAGAGTTTTACCGGCTATTTGGAAATATTTTTCGCCGATTTATTTGTTAAGAGAAGTAAGTAGTGGGGTAGACGTGGCAGGCAAAAATTAAGTCCTCTTAGAGAAAGAAAACTTGCATCCTAAGGGGAAAACCTACCTGCTTGGTGTCGGGGTTAACGCCGCGACTTTCAAGCTGGGGCTGCCGGGTTCAAGCCCCGGGTCTTGCAGGTAGTCTACTTGGACTTCTTCTTATAAAATTACAGAATTTTGTAAGATTAAGGTAGCTAGAAGGCAGGCTAATTCGATTCCATACCGTCCCTCGGAGAGGACGTTAAGAGGACGGTCCCGTGTGATCCATATATTGATAGTGGAGCACGTTAAAAATCCCTAGCCCCGACAAAGGGGTTTAGGTCTATATCCCTCTCCAGACTGGTCTGGTGTGTGGGGTAGGGGGGAAAATGAGCCACAATAGATCTCTCAGGTCGCAGTGGAGGAAGCTGTAAATAACACCACTCATAAAAAACCTAACTCATCCTATGGCAGAAAGGGTCCATGCTTAGTAGTGGGGTGATTTTTGAAGTAGTTTTTAAATATGCTGTTATTGAAAAACTCCATTGAATTCATTTAGCAATGAAAATTTCAATTCACAAAGTGCGCTTAGAATTGGATGTAAAACCTCCTCGAGGGGAGATATGTTATTAATATCCAGTCCAGTTTAATTCAAAAACCCTTTTTGATGATAGGCGAGGAGGACGATTTAAATGTTTGCTCTTTAAAACGGAATAGTAAGAATTACCATGAGATTTGGATTTAATTAATGATATAAATAAGCCACTGGATGATGTTAAGAAAACGGTGTACATGGAAAATTTGCTAAAAATTGATTTTTGAGCGGCAGACAAAGTAGCTTTTCCTGCTTGATTAGCGGACTAAGGAAACGATACTTTTCCTGCGTCTATAAAAAAACAGAGCCTCTGAAGGTAACCGCAACTTGCTCCCGCTACGTGCCTATATACCATACCGCGATATAGCACTTCCCTAAGTGGGGAACAATTTTCTGGTTATTATTACGTTGCTACGACTTCAAATTTAGCTACCAAATACATAACAGGAATTCCGCCCATAGACCTAATTGTCGAAGAAATTGTATATGAAAATAAAAATGGACACAATGAAGAAAAAAAAGAAGCCGCAAAAGAGAAAACACTGGAATCCTGGCAAACAAGAGGTACGAAATAGTGAAGAAGGACAATGGACGAAAAGAATTATTCCCGACATTAAAACATGGATAGACTGCAAACACAAAAAAATAGATTATTATATTACTAACGGGACATAGATCATTCAGGACATACACAAAGCGAATAGGGAAAACGGACGACATATGTCGGTACTGTCAAAGAATAGATGACGCAGAACATACGTTTATTTACTGTCCAAGATTTGAGAACTACCGCCAAACAACAAGACACGACCTACAGATAGACAATATGACCATAGGGAACCTGTTTAAAGAAATGATACAACACGTAGACAAATGGAACCAGGGACATGATATGATCAGAACGATTCTAAAAACTAAACACGAAGACGAACGCACCTAAGAGATCAAAACAGTAAACGGCGAAATAGTGACGTTATATTCCTGAGAATGATTCCGCTATTTGGACCAAATCTACAGCGGAGGGTTTTAGTCCGTAGACGTCCTCAAGAGAGGATGAATCGGGCACATTTGGTAGACCACCAGAAAAAAAAAGGTACCAAATACCACACCGCTATGTCGCAACCACGTTCCTGATACGTCGTGAAGGCGCTTTTTTATATGATGGTATCGAAAAACAATGTCAAATTTGTTAATGTGTGACGTTTTACAAGTAGAGCCAAAATTCAACTGCGAAGGAAATTTTTATGTGAAATATACGTCACGTTTATTGCAAAAAAACAAGCGCGCCCTCACAATTCTGCTGTTTTCTTGTAGCTGATAAAAGGTTTTGGTTGTGGTTTTTGGGTCTAGGTTTTCACAACCAGCAGCTGGGGCTCTGAAAATGTGTTGGATATCGAGGTTTGCTGATCATAATTTAATTTGGGTATAAAACAATTTATTTCTTCAATATTAGGGCTCAAAAAAGGAAAATACAAGGAGGCAGAAAAAGATAAGAAATAAAAATAAATTGGACTTTGACCTATACAGAAAAGGAACGGCCACCAACAGGTATATTCCAAATGACTCTTTTCATTGCTTACAACATAAGCTTGCAAGTTTGCACTTTTTAACATATAGATTAGTAAATTTCCCCTTAAATAAAGAAAGATTTGAAGTAGAAAATAATAGGATTAGAAAGATAGCTCGCGAAAACGGTTACGACGAAGGCTTAATAAATAAGCTGATAAATAGACCTTTCGGAATTCCACTTTTTTCAGACAAAAAGATACCTACGACTCAAAATTTGTATCAATTCCTTATAATCCTAATTATACGAAAGAATTACAAAAAGTATTTAATAACACCGGTCTTAAATTAGTATGTCAATCCGCTAACACAATAAGCTTACTAGGAAATCCCAAGGATAAAACTACAGTTCTAGAAAAAAGTGGAATTTACGAAATTAGTTGCATGGATTGTGACAAAAATGTGTTGGCCAAACGAGACGCTCTATTCAAACACGTTTTAAAGAACACTTGGCACACTTAAAATACGGAAGAACAGAAAAGTCAAGTGTGGCTGAGCATGCTTTTGAAAACAATCATAGATTCATATTAGATAACCTAAAACTTCTAAAAAGTGTACCAAACAAAAGACTTTTGAATTCATATGAAAGTATGGAAATCATTAAATCCAGAAATAGTTTAAATAAAGATAGAGGACCCATCCCGTTTAGTACACTTTATTCTTTGGTTGAAGCGGAGATAGGATTAAAAATCGTGATCAATTACAAATTATTAGTCTTACCTCCGCCCACTAAAGGATTTTATATAAGATAGAGCGTAGATTAATTTAGTTCATTGTTTATCGTCTCCTGATGATGCCAACGTTGTTAGCGAAACGAGCGTCGAGTTCAAAAAAGGTTTTAGTGCAAACAAAAGTTCCAAATTCCCAACGTACAAGGAGGCAGATTTTCTAACTCACGAAGCATGATTCCCTGATAGCAGATAATGTTACTTAAAGAGGTGCGACTTAGAAGTGGCCATAGAAAGTTATTTCCTCCACACTGCCACATTATTATGCAACTATGATGTTTGCAGTGAAATTTCGTCGGCTACCAATAAGACGGAGCCTTTTATGGGCGGGAACTTGGTATTGTCCCATGGCGGTAAGGAATACCTTCAAACGACACTGTAAAAGAATACGACTAAGAAGACGTTTCTGGGGGTAAATTTTACGTAAGGTGGACTTTTACGCGATACTAGAGAGTATTCCAAACTTATAAGTCCCAAATTGTCGGTCTGACAACCACACTACTACTATAGAAAATTAGCGAGTTCTTTACCCATTACTATAAATGTTAGTTAGGCGACTTTGTTAATACAACTTAAAAGTGTTTCTTAAAAGATGATTCACAATCGCACGTCTTAATACCCGCAAACCCAGACCGAACCAACCAGTTTTTCCCCATCTATACCTCGTAAATTTTATTCTTGTTCTAAACATTTTCGCTTTCAGACAAGAAGCAAAACGAAAACCCGGTCTCAAGCTTTATCGTCGATCGATAAATTTCATTTTTCGTAATTATCATCAAAGGCTTTTGTGAAGCGTATATAAAAAAAAACACAAATCGTGCGTGCGATGATCGCACAGAAAACAATAACGTATGTAGGATGGTAAAGATTAATTTTTGTTCGTTAAAATAGCGCCTACGTACGTGTACATACAGAATATTAAGTTCAAAGTAATTATATTAGAACTGTTGATATTTAGGTGGTATGCAGGTAGAATATGACGTGGGCTCGAACATGAAATTGACAGGTTGTCGTCAAATCAGCAGGTCATATCTATATCTATATCGATAAGTGGATTAAACGTATGTCTGTCACTAAGGTTTATTACTCCCAAATTATTGCGATAAATGAACATTTTGACGAACAAAACCTTCTTGTAGCATTCCAACTTTGTTTTTAAAATATTGATGCTTGTCTCTAACTTTATTTTAGCAAATTTATACATCAGTCTCTGGTTTTAGGCATATGTACAGTAAGAGATTGGTGAATTTCTCCGGGGTGAAGCATGTTTTAATGGGAAAATACAGAAAACCAGTCCTTCTTAACTTCACAAAAAACCATTTAATATTATACCCGACGCAAGGGTGTACTAAAATGTAAAGAAAAAGAGTGTTATAAAATTAAAGAAAAATATAGGCATTTGTAACTTACATTTTAGGAAAACAAATCATCTTCGAAAGTATCTTGACTTTTGGGACACACACTGATATAAAACATTTTTATAAAAAAATGAGTAAAATAGTTAAAATTAAAAACAATACCATACAAAATAATACACTAATAGGAACGTTGAAGGTTATTAACAAATGGTCAAATTTAAAAAAAATAAAATAATAATACTAAAACAGACGAAACAACGACATCTTATGGACGAATAAGTAAAATATGGTTGTTGATAAATGATCACTGTAAAAACTTAAATCGAACAGACAGGTACCAAATTAAAATTTATTGAATGAGTTAATAATTTTGGCCGCCTCTTTGTAGTGGGCGTTACTGGGTTTATTCAAACAAACAGAATAAGGGTCGTTTTCCAAATTTGCAATCTCAAAGTTCTCCAATATGTTTAATTTTCTACTTTTATTCACATTATGGAGCATTTTAAAATGGTCATCTATATTAAAAAAGTGATTCGACTCTCTTAAATGTACCCCAAAAGCCGATTTGTCGACATTGGGAGACCTTTGAGACTGCAAATGTTCTTTGATCCGAGTTCCAAAACTCATACCTGTTTGTCCAACGTATTTCGCCGAACAAGAACTACAAGAAAGGAGGTAAACTCCGCTTTTGTCTATTATTTTAATGGAATCTTTTGGCCTAGAAAATATATTTTTTAGGTTGTGATGTGACCTAAAGAAAATTTTTAACTGACTATTTAAGGATTTTAAAATATTACTCACCTGCAAAGAAACGTCCCCAATGAATGTTACTTTTGCGTATTTTGGTGGTTGACTAACTGTGATTGGTTGACTTTCTGAGTTTGAAAATAGATTGGTAAAGCATTTTTTGTACTTTTTCCTAACTAATTTGTCTATTAAAGAAATTTTGTAACCATTATTAAGAGCCATTTGATAAAGTGTGTTTAATTCTTTTGTAAAATGGACTGGACTCAGTGGGATTGTGAAAAGTCTATGAATATAAGCATTAAATGATGCAATTTTGTGACCAAAAAATTAATTGGAATCTGCCGGAATAACATTGTCTGTTTGAGTTGGCTTACGAAAAATGGAAAATTCACAATGTTTATTTCTTCTCAATATAGTTAAATCTAAAAAATTCAAACTGGATTCTGATTCAAGTTCCAATGTAAACTTAATATTTGTGTTTAGAGAGTTTAGAAAATTATGAAATTCTTCAAGTTCCAATTGAGTACCGTTCCAGATTAAAAATATATCATCAACATAACGTCAAATATGGAGACAGTCCAGAGCCCATAGGCAAACCATCAGACATTTTATAATAACTGTTATTGAATTTAAAAAAGTCCAAACTCAAACAGTGATTTAACAAAGAAAGAACCCCTAACTTTGTTTTTTGACTAAAATATTTATTTCACTATAAGGGATGGTGAAAATCCATAAAAACAATATGCCCATTCGTCCTGTAGTCAGATTTATCGACTCTGCGGCATATTACTTGTCCAAATGGTTGAATCAATGTTTAAAGCAAATTTTGTTTGGGGAGCACTCAGTTTTGGTGTCGTTTGATATAGTCAATTTATTTCCCAGTATGGAAAATAAGCCAATGATTCCAATGAATACCAAAACTCCTTCACTATAAGGGATGGTGAAAATCCATAAAAACAATATGCCCATTCGTCCTGTAGTCAGTTTTATCGACTCTGCGGCATATTACTTGTCCAAATGGTTGGATCAATGTTTAAAGCAAATTTTGTTTTGTCCAAATAAATACAGCATAAAAATACTGGTGAGTTGGTTGACATTTTGAGGGATACAACGATTGGGGAGCACTCAGTTTTGGTGTCGTTTGATATAGTCAATTTATTTCCCAGTATACCAAGAAAACAGGTCATTGACATTATTAAAACCAATCTTGACCAAAATAAAGATTTTAGTCAAAAAACAAAGTTAGGGGTTCTTTCTTTGTTAAATCACTGTTTGAGTTTGGACTTTTTTAAATTCAATAACAGTTATTATAAAATGTCTGATGGTTTGCCTATGGGCTCTGGACTGTCTCCATATTTGGCGGAGGTGTTTATGTCAGATTTTGAAGAAAAGTTTTTTAATTCAAATTTTCGTCATCTAGACAAAATTTCAACATGGCGACGTTATGTTGATGATATATTTTTAATCTGGAACGGTACTGAATTGGAACTTAAAGAATTTCATAATTTTCTAAACTCTCTAAACACAAATATTAAGTTTACATTGGAACTTGAATCAGAATCCAGTTTGAATTTTTTAGATTTAACTATATTGAGAAGAAATAAACATTGTGAATTTTCCATTTTTCGTAACCCAACTCAAACAGACAATGCTATTCCGGCAGATTCCAATCACTTTTTTGGTCACAAAATTGCATCATTTAATGCTTATATTCATAGACTTTTCACAATCCCACTGAGTCCAGTCCATTTTACAAAAGAATTAAACACAATTTATCAAATAGCTCTTAATAATGGTTACAAAATTTCTTTAGTAGACAAATTAGTTAGGAAAAAGTACAAAAAATGCTTTACCAACCTATTTTCAAACTCAGAAAGTCAACCAATCACAGTTAATCAACCACCAAAATACGCAAAAGTAACATTCATTAGGGACGTTTCTTTGCAGGTGAGTAATATTTTAAAATCCTTAAATAGTCAGTTAAAAATTGTCTTTAGGTCACATCACAACCTAAAAATATATTTTCTAGGCCAAAAGATTCCATTACAACAATAGGCAAAAGCGGAGTTTACCTCCTTTCTTGTAGTTCTTGTTCGGCGAAATACGTTGGACAAACAGGTAGGAGTTTTGGAACTCGGATCAAAGAACATTTGCAGTCTCAAAGGTCTCCCAATGTCGACAAATCGGCTTTTGGGGTACATTTAAGAGAGTCGAATCACTTTTTTAATATAGATGACGATTTTAAAATGCTCTATAATATGAATAAAAGTAGAAAATTAAACATATTGGAGAACTGAGAAATTTGGAAAACGACCCTTATTCTGTTTGTTTGACCCACTACAAATAGGCGGCCAAAATTATTAACTCATTCAATAAATTTTAATTTGGTACCTGTCTGTTCGATTTAAGTTTTTACAGTGATCATTTATCAACAACCATATTTTACTTATTCGTCCATAAGATGTCGTTGTTTCGTCTGTTTTAGTATTATTATTTTTTTTTTTTAATTTGACCATTTGTTAATAACCTTAAACGTTCCTATTACTGTATTATTTTGTATGGTATTGTTTTTAATTTTAACTATTTTAACTATTTTACTCATTTTTTTATAAAAATGTTTTATATCAGTTTGTGTCCCAAAAGTCAAGATACTTTCGAAGATGATTTGTTTTCCTAAAATGTAAGTTACAAATGCCTATATTTTTCTTTAATTTTATAACACTCTTTTCCTTTACATTTTAGTACACCCTTGACAATGGTCATGTGACCGAAACGCGTCGGGTATAATATTAAATGGTTTTTTGTGAAGTTAAGAAGGACTGGTTTTCTTTATTTTCCCATATGTACAGTATTTTCCATAGGAAGTTAAATTTACGTCAACTATTAGCGAGAATTTTCGATCTGACGTTTGGTTTCGCTAAAAAGACAGTTGGCCCAGTGTCGCATAGTTTTCTATAATTTTACTTTTATCATGTATCATGATAAAAGGATATCGCCCTTTTTAAATAGAAATTTGTATTCGGTAGAATTGCCTGAATTTTTTATGTGTTGAAATACTCGTCCTAAGAAGATTTTTGTTTCATTGCGTCAACTCTTTAGCCCTCCCAGAAGTACTCGAAAAGTGACGTCCAAAGTTGTCGAAATCGCACTTTTAAGCAATTTTTGAATTATTACATACTTGACTACTCAAACCAGATGACCAGAATCTAATTTCCTTTAATAAATAAATAAATAATTTATATGTCAAAATTGCACTGCCTCTTAGATTTTTTTATTTCTTATCTGGTTTAAACGAAACTTTCTCTAAATTATAAAACGTTTCCAAGAGACCCAACTGTGACAGAAAACTGACAGATGTCGGTTATATTGTCGGTTTTATAATTTAAATGCGTTTTATTTAAATCGGACAAAAACTAACGAGGGCCAAATTTTTTGCCACAGTTATGTGTCTTGGAAACAATTCATAATTTAAAAAAACTTTTGTTTAAGTCATATGTCAATTTTGGGACAAAATAAAATATTGTTAAAAACGCTTTATGTGCAAAAAAGTTTGACTTAAATCGGTCAAAAAACAACGAAGTTCAGTATGGCCGACGCAAGATGGCTACTGAGATATATTAATTTTGTGTCAAAATTGTTACGTGCCAAAAAGTTTGGTTTAACTCGAACTAAAACCAACAAAGTTGAATGGCTACTGACATGTCAGTTTTGGATCAAAGTTGGATATTGTTAGAGACGCTTTAGGTGCAAAAAAGTTTCGTTCAAATCGGACAAAAAACAACGAAGTTCAATGACATATTTGTTTAAATCGGACAAAAAATAACGATTGGATGGAGACTGACATCTGTCAGTTTTCTGTCAGGTGTCTTTGAAACGTTTTATAATGTAGAGAAAGTTTCGTTTAAATCAGATAATAAATAAAAAAATCCTTTGACGTCACTTTTCGGGTACTTCTGGGAGGGGTAGAGAGTTGGCGCAATGAAGCAAAAATCTTTTTAGGACGAGTACGTCAACATATAAAAAATCAAGCAATTCTACCGAATACAAATTTCCATTTAAAAAGGGCGATATCCTTTGACAACAACAACAATCTAGGTCGTTTGGATGTCTGTCAACTTTCAAACCTGGTTTTGTTCAGTGGGTCATTGAGATTAGGTTTTGTCTAAATAAAAATGGAACGGACTGTACAGTGTACCTTATTCCAGATTCTCCCAACACCGTTCTAAACTAAAAAGCCTGTTAACTCCAACCTCCTCAGTGCCCTTTAGCCTAATGTGGCTGTCATGTTTATAACCAAATTGACAAGTAAAACATGGATTTTCTGTCAGTTTGGTGTCAATATGGCGCCGATCATAGGCTAAAGAATACTAAAACGAAAATGAGTTAACTGGCTTTTTAGTTGAGAACGGTGTTGATTCTCCGGGCCAATTTCAATATGGCGGCTGACAATTAAACCCAGAAGGTAAATGGAACTGTCATTGTCAGTCTCAAAAAACCTGTCCGCAGCATTTTTTGTTTCGATTTTTGCAAAAAAATGTGCACAAGTCAATTTAAAAACCATGGTATAACCGTTGAGACACGTTTCGTACACGGCATAATCCAAATTTTTCTTTGTTTTAGCAGGAACTGATAAATCTATATCAGTACCAGATTTTAGGCATAAATTTAGCTGTTTTTGCAAAAAATGAGTCTCGTTCAAAACACCCAATAACTGCTGAGCGCTGACTAGTGACAGACACAACCGGTAACCATTTTGTGCCTTTCTAAACCAGGCATATTTGGAGAGAGATGAACGATCATACCAGTGGGGCATGGTAACCCAAGCGACAATTATAGACAATTTCACTGATGCCATTGTCATTGCCACCAAATATAGGTTAAAGCGTAGTAATATTTCCTACAAAAAACTAATTATAGGAAAAATGTTACTAGTGCCACTTAGGGTGGTCATAGTAATATATTCCACTATATAAGTATAAGTAAGCACGAAAAAAAATTTATAGTCCGAGGCTTACTTCATAGTAGGTTCACATTTAATTTCTTTAGTATTACTTTTACGACGTAATGACTCTAGTAATATTAATTTGGTTGCAATTCAGTAGTCCCTACTCAATACAAAACTACAAAGTTATGGAGTCTACACGATCGCTTATCTACCATGCAGTAAGAAATAATTATGCATAAAGTTGACTGTGACTTCAGAAAAGTGGTTAACAAAATAGTAAATATCTTCACATATTTTATGGTGTGTGTTCTGATATAGTTTAGAAAAAAATCAACATATTTTCAATTAATAATGTGGGAAAGAAAAAACCTATAAAAACCCTATAAAGTCAGAAATACTACTTTATGTGGTGAACAAGACGTCGGGATAACGTGCCCGTTTACTACCCGCGACCGCCAGCGACGACATAACTCCTATATCAAGAGTAATCATTAATTGTATAACGGTCCCAATGCATTCCCAAAAACGGTGAATACCTCGAGGAATAGTAGTAGTAAAACCGTCGCCATGATATGACGCCACAACTCTCTTAGGGATGCGGAGACGACCACCACGTCGCGACTGATTTTGTTGCTTGGGAAGCAGCGCAAAAAATTGCCTTAAGGTCACAAAAACGGCATAGATTTGACAACACTGCTTTGCTGTTTTTGGGCCAATCTTTACCGGGCAGAATATCGGAAACGAGAAAACGGAATCTGTTGAAATTTGGCAGGAATGTTTATTTTTGAATTCCTTACAACCGTATCCAGACAGGTTTTTTCTGGACTCTCTCACTCCCGAAATAAAATAAACACGGCTAATAACAGTCAAAAACCTAACCTGGCTTCTTATTTAGCCTCGTCGATAACACAGAAATCTGTAACAACAATTTTTTAAAAATCCTTTGGATTCGGTTGTAGATTTTTATAAATCCTATTATCTGATAACAAAAAAGTTATGGTTTTTTTCTTTATAAGCGAGATTCTGCCGGAATTCTGAAACGCCAAGGTCACGTAATTTGGTAGGTCCAGGGAAACTGAGTGAGTTCGATTGGAGTATTGGAACTCAGGTTCCGCATAGCCACCGGCCACTTGTCTAATGGAACATTCGGCCAATAAATTGACACACACGCTACCCGTCGCTGGGTACTTGATTCGAGCATCGAGTGGGGCGTAGCCTTATTATCATTAGCCTACAGTTGGGTTCCAGTCTTAGAACCTGAAATTAAGACCTGCCAAACTAGATGGGAGGTCTGTAAAGAAATTATGGATCAAGATGAATCAGGCATAAGCAATTATACGTCATAAAATATTATGAATACCTACCTATATTTAGTTACTGTTCTGAACACTGCACGATCACACTCGAAATGGCATTAGTGGTGCCACCTATTGTTGATCTTTCAAAAAAACAGCAAAGCAGTATTGTCAAATCTATGCCGTTTTTGTGGCCTTAACGGCCCAATTACATCGTTAAACCGGCAACGCTGTTGGGTCCGTTTATTAGGCAATTCTTTTTCCGCATGTTTCTCGGAAACGGGACTTCCAAATGGCCTGAAATTTTGCCTAAATTGTTTATTGGACTATGTTTTTCCATCAAATCTTGGTACTTTTTTAAAATTTGGTTTATTTTTTGAAAAAAACTGTTTTAGCTTTTGTGGTGTTTCAAAATTGGCGCGCCCATATCACGTCAGAAACAGTCAGAAATACCCTTTATAGAGACCTGTAAAACTAAATTGGAAATATTTGTAATTTTCCAAATAATGGATACCTAATTTCAAAAACTCTCTAGATTGTATTAATAAGCTTTGTAATCCTCTTCCTCTAATAAAAAACAAATTGAGTATTATTTTCCTCTAAAGCTAAAACATGCGGAAATGTAAAAACATGGACTATACTGGTTACCTATCAATATTAGTTATATGCCTAGCATCAAAAAGTACTTAAATGGTTATATTATAGATACCGCCACCATCAAAATTAACCACCCACGTCTTTTTTTTGTGAGCTTACCCTAGGCATAGTTTCTAGTGTTCTCCTTTCCTAAATGTATTCGGCTAAGAGAGATCTAGCATATATACCTAGGTAACACCCCTTACCAGGAAAAAAAAATTATGCCATGCAAACATCGAAATTGGTCGACTCACTGTATTTGCAACTAACCAATGTCAGTGTGTCTGCCTGACATTCTTCATAACCTTAGTTTTGTCGTTTTGTTTTGGTGTTCGTTGGCCTGGTTTTTGTGTTTTATTTAATAATTTTTCCTTTGGTGAAAAGCTACTTTTTAGAACCCTTAAGTGGTCTGTGTGTATGGCCATTTGACTAGTTGTCACTGCTCTCAATTCGATCACCTAGGTGATAAATAAACAATCCCCCATAGGGTCACTGGATCCTGAGACCTGCGGTCCCAGCCGCAGGTTTTAGGATCCAGTGACCCTAATCCCCAATGATTCGCGGCGCAATCTGTGAACAGGAGAATACAGTAAAGAAACCAGAGATAGATAATGAGTGGTAGATGACGTATTGAAATTGATTGACAAATTTATATTATCTCTGGATTGTTCTTGCGCCGTTAAGAGTAGAGATGATTTTTTCTCTGTCAGTGACCTTAGCTCAGGAAATTATAACAATTGAATATTGGGGTCAGTCCATATCAAGTCAACCAGGGTATTTTACCACACCATCTCCGATGTTGATGATTTTTAGTATACATGTTTTTCCTACCAAAAAACTGGAAAATCCAAAATTTCAGACTTTTTTGACCAGTTGTTTATTTTGAATTAATTTTTGAAAATCGAAAAAGTCACTTATTTGTCCTTAACATGTGCGCACAAAATTAGGAATATCCAAAGAACCACTTATAATAGAAAAGTAGGTGAAGGTTCATTTTAAAGCTCTTATAAAGACCTTTCATATGAGAATATTGCATAACATATATTGAAAAAAAAAATTAAAAAAAAAATTTTTGATTTTTTTTTTGAAAAATTTCAAAAAGGCCATTTTTAATTTTTTTCAAAAAATTATATTATTTTCTTTAAAGTGTTATTAAACTATTCACAAAATTTTGAGATGGACAAATCATGGGTTCAATGTGAAAAAATTTATTAAAAATGTCACATGCATGAAAAATCGCCTATAAAATGTACTTAATATTTTTGATATTTTTTTTGACATTGAACCCATCATTTCTCCATCATAAAATTTTGTGGATAATTAAGTAACACTTTGAACAAAATTATATATTTTTTTCAAAAAAATTAAAAATGGCCTTTTTGAATTTTTCAATTTTTTTTTTCAATTTTTTATTTCCAATTTTTTTTTTGTTAAAATTATGTTGTGATATTTCGTAAAAAAGAGCTTCAAAATGACTTTAAAATGAGCCATTTATTACTTTCCTAGTGTAAGTGGTTCTCGAGATATTGCTAGTTTTGTACATTCTTGTTAAGGTCAAAATGCTGACTTTTTTATTTTGAAAAATTTAAAAAAAAAAAACTACGAATCAACAAAATCAAAAAATTTGCATTTTCAACTTTTATGGTAAGAAGAAAATATATACCAAAAATCATCAAAATTGGAATTGGTCGCGTAAAATTTTTGTGATTTTTTGGTTGATTTGATATGGAATGACCCTAGGGTCATTCCATATCAAGTCAACCAGGGTATTTTACCACACCATCTCCGATGTTGATGATTTTTATTATACATGTTTTTCCTACCAAAAAACTGGAAAATCCAAAATTTCAGACTTTTTTGACCAGTTGTTTATTTTGAATTAATTTTTGAAAATCGAAAAAGTCACTTATTTTTCCTTAACATGTGCGCACAAAATTAGGAATATCCAAAGAACCACTTATAATAGAAAAGTAGGTGAAGGTTCATTTTAAAGCTCTTATAAAGACCTTTCATATGAGAATATTGCATAACATATATTGAAAAAAAAAATTAAAAAAAAAATTTTTGATTTTTTTTTTGAAAAATTTCAAAAAGGCCATTTTTAATTTTTTTCAAAAAATTATATTATTTTCTTTAAAGTGTTATTAAACTATTCACAAAATTTTGAGATGGACAAATCATGGGTTCAATGTGAAAAAATTTATTAAAAATGTCACATGCATGAAAATCGCCTATAAAATGTACTTAATATTTTTGATATTTTTTTTGACATTGAACCCATCATTTCTCCATCATAAAATTTTGTGGATAATTAAGTAACACTTTGAACAAAATTATATATTTTTTTCAAAAAAATTAAAAATGGCCTTTTTGAATTTTTCAATTTTTTTTTTCAATTTTTTAATTCCAATTTTTTTTTTGTTAAAATTATGTTGTGACATTTCATAAAAAAGAGCTTCAAAATGACTTTAAAATGAGCCATTTATTACTTTCCTAGTGTAAGTGGTTCTCGAGATATTGCTAGTTTTGTACATTCTTGTTAAGGTCAAAATGCTGACTTTTTTATTTTGAAAAATTTAAAAAAACAAAAACTACGAATCAAAAAAATCTAAAAATTTGCATTTTCAACTTTTATGGTAAGAAGAAAATATATACCAAAAATCATCAAAATTGGAATTGGTCGCGTAAAATTTTTGTGATTTTTTGGTTGATTTGATATGGAATGACCCATTGCGAACTAGTGGTTATATAGATAAATTTTAGCTTACTCCGAAAAAAATAAAAAAGCGCTCCGAGCCGTGTGTTAGTTTTTACAAAACTAAGCTAAGGCCACTGACAGACAAAAAATAATATATACCCTTAAATGAACTAGAATCAATAACGGCCTGGGCACTCGTAGTTCCTGCACCGCTCGTGGGTAGCGCTAGTGGTCATTTTATCTGTCAAAAAAATTGTTTTTTTTTTCGAGATTTTTCCCGCTTTCGTTTTCTTTGCGCGTCATTGAAGTTTTGTGCAAATTTTTCTTGATTTTTTTTGTTTCAACAATCCAGTTCTTCGAGAAAAGACTTTTATAAACCTTTCAAGGGTGTTAGAATATTATTGACGAAGTGATTTTTGAAAGTTGCAAAAATGCGTTGTTTTGTGCCTAGTTGTGAGGTTAATTCAAGATCCTTTCATAGATTTCCGACGAATGCTCAAGTAAGTGTCCCGTATTTTAAACCTTTATTATGATTTGTTCAGCAATAAGCTATTCTTGCATGTAAAAAACTGTCGGATGTGGGCTTTCAAAGTTATTTCCCCAAGTTGCTTAACCTAACCTAGAGACCCTGTACCTAAGGCTGGGTTTATAGTGCAAAAAAAAATAATAATTAAAATAAAAGATGAGCTTATGGGAAATAGGTGTAGGCGTTTATAAAGCAGAAATAAGAAATTGAAATAAAAAGATGAGCAACTTTATTTTTATCTAAAAATGGATTTTTGCTGCATTGATGCACATAACCTCACTCACTTGCTGCCATTTAAATGGGCGTTTTTTCGGGTTTTTACATTTCTTGGTTTGCTTTTGGCAGATATTTAAGAAAACAGTATAATGGGGTCTAGTTTAATTAATTCAATTCACTTTTGTTTGCATGTGCAGAAGCTGTGTGCTGATTGGTTCAAAGTTATTTTTTTTCTTCCCTATTTTTATTTGGCTGTATAAACTAACATACAGTTAGTGCTTCTTTCGTGTATCAGCAATACTTTCATTTACATTTTACTTTTTTAAACCTTTTTCTAAGCGTATACAAAGTTACAGCAATTTTACATTTTTTCAACATTGAAAATCATGTAACAGACATTGCTTAGTGGGTTAGCCATACTTATAATAAGTAAATTACTTAAGTGTAATAAAAGTCACACATTCAATCAATCAATCAATAGGTCGAATCCAGTCGCACATTTTTTAAAAAGAGAATAATTCATACATTTTTAAAATAACATTCAAAATCAATTTCTAAAATAATTTTTAAGGTGATATGATATTTAAGTACAATCTCATCAGTCATCGTACTTCTTGCTTTACAGAACTGCTGCACTTTCCTGAAGCAGAACTATGTATTATAAAAAAACTAAACCTTAAAATTATTAAGTTTTTTAGCACATAACATATCAAATAAGATAAAGGTTGTGTTTGATATGTGTGGTAACATAGGTATGTTATCTGTAGCAAATATTAATTCTTACTTTTTATTCAAAAATATGTCCAAACATAAAGTTTCACAATTTGCCCTATTTTTTTATTTCAACATTTATTTTAAATGTTTTATTAAATTATTCCACTTTTTTTAAATTCCAAAATCAATAATGTAGTTTATTCGTTACTTTAAGAATATTATTTTGTACACAATATGAGATTTATCCTGGGTTTTACCTAAATCAAAAAATGTGTAGATTTTCTTGTTTTTGGAAGGCAGGATTGGGTGTACAATTCCATAAATTTTAAAAATAATTTTGTATATAATATAAGTTAATAGTTTTGTTTCTTTTTTAGCGTACTCATGAATGGCTTCTTGCTATTGGGCGGCAGTCTTGGCTAGGACAGAAACTTGACAACTACAGAATATGTGATATCCACTTTGCAGAAGAGTCAAGAGTGCCAACTTTTCAAAAAAATAGGACTAATTTAAGAGTGGATGCAATCCCAACTCTGCATCTCGGAGTGGCTGATCCACAAGTTGTTGGCAAGGACTTAGTGGAAAAGACAGTTGGTGCACATAAAGAGGTGGTTGTGACACAAGAAGATATGGTTGTGGCATGAAGAGGTGGTTGTGGCACATGAAGAGGTGGTTGTGACACAAGAAGATATGGTTGTGGCACATGAAGAGTTGGTTGTGACGCATGAAGAGGTGGTTGTGGCACACGAAGAGTTGGTTATGGATCAAAAGGAAGTTGTGCTGCAGAGGGATCACACAAAAACTAAGTAAACAGGCAATTTATAGAAACCTAAAAATTATCAATTAAAATTAATCAGTTCAAATGTTATATGTATGCCAGCAAGTTATTTTTGGCTTATGGAAGACCCTTTTTAGGTCTTTATAAATTGCCCTTTTGCCCAGCTTTTGTTTGATAAATAATGAATAAAATAATCCCAGGGAACAGTTATAGCCGATTACCCTGTGCAGTGTTGGTAAAAGAAAAAACACTTAAGAAAATAGTGGTTTAAAATTTTTTGTGATTAGTATTTGTTATTATTATCCTTTATTATTATACTGTAGATAACTATAACAACTAATAAAATATTAAAAACATATTTGTCTTTTATTTACAAAATAACGTTCGAACTGTTTTAAAGACACCATTTCTTGCTGTCTTTAAAACTTCAACTTATTTTTTTTTAACTTAAAAAAAATATATAAGAAACCTCTAACAGCCTGCTTTTAAATTTCCCGCCAAAATACTTAACGCGCAGCGAGGCGCAACTGGCGCCGCAGACGACTGGTACACGAACTATTGCGTCAGCTGTATTCTGGGAGTGGCCTATCTTAAAATTTTTTATATTAATAGTATTTAATCTTTGGAATCAATCTGCACCACTCAAAAACAAAGCTGCTTGCTTTAAAAATAAAACCTTGCTTTTATTGCGTTTACGAAAATTGCTTCTCGTGTCGACACGGTAATACAGTGTAATTCTCCTGACAAAATGATAAATATTATTGCGCGCATGATGAAGTTAAAAATGATCCCCATCTAAGAAAAATGCGGTCTTAAAATATAAAAACGCTTTTAAGAAAATTTGGAACGCGTACAACATTTTTTAAGCAGGTGAAATATTTTGAGATGACTCGAACTTTCTATGCGATTAAAATAGACACAGACGAACGCTTTAAACAAACTTGGGAAAATCTGAAGTCGACCTAAATATTTGACGGCTCGGCGCTTCTAAAAATAAGTTTGAACCTAAACTTTACTTCACATAGTCACCAAAGATATCTTTGATGTTTCTAGTAAAGCACAATTATTTTCTGACTCCTTTTACTAATAATCTTTTTGTTTCGATTACGTTGAGAACCCGTTCATTTTTGGAAAACCATTGGTTCTAGCTGTGCGTCACTTCTATTACTAGCTGTGCGTCACTTCTATTACAAAATACTAATTAAACTTCAAAGTAACACTCGTGGCATATCGGAAAAAACGTTTTTGTTTCTCACTTCATTTCAACCAGGCCTCCAATGTCTAATGGAGAATCCAGACACCTACAGACCTGTTTCATCCTTATTAGGGATCATCAGGGAGTCATAGGATTGTACCTGGCAGTTGAAGCTACACAGGCACCACGTAAACCTCTCGAATTTAAAACAAAAAGTTTATAATCCATGGAGACGTAGTACCTGTGTGCGCCACCTGTTGAATAAACCGAGAAACAAAAAGATCAAAATTGAAAAGTGCAACAACACAAAACAATTTAAAAAAAAAATTATTACGAATATAAGCAAAAAGACAAATATTATGATGTCAAATAAACACTATATATACTACAAAAATAATAACTAAATACTACAATAAATTATAAAATGTTATATCTGACACAATTTATTTATTGATCATCTTTTTCAAAGTTTTTAAAGTGATACCCTCTATATCTATATCTGACGCAAAAAGATTAAAAATGTTACATAAATAATATAGTGGCGAACTTTTGTTTAGGTTAGTCCTTGGAAATGCAAGGTAAAACACCTTTGGGCATCTCGATCTAATACGATTTACTGCAAAAAGGAGTTGTCCCAAAATCCCGGGACAGTCAGTTTCATTTTAAAGGATTTTAAACATAGTACAAAGAAATATTTTTGTTCTTCTTTTATTTAATGACAATCTGTTAAAGATACCCCACAAATAATCATTGTCATAACTTCTTTGTGGATAAACGCCGAATTTTCGATAGTGTTTATCATAATATTTATTATTATTATTATAATTATATTATTTCAAAATTTTGTAGAAGTGGTTCTTTTATTTTTATTTTGTATTTTTAATGTTTTATATAATTTAGTACATATTTATTTAGTTAAAAAAAAATTATTATTATTGAACAACTTGTGAAAAAGCGAATGATTCAATTCCTAAATGCAAACAATATCCTAAACACTAAACAATTTGGTTTTCAAACAAACAAAACACGTCAGATGCTATTTTCTCATTCTTCGTGGCGAAGCTTCTGCGGCAGTATTTTGTGACTTGTCAAAAGCCTTTGACACAGTAAGTCACGAAATACTGTTGAGAAAACTCGCTCTTTATGGATTTAGGGGCGTTGCTTTAAAGTGGTTTAAGTCGTATCTCTCTGGACGCGTTCAAAGTGTTTCTGTAGATGGAAATACATCCGAAGCAAAACCTGTTACCAGCGAAGTGCCGCAAGGATCTGTTCTGGGCCCTGTTTTGATCTTATTATACATTAAGGATCTTATGAAACTTAATATCTCAGGTATATTTACTGTTTTTGCGGACGACACTTTTGTGGAGTGACAAAAATATCTCCAGACTTCATGAACGTATTAATTCTGATGTTGCCATAGTCATGTCATGGTGTGGGTCAAACCGTTTGGCATTTAATATTTCAAAAACCCACATAATAACATTTAAAAACTTTGAATTTGAAGAAGTTTCTATTGGTAACCATAACATCAATAACACTACAAACGCGAAATTCCTGGGCCTAATCATTGACTCAAACCTTAGATTTGACAGCCACATTAATGCTCTTAGAAACAAATTGTCGTCTAGAGCATATTGCGTCAGAATAACTGCCACTGAACTTGGTAAACAAACGGCCCGTTCTACTTATTTTTAGTTGGTGGAATCGCATCTCAGATATGGGCTACCGTTCTGGGGCTCATGCGGTGGTTATTTATTTAATACGATTTTTATTCTGCAAAAACGAGCACTTCGTTTTCTTTGTCAGGTTCCCTCAAAAACCCACTGCAAACCGCTTTTTATTGAAAATAAAATCTTAACACTTGCCTGTTTATTTGTTTTAAAACACCTCGCAAACTTTGTTTCTAATCAAAATGTTTATAACACTCGTCCAGATAACAATTTAAGACTTCCAATTCCTCATTCGTCATTGGTAAAACGCTCTTTTATTTACAACGGTGTGAAATTGTATAGGGTGGGCCACAAAATTCCGCACTTTTTGGATTGGGTATAACTTTTCACTTGATTACTCGATTTTGAAATATATTGGCTTTTTGGATAGTAGTAGTAGTAGTAGAGAAGGGGCGGCGCGAAGCCTGGCACGTAGGCCTCCCTTGGCCCTTTCTGCCCTACCCCGAGCCTGCCCCTAATCCACCGCCTGCACCACTAGTCTGGCAGTTTGCTCATTTGGTTTCACTGTTCTTTTTGCAAAGTCCAGTATTTTGTCCCATTTGAGCGTGTGCAGGTCCTCCGCATCCAGGGTCGGGAAACCGAATACCTGATATCTCGTCCTCTGGTATGCCTCGCAGTTCGCTGTAACGTGTCGAGATGTCTCTTCTGCCCGCCCGCAGGCCCGGCAGGTCGAGTCATTCTCCACCGCGATCCGGGTCACGTGCTTCCTTAGTCGGTTGTGACTAGTTATGATACCTGTCAGCAGACCAGCGTCCCTTCGCGATCTCCCCAGAGGCCATTTTTGTCTGGCTACATCCGGGCCCTTCACGAAGTCCTTGGTCTGTCTGCATCCTGTTCCTCCACTCCAAGCGGTCGCCATGGCATCGTTGGCCCATTTATTAAGTCGACTTTGCAATTGCCTCTTGGTTGTTCCTAGGAGTGGTTCCGGCTCTACATACTGGGTGCTCGCCCCGATCCTGGCGAGCTCGTCAGCCATCTCGTTACCCGGCACCCCCATATGTCCCGGTACCCACATAAGTGTCACTTGTTTGCCCTCTCCCAAGGATTCTAGTGCATCCGCACATTCCTCCACCAGGGTGTTATTGATCTTGGGCGCCCTTAGTGCCTTTAGGGCTGATTGGCTGCCTACCGTTCTTTATTTCTTCCATGGTTGAAGCCATTATTATGGCATACACCTCTGCCTGAAAGACCGTGGCTTGCTCTCCGAGCGGGTAGCTCTTTCACATAAACCCCCGATCCTGTGGTTTGCCTCTCCGACAGTTTCGACCCGTCGGTGTAGCAAATCACGGCGTTATCCTCGAACTGTTCGCGGAGGTTTTCACTCTGCCATAGCTCCCTGTCTGGGATGACTACTTTGTACCTCTTGTTGAATCTCCAGGGGTTTTTGGTCTTTGTGTTTTAATCGCTGCCACAGGGAGTTCTCTCTCGGCGATTTGGGCAATCCTAAGATGCCCCGCAGCTTCCCCTCTTCCTCTCCATTGACCTGTATCTCTGAGCCGGAGGTGGGTCGCCATCGTTTCTTTTCTGATCCAGATCGGAAGCGGCGGCATTCCCAGAATGGTTTCGCTTTTTGGATAGATAAAACGTGAGAGTTTTTCGATTCGGTTAAAAATTTTAAACTTCTAAAAAATTCAAGATGGAGGACAGTTTTAAAAAATGTGTAATTTTCACCCCCGCCCTGAAAAAAATTTATGTGCGACTCTGAATAAACTCTAAAGCTTTCAATACAAACGCTCATTGTTTCTGTGTAAATTGAACTATCATTTAATTAACTCAGTTGGGAAATAAAAAAGTTATAAAGATTTTTGACTACGAGTGTTTTGGCTTTGCATTAAAAAAAAAAACACAAAATTACATACATTTTGCATTTGCTATATCTTTTAACCTAATTATTTAATTAAGAAAAACACTAAGAATCTAAATAACCATTACTTTTTTATCTCGATTTAATTAGGTGATACCTCGATATACGAAGAAAAAAATGGAGATTTGGAAATACTAATTTATATTTTGTCCAGTGCCTTACTGAAAAAAAAATAAGGCGTGGAAAACCTAAATCTTTTTAAAACTATCCGCAATCCTGATTTTATTTTAATGTGAAATTTTGAACAAACGGACGCAACTCTCATGTTTTGTTTCTTTAAAACAATATTTTTAATTTATAGTAATTGAAAAAATATGTACCTAATTTTGTGATTTTTTTCCAATGTTAAGCCTAAACACTCATAATCTAAAAGCTCGTAACTTTTTCATTTGTTAACCGATTTAATTAAATGATACGTGAATATACACATAAACAATAAGCGTTTGTAAAGAAAGCTTTAAGGTTTGTTCATTGTCGCACATATTTTTTTTTCAGGTGGGGTGAAAATTACACATTTTTTAAAATTGTCCGCCATCTTGGATTTTTGAGAAATTTTAAATTTTCAATTGGATCGAAAAAGTATCATGTTTTGTCTTTCTAAAAAACCAATATCTTTAAAAATCGAGCACTTATGTCAAAAGCTATAGCCAATCCAAAAAGTGCGGAATTTTGTGACCCACCCTATATAATCACTTACTGTTTTTAAAAAATTCAGAAGGTTATGTAAGGATACACTAGCTAGTAAGCTTCCACTGTGGAAGAATACCTGTATTATAAGTTTTAAATAAGGACTCAACAGCTTCTTAGCCATTGTATTATTACCTGTTATTAATGTCTGTTAATATACATGTTTTAAACCATTTTGGTCAGTAGGTTGACCTTATTTTGTGTATTTATTTTAATTTTTTAATTTAATTAATATTTTAATTTAATTCCAGAAATATAGCTACTGTTGTGTGTTCTTGTTTTTATATATTTTTTAAATTACTCACATTCGTGTATATTAGGTGACTACTTTTAAATTATTGCATAATAATTATTGTATATATTTTCATTTTTACTTTTTATAGTGAAACTAACCATGCAAGAAGTTTCTGTTCTTGTGCTTGTCTGATGTTTATTATTTATTTGTACGTACGTTAGATATATATTTACTTTTATTCATCCTTTTGTATAAGTTACTGGCTTTGTCAATTGAATTTTCGATTTATGACAATAAAGCATATAAAATCAAATAAAAAATTATTATTATAATTATTGTTATCGTAAGGCCACCAAATGATGCTTCCATGCTCTAAAACAGGCAAGAGTATGGCAGAATTATTTGGTCGCCTTACTTTAACATACTCTATTAGGGATAGAGCGTGGAGACGACCACCACGTCGCGACTCATTTTGCTGCTTGGGTAAGCGAAGACATTATTTTCACTCAGAGAAAATAAAAATAGAGTTGCAACTTTGTTACGTAATTTAGCACGACAAAAATGCATTTGGTTCTCGATTTAACACCTTCACCTTTACTACACGCGTAGGCGTTAACACCGTACGAGTTCCATGTTATCCAGCATGGCGTACTGATAAACGAGGCAAACTTGCAAAAGTAATGGCCGCCAGTCACAGTTGGTGAATAAAAATATGGCGAAAAAATCGTATAGGTCCCAACGTTCGAAATGCATGTTTTATTTTACGCCGAGCGCCAGGATATAAGGGGCCACCCAAATTGCCGGTCGTTGACCCCAATTTGCAAGAAACAAAAATCGTTACGAAATAACTTAAAGGTGAGGTTGACGTGAAAGTGTTGATTTACGTTTAACAATATTGTACAGTTCGATCTGTAGGAAATTAAACATTTGCAGTAAATGTTATTAAGCACGCAGAACGGTTTGCTAAGAGTATAGTCTTGGCTGGCAGCTTTCTTTGTCATACTCATTCAAAATTTCGCTTGCAAGGGAATTTTTGTCCCCACATTTCTATGTTCAAACAGTGGCGTAGCCGGGGGGAGTTTTGGGGGTTAAAACCCCCCAGGAGATCCAACCCAATTTACAATAAATTAATCATGATCAAGAGCCCCAGGGAGAGCCATAGCTCCCCCACTTTTTTGACCCTCTACTCTAGTTTGTGATGTTTGGTGTGATGTCTTAAATATTAAAAAAATTTCCTGCGGTGCTATGATGTCTTTAACTGTTACAATTTTAGTTTAATCCTAAGGAACTTTATCACCAGCATTCAAAACATGTAATAAATGGCATCCTTAGAATAATTTTTCTTAAAATTTTCATCTGCGGCGCATTTATGATTTGGCAACAAATCTATATATACCACCGCAACCCACTCCTTCTTGGCATCTAATCCATCTAATCTACTTTTTCAAAAATATTTTACAAAAAACCTAAAATATCAAAGTTTTGAAGAATTTTTTGTGTTTTGTCTAAATTTTCGCCTGCGTCGCTATACCAATATTAAATTTTGTTACAACTTTGTTTGATTTTAAGCAATTTTTTTGTTAACAAAATTTAAAACGCGTCAAAAATAGCATTTTAGTGTAATTTTTTCAAAATTTTTGCCTGCGGCGCAGGTTAATTTTGAAAAACATCTACAAATGAGACTAGATGAGACTTAGAATGATTTTGTTTCGTATACACTAACCCAACACCTATTAAACCGCCTCTGTCCCCTCCCTTCAGTTCAAGACATATAACTATGAGATACTATAAAGGCCCTGCCCGTGTATTAACCTATGATAAAAAGCGTCGCCGAAACCCCTGGGAAATACCAAGTTGGCCGTTGCCAATGGATTAAAGACGGGCTCCAATGCGCATGCGTCAGAACGAGAAACGAGGTGATTCGACGTTACAAACTCGCGCAGGGTCCGATCGAGCCGTCTTTAGCCTATTGGCCATGTTATGGCAATCTAGATTTTGACCGTTGCCGCGACGATTTTGTCGCATCCTGGTCTTTTATATATCTAATAGTTATATAGTTCAAGAGCTCAAGCAATAGGCACCTACATAATTTTAAATAAAAATTTTTAAATAAACTATTTATAAATAATCTTCCTGAAAATACAGCATCCGCGATAGTCAGAATCGAATCAGGATCAACCCACTTATCTTGCTTTATTTTTAAGTGCGCTTTAGCTTATTTCACAAAGGTCCTTTTAATGAATGACGATAGACTGCCCAGAATATGCCTAAATAAACTTGTTAACCTTTTAGAGCCTAACCCCAACCCTACATACAATTGGGCACATCAAATAAAACAATGGTTTGAGCAAAACGACTTGAATCAGTCAGTTAATCCCTTTCAGTTGAAAAGAAATCGCAAAATAATTCAAAATTTATTTAAAGAAAAATTATTTCATGCAGGCCTGACAATAGCCAACAACGCTGTATACACTATCTTTATAATACTTTTACCCATTAGCAAAATATCTAGACTTCAACGGTGGAATTTACGAAAAAGGCTTATTCTATTTTAGAACGGTCCTAAGTTAAAGTGAACTTTTTGGTTTTAAACATTTCAAACCAACCCTCCTTGAGTTTTGGACATAGTTTGATTTATAAGAAGAATTTTAATAAATTTTTTTAACACAATCTTTTGTTGTATTTAAGATGAAATTTTCAATTTACAAAATAAGAAAATTAAAAAAATTAAACCCACGCGAGGTTTAAATAGTAAACACTCTGTAGAAAAAATTAACATTGGGGCTATATGTCACTCTAATTAAAACTTACCCTTGTTAATAAATTTTTCCAATTAATACTTGATGTCATACCACGATTTAGAAGAGTAATAATAAAATAAGGAGTAGATTAATTTTGTATTTATTTAAAAGGTGTTTTTATTTATGAAATGTATTAAAAAACTTTTTTTACATTTCTACATTTCACTGTCGAAATGTCAGTTTAAAAATATTAGCACCGCGTTCAATCACAAATAGCGAGTTCGGATCTTTCACCTCTGCTTGCACCTAGCTTGCACCAACCTCTACTGATGAAAGCTACAGCTTTAAAATGAGTGGGCTTTGAGTAAGGAAAGTTTTTATTAACTGAGCTTTTAGATAACCTCAATGTTTTACTTTTAGTTTGTAAATAAATTAATATAGTTGTTTTGGGTTTTTATGTTTGGCATATTTTTCGTGCATAATCAGTGACCTTCACTTATATTTGTTTTGTTTCATAGTGTCCTTATAAATATATTTTTTGTGCTGAAAACGGGTTCAAAATATAACATTTTTCTGGACAAAATAGGAGGTGTTTTATTGGGTAATGAACAACTTGGGATATTAAATAAGGTAAATTAATCCTTGTAAAAGCGGTTACTTAGGGAAATTCTAAAATAACTTATTACCAAATGCCAAAAAACAATCCTTTCTGGGGGCTATAAATTTAAACCACCCCCCTGAGGTGGTCTAAAAAACCACCATCTTATGTGCCAAATTTTTGGCGTATTCACCTTTTTATC
This sequence comes from Oxystoma pomonae, assembly GCA_963921995.1. Taxonomy (NCBI): domain Eukaryota; kingdom Metazoa; phylum Arthropoda; class Insecta; order Coleoptera; family Brentidae; genus Oxystoma; species Oxystoma pomonae. The sequence continues at coordinate 112,326,352 of OY998166.1, read as the reverse complement.
ATTTTGAAGCCTGTCAAAAAAAATTAGTTTTAGGGCATTTTCTTCTAAAATATGGTGTATTTTGAGAAAAAAAGCAGTTTTTCAGTGGTATTTTGTGTTATTTCTGTATGGGTAAGTGTTTTTTGAAAATTGGTTTTAAAATTTAGTACACCCCACAGGTGAAAATATTTAGACCTGTGAGGGGTACTATTTTAGATCTCAGTAAATCTCACTGCAAGTGTCCATTTTATGTTATTCGAATTATAGCACAAATACGTACATGAACCAAATTTTTCTAGAAATTTACATAAAAGGGGATATCTTATAGGATTAACCGAGGGGGTAACCACTGTTGGCAATCATGTCCCAAATCTTATCCGTTTGCAGTCCCATGTAGCCCCTGCAACTACCTAAACCTGGCTTACAGACCCTAGGAGTCCCTGGAAGTCTTTAGAAATCTCTCGGCAGTCCCCTGCAATCACTGACAATTTAACCAAATTGGCAATCATGTCACATTGTCTGAACTAGTGGTTACCGCCTTGGGATTAACCAAGAAGAAGTATATAGTGTTTGCAATAAGCTAGAACTAGAAACATTTGATCACGTCTTCTTCAGATGCCCTCTATATAACCCACTTAGCTGGAACAATCCCAATTTTTTTAAAACAACCCTTCAAAATCTAAACCCTATTATTGCCAAAGAAATTTGTAGCACCTTACAGGGTTCCCACCAAATTCTGATTTCCAAATTCCATGACTTTTCCGGGTTTTCCCTGACCATTTTTTAAAAAATTCCAGGGATTTTTTGGATATAAATTGCTTGTCTACGTGGATACCAAGTAAATGTAGACTTTTACCATGACAATTTTTGAAAGCTCAAATTTAGCAGGTATTTATATTCTCGAGATAAAAAGGTAAAAAGCAGATAAATAAGACGAGACACTTTGATCGAAACTTTATTTTAAGACAAAAATCACAGGAACCGAATTATTAAATCCTAAAAACAAATCAGGTACTTAACAGTATTAAAAATAAAATACTAAGTTCTACCAACGTTTTTTTGGTTTATCTAGCAAGTTATAAAACTAAATTGCACAAAGTGTTAATATGCACATGTGTACATTCACACAGAAAAGAAGACCAGCATAAGCTGGAATACGGCAAAACTCAAGACAGAACAAACAGGAAATATACCAGAAATCAATTACCGAAGAAATAAATGAACCGCAATGGGGCTACAATGTAAACGAGCTCTGAAAGAACAACATAACTAGGGTGGCTAGTCCAGTGCTCGACAAAAAAAAGAAACAAAGAAGGAAGTAGTTCGATAACAACTGTACTAGAGCGACGGAAAGACGAAATATGACCAGGAAAAAAATGCTTCAACACCCACCACCAACAATAGAAGAGTATAAACAACAAAGATCTAAAGCACGCAGAATGATGTAAAGGAAAAAGAGAGACCACCATCTAAATATAATAAGAGAAATGGAGGAAAACAGACAAAACAACAGAATAAAAGAATACTTTCAGGGAATAACAAAGCACAAAACAGGATACCAACCCAGAACCGAAAACTTCTTCTCAACAAACAACGGACAACTGATAATAACCAATGAAAGAGAGATTCTAACCACGTGGAAGAACTACTTTTGCGAACTACTCAACGAAGAGGTAAATATCGATACCTACACCCATAAGCATATTGACAGCTGCAAGAGATACCAACCCCAACATATGAAGAAACAGTTCAAGTCATAAAAACAACAAAGCTGCTGGTAGTGACGGCATACTTGCCGAATGTATAAAATATGGTGGAGAAACACTGCATACATTTGGACCGAAATGCTACCGGATCCATGGAAGGAAGGCGTGATAGTCCCCATCCATAAAAAAGGAGATAAAAAAAATGCTCAAATTATTGTGGAATATCCTGCGAGAGAGAATTGAGGGACTACCAGTGCGGGTTTAGACCACTACAGACCAGATTTTCACCGTTAGACAAGTAATGGAACAATGGAAAAATGCTGGGATTTTGACAGAGAACTTCACCAGATGTTTATTGATTTTCAAACAAGCATTTGTATGTTCAGTAAACACAACCTGCGACCCTGGATAATGATGCGATCACATAATATATTTTTTTTAAAGTTGGTTTAAAAAATAAGTTGAGAAAGAGAAATTCCAGGTTTTGTGTGCAAATTCCCTGACTTTTAAGGATTTTTTGGTCATTCCCTGACTTTTCCAGGTAGCTCTCAAAATTCGCTGACTTTTCCAGATTTTCCAGATTTTCCAGGTCAGTGGGAACCCTGCCTTACTAAGTATCCTAAAAATACGAACTTTTCTCAGAAATGAGTCAATGCTATTTTTTTTGTTTTATCCTCTCTTTAAATTTATCAAAGAGATTTTTCTGTTCATTTAATTACAAAATAGGTTCATTAATTATATCATTAATCACAAATTAATACTCTTACTCTAAGCTGTTATAATAGAATAGTAGACTTTGTTTTCCTTAGTTTGTATTTATTGCTAGATCATATTCTTATGAAATTGTAAATTTCTGGAAACAATAAAGAAATTGAAATTGAATTGAAAATAATTGAAAATATCTTTGTTTTGTTGCTTATTATATGTTTCTTTTAGCTTTAGGTAATACTTTGACTTGTTTTTTATGTTTTAGATTTTTTTACGGCCCAAAATTTACATTGTGTAGAAAAAATTACATTTTAGTTTTCTTTCTAAAAGAAACTGTTTTCTATTTTGATTTCTCAAAAAGCCTCAAATTATATGAACCAAAGATGGTCTTAGTCTATTAGAAAAAAAAAAGACAAAAACTTGTATTAAATTTTCTTTTTTCTGTCTGAGAGAGGAATTTGTTTGATTTGGTCACCTTAAGGAGGAAAGGTTAAGTTAACCGAAAAATGTTAATTGATTTTTTATTTTTCCATCCGAATAAATTCTTAGATCTCTCAGAAAAAATCAGATTTAGAAACTAAAAACCGGATCAAGTGAAGCAAAACAGAAAATTGCAAGCGACGCGTTAAAGGAAATTACTGCTACTGAAAATAATAACCTATTATTAGCAATTGCGCAATACTCCGTACCCACACTTGAACCTAATAAGAAGTGGCAACAAGTGCGAATTGTGTGTGTGGCGTCACTGACTTATTACGATCATTACGTCAATTTTATCATGTCCGATACTTCTTGTCGAGACGACCTTGTCATATACCAACCCAGTTAGTTTCTGCTAAAAACTCAATCCAGCCTACAGAATTTGCTTTTATCAGAAGGGTAGTAAGAGGTCACATTTTTCAATTAATGACGCATTTATTTATTTATTTCACGCGAACGGTCACATATAACTATTAGGTACATAAAGGCCCAGGATGAAAGAAAATCGTAGCGGCAACGGTCAAAATCTAGATTGCCATGACATGGCTTATTTATTTATTTATTTATTTATTTATTTATTACAATAAGGGTTCTCAACAGATTGACATAGTCAATCCTTTTATAGAGAACCACAGATCAAAATTGACAAAAAGTAAACCTAAAGCTAAAAAATAGTCCTAAGGTAGTTTAGTTTAGTTAAGCAAACAAAAACTTAATTAGTGGATAGTACGATAACATTCAAATTTTAAAGAATTAATACTTATGTTAAACAAGTCTATGTGAAAAAAGTAGACATTAAAGTTACGTTGCATGGAAATCAAAGGTGAGTTACCTACATAATTAGTTGAAAATCTTGGCAGATAAAATAAATTAAAATGTCTTAAGTTGTGGTGCCATCCAATATTAAAGGTCATTCTCGATAAAATCTCAGATGAATCAACATGATTATTAATTACTTTGTATAAAAATATTACAGAGTGAACCAACCTTCGAGAGCTCAGTTTGCACATCCTAAGCCTTCTTAGGCTAGTTTCATAATCTTCATGAGAATTTGCTCTATGAAATCTATAGTTTAGGATTTTTATAAATTTTGATTGAACTCTCTCTATACGGTCAATATATTTAAAATAAGTAGGGCACCAAACTATATTTGCATACTCAAGATGACTTCTAACGTACGAATTATAAAGCATAATAACACTTTTGGATGATTTAAATTCCTTTGTCACTCTAGCAATAAATCCTAGATTTTTATATGCTTTTTTTACTACAGTCTCTATGTGCAATTCAAATTGTAGGGACCTATCAAGAATGACCCCGAGATCTTTCCACTTTCCACACTCTCTAATTCTTTTTTACCCATTTTGTAAGGAAATGTAATATTGAGTCTTTTATGAGAAAATGTTATTTTACAACATTTACTTAGATTTAGTTCTAATCGATTCTCTCTACAAAATAGGTAAAATCTATCGAGGTCCTCCTGAAAGTCCTGAGAGTCAGTTAAATTATTTATAACCTTGTATCCTTTTAAATCATCGGCAAAAGCTGCAGTTTTAGAGGATTTAAAACATTTCGAGATATTATTGATAAATATAGAAAAAAGTAAGGGACCTAGATGTGACCCTTGAGGGACACCTGAGGTTACATTTACAAAACTGGATATGCTATCTCCTATTCTTACACACTGCTGCCTTTCTGACATGTAGCTTTTGGACAGGCTGAGGAGTTTGCCGCACACCCCGAAGTTCTCCAAATTAACAAATAAGGTCGGATGATGCACTTTGTCAAATGCTTTGGAGAAATCCGTGTATACGGCATCAACCTGATTACCAGATTGAATGTTTTCATAAATATCCTGAATGTATGGTACGAGATTAGTTACAACAGAGCGAGATTTGAAGAATCCATGTTGATGTTCACTTATAAGATGTTTGACTTGAAAAAATAATTCATTAGATATTATTGACTCGAAAATTTTACCAAATATACAAAGCAGAGTTATTGGTCTGTAGTTTTCAATACAGTGCTTATCACCATTTTTGTACACCGGAGTAACCAACCCTTTTTTCCATAAGTTTGGAAAGTAACCTTGATTCAGTGAGGAATTAAAAATAAAACAAAGAGGATCGACAAGAGAATGTGAACAATTTTTTATAAAGATACCAGGTAAACCGTCTATTCCGGAACTTTTTCTAATATTAATTTTATTAAGCTCATCTCTAACTTGTTCACATGTTAATTTGTTGATTGTAAATTTGTTTTTTGTGACTTGTCGTTGAACCAGACAAGGGCTGCTGTCAGAGATGAAAACCTTATGGAATAAAGACGGCTTGATCTGGGCTGCGCGAGTTTTTTATGGTTCATTTCTCCCAAAAATTGAAAGAAGCAGATAGGTGAGTTTCAGGCCGCAGGATACGTTCCTTTTGCTATAAGCCTGCGCATAAATTTTAATTTTCTAACCTATTCTCGCGTTTTTTCTCGGAATAGTTAACCGGGGAGGGTGAACGGATGAGGTAGTTCCCAAGGATCGATCAGGGATCATTCTCTTAAAATTCAAAAATTGGGGTCCTGGAGTTTACACTTTCAGAAGATGGGATGGGACCTCCCGCAGGTGAGTGCCCGGCAAAGTGTGAGAGGTTGATGTGTCGTCTTTATTAAATATAGTCGACAAATAGGTTGCGCTTGGTTTACTCCCATCCTTGAAAGTGTCTCAGTTCCCTTGTTTTACTGATATAGGTATTTACGTCACTAGACCGGAAAATTGGTGTTTACAGGTCGACGCAGAAAATTTACAAAGCGAGCCGCAGGCGAGTGCTGTAAACCTGCGGAGACCTGTAAAGACACTTTCCGGTCGTGTATGGTACGTACTTTTTTTTCAAACGATCAGAAAAAACATTTTAGTACCTACCACTTTCGTCAATGCCTAGCGGCGTTACGTAATTTATGAACAGTCCTGGCTAGATAGCCATTGCCGCTAAGGCCAGTAGTTGTTAAGATCAAAACTAAAGAAAAACAAGTTGTAAACTTTTGTAAATGCTTTGTAATGTAGGAGAGTGGACATTTTTCGGTCGTTTGAGAAAAAAAAAACGTTTAAACTATAAACTGTTATCCAAAAACGGTTTACAGGCCGTACAAACTAAGTACGTGTGCATTGACAGTTAGGAGCCGAAGCAGACTTCACGATAGATTCCCGGTGCAGTTGCCTGGGTCTTTTATTTATATATTTTATCTTATGTTTTTATTGTCGTGGTCAAAGTATAAAAAATATTTTATTAACACAAACTTAGTTCATACAAGAAAAAAAAAATTAAAAAACGACAAAGGGCGGAGTTTGCACCACCATAATGGACAAGCCAATAGAGCCCCTCGCTAATATTGAGCTTATGTGTTCGCATCTAGGGATTTTATTGCTGTTTAAGCAGATTTTTCTGCAGGCATATATGTCTCTATTGCATGTACCGGGTTCATTATTTTTAAACCCCCTGTTAACTCGGACGTTAATACGAGAGATCGGAAAAAACTTTAATTGCAGTTTTATAATAATAACCCCTTATATTATATATAGAATGAATTCTTTAAATGGAATGGTGCTTCTAGCGACTTTAGGGAAGAGGTTTTAAAACAGCTACAAGCGAAAATCTTTAATGATTTTTTTCGGAATTTGCACCCATGATAAAAAAAACTTTGGGGCCCCCAACTGGAGGCCCAGGACCTACCAAGTATTTTTTTTAATGAGAAGGTACCACTTGTGGCCACATTTTTTTCATGAAGTGGTACCGCTTGTGGCATTTTTTTGGAATTCTTGTTAAAAAAGAAATTTAACGAATTAGTTTTTTTTACATCTGTCAACCAATGTGTCAAAAATTTAAAAAAAACTACTTTTTTTGGCAGGGCCTACCAGGGCCTACCAACCTTTTTTTCCTGAGGAGGTACCATTTGTGGCACTTTTTTGGAAAGCTTAAAAAGAAATTTGATTAAGTAAATCTTTTTGACATCTGTGGTAGTTTCTTTCATTCCACTTAGTAAATAAGAAAATATGTAGTACATTTTGAAGCTAAAACAATTGACAAAAAATAGGTGTTTAAAAATTTTTAACACATGGCTTAACAGATGTCAAAAAAATTTACTTAATCGAATTTCTTTTTTAACAAACTTTCCAGAAAACAATTTCATTTCATGAAAAAAATGTTGGTAGACCCTGGGCCTTCAGTGAGGGCCCCCAAATGTTTTATTTATTCCGCTTAGTAAATAAGTGGTTTATTTTAATTGACAAAAAAATATGTTTTTTTTTTAATTTTTGAGACATTGGTTAACAGATGTCAAAAAAAAAACTAGTGCGTTAGATTTCTCTTTTAACAGGCTTTCCAAAAAGGTGCCACAAGTGGTACCTTCTCATTAAAAAAAAAATACTTGGTACGCTCTGGCCCTCAATTTTTTTTCATGGGCAGAAAGTCTGTAAAAAATCACGTTCCTGAAGCTAGCAGAGCAAGGTGAGCGTAACAATTTTTTTTGTAGTGTATAATTAGGTACTCATTAAGTGCTAATTAAATGCCCCACTTAAAAATTTAGTGCTCTTTTATTTTAAAAAATACAGCATGTTCTGCTAGCTTTATTAAATCAAAATTATCATAGTGTATTAAAAAGTGCTAATTAAGTACCCCATTTAAAAATTTAGTGCTCCTTTTTTAAAAAAAATACAGAATGAAAATACAGATGAACTTAGCAGAGCAATACATTAAAAATCATCAGAATCAAAATTAACATAGTTCATAACTCGGTGCATAATAAAGTACTAATTAAGTGCCCCATTTAAAAATTTAGTGCTCCTTTTTTTTAAAAATATAGCATGTTCTGCTAGCTTCATCTGAAGGCAGCAGAACATGCTATATTTAAAAAAAAGGAGCACTAAATTTTTAAATGGCGCACTTAATTATCTTTTTATTATGCAACACTACATTTTTTATTCCGTCGGTTTTTAATGCATTGCTCTGCTGAGTTCATCTGAAGCTAGCACAACATGCTATTTTACAAAAAAGAGTTTAAAATTTTTAAATGGAGCACTTAATTAGCACTTTATTATGCACTATGATAATTTTGTTTCCGTTGATTTTTAATGCATTGCTCTGCTGAGTTCATCTGAAGCTAGAAGAACATGCTGTATTTTTTTAAAAAAAGGAGCAATAAATTTTGAAACGGGGCACTATGACTATTTTGATTTTGATGATTTTTAATGTATGAGTTCATCTGAAACTAGCAAATCATGCTGAATATAAAAAAAACGGAGAACTAAATTTTTAAATGGGGCATCAAATTATGCATTATAAAAAGAATTGTTCTGCTCACCTTGCTCTGCTATTTTCAGGGACGTTATAGAGATAACGTGTTTAGTATTTTTGAAATCACGAAGTTTCGATTAAAAATAACAACCTGATTTCTAAATTTGACATCTGCAATGAGAATTGGTATTTTTTGCAGGTAAATTTAAAAGCACTTAATAATTAACAGTGGGTTCAAAATATAGTGAGACACGCGTTACTTGGGCTTGGAATACAGGTATGCGTTTCCACAGTGAAGCAAAGTCGATAAGACAAACTTAAGATAAAATAATGAGGTGATAGGATGGAACTACTGTTATCATCAATCTGCTCGCACGATAGGAAGTAACGTAACCCATGTCGAAATCACAGGAAAAAAAGTGAAAGGAAATTTTCTAAACGCAGCTTTTGCTGAAACATTTTGTTTTCTTAAAAACTGAGAAGTATTAAATTTATTGATCAAACCTTAAAATGGTGCCAAAAACAAAGTAGAATATTCGTGAATTATTAGTAAATAACGCTTGAGAAATTCGCAAGGATGGTTTAGGTGATAAAATGTTTTCATGCAAAAGGTACCAAATCTAAAATTCTGGTAAACTATATATTTAAGGAAGCGTCAGAAAATTGGCTCTTTGTACGGGAATTCAAAATCAGAGATGATGTTTTCCAGGATTAATAAGCGAATTTGTATTTATGAGAAGTGCGACGAAAGGCAGAAATACCGGAAGAGGCGAAATAAAATTAGAAAAGACGGAAAACGAAGTACCTTTAGTAAATAACTGAAACATTTTCTCTGTATTTATAGACCTCCCCAGAGTCGCTTAAAAGATTTAATTTCCCTAAAATGTCATATACCTAAAGAAGGTTAAAAGTGATTTCGCAACTTTTTGCTAACCCAACGTCACAATCAATATAACGACTTACATTAACTAGTTCTATGAGTGTTAAAATTTTCGTGGAAAAGATTACATCTTACCAACTACTACCGTAACTCAAATGGGATTACCTCGCTAAAGAATCTAATTTAAAAAGAATTCCCAATTACACAATTATTCTTACTCCAGATTTAACCGAGAAGCAAAGGCGCAGAGCTAAGCATAATAAGGGCACCGATCAATGCCAAGCCGGACCACGCAACTACGTCTGACCAACATTTGTTTGGTAGCTCATACTGTGTTGGTTTTTCATGCACTGATAAGATTGGTTTGATTGATTGATTTATTTGTGAATGTGCTAGTACTAATTCCCGGTCCTCTATCTGCAGGGTTCTGTCATGAACTCTTAGCAATGTACAATTTTTTCCAGTGCTAGTGGAACTTATTGTCCATCCAATTCAATGTTGACCATGTATACTATTCCAAGGGCTGGTCTGCGACCAAAAAAGACGGGGAACGTCGCTTCGCGCGCCAGTTGGTCTACGGTTTCATATCCCTCATGTCCAGAATGTCCCGGAATTCATACCAGTTACACCAGTTTAGACGCTTAAGAGTTTAAGTGTGTCCTGGTCGCGGATTCTTCAATTTTGGGGAAGGAAGTGCTCCCAAAGAGCATTTCTTTTACAAAAACGCACCTGATTGATCGAAATCTGTTTCCTTTCACTATTCTGTCTGCCATTATTCTTGAGCGGTTTTGCTCTCCGGGAGCGCTCCTTTTTATGACTTTCAGAATTTAAGAATCCTAATGAAAAGTATATTTACTGATCTGTTGCGCCAGTAATGACCCACCAGCCACCTTGCGCTTATTTCAACGGCTAAAAGTTTCGCCTGGAAAGTTGTAGCCATTTAGCCAAGACCATGAGTTACCTTGACATGTCCCTGGTTACAATAGGCTCCAGCAGTTATCTTCATTTGGTTAATTAATCCTGTTTCTTAACCGGAACTATTGGTTTAGGGCCTCTCTCCTTTCCCATGATACCAAGATAACTATTTAAAAAAGAAACCGTTACTGTTGACATTGCTGCAAAATCAATATAACAAAATGCGTTTGGAGCATCAGCGTTTCATTTAGCAGGCCAATTTTTTCTTCTTACCAGTTTACATTTGGCCGTCGGAGTACCCTTAAATCCAGCCAGATATTCTGCTCTATAAAAACGAGCTATTATGCGAAATTAAAGTCGCCCGGACGCGATAATTTTGGCGCCTCGCCTTCACACTTCACGCCTAGTGCCCTTTCTTACGTACGTCGCGACGACGAATGGATGGCAACGCCCACGAACTTGTTGAGGGACGTGGAAAACGAGAAGAACATCCTCCATTATACCTTACACTCATTTCAGATGAGAATGACATTGTAATATGAGACAATAAACTTGTTCTTTAAATGTAACCATTAGAATAGTTTAACTCGCTTACAATTAGGTTTGGATTTTTTATCATTTGGTAAGAGAGGGATCCCAATCACTAACAATCATTGTAATTGTTATAGTCAATTTGCCCAACATGTTAAGGGACGTGAAAAAGGAGAAGAGCTTGTACACACAAAATTGACCTATCTAAAAGTGTATAATATATACGGACTACTAGCTAAAATGCCTAAAAACTTCAAAAGTACGACAATTTGTCATATTGTTTAAAAAAGGTAAAGGCAACCTTATTTTTATATTAAATTTTGCATAATACTAAATAATCAGCAAAAATAATATTTTAGTATAGTCTTTATTGAACAATATCAAATTATCACTCGAGTAACGGACGAAGGCTGTTCTATAAAGAGGGCGGTAACCCATTTTGGAGTTGATAAAATAACAATAATACGATGGAAACAGCGCTGGATTGAAAAAAATTCGACGTATAGGAAACTAGGATTAGGAGAAAAAAGATGGTAAACCTAATACTAATTATTTTAACTTAAACAAGAACTTAAATAAATAATTTAGTATTTAATAGGATCACCATTTTTCTCTATTACAAGCTGCAAACGTCTGGGCATTGAAAAGGTTAAATTTTGAAAATACTGATGGTCTTCTGAGAGCTGATCCAATGCGCGTTAAATAGCATCGCTTAACTCTTTAGCATTTCGTGGTCTCCAATTCCGTTTGGATATTATTTTAACGATTCGACCCCACATATTTTCCATTGGGTTAAGGCTGTTGGCTGGCCAAGGAAGTGTTTCTATATTATTATTCTGAAACCATTGGCGAACAACATAAGCCGTGTGTACTGGACAGTTACCCTGCTGATAAACGAAGTGGTGCCTTATAGTTAGACTGTAATTGTTATTGACGAGAAAAAAAGTTTGCAACCAATCTCCTAAAATTCCTAAGAGAAAGATAACACGAACAAATGGCTTTCAATCATAGCGATAAATCCATAAATCGAATGCAAACAAACCAGAGGCTTTAATAAATTGCTAATTTAGATTTAACAAGTAATAATTTACGGTTAAATAAACACAATGGAAAGTGTATTGTGTTAGTTCCAAGCCGTAATATTAATCTGGTAGCCACATTCGGGCGACAGGACTTGTGAAATAATACTTGTGCCTGTATAGAAGTTCAAGGTCGCTTTACAACACAACGCCTTTTGAGACCCTGTACTTTTGTATGGAATAATAAATCACATTGCATAATGAAATCAGCGCCGCACTGCTATTTAATAAAATTAAATAGGAGCGGTGTATGTAGATGGCATTTCCTTATTTTATATAAACATTTAAATATTATTTACGAGAGAGCCGCGGAAAGTCAAGGCAACACAGTTCAACTACGCAGAGACACAAGTGATTGACTAACGTTTGGGACCTTATAATAATTTTTAATAGTTGTTTTGATTGAAGAAGAACGGATCATTAAAATCTCCATCGCGATAACTAACGTTACACTAGGATATTCAATCACTATAAGCTCACTAAAAGAGGTAGAAAGCTTTTAAATCAAACCAAAAAAAAATATTCCAAGAAATAACATTAATCAAACCAAAGCACACACAGCATTAAGTAATGAGAAAATCTCAAAGAAATCAAAGAAAGAAAGAAATCTCAAAAAAAACGAACCCATTGCAAGACGTATCCCAAGTAATTACTACTACTACTATTACCGTTTAATAACAAAACAAAGAGATAAAAAACATGAACACATTGCAAGATGATATCCCAAGTCATTTACCGTAATACTTGATGATGTACCGGCAGACACCAAATGCACCAATGACTGAATGAATGACTCTTCAATTAATACAAACACCAATTGCGTAATGAAATGTAATGGAATTGCGCTGTCGTGCTTTAAATTACGCATATCAAGCATACGATGATCGTTTTTCTTTTGTTTTTATTCTACTGACATTTCTGATTCTTTCACGGCCGTAATATATGCTCAGCCATGTGAGCGTTCTTTACTGCCAGTCACGCAACTATTGTTTTTTCAGGTAAACTAACTCATCTATTTTTATTTACACGTGACAAGTAAACTGCGTTGAATCAATTGAATATAAACGTTGTACAAAAATAGAAACGATATTATGAAACAATTAACCTGGATCATGGTTGATGTGAAAGGCGTCGCTAAAAAATGAAAAATACCGATGTTTAAAATAAACGTAACAATGAAAATTGCTGTTTTATTGGTTAATTTATGCCACACAATGCAATGCGAATGTTTGACTTGAGTGAAACTTGAGATGTAGCGAATATATAATATAAAAGAACTCAATCGAAAGAATCAATGACCGTTTGAGCATCTCAGGATAGATAAAAAATGCCGTCTTTTAATTACAAATAAAAGACAGAACAACTTGTTTTACATTGTGTATATACCACTTGTAATAGTTGTTTAATTGACGAATTGCACGATTGCGTTAAATGGCTATTTCTGATGAAAAAAACGCACCAAATAAATAAAAACCAAAGCAATCTATCTTTCTAAAGAAATGGGATGCGGTTTCCAGAGACTCTCAGAGGTTAAAATGTAGGAATTCGGAGTCAATTAAACTTTAAATTCCGGACATTTTCAGCACCGGTCCCGGCGATCGAGTATTTTAGAAAATGAGCATATAGCCAACATCAGCTACTCTTAAAATTACCGAAAATATAATAGTATTTCCTGTTAGATTTAAGTTTAAAAAATAATGAGTTGGCAGACAAGATAAAATTTTGTATAAAACTACATGAAGAAAATGAACAAGGCGACGGCCACGCGACGTAACAAACTACAAATAATATTTAGGACAACAAATTACATCAACTATTATTTACTGTGCAAAAGAGCTTAATTATTTTAAAAAAAACACACTTTTTTTGACCACATCTTTCACCGCTCATTATTTTCCGGAGTTAACCCAATACTGGCTAATAACATAATATACTTTGTCAGAGCGTAAGGGTCAGCAATGTCAGTTTCATAGGCCAATGAGGTTATGGTAGCTCTGGATCGAACTCAACACGTAAGACGACCGAGTGCCAGACAAATTTGGCATATCGCTTTATGGTCTGGCTATTTAGTTCGCGCCAATTATGTGACGATCGGTCCAGGTATTTTGACCCCAAATACCTGTTTATATACACGGTGGAGAATCCTCAATCGAACGAAACCGCTTCCTTCATGTAATTTATTAAAGTCTCCACCCTGTATATGCGTTAAAAATTAAATGCAATAATGCCGGCGTGTAAGCACTCGAAATAGAAATGGATTTGGATGATGAGTATTTTGACCGCATCAAAATAATCAAGTGACATGCAATAATTGTTTTACCGACTCAGTTTTAGTTCAATTAACAGACCAGTATATTTATTTAAAATATTTGAAAACAAAAATTTGTCGATATTTCAAGTTCTCTCTGACATTAAAAAGTAGTGGTCCGCACTCCTGCAAGGTTGCACTAGTGTAAATTATCGCTGTAATTCGTTTCCTATTGGTCTAAATCTGCCAGCCGCATCGAATTTATTGGTCAATATTTTCTGAGGGAAATAGTCCGCTAAATATGACTCGAACTTTAAAATTAAACGAATAATTTTTCACTTTCTTTGCAAATTTCACCCCTTTTGCGGAGTCGTAAAATTATAGAAAATAGGCAATCGTAAAAAAATGTCGGTAATTTTAAAACTCTGACGGCATTACCGCCGATAATTCTGGTGTTTACAAAGGTGACAAAACACAAGTTTTATTGTTAATTAAGAAAAAATTCAGCCTATCAGTTGACTCTTGTTAACCTTTAAGCTCATAAATTCCATAAATAAATTTAAATAAGTAATTACTATTTTTTTCTTAGTTACGATATGCTAAAAATTTAAAAATAATATATAGCGTGGAGCGGATTAGTTGGGTTATAATTAAAAAACAACAATATGTGGCCAAATCTATGAAATTTTTTCGGATACATGTATACCAGCTGACGTGACGGACTGAGAATGACCCATATATTTTTGGTACTAATCGGAGTGACCCAACATCCCCCTTGACAAAATCTGGCCTAAGAATCAGAGTTTATAAAACAAACATTAACCTCAATTCAGTAATTTATTATATCACTTGACTCTACAATTTAACCTTAGCCGTAAATACTTTAACACTTTTAAAATTCTGTCGCCTACAAGCAATTACCATAACAAGCATTACACTTTTGCTTACCACTGACGGTAAAGTTTTCATTTCCTTTTTATTCATTGACATCTTCAGCACTGTATGTTTGCCGTCAGAAACGATTTTGTAATGTAATTACCCGGGCATCACTTGCGGTCACCTATCCAAAACATAAACGCTACAAGCTATTTCATTAGAATCTGCGCCATACAGGGTGTCCCAAAAGTTCGAGACCCCCCCCCTAATATCTCCAAAACCAAGAAAGGCATAGAAGCAAAATTTTACATACCTACTTGGATGGTTTACAAAAAGTATCTTTTTTAATGCTGGTGGCGCCGCCAGTTAATAAGGGCATGGAGCTAGGGCAGCGATTTTTTTTAATGACACCCCATATATCTTGCCAAATTTTAATAGAGCTGTTTCGTCTGATTCAAAAAATATCTGTCATGTTAACTCATGATCTCCACAGGACTAATGAGTTAAGAAAGCAAAGTTTTTTTCACTTTATTTAAAAACTGTTAAAACGTCAGCATTCAGTAAAGGAACCTTTATGTAAACCATTTAAGTGTGGGAAATTTTATCTCTGTCTTTTTTGGTTTTGAGATTTGTACTTTTAAGATGCCCCTTAATTAAATAAAAAATTTAGTTGCCCACGCTTCATGGGCCCTTTCTGATATACTCCGTTGCGTACCCTTATCCTCCTACTGTTGTTTGAACTATCCTCCTGCTGGGCTGCGACTCCGGACCTTCCTGTCTTCTTTACAAAGTTCAGTATTTTTAAATTAACTCTGTGTTTCGGACTTCCATTGTCTAGATTTTATTTATACACATACATTAATGCATCAAAGAAGATATTAACACCCATAGAAAAAAACTTACTTGCCAAAAGACTTAACTTTTCCATTGCTCCTAAGAAGATACCCACTATCGACATCATCACCGCCATAGAAAGGCATCCTCTTCCACGAAAAGACGCCGACGAGTTCAAACATCAATTAAGGACCATTATTGACAAAACTATTAAGTATACCTCTAACATAAGCAAGACAGAGGAAATCGCATTGAAGAATCTTCAAAAGGACAAATCAGTCAAAATCTTAGCGGCAGATAAGGGCAATGCGAAAGTGATTTTGGACACGGAAACCTATGACCAGAAAGTTGAAGAGGTACTTGCCAAAGGAAACTATAAACTTCTTTCAAAAGAAACCACGCAATCATTCGAAAGTAGGGTTTATAGAACTGTAAAAAAGTATTCTAGATATATTCCGGACAACACAAAGTCTCAACTTACACCACATTAAAGCAATCCTCCTCATCTACACTAAAGATGCAATGCCCTTACGCCCAATGACAAGTTCCAGAAATTTGCCAACAAGCAATCTGTCTAAATTCCTTTTGTAAATTATTCAACCTCTTGCAGGCAAGACCGCTTCATTAGTAGAAAATTCCAACCATTTTGTTAATATTCTTAAATGTTTTGATGTCGAAAGTCTATACACCAATGTCCCGATAAAGGAATCGCTAGATATTATTAGACAGAGACTGGTTGATGACGAATCCCTTTATGAACGTACCAGGCTGCCGCTGGAAGGAGTGATGGAGTTGTTGGAGTGCTGCCTACATAACTCTTATGTTCAGCTGAAAGATTTTATGCTCAGGATGACGGTCTGCCAATGGGTTCATCGCTTTCGCCAGTGTGGGCCAATATTTACATGGAGTGGTCCGAATAACACGCGGTTGATACCGTAACAATAAACCTAAGCTCTGGCTAAGATATGTTGATGATACTTTTATTGTCTGAACCGGGAATGACTAACAACTTTCTTCACCACCTAAATAACATAAGACTAATTTCACAATGGAGTTGGAGCAAAATTGTCAAAATCATTTTCTTGATGTACTTGTTAAACGAGTAGAAAGAGACAGCAGAACAACAGTCCATCGTAAACCTACTGACACAGGAAAATATTTAAATCAAGGTTCAAATCATTCTGCTACAACCAAAAGAGGCATAATAAACACTTTGTATAATAGAGCCGTTCAAATATGTAACAATTCTCATGACTTGGAAATCAAAATAAGAAACATTAAGAAGGATCTGCAGCAGAATGGTTACAGCCTCAAACTTATAACAGATACTATTTCTAAATTTCAGCAAACAGGACAGAGATTACAAGACCAAAACCAGGCAAATGCATTAATTAAAATTCCATACATTAAAGGCGTATCAGAAAAAATTCGAAGAGTAGCGAACATCTTTAATATTAAAACAGCTTTCAAATCTAATAATACAATTCAAAGCGTTCTAAGTAAAACAAAACCGGAGAACAAACAAAATAAGGAATGCATTTAACAAGTTCCTTGGGTGGTGAGTCATACATAGGACGAACAAAAAGACCACTATCTGTTAGGCTTAAAGAACAACCCAAAGAGGTGAAACAACGAAATAAGAAATCGTGTATAAATAAGATATAGACAACAAGACACTTTCAAACAAAAGTTCAGTATGTTGGACCATCGAAGCAAGTACAGCACTTCCTCCTCTATTCTATGTATTGGGCAGATGCAGGAAATTGTATGGGAAAAACTGGGGGCTAAATCCCAAGATGACTTATTATTAAAAAGGTGGTAAATTCCCTAATAACCTATGGTTCGGTGGCTTGGTGAACAAGAACCAAACAGGCCGGGTCCATAGCACTCCTAAATAGCATACAAAGACAAGCCTGCCTAAGTATCCCAAGCGCTATGAGGACCACTCCAACGGCAGCTTTGGAAGTGCTACTGATGTTTTCATTCAGGCAGAAGCGCGAGAGGTAGCCTACAGGCTAAGACGGGGCTAAGCACCCATTATCAGTTCACATGGAACTGAGTATAAAAGATTTAAAAACGAGCTCAAAAAAGATCCTATACTGGGATTTCCGAGTGACGTGCAAGTACAATTTCGAAAAGAAATACAAAGTCAGAATTCCATATACAGCCGACTGGGAGGGAAGTCCTCCCTTCGGAGCGGAATCCATCTGGTACACAGACGGCTCCAAGACCGATGAGGGTTTAGGAGCTGGCATATACGGGCAAAAATACGAGACTTTAGTCTCTATAAGCCTGACAAATGACTACACAGTGTGAGATTGCAGAACAGCTTTAAATAGGCTGGCAAGTGCTAAAAGGGTGACATTAGCTTCCAGGCCAAAGGTCATACTCTGGAAACGAAAAAGCCGATGAATGGGCCAGAAAAGGCTCGGCAATAAAGTTCACAGGGCCTGAACCATTTTTTGGGATCGCTAAGGCCAAAGCCAAGCAATCTATTAAACAGTAGCTCACGAAAGAGAAGAACGATATGTGAGGCCTGGACAAAGACTGGCCAAACAGTTCATTACAGAACGTTCACCAAAGCTGACTGCAGAGCTTCTTGGTAAGGTAAGGAAGCTTGTCAGACAAATAGTGGGGCTTCCAACAGGTCACTGCAACCTGCACCTGTATGCAATGGAATTGGTAGAAGATGCTACATGCCGCTTCTGCAAGA
Organism: Oxystoma pomonae; assembly: GCA_963921995.1. Classification (NCBI taxonomy): domain Eukaryota; kingdom Metazoa; phylum Arthropoda; class Insecta; order Coleoptera; family Brentidae; genus Oxystoma; species Oxystoma pomonae. Next base: position 112,308,127 of record OY998166.1, on the reverse strand, counting down.
AAGAGGGAGAAACCTCAGTACGTGTCCTAGGGGTCCTATTTTCGAAACCATACAAAATTATTCGCATGCGACTACTTCCGTCTCTTCCTATACCGTATAGAAAAGGAGGCAAAAGACATGCCGATATGCTGATTCATGGGCAGTACGTGAAAGAATAACCGGTATTTAATGCGAAAAAACACGAATACCCTCCACCCACTCGTGCTATATTAAACCAGTCGAATTCGAACGCGGTCCACACATACCGGCTTATTATTTTACACGGTATAGAAAGAGACTGACATAAAAATCTTCGATTATTCAGTACTCGTATGCGTATATTTTCGTATGGATTCGAAAATCAGACCCCAGGGCCTTACTGGGGGACCTAGAATGTACGCGGCCAGAAAGCTATATACAGTGCACACTGGCAAATCTTGTGGGTTTCATAACAAGGACGGGGCTGCAACTTGGGAAGGGGAACCACAATAGATCTGAGGAGGTCGAGGTGGACAGGTGTCTACACCACCCCATTCTAATCTAATCTAATCAAATTCTCCTCTATCGTGAGTCAACTCCACGTCAGCTGCCTTAATCTAGCCTATGCCTCACACTCTCAGGGGATCCCGTCAGTCCAGCTTGCGGGTTGGAAGAAGAATCGGCCCCGCACCTGATAGGACGCACAGGCCAGATTATGGCATCTGACGTGGGGTTGCACCACAATAGAAGAGGAAGAGCTGCACTTGCTTCGATGGGCTGACATACTAAACTTCGAAAAGAAGACAGGAAGACCCGAAGAGAGTCGCAGCCCACGTAGCGGAAGTAGAAGGATAGGGGTACACAACGGGGTATACTACTACTACTACAATTATTTTACCACGCCACTGTTATACTAATTAAAGTCGGTTAAGATCTAAAAACTTCTACATTTCTGCAAATGGTGCCTCTTTTGGAGTAAAAGTCCTCCCAGAGCCGTATCTAAAAATTGAAATTTTGTACAAATTCAACTCGAAGCATTTATTTTTTTTAAAATGTTGATGATATTGAATTTTCAAAATCTATCTCACTAATAATTTACGAAATTAGTTGCATGGATTGTGACAAAAAATATGTTGGCCAAACGAGACGCTCTATTCAAACACGTTTTAAAGAACACTTAGCACACTTGAAATACGGAAGAACAGAAAAGTCAAGTGTGGCCGAGCATGCTTTTGAAAACAATCATAGATTCACATTAGATAACCTAAAACTTCTAAAAAGTGTACCAAACAAAAGACTTTTGAATGCATATGAAAGTACGGAAATCATTAAATCCAGAAATAGTTTAAATAAAGATAGAGGACCCATCCCGTTTAGTACACTTTATTCTTTGGTTGAAGGGAGATAGAATTAAAAATCGTGATCAATCACAATTTATTGGTCTTATCTCCGCCCACTAAAGGATTGTATATAAGATAGAGCGTAGATTAATTTAGTTCATTGTTTATCGTCCCCTGATGATGCTAACGTTGTTAGCGAAACGCGCGTCGAGTGCAAAAAAAGTGTAGTTTTGGTTTGTGGAAAACAATCATAATTTTGTTTTAGTGCAACCAAAGGTTCCAAATTCCCAACATATCTCACTAATACACAATATGACTACATGCCGCTTCTGCAAGAACTATACCCCCAATTAAATAAATAAACAGATTCCTCAAAAAGGCCACAGTTAAAGATACGTAAAACTCTTTGTTTCGCCACCGATTTAAAAAAAAAAATAAAACACTATTATGCAGAGCCGCATGGAATTAAGAAATGTAATGTTTTACTTTTCCGAAAAACCTAAAAAGACAAGCCCACCTCTGATAAGATTTGAAACAATCCTATCAATAAATAATATTCAAGAAGTGGGGGCCAGGCGTTTTTAATCAAACACCGATTTTATCTTCTAGTACTGCGAATAAATAATCGTTCTGGATACAGATCAGTGGTGCCCACCGAGCCAAGGAAATAACAACAACACATTACAATTTAAAATCTCTCGCGCGACTTTATACAATGGCGCAAAGCAGCGCAACGTAATGAATAAATATTTATTTTTAGCGCGTGATCCCATAATATTATGGCAACAACGCTTTAACGCTTCTAAGTCTCTCAAAATGGATCCGAAAACGCGATAAAAAAAAACATATTTTTTTTAAATTCTAGACAAAAAGCTTCTGTTTACTATTCATAGAGAAATTTTTCTTAAAGGGGTTCTCTTCGTTATCATATATCATATATCATATACCTTGTCTTTAAAGGTTAAGTGTCACATATAGACATGACAATGACGAAGGCGTGCATTACCCAAAAGGTTTGATAAAGCTCCACAATTGATGACGCAATAGTGGCAGGATTTAACTTTCAAAATTGAATATCTCGATTACGGGAAGTGATATCAAAAAACGAAATTCACTTCACTGGACTTGGCATCGATTCTGTTACAAAATAAACACCACTTGTATTTTCGATGGAGAGCCCCTTTAAATGAAACAAAAACAAACTTAAAAGAAATTCGAAAAACCCTTTAAAGCTGTTTTCGATTTGGCAATCTTTTTTAATTTCCTTACCCAATTTTTTATCTTTTAATACTAAAGAGTAAATTCCACAATATTAATTTAGACAACACATGTTCAAATACCTACTCGAGAGAGTGGAAAAATTTAAAAGAGATCCGACAAAAAAATTTTTAACTCAAAGAATACTGTATTATAGAGTATGATATCCCAAAGGATTTTAATGAAACCTAACACCATTTGAAAGCCTAGATTTAAATCCTCATTATTTATAGCACAAACGAAAACATTTCAAACTCCAGTATTTAACGAAAGTAAGCCTACTACGGAGAAAACATGAGCTAAAGGCTGATGAGACCTTAACAATGAAGATACGGTACTTATAATATAAAAGCTTTACGTACTTTCGTACAGACAGCCAATTTATATTTTTAAACACCTCTTAGACGAATTTTAATATAAAGTCACGAATATTAAGTTAAAATGACCTCTTTTATAGTCATATAAAACTTAAAACGATTACTTCCCTTATAATAAATTTCCTCTTTATTTTAATTTTTATAAGGGTCATTCTTGAAAAAAGGTAACATTGCATGTAATTGGTTTGTAAATTTAAAACCACTTAACCTTCTGAAAACAAAGTAGGAGGATAGTTAGTGTACTCAAAAGCTAACATTATCCAGCAGTAATGAACTCTCCAAGAAATGTCTCAATAGAAGAAAATTTGTTCACACCATGTGATATGTCACGTGGTGCGATCTGTAATTTTCAAAGTTAATAGATTCAGATATAACAAAAAACACTTTATGATCATGAAATATATTTAGATAATGATTAAGATAGGTAAAAACTAAAAAATTTAACAGAAACAGAAAAAAACACGTGTGATTGATTTTGGTGTCACTCACTGTTACCTTAAGACATTTTTAAGAAGGTAAAATATACATATTCATTAATTGGCTAAATTAAACTAAAAATGTTAGTTTAGAACAATCAAATTTACTTTAAAGTAATTGACACAATATATAAGTGTTACACTATACTAGTATATGATTTATGTATATAGTGTTTTGAAATTCTAAGCATTTTTATATAACATACCCTATGTCGTTTACGATATTTAAATAAGTAAGCATTTATTCTTTTTTAGCTGATACACAGGATTATCGTGTTAATTTTCACATTTAATTTAAGACATTTTTAAGAAGGTAAAAGATACATATTTATTAATTCGCTAAATTAAACTAAAAATGTTAGTTAAGGACAATTAAATTTACTTTAAAGTAATTGACACAATATATAAATGTTACAATATAGTAGTACATTTTTGATGTATATAGTGTTTTGAAATTCTAAGCATTTTTATATAACATACCCTATGTCGTTTACAATATTTAAATAAGTAAGCATTTATTCTTTTTTAGCTGATACACAGGATGATCGTGTTAATTTTCACATTTAATTTAAGACATTTTTAAGAAGGTAAAAGATACATATTTATTAATTCGCTAAATTAAACTAAAAATGTTAGTTAAGGACAATTAAATTTACTTTAAAGTAATTGACACAATATATAAATGTTACAATATACTAGTATATTTTTGATGTATATAGTGTTTTGAAATTCTAAGCATTTTTATATAACATACCCTATGTCGATCTTCACCTGTTTTCGAGATATCAACAGTTGAATACTGTCATACTCTGGGTCTTCTATTTGAAATTTGATGTTGAATACTGATGCGTAATATCAAACTCGTAAAAAGCATAGTTTATTCTTTGGCCAACTATTCGCCTAGTATCTTGACAACCATATAAGAAAAAATTTAGACACATTTTGAATTTTTTAATTTTTCAAGTTATGTCCGCGTTTTTCTGAAAATCGACCACCGTGCGTTATTCGCATGACTTTTGTGCGATGGATCACTTCTCAGGGTGTGATCGTTCTATTACGCCAAGAATCAAGCCCCAGTGCGAAACGATGCCTATTTGTGAGTGATTCAAAGTTGGAAATCAAAGTGTATGGTGGAGGGTGACCAGTGAAACCACTGATGAGCCCACGCTGGTTACCCAGGGCGAAACATCGTTTAATCATTTCTTTTTTCGCTTTGGTCTTTTGTGTGTTCTTTGTGGGATGCTCATCCAGGTTTGAATTTTCGTTATTTTCGTCCAAGGTCTTTTGGTCTTTTGTTTTTTAATGAGTTTTTTCATTGCCTTAAAAGATAGGGCACATTACTAGGAGTTGAAAAAGTCAAAAATCATATTTTGGTAATTTTTGTCAAATACGGAGTTCTTCCTTAGCACGGCAGTATGTATGTATGTATAATGTGCACATTATGTGTATAATAAAATAGATATGCTAGTAAACCGTTTATTGTGTTCTTTCAAATTCATTTTTGTATATTTTACTAAATTCACTCAAGATTTTCTTTCCAATTTACATAAAAAATTTCGATGGAATTTTCACTTTACGGATGGGGACAATAGCGAACTGCACTATTGAAAATCAAACAGGGATAAAATTTAACAGTGCGAAAGACGTGATATTTGCAGCTATCATGAATTTTTAGTATTTCTACCACTATCGGCAAGATGATAAATATGTATGGTCACGGTGTCGTCTTTCCCGGTTCTTTAAAAACAGACGAAAAACAGATTTGCATTTCAGATACGCTACATCGGCATTCAAACAAATTATATCTCGTTTTACCCGAAACAATTGGATTAGACGATTTTAACGAGCTCAAAACACTTTAAATAGTCACTAAAATAAATTGAAAAATTATTGTAGAGTTCGGCTGCTAAGCTACCTTTACTAAGTGAGAAATACGAATTAAAAAATAGACTTTCATTTCCTTAATTTCAGTTTTGAAATTGATAATGGTAAAAAGAATCTAACTTACTTTCATCCCTTAGACTAGGATCTGGAGTCCTATTTTCGAAACCATACTACTTCCGTCTCTTCCTATACCGTATAGAATAGGAGGCAAAATATATGCTTATTCATGTGTAGTACGTGAAAGAATAACCGGGTTTTCATGCGAAACAACACGAATGCTCTCCACCCACTCGTGCAATATTGATTTAAACCAGTACCCAGCAAATACAAATCTTCGGCATTGAATCGGGCCAATGTCGACAACGGCAGTGTGTCGACATAGGCGACTACACTCTGGCCCGATGTTGGTCAGATTGCGATTTACAGTTTTCGGTCAGTAATCGGCAACTGACGGAGGTCCACATTACTACAGTCGACTTTATGCTGACACCACTTTAGGACCGACGATGGTCCGATTGGAACTTTGTTTAATCGGTCGAAAATCGGCAACTGATGATGGCCCGATTTACTATAGTATACTTTAGGGCCGACGACTCGACGGTCCGATTGGAACTTTGTTTAATCGGACGAGAATCGGCAACTGTGTAGGCCCAATGTCTACATCGCAAAGCGGACAAAAAATACTGCTGGTCCGATGTCGTAAATCGACGTCGTGCCGATGACGACAAATTCGGCAATCGACATCGGACCGACGAAGTTCCGAGGGAACCGTGTTTCCCAAAAACTCTGAATACGACTGTCGTAACTTTAGCTACTGCCTTGAAATTAACGTTGCGTCTTTTGAAAAATCGTTTGTTTGCCCTGCAAATCACATGATCCTGACAGATCGTTGGACCCTTCTATTTTAAAATTCATTGTCTTCACCAACGCACTCAACAAATATGAAAACGAAACAACAGCTCATTGAATTTGAATTTTTTCCGTCAAAAATCTGACCAATAGGAAACAAGTTTCCCAGCAAACATCGATCTACTGGTACTTTACTAATATTTAACTTTGACCACTGGCAACTGCTGGCACCGGCAATGATGTGCATGTTTCTTTATTATTTTTATATTGCAGAGTTTGCTAAATGCTAAAAAAGACACATTTTAGTACTTTGTTTTTAATAAAGCAAGAAATGGCACTTTATTTTTAAAAAAATCTTAGTGCAGCTTTAAGTATATCCAAACAAGTGATTTAAAAATATTTTGGTATAAGCAAAAAATAAATAAACTTCCGGAAGTAAAAATAGATCATGTAAAAATTTGTACAAAAAAATACAAAAAAATTAAGCATATTATTAGTAGTGGCAAACAAGTACAACAGAAGTTACAATAAAAAAGGGAAGATCAAATAATCTTGGGAGGCAAGAACGAAAATTCAAAATTGGATGAGTGTCCCACAAGGAACACAGAAGATACAATCATCGAGTATTGTACAAAACACTAAAATCTTGTTACAAAATGGTTAGCTTGCATGTATTGTAAGTAGATGGCGCTACCTTCAATATTTTTACACTACAGAAGATACTACTATTAGATATATTTGTTTAGACAGCGAGAACTGGGAACTTGAAAATTATTATCAAGAAGATTAGGAGTTATGCGGGTGGTTGGGATTTGATCTAAATGGGAGTTCTGTTATTTGTAATAAATATATACATGCTGGCCTGATGCCGTCGTTCCAAATCAATGCTAACTAAGTACTTCCTACTTAGTACTTTGCCGTTGTTGGCAGCGCGGAAAGCAAGTACTTAAAAGGTACTATTTTTTTAATTCATGTTTGCTGGGTTTCGGCTAAATCTGGATTTAAGAATTTTTAAGCCTTGCCGAATGAGGTGTTAACCAAACCGGGTTTAACGACGCTTAAGTCCGGTTTTAAAATACGGTGCAAATGAAAATCGGCGTCTGAAATTTAAACCTGATTTTTAGCTCTGCGGTGCAAACGGACATAAATGTTAGTTGGGAACCTACTCAACTCAAATTTACCGATATTGTATACATCCGGCTTAAATATTCGATAATGTTTTGCAAGTTTACATCGGTAAAGTTAAATGAAAAATTAATTGGTTTGCTTTAAGCTCGTTTCAATCATTTTTAATATCATCATCAATTTTCGGATAGGGACGATCTTTATTCAACCAATATAATTCAGTTAAGGATGCTCATAATTGAGCGCCATTTTGCAGGCACACATCTGGAAAATAAATCCGAACTCATTAAGAGGCATTACCGTGCTAGCATTACGAAATATATAAGCTATTATTATAGTCCTTGGCATGCTCTTACTTCGCGCACTGCGAATAAATGATTCGCTTTTCAAGATGCTCTTGTTACTGAATTAAAGTAACATTTCTTGACGCTTACTTAAAATCCTCGAGCATAACTTTACTTTGGTATTCTCTCTCTTCTTCAGCCTGGTTAGGAGAGAAAGGAGAGATTCAGTGTGGGATCTTATCGGCTGGTTCGAGTACAGAATCTCTTGTTGCTGTGCGGCCTACATTCGAAAAACATGCATCGATGTTGCGCCCAATCGAATTTAGAGAGTCGAGAGTGCTTTTTATTGTCGGAGATTGAATCAATAAAACGCGTGCTGTTCGATGAACCCTGCTGCGGTACCGAAACGAAAAGGTCTCGAATGATACCGCAAAAACCTGCGTCGTTATATCGACAAATATTCGTGGAAGTGAGATAGTACGATCAACAAGCGCACTGCCAAGAAAAGCAATTGGTTGGGAGGCTAAGGGCCAAATTTATAGTCCGACTTCGAAGTAAGCCTCAAGGCCTCTTTGACGAAGTTGTCCTTCAAGGCGTCCTTTCATTTATATAAAATAATCACAGAAATCGAGAATGACTTTATAGAAATGAAAAATTGGTATCAACATAATAAATTAACATTAAACATAGAAAAACAAACTATATGCTTTTTTCATCATACAAAAACCACATCCCAAAACTTGGAAACTTAAAAATACAAAACTTTGAAACACCTCAAACATCCTCAATAAAATATCTCGGTATAAAAATAGATAATCAACTGCGCTGGGATTTACATGTAATTGATTTGGTAAGAAAACTAAGAGGACTGCTATCCAAATTTTCATACCTCAGAGACTTCCACAACAAACAATTAAAAACTATTTATCTTTCACTGGTTCAGAGTCATTTAACGTATGGCATTCTTGGATGGGGAGGGGTTAGCGAAAATTTTTTGAATAAACTTAACACACTTCAGAAATGGTTTATAAAAATTGTGTACGGAAAAAACAAAATGCATTCGACAGAAGACCTTTTTTCGGAAAGTAATTTATTGGATATGCGACAACTTTATTGCTTGCTAAAAAACAAAAAAATTAAATTAAATTTTAATAGATCAAGTCTGACCAGAAGTACAACGTTTGCATACCCCACAATCGCTTATAAGACATATGGACAGAGAAGTTGAAAGTACTTTTCGCCTAGATTATATAATATGCTTCCAAATGATATTAGATGTATGGAAAAGATAAAAAGGTACGAAAACTTTAAAAGACTTTACTAATCTAAAATATATTTATTAAATAGGATTATATATTTACTAAGTAGGACTCCACACAAATTAGACTTTTCCCGACTGTAACTCGAAGACTCGGGACTGATGAGGCTTTATACGTCAAATTTAAGTTTTGCACCAGTGGCGCACACAAAAAATTTGCAGGAGGTCAAAACAACCTACTTTTAAGAAAGTCTCAGCCATTTTGGATTTTTTTGAAATGTCAATTTTGCCAAAAAAGTAGTAAATTTTACAGTCTTGAATTTTCATAATGGTCAGCACTTTTAAAAACAGAAAAATACATCGAAAAGCATAGCCAAGCAAAAAGCTTTTGTATTTGACTGAATCAGGCTTATCAAACACACTTATTTGAAAAATTTATAACTTTCTTATTTCTTATCCGAGTTCCACAAGCGATACATCAGTAAACTAAGGAAGAACATGGATTTCGAAATATATTTTTACTTTTGCAGGGCGGGTCAAAAATACCTATTTTTCCAAATTGTCCGTAATCTTGGATTTTTATGAAATGTCAATTTTAATGAAAGATTCCAAAATTCTGATGTCCTGGCTTTTCAAAATTACCAAAACTATTAAAATCGGACGTGTAGTTTTTTAAGTAATAGACAATAAAAAAAAGTCCCGTTTTTCTTGGCCCACCCTTTATAATCTAGACTGTGCTAAAATCTAACTAAAAGCCTCATTGAATGTTTTTGGAATGTTTTGATAAAAGATTCTAAACGAATCGCTTGCGTAAAAACCACGCAGCCATTGAATTATTTTTGTTTTTATTATAATCGTTGCCATAATCACAATGGCTGGGAGGAATGATTTATTTAAACCATAAGTTCATGTTATTTTTCTGAGAATATTAATAAACAAATTTCTGCAGATATTAAAATTATTTACTTACAACTGTAAAAAACTTCTCCAGCGGTTACTTCTTACCTAAAAATAAAAAAAATAATCATTAAAAAACTGTACCCAGAGACAAACCAAACACGAAAGACTCGGTACACTCAGAAGCAAAAATAGTGTCCTAAAATTTTCCTTAATTTAAAAGAAATGATGCATCGCACGGTGAGTCCGATTTCCTCTATTTCTTTTATTTTAAAGAAGGTCTCCGTCATAAACACGAAAGCAAAATTTTCACAAGTAAAAAGTTATATATCCCTTCACAAAATTAAATTTCTCCGGGTCACAAAAGTCACAAAACACACTTATCGAAAACATTTTGAAAATTTGAAAACATTATTATCGAATAACATTTTCATCGAAATCACTTTTATCGATTGACATTTTCATCGAAATCACTTTTATCGAATGACATTTTCATCGAAAACACTTTCATCCAATGACATTGGTTGCTAAGTTTGGTTGGTTGGTTTGGTTTGTTGGTTTGATGGGTTGGTTGGTTTGGTTGGTAGGTTTGGTTGGTTGGTTGGTTTTATTGGTTGGTTTTCAAACCAACCAATCAAATCAACCAATCAAACCAAACAATCAAACTAACCAACCAAACCCACCAAAAAAATTCAATCAAACCAAACCAACCAAACCAACCATCCAAACCTAACGTCATTTGATGAAAGTGTTTTCAATGAAAATGTCATTCGATAAAAGTGATTTCGATGAAAATGTCATTTGATAAGTGATTTCGATGAAAATGTCATTCGATAATAATGTTTTCGATGAAAAGGTTTTCGATGAAAATGTCATTCGATGAAAATGTTTTCGATGGGAATGTCGTCGATGAAATTGTTTTCGATGCGTGTGTTTTCGATGAACGGGCAGTGACCCGCGCTCCCCGACTCCAAGGCCAACGATCGGTCCCATTTCTCCGGCAAGCATGCGCGTAAAATGTATATTTTTCAATCTAAAATTCCGAAGAGGTTTCAAGAAAAAGCATCTTTTTTTTGTTAATAAAATTATTTAGAAAAGTTTTGTAACTGACAGTTGCACTGAAGAAAAATAGTATTCTATATTTAATAATGGCCCTATACTTACAAAATATATTATTCTTCTATAAACATTATTGAACACTTCACAACTTGATTAAAAATTTCGTGTTGGATTAATTATAACAAAGTGATTAAATAAAGGATATACTATTTCTTCAACTAAAATAACTATTTTTCATGGTGAGTATGAATTTCCTGTTCGACGAAGCATAACCATTGTCTTGTCATGTCATTGTCATTGTGTCTTTATTTTTTCCCCAAGTATTATTTGGATTTGCTGTAAATCACTTATCCTTGCCTTAAGAAGAGCATAAATATCTATCCAAATTGTTGATTATACTTGTTTCAATGACTCACTAATATTGAGGACTATCAAAAGCAAGTTATGCTCGAATCAACATATATCCATGAATTTCCTGTTCGACTAAGCATAACCATTCTTGGTTTAAGTTGTTTCTTTATTTTTTTCCCCAAGTATTATTTGGATTTGCTGTAAATCACTTATGCTTGCCTTAAAAAGAGCATAAATATCTATCCAAATTGTTGAGTATACTTGTTCCAATGACTCACTAATATTGAGGACTATCAAAACCAAGTTATGCTTGGATCAATATGTATCCATGAATTTCCTGTTCGACTAAGCATAACCATTCTTGGTTTAAGTTGTCTCTTTATTTTTTCCCCAAATATTATTTGGATTTGCTGTAAATCACTTATGCTTGCCTTAAGAAGAGCATAAATATCTATCCAAATTGTTGAGTATACTTGTTCCAATGACTCACTAATATTGAGGACTATCAAAACCAAGTTATGCTTGGATCAATATGTATCCATGAATTTCCTGTTCGACTAAGCATAACCATTCTTGGTTTAAGTTGTTTCTTTATTTTTTTCCCCAAGTATTATTTGGATTTGCTGTAAATCACTTATGCTTGCCTTAAAAAGAGCATCCAAATTGTTGAGTATACTTGTTCCAATGACTCACTAATATTGAGGACTATCAAAACCAAGTTATGCTTGGATCAATATGTATCCATGAATTTCCTGTTCGACTAAGCATAACCATTCTTGGTTTAAGTTGTTTCTTTATTTTTTTCCCCAAGTATTATTTGGATTTGCTGTAAATCACTTATGCTTGCCTTAAGAAGAGCATAAATATCTATCCAAATTGTTGAGTATACTTGTTCCAATGACTCACTAATATTGAGGACTATCAAAACCAAGTTATGCTTGGATCAATATGTATCCATGAATTTCCTGTTCGACTAAGCATAACCATTCTTGGTTTAAGTTGTTTCTTTATTTTTTCCCCAAGTATTATTTGGATTTGCTGTAAATCACTTATGCTTGCCTTAAGAAGGGCATAAATATCTATCCAAATTGTTGAGTATACTTGTTCCAATGACTCACTAATATTGAGGACTATCAAAACCAAGTTATGCTCGAATCAACATGAATCCATGAATTTCCTGTTCGACTAAGCATAACCATTCTTGGTTTAAGTTGTTTCTTTATTTTTTTCCCCAAGTATTATTTGGATTTGCTGTAAATCACTTATGCTTGCCTTAAGAAGAGCATAAATATCTATCCTAATTGTTGAGTATACTTGTTCCAATGACTCACTAATATTGAGGACTATCAAAACCAAGTTATGCTTGGATCAACATGTTTCCTCTTGGTACCAGATATATTTTTGTCCGTGTGTTATCGTTAAAAGAGGTGCTTCTGGCTTTCTTTTTTGGGGTATTCTGTTATTTTTACTTTCTAAATCTAAATATAAATCTCAAAATTTTATTCTCAAACATCTGATATATGGACGGGCATTTAAGGGCCGTATTCCTCCCTTGAAGGGAGCTCGTCCAGAATCCCGTTTTTTTGCTATGGCTAGAAGAAAGAGATGGAAACACACAATGTAGTGAGAAAAAGATATGGAATGTTTTGATTAAGGAATGTTTGATTATGCGGAAATTGTCTGGGAATAAACTCCAAAATACTTCTAGGAAACCACCATGACGGTTGGAGAGGGTATGAAAGTAGATAAAAAGAGGAAGTGAGAGAACGGGCAGTAATTCTAAAACTTTGCAAACGTAGATCACACGGCCCTTGTTGTGTGAAATTGGATTTTGTCATTTTAATAAAGCGCTGTCCGTTTCGCGGTGGACACGCCCGGTTGCTCTTAATTAGTGTCCTATTCAAAACTCTATTTTAATTTAAAGTTATTTCATTTTGCAATCGCGGAAGTGGATCTCTTGATTGACTGGATTTTAGGGGTTGCATATACAGGGTTCCTAAGCAAATCCTTAGGGGGCCAAGCAGCCGTGTATAAGACGCAGACAAACTGAAAAGCACATTAGGCAGAAAAGGATGGGCATGGGGCGATGTTATCACTACATCTTACATCCATTCCAGGTTGTTGTTTTCTAATGTTTTCCATTTTCATGCCTTTAGGACTGGAATAAAAATTGTTTTTGCTCGACTTTAATACCAAACTGATGAAAGATATCGTAAAAAAATATTTTTCGGCTTTTCATTTTGTAACCATTGTCCTTACGCACTGTTTACACGCTGGGGACTGAGATACATGCAAATGCCTAACCTAAAGCGTTCATACACGGCCGGAGAAATCGACTGAGATATTTCCATAGGAACTTTATCAAGCAAATAGGATGCGTTGACGCCTTCGAACGTCCAACCCGGGTTTTGCACTTTGATTCGAAATCAAAAAGGAGGAACAGTCAGATGTGGGGCCGTGCACAAATTACGTAACGGTGATTTTACCAATTTTTGACCCCCTCCCTATGTAATGTTTTGTAACGGTTTGGCACGCCACTCCCCTAATATTACGTAACGATTTCAAGACCACTACCCCCCCCCCCAAAAAAAAAAAAAAACTTATTTTCATTCCAAATTTTCTTAGTTTCACACAAATGCAAACGCTGTCGAAACCCCCCTCCCCCCTGCGTAACGTTTTGTAACCCCCCTCCCCACTACTATGACCATTACGTAATTTGTCCACGGCCCCTGTAGTCCCAGTGGAGGAGGGCGAGAAAATTGATATTTTTTTCTTAAAAATTATACTCTTTAGACCTATTTCTTTACGTTCCCGAAATTACGTAATTTTTGAAAAAAAATTGTAAGAGGCGCCATTTTTATTTCGTGCTTTGTTTTTCTAACATTTTTGCTTTCGGCTAATTTAATTGTAAAATTTTTGCCTGCGGCGCCCTTTATCTTCTCACTCGAAACCAAGATACCCCGTTTTAGAAAAACTGATCCCCTCTCTGTTTCTAAATTTTTTCGAATAAAAGTAGAGTATGACCATTTTTTTCTACGGTATGACGAAAATTTCGAGAAAGTTGAAGAAAAAAATAAAAAAAGTGGCAGAGCTCAAGTTTTTTGTAAAAAAAAACGTTTTTTTGTAAAGAAACAGAGCAAAATAAATCTTTTCACCCCTTTTTGGGTGTTACAAATATTGGCAGCCCCTTATTTTTCGCTTTTACCCTCCCGCTAGTTTTGAAGAATTGGCTCGCTACATGTTTCGAGATTATGTCATAAAACACCTCGAAAATATCAAATATAGTATAGGGCCAGCTTTATTTAAAATCAATAATATCGCAAGCAAAAAGCTCTGCAGGAAAAACAGCGCCGTTTATTGATTTCTTTGGCTGCTAGTGCTAGCTGCATGGTTTGGCTGTTTCCGGATAGATGTCACTAGTAGAACAGAATGGAAAGAAATTTAATTAAAAGCGAAGATATTTCTTTCTAATGTTAACAACCTCACGAGTTTATCGCTCAGTATCGTAAATAATGGACCCTGTCGCCTCCTTTAAGCAAGAAAAAGCTGTGGTTTGGACCTCAGCATCATCATCTCTCATCATCATCTCATGGTGTGGCCGCCATCTAGCGGAATTTGCAGACATCTTGTCAACGGTTATTATTGCAACTATGATTTACGCTCACAATGAAAGAGTGGCGACAATTATTTCTCATGAAAGCAGTTCGGAGATAATAACAAACTAGCACCATTGCTCAATATACCTGTTTCTTTTGTGCGCGCAGAACTTTCTATGCCATTTTTGTTTGATTTATTGAAATCCTATCCCTAAGGAAAATCTTAGGAACCCTGTATGTGAACTGTTTTGTTTGTTTCTTCATGATAAACTTTTTTTTTATCTCAGAAGATTATGGTGCTAGACGGCAGCTGAAGTTTTCTGTAGTAATTTATTAAGGAATTGCTAAATTATCGAAAATCATTTTTTTTTTCTCACGGCAAAAAATCTAAGAATGATTTATCCCGAAATAAATTTTGAAGATTTTTAACAAATTAAAAAACGAACAACACAACAAAAAACCAAAATGTCAATAAATACAATCTATATGTTTGTGGCGGATTCATAATGTCGAAACCATTGTTTTTGGGTTTTTCGCCACTACGTTAAGGAAATTTTTTCAAAAATATGTTAAATTCCTAAAGAAAAAAATTTGATCGTTTTTCAGTGGTTTTTAAATAAGATAAAAAAATTTGCCTACACACACGCAAATCCCTAGAATCTAAGTACTTATCTGACGTTTCGGCTATAATGGCAGTAAAATTTCGGCCGAAACGTCAAAAAAGTACTTAGATTCTAGTTAGGATTTGCATGTGTGTAGGCAAATTTTTCTATTTTATTTAAAAACCACTGACACACGAACAAATTTTTTCTTTAGGAATTTAAGCATATTTTTGAAAAAATTTCCTTAACTTAGTGGCGAAAAACCCAAAAAAAGTAGTTTCGACAAAATGTCAATTTCCGCTATTTATATATTATCAAACGACACATCGACAATAAAAACCTGACAGACGAGTTTTGAAAAGGACAATTATCAGTTTTGACAAGGGAGATTTTCAGTTTTGACAAGAGAGATTTTTACCTGAGCGGGAAATTTTCTCTGAATGATCAGACGAAAATCGACCTGCTCTTATAATGTATGAGGTAAATAATCTTTGCAATTTAATTTAAATTAAATTAATTTTTGAATAAAAGCCTCTTGATTAATGTCCTATTCAAAACTCTATTTACAGGGTAATTTCACTAATTCAAAAAAAATGTAGATCAAAGGAACACTCGCCAGCAAAAACAAAAACGTATAACTTTTCCGAACGGCAAAACTACGAGACTATTTTCACATTAAGGGGGATACATCAAATACTTTTTAGGATTCCGCCCAAGAAGCGAAAATCAAGATGGGGGAAGATGAATGGCAATCTATTAAGAATGACGAAAAATCAAATCGAAAACCCGGCAAGGGTCGCTGATTTAACCGATAATGTTGTGACTTGACTATTGATTTTCGACTTAAAAAAGCTAAAGAAGTTTAAGTTAAGTTAGATTTATATTCAGTTTCAAGATGAAGTCAAATTTAACATTTTCAAATTACCATTTACATGAAAAAATGTTTAGTTCAGATGGGAACCCACAAAAAGCCGAATTTACAAAAACCGAAACAGAATTGCACAGAAAATAAAACGTCCGAAACGAAATATGAACGAAAGTGAAAAACCCAGAAAATAATGGATACGAATTTAATTTTATAAAATTTTAATTTACTCGATCCTTAAAAGACACTAATATACACCTTAACATATGAGAATTACAAAAGTATCGAAATTTAAATCTCTAGAGCGCCGTAGGCCCTGGATTGCGGCGTTGACATGTTTCTCTACTTGGAAGAAGACACGGGGATTTTTTTAAAAGATTTTATTTAACTTCACAGTTCCTGGCTGTCTAACTGTCCACAAAATCTTGCGATTCATTTTTGACACACTTCCCGTGAACCGATTTTAATAACATGAAAAAATTTAGGGGTAGGGGGTGGTCGAGGAATGTAAAGGGAGTAAATTACTGCCGTAAGCCTGGCAACGTAGCAATTGAATTCGTGGATTTCGGTTCAAATCATTTTCGGACAGATTGGGGTTCTTCAATTTTGTGGTTCGGCATTATTATGTTTCATTCGGTGAGATTTACCAAAAGGGTTTAGTCTATTTTAGAACGGTCCTAGGTTTAAGTGAAATTTTCGGCTTTAAGCATTTTAAACCAACCCTCTTTGAGTTTTGGACATATTTTGATTTATAAGAAGAATTTTATTAAATTTGTTTATTGAATAATCATCTTAACAAAATATTTTCTTGGATTTAAGAAGAGAGTTTCAATTTAGAAGAAAAGAAAATTAAAAAGTTTAAGCCCACGCGGGGTTTAAATAGTAAACACTCAGTAGAACAAATTAAAATTGGGGTTATATGTCGCTCTAAATAAAAGTTTCCCTTGTTAATTAATTTTTCCAATTAATACTTGATGCGACACAACGATTCACATGGGTAATAATAAAATAAGGTGTAAATGAATTTTGTATTTATTTAGAAGGTATGTTGGGAATTTGGAACCTTTGCTGGCACTAAAGCAAAATTATGATTGTTTTCCACAAACCAAAACTACACTTTTTTGCACTCGGCGCGCGTTTCGCTAACAACGTTAGCATCATCAGGAGACGATAAACAATGAACTAAATTAATCTACGCTCTATCTTATATACAATCCTTTAGTGGGCGGAGATAAGACTAATAAATTGTGATTGATCATGATTTTTAATCCTATCTCCCCTCAACCAAAGAATAAAGTGTACTAAACGGGATGGGCCCTCTATCTTTATTTAAACTATTTCTGGATTTAATGATTTCCATACTTTCATATGCATTCAAAAGTCTTTTGTTTGGTACACTTTTTAGAAGTTTTAGGTTATCTAATGTGAATCTATGATTGTTTTCAAAAGCATGCTCGGCCACACTTGACTTTTCTGTTCTTCCATATTTTAAGTGTGCTAAGTGTTCTTTAAAACGTGTTTGAATAGAGCGTCTCGTTTGGCCAACATATTTGTTGTCACAATCCATGCAACTAATTTCGTAAATTCCACTTTTTTCTAGAACTGTAGTTTTATCCTTGGGATTTCCTAGTAAGCTTCTTATTGTGTTACCGGATTGATATACTTATTTAAAATAATTTATTTATTTCGTATAATTAGGATTATAAGGAATTGATACAAATTTTGAGTCGCAGGTATCTTTTTGTCTGAAAAAGGTAGAATTCCGAAAGGTCTTTTAAAAAGAATTAGATAACCTAAAACTTCTAAAAAGTGTACCAAACAAAAGACTTTTGAATGCATATGAAAGTATGGAAATCATTAAATCCAGAAATAGTTTAAATAAAGATAGAGGACCCATCCCGTTTAGTACACTTTATTCTTTGGTTGAGGGGAGATAGGAGATAAGATAGATCGTAGATTAATTTAGTTCATTGTTTATCGTCTCCTGATGATGCTAACGTTGTTAGCGAAACGCGCGTCGAGTGCAAAAAAGTGTAGTTTTGGTTTGTGGAAAACAATCATAATTTTGTTTTATTTAGAAGGTGTTTTTAATTATGAAACGTGAAAATTTTGACGTCATTCCACCCAACACCGAACGTTGCAAATATGGTGAAAAGGTTTAAAAATACGTTTATATGGGCAGTTTCGGTAAGTTGAAAATAGATTCGAATTTTTGTCTAAAAGCACAATGATCAATGTACTTTTTTTGTAATCGTGGTTTTTTACTTTTGTTGTTGCGCCCTCGAAACCGCAAACTGCGGTTAAGTCGTTACTGTACTTGCGCGATTGAACTTTTCACTCGAACAAAATCCAAAAGGTTTATGCCTTCAAATGTAAACGTAGTTGTGATCGAGACGAGTGGATATGCAACCTGTAGTGCTTGTTTGTGTATTGTAGGTTTCAGAAATAAAGATAGGGCTATCTTTGTTTGGCTTGTTGTTTATTGTTTATTATGTTTCGTAGGACGAGTTGTACTTAAGTCTGTTCATAAAGAAGAGGGAGTAATAAAAATGCAAATTTGGATAAATTTTGTACTGAGTGATCAATCACTTTTTCGTCTCTTTTAAAAATTTTCTAATGTACCTCAGGTAAAAATCCTTTCCAAACTTTCCTTTGATGTTGAAATGCCGACAAACATTTACACGAGCCTCTTGAGCAAAATGTTCAAAGAAATGTTCGAGCAAAATCTCGTACCAAAAAACACACGTAAATTTTGGAGAGAATGTTGAGCAAAATTTGTTTGAAGAATTGGGGGCATAAAAATTTCTTTACAAATTCAAAATTTATATTGTTATCGGAATTCATTGAACTTAAATGAAAATAGAAAAACAAAGTTTTGAAATAAGGTATTTTTAATCAAGTGCTTTCCGACGGAAAAACGATTTGATGCCGAAATTCACATTTTACCTCATAAGCAACTTCGATTGATCTGTTTTTATAGGGGATATGCCAGTATACTTGTAACTTTTTTGGGGTTGTAAAAAAACGAGAATAAAAAAAATAATAATTGGCACTTATTTATTGTTGTTGCCTGTAAAATATAATGATAAAAATTTACGTTTAAAAGAATATCTCTTATTTTACTTCCTAGTTTAGTCTTTTACAAAAATAATTAAGTCAAATTAAAAAACCTATATACATTTTATTAAATCTCAAATATATGAACAAAAGCACATTTGGTTTAAATAATACTCATTTATTACCCACTTCTACAACCCTACGTAGGCCGGCCAACTTTATGAATCGCAATGTTGCCCTTTGCATATTGTTGGTTCAGTGTCAGTAAACGACCTTGATTATTACATTAAATTGACAGTAAATATCTATATCTTCAGCATTTTCATGAACATTTTGCTTTTTTAAGCAACCCTTGGGACCTTAAACTAACTAGGTAAATCTGGTGTGAGGAATTAAAAAACAACAATAAAAGCTAAAGGTAAAGTAAAGTTACAAAAATATGTTTAAAAAAAAAATCGCCCTCCCCATCACTCCCCATAGTCGTGAGGCGCGGATTACCGCTTAAAAGTGCAATTTTTGAGTTTTTTGCTGATATTTGAAAAACTCAAAATTTTTTTGGAAAAGAAAAATTTTCCTGGGTTTTTTTTTGTGGAAAAAACCCTTGGAAATAAAAAAAACTCGCAAGAAAATCCCAAAAAAACCCCGGGCAAAAATCCGGGAAAACCCTAAGAAAAAAATATTATAAGTAAACCTAATCCATGTGACAAAACTGATAGTAGAGCCAATAATAATGTTTCGCTTGCCGTCGGCTTTTTTTCACAAAAATTTTAAATAAAAGTTGGTGTTCCATTTTTTTATTTTTTTATTCTCATCTTTAAAAATATGTTTCCAAAATAGATAGCAATAATTTGTTCAAAAATTTACCCGAACAAAATGTTCAAAGAAAAGCTCACAAAAATGTTCACGCAAAAATTTTTATATATTTTGCACGAGCTTTTATTTGAGCATGTTCCTCTGTGTAATTGCGGCTTTATAGAACTCAAAACCGAGAACAATAGAAGGCAAGCGATAAACTATTCTCATAGGCGCCGCAATTGGGGGAAACTTATATTTTATGTACCGTGATATATAGGTATTAGTAAATAAAATAGTAAATATGTGAAAAGTTCTATGAAATTTAATAAAACAAATTACTTTATTACAAAAACTTTATAAATTAAATAATAAAAATACATTTTAGGAATAAAAATAATATTATAATATATATACAAAAACGGATTGGCGTTTTAACTATAATTAATAAGCACACCCAAAAATTAAATTAAGGCTAAACAACTGGTTGGTACATAAAAAAATGTTCCGGTTGTCAATTATTATAACTACAAAAATAATTAAAATGAAATGGAGGCAGATACGTTTCTTCCAGTCAAAAATAAAATAGGAATAAATTACTCAGATTCAGAAGAACAGTAATCATCATAACTCTCATTTTCTTCCAAAGAAATAATTAACGGTTCCACAGTTTCTTCGATTAAACAATCAAGTTTCCACATTTTTTCTTCTACTTTTAAAACATGTTGTACACCTTTATGCCAATTATCTGGAGTTATTTTTTTAACTGATTCTTAAACAAGCACCTCCACATCCTTTAATTTATAGGTAGTATTATTCCTTGCTACATACCCTTTCATTTGAGCCCATATTACTTCTATTGGATTAAGTTCACAATAGTAAGGCGGTAGATACGTTTCTTCCAGTCAAAAATAAAATTTGACAGCCACAGCAACGGCAACAACCTTGAGAGCTGGTGGAAAAATCCACCCTAGAGGATGTCCCAAAATTTAAAGTTTGGTCGAGAAATGCTTCTTTGCTTCGTAAACAACAACGATTTTCCGTAATTCTCGGACATATCTCTTGTTGACATCGTCACCCATAATAATAAAAGCTGATCTACATAAAATTTAATGAATTCTGATAAATTTCACAATATTTTTCCTATTTAACACACCAAAACGATTAAAATATATAAAAGTTATAGTTCTATCAGTCTCATAAATGATTTTAAGAATAAACTTGAAAACTCTTTAAAAATACGATTTTTAGTCGCGTGTCAACACGTCTTAATTCCACGAAACAAAAAAAAATCACGGTGTCCAACGCCAACGCAACGTTGCAGAAAAAAACGCAACTAAGTTTAAGTTAACTTAGGTTATATTTACATTCAGTTTCAAGCTCAAGTCGAATTTAACATTTTCAAATTACCACTTACATCAAGAAAATGTCTACTTTATTAACCCGGCAATATATATTGATTTCTTATTTAGCTTTTTCTGTTAAAAACTTAATATGCTGGAACTCACCAGCTATCCTTATGGTTACAAACTACCATCAGCTAATTACGTTGGCCAGTGTTTACTACCACTTACCAATAATTAATTTTTTTTCGAATGGTTAAAACAAAAGTTTCGCAAACCATTTTAGTGTCACAAATTATACGGGGGCAACGCCGAGCAAACATAACTGCCGCAATAAACTTTGCTTCTTATCCCTTGTGTATCTCCCAAACAATACAATGTTAGTATTAAGGACACACCCAAGAGCACGGGCCGAACTATACACGGTGTATTCAATATTGTAATGGCGGCCATTAATAATAACTGGGACGTAGTAACAAAAATTTAAGGCTACCTACGCCGTCGCTTAAGACGCACATAAGGGACCTTGAAATGGACCGTTATCTTAAGATTTTAATGTCTGAGAGTGGTTTGCTTCTTTTGAATTTCAGATTTTCCTTACCTTAGTTTCTGTTGAACAATAATATTGATCCCTGACTTTGAGATGCAAAGGAATTTATTAGAGCCTAACCCTTAAATATACAATGTGTCCCAAAAGTCTAAAATAATGAATTTTTTGGAAGAACCAGGGTGTTTTTCAAAAAAAACTTATATAGGATCATTTTAGGACAACAAAGGTGTTTCGAAAAATGTATACCCTCTACTTATACTTTTTTTTTAAATTGACACCCTGCTTATTATTTTATTTTCTGAATCCTTAAAAAATAAGCTTCTCAGAAATACCAAACAATTTGAGAGATACATGAGAAGAAAAGAGACAAACGAATAAAACGGCAACACTGTTTAAAGTCGCTTTTCCCACCATCAGTGGCGGCGACTTTTGCGTGCGTCAGCCCTCTTCGCTTCAAATCATAAAATAAAATAAGTCTGTAACGAAAATTAACATACTAGCCACCTAATTAGGGTTAAATTTATAGGTGTCCAAGGCTTCCTACTTCGTTACTCTCGGAAGAAGGAAGCCTGCATGGACAGCGAATACTAACAGCACTTCACTGCAATAGTTTTAAATTCGTTTTCTTAAATAGTTCAAAAGCCAAGGTGTGAACTGTCGGGAGTTGTTCCTTGTATCTGCTTAATTACCTGCTCTACTTGGGATCTTGAGTTTACCAACGCATTCCCCAGAATTCTACTATACGTACTGGTGTTGTGATTAAAACAATTTGATTTAAAACAGTTTGAAGTTTTCGGCCTTAGATTAACAAATACCTGAAACTGCTCCCATTACTAATGAGTCGAAAATTTTGATATTTTTTGGGTTCTCTTGAATACCTATGAAATAATTCGAAGCATATTTTGAAAACAATTAAGTGGGAAAAGTTTTAGCATGTTTAAAAAAATAAAAAAAGGAAAAAAAACAAAACATTATTTGGTGGGAATTGAACCCAAGACCTCCTGCTCTTAAGGTAAGCATACCACCCACCACACCATTATGACATTAAAAAGTATATAGTAAATTGCGGGTGTTGTATTTTAACGAGACACCATGGCCAGTAAGTACATATTTTAATTATTACTTTAGATATTAGCGGCAGCACAGTAAAAAAATTACAATTTTAGTTTTAAAATATATAAAGCTAAAAAACTACGTCAATGACTAAGCTAAAATGACACAATCTCTTACCTCCAAAATAATAATTCTAGGCAGAAATATTCTGATTTTTTTTCATACCACGCATTGTGCTGGTCCCCAAAAAGACTTTATATAGTTCTTTCTTTTTAAATAGTCAAAATAAAAGTCAAAAATCACAAAAACCCACCAACATCCCTTAAAAACACTGCCGAGTCAGCTGTGAACGCAAAAGACTTGTCATATTTTATTCGCCGCTTATCTTTGATTCAACGTTGCCAGTTTGTATTTCTTGAAATCTCAAACTAATATTTTTTAATCTAAATTTAACTAGTTAAAAAATTTAGTTATTAATCTGAGGCTAATTAACTTGTATAAAAATGCGCATATAATTAAAAAAACGATTCAAATCTGTATTTAGTTTTGTTCTTACCAAATCCCGCGGCAAATTAGCACGGGAAAATGAACCTTATGGCTGATTGATCAGGGTAGTCTTGTTTATTGTTATATTTCTTTCTATTTTTTAATCTGAGGGGTTTATCTTTTAATACAAAATTAATACAAAATAAAAATACAAAGTTTTTTTATTGGAAAAAGAATATTTACAAAGTACAATTTCAGTAAAATGGCCACCTAAGTTCTTTGAGAACTTTTATGTGGCAAAAATATAAAATCGACAAACTTTGATATTAAATAATTGAAAAAAAAGCCTATGACAATAATTTTAGTTAGCTAAATACCTAAAAAATACCAAAATCAATGTAATATTTTAACAATAAGAAAATAATTGATGGTAATACAAATAATAACAAATATTAAAGTGAAATAAGTAGTAATAAAGTAATAAATGAGAAGCTGTAATATGGAGATACTTTGTTTAAAGGGTGTTCAGGATATTTTTAAAATGTAATTGGTTTTCTAGTTTTTTAAATACAGTTTTGCTATTTAGTCTTTTACACGCCTGCGGTATCAGATTGTAGAGTTTAATGCCAACGTAACTTATTGACTATAGGTATGATGTGTTTTTGCTTGCGGTGTGGTATAGTTTCACATATTAAAATTATCTCTTATGAAATATGGAAGAATTGAAACCACTTTCATGTTTTTATTGGCATGTACAAAATTAATTGCGGAAATTATAAAGAGTGTATCAATGTCTTTTAGATCCGTCGTATCCTCAAAGAGTTCATCCGATGAAAATAATTCATGTTTAAACTTGTGTGGAAGAGATAGGAAAATAAGTATCATAGGTATTAATTTAGTAAGTTAATTTCGATTTCCCTATTTTATGAACCATAGAATTATGAGATACTATAACAGCCCAAGGATCGCAAAATGCGTAACAATAATAACTTTGGAAGGGTCAAACCATATCAAATCAACCAAAAAAAAGGCACTTTTCGTTTTGACCATCTCCCATTTTGATGACTTTTGGTACACTTATTCTTCTGATCCAAAAACTTAAAAACCCAAAAAATTAAATTTTTTGGACAAGCGGTTTTTGTTTTATTGATTTTTGAAAATAAAGAAATTGACCAATATGCCCTTGACAGGCACTTACAAAAATAGGAATATCTCAAACACTATTGGTCCTATAGAAGCGAGTTATAGCTCATTTTGAAGGTTTTTTAAAGACCTTTTTTATTTTTTTTTTATATTTTTTTTTTGAAAAATCTTGAAAACACCATTTTGAATTTTTTTCAAAAAAAAACTATTTTTTTTCAGAATTTTTGGAAAATTTCAGGATGGAGAAGTTATTGGTTCTATTTTTTAAAAAATAATATAAAAAACCTTGCAGGAAAAAACCATACATTTTTTGATAAATACCTGTATATTTACTCTTTATATCTAAAAACTTGTCAATTGCTCCCAGTCTTTTAAATAAGATACATAAAAGGTTTTTCCAAACTTGTTTATTCCTGCAAAATTTTGAGTATTTCTTCAATTGTCCTCCCCTCCACCCAAGATCACTGCTTTTTGGACAAATGTGAGATATGCCCAGGAACTAAGAATTTAAAAAACTTTTTGAATGAAAAGTTCGAAGAAGCAATGATTGACAATGTGACTTTTAAGAAGCGGATATCTGTAGATAGATGCAATATGGAGACATTAATTAAACCAGCAGAGAACTTCAGTGAAGAATTTTCAAACGACTTGATTAAATTAAAATCTCATTCTTTTTACACTCACATGCAAAAAGAATACTATAATGAAGTAAAAGACAATTTAAAAAAGGGGGAAGCACTAATCACATGCGAAAATTATTCATTTATTTTGCAGGATGAAGTGCAGTTCTATCACTGGACAAATAGCCAGGCAACCCTACATCCTTTTGTAATATATTACAAAACTCATGAGGGAAAACTGGGTCATTTAAATTATATATTTATTTCAGACTGTTTGGTACACAACACTGTGGCATTTCATCTTTTTTTAAGCCACCTTATGCCTGAACTAAAGAGGCAAATTGATAATTTAAACAAAATCATCTATTTTTCAGACGGCTGTGCCGCACAGTATAAGAATAAAAAAAAATTGTTAATATTGCGTACCATCTCGAGGAATTTAAAATTACAGCAGAATGGAATTTTTTTGCCACCTCCCACGGGAAGAGTGCATGCGATGGACTGGGAGGCACCGTAAAAAGGTTGGCTGCTAAAGCAAGCCTGCAGAGACCAGATAATGAACAGTATATGACCCCTGAAGATCTTTTTAAATTTGCAACAGAAAACATTCCTGGTATAACATTTAAATATTGTTCATTAAATGACTACCAGCAACATGAAAAGTTTTTGGAAAAAAGATACCTGGAAGCACAATCGATACCTGGGACTCAAAAATTGCACTCGATTATCGCCCTCAGTAATGAAAAAATTATTACAAAACCATTTTCACTAAGTAAAGAGGAAAATATTCAATGTCTTTTTGCAACCTGTGGTTTGTCAAACACAGGAATTGAAAACATCGACTCCGGTTTTGTAACCATAAACTATGACTGTCTTTGGTGGATGGGATGTATCATTGGCAAAAATATAGAAAGCGGGGAATAAAAAGTTAGTTTTTTACATCCTCATGGTCCCTCTCCGTCTTTTTACTTTCCAAAGCCAAAAGTTGATATATTGGTCATAGATCAAAATTCTCTTTTAAGACGGGTCAATCCAAATACTGCCACTGGTAAGACATATACGCTAACTGCAGAAGAAATGACAGATTCCCCAAATATTTTACAAAAAAAATTAGCAACCTAAATATTTTTTATTGTAAATTTTCTATTATTCTTACTTTTCATTTTTTTGTTATACCCATATTAGGTAAATTAGCCCTGTATTAAATATCTTATTATTTTTTTAAAGTATGACTCCATTATTTCTCCATCCTAAAATTTTCCAAAAATGTTAAAAAAAACATTGAAAAAAAAAGAAATATTTTTTTGAAAAAAATTAAAAAATGTGTTTTTGAGATTTTTTAATTTTTTTTTTAATTAAGAAAAAAAAATTAAACAACTATATTGTTTCACACATCTTTAAAAAGGTCTTTAAAAACCCTATATAGTTTTTGAGATATTATTTTTGTAAGTGTCTGTCAAGGACATATTGGTCAATTTCTTGATTTTCAAAAATCAATAAGACAAAAACCGCTTATTCAAAAAAGTTTGATTTTTTGGATTTTTGATTTTTTTGATAAGACGAATAAATGTACCAAAAATCATCAAAATCGGAGATGGTCAAAACTATTGCCTGGTTGACTTGATATGGTTTGACCCGGAAAACAAAACAAGGCCAAACGCGAAAAATCTACTGCGCATGCTTGATGCAGTCTGCTCCCGCCCAGACGAGTTCTTGGCTCTGCATTTTTTCCAGGCAAACTTGATAATAAGAGTTATTATCTGCCGCACGGAAGGTTCCGGGTTTGAATCCCGGCTAGGTGCATGGATATTTTGTGTTTGCCCAAACAATAATTTCATACTGGGCTCTTACTTTGCCAACACTGGGCATTGATCCTAGAATGGATGGAAAAGTTCCAGTATTAAAAAAAACCCTCGGTGCGCCACTGTTTCACGTCGCAATTTTCAAAAAAGTGGTCCGATTGAAATGAGTTTATTGACACAATTCAAATACGACGACAATAACGATAGCGATTTAATTAAAATAAAGTCAAAAACAAATGTCAACTTTAGCGAACGAACTAAACAAAAAATAAAACTTATAAAGTCAAAGTTAATGATGAAAAATCAGCCAAATGTCAAAGAGGGCCGCGATATGCTCGGGTGGACTCGCCCTGACCCTTCTTTAAAAACATATTTTGTTTGTATTTTACATTAATAGCCTTTAAAGGTTACAAGCGAGAACAATAAAAATTCCGTTTACAATTCAGAAATATGATAAATTAATTAAACACGAAAATAAAGGAGTTTTGGTTCAACAAGCTATGTATGAAGGGGGAGGGGGGTTAGTTGAAGCGGTACAAAATATAAACACGCCAGGACGAATCCGTATTACATGACTTAGGTACAAGTGCAGAACAATGCTCATTTGTGAGTGATTCAATGTTGGAAATGAAAGTGTATGAGGGTGTTGAATGTTGTCTAAAAAAGGACGACCAGAGGAATCACTCACAAGCCTACGCTGCTTACCCAGAACCAAACATCGTTCAATTGTTTCGCTGTCCACTTTTGTCCTTAGAGTGTTTTTTTGTATTTCTTTCGTGGATTGAAGTAATCCTATTTCTTTTTTTTCTTCTTAACTTTGTTTTAGATGCACAAGCCTATTGGAAATGTTAACACGCCAACAAATCCGTATTAGATGGCTTAGGTACAAGTGCGGAACGAAGGCTATTTGTGAGTGATTCAATGTTGGAAATTAAAATGGATGATGGTGTTGAATGTTGATATCCACCCAATTTAAAATTTTTGTTATTTCAACCATGATTATCATGACCACGATCTTTTAATCTTTGTTTTGGGATTCCTTTCATGGATTGGAGTAATCCTACGATGGCTATTTGAGAGTGACTCAATGTTAGAAATCAATGTTTGTAAATTAAAATGGAATGTGTTGATTTGAATAGGGTGGCCAGTGCAACCACTGATGGACCTACGCTAGTTACCCAGTGCGAAATTTCGTTCAACAGTTTCTCCCTTCGTTTTATTCCTTAGAAGTAGAAGTAATCTTATTTCTTTTTTTCTCTTTTTTAACTTGGTTTTAGATGCACAAGCCTATTGGAATCATTAACACGCCAACGAATCCGTATTAGATGACTTAGGTACAAGTACGAAACGACTGAGTGAAGCAATGTAGGAAATTAAAGTGGATGATGGTGTTGAATGTTGTTTGGAGGTTACCAGTTAAGGTTACCCAGCTCCTTTCGCTTTGGTCCTTTGAATATTCCTTTTGATTTGGAGGGCTATGCCTCCAAATTAAAATTTTCTCTCTCGTTAAAACGTTAGTGTTTTACGTTAAAGTGTCTACAAACGATACGTATATTATATTTACCTTACGTGCCCTTTTTTTTCTGTGTGGGAGAAAACCGTATCATTTCGTTCTCGTTTCTCATTTTTGTCTTTCTAAACTTGGAAAATGCACTACAAATCCGGCTTTGATGTCTATGCCTTCTGGCAGCAGATATTGGCACCGGGTATAATGAGCAATAATTGGAAAAAGAGGAATTATCTGTCAGTTAACTGGGAATTGGAATACACATACATACAACATAACGGCTATGCCCTTGCATTTTCCTAAAAAAATGCAGAGCCAAAAACTCTTCTGTTAGGCATGCGCCTTGCTTTCATTTTCAAATTATTTTCTTTGTTTTGGAGGCACTCGAGATATGGGGCTATCATCGTAGAACTCTCAGAATATCTTAGAGAAACAGGGTATGTAACTTGAATTTTCTGTTCAGATTAGATAAAAAAGAAGAAGAAAAAACTTAAACCTATAGCAATAGTGTTTACTTATAGATCAAACAAATATAAGATATAAGCGCAAATAATGTTACTAAACAATAAAAGCTAATTTTTTTAAGGTGCGTGTTCCCATGTGATCAGACAAATATTTCGTCTAGAGATAATTAACGAAATCATGGTAAATCGAAATCTTAATCTAAAAGCAGTAAAATATACTCCTAGAAGACGTCTAGATATTAACATTTAGAAATCTTAGACAATAGTAACGTGTTAGAACTCGACGTTTTTTAGAAAAGGCAGTAAATAGCCAACGTTACTAAATATTATGCTAGGAACATGTCTAAACTAATGGTTTAAGTAATATTTGTAAAGTAAATAAATTATTTAATAAACCGTTCATGCCATGGCAAAATCTATAAACTAACATAAACTGTTATTAATAGTTTTGCGGTTAAATAAAATATTTATGTTTGAAAATTGTCGAAAGATTAGTAGAATGGAATTCAAACAGCCGCTCGTAACCGAAAATTAAAAAAAGCACAAAATAAATATTGACAAAAATAATAAAAAAAGCAATATAAATATTTCAGCATTCCGAAATCCATTACTGAAGCAGTAAATTTACGTGTGTTTTATTTTTTTTAAATAAAGAGTGCATAACCATTTTTTTGTTACACATCAAATTAAAATTTTAAAGTCCGGGAAAATATTTGTAAATCAAAGTGACAACCGACGCCATTATTTATCTTTGGCACACGTCGATGGCAAATTGGCTTTTAAATATTTAACGGCAAAATTTTAATTATTTAAATAAAATTTATACGTCTATATTTTGATAAGTGCATTTTCAAATCGGTTACATTTGATTGGCAAAAATAATAGACGGCTTAAATTTTAGCTGTTTTTCTACCCACCGTAAATATTAGTAGTAGTAGTAGCACTAGTAACAAAGGAGCGAATCGTAACCCCTATTCATTTAAAAGGTGCAGGTTCAGATTCTTACATCTGTTTTTATAGATACGTACTTAATAGCTTTACTTTGCAAATTTTTCGTGAACTGTCCAGCCAACACTGTTACGTAAATATTACGTAATAATAAGCTACAACACATGATTCCTTTCTTACATAAATTCTAGGTAAACTGGAAGTCAGAACAAATTAAAAATTAACTTCCATGTTCTGTTCCCTACTTTTTAATTATTAATTTAATTAAAACAACGTAATAAATACATGGCAACAAAAAATTGGGAAACGGCAGATATCGATTAACTAGTAACTAGAAAGTAAATCGAAAGGTAAAATTGGGGTAAATTTGTTTACATAATTATATCTCTTACAAGTAACATCGAGATAAACTTGACGTCACGTAAATATAGTAGGTAACTACTATATAAATTTATAGCATGAATGTTATATAAATATTACGTATTGAAATGTAACATTTATGTAAAATTAAAGTCATATTATGAATATA
The DNA here is from genome assembly GCA_963921995.1 of Oxystoma pomonae. Lineage (NCBI taxonomy): Eukaryota > Metazoa > Arthropoda > Insecta > Coleoptera > Brentidae > Oxystoma > Oxystoma pomonae. The sequence continues at coordinate 112,277,655 of OY998166.1, read as the reverse complement.
AGGTTTAATTTTTCTTTAAAAGTTCGAGACAATGGAAGTCCGAAACACAGAGTTAATTTCATATTTAATTTTGTTATGTCACAAGGTAAAAACTAACTTATTACGTTAATATAACGTTATTACAGAAACATAAATGATGTTATGTAAATATTACGTAAATTTCATGAAAAATTTTTTTTGTACATTTTTTACTTTACGTTTACGTAAATACTATGTTAATGTAACAGATGTGTTTGCTGGGTGTTTGAATATAAACGCAAAAACTAATAACTTTGCAAAAATTATCGTGCACTCTTGGTGGAATATGGCATCATATTGAATTTAAAATCACCAAATTAATTTGTATAGCTAACTATATCAAGACCTGCCTTGTGGGAAGCTGAAAAGCTGATTACCAGCAGGCAGCTTACTGCCTCGCCATGCCATGCAGCTATATAAACGAATATAGCTAAAAAAACTATTAATTACAACTTTGGTTATATTAATATCTGGGAAAATATTTACTTTTCTTGTCTACATGTCCCGGTTGCTTACCCTCTTTAACATTTAGAACGATATAAAACTCATTCCAGCTTACCCAAGTAGCATTTTTGAACATATCTTGAGTATTATATCCATAGAAATAATACTATAACATAGGGTAGGACACTTTCCCTATAAAAATTAAATAGGGACTTAATTAGGTGAAAAATTCCATTATTACACCTATGTTGGGAATTTGGAACCTTTGGTTGCACTAAAACAAAATTATGATTGTTTTCCCCAAACCAAAACTACACTTTTTTGCACTCGACGCGCGTTTCGCTAACAACGTTAGCATCATCAGGAGACGATAAACAATGAACTAAATTAATCTACGCTCTATCTTATATACAATCCTTTAGTGGGCGCAGATAAGACTAATAATTTGTGATTGATCACGATTTTTAATCCTATCTCCCCTCAACCAAAGAATAAAGTGTACTAAACGGGATGGGTCCTGTATCTTTATTTAAACTATTTCTAGATTTAACGATTTCCATACTTTTATATGCATTCAAAAGTCTTTTGTTTGGTACACTTTTTAGAAGTTTCTCAACAATCAAGTTTTAAACTCTCCATCTTTTGTTAAATTCCTTGACATCAACATTGATCAAAACTTAGATTTCAAAGAACATATTAATTCACGTAAATCTAAACTCTCATCAGCTTGCTTTGCTGTTAGAGTGGTAAACTCTGAACTCGGACTTCACTCAGCTAAAATGGTCTACTATTCACTATTTGAATCAGGAACTAGATATCGAATAGCATTCTGGGGTTTTACTTCAAAAACTCTCCCTTACAAAAGAATCAGTCATTCACGAAAGTGTAAAGCTTTACAAACATTTACCTTTAGATATAAGAACCATAAGAACCATAAAAAACTATAGTAAATTCAGAAAAATAGACTCAACTTATTTTTCCAAAAAAGCTTACTATGACTGTGAAGAATTCTATAAAGATTTAATTAACTGATTGTATTGAGAGATAATCCTTTGTTTTGTTTTATTTAATTGATATCACCTTACAATTTTTTAATTGCCATTTTAAACTATTTTAATAATCTTAGATTATGACATTTTAATTCCTGTACATTTTACTTATTGTTTGACTTCTACTTGTATAACTGTCTAATTTATGTTATGTTTTAACATAATTTTACCTTTACCAAACTTTTTACGTGTCTATTACTGCCTATTTTGGTGTCTAATCACTATTTTTATTATTAAAAACTAGTGATATTATTAACTTGAATTCATACCTTGTAGCTTTCTAACTTTAATGACAGTTAAATTTATGTACTTACTTATATATATTTAAGTTTCCTTTGTCAATGAGAAACTTCTTGAGACAATAGAGCCATTTTGAAATTGAAAAAATTGAAAATTCGAAGCGTTGTGAAAGAGTTAAAAATAAAGACAATGGAATTGTTCATGCTGTCTTTCCCTTGACTGAAATTTTCGTTGGACATCTTGTAGTAGAGTCAGTCGTCTATGATGGTAAAAGGAAGTTACAACAAAAAGTAATGTATACGGCTTGATAAAGTGGCACTCTACCACGAAACGTTGCTATGTGCCTTAAACCCAAGATGTCCAACCAAAAAGAGACAATGGAAGTTCGAAACTCTTTACTATAAAAATGGTCGCCCAACAACTCCCAACTTTCACGTTATGATGCCAAACCGGTATCAAGATAGCCTTCCTAATTTTCGAACTATGTTGGTTGCATACCGGAAACTAATTATTTTCTGGAGCCGCGATGACGTACATTTCGGTCCATTTTTCTTTTGCCAGCAGCCTCGCGAAATTCCCGACCGCACCAGCCGTCCGCCGCCGCATGGTCCATTAATCAATGAGCCAGTTTTTGAATATTTATTATGGTTTACTTTAATATAAAATTAAAAAGTATACTTTCCATAATGGAGTAGGAATATTAGGAAATGATTGAATAATTTATAGTTTAAATAAGCCAGGATATTTTTTTTTTGGTTGCATGAATATTTAAAAATTACAGGAGTCGTCACAGCTTTTCTTTTGAGGGGGGGGGAGACGGTTAGTAGATGTTGGGTAGAGTAAGTATGTGAGAAAAAAAAACTATTTATTTAAGACCGGACATCGGTTAACCTGGGGAGACCATCATAAGGGGCTCAAATATTTTTAATGCTACATTTTGTAGCCTTTTTATCCGTTTTCGAGAAAACGTGACCCCCTTAGCTTAACCGTTAAGCTGAGGGGCCACCCCATAACTTCAGTTCTGCTAAAGCTAGAAAGTTCAAATAAACACCACATTTTGTAGCTTGGCTTGCTCGAGGGAATCACATATTCAAATTTTAATTAAAAAAACGTTTTTTTTTTCTTTAAATATATAAGCCAAATGCCCTATGTGATATTTTTTTTTTATTTACCAAGGAGCCCCCACACTTTAATGGTTGTTGCATAGAGCACAGTTTTGGCTCTCATCTATCGTATTACAACATTTTTTAGCTATTGCCGTTTACGAGATATTTTTATTTTATTTTGTATGTAATGTATTTTCTCCAACCCAACCCTAGGAATACTTTAAACACTTTTAAAGGCGCAATTACACAGACGAACATGCTCAAATAAAAGCTCGTGCAAAAGATCTGAAATTTTTTGCGCGAACATTTTTGTGAGCTTTTCTTTGAACATTTTGTTCGGGTAAATTTTTGAGCAAGTTATTGCTATCTATTTTGGAAAAATATTTTTAAAGATGAGAATAAATATAATTTTACATCATTGATCAGTGATCTCAATTCTTTAAAAAAATGGAACACCAACTTTTATTTTAAACTTTTGTGAAAAAAAGGCGACGGCAAGCGAAACATTATTATTGGCTATCAGTTTTGTCATATGCAATGTTAAAATAGTTAATGATGGAGGTAATAACATTTAATTCTTTTCTTTAACTTTTTTGGTTTTCTTTCATTATAAAAAGAAAACGGAAATGTCTTCGAAGTAATTACTTTTTAAAATGCAGGTGGATATTTTTAGAGAACTGTTCTGGAGAGTAGTTAGATGTTCCCTGGGGGGGGGATAGGGAGGTTTAGACAGTCGGCACGCAGCGCTGTCAAACACTGCTGTAATTTTGTGTGTCAATGTTCATTTGACCAAAAGTCCCTCTCACTAGTCTACGGTTTTTACCTTCTCCTAACCCAGCAACAGAAATAAATAAGTGCCAATTTTTACTTTTTTTGATTCTCGTTTTTTTTACAACCCCAAAAAAGTTACAAGTATACTGACATATCCCCTATAAAAATCAGATCAATCGAAGTTGCTTATGAGGTAAAACGTGAATTTCGACATCAAATCGTTTTTCCGTCCGAAAGAACTTAATTAAAAATACCTTGTTTTAAAACTTAGTCTTTCTATTTTCAGTTAAGTTCAATGAATTCCCATAAAACTATAAAATTTAAATTTGTAAGAAATTTTGCTCAACATTCTCTCCAAAATTTACGTGTGTTTTTTTTTACGCGATTTTGCTCGAACATTTCTTTGAACATTTTGCTCAAGATGATCGTGTAAATGTTTGTCGGCATTTCAACATCAACGGAAAGTTTGTCTGTGTAAATGCGCCTTAATATGTGATCTCCTTGAAAAAGCTGAGCTAAAAGATGTGGTGTTTATTTAAACTTTCTAGCTTTAGCAGAATTGAAGTTATTTAGAGTTATCAGCTTAACGGTTAAGCTAGGGGGGTCGCGTTTTCTCGAAAACTGCTACAGATACAAAATTAATTTAACCGTAACAAAATAGCTACAAAAAGGCTACAAAATGTAGCATTGAAAATATTTGGGCCCCTTATGAGGGCCCCCTCAGGTGAACCGACGTGAAGAACGGACCTAGTTTACTAACTATAAATTTTTTTGACAAAAGCATGTCTTAAATGAGATACAGACAAAAATTTTTGGAAAATTACGCTAAAAATTCAATTGTTTATATGTTTCAAATGTTGTCGTTGACAAAAAAAAATCAAAGATGTTATAGCGCCGCAAGAAAAATATTTTGCAGAATAATCAGAAAACTCTTTAAATATTTTTAACTTTTTTTCTAAAACATTTCAAAAAAAGTGGGTAGTGCTCGTGTGGGATTTTGTCATAATTCTAGATTTGGCAAATTTGCTTGCTTCTCTTCTCTTGAAATTTATAAAAAAGTGGGTTGGGTTAGCCATTCATATATACAAACTCTAGGTTCTCTACAATTACAAAGCTAACAAAATCGCACGACATTTTCCAGATGAATTTCAGGCATTGAATTCGGTTTTATAAAATTCCAGGAATTACAGGTTTTCTAAGATGTGTGGAAAACCTACATTTATGCATGTGCAATAATGGCCGTTGTTAGGGCTATTAGAAAGCCGTCCCTCGACTACTACCACCAGAGGTATCAGATCTGCCTATCAATTACAAGATAGTAGTTTTCACAACTAGTGGCTAAAACAGTGCTGTTTTACGTTGGTTTAAATAACGTGCGCAGCGAGGTATTTAAACACGCGAGTAAAAAAAAGCACAGTTAAGCTTCGAGTTGTTAACACTATTTTTTTTAATACCTTTATCAAAAAATCCAAGAAAAACAGGAAAATACTTTTAAAAATCTCGAACGAAGAGCACTTCTCGCAACACAACATCTTTACACTATAAATCAAGACGGCTGGTAAATTAAATAACAATGGTTTCCATAGAGATGTGGGGGGGATATTCATTGTTGCGACATTTTAGTCTTTGACAGTTTGGTAAATACTTGGTGAAAACTGGCGGAAATGGCTTACTTTTTAGGCAAGAATAATTAGATTTTTTTAATATCACTATTTTCCGGTAAAAAACGGACAGAAATCTTTTTTTGCACCCGTGATCAGAAATAGTAGTTTTCACAACTACTGCCTAACATAGTGCTTTTTTTACAAGCGTTGGTTTAAATAATGAGGGCAGCAAGGTATTTAAAATTAAAGATTAATAGCGGAAAATACTAATATTGAAAAAAATCTAATTATTCTTGCCTAAAAATTAAGCCATTTCCGTCAGTTTTTACCAAGTATTTACGAAAAAAAAAACATCGTCAAAATATCAAACTGTCATAGATTAAAATGTCGCAACAATGAACATCACCGAGTAAACAGGCACATCGCTACGATTGTTATTTCATTTACCAGCTGCCTTGATTTATAGTGTAAAGATAGTGTGTTGCGAGAAGAGCTCGTCGTTCGAAATTTTTAAAAGTATTTTCCTGTTTTTCTTGGATTTTTTGATAGAGGTATTAAAAAAAAAATAGTGTTAACAACTCGCGGGTAAACTATGCTTTTTTTCGCGTTTTTAAATACCTCGCTGTGCTAGTTATTTGAACCAACGCCTGTACAAAAAAGCAGTATTTTAGCACTAGTTGTTAAAACTACTATTAAAAATCTCGTACGAAGAGCACTTCTCGCAAAATACACCATCTTTACACTATAAATCAAGGGACATACATTCCTGCGTCATTTTAGTCTCTGACATCTTTTAAATGATTTTTTCGTAAATACTTGGTAAAAACTGGCGGAAATGCCTTAATTTTTATTACTATTTTCCACTATTCCTCTTAAATTTTGGGTCAAAAACGGACAGAAATCTTTTTTGCACCCGTGATCAAAAAAAAAAGTTTTTTTGCATCGGTAACCACAAAATCCTTGCTTTAGTTATCTGCAGACAGTTACTAAAATCATGTTTTTGATGAAGATATAAACAAAAATATTTTCGGTGTCTAAAAGCGGAATATTTTAGAGGTGGAAAATATGAAACTAAGAAACAGTAAATATAGGTGAAAACTAAAAAAAACACTTAGCCTAAACAAAAAATAGGAAACAATAAGCCCTTAATAAATAGAAGATTTTCCGACTTTGATTAACGAATTTGCATTTCGGACAAAACATTCAGAAGGCACGAAAGATATATTCCATTAAGAGGTGCAAAAACAAAAGCCAAACCCAAAACAATTTAAAAGAAAAGACCCGGTGAAAAGTAAAATGGCGCTTTTTCGAACCCCAAAGCGTTATCTCAAAGGCGACAATTTTCCACCAGATGACGAAAAATTAATAAGAAGACTTGCTCTCGAGAGCCGAAGCACGTAATGCCGCCAACGATAAATGACGCTGGTTTTAATTAATTTCGTCTGCTGTGTCTGGTTTATTTTATGGCAAATTCCTTGCAGAATCCCGAAAATTTGCGAAAGCAGAAAGTCCCTTTGGCCATTTTTTAAACGCGGCCCGTACTTCAACAGACGTTATCTGTTTTGCGTCGCCAATCGGTGATTTATTAACCGAAGGAAACTTTATTTATACAAGTAAAAGAATAATAAATGGCAGACAACACCACAAAACATTACTTAAAGAAACTGAGCTTAAGTTTCATTACCCCAAGATGCATGTCTCCATACTTTTACCAATAATGATTCGAAATTAAATATAGTAAGCGGTAGAGGAACAAATGATTACACTGGTCGACAAGATTTTTCTAACACAGTTCATTTAATTATTTTTAAAATGTAAATACCCTTCTAATATTAGAAAAAATATTCGGAAAGTACCGTTTTTGAATAGCTTAATTAGACCATTTTATATTATCAGGTAGTTAATTTTATTAGGTAAAAATAGGGTAAGGTTAAAATAGATGCATTTTAGAACAGAAAAATTACCTCAACTGTATTGTTTGAATATTATACATAAAATCAACATTAAATATTAGTTTTCTGTTGAGTTTCGAAGTGAGTGGTTCTCTGTGTATAGATAAGTGTTTTTAAGAAAGAAAATGTCGAGACAAACGCGCCGGAATTGCAAAACTTCTCCTCTATGTGCGTTTCGCTAACAACGTTAGCATCATCAGGAGACGATAAACAATAAACTAAATTAACTTACGCTCTATCTTATATACAATCTTTTGGTGGGCGGAGATAAGACTAATAATTTGTGATTGATCACGATTTTTAATCCTATCTCCCCTCAACTAAAGAATAAAGTGTACTAAACGGGATTGGTCCTCTATCTTTATTTAAACTATTTCTCGATTTAATGATTTCCATACTTTCATATGCATTCAAAAGTCTTTTGTTTGGTATATCTAATGTGAATCTATGATTGTTTTCAAAAGCATGCTCGGTAACACTTGACTTTTCTGTTCTTCCGTATTTTAAGTGTGCTAAGTGTTCTTTAAAACGTGTTTGAATAGAGTGTCTCGTTTGGCCAACATATTTTTTGTCACAATCCATGCAACTAATTTCGTAAATTCCACTTTTTTCTAGAACTAGAAGCTTCTTATTGTGTTACCGGATTGATATACTAATTTAAGACCGGTGTTATTACATACTTTTTGGAATCCTTTCGTATAATTAGGATTATAAGGAATTGATACAAATTTTGAGTCGCAGGTATCTTTTTTTCTGAAAAGGTCTTTTGAAAAGAATGTCTATTTATCAGCTTATTTATTAAGCCTTTGTCGTAACCGTTTTCGCCAGCTATATTCCTAATCCTATTCTTTTCTGCTTCAAATCTTTCTTTGTTTAAGGGGAAATTTACTAATCTATATGTTAAAAAGTGCAAACTTGCAAGCTTATGTTTTCAGCAATGAAAAGAGTCATTTGAAATATACCTGTTGGTGGCCGTACCTTTTCTGTATAGGTCAAAGTCCAATTTATTTTAATTTCTTATAACTAAAGTGTTTAGAAATGGCAGTGTACCGTTGTTCTCTGTTCACAAAGGGCTATGTGCGAGATGCTTGCCGATATCAGATCTCTCAAAACATCATTCAAAACAACAAAAATAGTACATTAAATCACAATAAAACAATTAAAAGTTTGAGAGAAAAAGATGATGATCTAAAGGCTGACAAGGGTAATAAAGTTGTTATATTAGATAAAACAGATTATTTCGAAAGGGTAGATAACCTAATAAAAAATGGACCCTACAAACAAATCCCAAAGAACCCCTTACCAAAAATAATTAACGAAGTAAAAAACACAATTATAAAATGTAACAATATTATTACTGACAATATTAGATATAAGCTACAAGTGACCTATAGTTTCTGCTGTAGGATCACCTACTTACAACATTTCGAAATGGCGAGTTTGTAAATTTACATATAAAGGAAAAAGGTTTTTCTGTTCAAAATTCCCTTGAATTTATCAACAAAGTTAAAGATATTTCACTCCAAGAAGGTGAAATTTTAATCTCGTTTGATGTTAGTTCGTTGTTCCCTAGTGTCCCGATCCCCAATACCTTACAATACCTGGAGGAACTACTAAGAAAAAACAATCTAGAAGACAAACAGACTTTAGAATACCTATCTTTAAAAAAACTCTGCATGAATCAAAATTACTTTCAATATAAAAATAACTACTTCCAGCAATTAAAGGAACCACAATGGGTAATAGTTTATCACCTTTTATCGCAAACCTTTATGAGCAAATTTAAATCAGATATAAGTAAAGAATTTGAGTATTTCCCCAGAGTATGGTTCAGGTATGTAGACGATGTGTTTGCAGTATTCAACACTAAAGTAACTAGTGTTAAACATTTTATGGAAAAAATAAAAAATTGGCCAGAAAGAAGTGAATTTCAACCGGGATCCCAAAATGTTAAGTTTGAACCTCTTGTAGACCCCAAAAATGTTCTTCTGCCTCCTCTTCACATTAAACTTGGGCTGATGAAAAACTTTGTGAAACAGTCCCCAGTTAAGTGATGCGAAATTAAAGGAAGGCATTTTTATTGGGCCACAAATCGGAAAATTGCTGGACGATGTCAACTTTACAAAGAAGCTTACCAGTCAGGAACTCAAAGCATGGAACTTATTTGTTAGTGTAGTAAGGGGATTTTTGGGATACAAGATGGATGCAAACTACCAACAGTAAGTTGATGAACTTTGCCTATAAATCGCTTGATGCCCGAATGTCATTGAAAATTCACTTCACACAATTTGGGAGCTCTTAGTGTCGAGCAGGGTGAAAGGTTCCACCAGGATATGGGAACCATGGAAATCCGCTATAAATGACGATGGGATCCAGCCATGATGGGTGATTATTGTTGGTTCTTGAAAAGAGAAGATACGACCCCTCATAAAAGGGAAAAATAAAACTTAATTAGTGTGTTCAGTTAATATTTTTAATGTCTGTGTTTTTCTTAGATGTAAGGTATGTTTAGTAGGTGTAAAAATATTAATGTAACCAGAATACGTTACGTGTTACAACTTTTTTATTATCATTTTCGTATTTGGATAGGAATGGACCACAATGTGTTAGAAGAAAAATTTTTTTTTGTCGAGTATAATTGTAGCGTCATAGCCGTCATTTGAACTATGCAATACTATAATAGCCCTACGCTTGCATTTTCCGAAAAAAATCCCTAGTGATAATAACTCTCCTAAACAAGTTAGCATTATTTTCTTTGTTTTTCTAAGTTATTATTGTTGTACACATTTTGCAACATATTTTGGTTTTTGTCTTTTAGTTGTTTATATTTTTGCCGTTTTTTGATGAGTAGATAGTTTTGAAAGTGTTTACAACTCACGGCCCTTTTTTCGGTAAATTCCTTTCAGAATCCCGAAAATTTGCGAAAGCAGAAAATCCTTCTGTCCGTTTTTGAAACGCGGCCTGTACTCCAACAGACGTTATCTGTTTTGTGTTGCCAATCGGTAATTTATTGACCGAAGAAGCTTTATTTATTTGATTCAAAGAATAATAAATGGCGTTAGAAAAATAATATCAACAAAACATTATACTTATTGTAAGTGGGTTTGGTTTTCTTCATATACTTACTGTGACATTTTACCCATCTTAGGATTATTCGCCCAGGTTTGCAACGTTACAAAACTTGGAAATTCAAAAACATAGAAGCAACCACTAAAAAAATTATAAATCTTGTATAAAGTATTTTTTCGATATTTTTCAGTACATTAAATGCATTGATTTTGTGATTAAAGGATCACATATTTGGGTCGTTCTTGAAAAAAGGTAAACTTTATATCCTTATGAAAATAAAGTAGGAGGATAGTTAGTGTAAGAAATTGGAAGTAAGGTTTTTCACACTACGTCACATGTCACATGGTGTGACCTGTAATTTTCAAAGCAGACCGAACAATATAATTTTATGATCCTAAAGTGTTTTTTATAAAATACAAATAAATCCTAAAAAAACCTTGATATAAGTTGTAACGTAGTAACTTGTAATTAATTTTGGTGTCACTCGTCTGTCATTGTCATAACTAAGAGTAAATATAATATAATATGTAGTAAATGTACCTCCTTGTCTTTATAACATGTCTAGGTTTTTAAAGCCGCAGTAGGCTTCAAAGATCTCCCCACTACTAACAAATGAATTGGCCGAAAGGATTTCCGAATAGCCAGTTAAAACCCCAGTTCCTCGGTAGCTAAGTTGGTGGAGCATTAGACTGGTATTCTAGAGGTCCCAAGTTCAAATCCTGGAGGAGGAAAAACTTTTTTCCGATTTATTCCCTCACCCTTTGCGCTCTACGCCACAAATCTTTTCTGTAAATTTATTAGGGCGCTAAATTTTCCGTTCATTTAGTAAATATAAGATTAGGATAAGTCATAGGGCAGGAGCCAATAAGGATTTAGATATAAGATATTCGTTTTTCGTTGTTATGTACATATAGAGATTTTAATAAAGTTTGTTACTACTACTACTACTACTTATGTGATCACATGCAGTCACAGATTTAATAATAACATCCAACTCATTTACCTGAAAATGTGTTACATAATACAGTTTTGTTTTTTGTTGTTTCTATATATAAAGGGTGGGCCAAAAAATCTTGCACACTTTTGAATTTTCTATAATTTTTGATCAAATCGGTCGATTTTAAAATGTTTTGACTTTTTGGAAAGACACTTTTTTTTACATACGTTCCAACCGAACTTTTTACGTCTCACGGAAAAATTCCCCCACAAAAAAGAATATACTTTTTAATGTTTACCAGAGAAAAGAAGAAGGGCGCAAAACTCCTTCGGCTATTATATGACTTCGGTGAACCATTTCTTCTGGCGAACGTAAGCGTACGAGTTTATTTTATTTATTCGGGTTAGGTAGGTAGACTTTTATTAGCCTTTCAGACTACATAGTTATTGTTTGTTCATTTTTATCCGCATATACACTTACTTAGTTTATACGGGCCGGTTAAATCGTTTAAATTTTACACTTTTCCTAAAACGCATGTATAAACACTACCTAAACCGTTTTAAGAGGTCCGATCCGCTTTAACTAAAATCGTTTTAAAAATGCGGATTAGCGTTTGTAAAACCGTTTAAAAGTGCGTATAAACCCTTAAACCGTTTTTGAAGGCAGTGCTGCCAACCGAAAAGTTTAAAATTAAATCAATGTCGATTCCGATGTGAAACCAGGTATATACCCACTATACCAACCAGTCGGCTTTTGGTAGCGTCAAGGTTGGCAGCGCTGGAGCATCTGATCCGAAAGCGTTTTTAATTTCAACGTATAAACAGTAGGCGAAATGCGCATTGGCGGTAAACCGCATTAAAATAAAAACGGTTTACGGGCCGTATAAACTAAGTAACTGTGGCGGCTGGTGGTACATGTTTAAATATTTAACTTAGGTTACCTCTGCAACACTAACCGCCTATTGCACCATTCAATTATAACCGGAGTTTAACAGTTAAAAAAAAACCCGCTGGTAAATTTCTAACTTCATAAAAAATCTTTCGTGGCTGGTTGTAAATGTTTAAATTTTGAACTTGCGTTAGCTCTGCAACACTACTGATTCTAAAATGACGCAAGCAGGCAAGTAAAGCCCTCCATACAACCTCTAGAAAATCTGTTATTGTTTGTTCATTTTTATCCGCATATACACTCTAAAAAAACCTCCTGATAAATTTATTGGATTGATAAAAATGTTTGGCGGCTGGTTGTAAATGTTTAAATATTTAACTTGGGTTACCTCTGCAACACTAACCGCCTGTTGCACCATTCAGTTATAACCAGAGTTTAACAGTAAAAAAAACCTGCTGGTAAATTTCTTGCTTGATAAGAATCTTTCGTAGCTGGTTGTAAATGTTTAAATTTGGAACTTGCGTTAGCTCTGCAACACTACTGATCCTAAAATAGCGTAAGCAGGCACGTAAAGCCTTCCATACAACCTTTAGAAAATCTGTTATTGTTTGCTCATTTTTATCCGCATATACACTGTAAAAAAAACCTCCTGGCAAATTTATTGCTTGATAAAAATGTTTGGCGGCTGGTTCTAAATGTTTAAATATTTAACTTGGGTTACCTCTGCAACATTAACCGCCTCTTGCACCATTCAGTTATAACCGGAGTTTAACAGTTTAAAAAAAACCCGCTGGTAAATTTTTAACTTCATAAAAAATCTTTCGTGGCTGGTTGTAAATGTTTAAATTTTGAACTTGCGTTAGCTCTGCAATACTACTGATTCTAAAATGACGCAAGCAGGCACGTAAAGCCCTCCATACAACCTCTAGAAAATCTTTATATTGTGTGTTCATTTTCATCCGCATATACACTCTAAAAAAACCTCCTGATAAATTTATTGGATTGATAAAAATGTTTGGCGGCTGATGGTAAATGTTTAAATATTTAACTTGGGTTACCTCTGCAACACTAACCGCCTGTTGCACCATTCAGTTAGAACCGGAGTTTAACAGTAAAAAAAACCTGCTGGTAAATTTCTTGCTTGATAAGAATCTTTCGTAGCTGGTTGTAAATGTTTAAATTTTGAACTTGCGTTAGCTCTGCAACACTACTGATTCTAAAATGACGCAAGCAGGCACGTAAAGCCCTCCATACAACCTCTAGAAAATCTGTTGTTTGTTCATTTTTATCCGCATATAAACTCTAAAAAAGCCTCCTGGTAAATTTATTGGCTTAATAAAAATGTTTGGCGGCTGATGGTAAATGTTTAAATATTTAACTTGGGTTACCTGTGCAACACTAACCGCCTATTGCACCATTCAATTATAACCGGAGTTTAACAGTTAAAAAAAAACCCGCTGGTAAATTTCTTACTTCATAAAAAATCTTTCGTGGCTGGTTGTAAATGTTTAAATTTCGAACTTGCGTTAGCTCTGCAACACTACTGATCCTAAAATGGCGCCAGCAGGCACGTAAAGCCCTCCATACAACCTTTAGAAAATCTGCTGGAATAATTAATATTTTTTTATTACCTTTAAAACTAAGGCCCTGACGACCTTTGACAATTTTACAGATTTTATGGAAATGGTAATTTAAAGCCGTGTTTAAGGTTCAGAAATGCGCAGTTTTATATTGCATAATTAAATTATAACCACTCAAAAAATTTCAAAAAAAACCAACAGCTATGGCTATATGAGTGACGGATAATTTGCCTAGCCGCGGCGTAAGGCCTTTCAACTTGAGGCTTAGCCGGCGACACCAATTAACTATTTAAAGCGCTGCTCACGGTACCTTAAGCTCAAAACTATTATAAACTGCATAATTTAAAAAGTTTAATGGAGATTTTTAGCCCAATTATTTCGGCCATTATTGTGTTTGTCCTTTGGTTAAGTTTATTTTAGTTTTGCTTTTGTTAATTACCAATTATTATTTTTGTCAGTTTTTAATTCAGTTTTTAATAAACAGACGAACCACGGTCCACTATGTTCTTTTGGCTTTATTTTCTTGGCAATTATATCAGTATGCCAATTTTATTATGTATGTGCATCGCACATCTCGAAGTAATCAATTAGTTTGTTTATACAGGCCCCCTAAAGCGCTTTTATATAAGGACGGTTGAAAAATGTCGTATAAATACCACTAAAACCGTTTTAAGCATTAAATCGACTTTATTTTAATGCGATTTAAGAAAGTGGTTTATCGCTTAAAAACCCATTTTAGGATCGTTATAAACACTTTAAAAATGCTTTAGCGCGTTTCTTCCAACGTAAAGAAATACTCAACCCTGGTTTCCTAAAAAGTTGCTTTATTTACTTTTTCTTTAAATTTGTAATATTTAATGACATTTAATGAATGTCGTATAAACCCTCGGAGAAAGCGATTTCATTTAAAACCGGTTTTAGGTGCGTATGAACGTAGTAACTGACCGATTCTTCTCTTGATTTATAATAAATAAATAAATATTTACTTTCAGTTTCTATTGTTTTTATACACCGGTATGATTGGCTCAGAACCTATGATATTTACGCCTGCCTTGGTTTCTGCTCTGTCACCGTTGTCATAGTTACTACTCTATTGCTTACAGATAGAAGTAGTAGCAGTAGGAGTAGAAAAAGGGCAGAACGCATCATGGCAAGTATGCCTTCCTGGGTCCTTTCAGCACCACCATAAGCTAGTCCCTATTCCGCCACTTGTACTGCCGGTATGAGTCTGTTCTCCGGGTCCTTCTGTTCTTTTTAAAAAATCCATTATTTTGTCCGCTATGATATGTAGATGCCTATCCCGCCCCCCGCAGGCCCGGCAGATCGACTCATTATCAGTTATAATTTTTGTCAACAAACCAGTGCTCTTTCAAGATCTCTCCAGGGGAATTTTTTTCTGCATTCAGTCTCTCTGCTGCGGCTACCGAACGATATCAACGGAAACTGTTTAGATTATAACCGAAATCCCGCAAATAGACCTAATTGTCGAAGAAATTGTATATGAAGATAAAAATGGCCACAGTGAAGAAAATAAAGAAACTGCAAAAAAGAAAACACTGGAATCCTGCCAAGCAAGATGGGACCAAAATACCGAAAGAGGACAATGGACAAAAATAACTATTTCCGACTTAAAAACATGGATAGACTGCAAACACAAAAACTAACAGGACATAAATCTTTTAGGACATACACAAAGCGAATGTTGCATTTATGCTGTTTTTTTGTTGACCCATGTCAGGTTTGAACCAAAACACAAAACAAATTTTAGATTATTTTTTAGTTTGTGTGATTTTACTGATTTTTTTTTAAATTGCATGTTGTAGTTTTTAGAAGTTGGACAATCAGGTCTTTATAGTTTTCTTCTCTAGTTTTTCCCAAAAAATTTGTTGCAACCATTTTAAATGCATTCCAAGCGTCTTTTCCGTTGCCTTGAATAGAATCGAATTTTTCTAATCTTACTCGAAGTCGAATAGTCAGAAAATCGCGATTTATCTACAAAACTGACTGAACAGCCAAATTTTTTACAGCAAGTAGCCATCTTTATGCGTAATTCGAGTTAACTCGGTTTTAGTCCGATATCTCATTGACCATTGGTCCGATTTAAAAACAAATCGTTTTGTTTTATAAAAAAGTGTTTTTTCTAAGATTTTTAATCTAATATTTTTTTTGCTATATGTCTCGACAAAAAGTTAATTCACATCTACCGCCGAAAATAATGATTAATCAAGGTAGCATATATATGTATATATATTGACCTATAATTTGTTACCATTAAACTTAAAAAAAATGTTCCTATAAAAAATTTAGTGGATTAAATTTTCTTTAAATTTTGGTAATAAAAAATTACAAGTTTGATATTCATTGAGTTTTATGAACAATGGTTCGATTGAAAACGGGTCTTATAAATTTCGAGTTTGTTATTGAATGGGTTTGAAGAAATGAGCTTCGGATAAAATATTGGTTTAACAAATTGCAGTTTTTATGGTGATTCGTTCTTACGATGAAAATTTTTATCAAATACGGTCTGATAAATTCATGGTTTCACGAACCATAGGCGTTCGTCATGGCCAACTTGACACAATAAGAGAGTTAAATGCGGCACTCTACCTCAGCTATTTATTACTATACAGAAAGTGATTAAAAAAAGTTATAGGGAATTTTGATATCTAAAATTTATATTTGAACACTTTTCTTCTCAAGTCTACACAAAGTGAAATATTGACTAGTAACATAAGGCATAATTTTTTTTTATGAAACATACAAAAAAAAAATTTGAATAAGTTTTAAAAAATAATTTTGTTTAGCCAAAAAAAAAAACGTTTTAAAATCGGACAAATATTAACCGAAATACTAAGTTCAACGCAAAATCCAACATGGTGGCAAACCTAGAGGGAAATTTTGTTGGAAAAATGTGGTTTTAGGTTTCTGGCATGATCCCCTATTAGCCCTGAAAAGTGTGGCTGTGTAGTCAGTTTTGCCATTTTAAAGTACTATTCTATTGGGCCATCTAGGGACCCACAACTATTCCCTCTTTAATTTTAGCGTTACTCATTCTAGATAACTTTTCTTTTAAATAACTAAGAGCCTTCTTTGTCCATGGCCTTCAAAAAATTGCTCATAAGTCCCAATTTTGAATGAAGTGCCGTTCTAGTAAAATCTTTACTGGAGGAAATAATTACGTGCTGGTTACATTTGCTTCCCTGGCTCAAAAGACTCTCCTGCTTGACTAAAATTCAAACACACTCACAAAGGAGGAGGCACTAAATACATTGTTTACCGGGATGCGTCGGATGAGCTGAATTTGAGATATGTTAGAGCTCTGACCTTCCTGATATTTTTTCCAAAAAAAATTGGGGGGGGGTCTCGTTTTTGAGCAATATTTATTCGAAAAGGCGCCACTGGAATCTTGATAATAGAACTTTTTAAAGTTTTTCTATAATACCTTCGTACAAAAAAGAAATAGAAAGCTAAAACTAGTTTTATTTTGTAGAAAAGGAACACGTTTCAAGAAGGTAGCGAGAGTTATAAAAATATTTTGCGTTACCTACCTACAGGGTAGACTCAAAAATACATATCATATTAACAGAAAAGTTGTCTCAGAACTTGCGATTATTCTACAGAAAAATAAAAATCCGTATTAAAAATTAGTTCAAACATATTTACTATTAGTCCGACTAAATATGTTATTACGACTTATGCAGATTGGGTCGCGTCAAAAACTTACAGAGTGACTTAAATATTTTTCAAAATATATCATATAAGTAGCGAAATGCTTATCCTTATATATGTTACAGCCTTAACGTTTCTTATATATTCGACGAAAAAAATTGGAGGGGTCATCGGTTTCGTTTTCGAGAAATAATTATTAAAAGGAGAGCCACTGGAATCTTAATAATGGAACGTTTTACAGTTTAATTCTTCTAGAGTCATAGTTAAAATCTTATATTACAATAGGTTTGGTACTTATATTGAATATATTTAGATTACTTTTCATAACAATTGCTTAGTTTATTTAATACTTGCGTATAATCGCAGTTTCCCAGTTAACTTTTCTGTATAATATATGATGTACTTTTTGGCTCTACCTGTACGTGGGTAACGCGAGTAATACTAACCCTAATCTACAAAATAAAACATTCTATTTCTATTTTATAAAAAAGGTATTGGAGAAAAACTGTAATAAGTCATATAATTACAGAGCCAATGGCGTCCCTTCAAAGAAATAACGAACGAAAACAATCCCACTTCCTCAATTTTTTCTGGAAAAATAGCAGGAAGGCCAGGATATCTCAAATTCAGCTTCACTAGTTCATTACGCGTTGTGAACTTTCATTACGCATTGTAAACTTTGTAGTATATTCGCATATCATATAATGTACTTTTTGAGAGCACCATGTAGATAGGTAATGCCAAATATTTTATAAAAATCACTTCCTTCTGGAAACGTGTTCATTATCTGTAAAATAAAACTAGTTTTAGCTTCCTATCTCTTTGTTGTGCGAAGTTATAATAAAAAAACTGTAAAACGCTCCATTATTAAGATTCCAGTGGCTCTCATTTTAATAAGTATTTCTCGAAAACGAAACCGATGAACCCCCAATTTTGTTCGTCAAATATATAAGGAAGGTTAAGGCTCTACCATATCTCAAATTCAGCTTTTGTAGGGCATCCCTATATTGGGAGTATATAAGGCTAAGCATTACGGTACTTATTTGATATATTTTGAAAAATATTTGAGTCACTCTGTAAGTGTTTAACGCAACCCTATCTGCATAAGTCGTCTAACAGATTTAGACGGACTAATAGTAAATATGTTTGAACTAATTTTTAATACGGATTTTCAGTTTTCTGTACAATAATCGCAAGTTCTGAGACAACTTTTCGGTTTATATGATATGTATTTTTGAGTCTAGCCTGTAGGTAGGTAATGCAAAATATTTTTTTAAACTATCACTAACTTCTTGAAACGTGTTCGTTATCTACAAAATAAAACTAGTTTTGGCTTTCTGTCTCTTTTTTGTACGAAGTTATTATAGAAAAACTGAAAATAGTTCTATTATCAAGATTCCAGTGGCGCCCTTTCGAATAAATATTGCTCGAAAACGAGACCGATGACCCCCTCAATTTTTTTTGGAAAAAATATCAGGAAGGTCTCTTCCTCTCCTCTCTAACATATCTTAAATTTAGCTTATCCGACGCATCCCGGTAAACAATGTATTTAGTGCCTCCTCCTTTAACTTTGGGAGACTAATTTCTAAGAATATTATATGAAAATGTAACTAACAATTTAGAATTTATTTTATAAGTATTTAAACACCTAAAAAAGTAGAATTGGTATAATAAATCCCAGGTATTTCACATTTATTGGTCGAATTATTCCATACATTAAGGGAAGATCGTAATTAGCATTGATCTATAAAGCCGGAGCTAAGTGAAACTTTTACAAGATAGATTGTTAATTAATATAATTAAGATTTTGCTATTTTGATATAGGAAACATTTTTGCTGTTCATCAGTGTAACCAGAAAATGTTAATTCAGGTTTGTTGCATTGAAAAACTGATTTTGTGCATTTTTTAGGTCTTCCCGACTGACGTCGAGAAAATATAAATGCACTCAAGTAGTTTTTCAAGCAACAAACCTTCGAGGAAGATTTTCGATAATATCCACATCCCTTGATGTTACTACAGATAATTAATTTGGATTTAAATTTACGATAAAAAAATATTAATAGGTACTCTTCTATCTCATTAAACTAGATTCCAAAGATGTTTCATGAGCCAACAAACTGTGTAAACCTCGTCCAACACGACGTTTTGCAAAGTTTATCTCTATGGGGTTTGCAAATGTTCAATTGCAGCTTCGAAATATCAAACAATGGAAACTGTTTCCGCGCTCTAATTGTGTAATCAAGTATGCTGGCACAAACAGACTGGATTAGTTCGATTGTATTAAACTAAAATCTTGAAAGGAATCTAAAAGGAAAATATCAGAAGGAGACGTAAAAACAGGTCATTTAGAACAAAGTGGTTTGGTTGGTTTGGTTTTTGTCTTAGTAAAGATGATAGTAAACTTATTTAGGTCATCCGAGAGACAAATGTTAATTGAGCTTATTTAACTTCGCCTCTAAAATTAAATAAAAAAAGATGTGAACGCGCGTCAAACAATTTTTACGCGCACTTATGTGTCAAGTTACACTCCGCCAATTGCAAAATATAGATTTTATTTTGATGTTGTGATTATGTGAGAAATATATTTATTTCAGGTTGATTTGCCCTCTGTAGAAAAGTTACAGTAAACAATATATCACAAAATCTCTGCACACTCGCAAGACTTATTTATTGCTTGTTTCAGTCGAGCCGTTTTAATACTTTTTGTTCATTATATAAATACTATTGTCTACTGTCTAATGCATTTTTACGGCTAGACTTCAAATTGAATTTTTAATTGATTTATTGACACATTTAGGTCTGTGAGGTCAATTGTTTTTATAGAGTTAAATTTAAATGCTTTTTGGTACTTTAATAAATTAGATATCTGACACGCCTGCCTATGTGATATCACTCCATTTGGCATGTTAAATGTTTTATTTTGCTGAAATTGCCTCTAAAAGTGTTTTTTATATTAATGTGGGTCGACGCTGATGTGGGGCATAAAAGTTTTTAAATTTAAAAGTGTTACAGTGGATTTTTTTAGCTTTAGATAAAATTTAAGTGGCACTGAAGTAGTAGTAGTAGTAGAAGTAGAAGTAGTAGTAGTAGTAGTAGTAGTAGTAGTAGTAGTAGTAGTAGAAGTAGTAGAAGTAGTAGAAGTAGTAGAAGTAGTAGTAGAAGTAGTAGTAGAAGTAGTAGTAGAAGTAGTAGTAGAAGTAGTAGTAGAAGTAGTAGTAGAAGTAGTAGTAGAAGTAGTAGTAGAAGTAGTAGTAGAAGTAGTAGTAGAAGTAGTAGTAGAAGTAGTAGTAGAAGTAGTAGGAGAAGTAGTAGTAGAAGTAGTAGTAGAAGTAGTAGTAGAAGTAGTAGTAGAAGTAGTAGTAGAAGTAGTAGTAGAAGTAGTAGTAGAAGTAGTAGTAGAAGTAGTAGTAGAAGTAGTAGTAGAAGTAGTAGTAGAAGTAGTAGTAGAAGTAGTAGTAGAAGTAGTAGTAGAAGTAGTAGTAGAAGTAGTAGTAGAAGTAGTAGTAGAAGTAGTAGTAGAAGTAGTAGTAGAAGTAGTAGTAGAAGTAGTAGTAGAAGTAGTAGTAGAAGTAGTAGTAGAAGTAGTAGTAGAAGTAGTAGTAGAAGTAGTAGTAGAAGTAGTAGTAGAAGTGGTAGTAGAAGCAGTAGTAGAAGTAGTAGTAGAAGTAGTAGTAGAAGTAGTAGTAGAAGTAGTAGTAGAAGTAGTAGTAGAAGTAGTAGTAGTAGTAGTAGTAGTAGTAGTAGTAGTAGTAGTAGTAGTAGTAGTAGTAGTAGTAGTAGTAGTAGTAGTAGTAGTAGTAGTAGTAGTAGTAGTAGTAGTAGTAGTAGAGGTCTTCTGTGGACCTCAAAAATAAGTAGAGCAAGTAACATTTACAATAAGGTTTTCGCCGTCCATTTACCTTACAACTTTACTCCAATTTACCTGTCAAAGCGAACTTCTAAAAGCCCTTACAAGCTGAAGTCATTTCATAATCGTCGAGACCCTTACAAGGTAAAGTCATTTCATAATCGTCTTAATAACTGCCAACTTTGTCCTTAGCTTGACCCCACTTAGTCCTACGAAAATAACCTTTAATCTAAGATCAATAAAGGGTAATTGCTCGATGGTTTGAATTAAATGCAGACAGGAAAATGGTGCTTAAAAAATTCCCTGGCTTTTAGGTTCAGAAAACTATCAAGAAGAGTTTTATCGGAAAGAAGTCAACTAGATAAAGGCTGGCTTTAGAAAATAATTTTTAATTTAATGACAAGAAGTCAGTGAAGTACAGTGGAACAGTGCAATAGATGCAGCAGTATACGACCTAACCTTAAGGGTTTGCTACCTCTTCTCAACTCTACCTTCTTAAGCCATGCCCGTCTCAACTATATCGGACTAAGCCATCCTCGTCTCAACTATACCTGCCTAAGCAAACAACTATACCTACCTAAGCCATCCCCTTCTTAGCTATATCTGCCAAAGCCATCCTCGTCTTAACTATGTCTGCCAAAGCCATCCCTGTCTCAACTATAGCTGCCTAAGCCATCCCCTTCTCAACTATACCTGCCTAAGCCATACCCTTCTTAACTATACATGTAAAAGCCAGCCCCTTCTCAACTATACCTGCCTAAGCTATACCCTTCTCAACTATACCTGTCTAAGCCATCCCGTTCGCAACTATACGTACCTAAGCCATTCCCTTCTCAACTATACATCTATATTCCAAGTTAAAGTACATGCAATAGAGATATTATGTATTCGGAAAAATCCGAGGAGCAAGAATATCTTGAGCTTCTTTGACATCTAGCAGCCAATTTTAACCCTTGCCAACCGCAACAGGTTTACTACAGACCAGAAAGGAACACAAAAACCACTGGAATCAAACACCACCATAGCTAAACTATCGTAAAATCGTCTATAGCATCACTGGCCTATGAGATTCTATAACTTGCATGTACATATATATACTATGCGATGAGGACGAAACCCACTGGAAGACTCATCATCTTCTGGAAGAAAAACTATCCAAAAGGAAGAGCGTCAGCTTGTTTTCGGCAAGACAGATCGACGTATTGAGTCTGAATTATGCTTCACCAAAACAAGTTGCACACATACTTTATTGTTATTATCAAAAACACTGCAGAAAACAAATTAGTCGACCAACCGGAACCTTATTATTCCATTTCCATTTCTTCAAGGGACGCAGGAAGAAACAATACTAGTTACTGTTCTTGTCTAAGGTGCCGAAATGTGTCTGACTAAGAACGCTATTCAATTCAGATGCACTAAAGAAAGATGCCGGCAAGGCAACGTTGTCAAGCAAACAGTTTAGAAAAACTTTCAGTGGATTAGTCTGTTTTATTCGAAGACTTTTTCTCCATTAATTACTTAGAAGATCTTCAGATTATTTTGATTTATTTGATACTAGCTAAGTTCGGTATATAGATCGCAGATTAGACGGATTTTTGATTAGCTTATCGTCGATTAATCGAGCAATCGCATTATCGAACTGGTTCACATTTAAACTTTCTAGTCTAAATTTTTTTTTTAACAATTTTGATTTTTTTGTCGGCTGCACTCTCAAAGGTACCATGAATAACATGGTTGTAAAGGCTATTTGTGCTGTAGTGCACGGGCATCAAATAATGTTGAAGATAGCGATGATGACGAGGTTGTTCAGAAGACAGCAAGCTCTTTAATTAGCTATAATAGAGAAAAAACGAAGAGACGCGAAATTTAAAGATCATTTCAGAATGTGCCACTCAACTCAACTCAACTCGAGTTTATACCTAAATCACCACTCAGCTATCAATTAAAAAAGCTCATGCCCATCGTTGCTGATGGCGCGAGCGTTTTCAATCTATCTTATGACTGAGGCTTGCATAAAAACGTATTTAGATTTTCTACTACTTTTTCGTAAAATCCAAAACTTCGAACACTAAACTAAAAATACACAAAAACATAACCTAAAAGTATAGATTTATCTCGAAAATCCGTCTAAAATTCGGGTCAGAGTGATCTAGCTACGATAGATCTGGATTCATTAACTAAACGCGCCAGATTTACCTCCCCTACCTCCGCTTCGAATTGCTGAACGATATGGAGCAGTCTGATTGATCCGACGTATACAGGGTTCCTAAGCAAATCCTTAGAGGGCCAAGCAGCCGTGTATAAGACGCAGACAAACGGAAAAGCACATTAGGCAGAAAAGGATGGGCATGGGGCGATGTTGTCACTACATCTTACACGTAGTGAATCCATTCCAGGTTGTTATATGGAATAAAAATTGTTTTTGCTCGACTTTAATACCAAACTGATGAAAGATATGGTAAAAAAAAATATTTTTCGGCTTTTCTGGCTGGGGACTGAGATACATGCAAATGCCTAACCTAAAGCGTTCATACACGGCCTGAGAAATCAACTGAGATATTTCCGTAGAAACTTTATCAAGCAAATAGGACGGGTTGACGCCTTCGAACGTCCAACCCGGGTTTTGCACTTTGATTCGAAATCAAAAAGGAGGAACAGTCCGATGTGGGGCCGTGCACAAATTACGTAACGGTGATTTTACCAATTTTTGACCCCCTCCCTATGTAATGTTTTGTAACGGTTTGGCACGCGCCTCCCCTAATATTACGTAACGATTTCAAGACCACTACCCCCCCCCCCCAAAAAAAAAAAACTTCACTTATTTTCATTCCAAATTTTCTTGGTTTCACACAAATGCAAACGCTGTCGAAAACCCCCCTCCCCCCTACGTAACGTTTTGTAACCCCCCTCCCCCCTATGACCATTACGTAATTTGTGCACGGCCCCTGTAGTCCCAGTGGAGGAGGGCGAGAAAATTGATATTTTTTCTTAAAAATTATACTCTTTAGACCTATTTCTTTGCGTTCCCGAAATGACGTAATTTTTGAAAAAAAATTCTAAGCGGCGCCATTTTTATTTCGTGCTTTGTTTTTCTAACATTTTTGCGTTGGGCTAATTTAATTGAAAAATTTTTGCCTGCGGCGCCCTTTATCTTCTCACTCGAAACCAAGATACCCCGTTTTAGGAAAACTGATCCCGTCTCTGTTTCTAAATTTTTTCGAATAAAAGTAGAGTATGACCATGGGGGAAATAATTTTTTTCTACGGTATGACGAAAATTTCGAGAAAGTTGAAGAAAAAAATAAAAAAAAGTGGCAGAGCTCAAGTTTTTCGTAAAAAAAACGTTTTTTGTAAAGAAACAGAGCAAAATAAATCTTTTCACCCCTTTTTGAGTGTTACAAATATTGGCAGCCCCTTATTTTTCGCTTTTACCCTACCGCTAGTTTTGAAGAATTGGTTCGCTACATGTTACGAAAATATCAAATGTAGTGTAGGGCCAGCTTTATTTAAAATCAATAATATCGCAAGCAAAAAGCTCTGCAGGAAAAACAGCGCCGTTTATTGATTTCTTTGGCTGCTAGTTTGGCTGCTAGTGCTAGCTGCATGGTTTGGCCGTTTCCGGATAGATGTCACTAGTAGAACAGAATGGAAAGAAATTTAATTAAAAGCGAAGATATTTCTTTCTAATGTTAACAACCTCACGAGTTTATCGCTCAGTGTCGTAAATAATGGACCCTGCCGCCTCCTTTAAGCAAGAAAAAGCTGTGGTTTGGACCTGAAAACATCTAATTTTTAATTAAATTAGATGTTCAAATCGCATGGTGTGGCCGCCATCTAGCGGAATTTGCAGACATCTTGTCAACGGTTATTATTGCAACTATGATTTATGCTCACAATGAAAGAGTGGCGACAATTTTCTCTCATGAAAGCAGTCCGGAGATAATAACAAACTGGCACCATTGCTCAATATACCTGTTTCTTTTGTGCGCGCAGAACTTTCTATGCCATTTCTGTTTGATTTATTGAAATCCTATCCCTAAGGAAAATCTTAGGAACCCTGTATACCGAACGTAGCTAATGAAATAATGCAACTAAAATACCACAAAATATTTTTATGCAAGAACTAAAGAGCAGGCGCCCCTTCGCGACTCTATACATCTGAGGAGGGGAGAGGAGGCCCGTTTCCTCGGCCATTTTTTAAAATAAAGAAGTGTACAAGAATCAGATTAAAAAAAAACACCCCTCTGTTTTAAATTTAATAATAGCTTTAAATTCCTTTTAAAGTTAAATAACACGTGAACACGGTTAAAAAAAAAAGTAGTAGCAGAAGATTGCAGATTGAAAGACTGCGCTACGTCATTTTATTTTTTTAAGTATAGTTTGCTTTTAAATTTATTTCAACAAGATATTTCGTAAGAACGCAAGACTGCTACGATAAATTGTCTCGTAGAGTCGGAACTTTATTGAAAGAGCAACGTCAATTGGTAGTAAAAGTTTGTGGATAAATGAGCATTTTAATTAATTTAGCGGATTCTAATTTCAAACTAAAATACTGTTTTACGCCCTTTGAAGGCAACATTTATCGTTTAATTTGACGGGATCTTCCTTGGGAATCTTTTAGTTAATTGTGGGTGACATCGGCAACAGCATATCGGTTTCTCACGTTTATTATCTTTTTCGCTCTTATTTACTAGCCATTGCGCTTCTTTTTCAATATACGCTATTTCGGCACCCTAGACAAGATCTGTTAAGATGAAATGAAAATTACCTTACATAAAAATACTTCTTTATAGACAACAAAAATGGTGCTGGCTCATTTACTACCAGTAACAAGCTAGCAATTAAGTTTTGTTCGGCACAATTGGATATTCAGAGCGTAAACGAGCATACGTTATTAGTCATGAATCAAGGATGACACCGTGACGTAATAATTTTAAATAAAATTTGCATATTCTACGTCTACAGGTATGTCGTATGCATGTGTAGCGGAAGCCTAGATGAATAATAATAAAAGTATCAATGCACAAGAACTGTCACAGTTTAAATTGGGAAAACTAGGTAAACAAAAAAATCATTGTTAATTACGTTTTCTCTTTTAATCCCGAGCCTTTATCCGTAAATAAACTCGGTAAAATCAAATCAAATCAAAAAGTAGCTTTATTTTTCCAGTAATAATCATACATCGATAAAGCCTTGCTTATCCTAGTAAGTACCACAAAAACCATCAAACATAAAATACAACCAGTGATAATCCTAAATTGATCAAAGTGTTGTTTAACCTGATAGTTACATAAAAAAATAAAAAAGTCCATATATATCATCAAACAAAAAATTTGTGATATATTTCTGGTAGTAGTAGTAGTAGTGGTACAGGGGGCGGCCCGTGGGCCTGGCAATTAGGCCTCCTCATGGGCCCTTTCTGCCATACCCCGTTCCTTACCCCTATGCCCATACTTCCGCTCTCTCTCCAGGCGCTGTCTTCTTTACGAAGTTTAGTATGTCGACCCATTTGAGTGAGTGCAGCTCTTCTTCCTCTACCGTGGGATACCCCTACTTCAGCTGCCTTAATCTGGCATATGCATCACACTCTGCTATCAAGTGCTGCGCCGATTCCTCTTCGAGCCTGCAAGCGGGACACACAGGAACTCTGGAACCCACATCAGTGTCACCCTCCTGTCTTGAGCCAGTGTTTGCAGTGCTTTAGCGCAGTCCTCCACCAGACTACTGACTATTTTGGGTGCACTTAAGTGCCTTGAGGGCAGCCTGGCTGTCGGAGCATATGTATATATCTCTCCTGCCATTTCTGACCTCGTGTAGGGTTGCTGCCATGATAATGGCATACCCCTCCGCCTGAAACACCGTCGCGTGTTCTCCAAGTGGATAACTTTTCTGAACTTCTAGGCTTTCCGGGTACACTCCCGCGCCTGTTGTCTGCCTGGCTGACAGTTTAGAGCCATCCGTATAGCAGACCGTCGCCTCTCTGCTTAATTCCGTTCGGAATTCTTCCCTTTGCCACTCATTCCGTTCTGGTATTGTGACCTAGTACTTTTTATCGAACCTCCATGGTTTAAGCGGTGCTTTCACTGGCAGTCTTAGGAGGGCCAACTCGATATATTTCTGGTAACTGTGGGTTTTTCTTTCGTTAGTTTTTAAATTATTAATTTTTTTTTATTATAAAAATTTTAATTTTTGTTTGGATTTTGTATTCTATTAGTTTAAAGTAAAGAAAAGATTCATTACTTTCTTCCTTTAATTGCTTTACACCGACCGCCTTAATTGCCTTCAAATAGCCCCAATTCCTCCCACTTCATTAAATGCCTCAATTGCTTTGTTACAGAATAGAATAGAATAGAATAATGTTTATTTATTTCAAAAAAATAAATGCTAATTACAAAGAGTTCTTATTATCCTATTCCATCTTTTAGCGGCAAATAAACATTTTAAAGGCACTTTAAAGCTTAATTGTCTTGTTTGCCCAAGAATGATTCTATAATGGATTTAATTTAAATAAAATTCCAAATAATTTTATCAGAAAAAATAGCAATTTGAATAGAAAATACACTCGAAAATACATTTATAAAATAAACAAAGTTTATACATTTATACATAATTATGTATACTACACATTGATGTTAAAAAGTGTGTACGAAATTGTCCAAAATTGCCTCAAATTGCCTTAAAAATCTTTCTCAGTTTGAAGTTAACGGAACTTTTTTGAAATATCTACAAAATTTTCATTTTGGCACACGTTATCTATACATATAAAATTTATAGATAGGCCCATTTCTGTATAATAAATATATTTTTTTTTATTTTTGCATAAGGCAAAACCACTAATCGTACTAGTGAATTCCTTGGATCCTATGGCAGTATATAGGCTTTATTTCATCAAAATAGGTTTAATATTTAATGCAAAAAAATGGGAAAAACACGAGGGGCGAACCGCTGAGGAATTATGGTGTACAACCCTTTAAAATTAGTGGAATTAGTAGTGGAATTGGTTGAATTTGAATTGGTATTTGTGGAATTGGAATTAAATTGCTGGAATTTACGGAATTCATGGAATTGACCTGGAATTGGTTGAACTGGAATTAGTGGAATTATTTTAAAAAATGATGGAATTGGTAGCAAGGGTATTGGAATTTTTAATTTTTCCGTACCATCATTTTGTCTTTATTTTTTGTTGTTTTACTGCTGCTATGTATATACATCGTTGCAAAGGCTATAAAAAGTTGAGTCGACTGACATTAACTTTTGACGTCCTGCATACAAAAAAGTCACGTAAAATGTGGAAGAGGTGAAAAAAAAATAGAAATTAGTTGCTCTATAGCTCCGAAAGTCCACAACCAACTTCAACTTGATTTGGCATGGTCATTTTCCAAAACCTGGGGATAATATCTGCCATGCTTTTTTCTCCCCGTCCCTCAAGAGATATTAAATGTCAACAACCTATTTTTTATGGCGTGTGTGCGTCATACATATTATATACATAAAAAAAACCTTAAATTTTTACTCCCCCCACATTATTTTTTTCATTTTTCAACTCTCCCCTCCCCTCAATATTTCTTCAAATTGTTTTCAAGACCCCCCCCCCCGCCCCGCCCCTTCCCCAATATTTTTTTTTTTTGTAATTTCAAACTTACCCAAAATCTTTTTAAAGATTTTTGACCCCCCCCCTCCGCAAATTTTGTAAAAAAAAATTAAGTCACCACAAATGTTTTAAAAACTTTTCTCCCTCCCTCTTAAAATTTTTTAAATTTTCTTAGCCCCCTCCCTCCAAATTTTTTTAAAAATCTTTTAGACCCCTCCAAATTTTTCTTTTCAAATGTTCAAACCCCCCCTTCCAATACTTTTCTTGTTAATTTTTTTACGTTTTCAGTCTACCCACGAAATTAGAAATTGTTGTTGCTGTGTTCATTTGATAACGGTCCACTTTACGCTACTAAGGCCAATTGGGACCGGCCCTTGACCACCTTGAACCCCAGACCGGGGACAATATTACATTTACAACACCCGACCTCTGCAACCGACGGGAATCGAACCCGCCAACATAGCAAGCGAGAATCCTTAAACTCGCTTTGTGTTCTTGACATAAGCGAGGGAAGTTTTCTTAATTGTTTGTGACCTTACACATGATATATAATCGTGATAAAAGTTTTAATCGACGTTAGAATGTGACATCTTGGTATTTTACGTTCATTACGATCAAACACGTTCTAAACTAAATTTAATCGCGATTAAATATTGCGGTGCATATAGCATAGGCATCAAAAAGTAGGCTAGGGTAGCGTTCATAAGGAGCTTGGATCAGAATTTAGGGACGCACCCTCATTTATTTCAATATATTATGTAAGTATTTGTTGTCACTGTTTTGTTGCGCAAATTCGATGGGCAGCAACGCGGCGAACTGTGCTGTTATGTATTAAAACATAAGGTGCATTCTAGCTTACACCTATCTACTCTGTTCTGAGAGGCTGTTCCAAAATCAGGAATTTTTTTGGTTTTGTTTGCTTGTGTCCTTATTTAACTAATAGAGTAAAATAGGATTGGAGCCATTCGGCATTAAGTCTTCAGTTTTTCTTTGAGTTGGAATTTGTGGAATTGGAATTGAATCGCTGGAATTGACAGAATTTTTGGAATTGAACCTGGAATTGGTGGAATTGGAATTGGAATTGTTGGAATTAGTGGTATTGTTTGGAATTGGTGTACATAATTTTGGCCAGCGGTTCGCCCCTCGGAAAAACAGCAGGTGAAGGGGAAAGGGGCGGGAGAAAGACAGAAAGGGGATGGTGGAGGGGAAGCTACAATTTTAAACACGCGAAGGAAGTCGCCCCTCCCCTGCCCCCGAGAATCCTGGTTACAATTGGCATAATAAAATAACAGCAGAAATAAAATATATAGGGAATAAAATACCACACCCTGAAATTTAATTTTTAACAAAAATCTTAAATTGCCTACGGCGCTATAACACCCTTCATTTTTACGATTTCGTAACAAAATGGTTTTTTTAATTTAATTTTATCAAAACATTTTGCCTACGATTTGGTGTCAAAAATGAAATTTTAAGTGTCATTTTCGCAAAAATTTTCTACTGCTGCGCATTTTAGCATTTTGACAAACAAATTAAGAGTAAATAAACAACTAAAATTCCCAAAACCCCATCACTATTTACAAATATTGCATTTCAAGCGTTATTTTCTCAAAAAATTTGGAGCATGATTTTGACATCAAATATTGGGTAATAATGTCCGTGCTTGTAAGCACCTGTTTCTGTGTATCAAATGTAGTCACATTTTTACTACAAATTAAGTTTTTTTATTATTTATCCCTAACCTCCCCCCCACCCCCCGAAGTCAATTCCTGGGTGCGCCACTGATAGCTAGCAATAATAAAATATTGGTATTACTAATAGAATCCTAGGCTTCTAGATAGATTTTATTCATTAAAAATTCGCAATGGCAAAATTAACGAAGCGTAAACAGAAGTCAACCTATTTATAAACCCACAAACAATAAAAACGTTGTTTATTACTCGGGACTAGATCACACATAGAAAATAGGCACAAAAAAGGTGCTAAGGAACATTACCACAACACAATAGATTATATAAGGTCATGCAGACATCACTTAAGTACAATGTTGGTTGTGGCCTTAATTAGAATATATTTAATTAAAGCTGAAATATTTTTTTATACCTTCATCAAAAACATGATTTTAGTAACTCTCTGCAGATAACTAAAACATGGCTTTTTTGGTTACCGATGCAAAAAAACTTTTTTCCTACTAGCGTGCGAAAAACACCACTTTTCCGCACGCATTTTAGTCCTGAAAGTGGCACGTTTCCGCACTAGTGCGGTAAAGTACTTTTCCGCACTAGTGCGTGAAAATGTCTAAAATTAGTACCTTACATCTATAATTTTTTCAGTGGGCTTAGTGTTTGGCCTGTCAAGTCGCTGACAAACAGCAATCCGTACCATGTCATATCAAAATTTCAATTTTATCGCCTTGTCAACGAATCGTCAACAACTCAAAAAAGGTCAGTTTTTCGGATTTGAAATTTTCTTCGTAAAGGACAGCAAAATGAATTCATCGGATGAAGAGTTGCCTCAGTCTAACCTACAAGCAGTCAACAAAGGTACGAAAAAGAATATCTAGTTTTCAATAAGCGGTGCGACGGCCAGCGTGTAAAAAGTTTAAAAGAAGAATTTTTTTGGCTTATTTTATGCATTTAAGCAAAACTTGCCGACCTAATATTTTCGGCTTACGTCTTACCTTAAAAAACAAAACGTAGGATTCCAACCCAAGAAAGCCAAAATTTTTACAAAGGAACAAATTTTTCCATTTTTGTGTGAAGCACCAGATAACACATATCTTATGATAACAGTGGCAACTATTTTCGGGTTGGCTGGCGCATGTCGTCGTGCTGAACTCGCAAAAATGACAACGGACGATATTACAGAAAGGGAGGGACTCGTGATTGTGAAGATATCAGGGGGCTTATTCTTGAATTTCGTAGGAAAGATTGCACGGGAACGGTCCTACACTTCACTTCATACACCTGGTCCGGGGGAAGGTGTATGAAAGTGTAGGAAAGTTCCTACGATACGCGGCAATCGGGTGAGCTTCGGTCGTGGTCGGATAGGTTTCGGATAACTCGTGATCGCTTTAAAGCTTATTATTGGTCGGTATCAGGGAGGGGACCGTTCCCGTGCGATCTTTCCAACGAAATTCAAGAATCAGCCCCCTGATAGCAAGAATCACACCAGCAGAAGTTTTGTCATTTCAAGTGAGGCAAACAACGGAAAATATCTAGAGCTTTACAAAAAATACGCAAATCTGCGAAAACCTGACACTCCTTACAAGAGATTTTTTGTGAATTATAGAAAAGGTGCATGTACCATCCAATGTGTTGGAATAAATACATTTGGCAAATATCCATCAGAAATCACGGGTTATCTGAAACTTGCTGATACTGAACTTTACACGGGCTATAGTTTCCGGCGATCATCCGCCACGATGTTGGCAGATAGTGGAGAGGGAATCACCAACATAAAAAGACTAGGTGGTTGGAAGCCAACTGCGGTGGTTCAAGGATATCTGGAAGAATCTACGGAAATGTGCAGAAAAATGTCGAACCAAATATTAGCGACTCGTAATGAAGAACTTCCATGCACTTCATCTTCAAGCAAAAATTTTGAAAAAATAGCGTTCCTAACACGTGCTGAAAGTGTTTTTTCCGCTCTTGATTGCATGGCCTGCAACTGCGTGCGGAAAAGCAGCACTTTCAGCACTAGTTAGGAAATATATTATTTTTTGATCACGGGTGCAAAAAAAGATTTTCGTCTGTTTTTTACCCAAAGTTAAAGAGAAATAGCGCAAAATAGTAATATTGAAAAAATCTAATTCTTCTTGCCTAAGAATTAAGCCATTTCCGCCAGTTTTCACCAAGTATTTACGAAAAAATCATTTAAAAACATCGTCAAAATATCAAATTGTCAAATTTCGCAACAATGAACGTCACCGAGTAAAAAGACACATCGCTATGGAAACGATTGTTATTTCATTTACCAGCCGCCTTGATTTATAGTGTAAAGATGGTGTGTTGCGAGAAGTGCTCTTCATTCGAAATTTTTAAAAGTATTTTTCTGTTTTTCTTGGATTTCTTGATAAAGGTATTACAAAAAATTGTGTTAACAACTCGCGGCACTAGTTGTTAAAACTACTATTTTAAATGACGCCTATACAAAAATACCGTTCTGTAATTTAAATGTAGCATACAACAGAAAGTTGGAAAACAGAGCGCACGCTAATTTTTTTTGAAACAATTAAAAATTTACAAAACATGTTGAAGCATTCTGGTCGAATACAGACAAATGCTTTTAATTTTCCACAACTTTTAGCCGAAAATCCGGAAAAAGTTTTAAAATTCTAAACACACAAAGAGAGAGGCCGAAAATCCAAAAGTTGTTTTAAAATGCCATTTCTAACCTTATTTCGATTTAAAACACGTACAAAAAATTAGGAAATTGTTATAAAAAGGCTGTTTTTAAAAATATTATACTTCGCATAAAGTAGAACTTTAGATTCTCTGATTTCATTTGTAAAAATAACTGATAGAACTATAAAACTCGAAATACATTTTAAAATCACTTTGTTTTTCAAACAGAAAATTATAACTTGTTTTATTTGAAAATGCAAAATTTATTGGCCAGGTTCCTTAACATGTAATTCGCCCACATAATCTCACATTTTGCCTATTATATAGGGTTTTCCAAAAGTTACTTCTTACGAAAAAAACATTTTTCAACAAATCTTTTAAAGCTACCTAATTAGAGGTGAGTTTTGAGGTTTTTTAAAATGTTGTAAACTCTAGAATTACAGGTTAGGGTTTGTCCTTTCGTGTGTTCGTTTTATATATTTTATTTTTTGGTAAAAGCTTGAATTATCAGATATTTTACAATTTTAGGGGTTGAGTTATTTTCTAAGAGTTAATTTCAAAAACATCATTGCCTCAAACGAATTTAACATTTATTGTAATGCATAAAGAGTAGATAATGCTTTTAAATTCATCTAAATTGGCCAACTTAAGACAGTAGATAGGTGAGCATTCATCAGGCGTGCAGCGTAATTTTTGGCATTGCCTTAGGCTTACTAAAACTTAAATATTTGAAAAAGACTACTCTAGAATTAGCAATGTTTCTATAAGGCGAGAGGCTGTATTTTTAAAAAGCTCATAAAATAACGAAAATAGAAAGAAAATGTATGAACACGTGTAAAAATTGCAGAGTTATTTTCAGCGAAAATTGTATATTCATTTCATTTTGTTTAATTTAAAAATAAATAACTTTTGCTCCATGAAATTGAGTCTATGATTATATAATAAACAACATTAATTAGCTCCATTAAGAAGTGCTAAATAATAAAATTACAGATTTAGTGACTTTCTTCTTTAAAAAAAATCAAAACAATTACATAAAATCTGACGGTTTGTTTGATTAACATTGATAAAAAAAATATACTCGCAAAATTTTTTACCCAGAAATGTTTATTTTCTAGTGAAGTAAACAAGGCCATCTCCGATAACTTTCAAATAGTGGGAAAATTAAATTGTCTATGAAATAATTTCAACAATTACTGGGTCGATCTACCAGAACTTTACATAAATGGATTTTTTTTACCTAATAAATTTTTGTGTATTCATTGAAATTTTCTGTATATTATGTTTTTTTTACACACCCCTACTCAAGTCCAATTGTCAACAGCCAATTTTTTGACTCATTTTTATTGTTATTGTGTTATTTTCTGTGCCAAAGCATTAGCAAAGATGCCGAATATACCACAATTTTATTCAAAAAAATGTTTCTTTTAAATATGGAACAAGACTAAACAACCTTAAACATTAAATTTAACATTAGGATCAAGTTAAAAAAATACATTAGGCTTTTTCAAAAATATCAATAATGCCAGGGGAGACACATGGATAGTACAACCTTTGAGGTTATGTTTTGAACAAAAAGTCTCAAAAGATATAAAGTTTTCTTACCAAAAATTATATGATTTAAAGAAAAATACCAGGACATTGGCATGTAATACCAGGGTTTCGGCATGTAATTAAGCCACGCTTTTCAATTAACATAAATAAATATTTTTTTTATAAAAAACAATTATAATTATAGATGTTTACCTGTGCTTTGCATCTACAACTCACTCAAATAAAGCCACCAGAATAATGAAACTGAACCTAAGGTGCAACCTGTAGCTCTATTCTTGAAAAATTACATTTGCTTTAAGTATATTATTCTTAGTATAAGAATAGGGATTATTAGAATTAAGCAATTACCTATTCTTGATCTACGAAGGCTCTTATACTTTCTCCAAATATTAAATGTCATTTTTTAAAGAAAAAAAAATAAAACAACTAAGTTAACAACAGATTTTACGGTAAAACCAGTGTTAAGTGATTCTGTAGGTTGATGGCAATGCGCTAAAGCGTTTTTAAAGTGTTTATACCGACCCAAAAATCGGTTTTGAAGCGATAAACCGCTTTCTTAAATCGTTTTAAAATAAAATCGATTTAGTGCTTAAAACGGTTTTAATGTTGTTTATACGATAACATTTTCAAACCGTCCAAGCCCTTTAAGAGGCCCGTATAAACAAAGTAAATAATAAGCGAAATAATGGGAATAAATTAAATCCAGACGGCAAAAATATAAAAAAGGAGCCACACACATTTTTGACAGCTGTAAATTTAGTGCAAAAAAAGGTTAAATTTATGATGAACAATGTGTTGCCCATTTTAAATTTATAACTGAATTAAAAAATGCAAAAATGGTTTGGATGTAAAACGATTTATTTAACAGCAAAATAGTAAAAAATAGTTTGTGATTAATTAAAAACAGAATAACAGTGAATCAGGAAGATAAAACGTATTAATAAGAGAGAAATTTATCATAATTCTGAAAAAAAAGTTATTGACTAACTTCACACCAAATTAAACACTAAAATACCAACACCATCTTATCGCCCTTTAGCAGAGGAAGTGGTTTGTTTGTTAAGAATTTTGATAACACACATTCAAACCGAGCTTTATTCAACCACATATCATAAAGTATATGAGCATGATTAACAGTTTTTATTTAAAATTACCTCCAAGTAAACTGTAATTTTCTTTCGTTATAACATCAAATTCAATAAGGTGGGAGATGGTTCCAAGATTAAATTCAATAAAGTAAGAGGGCCATTTAATTAATTAAAAAATAAACTTCCCTCGGACAAACAATTTGACTAGTTTTTCGAAGGACTGAAGTTTTAAAACAATTTTTAGGTGGCTGTAACGTGTTTCAAAGAGCAACAAAATAATGACTTAAAATTTTAATTTGCTCATTTTTAACCCCCGTTATATTTATTTACTTGTTTTCGCAATATTTTTGAAAAATCTAGTTATAAAATTGTTAAATTTACTGAAAAAGTTAGGTTTCTAAAAACAATTTAACCTCTAGTCTAGACAAAAAATACAGTTGTGTAAGAACTATTTGATTTGAAAACGCAACGTCAACGACATCGCCACTTACTTCTGTCAGGAGAGGCCCGACAGGGCCAGAAAAATTTATGGGGGGCACTTGTTTTGACATTATTATTTTGGTACTCCATTTAATTTAACTTGTTGTATGTAAAAGGCATTGTGTGGTTATATTTAGTATTTTGTAAAAACTATAATCAATGTACCTGCAGTGTTATAATTGGTTCAGTTAATAGTATTAAATATTTAGGTGTATTTTTTGACAACTACTTGAAGTGGGATTGTCACATAAATTATGTTACTAAATATATTGCGCCAGTCTATGTCAAAAAAATCTATTGTGAATATATATATGTCACTAGCAGAATCTGTTAGGAAATTTGTATATGGGGTTTAACCTATAGAAATATCATAAATACTCTTGTAGTTACTCAAAAGGCGTTACTAAAAATATGTTTATTTAAAGTAAAACGATTTCCATCTGCAGACCTTTTTAAGGAGGCTGATGTTCTCCATATAAATCAACTTTATATTAAATCTGTAATTAGGTGGTTATGCAATAATAAAATTAATATAGATAGATTTCAGTCTGAAATAAATACTAGAGCTAATAGTAGCAATTCGCTAATAATACCAGAATTAATTACACTACAGTAAAAAGGTCTCTTATATATAATGCACCAAAACTTTTTAATTGTTTGCCTCAGGTGTTTAAAAAAAAAAGTTTGAATGGTAATCTTGAATTTATTCTTTAGTAAAGAAAAAATGTGGAAAAAAATAAGAATTATAAAATAATTTAATTTAATATTAGACACTAAGACTGTTAGTTATAAAACAAATGTAAAAATCTGTTATATGCAATGAAAGCATGCACAAATTTCCAAATTTATTGTGGTTTCCTAATAAGTATCTATGTACACTTTGTTTTCTGAAATAAACTTTTTTTTTATTTATTTTTTTATTTTTAGTTAAGAACATCAACGTATACAGACCGCTTCAAGCTACTACGAACATAGGGGGAATCAAGTCCAATTTACTTCCCGTGCCGTACGACCGAGGTGGATTCGAAGCACGCTGCAGTGATATCTTTTGGAAATTCATTTTGTTTTTATTATTTTGTTTTATTTCTGCCTTGCTCGAGAAACAGAGGGTAAGTTCTTAATTGAAATAATACATTTTTAAAACTAAAAATGGATGTCTACGAAGTTGCCGAAAAAGTGCAGATGGTCAAATGGTCAAATCGTCATAACCCAACACACGTTCGATATTGGTCGAGGGAAAATTTGCATTTGTATTTTGACGTAAGAACATAGTATCCCCAAAAACTAAATGTTTGGGCGGGGTATTGTAGGGGAACACGTAATTGGGCCATTTTTTATTAACGGCAATTGCAATTTGAATGGTCCTAGATACTTGGATCTACAGTTGTTAGGTGTAATATTTGGTGAAACATGGTTTCAACAAGATGGTTGTTCCGCTCACAATGTTGGCCTTGTTAGGGAATATCTTGATAATGTATTTCCTAATCGGGTTATAAGTACACGGGGAACTATTTTATGGCCAGCTCGATCTCCCGATCTTGCTCCTAATGACTTCTATCTGTTTTTGAAGAAGCTTTTTAAATTATCACCCCTAACATGCTTGGAAACGTTAGAAGGGGTTTTATAGTAGGCTCGGATATTGTCTAGCCGAGCAAGGAGGATTTTTCGAACATTTGCTTTAATTTTTTTTTGACTGGGAGAATCTTTTTGGTTTTTAGAATGTATTATTTTATTTTGAGAACTTGCTTTTATTTTGTTTCTCCTTATTATTTTCATTGTAACACGTCGTCACTGATAAATCTGAGCAGTTGACAATAAAACGCTCTTATTTATCAGGGACAAAAAATAAGAAAATTACGTTATAAAAATTTGCGTATTTATTGACCAAATTCCGGGTTCATTGACTACGCTCCACACAGCACCGTGGTTAGAGGCGTACTGAATACAAGGCGAAAGGCGGCGAACGGCAGCGAATGGCGATCGGAAGCCTGAGTGTTGGTTGCTTCACTGATAGGCGTGCGGTGTCTCTGCATGTACGTACACTGGCAAATTTTACTTCTTCCGCCCTATGTTCGCAGTAGCTTGAAGCGGTCTGTATAAACATAAACAAGTAGCCTAAAGTAGTGAGATACTTCTTTTATTATGATTCCTAGCCAAAGTATTAAAAACATCTTCAAGATTAATATATTTAATTCGTTCTTTTGAATACTTAATATGATAATTGCCTGTTCAGTGATGACACTGAAGAAAGTCTTTCATTAAGCACTTTGGTACTTGTGTACATTTTTAATCTGTTTATTAAACAAGAAAGCTGGATAAGATTCTTCTAGCAGCTTTCAAAATTCTGTATTTTTTTGATATCCGGTTTTTTGGTAAGTAGCCTCTGCTTTTAGCGTTTCTTCGTTCCAATCGGAGGAAATATTATTGTAAGAACCAGCAATCGATGAATGATCTGCCAAATTTAAAAAGTTAGAAATCGATTAATCGTAAAATCTTCATCGAAAGGACCACAGAAGTCAAAGTACTATTAAAACGAACAGGTAGTTGCTTTCTACTTTCGGGAACTGCATTCGAATTGTTGCCAGTTTCCGTCCATAATTTTTCTTCTCTTTCCCAAATGGCATTTCAATATGAGCTTTCACCTCTGATTGCTAAAGAGTCTTTTCCATCAAAATATTTACCTGCGCATAGTCCATATCTTGTATGGTAAATAGTCAGAAAAAGAAGATATTATGCTGAGAATATATTTACAACAAACTGTAAGTTATAAGTGGTTTGGTTAAGAAATGCAGCAATTCTTTGGCTCCCAGGCCTCTTTCAATATTGTGAGAAGATAGTAAAGCATGCCCTTTTTGCTGTCTCGACATAATTATTTTCATATTTACAATTTGATGAACGTATGTGTGGCACGCATAATAAAAATGTAAATCAAAATCGAGTTTTTAAGGGAAAGGGGTAAATTTTAGAGAGGGCCTG
The DNA here is from genome assembly GCA_963921995.1 of Oxystoma pomonae. Lineage (NCBI taxonomy): Eukaryota > Metazoa > Arthropoda > Insecta > Coleoptera > Brentidae > Oxystoma > Oxystoma pomonae. The sequence continues at coordinate 112,238,446 of OY998166.1, read as the reverse complement.
GTCCCCACTGGCCCCTCTCCGGCGTCGCCGCTGAGAATACGAAAATAGGTAAAGAAACACTGTCTGGCAAAACAATAGTGGTGGTGTTGTTTCAAGAAGTTCGAAATCACCTCAGAATGTTCTGCAGTGTTTGTGTTTTGTTATTAGTTGTCGTGCCGGGAATAGTAATTTTAACCTTGTCTGTCATTGTTACAAGATGCCTTAAAATTATTGCCTTAGGTCGTTTGAATTTTGTCCAAACGTACAAAATATTTGATTATTTAGGATAAATTTTATTCCGTATCTGGTCAAACCTCTAACAAATATCATAAGATAATAATAAATTCATAAGTACACTCCCCTTTTAGTTTAGCAAGGCATTTACTTGTTGTCGCGAAAAATTTTTAGTCTCGACAAAAGTTCTAAATAAAATATTGATAGCGATAAGAACACAGTAAGCTTGTTTATCTTTTATGGCCTAATGTGTCAACAAAATACTATTTTGGGACTTATCTCATTGTACACACAGAGTTATCCAAAACCGATGAATTTATTGCAAAACTAGATAAAGATTAAAATTGAGATAGGTAAGCTATAATTTTTTCGTTAATTAAGGTATTAAATTTTACCTTGTGTGCAATAAAGTTTACAAATTTCATAAACATATTGCAAGTGGGGTTGTACAAGATACCAAAAGAATAATTGTTAAAGATGTGGATAATGAAAAGAACTATGCAAGTAATACAAAAGTATTACCTCTAGCAAAATTCTCCGAGTAAGAAATAATGTCTGAATTTGGTGAAACTATTTCAGTCAATGTTGAATGAAAATTAAGTGGATTTATAACCACCGTATTAGTTTCTTTATCTGTTAAGACCTTATGTAGCCCGAAATACCCACATAAAGTAAACTGAAAACAAGATAATTGAAGAAAAATTCATGTCTTCAAATAAAAAATCAACAAGATAATCTAATAATCCTCATCCTTATGTCAAAAACAATTTTATATAATAAATTGTTATCTTTATAAATATAATGTAATATTATATTACCCGCTGTTACAGCCGAGCGTTTAGTCTTGGTTTTATTTTTCTCGACATTCTCGGCTATATATATATGTATATATTTTATTCTGCGAAATTCGAAACCGCTACGGATATTCGCGAGAACACCTAAAAACCGCACAAGTTTTCGCATCAGCGAATTTCATAAAAGCAAGTATAAAAGTTTCGATATTATGTATGTTTGAATACCATAATGCCGAAGGTTTTATAAAAGGTTGTCAAATAGAAAACTTTACTGATGTTTTTTTACACCTACCAATACCGAAAAGACACAAAGTTATACCACCGAAAAACGACTTTTTTTCGCAACAACTAATTTTTTTTTGACAGGTTTTAAAATGGCAAATAGCGAATACGCCAAAAATTTGGCACAGAAAAACTTCATTGGCTTTATTTGAAGTTGGTGATATTTTAAACCCCCTCACGGGGGTGGCTTAAATTTATAGCCCCCTGAAAATACCGTGTGAGGTGACTGGTATTTAGACTATGACCAATCAACAGTTTATATTGTCATTTCTCAAAATATGGCCAGTTTTCGTTTTTTGATGGTAAATAAAACCTTAAAATCTTTATTTATTCGAAGCAAAACATCCAAATTAGTTACTCTGCCCACCTAAGATATCCTTAGTATTCTACGATAACTCCACATTTCGAATGCCTTTAACTTTCTGAAACTGAAAGATGATCTGGCCTGCTCAATTCTTGCACGAACTGCTTGCATGTTCTCCCAGTTCTCATTGAGGAGGCAACCCAAGTATTTGTATGAATCCGCGCGTTCGACTTGCTGCCCATTTACTTCTAACATGCCTCTGATGTTCGTTTCCTTGGATATGACCATACATTTTGTTTTCCCAACATTTAAGTTAAGCACGAATTGCGAACTTTTGGCAGCAATTTCATTCAACAACTCTTGCAGGCCTTGCAGCGTGTCTGTTATTATGACAGTGTCGTCTGCATATCGTAGATTGTTGATTTATGTTTATGGTCAGACCCTCTTCGCAGTTATGGAGTGCATTCTCTATTATTTTGTTACTATAGATATTAAACAACAGCTGATATAATACACAACCTTGGCGCACACCTCTTCTTATTTGGACCTCTTCGGACAGTTGGCCATCAACGTTTACTTGAGCAGTCTGATTCCAGTATAGATTAGCGATTATCTTTAGATCTCGGTCATCTAGACCTACTTCTTTTCGCGAATGTGCGACCCTAAATGTAATAGGTTGAATTCCCATCAAAGTTCCTGGCTGACTTGCTTTGAAAATGGATTTACATCCGAAACGCGTCAGCACATGTAGAAACTAAAGCATGCTAAATATAGAAGTTCTGAACCTGAAAGCCAACTTTTCTTTTTTCTTGTTGATATTACCTGAAAGCCCACTCATTTCAAAGCAGCAGCTTTCATCAGTATAGATTGGTGCAAGCAGAGGTAAGAGATCCGAACTCACTGTTTTCGAAAGTTTGTGATGTGAACGCACCTTATATTGTGATACTGAGATTTCGACAACGACAAAAATGTAAACAGAACTTGCATTTAAGTTTTTTAATACTTTTTATAGATAAAAACACCTTTTAAATAAATACAAAGGTAACCTCAAAGCTGCAGCTTTTATCACTACAGGTTGGTGCAAGCCAAGGTGCAAGCAGAGGTAAGAGATCCGAGCTCGCTGTTTTCGAAATGTAAAAAACAATTGCATTTAAGTTTTTTAATACTTTTTATAAATAAAACACCTTTTAAATAAATACAAAGGTGATCTTATCCTCATTTTATTATTACACATTTAAATCGTTGTTTGACATAGAGTAATATCGGAAATATCAATTTTATTTTTACGGAGAAACCCTTTGATGTTAATGTTATTCACTACACAAATTAATAAAATTCTTCTTATAAATGAAACTATGTCCAAAACTCAAAGAAAGTTGATTTAAGATGCTTAAAACCAAAAATTTGACTTAAAATTAGTTTAGGGAGACTATTTTTTTTTTATTTGTTTTAAGCGGAAACCTTGTAAAAATAAAATAAGGACGTCCTATAAAATTCAGAGAAATTCGACTCACCTTTTATAACTTTATATTTTAGGGTGATGAAATCCATATATTATATACATAAAAACATACCTTTAACAAAATAGCATAGAAAGTTGCAGACGAAAATAAAAGAATAACAAGATGTATATATCTCGGCGAAGGTAAACTTATTTAATAAAAAGTTAAACATCGTAAAAGTTTTAAAATAAAAGTTGTTTCCTAACGTAATCCTAAGAAGTTCCAAAGTTTTGAAATACGGTAGATTTTAATTAAACCGAGTTTTCTGAAAAAAATATTGCAAACGTTTTTGGTTTTCCTTCCAAAGAATTAGCTAAATTATTTACGTTAATAGACAGTTTTGTTTTAAATAACAAAATTCGAAGTAATAAAACATAAACATACTAAAAAAGTTCTAGGGTCAAAAACAAATAACAAAAAGAAGTCAAGCAAAAACTTTCTCACTATTCTACGGATATTTTTTTTGTGACATATATTTTGTTGTTGTTTTTGAACCACTTGCCTGACAAAGCTTATCAATCAAGTATGGTCCACATAAATATTTTGCTTTAATTAAATTTCTCAACATTTTATAGGGTTATAATACTCGCAATTTATAGCAAAAGTTTGATCTTCAATTTCAATTCAATCTTTTATTAAAGTTATAATTATAAAACACACATACTTAATATTTATTTTGTGATTTATATTTTACTGTGGCTGTGGCTAGCCAAAAATTATGTTTAAAGACTTTTCTTTCAAATCTGTTTTCTTTTCGTGTATATAAAATATAAAGGTATCTATCGTCCACATAAATATTTATAATTTCTAAATTGCTTTCAATTGTAATCCCTAACATATTGTCGGGTTCAACTTAGGGTGTTCCTGTGGTTTATTAAAGTTATATTAAATTTATAATTATAACAGACACTTATTTATTATGTATTTTGTGGTTTATATTTTGCTGTGGCTGTGGCCGGCCAAAAATTATTTTTGAGGATTTTTGCTTTCAAATCTGTTTTCTTTTCGTTTGTATAAAAAATAAAAGTATCGTGCACATAAATATTTATAATTTCTGAATTGTTTTCAATTTTATTCCCTAACATATTGTCGAGTTCAACTTAACGTGTTCCTACGCGTTTATTAAAGTTATAATTATGACTCAAACTTTGCTAAACTAAATACGACTAATTGTAAAAAGGGAAAAATCCATGCCACTCACTTTAATTATCCAGTAGACAGATGTCAAATAAACAATTACCGCCGGCTTGTGTGCGGAAAAATCCAAGACAGTGTCCAGAAACTTATTGCACTTAAAAGCTCTCAAAAAAACCAGCGGCTGTAGAAGCACAGCACACAACTTTTTCTCTAATTGGTTAAAAAAAAATTCTCTCCTGTCTGAATCAGCAGATGGTCACACAAACGCCTACGCAGAGTGTCGTCGTGCGAATTTGTAGTTTGATTGGCTAATTTTTTCGTTGGCTATTTTTTTTTAGTTGCTCCTGTCGAGAGAGACGGAGAGAGTGATAGCCGTGGTGCGCGCCTCGGAACAGACAAAACGTTTCTGAGAAAGCTTCGGCGGGCAAGCTAAGCGGTCAGGCGATAGCAAGGGACTGCCGGTTCGCGACGGCGAAACGCGCGGCGTCCACGGCGTCGCGAGGGCGCAGGACGCCGTAGGACGCGGGGGGAGAAAGCGTCGCGGCGGCATCGGCCGAACGTTGCGCAACGTGCGACGCTGCTTTTAGTAGGGAAGACAATTAAGAGTAAAAGAAATGTATTTTGGGTTGCGGAAATTCTTGTCTTTTTTAAAATTGCATTTTTTATCGTTTTTTCCAACTGAGATGAATCAAAACAAGACTTAAGAATCCGCACAGTTTTTCTTTCAAACCTTACCCACTAACACCATAAAAATTTAGCAGATCCCGAGAGGAAAATCCCTGCTTACCCGGCTGTAAACTCTCAATCAAAAAATTGGAATTCAAAAACATTTTTTTTTTAATAACTTCATCAAAAACATGATTTTAGTAATTGTCTGCAGATAACTAAAACATGGCTTTTTTGGTTACCGATGCAAAAAAAAACTTTTTTTTTGATCACGGGTGCAAAAAAAGATTTCTGTTCGTTTTTTACCCGAAGTTAAAGAGAAATAGCGGAAAATAGTAATATTGAAAAAATCTAACTATTCTTGCCTAAGAATTAAGCCATTTTCGCCAGTTTTCACCAAGTATATACGAAAAAATAATTTCAAAATATCGTCAAAATATCAAATTGTCAAAGATTAAAATTTCGCAACAATGAACGTTGTTGGGACAGTTGAAACGATTGTTATTTCATTTACCAGCCGCCATGATTTATAGTGTAAAGATGGTGTCTTCGTTCGAGATTTTTAAAAGTATTTTCCTGTTTTTCTAGGATTTTTTTATAAAGGTATTAAAAAAAATAGTGTTAACAACTCGCGGCTAAACTGTGCTTTTTTTACAATCGTTGGTTTAAATAACGAGCGCAGCGAGGTATTTAAGAAAGCGAGCACTATTTTAGCCACTAGTTGTTAAAACCCATTCGAAAAAATAATGTTTTAAGCATAATCAAAAGACGGGGAGCTCGATTGTGCAATATCTTTGAATATTGATTTACAGACAATTGGTATATATTTGAATAAATAAATCTTTTATTATTGAATTGAATTTTTAAGTTAAAATTTTCAGACCAATATTGGTGTGACATCACGTAGCAGCCCACATGAACCGTAGAAATGGATGAAGATAGCGCATCCTGAGTGATTATCCGTGCTTGAATTGAGGTTAAAGTTGTAACCGCTTTGGACCAGCTAGGACAGAGAAAGCATCCGTAAAAATGATACCTTAACAGGATAAACGGTTAAATATCTGCCATGTTTTCATAGGAATTGACTTCGTTTTGAAAACGATTTCAACGAACCTAAATATTTTTCCGATCAAAACGAGATTCGAGTTTACAAAATTGGAAATACATAGTTCAGAAAAAAGAAGAAACACTATTATAACATAACGGTAAAAAATTGTTTTGCTTTAGTTTTTTAATTCATAAATGTGTATCATTGAAAATAATAAACAAAATATTTAGCTAGTAAAAGTAATGTTTGTCATATTTTGGACATTGGGTAAATACACCACAATTGACAACTATGATATATAACAGCTGGTAAATATCAAAATTTTAAAACCATTTTTAAATCAAATTAAACACCGTCATGAAAGCCCACGCAAAATAAATTTTCAGAACATATTGGAAACGAATTCAATACCCATGAAAATGTAGACATCATCTTCCAGTAAAAAACATGAATTAAAAAGTGTACGTGTTTTTATCCAATATGAACCTATAATAAAAAAAACGTAAATCACAAAAATGCATCACAGAAAATTAGTGGGTTTACAAAGTAGTTCTACGCAATTAACTTATTAATTAAGAAAATGTCTATTTAGACCAAACCTAACCTCAATGACCCACTGCACAAAACCAGGTTTGAAAGTTGACAGACAACTACTTCCTAAGCTTAGGGTTTCAAGAAAAAAATATACATTCTCGAAATTTGCGTTTTTTAGAATATTTCTTATTGATTTAATAACCAGAAAATTTTAAACTAATATATAATTACAAAATTTTGTACAAAAAATATACCAGTTAGTGCAAGAAAAAAAAGGCTGTTCTCCCCTTCCGACGCGCCCCCTTTCCCCGGCTGTTCCCCCCCTTCCGACGCGCCCCCTTCCCCCGCTAAATTTTTAGGAAGGGTACCCTATAACTATAAATGCTTATCCTTTATGAATTTCAGACGATTTCAGCATATTGGTGGCTTGTCGTTGCTCCCAATATTAAAAGCTAAAGTTAAAAAATAATTGCTGTTACAATGACAGGTTCACTCTTGCACGTTTCATTCTTCTTTAGCAGCGTACAAATTGTGCAAAAGTGCAGAAAATCGGTTTACTTTTGTTGTTTCAATAAAGCCCGGAAAAAAAACCTATAAAATTAGTGGCAAGCTGTTGACGTTATAAGAAAACAAGGGTGATTTGATTAATGCGATGAATGAAATTTTTCAATTTTGTATAATCCACCATTTCATCCAGGCTTTCTCGCTTCAGTTGTTATAGGATAAATAAAAATTTTCAATTTTGTATGCATATAACAGCCGGCTTACATTCATCGTATTGATCAAAGTTGACACCCTTGTTTTCTAATAACGTCAACAGCTTGCCACTAATTTTATGTTTTTTTTACGGGCTTTATTGAAACAACAAAAGCATTTTTAGATTAGTTGGTCTAAACCAATTTGCACTCTGCTTAAGAAGAATGAAACGTGCAGGAGTGAACCTGTCGTTGTAAAAGCAATTGTTTTTTAACTTCAAATCATGGCCAACTTTGGTAAGCTTTTAATATTGGAAGCAATGACAAGCCACGCATAATAAATATGCTGAAATCATCTGAAATTCATAAAGGATAAGCATTTATAGTTGATTAATACTATCGAGAGTACCTTTCCTAACAATTCAGCGGGGGAAGTGGGCGCGTCGGAAGGGGAAAAACAGCATTTTTTTCTTGCAGTAGTTGGTATATTTTTTGTATCAAATTATGTAGTTTAAAATTTTCTGATTATTAAATCAATAAGAAAGTATCATTTTTTTAGGTATTTTATTGATTATCCGACTGTACACTCAATTCCACATAGACGATTTCGAAAACAGGCTTTGTTGATCAAGGCTACTATGAAGAATATAAAAAAACGCAAATTTGGAGAATGTATATTTTTTTTCTTGAAACCCTAAGTGTAGGAAGCTATGAGAACTCTAAACTGTTGTTTTGAAGCTTTGCGAAAATCATGTCAGAAACCCAAACTATGGCTAAGATACATGGAAGACATATTTATCATCTGGGAAAAGGACAACAACACACTAGAACAATTCTGCAATCATGTCAACAGCATAAGAGACTGCATCAAATTCACTCTGGAAAAAGAAGAAAGCTCACTTTTCTCGATGTTCTAGTCACCAAAAATAATTTAACCATAATCACTTCTCTATATCGCAGACTCAACTCATCTTAATTTCAAATCAAACTACTGGAAATTGTAAAATCTCTCATAGATCCAGCCACTTACATCTGCAATACAGAAGAAGCTTAAAATAAAGAAAAGTCAAAAATTCGATCCGATCTGTAACCAGTACCATCTTCTTCGACTACCACAATAAGTCAATTGACAAAAACTAAACCACAACGCCACGACACCAAGAACTGCATCTACCAACCTATGCCGACCTATGAAAGTTCGACTTACAGAACACAAACGCAAAACTCGACAAGGGGATCGAAAATAGCTCAAAATTTCTCAGAAGATCAACATCATACGAAATGGAAACAGGCAAAGATCGTCGCCAAGGAGGAAAATCTGTTCAAGCGAAAAACCAGCAGCATCAAGGATATTTGGAAACCCACACTTTTCCGAGGTAGCAGATTTCAACTGTAAAAAGGCGGAGCCAACCAACTTTATGGTTCACTGAACACAGGTTAGTTTTATGGTTAACTGAGTACATGCTAGTATATAAGATTAGATAGTCTTAGTTTTTGTTAGTATTCACCTGATAACGATTGCAGATACATAAGCATTCGAAACGTTGTGAAAGAGTTAGAATAAAAACAATGGAAGTTCGAAACTCTAATTTACTCTCAGAACTCCAAAGGCCCTAGATTGTTGTCGTTCTCACATTTTAATTTTTAGGTTATGTTTTTTCTCACAGAAATTTTAGCGGAAAGAGTATTGTTTACATTTTGGCCATGGAACTCATGGAAGACTCGTGAAAATAAAGTTATTTAAAGAAACCTTACATTTGTGCCATCAGTAAACCTAGTTCACACGCATTCGTTAGCACATATGATAAAAGCAAAATTAAAGAAAACTATTTGGCACTGGCCCAACTGTCTCTTTAGGGAGAAACAAAATTACTAAACGTCAGATCGAAAATTCTCGCTGACAGTTGACGTCAATTAAATCTATATAAACATCGGGTTGATAATACTGTACTATAAGTATACAGAGGAGAAGTTTGTTTGTCTCCCATACTAAACAAATCAGCCCTCAAAACGGCTAATTATGTAAACTCCGGGCGGCAAGAAGTCGGGTCTGTCACTATAGGCCTGTCGGCTACCGTCTTCAATGACACCGACCCGCACTTTGCATGCTCAAGTACAGTCGGCACCGAGATAATGGAAGTGGTAAAACAACTCTCATTATCGATATTGGTTGAATTAATTACCTACTATAAAGAAAATAATCAGGGCAACAAAAAATATCGGCAATGAAACTGAGCCCACAGGTAGGCAGAGGCGCATTTTAAATATCTACATAATATTTTTGCAGTAATAACGCACAAAATTTTCATGTTAAGCAAAACTTTTTGAAGATGCGCAAGAATTTTGCCTGATTTATAAATATTCAAACTACTGCAATTAAAAAAAAAACAAGAGATCACCCTGTACACCTAGCTAATGAATCCCTAGTAGTCAAAAAACGGGATGTTCAGTATTAAGTCCAAAAAATTCCTATTTTTACTAACATAAAGGGTGCCACACAGCAAGATGTACAATAAGCAAATAAGTGTCAGGGAGAACCTAACCCCACCTTGCTTTATATAAATAAAACAAAGAATTAATCAGTGAAAGTAAATAATAAAGACGAACACAGAAACCATATACTATCTAGATAGAAAATAGTGATTTACCTAACAGGGGAGGAAACTGCCTGCTTTTTTTCCGTGGAAGCTAAGGAGAACCAAACCACCACTACAATAACCGAAAGCTGGACTTTAGAATACGGTTGACTACAAGCCTATTATACTCCCCGATAACCCGACTGACAATCTAATTTTCGTATGGCAACACGCACTGGACTTTCACAACTTTAATCCCGAGTTTCCGGGAAATTGCGGAACGATAATTGACAAACAAGCGACTGACGAAGCAAAAATTCCCTACGAATTTTAGATATGGCAAGATAAAGAAAACGGCTAGATAGGATGAGTCATGAAAGTCGTTTGAGCAGCAAAATTTCCGCAATTTTGGAACAAACGGCAGGCCGAATTTGAGATAGCTAAGAGATCAAACATAGAGGACTTCTATTTTATTAAGGTATTACAGAAGTTCTTCATCAAAAATACAAGTAAGGTTTATTTTGTAGCAGAATCGATGCCAAGTCTAGAAGTAAACTCCGTTTCAATGATATCACTTCTAGTAATCGAGATAAATTTTTAAATTTAAATCCTGTCACAATTTTGTCATCAATTTTTGAGTTTTATCAAACCCTTTGGGTAACACATGTCTTGACGAAATATGACATGCTGCGATACTGACCAACACCTTTAACTCTCTTTCGATTTAGTAACCTTTAGCCTACTATAGCGGTCATATTGATACCAAACTGACAATAAAACCATGTTTTACCTGTCAGATTGGTTATAAAAATGGGGACAACACTAGGCTAAAGTGCACTGAAGAAGTAGGAGTTAACTGGCTTTTTAGTTCAGAACGGTGTTGTACTGACATAAGTTAACAAATAAATATGTCATTGTCATATCTATATGTGACACTTAATCTTCAAAGACAAGGTGTATAATAGATTCAAAAAGGAGGAATACTAGTGGTGTCTAAAGGTATAATGACGAAATAGCGGCAGGATTTAAATTTGAAAATTGGTTTTCGTACGCAACAAATTCACTCAGCTGTTTTTTCATTGAAACGCCCACAAAAGCGGGCCTCGTTGAAAGCATAGCTTAAACTTGTCAAAACTGTAGCAGATACATTATTTTAATTCATTCGCTACGTTTCGACGACAATTTTCGTCTTCCTCAGGCTAAAAAAATAATATACATGTACAAACCAAACTTATGTAAGGGCAGGTTCGTTCTATGCGGATTCTCCTTTAGGCAGCCTTGCATGGAGTATGCCCTATGGAGAATGGTATTAGGGTTATTCCTCCGGACAATATTAATGTTCTTTTTACCTTTATGCATGCCAAATAAGTGGCACGACAATCAATTTCCCAATGCATATATTCCCCAAACAATGACAATGACGTGTCCAGACGGAGCCACCCTCAACATGCAATACGGTGAGCAACCTTGAAAGCATTTCAAAAAGCGCGCCCTATAGCAACAAAGTTTGTAAGACTAAGGACACTGTAAAATGTCGGCAAAAGTGGCTTCGGTAGACGGTAAAAATGTTTAGGCAAATTTAGTCTTCACCGGGAATTAAGTTAACTTCACTCAATTTCGAATTATATATTCTTTTTTCGCCTTATTTTAGGAGGGCACTCTCACTTATAGCAGCTTATAGTTACATCCCCTTAGGTCCCGACGTCCCGGGACCTTAAAAGTACGTTTTTAAAACGTACTTTTTCGGACGTTTTAAAAACGTCAAATTTAAACATACCCAAAAAAATGTTAGTAAAAAAAATGAGGTATGTTTTAGAAAGCAGAACGTTCAATTTTTAAGATTTTAAAAAAGTTCTTCGTTTGTTCAGGGAGTTCGTCATTTTATAAAAAAAAAATATCAAGTAAAATTTTTACTCTTTAGAAATATCATAATTTGGAGACTTGCTACCTCTCAAAAAATCCGTTCGAGAACGTTTTTTAAATGTGCCGAATTCGACGTTTTAAAAACGTCAAATTTGGACATACTTAAAATGTATTATTTACGTCGCAAAAATTTGATATGTAAAAGGAAGAAACTTTAAATTTTTATGAATATAATATTTAGGAGGTATATATATATCCATATCCAACAACTAATAAAAAGTGTACCACGTCAATATAAATAAAAAAAAGGTAGAATTTTTACACTGGAATATGTAACTTTAAAGTTCAAGCACCGTGGAGAAGTTGGGTTGGGTTTTTGTTTATTTTGATCAAAATGGGCGTACAAAATAGAAATATGATTTGATGCAGCTGATCGTCTACAATATTTTTAAAGACATTTTTGTGCCAAGATATTTTCTCATTTTTAAGTAAATTGAAAAAGGTTTTTTATTTTGAATTAAATTGCATTATCAGAAAGTTACAACGTCGTATGAACAAGCTGTCCATACAATGGTTACAGTTACAGTTTGAAAAACGATTCCTAATGTCGTATCTAAAACCATTTTAAGACGTGGAAAAATCGTTCCCAGTGGACGTCCCAGGGTGTAAGAAAGGTCTCCGGGACGTCGTTAAAACGTCTTTCAGACATAAAGGTCCCCAGGAGTACGTCCATGGTGCGTTCGGTTAATCCCACTGGAATTTTAAAACGTTTCAAAAACCTCTTTTAAAAACTTTAATAGGTCCCTGAGGGGGAACGTCTTTTTTGTATCCCGGGATATTCTTTTTAGTTCCTGAGAACGTCCCGAGTACGTCCTAAAAAAGTCCGAGATCGTCCTATAATAAAAGCGGGGAAAAATGATAATTTGAAGACGTACAAAAACAGTTTTTAAACCTTCAAAAAACGTTCTGGATTGACGTCCCCGAGCCGTCCTAGGACTATACAAAAACGTCCCCGAGATGTCTTAAAAACGTCTTTAAGACATAGGTCCCCAAGAGTACGTTCCCGGGACGTCCGGTAAGTTCGACTGGGACGTTTTAACAACGTTTTTAAAACGACCATATGTTATTAGGGAAGTGACCTCGTACGTGACTTAATTGCCAAAAAGGCCGCGAACTCTGACCAAAAGGTCACTAAAGCAGAAGTCGCGTTTAATCTATATCTCCGAGTTGTCATTTTGGTTTGTTAAAACCAATTTTATAGAACTTTGACTTGCTCCTACTTGTTTTTTTTTTATCGAGGACGTTAAAGTTCGCTTGTGGGTGACCTTATTGTTTGTAAGTGCACGTGGTTGCATCGCCTTGGGGGGTGAGTGGCTAGTGGTTTAAATAAATTTTTAAACAGAGTTTTCCGGAAATTTCCCGAAGCTCCTTTTATGATTAAATTACGAGCTTTTTCTACTCTTCTAAATACAACATGACAGAGAGCAAAGTGAGATTAGGTTTCGGGATTTCTTCGGAGCCTTTTTCTAAGACGTATATTTTAAATTTTTTTTTTGTTTCACAACGAAATATATATATTTTCTATTTTGCACGTGTAAAGGATACTTATTATGTAATATTGTTGTACAATAGAATTATGATATGATATCTTAGCCGGTGAAAAATCATTGCACAATTCTTAATATTGTGCAATAAGAAGTGTTTTAAAATTCAGAATACAGATTTTAAGGGCGTTTCTGAGTCAACATAAGACTTTTTTCTTATAAATATGTGCCCGGGTTAATGTTTCAAGCTTTTTTTAGTCCTTTTCTTATAGCTCTTGTAATTTTCGAGATATTTATAAATTCATAAAGGTATAACTGAAATAGAGACCTTATGTTTACCACAGTTGCGATCAGATATAAGGTAAACAATTTGGCGACGATGCCAGATTGCGCTGAAAGTTGTATCTCTACACGTAATGTTTTTACAAACATATTATTTTTATAACTTTTTGGCAATTATGGAAATTCTCCGGTTTGGTTTGAAAACATGGAGGAACACCTTATTTTTATTCAAATGTATAGAGAAATTTGGTATATTATATATTTGCATTTAAATTTCCTTGAATGTTCACAATTTTAAATCAATAAGGTACATGTTATTGTACTTGAAATATACCTCATTTTTTCGATGGAAATATCAGATGAAATACCTGATATTTTGGCCGAAAGAATAATTCTTTTTATTTGCCAATATATATCGAGAATAAAATCTACAACAATGTGACAACCTCGCATTTGTGGCAGTCAGCCTCGACGGTGTTGTAGCTTTAGCATAATCGAGATTTTGGTATATTTTACGCCATCTTGTCATAGGCCGCCATAGGCGTGCAACTACTGTTGCAGTAAATACAAAATGTAATATAGGAAATAAATAAGTTTTTTTGGGATATTTTTGCGAATTTCTGATAAACAAATTGTGATAATTAATTACACTATATTTGGTATAATGAACCAACCCCAGCTGCGACATTTTTAAATGTCCTATATGAGTAGCAAAAAAATATAAGAGGTACGTATACCTGCGTATGGTATTTATTTATAACTACATTCACAGTTTTGATACTATCTGTACTCAGCTTATTTTTTCTGTCGAGATTTGTTGTATTTTTTCTGTTTCTGTATTTTTTCTGCCGAGATTTGTTTATTTATACTTGTTTATAAATACGTTCCCGGTATAAATATAATTTTTTAAAACATTATATCAGACACAGGATAAAGAATGTATGTTTATTACAACTTTTTATTTATAATATTTACATAGGTAGGATACTCCACATAAGATTTTTTTTTTATTTATTAAAAATGTAGAGTGTATAAATTCCATTTATTTTTAAACAATGAAATACCATCATATAATACCTATAATATAGGTATCTTCCTCTTTCAAAATACCACTATTTTTAATCAAATTTGCTTATTTTTTCCACATTTGCCTAAACAGTGCGGAAAGTGATACTTTTCTGCACGCGATGGCCGCTAAGGGCGAAAAGGCACTTTTGACACGTTTTTAGTAGAACAATTTCCTACTTGCATAAAAAGCTTCTTCCTAAGGTTATATATATTTGGAATTTTTGAAATTAAAGCCAAATGCATCGAAAAACTCCAATTAGACTTAAAATTCACGCCGAGTTAAAAAAAAATGCTAATCTTTTTAATAAAGTTTTGAAGGTCAGTTGACATTAAACAGGTTAAAAAACTACTTTGCAAATGCGTGTGGAAAAGTCTACTTTTACATATCAATTTTAATGTGGAAAGTTCAACTTCCCACACGCCGTGCGTAAAAAAAATATGCACGGCGTGCATAAAAAAACGGTCCTAGCGTGCGTGAAAAAACTTATAACGCACGAATTTTTTTTAAATGGTACTTTATGGACCAATAAATTTTGGGTTTGAAATGTGTGTTCTAAAAACTATTATTTGATCAAGAAAGTCATCATAAACACTCGTAGAAAAAATATTGTACCTAACTCTTACGGAAGTGCCTTTCTCGCCCGAACTCATCCCGTCCGTAAAAGCAAAAGTTAGGCAATTAACTATCTGGAGAACATTTAAAAAATAATATTTTCTATGTTATTTCTTTACATAAATATTTTCAGAATGACAAATATAATACCTCTCCATACCTCGGTATCAATAATTAAGTAAAAAAAAAATAAAGGTTGTATTTTTAAATATTTGACAAGTCTGAAAATAAAGACCAAACCTTTTTACATTTAAAAATAACGAGCCGCTTCTGGCCGCTGGTAAACGTGACGTGGTATTGCCTGGGCCAGCGTTGCCAGTGGAAGATAAAATGGTTTTCCCTAAGTCTAACGACTGATCGCGTTTCAAAGTGATTTATGAATGACTTGATGGGTCTATTTTAGTTGGATGTCTTTGTATAAATTTGAAACACGTTACGTTTTATGGCTTAAATCATCCAGCATGTTGAGTGGTAGTAAGAATCTATAGAGATATATTTTTTCAGGGCTCAAGCGTGCGGAAAAAGTGTCACTTTTCCAGACACGTGCGGAAAAGTAAATGGGTTTAGTTTTTGGGGAGTAAACATTTCAATATTTGGACATTCTATATTTTTATGTTTGTGGTTTCTAAAATCATTTAAAAATATTTAATTTATTAGAATTGTTCTTTAATTTTTAATAAAAGAAAATGTCTGACATTTTTCATTTGGGAGTTGAAATCAACAAAGCAACAAAGTAAAAATAAGCCTCTCAGTCAAATAAAACTACCTCATGAAAACCAATTTTGCCGTCGCCGCTTTATAAATGTTTATTTTGCGTTTACTTAACTAAAGCAAGTTTTGTTTTGGCATACTGAATGTTCGCAATTTTCATATTTTAAGTTACATCGTTTTTGACAACTTAGAATAAAATTAGTGTAAAAAACGTGTTTTTATCAACTCAAAATAAAACCCTTTTGACGGTAAACAAAAGCCCTCATCTACACCGAACTCAAACATTTTATAAAACGACTTATGCGACCTGGCGGACCACTTTAGATAAGTTAATAAACTTTTGATGCATCATTGAGCCGTGTTTATAGATTCTTTGTGGTGATAATTCTGAATGGACCATTCTTGATTTTGACACTCTTGTAACAAGGGTGCGAAAAAAGCCTTATTTTCACCTGAAAAATTCGTCCTTAAAGATCCCTAAAGGCGCAATTACACAGACGGACATGCTCAAACAAAAGCTTGTGCAAAAGATCTGAAATTTCATGCTATCTATTTTGGAAACAAATTTTTAAAGATGAGAGTAAATATAATTTCACATCATTGATCAGTGATCTCAATTGTTTAAAAAAATGGAACACCAACTTTGGTTTTAAATTTTTATCAAGCAGGTAATAACATTTCATTCTTTTCTCTTACTTTTTTGGATTTCTTTCATTAAAAAGAAAACGGAAATATCTTCCAAGTAATTACTTTTTAAAATGCAGGTGGATATGTTTAGGGGACTGCTCTGGAGAGAGAGGTATCTTTTTAGAACCCTGGGGGTGGAGGTTTAAAACAGTCGGAACGCAGCGCTGTCAAACGCTGCATAAACCAATTTAACTCTGCTCATGTAAGAAGTAAAAAATTAAACAAACTACACAAACCTAGTGTCACTAAAGAAAAAAGTAGAAGTAGTTGAAAAAGCTTGTTAAGTTTTTGATAAAATAGCCAAGCTTTTTGAACACTTTGCTTCTGAGTAAGTAGGAAGCAAATATAGAAATAAGATATATTTTCATGTTTGCTTTTTTCCTGAGTTACAAAAGACAGTGCCACATACACTAGAGCACTGTGAAAAATCCCCTCGAATTACTCTCATTGGGAAATATTCCCTGATTCTCCCTGAACCACAGAAATTTTCCCTGACCATTTTTAAATTTCCTTACTGTTCCGACTTTCCAGGTTTTTCCAGGTTGTGGACACCCTGTGTGGTGCTGTAAAGGACAAGCACGGTGAGAGGCTCCTACAAGATATTTTAAACATAAAAAAAGGTATCAGGAAAAATGGAACTGTGAAATGTTAGCCGACTACTGCTGGACTTAAAAATATATATTGTGACAAATAATATACAGGCTGTCAAGGCGAAAACTTACATTGGCCGATATCTTGAAAACAAAACCACCTCCACTCGAAAATCTTAAATTGAAACATAGGTCATGTGATACATCATTCGAAAGGGCTTTTGATTCTCTAAACGCTTGCGTAATTTGTTTCTGTCAAATATATATTTTATGGTCGTAATTTAAAACAATTTTTTTTTAGTAAAATAAAACTGCCTTCGTTATAAAAAGTAATAATAACATCAAACTGACATTTAAGGTTCTTCAAGAAAAATCCAATCTAGTTCGTTACAAATCCACTCCCAAACTAACCCTCTAGCGGTAATCAACCATAATGTATTGATTAATTTATTGATCCATGTCGTGAAAAAAAAAAAGATAGAAAGAAATTGAAAAACCTGTTTTCGAGGTTTAAAGGGGGAACATAGTAAGAAACTTTTCCACCACTCCTGTAGCGGTAGCAACTTCTATGTGGGTCATGTGATACCTCGAGTCTAACGAATGTTTTTATCTTTATTTAATATGCGTGTCTTTCTTAAATTAACACCTTTTGAATTAATGAAATAATATGTTTTATACCTAGGTTTTTTCGAGGTTTTGATCAAAGAAGAAAAAAAAAATAAAGAGAACTTATCTTTACAATGAAACTAAAAAAATGTTTTGTGATTTCTGCCTAAAAAAATTAAATGGTTTGCCGTTCACTAGTAATAATTTATCCGTAAAAATTTGGGTGAATATGATGTGTACATGTAAATCGCGGTAATTCGAATTTTATTAAAAAAACTTCTCTTTTTCAATTTTGGAAATACAATTTAAGTTTGACAAAAATAAATTACGGCGATGTTTAGAGAATCAAAAAACCTTTCGAATGAGGTATCACATGATCTATGTTTTTACTTAAGATTTTGGGGTGGGGTGGTTTCCGTTCTAGGGGTTAATAGAAGTAGGTGGAAAAGTACCTTAATATGGTTCCCCCTTTAAACCCTCGAAACGGGTTTTTCATTTTTTTTCTATCTTTTTTTGTTTTCCAGATATCGGCCAATGTTTTTGCTGGGACACCCTGTAGTTTTTTTTTATTGAAAGCCAACTTAAATCTTTAATTGGTATTTTTTCATTGGTGTGTCACGTTTTAAACGTTAAGAGCGCGAAAGGCGCGTAGACATCTGTGATATGACTTACCTTTAATGGCCTGGTCAATAGGTAGGTTGAAGCTTACTTAATCTGGAAAAATAAGAATAAAAAAATGGTTAAAAGAACATCTAAATTAAAATTAAGTATACAAGAATATAATTGAAAAATAAAACGCACAATACTGTACAGGGTGATTTAAAATTACCGAGAAATATTTGAACAGTTATTAGATATCATTAATATGAGAAAAGTAAGGTGATCATTTTGTTTATATTTCATATTTTTATTTCTCTAAATTTAGGGGTCAAATTTTCGTATTTTTTTGGGAATCGCCTTTAAAATAATTTGCCAAGCAAGTTTACGTGTGCTGACAATGATATGTTTTAGGGTTTTTGTCAACATTTTGAAGTTGTCGAAGTTTTGTTTGCAAAAATTGATGTTTCTATCTCTGAAAGATTTTACAAAAATATATTTTACTTCTTACTTACTTAATTCCTGTTCATAACAACAAATTCTACCTACAGTTAAAGTCTTTCTAGGAAATTCTGAATCACCCTATATAAAATATATGATTGGTAGACATTTTCTGATCGCACTTTCAAGTACGAGATTGTGATTGCAATGAGCGAAAATTATATTCAGATGTCCCTAACAAGTATAGAACCAATCAAGCCCCGTTTTTTACGGGGTTGGGGGCAATTTTGGCGTAAATCTTAATATCTTGATGAAAATATTCCTATTGGGATACACACAGGGTTCGCTTTAGTACTTGTCGAGATGTAAGAGTCACCCAAGTAACATTTATTTTTTTATAATGGCCAATCAATACCTACTGGCAACTACTTAATAAAACAAAAAGATGTTTAAAACTTTTGCAGGCCTTATAAGCCTTAAGTGTCAGTTTTTATAAAGGGATACATTGCTACTTTCACATGAGTTTTAGTTTTAAAAAATATCTTTAAAAACATTCTCTAACCCTTTATAAAAACTCAAGCCAAGAGTCGTTTTTAAATAATGGTTGTCAGAGGGTTTCAGAGCATCCAATTTGACTTCACCTCTTATTGATTGAAGCATATAATATGGTATTTGCTTTCCTTCTTTAAAAAGTTTTGAATTATGAAACAGTTTAGGAAAATGGCTGCCACTCAGATATTTTACGTTAAGTTTTAAGACGGTTATCCAATGATAATGATGATATAATTACCACCACTGAATTTAAACGAAGTTTTATAAGAGGAGTTTTTAAAATGTTTTGCCAACTATTTTATAAAACTTGAACCACTTTAAGGTTAAAGTTTTATTAGAATAGTTTTTAAATCTTATAAAGTTTTATAAGAAATGTCGTCAAAAAGTTTAGATTACCAAATTATAAAACTTAAAAACAAAAGTTTTATATTATAAAAAAAAAATGGCGGCCTAAGACAAAAGTTTTATAAATATAGTAATAAGAAAATTTTGGTTGCTAATTTTGGAAGAATAATACTCGTCTGGTTTTTCCATTACCTTTATAAACATTACCAACCCATTATAAAAAAGTTGAAAAATAATAAAACTATGTAGCAACCTAAAATGTTACTTCAGCAATGTTTAAAAATCAAAAGTGTTGAAAGCTTTATACCTTAGACGTTTGTATATACAGACCGCTTCAAGCTACTGCGAACATAGGGGGAATCAAGTCCAATTTACTCTCCGTGCCGTACAACCGAGGTGGATTCGAAGCACGCTGCAGTGTTATCTTTTGGAAATTCATTTTGTTTTTATTATTTTGTTTTATTTCTGCCTTGCTCGAGAAACAGATGGGTAAGTTCTTAATTGAAATAATACATTTTTAAAACTAAAAATGGATGTCTACGAAGTTGCCGAAAAAGTGCAGATGGTCAAATGGTCAAATCGTCATAACCCAATACACGTTCGATATTGGTCGAGGGAAAATTTGCATTTGTATTTTGACGTAAGAACACAGTATCCCCAAAAACTAAATGTTTGGGGGGGTATTGTAGGGGAACACGTAATTGGGCCATTTTTTATTAACGGCAATTGCAATTTGAATGGTCCTAGATACTTGGATCTACAGCAGCAGCACATTATTCCAACTGCTAGGCAGTTGTTAGGTGTAAGATTTGGTGAAACATGGTTTCAACAAGATGGTTGTTCCGCTCACAATGTTGGCCTTGTTAGGGAATATCTTGATAATGTATTTCCTAATCGGGTTATAAGTACACGGGGAACTATTTTATGGCCAGCTCGATCTCCCGATCTTGCTCCTAATGACTTCTATCTGTTTTTGAAGAAGCTTTTCAAATTATCAACCCTAACATGCTTGGAAACGTTGGAAAGGGTTTTTATAGTAGGCTCGGATATTGTCTAGCCGAGCAAGGAGGACTTTTCGAACATTTGCTTTAATTTTTTTTTGACTGGGAGAATCTTTTTGGTTTTTAGAATGTATTATTTTATTTTGAGAACTTGCTTTTATTTTGTTTCTCCTTATTATTTTCATTGTAACACGTCGTCACTGATAAATCTGAGCAGTTGACAATAAAACGCTCTTATTTATCAGTGACAAAAAATAAGAAAATTACGTTATAAAAATTTGCGTATTTATTGACCAAATTCCGGTTTCATTGACTACGCTCCACACAGCACCGTGGTTAGAGGCGTACTAAATACAAGGCGAACATCGGCGAACGGCAGCGAATGGCGATCGGAAGCCTGAGTGTTGGTTGCTTCACTGATAGGCGTGCTGTGTCTCTGCATGTACGTACACTGGCAAATTAGACTTCTTTTGCCCTATGTTCGCAGTAGCTTGAAGCGGTCTGTATGTATTATCAATATTTCTTACATATTCTTAATACATCAGAAATAGAACTTTTTACAACTAGTGGCTAAAATAGCGTTTTTTACAAGCGTTGGTTTAAATGCAGCAAATTACAAAAAATACGAGTAAAAAACAAAATTTAGTCTAAAAAACAGAAAAACACTTACAAAATAAAACTGGAACACAACATCCACTGAGAGCTTGCCATTTTTATACCATTTGCTATTTTGTGGTTTTTTTAAATAATTTTTTTGTGAATACGTGAAAAACACTTAATAAAATGGTTTAATTCTTCTTAATACTGCAATTTTAAGTTCATGAAAATTTTTTTCCTCACCCTCGTTCAAAAAGTTTTTATGCACAGGTTATTTGCAAACAGTTACTAAAATCGTATTTATGATAAAGGTCTAAAAGACTATTAGGTATAATTTTTTTTTGATGCAAGAACCCTACCGTAAATAAAAATGATTATGAATTTCGAAATTATCGTTGCTCCGAAATTAGTTAATTTTCTAAAAATTATTCAATCCCGGCGCAGCTGCATATTTAATTTTTTCGCCTCATGACGAACAATTAATTTATTATTTAATTAGCAGATTGCATTTCGGTGTACCTGTACCGATGGCAATACTAACAAATTTATTAGGGACTTTTGGTCAATATTCAAACCAATTTCACTCGTAACGTGCCCCTCTATTTATACAGACCGCTTCAAGCTACTGCGAACATAGGGCGGAAGAAGTCTAATTTGCCAGTGTACGTACATGCAGAGTCACCGCACGCCTATCAGTGAAGCAAACAACACCCAGGCTTCCGATCGCCATTCGCTGCCGTTCGCCGCCTTTCGCCTTGTATTTAGTACGCCTCTAACCACGGTGCTGTGTGGAGCGTAGTCAATGAAACCGGAATTTGGTCAATAAATACGCAAATTTTTATAACGTAATTTTCTTATTTTTTGTCACTGATAAATAAGAGCGTTTTATTGTCAACTGCTCAGATTTATCAGTGACGACGTGTTACAATGAAAATAATAAGGAGAAAAAAAATAAGAGCAAGTTCTCAAAATAAAATAATACATTCTAAAAACCAAAAAGATTCTCCCAGTCAAAAAAAAAATTAAAGCAAATGTTCGAAAAGTCCTCCTTGCTCGGCTAGACAATATCCGAGCCTACTATAAAACCCCTTCTAACGTTTCCAAGCATGTTAGGGGTGATAATTTGAAAAGCTTCTTCAAAAACAGATAGAAGTCATTAGGAGCAAGATCAGGAGATCGAGCTGGCCATAAAATAGTTCCCCGTGTACTTATAGCCCGATTAGGAAATACATTATCAAGATATTCCCTAAGAAGGCCAACATTGTGAGCGGAACAACCATCTTATTGAAACCATGTTTCACCAAATTTTACACCTAACAAGCAGCAGTTGGAATAATGTGCTGCTGCAGTAGATCCAAGTATCTAGGACCATTCAAATTGCAATTGCCGTTAATAAAAAATGGCCCAATTACGTGTTCCCCTACAATACCCCCTCCCAAACATTTAGTTTTTGGGGATACTGTGTTCTTACGTCAAAATACAAATGCAAATTTTCCCTCGACCAATATCGAACGTGTGTTGGGTTATGACGATTTGACCATTTGACCATCTGCACTTTTTCGGCAACTTCGTAGACATCCATTTTTAGTTTTAAAAATGTATTATTTCAATTAAGAACTTACCCATCTGTTTCTCGAGCAAGGCAGAAATAAAACAAAATAATAAAAACAAAATAAATTTCCAAAAGATAACACTGCAGCGTGCTTCGAATCCACCTCGGTCGTACGGCACGGAGAGTAAATTGGACTTGATTCCCCTTATGTTCGTAGTAGCTTGAAGCGGTCTGTATAACTCGCCTAGAAACAGTTCTAGTCATATCACCAATTTAAAAAGAAATTATTTTATACACTAAAAAAGTGACTTCAAATTCAAATTTAATAAGCATGCGAACTATCCCTTTTTTTTATTTTTAAACTTGATAGTGTTTATTACTAAGGAAACGCATCGAATAATTTTATATTAGGGGAAATAATTGTTACTTTCGATATAATAAAACTTTCTCAGACTTCATAAATTTCCTAATGGAAACTTTTCTAAATTTGAATCTTCACCCAGTTTTTTCAAAGAACAGCATTCGTGCGTAGCATCAAAGAAAGTTGCTACACACTTATGCTTGTGTTAAAAAATTCAGATAAAATTTCCAAAAATTTCCGGAAATATTTATAATTATAATTTACGGAAATTTCCGATCAAAACATAACACGTGAAAGAAATACTTCCTAATGCACATTTTAGAAAAATTTTGGGACCCAACCCTATGTCGGTGTGCCTGTGTGTGTGTCTGTGTGCGGGTAGCCCTCGAACCAGTGAAATTTTACATGTTACACTTATGCACCGATTGAAAATGTTGCGTTTGAAAATAAAAGGTGATGGTGAGACGAGGGTAGGGTAATGTAATATTTATGACCTCATCAAAAATCAGCTGGTCAAGCTGGGGTGAATATCCCCTTGAATTTGGGGGTTGGGTTTGTTTTGAAAGTTAATTTTGTTTTTATGGAAAGCAATTGGAATTGCGCTAAATATCATAATTTTTGTTTAAAATACACTTTTTTTCGCCCATACCAAAAACCTAAACAATAAAAACACACTTCTTTGGTTAACACGCTATTGCGCAGACGCGGGTAACTTTTACCCAGCTGAAGACCACGGCGATTCTGGTGCATCCCAGGCGATCACCTTTTTGATTTTCGAACGGAGGTGTATGACGTCATTACTTTCATCTCGGTCGTTTTCGAACGGTTTTGGGCTAGCCGAAATATAACTTTTACCCTGAGGTGACAGACAATGTTTTGTCGGGTCGAACCTCATCCAGAACATTGACACAGTAACGTTTTTGATTAAAATCCCTATTAATTTCGTCGCCATTGCTAATTGAAGAATTGATTAAATGCAGAAATCATGTTCAAAAGGGGTAACAAAGTAGTACGTATATAAAAATATATTAATATGTAACAGTAGCCAAAGATTGAATTTTGTCTCGTCATTGGTGTAATAAATTACGTCGATTAACCTGGTAGGACTATCACAAGCCTAAATAATTTCAAAACTACATTGCGTAGCCTTTTTGTAGCTATTTTGTTACGGTTAAATTAATTTTGTAGCTGTAGCCGTTTTCGAGAAAACACGACCCCCCTAGCTTAACCGTTAAGCTGACGGGCCACCCCATAACTTTAGTTATGCTAAAGCTAGAAAGTTCAAATAAATACCACATTTTGTAGCTCGGCTCGTTAGACGGAATCACATACTAAAAGTTTTCAAAATATCCCTAGATCTTTTTTTAAATAAAAAAAACGTGTTTTTCTTCTTTAAATATATAGGCCAAATGTTCTATGCGATATATTTTTCTTATTTACAAGGGGTGCCCCACTAAGGACACTGATGGTAAGCCATTTTGTATTAATTTGTTAATTTTCTGATTTTAATTAAGTGTAGTAATACTATAAGATACTAATCCCCCTGTTTTTTCTGCTTTTCAGATTGACGAAAAATAATATTGTCTACGTTTCTATGTTCACACCCCCCCCCCCACCCGTTTGTCTAAATATTAAAATAATTTAAAAAACAAGAAGGTTGTATATTTTGCAGAATCTTAAACAATCTATATTCGTTATATCTTAATGGTTTTAAAATTTAGTAACTCCCACAGACAGGATTCGTACGCATAAACAATCTTCATTTTCCAGGTTTTTCAGATCATTTTTTAGGTTTAAAAAACAAGTATAAAAAATAATGAAAAGTGGAAACCAGAGAAATAAGTAATAAATTTTAATATCTAAATAAAAAAAGGCAATCCAAAAATACCTAGCTAGCACAGGAAAAAAGTTTTATTTGTTTATATTGGTTACCTATTTGAAATAAAAAAAAATAAATAAATGAAAAAAGACAAAAGACCTTTCGGAATTCCACTTGATTCAAACAAAAAGATACCTCCGACTCTAAATTTGTATTAATTCCGTATAATGTTAATTATAAGAAAGGCTTACAAAAAGTATTTAATAACACCGGTCTTAAATTAGTATATCAATCCGAAAACATAATAAGAAGTTTACAAGGAAATCCCAAGTAGAAAACTACAGTTCTAGAAAAAAGTGGAATACGAAATGGATTGTAACAAAAAATATATTGGCAAAACGAGACGCTCTATTCAAACACGATTCAAAGAACACTTAGCACACTTAAAATACGGAAGAACAGAAAAGTCAAGTGTGGCCGAGCATGCTTTTGAAAACAATCATAGATTCACATTAAATAACCTAAAACTTCTAAAAAGTGTACGAAACAAAAGACTTGAATGCATATGAAAGTATGGAAATCATTAAATCCAGAAATAGTTTAAATAAAGATAGAGGCCCGATTCCGTTTAGTACACTTTATTCTTTAGTTGAGGGAGATAGGATTATAAAGCGTGACCAATCACAAATTATTAGTTTTATCTCCGCCCACTAAAAGATAGTATATAAGATTGAGTGTAGGTTAATTTAGTTTATTGCTTATCGTCTCCTGATGATGCTAACTTTGTTAGCGAAACGTGCGTCGAGTGCAAAAAAGTGTAGTTTTGGTTTGTGGAAAACAATCATAACTTGTTATATTGATATAAATTATGAACATTATTTGTATTTTAAGCGATCTTTTATGTTTTTTATGTTGGAGGGATTTAGGCTTAATTCTGGATTTTTCATTATGTCATAACGAAAATTTTGAGGAAGTGTACAAAAAATGACGTTTTTAACAATTTTTAAATGTTGTTGACAAAAATTAACAATGATTTTATAGCGCCGGAGGCTAACTTTTTTGCATTTTAAGCGATCTCTTTCAAGTTTTTTTGTGAAATATTAAAATATGTTTTTTTGTGGAATGTTTAAAAAAATCTTGCCAGTCTATATAAAGCACCAGAAATTACGTTATTTTAATATTAATCGATATTTTCAAACTGAAGCAAGGAGGAAAAAGGTTTAGGTGAAATATTTTTTCAGGTGATAATGTCACATAATAGTAGTTTTTCCAGGTTTTTCACTTTTTCGTCATTCTCCACGTAATTTCTAAGATTTTTGGCCTGTGTCATTTTCCAGGTGTTTTCCAGGTTCTCAAGGTTTTCGAGTAGCGTACGAACCCTGACAGACCTAAATATTTATGGCCTTAACATGAAAGAATCAGCTGGGCTAAACGAATGGCTTGCTACAATAATTGTTCCGGAAGAATTTGCCGAAAACAAAACCCGATCCAGAACGCTCGACAGGCAACGTTGTCCCGTATACAAAGAGGAAACACGCATTCCCTACGAGCTAGGCCTCCGCCCCTATAATGTTAACACACAAACTATCGCCTGATAAACAACAATGTGAAAAGACATTAACATCACCCCATCCTGTACGTACACATACACACACGAATTTCCAACAATGACAAACTTCAGAACAAACTCCGCCTCCGTAATTAGAAGTCATTTTCAGCGAAAGTAATGATATTAAATGGACGTTAAACACTTAAACACAGTAAAAATAATAGTTTGCCCAAGTTCAATGAACCGGGGGTCGTATTTTCGTATTCAGCCGACATTTCTCAATAGAAAAAAATGGTGCACAAATCGAAAAGCGTACTTTTTAGGCCCTCTTCGAAAAACTTGGGTTGAGTTGGGCAAGAAAGGTCGAATGTACACTTGATTTAAAAAAAAAACGCATACAGTCACAAAATTTTCTAAATGTGTATAATACATACGGACTACCAGCTAAAATGCCTAAAAACTTGAAAAGTACGACAATTTGTCATATTGTTTAAAAAAGGTCTCTGAAACTGAAAATATTTTTTTTTAATAGAATCACCATGTTTCTCTATTACAAGCTGCAAACGTCTGGGCATTGAAAAGGTTAAATTTTGAAAATACTGATGGTCTTCTAAGAGCTGATCCAATGCGCCATAAATAGCATCGCTTAACTCTTCAGCATTTCGTGGTCTCCAATTCCTTTGGTATATTATTTTAACGATTCGACCCCATATATTTTCCACTGGGTTAAGGTCAGGGCTGTTGGCTGGACAAGGTAGTGTTTCTATTTCTCTAAAAAAACCAAACCTCTAGCACTAAACCAGCCCCACATGCTTACAGAAAAATGTCCAGCTTTTTTAATTTGGTTTGTATATTCGGGTTCAAATCTAGAATTTGGTGGACGATAAACTAAAATTCTCCTGCTGCTTTAATATGATTGAAAAATTTTTTCGTCACTGAAAACCACCCTCTTCCAGAAGTCATTATAACGAAGAACGTTGTTCAGTGCAAAAATCACTTTGGCCTGCTTTTGTTCTTCTGTTAGAAAAGGCTTCTTTGCAGCAACTCGACAAGAGACTTCTGATTTCGTTACTCTTCTATTTACTGTTGCTAAAGAACCCGGAAATAATGTTACATTTGCTGCTTCAATCTCATCTTGCACTTCAGAACTTACTTTTGGTCGTCCTGATCCATCTTTCCTATCCGTAGAATTATTTTCAATCCAGCGCTTTTTCCATCACATTATCGTCATTTTATCATCTCCAAAATGGGTGGCAGCTCTTCTTATAGACCAGCCATCTTCTATAACTCGAGTGATAATTTGAACTTTTGTAAATGTTGATATCTGTGGCCTTTTTAAGGATGTCACACTGAATTTTAGGCTGTCAGGCATACTAAGCTGGTGGTCCCTTATAATAGTATACACTAATGGAAAGCTAAATTTTGTGGAATAGGAAAAAATGCATGTATTAGTTTTTTTTAAAATCAAGTGTACACTTCCCGACACATAAAACGCATACGCCATGCAATATGTCCTTTACGACTTAGCAACCTTTTCTGTCACAAAGTGTCAGAGTCCATTCATTATCATGTTTTGTTGTCACAGTCTTGTCCAACTCAAAAATTTCACGACAGCTCTCGGAATTCGATAAATAAATTTTATCAAAATTAGATAAAGGTTGGTCTGTTCGTGGAGTCGCCGATTATATGGAACGGACAAGTCCACTAATATAACGACTATAGTAAGACTAAAAAGAAAATACAAAGAAGAAGAAAATGTACGACGAAAGGAAGGAACTGGCTTGACCAAAGTCAGCACACCCCAACAGGACCAGCAAGTCACTAATTTTCTAGAAGAACACCCAATTTCCACGGCCAGAAAAGCAAAATTACCAGTTCATTTTCCTGGTACGGTAGGAACTGCACTAAGACAGATAAAGAAGTCGAGGCTGAGATGTCGGTGCCGTTTCCTTTTTGTCGCGGTTACGGTTAACCTTGGTCCTTTAATATCTTTGAATATTGTTTAAATTTGCAGATAATTGTTTAGGTTTACATGTGTATATAATCAAAAGTTTTTAATTTTTATGAATTTTCGGATTATACTTAAATTTTCAAGTCAAAAATGCTATGACGTCATGTATTAGCTGACATGAACAGAAAAAATCGATGAAGACAGCGCATCCTGTCATGTTCGATGCCTTGAGGATCGGAACCAGCCTATTTTGTCGGTTCAGAATAGTTGCGGTTCTCAAGGTATTGATCTTAACAGGATGTGCTATCTACGTCGATTTGTTCTGTTCATGTCAGCTAATAGATGACGTCATAGCATTTTTGATGTGAAAATTAAAGTATAATCCGGAAATTCATAAAAATTGAAAACATAAACAATTATCTGCAAATTTAAACAATATTCAAAGATATTACGCAATCGAGATCTCCTTCTTTTGCTTATACTTCTGCGAAATTTTAGGAGCAAGGTTAACCGTAACCGCGACAAAAAGAAGACGGCACGGGTTGCAGCTAAAAAGATACGACTAACTGAAGAAAAAAAGCAAGCCAGATTAATTTCTCGAGACAGGAAAACGAATTTTGGCGACAGGTAGCCTTTACCGATGAAAAAAAATTTTAATCCCATCGAGAAAGTATGGGGGCTCATTGCAAAAAAGTTATCAGAATTTTATATTTTTCCACGGAATGCTGACCATTTGATGGAGCTAATGGAGCTTATGAAGAGATCGTTGAAGAAAATCTAAATTTATTTGAAAATTTACTCCATGCCAAGGCGTTTAGAAAAAATTATTCAAGCAAATGGTGCAATGACCAGATATTGAAGTTAATATTTTTGATTTTTGTTTCTCGACAGGTTTTTTTTTATTTTTATTTGTTTTTTAATATTTTGTTATTCATAAAACTGATTCTCTTGATGTGTATTGACCTTTCTTAACCGAAAGCCTTCCAGTTGCTTCTTCTTCGTGTTTTCCTTTTAGTCGCACTCTAGTGGACTTGTTTCGTCCATTTTGACCAGCTATTTGATGAAGGAGCCACTCTTCTTCTTGAATTGCTTTATTTATAATCAAAATTTTGTTTTAAAAGTGTTTTATCATTTTTTTATAATTCGTAACAGCAACCTTAATAATTTAGAACCAGTAAATATCGGTAAAAATGCTTTGAGTCTCCTTAACAAAATTTGTTTATGTTGTCTAAAAGCGTTAATTTTAATTTATAGGCATGTGCCTATCTTCTGCTGTATGCGTTTTATGTGTCGGGAAGTGTACCTCGTTCGTGAGACCGAAACTTTTAGGTGCAATACTTGAACTATTTAATTTTAATTAATTTCGTGTCATTTTTAAACGGCAAATTAAAAATATAAGGGGAACCCACAAAAAAGCTGAATTTAAAAAAACCGAAACACAAATGAACAGAAAATAATAAAACAGATTGAGAAATAAATTCCCAATGTCCATAATGGAGTTAAATATAATCTACTGGTGGTGAAGGCCAAGAATCCAATAGTTTTCTGTTGATGAAACTCTCTTTTTTAGAAAATAAAACGTCCGAAATAAAATATAAAAAAAAATGAAACACCCACACTCCGATCCTTAAAAGACACGAACATAATTTAACCGATTATAATTTTCCCGAACCTTAAAATATCAGAATTACAAAAGTATCGAATATAATTTTCTAGAGCGAAAAACACCCGAACCACAAATTGATAGAAAATAGTATGCTCCAGTGTTGCCAGATCAAAATTTAAGAATTCACTAGATGGCGTTTTCAAAAATCACTAGAATTTCACTAGACTTATATTTGCTTTCCTGGCTCTTAGAAAACTTTTATTAACGGGGGAGGGGGGGGGACTAAATGAAAACACCGAAGTACATATTAAATGCAAAAATATTTAAATTTTTCATCAGAAAAAAATAGTAAATTCCAGAAATAATAATAATAAACAGACAAATATATACGTACGTATTAAAGCTACATGTTGCTGTTATGATTATGTACGGTTTTGTGGGGTATATCATAATCAAAACAGTTTTTTCTGACATGAAACTTTTGGATCTAGCGATACGCTACTGTGTCAGTAGACAGCCTATTCCTTAGCGTTGTTTTATTTAGATTTACACCACTAAAATTTATTTTAACACAAGCACTACTGTGTGGCAAAGTAAATAAAATATTTACTAGTTTTATTAGTTCGGGGTTTGCTAAGTTTCCATCTCCTTTTTAAAACTTTAACAATTAATTGTCTAAGTTCTTTATCTAATAAATGAATATCTATGAGAATTCAATCAGTAGTTTATTTGTTTCCAAAAAACAGCTACTTTTAGACCTAGACACAGTTTATCTATTGGAACTTAATTTTCAGGATTTTATATTGTATTTTTAGGATTAATTTAAAATAAAGAAACAATAGGATCAAAATATAAAAAATAGTAAAATGGGCACGTAAGCACTGATGTGAAAAGTCACTAGAATATGGCATTTTAATAAAAGTTTTCACTAAATCACTATATTACAAAAAAATCAATAGATCTAGTGAAATTTCACTAGATCTGGCAACACTGGTATGTCCGATCATTAAATGAGCAGAACCACAATTCATTTGTTTCTCTATTCGGAAGATGACACGGGGATATTTTTTTATTAAACGATATTATTTAACTTCACAGTTTCTGGCTGTCTAACTGTCTATCAAATGTTGCGAGTCATTTTTGACACACTTCCCGTGAACCGATTTTAATGAAATTTGGAACAGTAATGTAGGTAATGACAATACAATATTATGAAAAAATTTGGGGTAGAGGGTGGTTGACAATATCACACTTCAACTCTTCCCTGCCGTAAACCTGGCAACGTAGCAATTGAATTCGTGGCTATCGGTTCACATCATTTTCGAACAGATTAGAGTTCTTGAATTTTCGGCATTATTATGTTTCTATTAAATTATTTTCGTTAAAAATATTTTCTGACATTTTGTGTTTCTATAAAAATATGTTTCGTTTAAATTTAATTCCATACATTTTCGAGACAATTTTTTTCGGACCAATTATTTTATTTTTTTAAAAATTCTGACAAATTACGTTTTTGCCAAATCTAAACACTAAATCTTCCATATTAAGATAGAGAAGCCGATGTTTTAAAATATGTATAAACGTATACTAAAATTGAATATTAATTAGTAGTAGTAGATGGGCTGCCGTAGGCCTGGCAATAGACCCTTTCTGCCATAACCCCCGTGCACCCCTGACTGATGCGCGTGCCCCTTAGGATGCAAGTTTAATTTCTCTAAGAGGACTTAATTTTTGCCCGACACCTCTTTGTCGAGGGCAGGGACCTTTAGACTGCGTAGCAAGTATACACAGTGGACCGCCGACTTTACACCCCCTCCAAAGGCATCTATCTAACATCGCTACCGTTCCAGCAGAACTTGGTTGACGGTAGACTTTTCTTCCCAGCAGCCCGCCGTCATATAGGCTGACCCGAAAATCGACGTTTAGAGCCGGTTTCGCTGGTAGAGGTCGTCGTCCGAGTCTTCAGACGCATTCCTTGAAGTGGTCCTGCTACCCGAAAATGCTACCGCCTCTTCCAAGTCACCCTCTATCGACTCCCGATACCCGCGTCCCATGGAGTCCCGATTTCGGAGAAGTCCAGGTCTTCCTTTTTCTGGGTCACCGGCTAGTCTCCTCTACCCAGTTTTGGTGGAGTCCTCGACCGTCCACCTTTGACTCCCGCAGTTTTCGGTGCAGTGTCAACCGTGCCCCCTACTTCTACCTCGTTTGTTGTTATTATTCTATGCACAACGTTGACTGCGGAGCTGCCCGTCGGTCGTCTCTAGTCGCATTCGGCGTTGTGTGAAGCAATGTGTAATTGCCGAGATCCGATCCTGCTATCTCTGTTCTGCAGGCTAAGACGCTGTTCACTAGTCAACATAATGGTATTGAGTATACAGACCGCTTCAAGCTACTACGAACATATGGGGAATCAAGTCCAATTTACTCTCCGTGCCGTACGACCGAGATGGATTCGAAGCACGCTGCAGTGTTATCTTTTGGAAATTCATTTTGTTTTTATTATTTTGTTTTATTTCTGCCTTGCTCGAGAAACAGATGGGTAAGTTCTTAATTGAAATAATACATTTTTAAAACCAAAAATGGATGTCTACGAAGTTGCCGAAAAAGTGCAGATGGTCAAATGGTCAAATCGTCATAACCCAACACACGTTCGATATTAGTCGAGGGAAAATTTGCATTTGTATTTTGAGGTAAGAACACAGTATCCCCAAAAACTAAATGTTTGGGGGGGGGTATTATAGGGGAACACGTAATTGGGCCATTTTTTATTAACGGCAATTGCAATTTGAATGGTCCTAGATACTTGGATCTACTGCAGCAGCACATTATTCCAACTGCTAGGCAGTTGTTAGGTGTAAGATTTGGTGAAACATGGTTTCAACAAGATGGTTGTTCCGCTCACAATGTTGGTCTTGTTAGGGAATATCTTGATAATGTATTTCCTAATCGGGTTATAAGTACACGGGGAACTATTTTATGGCCAGCTCGATCTCCCGATCTTGCTCCTAATGACTTCTATCTGTTTTTGAAGAAGCTTTTCAAATTATCACCCCTAACATGCTTGGAAACGTTAGAAGGGCTTTTTATAGTAGGCTCGGATATTGTGTAGCCGAGCAAGGAGGACTTTTCGAACATTTGCTTTTATTTTGTTTCTCCTTATTATTTTCATTGTAACACGTCGTCACTGATAAATCTGAGCAGTTGACAATAAAACGCTCTTATTTATCAGTGACAAAAAATAAGAAAATTACGTTATAAAAATTTGCGTATTTATTGACCAAATTCCGGTTTCATTGACTATGCTCCACACAGCACCGTGGTTAGAGGCGTACTAAATACCAAAGGAAAGTCATGCAAGTGGTGATCGCAAACCTAAGTATTGGTTGCTTCACTGATAGGCGTGCGGTGTCTCTGCATGTACGTACACTGGCAAATTAGACTTCTTCCGCCCTATGTTCGCAGCAGCTTGAAGCGGTCTGTATACAAAAACTAAGGATTTACTGCGTGAAATTTTCTACTTTTGCAATTGATGAAAATCTACGGAAGAGTACTCCTTTCGAATCAATTTTCCATCAATTCAACAACAAGGGTCCAGATTGTACATCAATGGTAATGGCTAAACTTTAGTGGTCCAAAAAGAAGATATCATTTTCGCGCCTTGCAGTTTATATGCAGTGAAGTCGTTCGTGTTCGTCATTTACTTTGTTTATACGGGCCGTTTAAAGCGCTTTGAAACCGTTTTAAACACTAAATTGATTTTATTTTAATGCGATTTAAGAAAACGGTTTATCGCTTTAAAACCGTCGCGTCGGTGTAAACACTCTAAAAATGCTTTACCGAAAACTTTGTTATTAAGTCAGTTGTTTTATTTGTTTTCTTCTTAAACTGATATCTAATCGCGTATAAACGTAGTAACTAATTGCGTACATTAGCAAAGGTGCATCTTCTTCGTTTTAGAGCGTTGTTTATTTGAAAAACGGGCGAAAAGAGTAGGTGGTGTGTGTTCCTTAATTTAAATCGCCTAGGCCAACGCGCGCCTACGTGTAGTCTTAAAGCTGATTTAAGTCCAATTTTAAATAGAAAGTTGGTCGATTTTGACTGCAATCTGCCTTTACCCAGATTAACACTTGTTTTCCTAAGGAAGTCGTCCTTTTCTATTCGAATCCACCGAAACCTTGTGGGCTTATCGTAGAATTAGTCCAACCAAATTAAAATAAAAGACAAAAAAATTTTTAACCGCAGTTTCATGAGTGGAAATGCTAAAGAGGCTTCTGATAAACCTTTTAAAAACAAATGCCTGAGCAAGGCTCTTAAGGGGTGGATTTGGTGGGGGGAAAAGGGGAGAAAAATGTTATTATTGTAAAAACTTCAATACAAAAATTGTAGACGGTGCAAAGATCTACAAATTTTGTAGATGTCACATTTTCATATAACCTCAAAATCTTTGAGAAAAATGCGAAAAATCGTAATATTTTTATTTTTTCGTTTCTTATTTTTCATTTCGGCAAAAATAGTTTTATTTCCACGAAACTTTGCCAAAATACACCTCTATGTGTCCTTAATGCCTAAAATTTTTTTTAGGTAAAAAAGTTTCACATTTTTTAAGATATGAATTTTTTTCTGTCCAAATTACTTTTTTTTCAATGAAGAATTCTACTCAGGCAAATTCTCGTAGTATTTTTTCACGTTGCTCATTTTTTTTTGTTTTGACATATACTTTTTGGTGGGATAATAAAAAATTATAGTTAAAATTAAAAAACATGCTCATAAATGCAAAAAAAACAAATAATGGCTTTTGCAACAACGAATTTTTTAGCAATTGTTGATAATTTCCTTCAATTAAAAAAAATCAAAAACCGATTACAAAGGAGGAAAATAAACACAGGAGACGGTATTTAATTTACTAGGTTTATAAGCGCCTAAAACCGATTTTATATAAGAACGGTTTTAAATAAAGTCGCTTTCTCCTTCATTCAAATCGTTTTCTAACAGCTGATCGATGTACTGTCAATCCTCTTACCTTACAGTTTCTCACAAATTAAAACATATATATTGTTATATTTTTTTTTAACGCAAATGAAACAACTAAGTTAACAATTTTTTTTCCGGTTTAACATAAAATTGATTTAGTATTTAAAATTGTTCTAATGAAATGTTCAAGACAAGCATTTTTAAACCATTCTTTGCTTAAAAGCGCTTTAAAAGTACCGTATAAACAAAGTAATTGTTTGACCTAAAACTTTGTTTTTGTGCAGTATTGCTATTAATATCTTATTTCGATTAGTAAAGTGTCATTGTGTAATTTTCATGTTTTCAAAAATAGTATATTTTTCTAAATTTTTACAATGGATATTTATATTACTAGCTCACGAAAAATCCTAAGGCTTATTAAGCTGGAATTGCAAAAGCAAAATTTCCGTCCAACAATTATTTCGATAGAAATAGAAACAATGCGCCTCTTATATTATCCTGATTTAAACAGAGTTTACGAAAAAAGGTAATAAAAAAGTTATTTTTTAAGGAAAGCTAGCAGTTTAGATAAAAAAATACATACTTACTAAAATATCAAAAAATTACGTTTATGCATTTTTACAATTACTGAAATGTCCGTAATGCATGTTTTTTAATTGTAACTATAATTTTTTATTATCTCACCAAAAAGTATATGTCAAAACAAAAAAAAATTAGTTGTGTCAAAAATGTCTACTCAGGAAAATTCTCGTTAAAATTAAAAAATAAATAAATATTGAAAACGACAATTGCTTTTGTAATTCCGGCTAAATAAACTCTAGTAGATTACCTAACGAATTTTCGTAAGCCAGTAATACAAATATCCATTGTAAAAATTTAGAAAAATATACTTTTGAAAGCAAAAATCGGAATTTGAAATAATTTATTAAAAAAATGGCCAATTCATTTCATTTTTTAATTTTTTTTTATATAAAAATTACATTTATATAGACACGGATTTTAGATTCAAATTTATTTAGAAGATAAAAAAAAAATTTAAACAATATATTAAAAAATATATATTTTAATTGTTCAAATAAAAATAAGTGCACCAACCGATTCTACGACAAACAATTTTTGTTTATGTATAACACTTTATTAATCGAAATAAGATGTTTATAGCAATATTGCACCAAAATAAAGTTTTAAACAAATAACGGTTTGAAAATGTTTGTCCGAGGCATATCATTAGAACAATTTTAAATACTAAATCAATTTTATTTTAAACCGGAAAAAAATTGTTAAAAAAATGCAATATAAGGTTTTTTTAATATATCAATATATATGTTTTAATTTTTGGTAAACTGTAAGGTAAGAGGATTGACAGTACATCGATCAGCTGTTAGAAAACAATTTGAATGAAGAAGAAAGCGACTTTATTTAAAACCGTTCTTATATAATACCGGTTTTAGGCGCGTATAAACGTAGTAAATTAAATACCGGCTACTTATTTTTTCCGTAGAAATAGATGGTGTAATCGGTTGTTGATTTTTTTTTTAATTGAAAGAAATTATCAACAATTACTGAAAAATTCATTGTTGCAAAAGCCATTATTTGTTTTTTGCATTTCTGAGCATATTTTTTAATTGCAACTATAAATTTTTATTATCCCACCAAAAAGTATATGTAAAAAAAAATGAGCAACGTCAAAAAATACGATGAGAATTTTCCTGAGTAGAATTTTTCATTGAAAACAAAGTGATTTCAACCGAAAAAAATTAATATCACAAACATTTTTTAACCTTTTTGTCTACAAAAAATTGAAGGCATTAAGGACACAGAGAGGTATATTTTCACCAGGATTCGTGAAAATGCAATTATTTATGGGGAAATGAAAAATAAAAAACGAAAAAATAAAAATATTATGATTTTTTGCATTTTTCTCTAAAATTTTGAGGTTATTTTAAAAAGTGACATTTACAAAATTTGTAGACCTGCAACTTTTATATTGAAGTTTTTACTCTATGACGTTCAGTTTTACCGGAAATTGCAATAATACCATTTTTCTCCCCCTTTCCCCCCACCAAATCCACCCCGCAAGAGCCCCACTCACGCATTTTTTTTTAAAACGTTTATCAGAAGCCCCTTTACCATTTCAACTATCAAATTGCTGATAAAATTTTTTTATTTTTTTCTCGCTAAATGAGTTAATCCGATCGGTATGCTACGCTCTACGCCAGACTCGGTTGGCACTGACTTAAACGTGACCTATCAGATGCGAATGCGCGACGTGTTTTTCCCTGCGCGCTCAAAATTTTACGCAAGGGCTTACGCTTGGCCCGCACGCCAAACGTAGGTACGCCAGGCGTCAGTGGAACGAGGTATAGGGAAGCGTGGACATTGGATATAATTGAATGTTACTTTGGAAGTACTAGTTTTTGATCATTGTGGAAACAAAAAACATCGGGCTTTTTTTAAACGACAACTTGACAACCCACCCCCCCCCCTTCATCGGGAGAGGGAGTTAATAAACTTTCCGTTTCAAAAAGGGATTATTATGAAGTTATAAAAAAACGTTTACGTTTTCAATGTGAAAATTAAGTCACAATTTATGTTTTTTGTTTCTTTTTTCGTTGCGGTTTTTTAATGCAGTTCGCTAGTATACTTAACTCTCCTACATTTAAAAAAACTTAGGCATAACAACTTATGCAAGAAGGGCTGGTGCATTTTCAGTCATTTTTGTATGAGATTTTTGCTTTCTGCACAAATTTGAAATGTAGGGATCTGAAGAGATTAAAAACTGATGCAAAATATCTTCATTTGCGAATTTTCGATTTGATTTTCTAGAATATTCTCTGTAATTTCTGAAGTTTTTATTTCTGCCTTCTGCAACTTCTTCAGATAAATCCCCGCTTGGAAATACAAAATGGTTAACTATTTCCTCTGCATGGATGAGAATTTTGTGCAAAGAGCATAGGTTGTTAAAGAAAAAAAAAAATATTTAAAAATAGTTTTAACACCAAAAGGTTTCTAACTTTCTTATTTCTTGACAGATATAATTAAGTGACGCTTAGGTATAAACAGAAGTATTGCATATTTCGTCATAATAGCTTAGATTTTTTTTCGGTGTTGCGCATTTTGTTTTTTCAGGGGAGCAAAACCTACCCATTTTTTATAACTGTCGACCATCTTGGACTTTTTAAAATTGACAAATTTTAAAATAAATCGACAAGATTTATTTTTTTGTCTTTCCAAAAACGCAAACATTTTGAAAACTTAGGAATTCGGTCAAAAGCTATTTTGTGGCCCACCCTTTATATTGAATTTAATATTTAATAATTCATAAAGTAGCAAAAGGTAGCAGCCGTTTTTTATGCAATCCACTAGTGGAAGGTTTACTGCTCACAACCCAGCTTGTTTCACCCAATACTTTTAATTTCGTCTTATTTAAAAAGCAAAAACACCTTGTTTAGATAAAAACTTTAGTAGGTACCAGTAAAAAAAATGATCATATGACCTCACAACACTTAGATGTAACTTAATACTGACATCTTTTAGCATAAAGCCCGATGAGCATTTTCAGAAACCTCTGGTGACAAAAATTTATATAATTATTATAAAGAGGGTTCCATTAATGCCCTAGGGTATTTAGAGGTTTCCTACAGGAATTGAGTTTGTATATTTGTTTTATTAAAGGTTCTAAATTGATGGTACCCTAAGGTAACATAAAACTGGCGTTAACAATATTTCCACGGACAACTTTATAAAAATTAAAGTCATCGGTAACAAATGTTATATAAATTGGTGTTAACAATGTTTCCACCATATTTATAAAATTATAAGTCATCAGTGACAAAAGTTATATAAATTGGTTTTTGAAATCTTTCTGTTAACCCATCTATAAAACAGCAAGTAACTATCAATTAAAGATATATAGATTGCTTTTTAAAATGTTGCTATCAACTCACTTATAAAAACTTAATTAACCAACAACAAAGAGACACTTTTATATAAATTGGTGCCTGTAATATTCTTATGAACTCATTCATAAACCTTTTTTGCCCATTCTTTCTATAATGTTTTTATTAATTTCTTTGTATAGTCGTTATAATACCACTGTTTTGTAATGTTTTTTTAGTCAAAACATTACAAGTCAAATTAATAAAAGCAAACCTACCAATTTTCTCAATACCTCAACCTGAATTCCTACACTAATCTTGCTATTAACTCCAGCATGCTACAAAATCGTCGCAAAACCGGTTTTTACTAGCCTAATCAACGTATGCGAAAGCCATCCATCTAGTTGTCTTTGTCGAACATACGTAAAAAGGTACAGGAATCACATACGTCGAAGCAGATAATGCGAGAGAATATCTATCCTTTTTCATCTTTCTCCATGTAATAAAGACAGCCTACGTAGAACGGTAATCTTTACTATTTAAAATTTTAATATTATAAATGCATTTAAAGTGTTAAATTCGACGAAGCAGTCGTCTTGGTTAGTGTAAAAAATTTAATAAAAAACAGTCAAGTCGGAGTGTAGTTGGGGAACCAGTGAATTTTAAGGGGTCCCGGGGTAAAGGGAGTGACTACTATAAAATAGAAAGACACCAAAAGATGAGCTCTTTTCAACACTAGAAATGCAGCACTAAGTGGTGTCCAAAAAAATTAACAACAAAGTGAAAAATGTAATCTGACAGATTCATAAGCCAGAACAACCGGTATGTTTTTCTATTTTCTATAAGCCTAAATTATTTTTTTGATTTCTTACTATTACTTACAAAATTGAGGATTACTGATTTTTGAATTATATTATTTTTTTAAATAGCTCAAAACCATTTTTTTGAAATTTTTGTAAAGTTTTATTAGGTACCTTTAAAACTGGTCAGTGTGCAGTTCACTTAATTTTTATAATATAACAAGCATATTTTTATAGTTCATTAAATTTTATTTTTTATTTCTGTTAGAAATTGGTAGTTAGAGCAGTGTCATAATTATTCAAATCCACTGCACAGTTTGTAAGACCTAAAATATATTTGGAAGAAAACAAGATTCAAGGAATAACCTTAAAAATCAATAAGAAAAATTTGTAAAAATTAATTTTTTTGTAAACCTTGATTTTTATTAACTCATAGAATAGTGGGGGCTGATGTAAGTTTTTTATTAATAGGCTTTAAGGGCGAACCGTCTACCAACTTTAAGGGCGAACCGTCTACCAACTTTAAGGGCGAACCGTCTACCAACTTTAAGGGCTAACCTTCTACCAACTTTAAGGGCTAACCTTCTACCAACTTCAAGGGCTACCCTTCTACCAACTTCTAAGATCACCTTTCTACTGACCACACTTCTCATAATGACCACCTAGGCTTAAACTGCCACATCATGGTTTAAAGCCTACGACCAACTCTTTAACCAGCGTTTCCGTCAAGCTACTTTCCATCTTTTTACTTCTACGATGAATTAAGACCAAGTTCAGAGATTTCCAATCCAATCATCCAACTTCCTGTGTCCACCCGGAGTTCTTGAGTTTCCATGTGGCATGGATTGCGTCAGCAGTTTTATCGAGAGTCCAGGGAGGGGTACTGATGTCTGGTGCGATTAGGATCTACGGTTAAAAGCTAAGTACACCTGCTTTTATTCTTACTAACTTTCCTTGCGTCTTAATTTCTTCAACTCAAGCGGTCAACATGGTCAAATTTGCCTTTTTCACAATTTTTTTGATTTTTTTATAAATTTTTTTGGCACTTATATTTGGAAGTGGTGAAGCCAAATATATTTAAGTTTCGTTATTTACGGAGTGTAACTAACTATTGTATAGTTTAGTGTGTTTACCTACACCCATAAATGTTGGTTTATAATTCCTTCAGAATTATAAACCGTGTGACCTTTTTGGTTTTATTTAACCTTTGTTTTGGTAATATAGTTTTACAGTTTATTACTTTTTTTGATAAATGGATACTGGGTGGAGTTATATACTTTTAAATTTAAGTAATTAACCTAGAGTATGACTATTTATAGTGTGTCCATTCATACTCCTAGGGTTGGTTATGCCAACTTGGTATAGTGCGTTAATATGTTCTTAAGAAGGCATATGCATGATCTAGTATCACAATAACTTTTCATAATTCTGATTTTTGGAAGGCCAAGGATGTGTTTAGCACGTTACAGATTATGTAGGGGTTGTTGATGTGCTAGATTGTTTCTTTGGGCAAATCTGCCTACCTAAATTTGCTGTTTTAAAATCTGGCAACACAATATTTTCTATAGTCAAGTTTTTCTGTACTACAGAAATAGGTGTTTAGCACGTTATTTGACTATAAGAACTTATTGATGTGTCAAGATTGCCCAGGCAACTTATTTTTGTCCTTAAGTTGTTTTCCTTTGCCTTTATTGGTTTTAAACCATGTTATGTTTTTTTTGTGGAAAGACCACACTTTATTATCTTGTGTAACATATAAGTTTCACTTTACATTTATTTTGTGGAAAGACCACACTTTATTATCTTGTGTAACATATAAGTTTCACTTTACATTTATTTGGTGGAAAGACCACACTTCTTACCTTGTGTAATATATTTATGCATTTCTTTTTGTGGAAAGACCACACTTTTGTACCTTGTGTAATATATTGATGCATTTCTTTTCACGGAAAGACCACAAAGTTGTCTGCGTGTAATATATACTGTCATATACCGTTATATACACTATGCTAAGTTAACTATATTAATTAATATGAGATTTTAGTCATTGTAAATTATTTATTGATTTTTTTTTCAAATCTTCTTAATTTTTTTATAAAATTATTTTGTTAATACATTTACTAGTTGAGATATTTTTGTTTAATTTCATAATATGAATCTTTGAAAATAGATTTTAAGAGGCTCAACTTAAAATCGTACTCTGAAATAAATATTTGAATAAATTGAGCAGTTCAATTTTCTGTCTTTGCAACTAATAGACAGGGCGCCCACAAAATAGTTTGGTAAAAGATAAAATTAAAGAAGATACAACCTGTTACTTAAGTAAAATTTTTCAAAATTAATATTAAAAATTCTTATTTCAAAATTCCTTTTTTTATATTTGCAACTTAGGTTTGAACCCACGCCCTGTGCTCTCATTACAAAACATTGAGTCATACCTAGGCATTTAATTAAAAGAAAGAAGGAATAAATTCATTTTTATTAGTATAAAATACAAAGAAAAAGAGTCAAATTTTAACAACAATTTTTCCTTTTTCTAAATAATTTCCCTCGAGTAAATAATTACAAATGGCGCTGTAAACGTGGGGCGTTGTTTTTTTTCCTAAAGTTTTTTGTAATCTTACAGGTATTTTTCTGAGTTTTTATTTCCCTTGAAAGGGGGTGTTTGTAATGCCTTTGTAAATTTAAAGACATTCCAAGTTTAAAGTTTACGTAGAACAATTTACTTAAGTACTTATAGTGGCTGGGTATCTTATACCAAACTCAACAAAATATCTCAACGTTTTAATTTAAATTTTTTTGATCATTATTGTTCAACTTTCATTAAATTGATAAAATTTTCCCTGATTTTCTATTACTGAGTTGTCTTTTATTCACATTTTTGTAACGATTTTAGATAAAATGGAACCCTCATACCTTTTGATTGACGAATTGGATTGGGAGCTGATGATCAGATCCAGAGACACTCAAGGTGAGCGGAAAGAAAAGAACAAGTTGCTGAGAGAACTTCGGAAAACGGAAAAAGCAGGACCTATCAACTACCCAGAAGTGAGCCTCGACTTTGACAATGAGAATGGCCTATGCAGGGATAAGCTGGAAACATTGGAGAGTATGGTAGTTAAGTTTAATCTCACCAAGCGCCATACTAAATATCGGGTTATAACAAATCGCCTAGCGCATATTCTAAACCGAATTTCAAGGTTCCCTGAAGCAAAATCAGAAACCAAACAGGAACTTTCTTCGAAAGTCTCCTTCCTCTTGACAGTTTTAAATCAAAAGGCCAAAGCCAACAAATCTTTATTATTATTAAAATCCCCAAGCTTAAGAGAATCTATAATTGAAGAAGATAACTATGAATCTGAAGTATATAAAGATAGTGAGACTGAAAGTGTGCATGACTCGTCAGATGACGAAAATCTCGAATTGGTTTTAATGTCAAGCACCCAACATGTTTCTCCTTTAGACGACGGTACGGAAAATCAAGTAGAGTCAACCCCCCAGAATATTTCTCAATTAGACCTCTCCCAAATATTAGATAGAATTGCTAGTTATACCAAAAAAGACCCGAAACCTAACATTCAAATTTCAACCCAAAGTATACCAGGAACAAGTTTAACTCCAACAAATCAGCCCACATCGCAAACAGCTGGTACATCGGCACCAAACTCCATGTCAAGTCCATGTCAAAATATGTCAAACCCAAGTCAAACGAGTCAAAGTTTAAATTTTAATCAACCCTTGCAAACATTGCCTTTAAATAACCCCATTAATCCCATGGCCAATGTAAACCCAAACAATATAGGTCAAAATTCCATGTCAAACCCGTGTCAAAATATGTCAAACCAAAGTCAAACTGGCCAAAGCTTAAATTTTAACCAACCTTTGCAATCCCCGTCTATAAACAACCCGATCAACACCAATGCTAATTTAAATCAAAATAATTTAGGTCAAAATTCAATGTCAAACCCATGTCAAAATATGGCAAACCAAAATCAAACTAGTCAAAGTTTAAATTTCCATCATCCCTTGCAAACGCTGCCTATAAATAACACCATTACCCCCAACTTTAACTTAAATCAAAACAATGTAGGTCAAAACCCGATGTCAAATCAATGTCAAAATATGTCAAACCAAGTTCAAACTATTCAAAGTTCAAATTTTAGTCAACCTTTACAAATTATGCCTATGAATAACCCCAATACAAATTTAAATCAAAGCAATGTAGGTCAAATTTCAATGTCAAATCCAGGCCAAAATATGTCAAACCAAAATCAGACTAGTCAAAGCTTAAATATCAACCAACCCTTACAAATACAGGCTATAAACAATCCAAACAACCCCAACGCCAACTTGAATCAAAGCAATGCTGGTCAAATTTTAAACTATCAATCCATGATGGGCTCAAATTTTTATCAA
The DNA here is from genome assembly GCA_963921995.1 of Oxystoma pomonae. Taxonomy (NCBI): domain Eukaryota; kingdom Metazoa; phylum Arthropoda; class Insecta; order Coleoptera; family Brentidae; genus Oxystoma; species Oxystoma pomonae. Next base: position 112,194,295 of record OY998166.1, on the reverse strand, counting down.
CCATGTCAAAATCAAAACCTTGGTAATCAAAATATCAACTACCAACCTACTCTAAGTAGCGGTATAAATCCAGCCTCTAATTTTTTACCCAATTTAAATTTAAATTCAAACCAAAACCAGTTATATAATCAGACGTCAGGTTGTCCACTTAATCCTCAGGTCAATTTTAACCAACAATTATCAAACCCAATAGGTAATTATCAGACCAACCCAACCTTGAACAACTCACAACATTTTTCCAACCAAAATTTAAACTTTCAGCCTGCTACCAACCAAATACCTAGTCAACAGTTTACCCATCAAACATTTGGTCAAACTCAATTAAACTCTCAGCATCAGATTTTATCTAATCAAAATTTTAATTCTCAAAATTTAAATACTAATACTTTTTCACAATTTCCTTTAACCAGTAACCACCCAAATTTTGTTCCACGTCAATACTTTCAAAACAACAATAATAATTTAAATTTTGCCAATCCCTTGCCTCAAGTTCCTACTCAACTACCCCAGTATGGGATCCAACAATTTTCTCATTCAAAAAATTATTCTGGTCAACATAGCAATGATGCGAATTTATTCAGAAAAATAGGTTATATTCATCAAAACAATATTAAATTTACTGGTAGTGGGAGTGTACTGACATTTTTAGATAAAGTCGAAGAGTTTGTGTTGTCATACAACATTGATAAAAATCAACTTCTAACATTTGCACATGAATTTTTTGAGGGTCAAATTAGAACTTGGTATCGACAAATAAAGCAAAGAATAAATTCTTGGGACGATTTGGTTAGGGAATTAAAAATAAACTTTTTACCGACTAATTTTGAAAATCAACTTTGGCAAGAAATACATTCTAGGACTCAGGGACCTAACGAAAGGCCAATCATTTTCATTAGTATTATGCAAACTTTATTTACTCGCTTAACGAGACAAGTTAGTGAATGGGAACAGGTCCAAATTGTAATAAAAAATTTGCAACCTTACTACCAGAATCATTTGGCATTGAAACAAGTTATGAACCTCGATGAATTGACTTATTTGTGTAGAATGATAGAGGAAACAAAAATTAGATCACAAAACTTTCAGACTCCTTCTACAAATAATAATATAAACTTAATGGCACCAGAATTAGCCTATCAACGACCAAAGAACAATTTTAAGATTAATGAAATTTCCTGTGATGATCCTTTTTACCAAAATCCAAGTCTTACAAATGAAAATTCTCAAGGTACAAGCGTTTCAACTTCTAATATTCAACTTCAATCAAATTCCCCAAGTCAAACTGAAAACCTTGAACCAAACATTAGTGCCCTAAACAGTTTAATTTGTTGGAATTGTGGAGAAAAAGATACCCATAGTTTCCAAAAATGCACCAAACCCAGAACGAAATTTTGTTATAAATGTGGTTACAAAAATAAAACAGTGCGTGAATGCCCGGTGTGTTCAAAAAAACTTGCCCAGCGCAGCTCCAAGGTCGGGTGGGACTGCGAATGCATAAAAAATACCGACCAAACTGGTCAAAAAATCATTACTTCCACTGTTTCCACTCAAACTATTTCCTTTACATCAGCGCAGACCCAAACAGAAAATATATCTCCTCAAATAAGTTCTTTACAACCCCTTGACCGTACCCAGCATAAAAACTTTACTCACAATAAAAAAACTCAAGGTGACAAAAGTAAAACTTATTCTGACCAAAATAAAACTCAATATGATAGCCGAAATTTCTTCAAGCAAAATAAATGGTCAGAATGGCTTCAATTTGTTAAAAACTTTTCTTTAACCAAGAACCTACCAAATAACGACTTAAAATCCTCCCAAAAAGACCATTTTCTCAATAAAAATAAACCTTCAAAATTTCGAACTAAAGCTCAAAAACCCAATCATAAAGAATACTCCAAGCAAAACAACTGGTCGGAATGGCTTAATATTGTCAAAAATTTTTTTCTTAACAATCAAATTTCACCGCTTTTCCTTCAACATGGTAACGACTTGAGGCCATATATATCCATTCAATTCAAAAATTTAGATATTTCAGCTTTATTAGACACCGGAGCTATGAAATCTGTCTTGGGCAAATCGGGATATGAGTTAATGCTAAAAAATAAAATACAAATCTTGCCACATAATTACAGTTCTGTTAGCACAGCTGATGGGAATTCTCAAGAAGTAAAGGGTCGGGTTATTATTCCTATTTCTGTTGAAAATCACACAAAAAAACTTGAGTTTTTAATAGTGCCCAGTATAAAACACAAAATGATTTTAGGGATAGATTTTTGTAGAAAATTTAATTTATATCTTAATTTTGCGGATAATTCTTTTTGTTTCAATGAAACATCACAAGATAATCAATTATCATCCCTAAACAGTAATAATAAAATTAAAATAAATCAAAATTTGTCACCAGTCCCTCAAATTAGAAATACCCCTGGCCATTCTCAAATTTCATCAATTTCTCAACATAAAAACCCTAGCTTTAAATATGATTGTCAATTCTTATTAATTAAAGATATAGTCAACAATTTTTTTAAAAATAATCCTATCAGTAATGAAAAGATACACACAACAAACTTACTATTTCCTGAAATAAAATTTGAACAGTCGATCAATAAACCACCCTCTACTAATGACCCTATATTGGATTTACTAGACCTTTTACAAAATGAAAATTTTTTTGATGACATTGATGAAATTTTATCTCAGATCTCCATTGACGAAATTGTTGTTCAAGAACAGAAATTTAAAGCTTGTATTCAGTCTGAAAGTGATTTAAACCCTGAACAAAAAACGAAATTGGAGTTGGTTATAAAGAAATTTGAAACCTTAGTGTCAGAAAAATTGGGTTGCACTAACCTAATAACTCATAAAATTGAAGTTACCACCCCAGAGCCATTTCGCAAAAGACCATTTCTCTTAAGTCCTTATATGCATAAACATGTTAACGATGAAATTGACCGAATGTTAAAGTTAGATGTTATTACCCCCTCTCGTAGCCCTTACAGCTCAAACGTTCTTCTTGTGCCTAAGGCCAACGGGGAAAAGAGGTTATGTTTTGATGGTCGGGATCTTAACAAAATTACTAAGAAAGACCGATATCCATTACCAAATCTAACCAGAATCCTGGATAAAGTTAAAAACGCGAAATATCTCTCTTCTATTGACCTTAAACATGCGTTTTGGCAAATTCCGTTACATGACCAGGATTCAATGGAGAAAACAGCTTTTAGCGTGGTTGGTAAAGGTCATTTTATGTTTACAAAAATGCCCTTTGGTCTTTGTAATTCAGCGCAAACTTTACAGAGGCTAATGGATACCCTTTTTGACCCATCAATTGAGAATGATATTTTTGTCTACCTTGATGATCTAGTGTGTTGTACGGATACATTTGAGAAACATGTTGAAACCTTGACAAAAATTTTTGAAACATTAAAATCCGCGAGTTTTACTATTAACTTAAAGAAATGTAAATTTTGCCTTCCATCATTGGAATTTTTGGGATATGTAATTGATAGAAATGGTCTACATGCTAACCCGGAAAAGGTATCTGCTATTGTTAAATATCCAAGGCCTCAAAATGTCACTGAAGTTAAAAGATGGGTAGGAGTCACTGGGTGGTACAGACGGTTTATAAGGGGTTACTCTGATTTAATTTGTCCTTTAACCAAACTAATGCAAGGAAAGAATAAAAAGCAAAAAATTGACTGGACGGATGAAGCTGAAAAGTCCTTTCAAGAACTTAAAACCCGCCTTATAACCACGCCGGTATTGGCCAATCCCGATTTTTCAAAACAATTTATTATTCAGACTGATGCCAGCAATTTTGCGGTTGGCGCTGTGCTTGTGCAGGGTGAGGGTGATGATGAGAAAGTGATTTGTTATGCCTCTAAAACTTTAACGCGTACTGAGCAAAATTGGACGGTAACTGAGCGAGAGGCTTATGCAATAATCTTTGCCGTAACTAAATTCCGGCCTTACATTGAGGGAAGTTTTTTTAAAATTTATACTGATCACCATGCATTACTTTGGCTGTCAAGAATTCAACAACCAGTGGGACGGTTAGCTAGATGGTCTATCTTTCTTTCTCAATTCACATATGAGATCATTTTTCGAAAAGGTAAAAATAACATTGTACCGGATGCTTTAAGTAGAATTGAAATATCCTCCTTTGAATGTTACACAGACAGGTGGTATGACAGAATGTTAAAACAAGTATCTGATGACCCTTTAAAATTCCCAAATTACTCAGTACAAGAAAATCGGTTGTATAGGTATATAGAGTCTTCTCACGGGATTAATACCAACTTAAAAAATTGGAAATTAGTGATACCAAAGTCAGAGAGAATTAATATTATTAAAAATCATCATGATTCCCCTTTATCAGGCCACTTTGGCGTAAATAAAACTTATAATCGTATCTTAGAAGAATATTTCTGGCCAGACTTGAAAAAGGATGTAAAAAGATACGTTTCAAAGTGTGATATATGTAACCAACAGAAAGCTTCACAATTAGGCCGCCTTGGTGTAATGGGGGTTGGAAAACAAGTTGATATGCCTTTTCAATTAATATCTATGGATATCATGGGTCCGTACCCTAGGTCCAAGTCAGGTTTTTCATATCTGTTTGTCGTTGTCGATTGGTTCACTAAATTTACAATTTTACATCCCTTGAGACGTGCTACCGCTCAAGAAATTTGCAAGTTTGTCGAGAATCATATGTTTTTGACATTTGGTACTCCTATGACTATTGTCTGTGATAACGGGGCCCAATTCATCAGTAACGAGTTCAGGGACCTTATTTCACGGTATAAGATTAAGCATATTTGGTACAATGCAAAATACCATCCTCAGATAAATTTTTGTGAACGTTATAACCGCACTATTAAAACTTGTATTCGATGTTTTTTAAATCAAAACAAACATAAAGAATGGGATAAATATCTTTACCAAATCATGAGTGCTGTGAATAATTCAGTAAATTCAGTTACCAAATATAGTCCATCTTTTCTGGTGTTCGGGCGAATTGTACCGATTTACGGTGATTATTATGGAAAACTAGAAAATATGTATCAATGTCCCTATAAATTTGCTAACGCTGAAACATTGGTTGGTGAATTGGCTAAACTACCAGAGATATACCAAAAGGTTTCTGTTTTGCTTCAAAAATCACACCAAACGAATGAAAAATATTACAATCTCCGAAAGAGAAACATTGAATTTCAGGTGGGTGATACGGTTTACAAGAAAAATTATGTTCTCTCCAGTGCGTCTAAAGCTTTTGCTGCTGGACTTGCTCAGCGTTTTATTAAATGTCAAGTTACCAAGAAAATCAGTCCTTTAATATATGATCTTCTGGACGGTAAAGGTCAGGTTTTTACCCGGATCCATGTTAAAGACTTAAAACCAACCTTGAGTGAATCGGACTCTGAAAGTGAGCATCCCTAGCCTTTAAGTCAGTTAGTTTGTACTAGTAACTAAGTAATTATAAGAAAACCTAAATGATGTACCCTTTTAACTATTATTTTGTAAGTGTCAAAGGCAAATCTTATTTTTTCGTAGAAGGGGGGTATTTGTAATGTTTTTTTAGTCAAAACATTACAAGTCAAATTAATAAAAGCAAACCTACCAATTTTCTCAATACCTCAACCTGAATTCCTACACTAATCTTGCTATTAACTCCAGCATGCTACAAAATCGTCGCAAAACCGGTTTTTACTAGCCTAATCAACGTATGCGAAAGCCATCCATCTAGTTGTCTTTGTCGAACATACGTAAAAAGGTACAGGAATCACATACGTCGAAGCAGATAATGCGAGAGAATATCTATCCTTTTTCATCTTTCTCCATGTAATAAAGACAGCCTACGTAGAACGGTAATCTTTACTATTTAAAATTTTAATATTATAAATGCATTTAAAGTGTTAAATTCGACGAAGCAGTCGTCTTGGTTAGTGTAAAAAATTTAATAAAAAACAGTCAAGTCGGAGTGTAGTTGGGGAACCAGTGAATTTTAAGGGGTCCCGGGGTAAAGGGAGTGACTACTATAAAATAGAAAGACACCAAAAGATGAGCTCTTTTCAACACTAGAAATGCAGCACTAAGTGGTGTCCAAAAAAATTAACAACAAAGTGAAAAATGTAATCTGACAGATTCATAAGCCAGAACAACCGGTATGTTTTTCTATTTTCTATAAGCCTAAATTATTTTTTTGATTTCTTACTATTACTTACAAAATTGAGGATTACTGATTTTTGAATTATATTATTTTTTTAAATAGCTCAAAACCATTTTTTTGAAATTTTTGTAAAGTTTTATTAGGTACCTTTAAAACTGGTCAGTGTGCAGTTCACTTAATTTTTATAATATAACAAGCATATTTTTATAGTTCATTAAATTTTATTTTTTATTTCTGTTAGAAATTGGTAGTTAGAGCAGTGTCATAATTATTCAAATCCACTGCACAGTTTGTAAGACCTAAAATATATTTGGAAGAAAACAAGATTCAAGGAATAACCTTAAAAATCAATAAGAAAAATTTGTAAAAATTAATTTTTTTGTAAACCTTGATTTTTATTAACTCATAGAATAGTGGGGGCTGATGTAAGTTTTTTATTAATAGGCTTTAAGGGCGAACCGTCTACCAACTTTAAGGGCGAACCGTCTACCAACTTTAAGGGCGAACCGTCTACCAACTTTAAGGGCTAACCTTCTACCAACTTTAAGGGCTAACCTTCTACCAACTTCAAGGGCTACCCTTCTACCAACTTCTAAGATCACCTTTCTACTGACCACACTTCTCATAATGACCACCTAGGCTTAAACTGCCACATCATGGTTTAAAGCCTACGACCAACTCTTTAACCAGCGTTTCCGTCAAGCTACTTTCCATCTTTTTACTTCTACGATGAATTAAGACCAAGTTCAGAGATTTCCAATCCAATCATCCAACTTCCTGTGTCCACCCGGAGTTCTTGAGTTTCCATGTGGCATGGATTGCGTCAGCAGTTTTATCGAGAGTCCAGGGAGGGGTACTGATGTCTGGTGCGATTAGGATCTACGGTTAAAAGCTAAGTACACCTGCTTTTATTCTTACTAACTTTCCTTGCGTCTTAATTTCTTCAACTCAAGCGGTCAACATGGTCAAATTTGCCTTTTTCACAATTTTTTTGATTTTTTTATAAATTTTTTTGGCACTTATATTTGGAAGTGGTGAAGCCAAATATATTTAAGTTTCGTTATTTACGGAGTGTAACTAACTATTGTATAGTTTAGTGTGTTTACCTACACCCATAAATGTTGGTTTATAATTCCTTCAGAATTATAAACCGTGTGACCTTTTTGGTTTTATTTAACCTTTGTTTTGGTAATATAGTTTTACAGTTTATTACTTTTTTTGATAAATGGATACTGGGTGGAGTTATATACTTTTAAATTTAAGTAATTAACCTAGAGTATGACTATTTATAGTGTGTCCATTCATACTCCTAGGGTTGGTTATGCCAACTTGGTATAGTGCGTTAATATGTTCTTAAGAAGGCATATGCATGATCTAGTATCACAATAACTTTTCATAATTCTGATTTTTGGAAGGCCAAGGATGTGTTTAGCACGTTACAGATTATGTAGGGGTTGTTGATGTGCTAGATTGTTTCTTTGGGCAAATCTGCCTACCTAAATTTGCTGTTTTAAAATCTGGCAACACAATATTTTCTATAGTCAAGTTTTTCTGTACTACAGAAATAGGTGTTTAGCACGTTATTTGACTATAAGAACTTATTGATGTGTCAAGATTGCCCAGGCAACTTATTTTTGTCCTTAAGTTGTTTTCCTTTGCCTTTATTGGTTTTAAACCATGTTATGTTTTTTTTGTGGAAAGACCACACTTTATTATCTTGTGTAACATATAAGTTTCACTTTACATTTATTTTGTGGAAAGACCACACTTTATTATCTTGTGTAACATATAAGTTTCACTTTACATTTATTTGGTGGAAAGACCACACTTCTTACCTTGTGTAATATATTTATGCATTTCTTTTTGTGGAAAGACCACACTTTTGTACCTTGTGTAATATATTGATGCATTTCTTTTCACGGAAAGACCACAAAGTTGTCTGCGTGTAATATATACTGTCATATACCGTTATATACACTATGCTAAGTTAACTATATTAATTAATATGAGATTTTAGTCATTGTAAATTATTTATTGATTTTTTTTTCAAATCTTGTTAATTTTTTTATAAAATTATTTTGTTAATACATTTACTAGTTGAGATATTTTTGTTTAATTTCATAATATGAATCTTTGAAAATAGATTTTAAGAGGCTCAACTTAAAATCGTACTCTGAAATAAATATTTGAATAAATTGAGCAGTTCAATTTTCTGTCTTTGCAACTAATAGACAGGGCGCCCACAAAATAGTTTGGTAAAAGATAAAATTAAAGAAGATACAACCTGTTACTTAAGTAAAATTTTTCAAAATTAATATTAAAAATTCTTATTTCAAAATTCCTTTTTTTATATTTGCAACTTAGGTTTGAACCCACGCCCTGTGCTCTCATTACAAAACATTGAGTCATACCTAGGCATTTAATTAAAAGAAAGAAGGAATAAATTCATTTTTATTAGTATAAAATACAAAGAAAAAGAGTCAAATTTTAACAACAATTTTTCCTTTTTCTAAATAATTTCCCTCGAATAAATAATTACAGTTTTTACAACAAAAAAACAATTTTAATTTATAACACAACAAACGAGATTTTTTAGGTTAATTTTGTGACATCAAAAGGCTCGTTCTTGCGACTTTAAAAGGTGCGTTTTTGCGACATCAAAAGGTTCGTTTTTGCGAGATACCATACCATCATTATCTGGTTTTAATTACATCAATCTGAGGAGAGACATAAGAGATCCAAATCTTCTTGAGATAGTTTTCGATGACAGATATCGGGATCGAATGCATTCTACACCCGGTTCCGACCAGAGTTTCCCATGCGCGGGCATCCTGACTCAAAAAACTCATCACGTGGACCGATATGAACTTGTATAGGCAAATCTCGCTTAGACTACGTGATCCGTGTTTTGATTCGGGGAGCCGACGCATAAGAAACCCATAGATGGGAACAGTGTTTTAGAAAAAGAGAACAATATAGTAACCGTGTTAAGTTCGCAAAATTTCAAGTTTCACGGTGCATACAGTTCGCACGGCTGGTCGGCGGCAATTGTGAATACATCACCTTACGACGCGACGGAACGCAGCCTGAAGGTCTGTTTCTGCGAGTTTGACATAGTCACTATTATCCTCTTTTTCTAAATGCATTCGTCTGAGAGAGATCCAGCATACCAGGGAAATACCTGCCTGTACACCCTTCGACCCCGCAATCTAACTATCTTCTTGAGATAGTTACCTTTGACAGTTATGCGGGGTTGAAGGGTGTGCAGGCGGGTATTTTTCCTGCTATGTGTAGTATGCTGGACCTCTCTCAGACGAATACATTTAGGAAAAGAGAACAATGGTAACTATGTTAAGCTCGCAGAAACGGACCTTCAGTGTTCAACACTGCGCCATCTGCAGCCTTTTGTTCCAACTAGCATCATGTTTTAAAACGTTGATAAAAAAGTGTTCAAAGAGGTAAACAGTGGTATAATTGTATTGTTTTTTTTTATAAAATTGTCGTAAATTTTCGCATTTTGCATTCCAACAATAGGTCTTTGATCAAAATAAAAACGTTATTTATGGGGTTTCAACATGTGCTTTAATCGAAATATTGCTTGTTTAGGGTTAAGAACAAAATACAAAATTTAATATTTCTCCCAGAAAGCAAAAAACATTGTGAAAAAAAGTGTTATTTAAATGAATATTTTTTTCTCCGTTTTCTGGAGCCCATGAAAATTTTGTGAGTGTGGAAAACAGCTTTCATTTAACCTATAGTATATAAATATTCATATTCCTGCTTCAACTTATCTCACTTCCATTTTAATTTATTTTGGAAGATTGGTAAACACCATTTCATAAATTTTTTATTTTAAAAAGAAAAAGAATAATACATAACAAGCAAACGGAAGAAAGATGGAAAATTTATATTTCTAAATCGATAGAAACCTTTAATTTGTTATGTAGTATTGTTAGAACAGTTGTAAAACCTTTTTATAATAATATCTAGACTTGAGGGTTCATAAGGAAGTTTTATAAAATCTATATGTTGTTTTTCTATCCATTACTATGTACCATAAATTTTTATAAGCTGGTGTTGGTCAGTTGTTTTTCAAGTCTTTTTTACTCATTTAAGAGATATATTAGAGTTATAAAATTATTACCAACACTAAATAATATAACTTTTGGTTATTTTATGAAGGTTTTATATTATTTGCTGTAACTTCTATAAAGACAAAAATGCTCATTGGGAGATGCCTTATTAACCGGTAATAAGATAAAGTTGTCAAACTGTTTCTATCTATTTTATTTTTCGACAAAAAATAGTTTTCAATTTGCTCCATACAAATTAATATGGTTCCACTCTACAAACATTAAATACTACTCAGTAGTTTCTTTTTTAAATTACATCATTCACACATAACCTCATTTGATTTGATCATTTAACTGGCCAAGTTCGGCGGATTAGCTAAAACAGTCGATTAGTAAAAATTTTTGCTTGGCGCATACGAAATAATTAAAAACTCTTTGGTAAACAACGAATTGACGAAATGCAGCTTTGGTACATACGGCAATAATTGGTATAGCCTTTTTAATAAACTTGACTTTGATGAGGTTGTCTCTATTTAGTCAAAATAGGTCATCCATTCAGGGTCTCTAGTGCATGCATAATGGGCATTTTTATTAGCTTTTTTGAGGGGAAGTACACTTGATTTAAAACAAAAACGCATACATACAGTCACAAAATTAACCTTTCTAAAAGTGTAAAATATATACAGACTACCAGCTAAAATGCCTAAAAACTTCAAAAGTACAACAATTTGTCATATTGTTTAAAAAAGGTCTCTAAAACTGAAAATATTTTTTTTGCTTAAGTTAAAGGCAACCTTATTTTTATATTAAATTTTGAATAATACTAAAAAATCAGCAAAAATAATGTTTTAGTAAAGTCTTTATTGAACAATATCAAATTATCACTCGAGTAACCGACGAAGGCTGTTCTATAAAGAGGGTGGTAACCCATTTTGGAGTTGAAAAATAGCAATAATACGATGGAAACACGCTGGATTGAAAACAATTCGACGAATAGGAAACTTGGATTAGGAGAAAAACGATGTTAATAAACTTAATACTAATTATTTTAACTTAAAAAAGAACTAAAATAAATAATTTAGTATTTAATAGGATCACCATTGTTCTCTATTACAAGCTGCAAACGTCTGGGCATTGAAAAGGTTAAATTTCGAAAATACTGATGGTCTTCTGAGAGTTGATCCAATGCGCGATAAATAGCATCGCTTAACTCTGCAGCATTTCGTGGTCTCCAATTCATTTGGTATATTATTCTAACGATTTGACCCCATATATTTTCCATTGGGTTAAGATCAGGGCTGTTGGCTGGCCAAGGAAGTGTTTCTATATTATTATTCTGAAACCATTGGCGAACAACCTTAGCCGTGTGTACTGGACAGTTATCTTGCTGATAAACGAAGTCATTATTTTCATGTAAAGCCTGTACAGATGGCAGCATAACATTTTCAAGGATTTCAATATATCGTTCACTATTGAATCTTCCTTCGATTCTCCAAAAAAAACCCAAACCTCTAGCACTAAACCAGCCCCACATGTTTACAGAAAAATGTCCTGCTTTTTTAATTTGGTTTGTATATTCGGGTTTAAATCTAGAATTTGGTGGACGATAAACTAAAATTCTCCTGCTGTTTGACGATGAAACATTTTTTAGTCAGTGAAAACCACCCTGTCTCAGAAGTTATTATCGCGAAGAACGTTGTTCAGTGCAAAAATCACTCTGGCCTGTTTTTGTTCTTCTGTTAGAAAAGGCTTCTTTGCAGCAACTCGACAAGAGACTTCTGATTTCGTTACTCTTCTATTTAATGTTGCTAAAGAACGCGGAAATAATGTTACATTAGCTGCTTCAACCGACGTTGAAAAAGGATTTTGTCTGAGATGGTCAATAAGTATCTTATCTTGCACTTCAGAACTTACTTTTGGTCATCCTGATCCATCTTTCCTATCCGTAGTATTATTTTCAATCCATCGCATTATCGTCATCAAAATGGGTGGCCGCTCTTCTTATAGACCAGCCGTCTTTTATAACTTGAGTGGTAATTTGAACTTTTGATATCTGTGGCATTTTTAAGGATGTCACACTGAATTTTAAGCTGTCAGGCATACTAAGCTGGTGGTGCCTTATAATAGTATACACTAATGGAAAGCTAAATTTTGTGGCATAGGAAAAAATGCATGTATGAGTTTTTTTTTTTTAAATCAAGGTACACTTAGCAAATCCGTGATAAACTCGAGTCAGGCACTGCGTGATTTTTACATTGCTTCGCTTTGCAAGTCGGAAAGGAAACTCGGTGTGAATAAGCATATATTTGCATGGTCTACTTGATTTACTGATGTGATTACGAACACGAGAATGAGAAAATTTAAATTTCATGTCAGTTCGGTTTTTGTTCTTGTTTTTGAGAATGTTTTATGATAGTAGAATGTTCTTGAACGAACGTACAGCATAAATCCCAACCAACAAAAAAATCACAAAATCTTTTAAAATATCATAAACACAAGTTCTATCAAAAATTTTAAAATAAAAACAAGAAGTTTCAAAAAAAAGTCAAAAATAACGGTTGTTTTTTGAATTTTTAAAATTTTTTTCAGAAAAACTCTTATCTTATTTAATCCTTGAAAAAATAGCCAATAAAATAGAGCAACCAAGCAAGGTGAGAAAAGTTTAATATACTTACGACTTACATTTTTACTACAACGGTTGCTCAATCCTTGGAAAAAATTACAATTAATCACCCAACAACCTTAAAACTAAAAAGCTCTTAAAAGCGTTTTGACGTCTAACTATACAAAAACAGAATAGGGGTTGCGTTTCACGCATCCAACAATGAGACGTTGCCAAATGTAAATCATTCCTAATCAGATAAATATCCGAAATTCTCCGTGCAAATTAGGAGGACACGTTAGGGACCACGTAGACTTAGTCTCATCTCTAGAAATCAGTTGGTGCAGATGACCATGTAAAAAATTTGAAAGAATTACTACAAACATTAAAGATGTCGACAGAGCAAAAGGGCGCACAAGCTAACAGCGTTTAAACATCCTCAACTAAACTCTTATTTGTTATTGGATCCGTCTTTTAAATAGAGGGCGAAATTGTCAAAAAAATATTATTTTACACATTTAACTGCCCCAAAATAACCAAACCCTGTTTTTTTTTTTTTTTTTTGGTTACCAAGTACACAAGTTCCAGATATAGCGATGCATTCCTCGACTACACCATCGGCAACCGCTATATTGCGCAACTTTCCGTTCCATGCGAAAATTAAACGGCTTAGGAAAAGTTATTTATGAATCGTTCCGCCTTCCGGTTTATACCCAATTTGGCGTTGGAAGTATAACTACACTCATTACTGTCCCCGACATAATACTATCTCCTCTACACTCTAACAAAAACGTGGTAACTCGAAACTAGAAAGAAAATGATTTAGAAAATGATGACTACAGTCCGTTCCATTTTTATTTGGACAAAACCTAACCTCAATGATCCACTGAACAAAACCAGGTTTGAAAATGGATAGAAATATGTTGTCAAATTGTCAGGGTACGTTTTTTCCATGATACAAGTAAAACAGATATGATATCGGGCAGGAGTAGGCGTGGCTAACTGACGTCACCTGGTGAGAGACGTTAGAGACAGCATTCAGTCGCCATTTTTATTACGAGGTGGTCGTTTGTTTAGTTTTCAGTGGAAAAATTTAACAAAATGAGGTGCTGCGTACACGGATGTAATGTCAACAATCAGACAAAAGGTTTTTGCGTGACATTAAGTTTTTCAGATTTACAAAAGACAAGAAAATGGAAGGTATATGGAAGCATTTTTGTGAACGGGATGATAACTTTAACGTGAATAATGCTCGAATTTGCTCGAAACATTTTAGTGATAATGATTATGAGCGAAACCTTAAACACAAGTTGCTTAGTTACACGCCAAAAAAGTAGCGGGGCCTTCTAATTTGAAAAAATTTGAATAGACCCCTTTCTGAGGGTCCGTGCCGAAAATTTTAGGTGCTAAAAATCTATCCCGCTAGTGCCCATATTCCATTTAAGTCCCCACCCTGTAATTTATTTCCCTTGCGTCACAATCCCCCACCCCTTCGATGTTTTCCAAACTGGATTTCGTTTAATTTAAAACCTTATAGTACTTTTTGACGGAAAACCATTCCTACCTGCAACCCGCTCCCCCACCATAAATTGTTACTTTTGAAAAAAAAAACATTCTTTTAGATTCCTGACTTTGTTTCCTTTAGTTTGATACCTCACAACCCATACTTTTACAGAATAAAACATTTATCGGATACAGGGGGGTGGTTGCAACCAACCGTTCAAATTTTCCAAAAATCCAAAATCACATATTCCTTAACTCTTCAAGAAGAACGTAAATGCGAATTTTTAGCTCTACAATTTTACATTGATTTAGAACTGTAAGTAATTGTGAGATATTTGTACCCCCTTCAAAACAGACTCAACCTATTTCTCAAACCCCTGTCTGAATTTTTAAAAATGCCGAAGCACGTGTCACTTACTTTTTTTAGTAGTCTACATACCAATTTTTAACCTTATGTGGCTTTTCGATTTCAACCCCTATTTTTACCCCTTCAGGGGTAAAATAATCAAAAATATTTTCTTAGTGAGCTCCTCCGTTATCAGCCCAAATTATCCTCAAATTTTCATGTTTGTAGGTGAACCTTTTATCAGCTGTGCGTAGGTAGTTCCCTGTTGGCGCCACAAAAATCTCACTAGGTGACGTCATGCGCGGATCAACACGAATTTTGAACGGCTACGTATTATACCTTTTCTTTATTGTATCATGGTTTTTTGTGACTAATTTTGGCGGAAAGAGTATTTGTTTTTTCATTGTTTGCACTTTTTGACACTTACTTTGTTTATACGGGACTCCTAAAGCGCTTTTATATACGAGTGGTTTGAAAATGTTGTGGTATAAACACCACTAAAACCGTTTTAAGTACTACTAAATCGACTTTATTTTAAAGCGATTTAAGGAAGCGGATTATCGCTTTAAAACCCAATTTAGGATCGTTATAAACACTTTAAACACGCTTGAGCACATTTCTTCCAACCTAAAGAAATACTCAACCGTGGTTTCCAAAAAATATGTTGTTAACTAAGTTGTTTCACTTGTTTTTCTTTAAACTGACATATTTAATGAAATTTAGTGAAGGATGTATAAAACCCTAGGAGAAAGCGAGTTTATTTAAAACCATCCTTATATAAAAGCGCTTTTAGGTGCGTATAAATGTAGTAACTGACATGTTATAACAAAATGTATCGTTATTTTTGGTTAGACAAGGTTGGAAATGTGGACAAACATTTTGAATTGATGTGTTGATGAAAGTAATGCTTTTATCCCTAAAATTATAGATAAAAGGGTGCAAAAAAGTTTTATGAAATCTTTATAACAATAACAGTCGATTTCAAGCTAGTGAAAATATCACAACTAACAAACTAAAAACTACAGTAGGGCAACAAAGTTCGTAAATGTTGGACAGCTAGTTTACAATTAAATTCCCTTATCTCTAAAAAACATAAATCCGGCTACAAGTTTTAAGAAAACCACCGCATTGGTTAATTGAAAATAAATGTAATGTAGTAAACTTATATCTATAATTGATTTTTTTTGGCATGCTTCGAATTCTCGATTCACTAATTTTGATATAAATTAAGATTATTTTTTTTTGTTTTGTTTACTTGTTTGTAGTAGGTGTTTGGTACTTAATAATATGTAATAAATATACTGGAGGACAGAAAGGACAAAGATTTTTAAACTAATTTATATATATATATCAATACATTAGCGAAAAAATTAATAATGAGTGGCTGCTTCATGGTTACTTATGAACTCGTTTGTTCTATTGGGCATGGGAACACTCATCCAAATCCTCCTTACGGCATGCCAAAGTTCATCAAAGTTTCTAGGGGGACGTGGTAATCGACTAAGATTGCGCCGTATCATATTCCATACATATTCGATAGGCATTGTTTCACGAGCAATATGCGGCCTGGCATTATCTTGTTGAAAGATCGCATTTGGGATAGTTTGTAGGTAGTGATGTAAAACTGGCTGCATTTTCGTTATTCATCGATATATCGCCGAGCAGTCAGATTGCCGTTAATGAGGACCAGAGGTGATCTGCTTACTAAACATATAGTACCCCATACCATGATGCTTTGCTGTCTTGGTGTATCACGTTCAACAGCAAAGTCTGCATTTCGTCTCTCACCTCGAAATCACCCAACCATGATGCGTCCATCATGGCCGCCTAAACAAAACCTGGATTCGTTGCTGAAGCTTATGGTATTCCATTCGTCATTCCAGTTTTGCCGAGGTCTGCACCACTCCAAGCGGCGAGCCTTATGTTGTAGGGTCAAAGGTAGCACCAAAAGCGGACGATAAGCCCTCAGCCCCATACCAAGCAATCTTCGATTAACTGTCATCCTTGAAAACACTCGTCCTGTAGCTGCAACTAGAACATCTCTTACTTGGCGTATACTCTCTCCGTCGATTTCCGAGAGCAAGAAGTCTGAGATGCCGTAAATTACGACCTTGTCATAATCTAGAGCGTCCAGAACCCGCACTACGTCTATAAGTCTCATCATCGGACCACCTTCTCCAAACGAAAACCGCTTTCATGACCACGAGGCGTCCTTTCTCGAAGTCCTTTAAATGATGAAATTGTTGGCGACCGCGAACTCTTGGCATTTTCATTTTTTAAGTAAATGATTTAAAATTTTCAGAAAAGGTCTTTTATGTGTTGGTTGTTTTTGAAAATGAATAGAAAAAATCTGTGAAAAAAGGAAAGATTAGAAGACAAAAAATTTCTTTTCAGCTAAGGTATACACACAAATAATTTTCATTCAAATAATTATCCATATATATGGAAAAATAGGACCCGAATAGAACAATTTAAAAACTAATTTTCAATAATGTTCTCTTAACCAGACAGACAAGGACGTTTTGACCTTAAGATAGTTTAAAGTTTATAAAAGTAACATTTTTTCACTAACATCCTTAAACTATGCACTATTTTTAAGAAAATCTGTAAAATTTCGAAATAAATTGAATTGAATTGAGTTATATCGGCACACATGATAAAAGTAAAAATAAACAAAACTATGCGGCACTGGCCCAACTGTGACCAACTGTCTTTTAAGAGAGAAATGACAGTTGCTGTCAATTAAATCTGTATAAACTTTGGGTAAAAAATAGTGTAGGTCCTGACTTATTTAAAGAGAGAGAAAGGGAGCTTTCTCCCTGAATCCGACCAATAACAAAGTTAGTCACGAGTTGCTCGAGAGCCAATAAACAGGACTCAGTCGATTTTAAATTCGATCGAATTATCAAAACCACTCACTGTTTCTACCCGTAGAGAAGTTTCAATCAAAACGGCTGAGTGGGGTAGTATTTGGGTGGCTTCGAGGGTGGCTTTCATGTAATTCAGTTATTTGATATTGGTATAATTCTAAATTGGGTACCTACAAGGAATAAGCAAAAAATACTGGAAATTACTAGGATATATCGGGCAATATTTGTGAAGTATAGGAACTAACGATAAAATACATCGTACTGAGCAAGCGCGTGAAAGGGTGACGTCAGCATAAACATGTTAATAAGTCGCATGTGAAAAACAAGGTTTATTAATCCTTAAGATAATATTTCGGATATTTATAAGCAATCTGGCATAGGGCATAGTACTACAAAGTCACAGAAAACTAGGGTCTTAATGCCTTCCGTTACTAAAGGTTGACAAAAAACATTATGGAAGTCGCCATTATTTTGATAGCACCGCGCGCAAGAAAGCTCTGCCCGATTGTAGGTTTCGGATAGCCCCGGCAACCAAGAAGAGCGCCGTCTCACTCATAACAGATGGGGAAACTGCCTAAAATATGTAGTAGTCGTGCGAAAAGTCAGCCTATAATGTACCGTCCCTATTACTGTATAAGGAATTACTTAGGAAATACAAAGGGAAATATCCAAGGAAATATCAGACATTACCACAGAAAAAACCTTGGAAATGTAGGGAAGTAATTCTTTTTAATCACTTCTAGCTTTGATATTGCTCGGAATAATAAAGGAAGTTCGTCTTTTTCGCACCTTCAAAAATAAGAACCTAGCTCAAGCAACAATTTTGGTCAATTTCATTGGTGCCATTGTTATTGCCACCAAAAATGGGTGAAAGCGTAGTAATATCTCCAACAAAAAACTATTTATAGGAAAAATGTCATTATTGCACGAAGAAACTTTACAGTCCGAAGTTTACTTCATAGTTGTCACTATTAATTTATTTAATATTACTTTCACGAGGTAACGACTTTACTGATATTCATTTGGTTGCAACCCCTACCCAATACAAAACTACAAAGTTATGGAGTGCACACGGTCGTCTATACAGACCGCTTCAAACTACTGCGAACATAGGGGGAATCAAGTCCAATTTACTCTCCCTGCCGTACGACCGAGGTGGATTCGAAGCACGCTGCAGTGTTATCTTTTGGAAATTCATTTTGTTTTTATTATTTTGTTTTATTTCTGCCTTGCTCGAGAAACAGATGGGTAAGTTCTTAATTGAAATAATACATTTTTAAAACCAAAAATGGATGTCTACGAAGTTGCCGAAAAAGTGCAGATGGTCAAATGGTCAAATCTTCATAACCCAACACACGTTCGATATTGGTCGAGGGAAAATTTGGTATCCCCAAAAACTAAATGTTTGGGGGGGGGTATTATAGGGGAACACGTAATTGGGCCATTTTTTATTAACGGCAATTGCAATTTGAATGGTCTTAGATACTTGGATCTACTGCAGCAGCACATTATTCCAACTGCTAGGCAGTTGTTAGGTGTAAGATTTGGTGAAACATGGTTTCAACAAGATGGTTGTTCCGCTCACAATGTTGGCCTTGTTAGGGAATATCTTGAGAATGTATTTCCTAATCGGGTTATAAGTACACGGGGAACTATTTTATGGCCAGCTCGATCTCCCGATCTTGCTCCTAATGACTTCTATCTGTTTTTGAAGAAGCTTTTCAAATTATCACCCCTAACATGCTTGGAAACGTTAGAAGGGGTTTTTATAGTAGGCTCGGATATTGTCTAGCCGAGCAAGGAGGACTTTTCGAACATTTGCTTTAATTTTTTTTTGACTGGGAGAATCTTTTTGGTTTTTAGAATGTATTATTTTATTTTGAGAACTTGCTTTTATTTTGTTTCTCCTTATTATTTTCATTGTAACACGTCGTCACTGATAAATCTGAGCAGTTGATAAAATAAGACAATTACGTTATAAAAATTTGCGTATTTATTGACCAAATTCCGGTTTCATTGACTACGCTCCACACAGCACCGTGGTTAGAGGCGTACTAAATACAAGGCGAACGGCGGCGAACGGCAGCGAATGGCGATCGGAACTGATAGGCGTGCGGTGTCTCTGCATGTACGTACACTGGCAAATTAGACTTCTTTCGCCCTATGTTCGCAGTAGCTTGAAGCGGTCTGTATATAGTGGAAAATCACTGATTAGTAGCTGCATGTACCAATAAAAGTAAAAATATTAATATTTAATTAATAAAAGGTATTAAAACTGGAAAGACATTTAATTTGGAAATCCTAACCTCAAATAATTCCAATTTTTTATCAACATTTTAGATAAAACTAGGTCAAAAAGCGTTTTTTTATTAAAATTCAGAAATGTGGTTAATAAAATGGTAATTATTAGGTATAGGTTATGATATAGATATTATTTTTGTTTTTTGTCATGTCTTCACATATTTCATGCTATGTGTTATGATATAGTTTAGAAAAAGATCAACATATTTTCAATTAATACTATGGAAAAGAGAAAACCTATAAAAACCCTATAAAGTCAGAAATAATACTTTATGGTAAACATGACGTCGGGATAAGGTGCCCGTTTATTACCCGCGACGACATTACTCCTCTATCAAGAGCAATCATTACCGTCGCGATGTAGTTGTATAACCGTCCCAATGCATTCCCAAAAACGGTGAATACCTCGAGGTATAATAGTAGTAAAACCGTTGCCGTGATATGACGCCACAACTCTATTTGGGATAGGGCGTGGAGACTGCCACCACGTTTCGACTGATTTTGTTGCTTGGGAGAGGAACCATTCCTAGATTTTGAGAGAATCGTCTGGGAACGTCAATCTGGCTCGGCCATTTGTTTTGGTCAAGGGAATTATCAGGAAGTGTCGAAGACTAGCTTTGCTTACGAATGACTGGAAAATACTGGGAATGACTATAGGAAATACGGGCAGGTACTTGGGAAGCCCAAGAACTAGTGAAGTTGGTATGTATATGGATAATTATTTGAATAAAAATTATTTGTGTGTATACCTTATCTCCTTATCTCAAACGAAATATTTGATAAATTTTTTGACTTCTAAACTTTCCTTTTTTCACAGATTTTTAAAAGACCTTTTTATTTAATGCAAGATCGCAAGCTTTGTGGACACAGTTTTTTATTGTCAACTTATTTTTAATTTTCACCAACGTTTCGGAAATATGGTTGCTACCTTCATCAGGGCTCAATTAATGTTTAATTGAAAATTAAAAATAGCTGACAATAAAAAACTGTCTCCACAAAGCTTCCGATATTGCATTAAAAAATTCTCTCACTGGACGTAAAACTTTATGCAAAAAAAGAGCTTTTCTGAAATTTGCAATCATTCTTCTCGTAGTTTTTGGTATTTTTGGATTGCTTACAGTTTACTTAAAAAATAGAAATGCGAAGAGTTCGCGGTCGCCAACATCATTTAAACGACTTCGAGAAAGGACGCATCGTGGGAATGAAAGAGGCTGGTTTTGGTTTACCGAAAATTGCAAGAAGGGTTAATAACAATCCATCAACGGTGTTAAGACTTTGGAGAAGGTGGTCCAATGATGAGACATATATAGACGTCGTGCGGGTTCTGGACGCCCTAGATTATTACAAGATCGTGATTTACGGCATCCCAGACTTCTTGCTCTCAGAAATCGACGGGACAGAATACGCCAAGTAAGAGATGTTCTAGTTGCAGCTACAGGACGAGCGTTTTCAAGGATGACAGTTAATCGAAGATTGCTTGGCATGAGGCTGAGGGCTTACTGTCCGCTTTATCCATCTTATTTTGTCAATGCCCAATAGAACAAACGAGTGCATAAATAACCATGAAGGAGCCACTCATTATTAATTTCTTGATGATTATCATGGAGAAATCTTATTGGAAATGTAATCAATTACTAAGAACATCCTAATTTATTATTATAAAAATAAATTACTTTAAAAATATTTGTCCTTTCTGGTGTTGCATTTTTTTTGTTCTCCAGTATATGTTACAATAATGTAAATTATCTCCATTAAAAAATTAACGTCATATATATTCATTGATCCCCTCTCAAGAGATTAAAATTCTGATAAGTTTCGTAAATTTTAGTCCAACACATTTTTTATCAGTTTTTATCAAGAATATCGCACTAACACTGTTTTCTGTGGGGATTCGATTTTTAAATAGATATACCTACAGGAAAAATTAAGAAATACTTAGCTTTGCTATGTTACGGCAGAACCTAATACCTCCATGTTGGAGACATATTTCTCCGTAACGCCAGCGACACCGCCGAAATAAGAAGCGCCGATGCTAATAGAGACTCTAATTGCTTTTTAGAGTTTTTGGCTCCTGAAGTGCATGCATGAAAATTTAAAGATTTGGTGCCAGATTATAAAAAAAAACCGGATTTTATTCTGGAACTCTTCTGTATTTTTAGTCAATTGACTACTTTGTAATGTAGCTTTGTATTTGGTAATTAATTTTAGTTGTTAAGGTGTTCCATGATGGTGAAGTTGATAATTAAATGGGTTTTTTTTCAGAACCTCCTGTAGGTCTATTCTTGAATCGAGAGAAAATTTGCTCCCAGGGAGTCAAACTCTCGCTACTATGCATCTCATTGGTCCAAATCTTCGGTTTAAATCGGTTTCTCTCACTTTTGCCCGATATTGATCTAAAGTAATTCTCTTAGTCAAGACCAAAAGATCAACATCGGTCAAAAGTGAAAGAAACCGATTTAAACCGAAGATTTGGACCAATGAGATGAATAGTAGCGAAAGAATTTGACTCCCTGGAAGCAAATTTTCTCTCGATTCAAGAATAGACCCCCTGATGATGATGATGATGAGTCTAAACTACCGAAAGATTTCGGATTTTTACCAAATACGAAATTAAATTCAGTGGAGAAAAACCATAGTTGTTTAATTCTGTTAATTAATTTCTTGAATTTTATTTTTTTTTTAAATTAATTAATTAATAAGCTTATTTAATTTGATTTGAAAGGATCTTTTTTACCACAAAAGCAGGCATAAGGCTTTTCTGTACGAATACGGATAAGTAAACAGCGGTATACATGTAAAAATTGTAAACAAGCTAAAATTCCCTTTATATTAAACTAATATCGTCGACTAAAGTAGTAAGTCGCATATTTGACATTATTATTTTATTTTTGTCTTTGTTTTAAATGGGTTCAATGTAGTTGAGCACGTTAAATATAGCAGAAAAAACAAATTAAGGGCACATATAAATACCAAACTAAAAAATAAATTTGACACAGCCTGACTTTAATAAAGTCGGTACTTTACCCATTTGTTATGAAATGACAGAAACATATCCTCGTATTTTCCAGGAAATTTTCATTTAAATTTTACCTTTTAAGTGCTCTTATCCAACTATAAAAAAGAAAACACAATTATTTTTAGCAGAACTGATTATTATGACAAAATAAAGGCGCTCTTCTTGGTCCCCGGGGCTATCCGAAACCTATGTTCGAGCTATCCGGCCAGAGCTTTTTCACGTCTTTAAAGCAGTACAAAGTCAGCAGATCAAAGATTTTATTGGTGTTGGCTGGTTGGAGAGGGGTCAATAAAACACAGAAATCTATTTTTTTTCTATGCCGACGTTTCGGCCCTTTATTGAGCCATCCTCAGGGCACTAAAATACAATTAAGTAATATATAATTTGTTAAAAATATTCATATGTTTCAAATTAAATTCTAATTAACTTCTAATTATCATGTTTTAAAATATGTAAATAAATAAAAACGTACATAAAGTATATAGCATAAAATATCCCCGTATAGTAGGCTTTTTAACTAAAAATACTCTGGCTTACTTACTTATATTTTTTTATCGCTTTTTATCCCTAAATTTGCAGAGGTCCATATGAAAAGATATATTCTTACACAACACTTCTTCAATATAATGAAAATATTAAATTAAAATTTTTAATTCACGTATTTTTATCGATTGAAAACTGTCAAAACATTTAACTGACGTTTCGCTCGCTGACGTTTTGCTCATTTTGAACGAGAACCGAACCTTTTGACAAATTTTATTTTGTCCATCTTTATAAAATTTTCTATACCTTTCTTTCCCCCCCCCCCCCTCTTTAAATAGGTAACAAATATTTTTAATGTTAAAATATTTAGTTATTTCATTATTTTCTTTATCATTTTCAGTTAAAAAGCAGTTACGAATTCTCCCCTCCCCCTTAAGGCAAGGTCTGGGAGAAATGCAGGGAGGAACGACAGTAGGCAATTGCTCTCCCCCTTCCATGCTTCTGCAAAAAATCTCCGAATTTTCATAAAAATTTAGAAAAGTTGCTAAAATCACACGTTCCTCTCAACCCTAACGCGCAAGAATTTACCGCTAAAGACTTTTACCGGCGCGTAATATGACATCACCGCACAAATTACAAAACCGCGCAAAACCACCAAAACAATAAAAAAATAAGCAAATCCCCAACAACCCAATAAAGCCGCGGAAGGGTCAGTCCATATCAAGTCAACCAGGGTATTTTACCACACCATCTCCGATGTTGATGATTTTTAGTATACATGTTTTTCCTACCAAAAAACTGGAAAATCCAAAATTTCAGACTTTTTTGACCAGTTGTTTATTTTGAATTAATTTTTGAAAATCGAAAAAGTCACTTATTTGTCCTTAACATGTGCGCACAAAATTAGGAATATCCAAAGAACCACTTATAATAGAAAAGTAGGTGAAGGTTCATTTTAAAGCTCTTATAAAGACCTTTCATATGAGAATATTGCATAACATATATTGAAAAAAAAAATAAAAAAAAAATTTTTGATTTTTTTTTTTGAAAAATTTCAAAAAGGCCATTTTTAATTTTTTTCAAAAAATTATATTATTTTCTTTAAAGTGTTATTAAACTATTCACAAAATTTTGAGATGGACAAATCATGGGTTCAATGTGAAAAAATTTATTAAAAATGTCACATGCATGAAAAATCGCCTATAAAATGTACTTAATATTTTTGATATTTTTTTTGACATTGAACCCATCATTTTTCCATCATAAAATTTTGTGGATAATTAAGTAACACTTTGACCAAAATTATATATTTTTTTCAAAAAAATTAAAAATGGCCTTTTTGAATTTTTCAATTTTTTTTTCAATTTTTTATTTTCAATTTTTTTTTTTAAATTATGTTGTGATATTTCATAAAAAAGAGCTTCAAAATGACTTTAAAATGAGCCATTTATTACTTTCCTAGTGTAAGTGGTTCTCGAGATATTGCTAGTTTTGTACATTCTTGTTAAGGTCAAAATGCTGACTTTTTTATTTTGAAAAATTAAAAAAAAAAACTACGAATCAAAAAAATCTAAAAATTTGCATTTTCAACTTTTATGGTAAGAAGAAAATATATACCAAAAATCATCAAAATTGGAATTGGTCGCGTAAAATTTTTGTGATTTTTTGGTTGATTTGATATGGAAGACCCTAGGGTCAGTCCATATCAAGTCAAGCAGGGTATTTTACCACACCATCTCCGATGTTGATGATTTTTAGTATACATGTTTTTCCTACCAAAAAACTGGAAAATCCAAAATTTCAGACTTTTTTGACCAGTTGTTTATTTTGAATTAATTTTTGAAAATCGAAAAAGTCACTTATTTGTCCTTAACATGTGCGCACAAAATTAGGAATATCCAAAGAACCACTTATAATAGAAAAGTAGGTGAAGGTTCATTTTAAAGCTCTTATAAAGACCTTGCATATGAGAATATTGCATAACATATATTGAAAAAAAAAATAAAAAAAAACATTTTTGATTTTTTTTTTTGAAAAATTTCAAAAAGGCCATTTTTAATTTTTTTAAAAAAATTATATTATTTTCTTTAAAGTGTTATTAAACTATTCACAAAATTTTGAGATGGACAAATCATGGGTTCAATGTGAAAAAATTTATTAAAAATGTCACATGCATGAAAAATCGCCTATAAAATGTACTTAATATTTTTGATATTTTTTTTGACATTGAACCCATCATTTCTCCATCATAAAATTTTGTGGATAATTAAGTAACACTTTGACCAAAATTATATATTTTTTTCAAAAAAATTAAAAATGGCCTTTTTGAATTTTTCAATTTTTTTTTTCAATTTTTTATTTTCAATTTTTTTTTTTTTTTAATTATGTTGTGATATTTCATAAAAAAGAGCTTCAAAATGACTTTAAAATGAGCCATTTATTACTTTCCTAGTGTAAGTGGTTCTCGAGATATTGCTAGTTTTGTACATTCTTGTTAAGGTCAAAATGCTGACTTTTTTATTTTGAAAAATTAAAAAAAAAACTACGAATCAAAAAAATCTAAAAATTTGCATTTTCAACTTTTATGGTAAGAAGAAAATATATACCAAAAATCATCAAAATTGGAATTGGTCGCGTAAAATTTTTGTGATTTTTTGGTTGATTTGATATGGAAGACCCTAGGGTCAGTCCATATCAAGTCAACCAGGGTATTTTACCACACCATCTCCGATGTTGATGATTTTTAGTATACATGTTTTTCCTACCAAAAAACTGGAAAATCCAAAATTTCAGACTTTTTTGACCAGTTGTTTATTTTGAATTAATTTTTGAAAATCGAAAAAGTCACTTATTTGTCCTTAACATGTGCGCACAAAATTAGGAATATCCAAAGAACCACTTATAATAGAAAAGTAGGTGAAGGTTCATTTTAAAGCTCTTATAAAGACCTTTCATATGAGAATATTGCATAACATATATTGAAAAAAAAAATAAAAAAAAAAATTTTTGATTTTTTTTTTGAAAAATTTCAAAAAGGCCATTTTTAATTTTTTTCAAAAAATTATATTATTTTCTTTAAAGTGTTATTAAACTATTCACAAAATTTTGAGATGGACAAATCATGGGTTCAATGTGAAAAAATTTATTAAAAATGTCACATGCATGAAAAATCGCCTATAAAATGTACTTAATATTTT
Source organism: Oxystoma pomonae (assembly GCA_963921995.1). Lineage (NCBI taxonomy): Eukaryota > Metazoa > Arthropoda > Insecta > Coleoptera > Brentidae > Oxystoma > Oxystoma pomonae. Next base: position 112,167,732 of record OY998166.1, on the reverse strand, counting down.
TTTTGACATTGAACCCATCATTTCTCCATCATAAAATTTTGTGGATAATTAAGTAACACTTTGACCAAAATTATATATTTTTTTCAAAAAAATTAAAAATGGCCTTTTTGAATTTTTCAATTTTTTTTTTTCAATTTTTTATTTCCAATTTTTTTTTTTGTTAAAATTATGTTGTGATATTTCATAAAAAAGAGCTTCAAAATGACTTTAAAATGAGCCATTTATTACTTTCCTAGTGTAAGTGGTTCTCGAGATATTGCTAGTTTTGTACATTCTTGTTAAGGTCAAAATGCTGACTTTTTTATTTTGAAAAATTAAAAAAAAAAAACTACGAATCAAAAAAATCTAAACATTTGCATTTTCAACTTTTATGGTAAGAAGAAAATATATACCAAAAATCATCAAAATTGGAATTGGTCGCGTAAAATTTTTGTGATTTTTTGGTTGATTTGATATGGAATGACCCGGAACTTTTATTATTAGTATTTTTTACATGCGCTATTCTTTAATTTGAGCTGAATCAAATATTATTTGGGCGAAGATTGTTACGTTTGCGCGGTTTGTGAATATGTCGGAATCAGTTTTACACTATAATTGCTTGCTTAAAAAATAACAGCGCACAGCGGTTATAGCGCAAGATTTGTACCGTGAAAAATTGCTTTTTAAGATTCTTCGCGCTATCAATTACCACAAAAATTTAAACTTCTTAATTTTTTAGGCGCGTAGTTAATCGCCTTTGACAAGGTGTGCAAACGCCTAAGCAAACCAGATGTGTGTATGTAAGAAATCTTTGTTTTCATTTAATTATTGAAAATTAATTTTAAACTTATATGTATAAGGCTTTTTTCTTGATTTAAGAGAGCAGTGATCTCCCTAAATCAGCTTAAAGTGAGATTCCATACGTTCCCATACATTGTCTTAAAAAACGCGCTGCAATACCCAATTGAAGCAAAAAAAAGCCTGAAATTTGGTTATATAGTAATTAAAATACTTCAAAATATTTATTTTGAACAAAAAAATCAACCAAGTCGTGATTGTTTTAAAATTTAAAGCAGATAAACCACCTCTTGGCGGTGGTCTATAATATACGATGCTTTTACTCAAAATACAACATCCCGTGTCACTTTGACATTTCTCAGATTTCTTGTTTACCAATATTTTATTCATATTTACGGATTATTTGGATTGTTTTAAGAAAATGCCTCTCATTCCAGTACATTTTGACGTCTATCCAGGTAAAATTATCTTATAAATTGTGGTTTGGTTCGGCTTAAAATATATTTGAAAATTAATCCATGTATATGTATGTATGTATATGCCTTCAGACCAAACTTTCGATAAACTATTGTCCTTAGTAAATACCGCCCTGAAAGTTTATATTTTTACAACCGATTGCCTGGGGAAAGTGGGCATGTTTTTACAGTATCGTGGGCCCCTTAAGATTCAAAAACATTACATTGCACTTTGAAATTCGAAAAAAGAATCATTTCGCCAAACTTTGAAAATTCATATTTTTACAACCGATTGCCTAAGGAAAGTGGCCATGTTTTTACAGTATCGTGTGCCCCTCAAGATGCCAAAAAAAGAGTGTATTTTCGATATTTTTGTATAGTGTTCTCCATAGACCCATTTCGCCAAACTTTTATAGTGGAATTTACCAAGATCTAAAATAGTATATATTTACACCTGTGGGGGGTACTAAATTTTAAAACCAATTTTCAAAAAACACTACCCATACAGAAAAGACACAAAGCTATTGATTATTTTTTATTGTTATTGCAAAATACCACTGAAAAACTGCTTTTTTCTCAAAATATACCCTATTTTAGGAGAAAATGCCCTAAAACTAATTTTTTTTTACAGGTTTCAAAATGGCAAATGGTGAATAAGCCAAAAATTTGGCACATAATAGCTTCATTATCTGTGTTTGAGGTTAGAAAGTTGGTGATTTTTGATACCACCTCTGGGAGGTGGTTTAAATTTATAGCCCCCAGAAAGGATTGTTTTTTGGCAATTGGTAATAAGTTCGTTTATAATTTCCCTAAGTAACCGTTTTTACAAGGATTAATTTACCTTATTTAATATCTCAAGTTGTTCATTAACCAATAAAACACCTCCAATTTTGTCTACAAAACGACGCCATATTTTGAACCCGTTTTCAGCACAAAAAATATATTTATGAGGGCACTACGAGGCAAAAAAAACACAAGTGAAGGTCACTGATTATGCACGAAAAATATAGCAAACAACCCAATGAACATTTTTGTCTATATAAAAGTTACAGCAACTAATATAAAACCTTCATAAAATAACCAAAAGTTATATTACTTAGTGTTGGTGATAATTTTATAACTCTAATATATCTCTTAAATGAGTAACAAAGACTTGAAAAACAACTGTTCAACACCAGCTTATAAAAATTTATGTTACATAGTAATGGATAGAAAAACAACATATAGATTTTATAAAACTTCCTTATGAGCCCTCAAGTATAGAGATTATTATAAAAAGGTTTTACAACTGTTCTAACAACACTACATAACAAATTAAAGGTTTTTATGGATTTAGAAATATAGATTTTCCATCTTTCTTCCCTTTGCTGGTTATGTATTATTCTTTTTCTTTTTACAATAAAAAACTTTATAAAATGGTGTTTAGCAATCTTCTAAAATAAATAAAAATGAAAGTGAGATAAGCTGAAGCAGGAATATGAATATTTATATACTAGCCAAATAAAAGCTGTTTTTCACGTCATCCTTCTCTGAAAATCAGCTGCGGTCCCGTGTGTACTGTATAGTTTTCGAATACACTCACGTAAATTTCATGGGCTCCAAAAATACTTGAGAAAACGTGAAAAAAAATATTCATTTAACTATCAGTTTTTTTTTCATACGCGTTTTTTTCTTTCTTGGACAAATATTGAATTTCGTATGTTGTTCTTAACCCTAACAAGCAATATTTCGTTTGAAACACATGTTGAAACCCCATAAATAACGTTTTTAATTAGGCTATTTTTGTAATCAAAAATGGCGAAAATTTCCGACAATTCTATAAAAAAAACAATACAATTATACCACTGTTTACCTCGTCAACACTATTTTATAACCCTTTTAAAAAATGATGCTACTTGGAACAAAGGGCTACAGATGGCGCAGTGTTGAACACTGATGGTCTGGTTCTGCGAGCTTAACATAGTTACCATTGTTCTCTTTTCCTAAATGCATTCCTCGAGAGATCCAGCATACTACACATACCAGGAAAAATACCCGCCTCCACACACTTCAAGCCCGCATAACTATCAGAGGTAACTATCTCAAGAATATAGTTAGATTGCGGGGTCGAAGAGTGTACAGGCGAGTATTTTCCGGGGTGTTCACATTTGCCGCCGACCAGCAGTATCAGCGTATGCGCTCGACGTTTCACGGTGCATTTTTGCGAACTTAACACGGTTACTATATTGTTCTCTTTTTCTAAAACACGGTTCCCATCTATGCGTTTCTCATTCGTGGGTCCCCCGAATCAAAACACGTATCATGTGGTCTAAGCGAGATTTGCCTATACAAGTTCATCTCGGACCACGTGATGAGTTTTTTGAGTCAGGGTGACTACGCATCGGAAACGCTGGTGGGAATTGGGTGTAAAATGCATTCGATCCCTATATCTGTCATCGGCAACTATCTCAAGAAGATTTGGATCTCTTGTCTCTCTCAGATTGATGTAATTAAAACAAGATAATAATGGTATGGTATCTCGCAAAAACGCAGCTTTTGATGTCGCAAAAACGCTCCTTTCGCAAAAACGCGCCTTTTGATGTCACAAAATTAACCTTAAAAAATCTTGTTTGTTTTGTTATTATAATTGCCAAAATAAATTAAAATTGTTTTTTTTGTTGTAAAAACAGTTGTTGTTGTTGATTATAATCACTGTATAAAGAAATTAATAACAACATTATAGAAAAAACCTTATGGGCAAAAAAGGTTTATGAATGAGTTCATAAGAATATTACAGACACCAATTTATATAACTATTGTGTGTGAGTTCCCAAGTTTTTATAAGTGTCTCTCGAAATATTTTCAATCTTATCTTATATAAATTTTTTGATGGTTACTTAAGTTTTATAAGTGGGTTGATAGCAACATTTTAAAAACCAATCTATTATATATCTTTAATTGATAGTTACTTACGGTTTTATAGGTGGGTTGACAGAAAGATTTCAAACACCAATTTATATAACTTTTGTCACTGATGACTTATATTTTTATAAATATGTTGGTGGAAACATTGTTAACACCAATTTATATAACATTTGAACCGATGACTTTAATTTTTATAAAGATGTCCGTGGAAATATTGTTGACGCCAGTTTTATGTTACTTTAGGGTACCATCAATTTAGAGCCTTTAATAAAACAAATATACAAACTCAATTCTTGTAGGAAACTTCTAAATACCCTAGGGTATCAATGAAACCCTCTTTATAACAATTATATAAATATCTGTCACCAGAAGTTTCTGAAAATGCTCATTGGAAAAAAAACCCAAAACAACTATATTAATTTATTTACAAATTGAAACTAAATCATTGAGGTTCTCTAAAAGCGCACTCAAGAAAACTTTACTTACTTACCCATTTCAAAGCTGTACCTTTCATCAGTAGAGGATGGTGCAAGCCAAGGTACAAGCAGAGGTAAGAAATCCGAACTCGCTGTTTGTGATTTCAACGCAGCTATTATTTTGAAACTGACATTTCGACAGTGACAGAAATGTAGACAAAACTTGCATTTAAGTTTTTTAATATATATCATAAATAAAAACACCTTTTAAATAAATAAAAAAATAATCTGATCCTTATTTTATTTTTACCCATCTAAATCGTTGCGTTAATCAATAAAAAAATTTAGTTATATTCTTCTTATAAATCAAACTATGTCTAAAATTCAAGGGGGGTTGGTTTAAAATGCTTAAAACCAAAACCCGTTCTAAAATAGACTAAACCCTTTTAGTAAATCCCACCGTTAGTTCATATTTTTACAACCGATTGCCTGAGGAAAGTGGTCATGTTTTCACAGTATCGTGTATCTGGATCTTCATGCTCCACTATCAATATATGGATAACACGGGACGTCCTCTTAACGCCCTCTCCAAGGGACAGTATGAAATCGAATCACCCTGTATGGTGTAATTTTTAACGGGGTGGGTTGTGAAAATGATGTTTTAGCTCTTTGGCCCCAAGCACCTCCAACTGTAAAAATAGTAAAGGTCGCCCTGTATATCAACATGACCGATAACATTACCCTGAACAACCCCTATTTTCTAAAGGCATTTCTGGAAATAGCAGTATTTCCTGCCAACAAAAGAAATCATAATCTATACAAAAAAGAAAATCCTAGGCCAAATTTTTGCATATTAATGTTGACCTGGCGCTCTCACAGCTAACTATGACTTGAACATATTTAGGCCTTTGTATCCAAGGGCCCTTTTACTTATCGCTGGCGTCTCGTCGAGACGCTCAGACTTGCAGGCGCCACGCTGCCAGACGTCTCTCTGGGATTTATTCATTTACTTATATTCTTTATTAAAGCGAGATTGGTCTGTTAGTGTATTTTATTTAGTCGTCCCTTATTCGCATCCGCCTTCTTTAGGGACATGGTTAAATTCGTTAAGACACCAATGTCCTCCCTAATAGGTTTTTAGATGTTTTTTTAAAGAAAACTGCCAATACAGAAGTGGCAAACGGAAAAAAATTATCCGGAAAATTTTATACCAGTTGCTCCAACCCGAATTTGTCGGAAATTTTTTCGGTCACGTGACCTAGTTGAAAAATTAATAAGTGATAATTTCCGTAGCTTGACAGCTGTCACGTGCAGATGTCAGAATAACAATAGAGGCGTAGGTACAATTTTCTATTCATTTTATGATATTTTCTTTGCGACAACAAAATTTATTATGAGGAATAATAATAAACAGAACAAAAAGATATTGGTGAAACGTCATTCCACCAAGGCGCTGCACCGTCACAGGCAACTTCGCAGATTTTATATTTCCTACCTAAATACTTACCGCGTTAAATTGTCATCCACTTTGCAAGAGTATAAGCTTATTAGAGTATGAAGAAATGTGTTCATTTCGGGATTTTGAGAATCTTTTTTTTACTAGGGCAAAGGGAAAGTGAAAAAAAAACAAATTCAAACTATTTGAAATACAAAACACCTAGCGTCCAATATAACACATGTGCCTATAGACCTATTTTTCCCTATCCTCTAGTACTAAAATATTGTGTGCTTTAAATAGAATATAATCCACTTGATACAAAGATGCAAATCTTATTTTACTAGACTACCAGGCAATTTTAAAAATAATAGATGAATAAGTGTATAGCCACAATATAGGTAACATAGACGTTCAAAGTGTCAAAAAAGTAATTAAATAGCCACCTTATATTAAAATACCAAACCTCAAAGCAAAATAAAGGCCTGCCAAATTGTCAAATTTTTTTTTAAAAATAATTTTTGTTATAAAATTTTTGTACCGAATCTCCCGCAAGCTTGAATTAATCTCCGTAAATTTTTTCTCTGTTTGGAATTTTTATAAGAAAATTTTTAAAAAATTCGCACCTCGAAAAAATTTTCGGAAATACTTCAAGCTCTAGGGACATTATAAGTAAAAAAAAACCCGGAATAAAAAATCCGAAAAACCCCTTTATGAGCAGGATAAACCGGTAGGTGAAAATGAAAAAAAATTTTCTGGGGGTTTTTATTACTGACTTTTTTTTTAGGGGGTTTTTCCCTGTTCTTTTTTCCTAGATTCTCAAAAGTATGTAGGATGGTTTTTCTTTTTGTTTTTCAATCACTTTTTTTTCATAAGTATCGCAGAATCACTCGAATAGGCTTATTGGAAGTTCAGTAAAACATACTTTAAGTTAAATATAAAAAGATTTTCTTTAAATTTTGATTAAACGTTGCAAATGCGGAGGCATTTTTGTTGTAACCTGTATATTTTTTGCAGAAAATTAATTTGTACAGAATGGCGGCAATAATTTATTTTGGGTAGACATTGAACAAAAAACAATTTTAGTGACCATTTTTGTATTTTGTATTAGCTGAAATTTGCATTTTTTTGTGTGTTTCCCTTATAAAAAAACGCTAAGTATCATAAAGTACTTGGCCAATCGAAAAAAGAAAACCACGAATCGAAAAATAATTTCTTTCTGCGTTTTACGTTTTATCTTTTATGTCTATTAGAGAAAAGGGTTGCAATGGAAAGCGAGATAAACAGGATGGTTGCACCAAATTATGTACGTTTTCCAAAAAAATTCGCAGATTCAAGATAGCTTTTCTTATTTTATTTATTTTTAGGGATTTTACTCCTTAAGTCAAGATAAACTATATTTAAATCAACGAAATTTTTAATATTCTACAGGGTGTCCAAAAACCGACTTTAAATGCAAGTTTTTAAAGTATTAGTCAATTTTTTGTAATTTTTTAATATTTGACGCCATTTTTGGAACTTTACCCTTCATTGATGGCTTACCCTGTACAATTACGGGAAAATGGTAATAAAAAGAAATGTTTAGTAGGACCTTCTTTATTACATATTCAAAAATTACAGAAATTGACCAACATTTTAAAAACTTGCATTTTAAATCGTTTTTTGGAAACCCTGTATAATATTGGGAATTAATTAAAATCTTGTCACATTTCGAATCATCGAGAATGTACCCCCTCCCACCGCGACAAAAAAATCAAATTTTGGAGTCCAATAACAAAAATGTACCTCAATAATTATTTTACAAATCTATGCCTTTTTTGTTCTTAACCCAACTAGCATGAATCTTACAAGGAGGAATTTGCCTTTTTCTAGCGTATCCACCATTTTTTTAACTTTTCAGTGAGCTACCCTCGCTACAGGATTGTCGGCATGCTAGTCAGGAAATTCAATATTAAGTAAAATACGGAATTTTCTTACACTTCTGCATATAAAATCCCATTAAAATCTAATAAAAAATAATAAAATAAAGAATTTTGTTAACCACTGCTAACTGCGCCGACTCTGTCCATCATATGTCAAAATTTGAGAACCATGTTTTTTACTATTTACAAACATTTTTTACCTTGTTTGGTTACTTTGAATTATTTCCTATCAAATAAACGTAATACAATTGAATACAAAAAACTTAAAGGGACCTTTTCCGATCACAAAAGGGTCGAAAACTATTGAACAAGGTGCATCCACACCTGATTCCCTTCCCTAACCTAGACGACCACAATAAAATAGTTCTTACCTGCATAAGCCTTTTAGGGAGTCCGGTTTGAGCGAAAGGATAGGAACAATACAATAAAGGTTTATCGCACAGCACACAATTAGCAGGACACATAAAAAAATTAAAATTTGTAAATAAAAGTTTCTAATAAGCGAGCAATGTTACACCGCCGATAAAGCAAGCAGCTGACAGAAACCACGAAATCGACAAACGAGTGACATTTCGGGCGCGTTCGTAAGCTCTCGGCTGTGGGAGTAAAAAGCATGGCAGACTGCGATAAGGCGACCATAAGGTGAAGGCTTGCTTGAAAATTATTATAGGCAGTCCGGTAAAATTTAATTTTTTTATTTGTTCCAGGCATATACTTATAAACTTAATATACACAGCATTGCAATGCATCCCCATGAAAATATTTGCATCTAAATCCAGGAGGCTATGAATATTTTTGAAATTTCAGCCGTTTTACGCATGCGCGATGGCTGATGGCATATTATCGTCACATTTCACGTTGACAGTAGTGTTTACTTTTCAAAAACCAAGCAGTTTTCGTTTTTTTTACGTAAAAATATGTGCCGCCAAAATAAAAATGATACTTTATGGCGTTTTTAATCGCATTTTAATGATCGAAAAATTAAAAAGATGTGAAAGTGCCAAGGCAGATGTTTTCTCCGGATGATACCAACAATTTTACAGGTATTTATTTTCTCTATACATATATAGTTTTATTTTGTATAAATGCGTGCCAAAAACATAGAAGATAAAGTACAATCACAGCACACTATAGTGTGTATACAGGGTGTCCCAATTTCGATGAAATTCAATGGGAAACTCCGTTGTTATTGAAGATATTAGAGACATGCGGTTTTTGCATTAAGGTCTTACTTTTTTCAGCTTTAAAAAATGGTTATTAACAGATTTATTCTATCCCTTGTAGTTTTTGAGCTACAGGGGAAAGTTGAAAAATGGTCGGAATTACCAATTGATGATATCTCCCTTAATTTAAGAGATAATTGAGTCCTGTAAAAACCTTTGTGTTTCTCGAAAAAGGATCACAAAGTTAAATACGGACCGAAATGTTTTAATTCATATTTTAGTTTCTTTCAAAGTCTGTTTGGTAATAAAATATACTTTTTTTTATTTTGAAGTTTCTATTCCGAAAAAAATCATCTTCGGTGCATTTTTTTTCTGGTACGGGGCCCTGTCCCATTTTAATTTTTTTTTTTTGAGACCATTTCTATTTAACTACTATATAGTAGACCTGGACAACCAAGTTATATTATATGAACATACCGGGTCAACCGAAAAAAAAAACCGGACAAATTGTTTTTGCTGTAACTTTACCAATTTAAATCAAAAAACTGTACTGATAAGACAAATAAGCTTTTTGAAAAAAAAACATTCGCTTTGTCGCCATATTTAAATCCAAAATGGCGCATAAATTCAAATGCACCTTTTTATAAACTTGTTTTTTTATTAAGGTATAAATGTAAAAACGATGTATTTAGAAAAAAAAATGGCAACATATAACATAGGGGTTTAAAAAAGTAGGCATTTAATTTTCTCCGCCGTCTTGGACTTAAATATGGAAGCAAAGCGAATGATTTTTTTTCAAAAGGCTTATTTGTCTTATCAATAGTTTTTTTTATTGAGACTGGTAAGTAATTAAAGTTATAGCAAAAAATTATTTGTCCAGTTTTTTTTCGGTTCACCCGGTATGTTCATATAATATATCTTGGTTGTCCAGGTCTACTATAATAATGTAGTAGTTAAATATAAATGGTTGGACAGGGACGTACCAGAGAAAAATGCACTAAAGATAATTTTTTTCGTGATCGAAATTTCAAACTAAATAAAATGATGTTTTGTTATCAAACAAACTTCAAAAGAAACAAAAATATGAAGTAAAATATTTTGCTCCGTATTTAACTTTTTGATTCCGACCATTTTTTAACTTTCTCCTGTAGCTCAAAAAGTATAAGGGACAGAATAAATCTGTTAATATCGTTTTTAAAAGCTAAAAAAGTAAGTCAGTAATGAGAAAACCGTATGGCTCTATCTTCAATAACAACGGAGTTTCCCATTGAATTTCATCGAAAATGACCCAAGTAACTCACGGTAGTGAAAAACTTTGGCAAAAACGTTGCGACAGCTAAACTCCTCTACTATTGTGTTTTTGCTGTTGTCTGCCAAAACTTCTTGAAAGGGTTGATAAAACGTCGCCTAGCCGAATTTGGCAATCATTGCAGCACTTTTTGCAACCGATATAGCTTTTTCACTTAACCTAATTTAAAAAAAAAACATTTCTTACAAAACCCAAAGAAAAAATGGCAAAAAAAACAAAAATATATTTTTATAAAAATGAATGGTTGATGCGGTTTTGAAAACACAAATATGGATGTATGGATGATGAGAATATTTATACACACACTTAATATCGGATTTTTGGCTTCATCCATGGACCAAATTGACATGCGAAGGCCACTTTACTGATAATATTTATCACGAAAACTCACAAAACCACACGCGCTTCACATATTAAATATATTTAACGATTCTTTTTTAATTTAATTTTTAGGTTACATTTGGACATTTATCTCTAGTTTAAAACATTTTTAGTTTAAAAAATCTACTCTTTTTATAGAATTTTTTATTTTATTTTGGAAAAAATAATGTTTTTTTTTAAGATTGTTTTCGTGTAATGGCCGCCATTGAAACTAACAGCGCGAACTCGCTAATATTGCTGTACTTTAGAATATAATATTACTGTGCTTTAGCTGAAAATGTTTTTCTCTAACTATTTTTACAACTTCCTGCACAGAAAGCGCATTATTGTCGAAACGGCCCAAAAAAAGCCGACAGCTAAACTAGCTGTATTATAACCAAAAATATTATTTTCCGTTTTTACAACTTTCTTGCTCCAATTTAGTTTATATTGGTATCAGAACTGATTTAAAAAAGCTACAAAGTTTGGCTTTTTGAGCAAAGATTAATGAATACTTTTGCTTTTAATACCAGTATGGTCATCAAAATGGGTTATGAAAGCAAAAAGTATTACAAAAAATAAACAAGCTAATTTACAACCAAAAAGTTGCTGTCAAAACGTTTTCACATCTTTACTTTGGTCATAAAATTACTTGGGGGGACACCCTGTATTGTGAGTAAAATTAAACACCGAAAAAACAAACCAATTTCTTCAGGAATAACATCAATCCAACGCACTTACGCAAAACGGCCATATATCTTTATTTTCATGGCCTACTTGACCATGATATGTTGCTAACAAAATTGCCACTTCCAGGGCGTGTATATTCAGTTTATAAGTATATGGTTCCAAGTAAATAAGGATAAGGGAGATAGGTAAAAGAAAATAAAACTAAGAACTGCAACGATGGTTATACCCATATAAATATGAGATACCATTAAGTCTCCCAAAATGTGCAGTAGGTAATAATAACTTTGAAAAAAAAGTTACCAGATAACCCGGTTAGGTACTCATTGACCGTTTTTAGATACTGTCTCTGAAAGTAACCAACCGTGACGTTATTATAGAGTACAAAGCTTTGAAACAGCATACTCTGTATTAAAGCTGAATTTATATAGAAATAAAAATAAGATAAGGTAACATATAAGATAAGAGAAAATAAAAAAAAATTATCTGAAAACGCATTCCGCGCATGACCGTGGCGTCATCGCGACGAACGAATGACAGGAGACAATAATAGTAACAGTAAAATTTAAAATCGCATGCGCAAAAATCTTGATTGGCTGGCACTGATCTCTCATTTTATGTTATTTTTCTGTCTGAACGCCCATTTTTTTTTACTTTATGTTATCTTATCTTATTTTTACCTTATCGTATATTATGTTATCTTATCTTATTTATTTCTGTATGAACCCAGCTTAAATCTCGAAAGGAGTATAAATGGTTCACTGCCTTTTGTTATAATCGTAGAAAGTGGGCAAGCCTGCAATATTTTATCATGCTACAATGGGCCATCGAATAAAGAAGACGGACAGATAAATTATATTTAATAACGATTAATCTTTTAAAAAATTTATTTTGAAAAATATGACATGCACAAATATAAATTTTTGCACGCGCACATTATAGAGTGGTGCTGACAAGGAGTGGGCGGGGGTGGCGATTGCCCCCGCTTTTTGCGACGGATTACGGATTTTCCAAATGGTCGCCTGCGGTGCTATTTGAAGTGAAGGTTTTTTTTTATATATTAAGTTCTCTCAATTTCGGCTCGGTCAAGTTTAACCCCCCCACCCCATCCACCCTAGAGAGATTTTCTGAAAAATTTTCATGCCAGAATTTTTCACACCCTCCGTCGAGTAGCTGTGGACATTTTTATATGGGGGGGGGGGTAATTTTTGGATGTGCAAAATATTGGCATTCAAATGTTTTTTAGTTTTAAAAATGTATTATTTCAATTAAGAACTTACCCATCTGTTTCTCGAGCAAGGCAGAAATAAAACAAAATAATAAAAACAAAATGAATTTCCAAAAGATAACACTGCAGCGTACTTCGAATCCACCTCGGTCGTACGGCACGGAGAGTAAATTGGACTTGATTCCCCCTATATTCGCAGTAGCTTGAAGCGGTCTGTATATTGTTGTGTTTATTATGGTAACTTGTAGTGGATTCTCTGTTTAATATAAAATTATTTTTGTTGAAGCATTTGAATTTTTATTTGTTTTTTAAACGCTGCCTGGAGGGGGTGTGCAAACTTGACGGGCCCCTAAAATTCTAGGAAATAGAAAGCTAGGGTGTCCAAGCTTTTGGGAAAAAGAAAACCTGTTTTTTTTTTTTTGATAAAATGGGAAAAATTGATAATTCACCGCATTTTTTATTGGAAATATTTTTTTGAAAAATTCTTCAGATATTTTTGTCAAGAATTTGAAAATGATGAATCGTGCCATTCTGTCACAGATTTAATAAATTATGGAAAATTGAGTTGAATATTTTTGCCTATGGTCCCACGTGCTCTAGCAATAATATATAACACAATATCTATTACCTTACACCCTGTGTAAATAAAGTAAAAATAATGGATGACGATACATCCGTCTGGAATAGAGCAGTGGCACGAGACGTGTTTGAGGCTATTTTATATTCCAAACATCATCGTAATACGGCATGAAGATCATCAAAGTTATACAGAATTACAGAATTTCCGTATCCTTAAGATGGGATTATTATCATTATCATGTTTTGCGCACAGGTTGCATTATTATCCATATTGTCAAAAACTACACAAATAAAGGATTTAAGTAGCACTTTTTAAATGGAAAATTATACTTAATAGTATCGTTCTTGAAATTAGGAATTTTGGAACGATTAAAATTTTTGCAACTTTCACAGCCGCTGTGGTAGTGTTTAACAAACTCGCATCGATTTTACCAGCGTTTTTGGAACACATTTAAAATTGTCAATTGTAAAAAAATTTAGAGATAAGAAAAAACACAATTAATTGGCTCTTTTTAAGAAAAGTGTCAGTTTCCGATCTTGTTAGGTAAATAACTAGGTGTGTTTAATTTAAAAACGGTAGAAAGTTCTCTAAAATTAAATTTTTTTGTAATGTTCCTAAACTTGATAAATTTCTGTTAATTCTATTTCGAGTTTTATTTCGTCTATACAGACCGCTTCAAACTACTGCGAACATAGGGGGAATCAAGTCCAATTTACTCTCCGTGCCGTACGAACGAGGTGGATTCGAAGCACGCTGCAGTGTTATCTTTTGGAAATTCATTTTGTTTTTATTATTTTGTTTTATTTCTGACTTGCTCGAGAAACAGATGGGTAAGTTCTTAATTGAAATAATACATTTTTAAAACTAAAAATGGATGTCTACGAAGTTGCCGAAAAAGTGCAGATGGTCAAATGGTCAAATCGTCATAACCCAACACACGTTCGATATTGGTCGAGGGAAAATTTGCATTTGTATTTTGACGTAAGAACACAGTATCCCCAAAAACTAAATGTTTGGGGGGGGGTATTGTAGGGGAACACGTAATTGGGCCATTTTTTATTACCGGCAATTGCAATTTGAATGGTCCTAGATACTTGGATCTACTGCAGCAGCACATTATTCCAACTGCTAGGCAGTTGTTAGGTGTAAGATTTGGTGAAACATGGTTTCAACAAGATGGTTGTTCCGCTCACAATGTTGGCCTTGTTAGGGAATATCTTGATAATGTATTTCCTAATCGGGTTATAAGTACACGGGGAACTATTTTATGGCCAGCTCGATCTCCCGATCTTGCTCCTAATGACTTCTATCTGTTTTTGAAGAAGCTTTTCAAATTATCACCCCTAACATGCTTTCAAACGTTGGAAGGGGTTTTTATAGTAGGCTCGGATATTGTCTAGCCAAGCAAGGAGGACTTTTCGAACATTTGCTTTATTTTTTTTTTCACTGGGAGAATCTTTTTGGTTTTTAGAATGTATTATTTTATTTTGAGAACTTGCTTTTATTTTGTTTCTCCTTATTATTTTCATTGTAACACGTCGTCACTGATAAATCTGAGCAGTTGACAATAAAACGCTCTTATTTATCAGTGACAAAAAATAAGAAAATTACGTTATAAAAATTTGCGTATTTATTGACCAAATTCCGGTTTCATTGACTACGCTCCACACAGCACCGTGGTTAGAGGCGTACTAAATACAAGGCGAACGACGGCGAACGGCAGCGAATGGCGATCGGAAGCCTGAGTGTTGGTTGCTTCACTGATAGGCGTGCGGTGTCTCTGCATGTACGTACACTGGCAAATTAGACTTCTTTCGCCCTATGTTCGCAGTAGCGTGAAGCGGTCTGTATATTGTTGTGTTTATTATGTAACTTGTAGTGGATTCTCTGTTTAATATAAAATTATTTTTCTTGAAGCATTTAAATTTTTATTTGTTTTTGTAAATGTTAATTTTATTTCTTGTAGGATAAAAATTCCTCTATATACTTATATCAAAGATTCTTGATTCTCTACTTAGTAAATTATGTACTACTAAATAAACTAATCTTATTAAATAAAAAAAATGGAAAAGCGAAAAAAGAAAAAACGACAAAAAATAACGTAAGCTTGAAACCAGCTGCCATTTTAATGAGCTGTTAAGTTTTTTGCTTTGATGCACTAAGTGTATACCTGTCCTTCTCCATGGCCATTTAACAAAACCCCCAAAAATTGTATGCCCGTTTAAAAAATTTTCAATAATTTTATTATTGTCGCTTGGTCATTGGCGTACAACTTTAACTCCAACGACACTTCAAAATGCGCTTGAGGTTGGCCCTTAGGTCCCGATGTGGAGTGCTTTGTCACAGATTACTAACTTTAGACTAGATGTTCGCCATAAGATGTTGGAAGTAGAACACGATCAAAAGTTACTGAGGGAAAAAATCTATACAGTAAGAGGCGATCGATGGAAGGAAATTTCCAGCAAATACAGGAGGTCGGTAAACAATCGGACCGACGTCGGCAATGTCGGCGTCAGGTCGGTATCGGCAGTTAAACGTGGGCCGATATTGGACCAACTGCCGACTTCCATCATCCATTATTCGCCATGCGCACATGAAAAATAATTTGCATGGCCCAACGTAATTCCGATGTAGTATCCTCGAGTCGGTTAATCTATAAATATAATAAATCTCTAGAAAAACAATTTCTGTACATTAAATAATTTTTAAAAAGTCTTGAAGTAGGCTTCTAATCTAACCAAATGATAACAAAAAAACGGGAAAAACCGAGTAACATTTCTGAGTGACAAAGGCACTTTAACAAGAATAAACAGATTTTGTAAAAATTAACTAATTTTGTAAGTTACTCTTTTCTTATTCTTATAAATTAAACTTCTATAGTTAGACTTCTAATTAGGTTTTACTACAAATTTTATTTAATACGTTTACAATTTTACATATTTAATTTACAATATTACATATTAATTTTATAATTTTTCATTGTAATTTTTCGACTTTATACTTTGTAAAATGTAATATATAAACATTGCTAAATGTCCAGTATTTATTTGGTAAAATGGCTGTAACACGCCTGAACAGGCCTGAGGCGGCCATTTTGCAGTCGTTTGTTTCACAATAGCACAGTGGTTCGAAGGGCACTTCGCAAGTCAAAAATAGTAAATGTGTGATGTGTATGTGTAGTGAAAAGTATTTGTTTGTGTTTCTTAAGTGGATACATTTTTAGGCTTTAAAGAAATGTACGTTTTTAAACAGTTTTTACTTTGGTGAAGCTGAAGACTCAATTAAAAATATACTGGATACTAGCGACAGAACTTCAAAGGCGTGGGTCTAAATACTAGTTACTAATAGCGAGAGATACAACATATCAAAATTGTGGTATTTTGTATCTTAAGGCGTATTTACACAGAGCGAATAGGTTCGTCCAAAAATTCGGGCCAAATATGGCGAACCTTTTTCGACGAACATTTGCCCGAACACTCGAACATTTGCAACGAACATTTGCAGCGAAGATTTGCCACGAATATTCCGACAAATTTGCGCAATATTTTTTAGAAATATATTTTTGAAAATGGGAATAGATAACATTTTTGGTCTCACGTCACTGACCTCAATTCTTGAAATTAAATTGAAACACCAAAAATATTTTATTTTATTTTTCGATTAAATAGTAAAAGCCGACGGAAAGCGAAAAATTATTATTTGCTGGGTGGTATGTTGGTTGATATCTACTAAATAAGTTTGTACCTAATTGTTGCTATGCTTTATCACTTTTTTGGTTTTCCTTAATTAAGTGTTTAGGTTTTATAATCAAACCCCACCACCAAACCCCATCACCAAACCACCACCACCATTAAAACCCCACAAAATGAAATAAAGTAATCCTCATTATTTTTTATCAAGTGCGTCAAATCGTTTTTCCGTCGAAAGGTTTTAAAATTTAATTATTATATTACAATTTTTATTTTATTCCAAATATTTCTTTCAGCAAATTTTGTCCGAACACCACGAACCTTTTTACCCGAACCACGAACCTTTTGGCCGGACCTTTTGCGCGAATCTTTAAATAAATAATTCGCGCGAATGTTTGTCGGCATTTCGAAGATCAAAGGAATATTCGCCTGTGTAAATGCCCCTTTATAATTTGTATCTTGCTAATGAATATCGCATAAAAAAGTGAGATTAGAAATCACTGTAATCTGCATTTATTAGCTTATACTTTTAATTGTGCCTTATTATTAGCCCCGGATAACATAACATATTTTATCCTCGACAAGTGTTAAGCAAAATGATTTTTAGTAGTAGTGTCTTTGAACCTTAACATAACCCCTTTTTAGCAAATTGTTCCTTAATATTTTGTAATAAAAGTAATTAAATAAAAATATGTGTTTTTATTGTTTTTTATAGTTTTACAAGAAAATTGTAAAATTACATTCTACTTTTACAAATTTGGTTGTAATTTTCCATAAACGTTTTGTAAAATTACAATGTAAAATTTTTTAAAATTTCTTGTAACTTTACCAAACGGTTTGTAACGTTACAATGCAAAACTTTATTTGTACAATATAGAAGTGTTAAAATTACCAAATTACATCTTACAAGTCGGGATTTCGATTTCTATAATTACAATACATAATCTGTAAAAAATACACTATATATTATGTAAAGGATAGTTTACATATTTTTTGTAATTTTGCGATACTTATTGTTGGTCACAAAATCTTTTACAAATCCTTTTTAACAGTGTACCTACCCTTAAGTTTTGTGACTTGCCTTCATTTTGTGTGCTTACCGCCACTCTTTGGGAAATCTCCGTCGCTCGTCCTTCCGGAACTGCATGAAATAATAATTACGTAAGTTTTCCTGCGACCGCCGCGCCCTCATCCAGAAGTGAGGGGCCACTCGAGTCCTGCCGCTTGTTTCTGATCATTAATGCACGCTGAACCGCTTCAGTTTTAATCGACACACTCGTTACCTCAATAATGTTTACTCTAATTGCCGCAGCCGTGCTGCAATCAAGCACGTTTTAAACGGCAATGGCGAGATTTTTGATTTTCAGCAATTAACAATGATTTTAACTGTTTTTTAACACTCGTGGAATATCGGACAAGCATGTTGTTTCTCCAAAATCTAATGGAGAATCCAGACCTCTTTCATCCTTAATATGAATCGTCAGGAAGTCACTTGGTAATTGACGCTATCTCTAGAATTTAAATGAATCTCTTCATTATATCGGACATTCGCTACTGGCTCAACCCACTGAGAAATATGCAAAGAAAAGTAAAAACCGAAATCAGCTCTACACAGCAGGAAAGACAACCGCAAGACTCTTAAAAAGGGTAAACGTACGCATCAGCATGCACCACTCCCAATTCGAGCTTCATAATAAGTGGCTATAATTTTATTTAACATACAGTAAAAATCGTTTATTAACGACAAATTTTCGTCGTTTTAGTAGACACTTAAAGTTGCATGAATAGAGAGTGCTTAATCGCAGTACGCATGCTCAGAATAAATATGTCGCACAACAGCGACTACGCACCATCTATCGCTAACACCACCCTTGCAATATTCGTATACAGCAGCGTATCCTAACCATTTTTTTGTGGATTTTCATAAATGCCTGATTCACAGTCACACTTCTATTTTCCATTCTATTGCCCTCTCACTTTTTTCGACAAGGAGGAAAATAGACGTGAGAGAGACGAAACACACAAACACAAACGTATTAGAGATACGCCAACAACAAGGAATCAATAATAGCTTTCCAACTAAGTGTCCAATATTTCACATAAATTACGTTATGATGATATGGACGTAAGCACTATCTCAGAAATATCTAAAACCTTTGTTCTCTTTTTTCATATTGTAGAAATTGTGAAAAAAAAGGTGGAAATGAATGGTATACAAATTTTTTAGCTGATTTTGCTAGCTAAGATGGTCAATATTAAGATTCCGATTGATGCCACTCTGGCACCCTCGAGCGGAGGCTATTTTTAGGTGAAAAAACTGAAAAAAAATATCTAAAATCAATCATCGTCGGAATCCAAATCCTGCATTATTTTTTTCATCAATTTTGGGATTTTTGGGTCCCCTAAATTCAAATATGTGGTTTTTGGGGGTAGTTTGAACAAGTGTGGGGGTATTTCTGCGGTATTCAGGAAAACTGTTTAGGTGGGGACTTAACGAACAAACTTTATTGAATCTATATCTGTGGTTAGAAAAAGGTTTGGGGGTATTTTAGAGAAGTAGGGTAAACACCAGATGGATACCATGACGTCAATTTTACGTAATGTGGTGTCATTTTGCTACTTGGAAAGTTTTTTTTGCAGATTTTGGCATCTCTACTTTATTCTGATGTTTCGTTTTCCCTGGGCACTGACTAAGATAAAAAAAATTATAGAAAAAAGGCATTGCCAATTCTAGTTTGTTCTTTAAAATCTGAGGCGAAACTCTATATTCGTTATGAAAAAATATTTAATATGGTTTGTTTTGAAACTGATAGACTAGACCGGAAAATTGGTCTTTACAGGTCGACGTAGGAAATTTACAGGGCGAGCCGCAGGCGAGTCCTGTAAACCTGCGTAGACCGACCTGTAAAGACGTTTTCTGGTCGTGTATGGTACTTTTTTTTTCAAACGATCGGACAAAAAATTTTAGTACCTATACCACTTTCGTCAACGCCTAGCCGCGTTACGTAATTTATGAACAGTCCCAGGTTCGCTTTCTGCTTCTTGTTGGCCAGATAGCCATTGCCGCTAAGGCCAGTAGTTGTAAAGATCAAAACTAAAGAAAAACAAGCAAACTTTTGTGGTCAGTAATTATGTACTTCTAACTCGTGTAAATTTGCAAAAACATTAGAGAAATTATAGTATAGTGCCTATTAGCTTCACACAGCTAATTCAGTGATGACTGACGACCATGACCAACTTGTCAAGCAGAATAGTGATAAAACAACTCATGAAAGGCAGATTTCTAGGTTTGTTCTTTATTTATTTGTAGAGTATAGACTCCATAAGCTTGATAACTTTAAAATGGTCGATTTTTCCGAAAAATATGCCACCATGCATCTTCATTATTTTTCTTAATTCGCACCAGATTATAAACGCATCAAAGTGGACGGCCACGGTTTACCAGAGCCGCGTTCGAGCTTAAATGCAACTAGCCCCAAAAGGGAAAACTGCATCCTTCTAAAATATTGATAAGGCTTTATTGACTTGCCACGCAAGAAAAAGAGATAGAACATGAGCGGCACGACATTTCTCAGCTTTATTAAAAAGGCCGCATGGAAGGTACCGAATATTTGCGATCTTTATTACTCCAGTCAATCTAGCAAAAAAAGTGAAAAAAAAATAACACATCTTTGATTTTTGGCATAGAGCTTTAAAATACCTTCATAAATAACACCGAAAGTCCCCTGTAATCCCCTGGATCCGAGGTCCACTATATTGAAAAAATGACCGATTTTTTTACAAAAAGAGTAATAATATATGTACAAGCCGATATAAGACTGGTGTCAAATATATTTACTTTTACCTCTCCCCCTCACAGTGACGAACTTTTTCTAAAATAAATTTTCATTCAAATTATTATAAACATAAATAATTCTCCCTAAAACATGCTTTTTGAAAATGCTCCACACTATAGACCTATTTTTTTATATTTTCTGAGATGGGGGCTGTCAAAGCTGTCAGAATTCAACTTAACAATACATACCGAATTTTAGCTGATGACGCTAATAATCAAAGATACTAAAAAAATTTATGTCAAAAAACTGTCATCTTTTCAATGTGGCAGACCTCAGATCCGGGGCATTTTATGGGACTTTCGGTATGTTGTTTATAAATGTATTCTAAAGCTCTGTTCCAAAAATCAAATATGTGTTATTTTTTTCCACTTTTTTTACTAGATTGATTGGGGTATATATACAGGGTTCCTAAGCAAATCCTTAGGGGGCCAAGCAGCCGTGTATAAGACGCAGACAAACGGAAAAGCACATTAGGCAGAAAAGGATGGGCATGGGGCGATGTTGTCACTACATCTTACACGTAGTAAATCCATTTCAGGTTGTTGTTTTCTAATGTTTTCCACTTTCATACCTTTAGGACTGGAATAAAAATTGTTTTTGCTCGACTTTAATACCAAACTGATAAAAGATATCGTAAAAAAAAATATTTTTCGGCTTTTCATTTTGCAACCATTGTCCTTACGCACTGTTTGCAGGCTGGGGACTGAGATACATGCAAATGCCTAACCTAAAGCGTTCATACACGGCCGGAGAAATCGACTGAGATATTTCCGTAGAAACTTTATCAAGCAAATAGGACGGGTTGACGCCCTCGAACGTCCAATTCGGGTTTTGCACTTTGATTCGAAATCAAAAAGGAGGAACAGTCAGATGTGGGGCTGTGCACAAATTACGTAACGGTGATTTTACCAATTTTTGACCTACTCCCCATGTAATGTTTTGTAACGGTTTGGCACGCCACTCCCCTAATAATACGTAAAAATTTCAAGACCACTACCCCCCCCACCATGGGGGAAATAATTTTTTTCTACGGTATGACGAAAATTTCGAGAAAGTTGAAGAAAAAAATAAAAAAAGTGGCAGAGCTCAAGTTTTTCGTAAAAAAAAACGTTTTTTGTAAAGAAACAGAGCAAAATAAATCTTTTCACCCCTTTTTGGGTGTTACAAATATTGGCAGCCCCTTATTTTTCGCTTCGCGAAAATATCAAATGTAGTGTAGGGCCAGCTTTATTTAAAATCAATAATATCGCAAGGAAAAAGCTCTGCAGGAAAAACAGCGCCGTTTATTGATTTCTTTTGCTGCTAGGAAGGAAATTTAATTAAAAGCGAAGATATTTCTTTCTAATGTTAACAACCTCACGAGTTTATCGCTCAGTATCATAAATAATGGACTCTGCCGCTTCCTTTAAGCAAGAAAAAGCTGTGGTTTGGACCTGAAAACATCTAATTTTTAATTAGATTAAATGTTCAAATCTGTCCCCTTCTTGAGCCTCACAATATCCCAATCTATTGTAAAACTCTTGGCGCGTAGCAGCCAACATTTCAGGGATGATAGAGTTGCCCGCCTCCAAAATTTTCGCCCTCAACTCCTGTATAGTCGTAGGCCGTAAGTGAGGGTGTTGGAAAATTTTGTCGTGCCAACAACCCCATAGGAAAAAGTCATTTGGCGCAAGATCTGGTGATCGAGGAGGCCATCGGATATTTCCATACGTGGAAATAATTCTATCACCAAATACCTGACGAAGGTAATTTGTAGCTTGGCGTGAATTGTGGGATGAACAGCTATCTTGCTGAAACCACAATTCGTCCAAATTTATGTTGAGTTCCCTCAACCGTAGTAAAACCTGGTGTTGGAGAAGATCAGTATATTTTTGGCTATTCAAATTCCCTTCAATGAAAAAGGGTCTAATAATGTGATCCCCGACAATACCGCTCCAAACATTTAATTATTGAGGATGTTACGTTCTAACACTTGCGTGCAGATGTTTATTTTCGCGGGACCAATAGCGGCTATTTTGTGGATTGTGAGAGCTATGTTCAAATGTCTTCTCGTCACTAAAAAAAACTTTTGATAGGAAATTTTCGTTCCTGTCACATTTATCCTTCATAACCTCACAATATTCTAACCGGAGAAAATAATCACCTGGTTGCAATTCCTGCGACTTCCCAATCTTAAACGACTTGTAGCCGTATTTTTTTAGGATCCATTGGCAAGTACTGTTGGGAATATCCAGTGCCTCCGCAATCGGTTTCGTCGAACATGGTTCATGTGCCTCAACGTAAGCGCATACCATTTCGTCTCGTTCCACCCTGTGTGAAAGAACGGGATGCTCTGGTATTTCGCCGTCGTGGTAACACTTTCTACAACCATTTATGCACCCGTACCTTTCAAAACGATGATAAATGTTGTAGACAGTTTGAGCCACAGGAACCGGTCAATCTGGAAACGCTAAAACAAAAAGCCCAATGACCTCGTCCGCACTGTCACTTTTTATGTAGTTTTTCATAATAAAAATCTTTTCTTCTCGAGTATACGGCATTTTAAAAACACAAAATTTACGAAACTGAAGCGACTTGAAAGGAAATAAAAATGCAATGCTGTGAATCCCAGTTTTTCCTCGATCATCTCATGGTGTGGCCGCCATCTAGCGGAATTTGCAGACATCTTGTCGACGGTTATTATTGCAACTATGATTTATGCTCACAATGAAAGAGTGGCGACAATTTTTTCTCATGAAAGCAGTCCGGAGATAATAACAAACTGGCACCATTGTTCAATATACCTGTTTCTTTTGTGCGCGCAGAACTTTCTATGCCATTTCTGTTTGATTTATTGAAATCCTATCCTTAAGGAAAATCTTAGGAACCCTGTATAATCAAACCCATAGCAAAATATCAGTTGGTGAATGCGCCGCTCACAGTTAGTTTTCATAATCTACTGATTTTGTGTGGGAAACGAGCCGAACGAATTCTCGCGCGCTCGAGCGGCGACCGACGAAACCAACAACCTGGTGACTGGCTGTCTTGTTCTTTGCCCGTGTAATAGAAAGGGACGGAATATTACGCATAGTGTATCGCGGGTGTGAATCCCAGAAAAAAAAGGGTGTGTTTGGTTTTATTTGACCCGTGCCGCGCCGCCGCGAAGATCAACGGAGCATAATTTATAAAAAAATCGCATAATTTCCGCAGATGCGAAGCATACTTTTATTCAAAGCTATTGGTAACACTGGTTATTAAGCTCCAAAATTTAGGGAGGGGCAGTTGCGGGGAACAGGCAGACGGACGTCTACTGCATGTCTCAGACATTCGGCGTTTATACCCACGATCAAAATAACGTTTTTTATAATTATTTTTCGTAAATTTTGTTTATAAAATAGTTAAAAATGGTTATAGGTGTAACGCAGATTACGAAAACGTAGGAAATTCGTGGTTTTTTATTTAAATGACCTTAATTTATATATAAAAGAACTATTTAATTTAACGGAGTTGTGTCCTTGCCCAAAAAGGGCGTGACTGCCCTAGCTCGAACGCAGCTCAGAATATGCAAAATCAAACCCGTTAAATAAAAGAAAGGTCAACTATAAAATCATTCACTATAGGAACAGCAATTCTTCAGACCAATTCAATAACAAATTCGAAATTTATTAGACCCGTTTTAAATCAAACCATTGGAATTTATCAGAAAATTTTTGCTAAATTATTTGCGCATTCGCCAATACCACATCAACCGGAGGCGTACACGCAGGTGGCGCAGCGGCGCGGCGTTTTGATGCATTTGTCGCTGTTATGCACGCATACTTACAGGTTGCGTTCAATAGTTTGTGTATAGATGTCACTTGAATTTACCCGTCTTGCATTCATGTGTAATGGGCGAATGCGCCATCAATTTAGCAAAAATTTTCTGATAAATTACGAGTTTTACGAATTCCGGGTTTGATATTGAATGAGTTTGATGCAATAAGGTTCGGATAAAAAATTGGTTTGACGAATTGCAGTTTCTATGGTGAATCGTTCTTCGATTAATTTTTTTATTAAATAAGGTCTGATAAATTCCTGGTTTGATAAACGGTACACATTCATCATAGTTCGGCTGGTAGCGCTCTTTAGATTTTTCAGGCAGCAATCGACGAGACTCTTGAAGCTTCTATTATTTCCTTAGAAGTGTCAAAACTTCCAAAAAAAAATAAAAGTTAAAAGCTGTCAACAAGAAGTCATGGCCAACTTGATCAAAAGGATCAAGGGACCGGAAAATTGAAAAAAAAGGTCCTTTCTTGAGAGTGGAAATATTTCAAAAGAACATGCCAAATAATATAGAACTTTCCGTGCGAAAAATCGTATAGAAAGTGGCTATTTTCCGGTCGTTTGAAAATAAAATAAATTACGAAATCATTGTAAACTACTGCCTAGCCAATAAGCGGGATGAAATGGGTCGCGCAGCCCCAGGCAGTAACGCTAAAGCTAGCCTTGCTCCAGAAAACAAATTACTCTACCAAGACTAATGGGCCTTTCGTTTCAAAATAAAAAAAAACTATTGCCAACTACTTAGCTTTTTAGTTTAAGTTTATAGAACTATATAGTAAACTTTATCAGTGGGATTTACTAAGACATAAAATAGTACCCCCACAGGTCTAAATATTTACACCTGTGATAGGGTACTAAATTTTAAAACCAATTTTCTAAAAACACTTACCCATACACAAAAGACATAAAGTTATTGATTATTTTGTATTTTTGTTGCTAAATACCACTGAAAAAATGTTTTTTTTGTCAAAATATACCATATTTTAGAAGAAAATGCCCTAAAACTAATTTCTTTCGACAAGTTTTAAAATGGCAAATTGGTAATAAGTATCCGTTTTTACAAGGATTAATTTACCTTATTTAATATCCCAAGTTTTTCATCAATCAATAAAACACCTCTAATTTTGTCCAGAAAAACGTCATATTTTGAACCCGTTTTCAGCACAAAAAATATATTTATGAGAGCACTATGAGGCAAAACACAAATAAATGAAGGTCACTGATTATGCACGGAAAATATACCAAAGAAAAAAACCCGAAACAACTATATTAAATTATTTACAAACTGAAATTAAAACATTGAGGTTATCTAAAAACTCAGTCAAGAAAACTTTCCTTACTGAAAGCCCACACATTTGTAAAGCTGTAGCTTTCATCAGTAGGTTGGTGCAAGCCAAGGTGCAAGCAGAGGTAAGAGATCCGAACTCGCTGTTTTGGATTTGAACGCAGATAATATTTTGAAACTGACATTTCGACAGTGACAGAAATGTAAACAAAACTTGCATTTAAGTTGTTTAATACATTTTAAAATAAAAACCCCTTTGAAATAAATACAAAATTAATCTACTCCTTATTTTATTATTACCCATGTAAATCGTTGTGTGATATCAGGTATTAATTGGAAACATTAATTAACAAGGGTAAGTTTTAATTCGAGTGACATATAACCCCAATTTTAATTTGTTCTACAGAGTATTTACTATTTTAACCCCGCGTGGGTTTAAATTTTTTAATTTTTTTTTCTAAATTAAAACTTTCTTCTTAAATCCAACAAAATATTGTGTTAAGATGTTTATTCAATAAACAAATTTACTAAAATTCTTCTTATAAATCAAACTGTGTCCAAAACTCAGGGAGGGTTGGTTTGAAATACTTAAAACCAAAAATGTCACTTAAACTTAGGACCGTTCTAAAATAGACTAAACCCTTATAGTAAATCCCACCATAAATTTTTAGTGTAAAAATGCACTAATGATTTGTAAGTTTATTACAGTTTCCTTGTTGTTGGGGTGGGTTCGGTCTTTAAAAAGGCCTCATGGAAATGAAAAAAAAAACCTGGAAAGAGTTTATTTTTCTGTCAAATAAAACATAAAAAAATTAAAGTACCCGCTTTAAAAGAAAAAATAAAAGAGACGAAAAAAAACAAAACTATAAAAAGTGTTGATGGCCCGGACTGAGGGATCCTAAAAAAAATCTACATTTAGACGATCTTAACAAAGAGGTATTAGAGACACTTCTTTTTGTCATCACATTTCTTTTTACCCCACAAAAACAGAATTACGGGGGAAGATCTAAAAGCAAAGACCTGTTAAAAGGGAGCGAAATGTCCTAACTAAGCAATAAGTAATTGGGTTTAGTAAAAGGAAACTTCATCAGCAATATAATACAGGGTTCCTAAGCAAATCTTTAGGGGGCCAAGCAGCCGTGTATAAGACGCAGACAAACGCAAAAGCACATTAGGCAGAAAAGGATGGGCATGGGGCGATGTTGTCACTACATCTTACACGTAGTAAATCCATTACAGGTTGTTGTTTTCTAATGTTTTCCATTTTCATACCTTTAGGACTGGAATAAAAATTATTCTTGCTCGACTTTAATACCAAACTGATGAAAAATATCCTAAAAAAAAATATTTTTCGGCTTTTCATTTTGTAACCATTGTCCTTACGCACTGTTTACAGGCTGGGGACTGAGATACATGCAAATGCCTAACCTAAAGCGTTCATACACGGCCGGAGAAATCGACTGAGATATTTCCGTAGAAACTTTATCAAGCAAA
Source organism: Oxystoma pomonae (assembly GCA_963921995.1). Taxonomy (NCBI): domain Eukaryota; kingdom Metazoa; phylum Arthropoda; class Insecta; order Coleoptera; family Brentidae; genus Oxystoma; species Oxystoma pomonae. Next base: position 112,140,391 of record OY998166.1, on the reverse strand, counting down.
TAGGGCGGGTTGACGCCTTCAAACGTCCAACCCGGGTTTTGCACATCAAAAAGGAGGAACAGTCAGATGTGGGGCCGTGCACAAATTACGTAACGGTGATTTTACCAATTTTTGACCCCCTCCCTATGTAATCTTTTGTAACGGATTGGCACGCCACTCCCATAATATTACGTAACGATTTCAAGACCACTACCCCCCCCAAAAAAAACTTTTCACTTATTTTCATTCCAAATTTTCTTAGTTTCACACAAATGCAAACGCTGTCGAAAACCCCCCTCCCCCCTACGTAACGTTTTGTAACCCCCCTCCCCTCTATGACCATTACGTAATTTGTGCACGGCCCCTGTAGTCCCAGTGGAGGAGGGCGAGAAAATTGATATTTTTTTTTTTAAATTTACTCTTTAGACCTATTTCTTTGCGTTCCCAAAATTACATAATTTTTGAAAAAAAATTGTAAGCGGTGCCATTTTTATTTCGTGCTTTGTTTTTCTAACATTTTTGCGATCGGCTAATTTAATTGAAAATTTTTTGCCTGCGGCGTCCTTTATTCACTCGAAACCAAGATCCCCCGTTTTAGGAAAACTGATCCCGTCTCTGTTTCTAAATTTTTTCGAATAAAAGTAGTGTATGACCATGGGGGAAATAATTTTTTTCTACGGTATGACGAAAATTTCGAGAAAGTTGAAGAAAAAAATAAAAAAAGTGGCAGAGCTCAAGTTTTTCGTAAAAAAAAAACGTTTTTTGTAAAGAGACAGAGCAAAATAAATCTTTTCACCCCTTTTTGGATGTTACAAATATTGGCAGCCCCTTATTTTTCGCTTTTACCCTCCCGCTAGTTTTGAAGAATTGGTTCGCTACATGTTTCGAGATCATGTCATAAAACAGCTCGAAAATATCAAATGTAGTGTAGGGCCAGCTTTATTTAAAATAAATAATATCTCAAGCAAAAAGATCTGCAGGAAAAACAGCGCCCTTTATTGATATCTTTGGCTGCTAGTGCTAGCTGCATGGTTTGGCCGTTTCCGGATAGATGTCACTAGTAGAACAGAATGGAAAGAAATTGAATTAAAAGCGAAGATATTTCTTTCTAATGTTAACAACCTCACGAGTTTATCGCTCAGTATCGTAAATAATGGACCCTGCCGCCTCCTTTAAGCAAGAAAAAGCTGTGGTTTGGACCTGAAAACATCTAAATTCATCTGATGGTGTGGCCGCCATCTAGTGGAATTTGCAGACATCTTGTCAACGGTTATTATTGCAACTATGATTTATGCTCACAATGAAAGAGTGGCGACAATTTTTTCTCATAAAAGCAGTCCGGAGATAATAACAAACTGGCACCATTGCTCAATATACCTGTTTCTTTTGTACGCGCAGAACTTTCTATGCCATTTCTGTTTGATTTATTGAAATCCTATCCCTAAGGAAAATCTTAGGAACCCTGTATAAGCTATGAAGACCATGTAATGAAACAAGCTGTCTCGTATTTAAAAAAAAATAAACTTTAAGCCAGATTTTGGTGGTTCGAATCCAGATAAGTTTTTGTGTCTAGGGGGAACTAAACGTGGCAAATAAGTAATGCCCATTCTAAAAGGGTTTCACAATAGTTTACAATTTTTTTAAATTTAAACAGTTGTTTTAATAGAGCACGCAGTTTCGTGAAAAACCTTAGGAAATATGTAAAAAAAAGTACACTCAGAAAACCATCCCAAGTGAAGTGTCTACTTAGCTTTTTTTGATAGTGGTAAGTAAAGTTTCTATTAGCCCCAAGTAATGAATTCAATAGCTGCAAGTTAAACGCTCGTATCCACCGAACTAAAAATTGTCCGATTAGGCTTTAATCGTGATTATTTACTAATCAGAGTTTAGAATGTGGTCTTTTACCTTGCAAACTTGTTTACCAAGACCCATTCCAAACTCCGATTAGTGTTAATCATGATTAAAGCTTAATCGGAAAATTTTCATGTTGGTGGATATGGACAAAAAGACTGCAAATAAAAAGACCTACTTAGACCCGGGTTTGTTAAGCCTTAGTCTATTTCAGAACGCTCCTAAGTTTAAGTAAAATTTTTGGTTTTAGGCATTTTAAATCAACCGTTTTTGAGTTTTGGACATACTTTAATTTATAAGAAGAATTTTAATAAATTTGTTTATTGAATAATCATCTTAACACAATCTTTTGTTGGATTTAAGAAGAAAGATTCAATTTAGGAGAAAAGAAAATTAAAAAATTTAAACCCACGCGGGGTTTTATTAGTAAACGCTCTGTAGAACAAATTAAATTTGGGGTTATACGTCACTCTCATACTTGTTGTCGCACTTTTGTATTTGTTTAAAAAGTGTTTTAATTTATGAAATGTATTAAAAAACTTAAATGCAAGTTTTCTTTACATTTCTGTCACTGTAGAAATGTCATTTCCAAAATAGTAGCTGCGTTCAAATCACAAACAGCGATTTCGGATCTCTTACCTCTGCTTGTACCTTGGCTTGCACCAACCTCTACTGATGCAAGCCACAGCTTTGAAATGAGTGGGTTTTGAGTAAGGAAAATTTTCTTGACTGAGCTTTTAGATAACCTCAATGTTTTAATTTCAATTTGTAAATAAATTAATATAGTTGTTTTGGGTTTTTTATTTGGTATATTTTTCGTGCATAATCAGTGACCTTCACTTATGTTTGTTTTGCCTCGTAGTGCCCTCATAAATAGATTTTTTGTTCTGAAAACAGGTACAAAATATGGCGTTTTTCTGGACAAAATTGGTGGTGTTTTATTGGTTAATGAACAACTTGGGATATTAAATAAGGTAAATTAATTCTCGTGAAAGCGGTTACTTAGGGAAATTATAAACAAACTTATTAATCAATTGCCAAAAAACAATCCTTCCTGGGGGCTATAAATTTAAACCACCCCCCAGAGGTGGTCTAAAAAATCACCAAATTTATAACCTCAAACACAGATAATGAATCTATTATGTGCCAAATTTTTGGCGTATTCACCATTTGCCATTTTGTAACCTGTCAAAAAAATTAGTTTCTCTCAAAATTAGGTATATTTTGAGAAAGAAAGCAGTTTTTTGGTGGTATTTTGCCATAGCAATACAAAATAATAAATAGCTTTGTGCCTTTTCTGTATGGGTAAGTATTTTTTGAAAATTGGTTTCAAAATTTAGTACCCCTCCATCTTATCTTAGTAAATTTCACTGTTAGTGATTTATCTACTTAACAATATGCGACAGGTCACTTAACTTTCCCTTCACTTAGGGTTAGTTAAGGTGACCAACTCCTAAAGGAGCAAAACCGGGACACTCCGGACATTCAATGTATATCATGTATTTTTTCTTATATGCATCCCTAATAATATTAAGATGTATTTTCCAAAATATTTATTAAAGAAAAACAATTTAAGTTAGGTTTCAATTCAAATTTATGGATGGCAGAAAACATCCGCTTTTTTAATTGCAGTGATATTAAAGTTACAAAATACAGTGGTACCAAAACCAGGGCGAACCGAACTTTTACTCAAAAACCGGGACTATCCGGGAAAATCGGGACTGTCCCGGCCAAACCGGGACGGTTGGTCACCTTAGGTGTATGTATGCGAAAAGTCACTTAACTTTCTCTTCACTTAGGGATAGTGAAATTGTCTACTAGTTTCTTAACCCTTAGTGATTTATCTACTTATCAATATGTGACAACTCTCACTTAACTTTCCCATCACTTACGGTTAGTGAATTTTTCTACTAAGGACAAGTGAAGGCGCCAAATATTGAAAAATCATGCGGAAAAATATATTCATCCTAATGATAATGCATGCCTGTAATGATTTGTCAACGTATTGCCATTCGACAATCCCATTTGCAACGATCATTGTTCTATTTATAGGAAGATCATGATTATTATTATTTATTATTATAAGTGCTGAGGAGAGACTCCTATTTTAGCACAAATAAAAATTAAAAGCAGAATGAACATCATATACACATGAACAATTCAAACATTAAACTTAAATACAGCAAACCTAAAATTAAATTTAAATGCCAGTAGGAAACGGCCAAATACACTGATAAGAAAGATTAACTAAATTAAAAGATTAACTATACAGGGTTCCTAAGATTTTCCTTAGGGATAGGATTTCAATAAATCAAACAGAAATGGCATAGAAAGTTCTGCGCGCACAAAAGAAACAGGTATATTGAGCAATGATACCAGTTTGTTATTATCTCCGGACTGCTTTCATGAGAAAAAAATTGTCGCCACTCTTTCATTGTGAGCATAAATCACAGTTGCAATAATAACCGTTGACAAGATGTCTGCAAATTCCGCTAGATAGCGGCCACACCATGAGATGATCGAGGAAAAACTGGGATTCACAGGCATTGCATTTTTATTTCCTTTTGAGTCGCTTCAGTTTCGTAAATTTTGTGTTTCTAAAATGCCGTATACTCGAGAAGAAAAGATTTTTATTATTAAAAACTACACAAAAAGTGACAGTGCGGACGAGGTCATTGGGCTTTTTGTTTTTGCGTTTCCAAATCGACCGGTTCCTGTGACTTAAACTGTCTACAACATTTATCATCGTTTTGAAAGGTACGGGTGCATAAATGGTTGTAGAAAGTGTTACCACGACGGCGAAATACCAGAGCATCCCGTTCTTCCACACAGGGTGGAACGAGACGAAATGGTATGCGCTTTCGTTAAGGCACATGAACCATGTTCGACGAAACCGATTGCGGAGGCACTGGATATTTCCAACAGTACTTGCCAATGGATCCTAAAAAAATACGGCTACAAGTCGTTTAAGATTGGGAAGTCGCAGGAATTGCAACCAGGTGAATATTTTCGCCGGTTAGAATATTATAGGTCATGAGGGATAAATGTGACAGGAACGAAAATTTCCTATCAAAAGTTTTGTTTAGTGACGAGAAGACATTTGAACTTCATAGCTCTCACAATCCACAAAATAGCCGCTATTGGTCCCGCGAAAATAAACATCTGCACGCAAGTGTTAGAATGCAACATCCTCAAAAATTTAATGTAAAAGCGGTATTGTCGGGGATCACATTATTGGACCCTTTTTCATTGAAGGGAATTTGAATAGCCAAAAATATGTTGATCTTCTCCAACACCAGGTTTTACTACGGTTGAGAGAACTCAACATAAATTTGGACGAATTGTGGTTTCAGCAAGGTGGCTGTTCATCCCACAATTCACGCCAGGCTACAAATTACCTTCGTCAGGTATTTGGTGATAGAATTATTTCCACGTATGGAAATATCCGATGGCCTCCTCGATCACCAGATCTTGCACCAAATGACTTTTTCCTATGGGGTTGTTGGCACGACAAAATTTTCCAACACCCTCACTTACGGCCTACGACTATACAGGAGTTGAGGGCGAAAATTTTGGAGGCGGGCAACTCTATCACCCCTGAAATGTTGGCTGCTACGCGCCAAGAGTTTCACAATAGATTGGGATATTCTGAATTAGATGTTTTCAGGTCCAAACCACAGCTTTTTCTTGCTTAAAGGAGGCGTCAGGGTCCATTATTTACGATACTGAGCGATAAACTCGTGAGGTTATTAACATTAGAAAGAAATATCTTGGATTTCAATTAAATTTCTTTCCATTCTGTTCTACTAGTGACATCTATCCGGAAACGGCCAAACCATGCAGCAGCCAAAGAAATCAATAAACAGCCCTGTTTTTCCTACAGAGCTTTTTGCTTGCGATATTATTGATTTTAAATAAAGCTGGCCCTACACTACATTTGATATTTTCGAGGTGTTTTATGACATGATCTCGAAACGTGTAGCGAACCAATTCTTTAAAACTAGCGGGAGAGTAAAAGCGAAAAATAAGGGGCTGCCAATATTTGTAACACCCAAAAAGGGGTAAAAAGATTTATTTTGCTCTGTTTCTTTACAAAAAACGTTTTTTTTACGAAAAACTTGAGCTCTGCCACTTTTTTTATTTTTTTCTTCAACTTTATCGAAATTTTCGTCATACCATAGAAAAAAATTATTTCCCCCATGGTCATACTCTACTTTTATTCGAAAAAATTTAGAAACAGAGACGGGATCAGTTTTCCTAAAACGGGGGATCTTGGTTTCGAGTGAGAAGATAAAGGGCGCCGCAGGCAAAAATTTTTCAATTAAATTAGCCGAACGCAAAAATGTTAGAAAAACAAAGCACGAAATAAAAATGGCGGCGTTTACAATTTTTTTTCAAAAATTACGTAATTTCGGGAACGCAAAGAAATAGGTCTAATTAAAATCGAGCAAAAACAATTTTTATTCCAGTCCTATAGGTATGAAAATGGAAAACATTAGAAAACAACAACCTGGAATGGATTTATTACATGTAAGATGTAGTGACAACATCGCCCCATGACCATCCTTTTCTGCCTAATGTGCTTTTCCGTTTGTCTGCGTCTTATACACGGCTGCTTGGCCCCCTAAGGATTTGCTGAAGAACCCTGTTTTTTGAAATTTTCACATTTGGCAAGCTGCCAACTTTGATCGGCAGGCGATTCCACTCTTCAAAGTATCGGTTCGTTAAAAAGTCTAGCCTATGCCCCGTTCTAAACTGCTCTTTTCGAAGTTTGAATGGATGGCCCCTAAGTCTTTCGCCATTATTGATGCTGCCGTTATGTGGATTCTAAAAATTTGTATTAAATCTCCACGCATGCGACGGATTGACAGTGGTTGCAAATTAAGTCTGGCCAGTCGTTCTTCATAGGGTATATTTTTAAGATTAGGGGACTATCTTGTCGACCTTTTCGAGCAAATTCTGGTCTCCTATGAGCCAAGGGTTCCAAACTGGTGCAGCAAACTCTAGAATTGGTCGAATGTACGTCGTATATAGTTTGACTGCAAATTCTGGTCTGGGTTTTGGGAATGCTTTTTGTGCTATGTAAAGCGCGCTATTTGTCTTCTTGACTGACTCATGAACGTGTTGAGACCATGATAAGTCATTTGTAATGGTTACTCCAAGGTCCTTTTGATTCACAGCAGTTTGAAGCTGAATACCATTAACAAAATATTGGCGCTGAGGATTGTTGCGGGCAATATGCACAACTGCACATTTATCTATGTTGAGAGGTAAGAGCCATTCTGTGCACCAAGATTGGATTTTGTTTAAGTCCTCTTGAAGGCGGTTGTTAGGGCTGAGTGGGTTTTCAAACAGTTTCTTGTCATCTGCGTAAGCGCTTGCGTGACTCTCCAGTGACATCAGTAGGTCGGCGGTGTATATCAAAAACAGGATTGGTCCTAGAACCAGTGGGGGAGGGATGAGGGGACCGGTGTGGTATTTGACAAGGATTCCGCCACTCGAAGTCTAAACACTCGGTTTGTTAAAAAAGCTTTGATCCAAAGAAGCAATTTACTGCGCAATCCGATTTGTTTTAGTTTGAAAAGTAGTCTTCTATGAGGCACTTTATCGAACGCTTTACTAAAATCTAAGTACAAGGAAATAAATTAATAAAAAAAAACTCGAGAAATAATCGATGACCGGTACCAAACGTAAAAATTCTCTGATTAAGCTTTAATCATGATTAACACTTTTCAGCCGACCACCAGTAAGAACCCGCCAGAACGCTTATATTCGGCGGTTTTAACCTATTTCTTTATAAGCGCATGGTACAGTGGATAAAGCATTGGTCTACCAACCTGTAGGTTGTCGGTTCGAACCCCGTGGGCGCGTCGCACTTTTTTGGTATTGTTTGTTTTTATTTTTTTTTTCTTAGGGTATATTGTGATAGGACTTGGTTTTTAGAGGTCAAAAATATATTTTTTATTTTATTTATGCCCATATTTTAGGAGTTATACTAGATTTACTAAAGGTTAGTAGATACCTCATTTTCGGTAAGTAAAGTTTTTACTTATGGTTAATATGTTATGTCATAACCTCAAGTAGGTGACATAACTTATGGTAAGTAGACAGTTCACTTGTCTCATATTTAAATGAAGTTTCTACTTGGGGTTAATAAATTCTTACTAAGGATTAGTGGATATTTTTCTCACTGCAGTATTTCAAGAAAATATTTTTTTTTCGACACATACACCTCAAAAATTCCAAGGGTTTAATAATAATTTCAAAAACTGCTGTATCATAGAAATATCGAAATTTGTTTAAGAAAAATCGTTCCACATTCAATCCAAGATGGCGGAGGAAGAAGGCGTCCATGCAGTTTAACGGCAAATTTTGTTACTCTTATGGTTACCGTTACCGTAAATAAAGGTAACTCCAAGAGTTTAAAAATAGAGCTTGTATTAATTTGGTAATGGGACTGGGAGACGGACACCCCAACATAAATTTAATCAGGCAAATTATTTTGCAAGATATCTTTGGTGGAGTAATAGAAGAAATCGAGCCTCTGCGCAAACTTATTTGTACTTACTCACCTGTTTACCAAAAAAAAAAAAAAAACGGTAAAAGAGGCACCCCACTACTACTATAAACACGGTTAACAAAAAATAAAATCCAAATATACAAAATATGTGTAACATACTTTTATAACCTAAACATCTTCCATCACAGAATCACATCAAGTTTGGTTGGTTGTCTTTTTAACGGTAAAGGTAGTCGCTATTAGATGCTAATTAGCGCCAGTGGTTATCTTTAATAAAGGTAACAGCCTGACAGAGCGCTGCTACGCCTGCCCAGAATAAAGGTAAGTGTAACAGACTGACAAAAAACCTGACCAAAATCTCCCTAATATCTTGAAAAAAATAACCGTTAAGTACCTACTGGACAATCCCTATTTTCAGTGAGAGCATCAATTTTTTTTTTAAATTAAGGCTTTGGGGGTTTTGTATACCGGGTGTCCCAAGGTGAGTTACCTATTAGAATATTTTGGAAACTATACAATGGAAACTTTTCAAACTTTCTATTTTAACATAAGTCCGTGTAAACTATCTTTATGAAATACTTTCATATTTGCAGTGTTGCCATTTTCAGGAAAACTTGGCAACAACTTTCTTATTTTAAATTGAACACCCTGTATATTTTTGCATTTTTGGATTCCACAAAATATGTTGGGTACATTTTATGAATAATCTCCTATACTTATGTTCAACTGTTTTTAATATATTGACAGGTGAAAATTGACATTTTTAACTTTCACAGCCCGTAACATCGAAACGGTTAAGGATAGAGCAAAACGGTTTTTACATTACTATCTTGGTTTTTCACAAGCTATTCACAAGTTTTCCTGCAAATAGCAACACTGAGAGTTATGAGAGTATTTCATGAAGATAGTGTTCAGGGTGGTCCAAATTCGAGGGGCCTCTATAGCTTTGAGCTTTTGCAGCATAGTTAGCCCAAAACTAATATACATGTTACGGGCTCGATTTTGAGGAGAAGTCGAAAACTAAAAACCGCATTGCAATATGTCAAAGCGTTTCTGAGCTACAGGGTGATTCTCAAAAATGTGCGTTTCTAAAAACCCTCTACAACTTTTTTATTTGTAAAGATAGAGATTTTCATTAAAAAAATTTTTTGAAGATTTTTTAAAGACAAATCTACCTGTTTCACAGATTTTCTCTTAAAGCCTTTAGTTCCCGAGATATCACACAAAGTTATATTTCTTTAAATGGGATACCCCCAATTTTTCTACAAAATCAGTTTTCTAATAAAATTTCCTGTGGAACGATGTGCCATACACCTATTTTTATTAAATAGTTTAAGGGATATTTACATATTTTGATATTTACGATATAGTAGGCGCTGTGCGCTCCCTAAATGTGTAAATAAAAGTTTATTGTTTTTTTTTCATACAAAATCAAGTTGGCTACGACACGAGGGCACTTAGCAACCTCAAACTTTAACTTCTAGTTTACTATAATTACCAACCCTAAAATAATAAACAAAAAAAAATATTACAGGTTTTTATTTAAAATTTTTAATAATTAAACACCTAAAATCTACATTTAACAATTTTCTTTAATTCTAAAAAAAATGCTCAGATTGACGGCCGTTGTCTTGTAAACATATCCTACATCTTCTCTTCAAGTTATTTTCTGCATTAAGAAGTTCTACCGCACGAAGCTGCCTGAATGCAGTACGAAGTGCCTCTTCCAATTCCCTTCTAGTAGTTGGGCGATTTCGAAATACAAGGGCTTTGACTCTCCCCCACAAAAAGCTACCTAGATAGATACCCTAAAACTGCGTAGATCAGAGCTAAACACAGCCTACTATGGTAATTATTAAAAATTGCAGATATCTGTTTAACTTATAATAAAAATAGGTGTATGATACATCGTTTCACAGAAAATTTTATTTCAAAAGTAATTTTTTTAAAAAAATTGGGGTATTCCATTTAAACAAATGTAACTTTGTGTTATATCTCGTGAACTAAAGGCTTTAAGACAAAATCGGTGAAACAGGTAGATTTGTCCTTAAAAAAACTTCAAAAAATGTTTTTAATGAAAATCTCTATCTTTACAAATAAAAAAGTTGTAGAGGGTTTTTAGAAACGCACATTTTTGAGAATCACCCTGTAGCTCAGAAACGCTTTAACATATCGTAATGCGGTTTTTAGTTTTCAACTTCTCTTGAAAATCGAGCCCGTAACATGTATATTAGTTTTTGACTAACTATGCTGCAAAAGCCCAAAGCTATAGAGGCCCCTCGAATTTGGACCACCCTGTACATGGACTTATGTTACAATAGAAAGTTTGAAAGTATTCTAATAGGTTACTGACCTTGGGACCGTTATATATACGAAAAAATCTTAATGTCCATTTTTTTGAACGGAAATAAAATTTTCGCGAAATTCGAAATATGTCACATAGGTCGTTTTGTTCACCCATACCTGTTTCTGATATTGATAAACAATGAAAGTAACTATCTTGCTCGTGCTCTCTGCAATAAAATGTTCACAGAGTATTTAATAAGGGGACCCAGATTGGTTTATGGTTGAAAATTCAATGCTGGCCATTTTCATAAATATGTTTTTATGTTCTGTATATTCTCATTTTCTGGAAGATAATGGCTTAAGTTCCCTAAAGCCTAATAAAATTATATTAAGGATCTTTTGGATTTCGGAAATATGTTGCAAGTTAATGATCCGGAATCTTTTGTTAGCCCTCTGTTTATTATGGTTTTGTTTCGATATAAACATAGTAGGGCAGATCGTCCGCATGTAAAAAATGTCTTATCGTTTAAATCCAAGAGTGACTTACACAGCTTCTCAACATCCCACCCACATAACAATTAAACATTCCTGCAATGTAATAGTCATATACTTAGAGAACAAATGTGATAGAAATGTTACATTTTACCATAGGTGGTATAAATGTAATTGCATGGATATGATTTTGTGATTCAAAACATGTCAAAATTAGTTATTAAAATATTATAGATAGTAACATGTTCAGCAAACATTCTAAGATCCTGACAAAAACATTCTTGGGAACATTCATAAAAATAACTTGATTATTATATTATTACCAAAGAAATATAACTATCACAAACTCTTAAAGAATATTCAACAAAAAAATTCGCAATAGAATATTCCAAAAATCACTTTGAGGGCATATTCCTATAACATGAATATTCCTCCAATGTTATGTGCGTAGATAAAGAACCATGGGCTGGTGGCAAAAAGTTAATTATTTAGTTTTCACACTCGCGCAGGAAAGTGGGGCAGGGGGGACGCTACCTTGATCTTGATTATTTTTTATTGGCGTCGCTTTGGTTTCGACTTTTCGTGGGAAAGTCGTGCTAACTTTGTGCCGATATGCTATTTTTGTTAAGAGTAGCCCATAGACTACGTTTTGACTTGTTGTCATTCTGGTAAATTCGTTTTTAAAAAAATATGGCGGATTCAAAATGACGAAAACCCGTATATTTTAAAAAAAATTTTTTACGTGCTTTTTTAAAAAAAAGTATTGATTTAACAAAAAAAAAGTTTTAATAACAAAGATAGCCTTTTTAATTCTGAGTTCATATTGGGTTCAAAGATTCCATTCGGTTAAGTAGTTTTTGAGTTATGTTAAATTAACTGGTCAATAGAGGTTTTTGGGCTATATTTGGGATATATTTTTATATATATTTTCCCAAAACTACAAGAACTTTTTGCAGATAATCTAAGCTTGTTGAATAGGCTTAGTATATTAAGTTTAAACCCCTTATTGTTCTAGAACATTTATTTTTAAACAAATATGCCGATTTCAAAATGACGGAAATGTGTATTTTTTAAGTATTTATAACAAAGTTTGAGATACTTGGTTTATAATATTTTTATAATGAAAAAGTAAAAAGTTATAATTCTTGTACAAAAATATAAAAAAAACAAAAACAAAAATTTTGTTTCTTTTTTTGGTCTAATATTGGTCTACGAAAAAAGAGCTCATATAAGAAAAAGTAGCTATTTTGACGCTTAGTTCAAATTAGGTATAAAAATTCCTATCGGTTAAGTAGTTTTTGAGTTATGTTAAAATAACGAGGCTGATTATTGATAATATCAAAAAATTGGGAAACATTTGGAAAGTAATTTAAATTTGTAAAACGGCCCCAGATCAGGTTTTAGGCCCATCCCAGAGTGTGTATATATTTTTAACAAATATGGCAATTTCAATATGGCGGACCGGCATTTAAAAAAAAAAAAAATGAGTATTTTAAAATATAGTTTTCTCAACAATTTGTCTATAAGAAATGTAAAAAACGAAAATTAAAAGTAGGTTGTATTTAAGAAATATTAAAACAAATTTAAACCTTCAAAATACAAACAGGCTTTCTGTTCAGGTACTACACTCCATTATATATAGCGGCGTCTCCAATTCTAAAAAAATATATATTAAAAAATTTAAAACATTAAATCTAATTTTTTAACTTTATTTACCTTTGTATGTTTCTTAAAGAATGTTCTGAAGCAGTGCTTGTTTTATCTTTATCTGTCTTTTGATATAGTACGCAGAAACACAAATTAATTTCTCCAGACATGGTTACTCTTTTCCAAGTTTAGAAGCAATATTGGAGAATCATCTGATTATTGCGTAACTCTACACATGCTTCTAATTCGCCACGCGGGCCGCCAATTAAAATTATAGCCTATTTGATACTAATTTTATACATAAAACGCTTTTCAAATACAAGCTTTTATAAAATATAAAGTGCACTAAAAAGTAGAAAATAATTTTTAGCATTCTGATATCAGTTTGGCCATGTTAACTCGATAAATTTATGCTATTGATCATATTATGATTGTTCTTCACTATAAAGCAGAGAAATGCAATTGTCCAACGCAACTCGACCCAAGCTATCCTAACATTTGTGTGATATCTAGATGGACATTGTTAGTTTTAGTTTGCACCCATCGCTTTTGTTATTATGATATCAGAATGCTTAAAATTATTTTCTACTTTTTAGTGCACCTTATATTTTCTAAAAGCTTGTATTTAAAAAGCTTTTTTTATGTAAAATAATTTTTAAGTTTGTACTTTAAATCATCCATTTTGCATCCGCCATGTTGAAAGTTTCAAAGAACCCCGCACACCCGTCCATGTATCCCAGATATCGGGCAATTTTGGATTTTTTTTTGATATGTTGTAGGTCTGGACAAGAGCTTTAAAAAAATGCGACCTAGGAGTTGGTGAGACATTTGGCTTGGCTTCCGCGGCGTATCAAATGTGAGATAAAATATCATTGTGAAATTATATATTCCAAAGAAAACATGTAAGTATTTATTTCTTTTTTAAAGGATAGTGTATATGTACGTTTGTAAATTTTTTCGCAATATTTTCTGACAGAATGGGTCAGTGGCGCACCGTAAAACTATTAAAATACTGTTCATTTTTTCATTAAGAGCACAAATTCAACGACATTATGTGGGTATGTGTTTTGTGTTACTTTATAGTTTTTTATATGTTTTGTAAAATGATACATCAGTGTGATACTATTTTGCTTCATTATAAATATTCCAACCCAGTGACGTAGGGTGACCCATAAATTAAGTTTTTTTTTTGAAACTTAAAACGGCTAAGTATCACGAGTTTCTAAAGCAAGTAATTGTTATTATTCTAACTAGTGCGGAAAATTGTATTTTTTTTTCGCACGCGACTGCCGATGACCCTAGAGTCGCGGAGCAAGCAATCAAGGTCGGGAAAGATACTTTACGCATGCGTGCTGTGGAGGAAAGGAAATGTTTTCGTAACAGCTAACATCATTTTTGAATCAAATTCATTAAAAAAAAGGAACAAAATAAAAATGTCAATATAACAACTATGTCATATAATAGCTAGAGATGAATTCCAATCAAATTGAAAACCTTTGTGGTAGTTTAAACTACTAGTAAATAATATTTTAATATTTGAATGCTACACCACTGATTTATCTTTTTATAAAATATACTAAAAAAAAAACTATAAAATGGCACAAAATACATACAACCCTAACTAATAATTTTACGGTGCGCCAATGACCGTCAGAAAACATTACGAAAAAATCTATAAATTGACATTTACTATATCCTTTAAAAAATAAATAAATACCCGCAAGTTTTCTTCGGAAATTAAATGTTATTTTATCTCACCTTTGATACGTCGCTGTAGCCAAACTAAATGCCTCACCAACTTTTAAGGCACATTTTCTTAAAGCCCTTGTTCAGACCTACAGCATATCAAAAAAATTTTAAAATCGTCCGATGTCTGGGTTACATGGGGCGGTGTGCGGGGTTCTTTGATCAAAAATTCATAATTATCTTTCCTAAAAACCCCTGTATGCCAATTGTGATAGAAATCGAAGAAACTAAATATTTTCCTCCTCTAGTAAGGGTATCTTGTAAGGGGGAAGATGGGTACCTGAGAATACCATATTATTGTATTGTCAGGGAACTATAAACGACACCAAATTTGAAGACAATTAATCGGATGTATATAAAGTCGGTTAAAATTGGTTAGCGAAACATGACCAAAAATCATCCATCTTGAATCCGCCATATTGAATTTTCAAAATCTGATCAAAAATTTGTATTTCTTATCCCCAAAAGCCCCCGTATACCAATTTTGGTCGAAATCGGACAAATTTAGGCGTTTTCCCTCCTCCACTCCCCTCCTAGGGGAGGTGAGGATGTCTAATAATACCATATTATTGTATTTTCACCGGAACTATAATCAATACATACCATACATGAATTCAATCGGAATATTTGACCCGAACACTGGTGAAGTTAATTAAAAGCTTGTAAAAAACAAATTCGCACGTGACTAGCGACAACCAATTTGTTTTTCCATTGAAATAAATGTAATATAATATAAAGAAAAATGGTTACTCTACAAATTTTATTTACAACTTTTTTCAAATTTTGCCTTAATATAGTTGCAAACTAAAAATAGGGTTTTTTATTTTTTGTGACCAAACGAAACAACAAAATTTTAAATTTGTTTATAGAATATATTTTTATTGTGGGTTTCTACTAAATCATTTTCTATCATTTTTGACTCTCTATGTTAATTTTTAAGAAAGTTATAGCGTCTTTAAAAGTACCATGCAAAAAAGTGGCGGGGGCAATAACTTGGAAAAAACGCATTTACCAGAATGACAACAAGCCAAAGCATGATCTATGAGCTAACCTTAACAAAGTTAGCTTATCGGCATAAAGTTAGCACGATTTGCACACGAACCTCCCTTTTTGGCCGATTTGTCCATAGACTATTATGTAAATATCGTTTTGTGTTCAAAAATAATACTATTTCTTTATTGTATCAAATGCTACCATAGAAAAAAATAGTAGGAAACTTGTAAAATAATTGGCGCATTTGATGGTATTTAATTTTTTTGTTTACGGAAGTCTCGACGGAAGTCCAACATTGCTACATATGAGTTTCACATATTTTAAATATATTTTCGAAATCCTTGTGTTGGGTTGGGACTCCTGCAGATTGCAAAACTTGATTTAGTTGTGATGGTAATTGTTTTCAACTTAGATCCTCCAATTGAAGCTTTAGCTTGTCTTATATTTTTGGGATAACAATTTTATTCAATACGGGGATGTAATAAAAAACCCAAAAAAGATATACGAAAAACAAAAATGTCACCTAAATCACATCAACAAAAAGTAACAAAGTATAAAGCTAAAATATATTGCAAAAATAATTTTTTGCAACATTTTAAACAACGCCGCAAAGTTCTAATAGGAAACTCCATAATTTTCTACAACACCGTTTTCACTGCCTGACAAATAGCCGCAACATTTTATGACAATCTTAAATTTTTGTGTTCGCACTAAACCGAAAATTTCATTTAGCGTACTCCTATATTGCCATTCTATTGATAGTAAAAAAAGGGAAAGTTTGAACAACAGTGGCGTACCGAGGAGGATGCTTTGGGGTAAAACCCCATACAGTCTCCTAAAATTGCCAATCCAAACTGCTTAAACCCATCCTCTAGAATCAGCTTCCGATAAATAGGGTTCCAAATGGATGCCCACGGTTTATCAGAATGTGCAAAATCAAACCCGTTAAATAAAAGAAAGTTCGATCTTCGAATCTTATTTCTTTAAACCCATTCAATAACAAACACGAAATTTATAAGACCCGTTTTTAATCAAACCATTGTTCATAATACATTCTAAAAACCAAAAAGATTCTTCCAGTCAAAAAAAAACTAGAGCAAATGTTCGAAAAGTGCCCCTTGCTCGGCTAGACAATATCCGAGCCTATTATAAAAATCCCTTCTAACGTTTCCAAGCATGTTAGGGGTGACAGTTTGAAAAGCTTCTTCAATTTTAATCCGAAGTTCTTCCAAATTATTAGCCCTTTCATGCCCGTAAACTTTATTTTTGATATAACTCCACAAATAGAAGTCATTAGGAGCAAGATCGGGTGATCGAGCGGGCCATAAAATAGTTCCTCGTGTACTTATAACCCGATTAGGAAATACATTATCAAGATATTCCCTAACAAGGCCAACATTGTGAGCGGGACAACCATCTTGTTGAAACCATGTTTCACCAAATCTCACACCTAACAACTGCCTAGCAGTTGGAATAATATGCTGCGGCAGCAGATCCAAGTATTGCCGTCAATAAAAAATGGTCCAATTACGTGTTCCCCTACAATACCCCCCCAAACATTTAGTTTTTGGGGATACTGTGTTCTTACATCAAAATACAAATTCAAATTCGACCAATATCGAACGTGTGTTGAGTTATGACGATTCAATAATGAAGTGCTTTCATCTGTGAAAAGAATATATCTCAGAAAGTTTTCATCACGATTAGCCCTTTTCATCATTGTTTCGCAAAATTCCATAAGACGATAGTTGTCCTCCGAAAAAATTTTTTGATGCTTTGTAAGAATGATATTTGAGAACACGGAAGACAGTGTCTGAAGACGTATCAACTGCTTCGGCAATTTGGTGGCTAGCTAACTTTCGAATTTATTCCACTGCAGCGTAAATTATCACATCTCGTACTTCCTGCTCGTTTTATGGTTTCTTGGTGCTACACAACCAAACTTTTCAAAATTCTGCACAAACCTATGAATCGTTGATAAACTAGGTTCTGGGCGATTTACAAAATTCTCCAAAAAAAGTTCTTGAATAAGTCTCAATGGTCTGCCTTGATAGTACCATTTGACCATCTGCACTTTTTCGGCACCTTCGTAGACTTCCATTTTTAGCTTTAAAAACGTATTATTTCACTTAAGATCTTATCAATCTGTTTCTCGAGCAAGGCAGAAATAAAACAAAATAATAAAAACAATAGCAGTTTACCTAACTAGTGCGGAAAGTGGCACTTTTCCGCACACGATTGCAGATGGCCGAACGACGCGTTAGCGGAGTTTGGCCAGCAATTAAGTGCGGAAAAGTCACTTTACGCGCGTGTTAGGTACAATATTTTTTCTACTCTCTTGACTTTAGTATTAAATTAACTCAATAAAAAAGTTTTGAAAATGTTACTCGTTATTTATCGTGACTAAAATGTTTACCTAACACAAAAAAGAAAACATTTTAAAATATGGCTATATATTTATTTTTTTAATTTTGGTTTAGTGCGGAAAAGTACCATAAAGTTAACTTTTCCGCACGCAAAACAGTGCGGAAAAGTGAACTTTCCGCATGCTACTAGAAAAAATCAATTTCCAAAAGATAACACTGCAGCGTGCTTCGAATCCATCTCGGTCGTACGGTACGGAGAATAAATTGGACTTGTTTCCCCCTATATTCGCAATAGCCTGAAGCTCATTGTATAAGCTGAAAACGTTATACGTGGAGCAGTTATCAGGCCTCTGAATCTGACATTGATGTTATGAACGTCAGTTCGATATTTGATTTTGTTGGCAAGTGCTGTTTTAGTTATTAATAATGCGAGTGAAGATATCTCTTACGGTTCATGTTAAGCCAGTTAGCTTCCTTTAGTTTAAAAGATATAGTTAGTTTAAAAGATATAGGTA
The DNA here is from genome assembly GCA_963921995.1 of Oxystoma pomonae. Lineage (NCBI taxonomy): Eukaryota > Metazoa > Arthropoda > Insecta > Coleoptera > Brentidae > Oxystoma > Oxystoma pomonae. The sequence continues at coordinate 112,121,996 of OY998166.1, read as the reverse complement.
GACCCCTCCCTATTCCCTTTAATCCGATTCTGATAATTTTGGTCTAAGCATGTCCCGTAAACTACATCGCAAAAATTAAAATATCATAAAACAAGAGTGCCACAAAATTGTTTTTTTAGATTAAAGCAGTTTTAAAGAGGCATATGCATAAAAAAATTAGTTTTGTGGACAAAACCCATATAACTTAAAAAATTTAAACAATTAATTAAAAAACTTAAATAATACAATCCTGTAAAAAGTTAACCAAATAATGTACATCATAATAATAATGATATAAAGCCTTTATACAAACTAGTATGTTTTAATCATGTTGGTTCTCGATAATAATGGTTACAATCAGAATCAATATTAAGTACCAACGAACCGTTAGTATTCACCTGATGACGATTGCAGATACAAAAGCATTCGAAACGTTGTGAAAATCTACTTTACTCTCAAATTCAACGTTGTCTTCCACCTTTAAACAAAAACTGTATGTAAGGTTCCCCTGAGGCATCGCTGTAGAGCCTTTTATTAATGTTTTCAGAGAACGTCAGACTTGTATATTTTCCTCTTCTCGAAAATGTTGAGTCATTTTACTCCCTAGTATCTATTAGTACAATTTTGTTGTACGGTACTTAAATTTTATTTTTTTATAGCGTCAACTTCCACAATTTAAGTGCTCCCCAAATTTCCTTATCTCGAGATCGTCGTATAGCAATTTCAATGAAACTAAATTTTGCATAGAGTGTGTCGTTATGTCAGACAAAGACTCACTGTTAAATGTAGTTGAGGAGTATGCATGCAAGGAGTAAGTTTTCATGTGGATTTAAATACAGTTTCAATATGGTTTCTTTTCTGTTTTCAAGAAGCTGATTGAACACGTTTTAAAAAACTTTAACAGTGAGATTTACTAAGATCTAAAATACTATCCCCCACAGGTCTAAAAATTTACACCTGTGGGAGGAACTAAATGTTAAAACCAATTTTAAAAAGAAACACACAAAGTTATTGATTATTTTGTATTTTTATTGCAAAATACTACTGAAAAACTCCTTTTTTTTCTCAAAATATACCATATTTTAGGAGAAAATACCCTAAAACAATTTTTTTTCTACACTTTCAAAATGACAAATGGTAAATACGCCAAAAAATTGGCACATAATAGCTGTATTATCTGTGTTTGAGGTTATAAAATTGGTGATTTTTTAGACCACCTCTGAGGGATGATTTAAATTTATAGCCTCCAGAAAGGATTGTTTTGTGGCAATTGGTAATAAGTTCGTTTATAATTTCCCTAACCGTTTTTACAAGGCTTAATCTTACCTTATTTAATATCCCAAGTTGTTCATTAACCAATAAAACACCTCCAATTTTGTCCAGAAAGCGCCATATTTTGAACCCGTTTTCAGCATAAAAATATATTTATTAGGGCACCACGAGGCAAAACAAATATAATTTAAGGTCATTGATTATGCACGAAAAATATACCAAACAAAAAACACAAAACAACTACATTAATTTATTTACAAACTGAAATTAAAACATTGAGGTTATCTAAGAGCTCAGTCAAGAAAACTTTCCTTACTAAAATCCCACTAATTTCAAAGCTGTAGCTTTCATCAGTAAAGGTTGATGCAAGCCAAGGTACAAGCAGAGGTAAGAAATCCGAACTCGCTGTTTGTGATTTGAACGCAGCTAATATTTTGCAACTGACATTTCGAGAGTGGCAGAAATATAAGCAAAACTTGCATTTAAGTTTTTTAATACATTTCATAAATAAAGACACCTTTTAAATAAATATAAAACCAATCTACTTGTTATTTTATTATTGCCCATCTAAATCGTTGTGTGACATCAAGTATTAATTGGAAAAATTAATTAACAATAGTAAGTTTTAATTAGGGTGACATATAACCCCAATTTTAATTTTTTTTACCGAGTGTTTACTTTATTAAACTCCGCGTGGGTTTCAATTTCTTAATTTTCTTTCCTTCTAAATTGAAACTTTCTTCTTAAATCCAACAAAAGATTATGTTAAGATGATTATTTAATAAACAAATTTATTCAAATTCTTCTTATATATCAAACTAAGTCTAAAACTCAAGGAGGGTTGGTTTAAAATGCTTAAAACCAAAAATTTCACTTAAACTTAGGACCGTTCTAAAATAGACTATACCCTTTTAGTAAATCCTACCGTTAAAGTTTTGGCAATCGCCTGCGATATCTTAAAGTTAGTTTTTGACAGTTTTACTTTTTTGCTTATATTTTTTATAATCAATAAGTTTGCAGCACGATCTCAAAAAATGATATTTAATTTGGGCAAGGCCGACGAAAAAAAAAGTTTTATTTGACACGTTTTCATGAAAGGCTTGGAAGTAAATCGTATTTAAGTCCTATTTACTTCCACATAAAAACGTACTAAATGTAATTGAGGGATATGCATACATGATGACCATCGTCGTTGGCGCTAATCCAACTGGCAAACGCGACGCATGATGCTTTTCTCTAGCTTTTATTATTTGATGCGGAAAATCGTAACTTTTAGAAAAATTGTTTTTATTTTTCGTGTTTTTTTGGGTCATCTATAACGCATGGCTTACTTGATAGGCGATATGAGATACTCAGTAGCGTACCCAGGAATTGACTTCAGGGGGGGGGTTAAGGATAAATAATAAAAAAACTTAATTTGAAGCAAAAATGTGACTATAATAATAAAACCTTTCTGGAGCGATCAGACTGGGTCACGTAGGGGAGCCAACCCTGATTTTAATATTATTTTCTTTGTTTTTCAAAGTTATTATTGTTACACATTTTGCGACATTTAAGGCCAAATGCACCTTTTTAACACTCGGATCCGGATCGGCGAATCCCGCTCAAGTCAATCCTTGCTCATTGTGATGCACCGTAGGCGGATCGAGCAAACTAGATCAGAAAAGTGGAAACGCCGCAATTATAGAATTTTTTCCGGCCTTCGCGTGCTTATCGTAGGAGGCGTACGTCATTTTAAGGTCATATAACCCTACTTTTTTATTTTTTTTGTGTTTCGTAAAGTGAAGTATTTTTTCAAATTTTTCGTAAAAAAAATCAAAAATAAAATATAGCGATATGTTGGAGGACAAGAAGACGAATAGAGGAACAATAGAGAAAAAAAATGAGATCTGGAAACAAATTGAAACAAAATTCACTAATCGGGCCCCATTTGTAGCTTACAGAAAAATGGATCAAGTGAGAAGGTCAGTTCTAGCTACCTATAAAATACCTTTCTGTGTTGCACAACCTAGTGTACTTTTTTTTCAAGAACGAAATAGCCAGGACAAGCCCGTATCAGGTGACTTATAATAAGTACCATGCGGAACGATGCCTATTTGTGAGTGATTCAGAGTCGGAAGTTAGAGTGTGCAATGGTGTTAAATGATGTCTGGATTGAGGGTGACTAGTGAATCCACTGACGAGCCCACGCTGGTCACCCCGGGCAAAACATCGTTTAATTGTTTCTCCTTTCGCGTTGGTCTTTTGCGTGTTTCCTTGTGGGACACTCATCCAATTTTGAATTTTCGTTCTTTCCTCCCAAGATCTTTTGATCTTCTGTTTTTTTTTAGATTCTTTTCGGTTGATGTAACTGATTCGGAAGTTTAACTAAATAGGTATTAGGTTTTAACTCAGTGTTAACCAACACAATGTTAATTTTATAACATATTAAAATTAATACATAGAACCTGACCAAATTATACTCACTCACTCTCAGTTTCTAGATTACAATAAGGTATGGGACTCGGTATGGGATATAAAGATCTAAAGAGTAATAAAACTCAAGTAAAAGAAAGCTAAGCACCTGTATATATTTTCCAAAACTTTCGGTTTATTATTTAATGTAACATATCATTTAGTAGCTATTTTATTTTTTCTTGTAGACTGTATGAAAACAAAAAAAAAAGAAATTGAGATGGAAGCTGGCTGTCTGTCAAAGACAAATCCATAAAACAGGTGGAGGGCCACTTTTAAATATTCAGATTATGGTTTTCTTTGAATATTTCATTTGACAAGATTGCGGATGATAAAGAAATATTAAGAGAGTAATTTTTGTTATTACTTTCATTGTAACATAAGTTCAATTATCACAGATAGTTTAATCACTTTATAACAATTATAGTTATACTATTTAATTTTTACATATAGTATGCGTCAATTTATAAGGTATCAGAGAGTGAAAAACAAAAACTGCAATGAAAGGAAATTGATGGACTTTCTCTACACACAAGCCGTTATTAATGGTTTCAGTCGCATCAAATTTTATTTCACAAGATTCTTATAGCCACCATATTAAGCAGATTATTAATTGTTGTAACTTTGTACATAGATTTTGGGAAATAAATATTATGTTATGTAATTACTTTTAATAAAACCCTTTCAATTAAATTTTACATTAAAGATCAGAGACACATTTTAATACTTTTCCTGTCAGCAGCTAAGAGGCAATAGCAATATTATAAAAGTCTGTTTCCACTTGAAGACGCTTCCTAACAGTTTCTGACATTCTCATGCAAAGTGGCCTTCTTCTAGCGATGGCATTTGTTTGTAAGCACCAGTCAAATCTCCAATTGTTAGCTGGTGTCCACCACATGCATAAATTCTTGGTAGAGTCAAAAATTCATTCATAGGGCATACACTGTCATTTCTAAAAAAATAAATAGGTAATTTTGGACATCATAATGTAGACAAAAAAGTTACAAATATACATCGTACAGCTGTTATCTAGAAAGTGGCACAACTACCGTCTATCAATTCGATGCAAAGCTCGAGGGTTTGGCGATGCAGAGGGGGCACAGTCAGTCTTGAACATTTTTCACCTGTGGCGCTATTTTTTTTTGGTTTTATGTTTTTATTAATGTAGGTCCTCCTCCTATTTTTGAATAAAGCTGTGTTATACTGGATCTAACTGAGTAGGTACCATAATACTAATTTCAACCAACTTACATATCATTGTCATATTCTAAGTCTCCCTCAATAATTGGAAGAAAATCTAGATTCTAGAACGGTCTCTTTTGTCAGTCGGAACCTTCTGAAAAAGCACATGTTATCCATGGTTTGCATGTGGTGAGGAAATCCAAAATCGATTATATCAAGAATGTTGATCATCCTTCTCCACAAATATTCCACCTTCTATTTTCATGACTTTAATTTTACAAATCACTACAAAACTAGTAAAAAAAACGAAAAAAATATAAACAAAAATATTGCCTGCTACTTACTTTGAGGTTAGAATCACTGGCTTATCTCTGATCCAAAGTCTGAGCCCGCAAAGTCGGGGGATGGGCTGATTCCTGTTTTAATCCGGATTCGATCGACGGTGCATTACAAAATTGATGTCCGATCGCGATCGGACGGCCGATCGAAATCATATGCTTACGGGTAAGTATCTCATAGTTATATGGTTGCTAACTTCTTGGCGCTTATTGTTATATAGTTAAGATCTAGGGAAATGGTTTTAGAAGCAGTGTATTCTCTCACAAATTTTATGAAATGGAAACGCCGAAGAAGCAGGCAAAAGAAAATTTTGTGGTTTTTTTCGTTACAGTAGACAAATAATATACAAAGGAATTTTCCGAGTTTTAAAAAAATTGGGTTTATTCTACACTACCTTTAGTTTGAAACCTTTAAGAAAAATGACAACACTAGAACTTCTTTTATTAAAATAAAAATTAAAAAAAAATCAGATATATTTCTTATAAAAACACACAACCCTGCAAAATTTTAGATGATCTTGAGGAGTGGTTTTTCCTGTACATTCTGGCAGAGAATTAAAATATTGAAGAAAAGCTTTGTGACTTGTTTACTCGTAATCGTATCTCAGTGCGCATGCTCAGAACGGATTCTTCATACAACAGCGACTACGGCTCACCTATTTCTACGATCACCCTTGCAATAGTCGTACGCAGCTAGCCTACCCTAACCATTTTGTTATCTGTGGGTTTCTATAAATTCCTGACCTCGGTAATCGAACTGCAGTACGCCGATGACAACGTCGTTATGGCCGATACAGAGGAAGGTCTACAGCTGGTAATCAACGCATTTAACCAAGCTTACAAAAGCATTGGCCTAGAAGTCAATCTTGCCAAAACGCAAATTCTTCACCAACCAGAACCAGGTACGAATCCCCAAGCTCCAAACATTTCCGTAAATGGCCATGCTCTGCAGAACGTGGAAAATTATCCATACCTTGGGAGCCATCTATCATCAAATGCAACTATTGACGCAGAAACACAGCATCGCCTAAAATATGCTAGCGCAGCGTTCGGACGGCTTTCGGAGAGAGTCTTCAACAATCACGACATCAATGCGGAGACCAAGCTTCGTGTCTACAACACAGTTATAATACCAACTCTAACATACGGACGCGAAACGTGGACCACCTATAGAAGGCATATCAAACGACGAAAGACGAATACTAAGACTCAAATGGCAAGACCGACGAACCAACATAAGTGTTTTAGAAGAAGCCAGAACAACTAGTATAGAAGCTAGATCTTCAAGCACCAGCTTCGTCGCATTATCCGCATGCCCGAAACACGTCTCCCAAAGCAGATATTTTATGAACAACTGAAGAACGGAAAGAGAAGTCAAGGAGGTTAACGAAAAAGGTACAAGGACGTCGATTTCAAAGGCAATATGATGAAGGGTCACATCGATATAAACAACTTCGAGACCACGGTAAACAATAGGGCTTCATGGCGCCGAACAGTCCATGATGGAGCACACACTTTTGAAGAGAACGTAGAAAGGAGCGACAAAATGAAAGAATAGATGACCAACAACACCAGGCTGCCGCCGGAGACTGGATGTGCCAGGACTTTGGAAAAGTGTGCTGCTCGATAATTAGCTTACATAGCCATCAAAAAACGCACAACAGATAGCGACGATACAGAATAGAGAAAAATCATACTCGGTATTGAGTGATTGCCTATGATGATGATAAATGCCTGATGTAAAGTTTCACTCCTTCCATTTTCCATTCTATTGCCCTCTCACTTTCTTGAAAAGGAAGGAAGTAGAAGTGAGCGCCATGAAGTAAAACTGTGCATCAAGCACTGAGCAAGAATTGGTTTGGTTACGTTGTACGTTGTAAGCACAACTTTAACTTTTTTTTAAGAACGCTTTCACAAACGCACCAAAGATACGCTAACAACAAGGAATCAAAAATAGCTTGCCATCTTTAACACGGGATTTATAAACGCGTTCGCGTCCGCAGTTGAAGTTCGTAGTTTGCTCGCTGGAGATCACCTTATTGAAAGATGTAATTCCATTTATAATAAAAGTTCGCGATCGCGTTTGCCTTTCGCGTCCGCGTTCGCAGTTCAGAGATAACCAAATTTTATTTTGGTAGTTGGTGAAGTTCGTATAAACCAATCAAAATACAGGATTTCATCACATAATACATCTGTCAACAGTCATTTCAGTCATTTTTGTTTGTTGTTTTTTTAAGAGATATTTTTAAGTTCTTCTGTTTCACTTTGTGGGCTACATAAGAATTGTGACCACAAAAAAGCCAAACAGTTTTTGGAATTTTCTATCAATTTTTTTCCAAAATGCTTACTAAAAAGAATCACTTTCAAACTGGTAAAAATCCTCCGATTTTTGGTTAGTTTATGATTTTATGTCAGCTGTTTTACCATCATGTTCACTTCACCTTGGAAAGACCAATCAAATTTCAGCAACGAACTGCGTTTATAAATGCTGTTTTATGAATTCCCAACTACAAACTCACGAACGCCGAACGCGAAATTCAACTGCGAGGGCGAACGCGTTTATAAGTTAAGCTTAAGTGTCTATTAAGCGCGAATTGACAACCATATACCTCGTAGCTTAAATATACCCACATCCAGCACGCACAAAATTGTAAGCAATATGTCCCTTTACTTTCTCTCTCTATTAAAGTGTTTTTGGTCAGTACATTTACCACTGAAGTTATCGCTATTACGGAGATTTTGGTCAGGCAGTATAACGGCAAATTTCGTTACTCTTATGGCTACCGTTATCGTAAGGAAAGGTAACTTCAAGATGTCAAAAATAGAGCTTTTGAACGTAGTCAATCGTTTAGCGGTAAACATTTTTGACTTTTGTTGGTTTTTTTCTCTACTATTTTTTTGATTTGCTTTTCTAAACATATCATAGAGGAAAATATTAATTTAGTGATAGGACTGGGAGACAGACACCCCAACATAAATTTAGACAGGCAAATGATTTTGCAAGGTATCTTTGGTGGAGTAATGGAGGAAATCGAGCCTTGTAAACTTATTTGTACTTACTCACCTGTTTACAAAAAAAAACGGTAAAAAAGGTACCCCACTACTACTAGAACTACGGTTAAAAAAAAATACAATAATAATAATAATAATACAAATAATTTTGTAAAACCAAACAAACTTTTATAACCTAAAAATCTTCCATCACAGAGTCACATCAAGTTTGGTTGGTTGTTGTCAGTAAAGGTAGTCGCTATTTGACGCTAATTAGCGCCAGTGGTTACCTTTAATAAAGGTACAGCCTGACAGAACGCTACTGCGCCTGCCCAGAATAAAGGTAAGGGTAACAAACTGACAAAAAACCTGGCCAAAATCTCCCTATTGTTATGCTTATTTTTAAAACCGATAGCGGAATGTTCGCAGAAAGCGTCTTGGCTCAGATCCACTTTTGTAGTTGACGTTAAATATAACCTAACTTTTTTTGTTAACTCTAACCCTACTTTTTTACCGATTTCTTTCGAATTAAAGAAGATGGAGGCGATGATAAGCATCTTTTCAGTTAGCAATTTTATAAATAGGTTTTTTAAAAATATTCCGAAAACAAGTAAAATAAAAATATATAGCGATAACTATAACTTCCTTAAATACCGACTCCGTTATGGTAAATAACCACTACGGAATGACAGTCGTTCGTGGTTGTTTCAAGGAAACAATTCGGTATTTGTTGTTTTTTGTTGTATTTATTTAAATTTACTTAACAAGCAATAAAAAATTTTTGTTTTGTTAGTTTTAATCAGTTATATTATCGTTTTATTCATAAGCAGCACAGCAGAAATCCTAGATATAAAGTGTTGCCTTTGTTTTATATATTTATATAATTGTAAACCTAAAATGTTTTTGTTTTGTTAAAATTGTTGTTTTGTTTACCTAATATAAAATATTTGAATTGAATTGAAAAATTGAATTGTCAGGTATTTCTTTAATTTTTTCAAATATCCTCGATTTTTGTATTATTTTCGAAGAAAAAATGTAAATGGGCGAAAAAAATATTAATGAGAAAAAGAAACATCTGCAGCTTTCCAAAACAAAACAAACTCTGGTCCTTCTCCACTTGATGGTGTCGCTCCTTTTTCGTTCTTATGTTTTCCATAAACACCGCCAGTGGGATTTACTAAGATCTAAAATAGTACGCCCACAGTTCTAAATATTTACACCTGTGAGGGGTATTAAATTTTAAAACAAATTTTCAAGAAACACTTACCCAATAACACTGAGAATCTGCGTTGTTTCTCAAAATATACCATATTTTAGAAGAAAATGCCCTAAAACTAGTTTTTTTTGACAGGCTTCAAAATGGCAAATGGCGAATACGCCAAAAATTTGACACATGATAGCTTCATTATTTGTGTTTGAGGTTATAAATTTGGTGATTTTTTAGACCACCTTAGCACCAGAAAGGATTGTTTTGTGGCATTTGGTAATAAGTTCGTTTATAGTTTCCCTAAGTAACCGGTTTTACAAGGATTAATTTACCTTATTTAATGTCCCAAGTTGTTCATCAACCAATAAAACCCTTCCAATTTAGTGCAGAAAAACGCCATATTTTAAACCCGTTTTCAGCACCAAAAGAAATATTTATGAGGGCACTACGAGGTAAAACAAACATAAGCCAAGGTCACAACCCAAAACAATTATATTAATTAATTTACAAACTGAAATTAAAACATTGAGGTTATGTAAAATCTCGGTCAAAAAAACTTTCCTTACTCAAAGCTGTAGCTTTTATCAGTTGAGGTTTATGCAAGCCAAGGTACAAGCAGAGGTAACAGATTCGAACTCGCTATTTGTCATTTGAACTCAGCTAATATTTTGAAACTGACATTTTGCCATTTAAGTTTTTTAATACATTTCATAAATAAAAACACCTTTTAAATAAATACAAAATTCATTGATTCATCAAGTATTAATTGGAAAAATTAACTAAGAAAGGTTTTAATTAGAGTGACATATAACCCCAATTTTAATTTGTTCTACAGAGTGTTTTAAAAAAACCCCGTGTGGGTTTAAATTTGTTAATTTCCTTTTCTTTTAAATTGAAATTTTCTTCTTAAGTCCAACAAAAGATTGTGTTAAGATGATTATTCAATAAACAAATATATTAAAATTCTTCTTATATATCAAACTATGTCCAAAACTCAAGGAAAGTTGGTTTAAAATGCTTAAAACCAAAAATTTCACTTAATCTTAGGACCGTTCTAAAATAGACTAAACCCTTTTAGTAAATCCTACCGTGTATGTCTTTTTTACGCAGCGGCATCTACTTTTTTCTAATTTTTAATAGTGAACAATACGCTCACAAATGACAAATGAAAAAAGAGAAAAACTATAGTCGCGAGAGAAGATTTCGAAACCATTTTGAAATCATGCAAGAAGTGTCATTTTGCCGTTGAAATGGTGACGTCACGGTCCAACACATTTTAAAGAATTTCCAAACCGCTCCTCGGACTGTTTCGAAAACGCTTTAATCACGATTCCAATATGGCGAAAGTTGTCATTTAAGGGTGTGTTTATACATCAACATAACCTCGGATTTATTCGCCGGGGATAGGAAATAAAAACACCCAAAAGAAAAAAAAAACAAATATTTTATAGCAATAAGCTATGTTAGTTTTTGTAAAACTGTCACTGAATAGCAAGAATCGATGACGTTTTGGTTGAACCGGTGACGTCACATTTCGAAATCACACAAGCACCGCGGTCTACGCCAAAAAACGACTTAAGAAACCACAAAAATGGCGTCGCCTCGATCGAAGAGGTATTACCACGGATCACCTGTTCTCTACTCTGTGATATTACGACGAGAGACTAAGGGCTAATTTTACAACCAAAGGTAAAACTCCAGATTAAACTTTAGTTTAATCTTTGCATTATTCCATCGGTAAACAAGTTGCTCAATTTTATAAGTCGGAGGTAAACCACGGCCATGAAGAAAGACTACATTTTCTTTACATATATAGGGTTGATTATTTTAACCAAAATGGCACCAACTAGAACCAAACTTGATAAAAATCAGTCAAGTAGTTTTTGAGATATCAGCGTTGGTTACAGACAGACATACATCCAGACATACAGCCAGACGACACAACAAAAATGTTCAGATTTGTTAGAAAGATATACAGTATATATACATGTGAGCTCGGTGTGAGAATAAAACTTGGTGGTCTGTGGGATGTTCCAACTCTTGTCGAATTTCCTTGTGAAAAATTTCTCATATCTATTTAGATAATTCAATCCTCTTTTTAAAATCTACATATCGCCGGACTCCTCCAAAGGATTTGTTCTAGGACAAATAATAGCTGGTCTTCGTGCTTCGACAATGTCAATAATTGTCTTCATCCAGTTGATCAAAAATAAATTCTAAATCATTGATCACAGCGATTTCACTAAATACTTACAGTCTTTTTACCAAAAACAAATTTTTAATAACTTTTTTGAGGTTAGAATCTTTTGGTAACTATTAAACTGAAGTTTAACAACCACCCAGACCGCCGGTAACGGTTAAACCGAAGTTTGTTGGTAAACTGCACCTATAAAACGTAAAAAAGTCGACGTCTGTGGTTTAAACTGAGGTTTGACGTTTAACTATGAGTTGTAAAATTGCGCATAATAGCGTATTCCCTTGGTAAAAGGTAAAATTAGTGCACAACTCATTCGGTGCACCTGTTCCATTGGGGTGTACTTTCTCAGTTTTATTGTTCCATTGGACAACTGACAATTTCAGTTTTGCACCGAGTGCAGCTTTTTCTGCACCGGTGTCGTACCGAAAACTCTTTCCCGCGATTTTCTTTTCAAAATCATAATTCAAAAAAAATGGTCAAAAATGCAAAAAGTAGTATTGCTAAAATTTGCTCGTTTTTTATCGGGCAATAGTGAAGATGGCAAAATCGAAAACCATAATGAAAATGTGATGTGATACATAAGTACAATGACAAGAAGCAGCTGGGTAGGGATAGGGCGAAAGAAGTCTAATTTGCCAGTGTACGTACATGCAGAGACACCGCACGCCTATCAGTGAAGCAACCAACACGCAGGCGTCCGATCGCCATTCGCTGCCGTTCGCCGCCGTTCGCCTTGTATTTAGTACGCCTCTAACCACGGTGCTGTGTGGAGCGTAGTCAATGAAACCGGAATTTGGTCAATAAATACGCAAATTTTTATAACGTAATTTTCTTATTTTTTGTCACTGATAAATAAGAGCGTTTTATTGTCAACTGCTCAGATTTATCAGTGACGACGTGTTACAATGAAAATAATAAGGAGAAACAAAATAAAAGCAAGTTCTCAAAATAGAATAATACATTCTAAAAACCAAACAGATTTCCCAGTCAAAAAAAAATTAAAGCAAATGTTCGAAAAGTCCTCCTTGCTTGGCTAGACAATATCCGAGCCTACTATAAAAACCCCTTCCAACGTTTCCAAGCATGTTAGGGGTGATAATTTGAAAAGCTTCTTCAAAAACAGATAGAAGTCATTAGGAGCAAGATCGGGAGATCGAGCTGGCCATAAAATAGTTCCCCGTGTACTTATAACCCGATTAGGAAATACATTATCAAGATATTCCCTAACAAGGCCAACATTGTGAGCGGAACAACCATCTTGTTGAAACCATGTTTCACCAAATCTTACACCCAACAACTGCCTAGCAGTTGGAATAATGTGCTGCTGCAGTAGATCCAAGTATCTAGGACCATTCAAATGGCAATTGCCGTTAATAAAAAATGGCCCAATTACGTGTTCCCCTACAATACCCCCCCCCCAAACATTTAGTTTTTGGGGATACTGTGTTCTTACGTCAAAATACAAATGCAAATTTTTCCTCGACCAATATCGAACGTGTGTTGGGTTATGACGATTTGACCATTTGACCATCTGCACTTTTTCGGCAACTTCGTAGACATCCATTTTTAGTTTTAAAAATGTATTATTTCAATTAAGAACTTACCCATCTGTTTCTCGAGCAAGGCAGAAATAAAACAAAATAATAAAAACAAAATGAATTTCCAAAAGATAACACTGCAGCGTGCTTCGAATCCACCTCGGTCGTACGGCACGGAGAGTAAATTGAACTTGATTCCCCCTATGTTCGTAGTAGCTTGAAGCGGTCTGTATAAAAACTACTATGAAATAAAACAACAGAACGAGTAACAATAAGGCAACAACTACAACAGGAATAAGTTCTAGCTGGTCGCAGGACCCAATAACCCCTCTTCTGTGTCTGCATGGAAAGATATGTAATATTGTTTATTAGTCACATTTAAGGTCTGTTTATGCTACCTTTACGCCTAAGCTCTTATGTATTATGCATTCACCTAATATTCCTAGTAGATCTAATCCCTAGCAACAATAAAGGCCCTGGCCACTGATGTTTCCATCCGTGGCTCTGGCATAGGGAAAAATGTATGTTCCATTCAAACTGCACCGGTGCACCTTTTGACAGCACCGGACGAGTGTTAGTGGCCCTACAAATACAAAAAACAAATAATAACCAACTCAACCAAAACCAATCAAAACCAACCAGGCCCAACCGAGAGCCTAACCCTTTTTGCAATCTAACCAAATAAATCCTGCTGGGGTGCGTTCGAAAATAAAAGGTGATGGTAAGAAAGATTTAAATACAAAAGCCCTAACCTAACAAACATGTAACCTTGAGTCGGCCAATAAAACCGTGGAACGCAAAGTGGGTTTTAGTCGCTTTTGTAGGTGCGTTCGTGTAATGCACTCCATTCACTGTTTTTGACTCTTTTACGGGTATTAGGAGTAGAGCAAAAAGAACTTACTCCATAAGACCCACCTCGTTTAGGTAGAGTGCCGGTGCGTGCATGCGCAGTTAGTCATTCGGCCACATTACGTTACAGGTTTTTTTAAATTATTTTGTACAATCAGTTTCAATTAAATGAATTGGCAACCTTTTTCAAAACGACGGGTCCTTTATACGACGGATCATCATACAGAATTTACTTTTGGAAATTAATTGGACCCTCAATGTGAGGAAAATTTTCAAAAAATTTCATTTAGAATCAGCAAGGATTTGTTTTTGTTTGTACACCAAATGAAAACACGCAGAAAACACCTAATTAAAGGTTAGGATAGCTTACAGCTTGCAAGTTTTACGCCAAAGCGTTCAACTATTACAATTTCACTCCAAACACTCTGCCGCACTCTCACTCCACTCCTGAACCGTGAAGTTCTGGGAACGACAAATTTTCGCACATGTGCAAAAGGCCGAAGCTAGCCAATGTTTTTGCTAGCTAATAACAGGTTATTAAAAAAAATTTCAAAAAATATTGTAAAAATGTGAAAAACGAACATCCCAGCTATATCTAATTTCAGCATTACGAAAACCAAGGAATTAGATATTTGGGTAAACACAGTGAAATGCATTACGGGATCTTGCAGGTAAAAGCGTATTAAATTTAATCAGCTCTCGAGGCCTAGAGCTCGGTTAGACCTGAATATCCAATTTTAGGCCTCTGTAATCTGGACCATTAGGTTATCAGCTGGCTCTAGTCCGATAATTGTACATTTAGATTAAATTAGTTAGGAATACGTGGAGATCTTCGAAGCTCTGAACGGGTCAAGTAAAAAAATATACAGGGTGGATTCTTTAAATGGAACGGTGGTTCTAGCGACTTTAGGAAAGAGGTTTTAAAAAGAGCTAAAAGCGAATTTTTAATGATTTTTTATGGACTTAAAAACAAAATTGAGGCCTCCAACTGAAGGCCCAGTAGATCATCTGCGTATCCTACTATGGTCATGGCCCTAGAGAGTTTGAGTCTAAGTATAGGGTCATAGTATATATTCCAGAGTAGGGGCCCTAATACCGATCCTTGGGGGATGCCTGCTGATGTTTTAAGTTTATTTTGTTCGTTAAGTATGTATCGTTCTTTGAAGTAGCTAATTACGGTATTTAGTATCTGTTAACTCATTTATCATGTGTCAAAGTCTATTAAGAAATAAGAAAAATATTGGAATTTTAAAATAAAAAAGTTAAAGTAACACTAAAAATTGGTACGCATGCAGTTGATTGTTGCCGCAAATGGTGACCACATTCGTACAAATTTTTAGTGCTACTTTAGTGTTTTTGATGTGATGTTCTAGTTTATTGTTACAAAATTGACGTTAATTTTTTATTTTATGCATAATAGGGCTTACACTAGAATCCCAATATTTTTCTTATTTCTTAATAGCTTTTAACAAATGATGTATGAGTTAACAGATAATAGTTGGTACTCTTCTGTTATAGCAAAAAATATACAAGGTGTAAAAGAAAGCCAACGGGTTTTTCGCACAAAATTTCATTTTTCACATTTAGAAAAAGAAGCCTAATTATGGTTAGCATCTTTAGAGTGTCCCTGTCAACAAAATTGGCAAGAAGATAGCGAAATCCGGTGAACCTCAATTATTAGCGGATTTAATTTTTTGCAAGGAGTTGATATACGAAAAAACGCATAGTTTTTGTATTTCTTGATACAATTTATCAAATGATACATCGGTTTACAGACAATATATAGAAGTTTTCTGTAGTTGCAAAAAAAACTCAATGGTTTTTAAGATGCATAAAACTTTTTTGCAAAAAGTCTATTTCATTACTTTTCCAAAACTTTTTTTTGCGTTTAAATCAGACAATAAATAAAAAATTGGTAGTTAAACAAGACAGTCCGGTTTTTTTGTGATCCACCCTTCAGTCTATTTCCAATCATTTCGTCTTCTTCTTAAGGGAGGATTTTTCGGATTAGTCAGCGCTATAAAAATTTCGGCAAACGCAGTAGTTACGAACAGTTTTGCAGAAGATCATGCGATAAAACAAAGCTCGGTGCAATTAGGCAGGCAATAAAATGGTAAATAACTAATTAAACGACGCAACGAGCGCCGTCAAAGTTTTCCTCATTGCGACGATGAAAAGGGGGAGTTGTGCTTAAACACGCTTTGCGGGCTTTGATGGAAAAGTAACAGTTAAGGCGATATTGTAAAAGAAATTAAGGCATAAGAATCATTTTTAAAAAGTGATATGGGCAAATTGGGTGTCTTGAAATTAGTGCCCGACACACAATAAAAAAATAAGAAATAAATGTAGTAGTAGTAGTAGTAGTAGTAGTCGTAGCAGTCGTAGCAGTCGTAGTAGTGGTAGTAGTGGTAGTAGTGGTAGTAGTCGTAGTTGTCGTAGTAGTCGTAGTAGTAGTAGTAGTAGTAGTAGTAGTAGTAGTAGTAGTAGTAGTAGTAGTAGTAGTAGTAGTAGTAGTTGTAGTAGTAGTAGTAGTAGTAGTAGTAGTAGTAGTAGTAGTAGTAGTAGTAGGACTAAAGAAAAAATAACAATATATTATAAGAAATTTTTAATAAAATAAATAAGCTACAGACTCTCATAGTTTTTACGTTTTGTTGATTGTCAAAATCGGGAAATAGTGTCATAATCAGGATATTTAACATATATTTAAGGTATTTTTATTGATTTTTCATGTGTATATATCGGTTTATTTTTTCTCTTGTGTTCTCTAGAATCCATTGTTTTAGGTTTTTTAAAGTAGTTTTATATGATTTCTTGTTCTAACGTCGCGTCGACAGTGTGAAAGGGCAAACAGCAAAGAACAGCGTGCAATCAATTGATGTAATTTTAATCACACTTTGTACAGAACGAAAGAAATAAGTTTTATTATCCCCGCTAAAAAAACCGTATTAAAACTCATAAAGTAACACTGACCATCACTGACTCTAGCGACAAATAAGTACTTATACGAGAAAAATATTCCATTAGATATGTAAAGCTTGTGCGAGTCCAAGGTGTTATTACACAGGGTATCCCAAAAATCTGAGCCCACCCTAATATCTCCATAACCAAAAAAGAGACAGGGAAGTAAAATTTCCCATAATTAGATAGTTTACAAAAAAGTATCTTTTTGGATGTTAATTGTGCCGACATTCATTAAGGGGGCGGAGCTAGGACGGAGACAATACTTTTTTTAATGCGATACCCTGTATATTTTCTAAAATTTGAATTCAGCGTTTCATTCTGTTTTCAAATATATCTAATATGTTAACTTTTTCTGTAACGGTTTTTAAATAAACCGAATATCTCTTCTTTTTTACCGCATGATTTTTTCATTTTATTTAAAAACCGTTAGAGAAAAAAGTAACATATTAGGTGTTAAAAAAACAAAAGATCAAGAGATCTTGGGTGGAAATAACAAAAATTCAAACTTGGATGCGCATCCCACAAGGAACACACAAAAGACCAAAGCGAAAAGAGAAATGATTTAACGATATTTCGCCCTGGGTAACCAACGTGGGCTCTACTTTTTTTTTGGGTTTTTCGCCACTAAGTTAAGGAAAAGGAAATTTTTTCAAAAATATGTTAAAACCCACTGCGTAAATTCCTAAAGAAAAAAATTTGTTAGTTTGTCAGTGGTTTTTAAATAAGATAAAAAAAAAAAATTGCCTACACACACGCAAATCCCAACTAGAATCTAAGTACTTATCTGACGTTTCGGCAGAAATTCTACTGCCGTTATCAAAGAATTTTATTCTTTTCAAAAACTTTTTTCGATTCTTTTTAAAAATATCTGTCTGTTGTCATACAACTGACTGACTTTGACTGATATATATTTCAAATATTAACTTGACAGTTTGGTGCGTCGATAGTAGCCAACAAGGTATTGGGTGAATTTAGTAAAATTTAAAATCAAAATTATATTTGTTTGAGTGTTTTCGATTTTAGATTACTTTTTAAAAATACAAAATTTTTATTTTAAAATATCAATTATAAAAATTATCTTTTGACTAACTTTAAGAAAAAATATATTAGAAACCCAAAGAACATCAATGCTATTTTTTAATTTATTTTAAAAAAACCTTTTTGAAAATCTTGTTTTAAAATTGGAAGCCAAACTGTATTTATATCAACTGATATGCTAGCTATGCATTCATCTTCGTTAAGATAGATGCAAGCTGCTTCTTTGATTTTTCGTTTAATTTTGTCTGGTTCTTTTTGTAATATACTGGTTTCTCCCCACATTACTCTATGATCATTTTCAAAAGAATGTTGGCAAATTTTAGACTTCTCCCAGTCTCCCCTCCTGAGGTAACCCTTATCGTCATTTATTCTAACTTCAAGAGGCCCTGAAGTTTCTCCAATATAAAATTTACCACACTCGCAAGGAATTTTATAAACGATATTTTTTGAGTTTTGCTCTTATTTAAAAACCACTGACAAACTAACAAATTTTTTTCTTTAGGAATTTACGCAGTGGGTTTTAACATATTTTTGAAAACATTTCCTTAACTTAGTGGCGAAAAACCCAAAAAAAAGTAGTTTCGACATTATGAATCCGCCACAAACATATAGATTTTATTTACAACTTGGGCTCATCAGTGGTTCCACTGGTCACCCTCTACCACCATCATACACTTTTATTTCCAACTTTGAATCACTCACAAATAGGCATCGGATTCGTCCTGGCGTGTTTATATTTACAGTAGGATTGTGCTCCTAAGGCAATTAAAACAAAACAAGAAGTTAAAAACCTCCAAAGAAGTTACTTCAATCGAAAAGAAACTAGAAAAACAAAAGATCAAGAGATCGTGGGTGAAAATAACAAAAATTCAAACTTGGATGCGCATCCCACAAGGAACACACAAAAGACCAAAGCGAAAAGAGAAATGATTAAACGATGTTTCGCCCTGGGTAACCAACGTGGGCTCATCAGTGGTTCCACTGGTCACCCTCTAACATACATCAATAAACACCATCATACACTTTTATTTCCAACTCTGAATCACTCACAAATAGGCATCAGATTCGTCCTGGCGTGTTAATATTTACAGTAGGGTTATGCTCCTAAGGCAATTAAAACAAAAAAAGAAGTTAAAAACCTCCAAAGAAGTTACTTCAACCGAAAAGAAACTAGAAAAACAAAAGATCAAGAGATCGTGGGTGAAAATAACAAAAATTCAAAGTTGGATGAGCATCCCTCAAGGAACACATAAAAGACCAAAGAGAAAAGAGAAATGATTAAACGATGTTTCGTCCTGGGTAAACAACGTGGGCTCATCAGTGGTTCCACTGGTCACCCTCTAACATACATCATTAAACACCATAATACACTTTTATTTCCAACTTTGAATCACTCACAAATAGGCATCGTTCCGCACTGGTACTTATACAAGTTACCTGATACGGGTTCGCCCTGGCGTGTTAATATTTCTAGTAGGATTATGCTCCTAAGGCAATTAAAACAAAAAAAGAAGTTAAATAACCTCCAAATAAGTTACTTCAACCGAAAAGAAACTAGAAAAACAAAATATCAAGAGATCTTGGGTGGGAATAACTCGCATCCTTAATGACAGATGCGTTGATTATCATCCAAAAAGATACTTTTTTGTAAACTATCTAATTATGTGAAATTTTACTTATCTGCCTTTTTTGGTTTTCAAGATATTAGGGTGGACTCGAACTTTTGGGACACCCTGTATTAGTGGTTAGTTCTTCGTAGTTTAATTTAGGTTATCGTCATAGTTTAGGTTAGGCTATATTTTAGTTTGTTTTTTTTTGGTTTAAGAGTCCATAAATAAATCGGACAAAGCGTTTTTGTTTCTCACTTCGTTATGACCAGGCTTCCAATGTCTAATGGACAATCCTGACACCTAAAGACCTGTTTCATCCTTATTAGGAATCATCAGGGAGTCATCGCCGATTACGAACTTTTTGTTTTAAATTCGAGAGGTGTGCATGGTTGCCTGTGTAGCTTTAACTGCCAGGTACAATCCTATGACTCCCCTTTATACATTGGAAGCCTGGTCGTAATGAAGTGAGAAACAAAAAACGCTTTGTCCGATATGCCACTTTTATTTTAAATTTTATCCAATATTATTACAAAGAATATTAAAAATAAAAGAAAAGAAAAAAGAACGCAGCAGCAGAAAGTTTCGATATATATTTGAACAAACAAGCAAAAAAAAACATTTAATTTCTAAAAGAACTTTTGCTTAGCCGTTAAAGTCGTTTAGATACCGTATATCAAAAATTTAATTTCCTGTTTTCTAGGCGAAATATTTTGAAATGTCCTCTTTTTGGAAAGCCATATAATGGAGTTACACGGTTAAGGGCCACGTTGACGGCAGAAAAGCCTTATCTGTAATGTGAACGTGTCTAACAGGAGGCGTAGCTACTTCCAGGAGAAATTGTTATACCTGGTGGCCAAAAAGAATCACATTGTAATATAACATGATTGATTGATACATTTTCTACAGATGCTTGTACGACACAGCGGCGTAACCACATGACTTGGGGCCCCGAGGCAAGAACAATTTATTTCCCCCCCCCACTAATAAATGTGTTATTGCAAATTTTAAAATTTTTTATAAAAATTAAAGATGTGCTAGGTACCTAAAGTTGTATTTTATTGAAGTAAATAAAATACTACGAAACGCTGGCATTTTTTTATCGTAAAAAAACAAATATTTATTATAGTTTAGTAACAATGGTAACTTAACGTAACTTAATAGAAATATTTACCGCATTTTTAATGTTAACATATGTGAGAGTGAGAGGTCAATAATTCAAAAGTCCCCTTTCCCCGTTTTTTCATTGGCAAATCCTTTTATTAGAGTCGTTAAGTCCATTTCCTAAGCAACTTTGTTTCAATTGAAAGAGGTAAGCTGCTTAATCTACTTAAGTAACCTTTAAATAGTTGTAATTTACTAAATATTTGAACAAACTTAATTTCTAGAACTTCGTATTGTTTAATAATTAGCTCAAAAAAATGGCTAGTCGACATATTATTATTTAGATCATTTTTTACAAGTGGTAAAATATGATTATATTCAATTACTATAGAAGACTCTATAATTTCAGAATCTTTGTTATAAAAGTGTTTACACTTTTGTAGAAGAATTTCTTCAGTAGAACTTGTAATGGTTCCTGATCAATAACATGAAAATTGGGTATGAAAGTTGTGATCTCAGGTTGGGTTAGAGAGGGGGAAAAGTGAAGGCCTACTAAAATTAACATCGGAGTTTAGATGGTTTACTACAATAAATAAACAATTTTATTTACTGGAAATACTGACTGGGCAGTGGGCCCCCTTGCATCGGCGAGCCCCGAGGCTTTGCCTGGGGTTGCTAGATGATAGCTACGCCACTGGTACGACACTGTAATTCGTTTACTTCTTATAGTCAAAGTGCTTGCGAATAAAATGGGTAAGAGTTTTCAAATGGCTGATATTTCTAAAGACTCTTCTTTACAAATGACATTTAAATTTTACTTAAACAAACATTATTTTTAATAATATTGACAAAATACCAAGAAATCCATGTTTCTTACATCATTTGAATCCTACCTACTAGATCTAAAAAGTTTCATGCCCTGAGGATGGACCAATAAAAGACCGAAACGTCGGCATAGAGACCATAAAGATTTCTGTGTTTTCTTGGGCCCTCTTCCAACAAACTACCTCAACTATATTTTTTATTTTTTTTTATAGCGACGAGAAATCTTCATAGACACTTCTTGAGAGCGCCTAGGGAGTAAACCCCTCGGCTGCAGCTTTAGTCGAAATAGCGGAACCATTCTCAGAAATATAACGTCACTATTTCGCCGTTCACTATTTTGGTCTCTTAGGTGCTTTCGTCTCCGTGTTTGATTTTTAGGATGTCTCTGGTTTAATTTATCTGTTGTATCACTTGTTTAAAGAGGGTTTCTATGGTCATATTCTCTATCTTTAGATGGTGTCTTGTTGTTTCGCGGTAGATCTCAAATTTTGGACAGTAAAGGACGTTTGGTACGGGGATATCCAATGCTGGGGCGTAAAGTTGTTTCCGATAAAAATATAGGGTGGGCCAAAAAATCTTGCACACTTTTAAATTTGCTATAACTTTTGATCGAATAGCTCGATTTAAATTTTTTTTAACTTTTTTGAAAGAGAAGACATGAGACTTTTCCGATCCGGTTCAAAATTTGATATTTCGCACAAGTCCAAGATGGCGGACCGTTTTAAATAAAACTAAATTTTCACCCCCCCCCCTGCAAAGTACGGCACTGAAGAAAATCTAAGTGATTGTGACAAAATCCTTGTGTATTTATCTCTATACCAAAACATTACTTAATTAAATCGGTCAAGAAATATAAAAAATACGGGTTTTTATATTGAGTGGAGTTGTTTGCTGTAACTTTAGATAGAAGTACAATACTTAGGGCTTTTATGTTGTAGTTCAAGATTTAACAATTCTCAAAAGTAACAGTAGTCAAACCTGCGACTGGAAAAGGCTCCAAAAATTCCGCCGATGACAGTTGACAGTCCCCATAACCTTACTTTTTATTCGATTTTTCTCAATAAATGGTCGCTGAACTGTGAAATAAAATTTAGTTTTTTCAAATATGGCAGCACACTTCAAAGATCCTACTTCTTGGAAGCAAAAGCAAAAAGTATTTTTAGTGAGCGGCAAGAAGTAAAGCTGTGGATCAGACATTACTGTTTAAAGAGCACCAGTCTTTCCCTTTCGCCCATATACTTGTAGTCATCTCTCTTTCAGGACCCTAATTCTTGAGCAGGGAACGACATAGATTTGTGTCTAATGATTAGACTAACTGATTTATTCAGAAAGGCTTTAGAGTGGTGTTGTGCGGAAGTTCTGGTACCCAACTTCCGCAAAACACCACTCCAAACTATTTTTGTATAAATCAGACTAACTTGGAGCTGTACGTACCTCTTTAAACTGAGCTAGGCTGAAATAGTTTTTCACTTTAAACCAGTCAAATTTTAGGGTTTCATGTTTGAGTCGAGGTTGAAACTAGCATTAAACCAATTATAGTAACCTAATAATCTCTTTTGTGATCAAATTTCGGGCAAAAACGATAAAAATAATAAGGTTCTGAACTTTTCACGTCGACCGAAAAAACTTGTTAGTCTTTATTATTGCTCGACAGGGACATATTAATCAAATGCCTGGGACCGGGAAATAGAGATACGTTTTTCCCATGTGTGCATGTATTTGTAGCTTGTAAGCGCAAATTGAACCAGAATCGAGAAACTGAATCAGCTCTAAATATGCTGTGAATTTGGTGCTTATAAAGTAGCCTTTTTCATATAAGAGAAAATATAAGTCTCAAATTTTCTCAGATAAAATGGTAACCCCCACAGGTCTAAATATTTACATCTGTGGGGGGTACTAAATTTTAAAACCAATTTTCAAAAAACACTTACCCATATAGAAAAGACACAAAGTTATTGATTATTTTCTTTTGTTATTGCAAAATACCACTGAAAAACTGCTTTTTTTCTCAAAATACACCGTATTTTAAAAGAAAATGCCCTAAAACTAATTTTTTTTGACAGGTTTCAAAATAGCAAATCGCAAATATGCCAAAAATTTGGCGCATAATAGCTTGATTATTTGTGTTAGACCACTTCAGGTGGGTGGTTTAAATTTATAGCCCCCAGAAAGGATTGTTTTGATGCATTTGGTAATAAGTTCGTTTATAATCTTCCTAAATAACCGTTTTTACAAGAACTAATTTACCTTATTTAATATCCCAAGTTGTTCATTAACCAATAAAACACCTCCTATTTGGTCCAGAAAAACGCCATATTTTGAACCCGTTTTCAGCACAAAAAATATATTTATAAGGGCACTACGAGGCAAAACAAACATAAGTGAATGTCACTGATTATTCACGAAAAATACCAAACAAAAAAACCCACAACCACTATATTAATTTATTTACAAACTGAAAGTAAAACATTGAGGTTATCTAAAAGCTCACTCAAAAAAACTGTCCTTGATCAAAGCCCACTCATTTTAAAGCTGTAGCGTTCATCAGTAGAGGTTGGTGCAAGCCAAGGTGCAAGCAGAGGTAAAAGATCCGAACTCGCTGTTTGTGAATAAACGCAGCGCTAATATTTTTAAATTGACATTTCGTCAGTGACAGAAACGTAACAAAAACTTGCATTTAAGTTTTTTAATGCATTTTATAAATAAAAACACCTTTTAAATAAATACAAAATGAATCCAGTTCTTATTTTATTATTACTTATCTAGATTGTTGTGTGACAGCAAGTATTAATTGGAAAAATTAAGGAATAAGGCTAAGTTTAAATTAGAGTGACATATAGCTCCAATTTTAATTTGTTCTACAGAGTGTTTACTACCGAAACCCCGCGTGGGTTTAAATTTTTTAAATTTCTTTTCTTCTGAAACTTAAATCCAACAAAAGATTGTGTTAAATTAATAATATAATAAACAAACTTATTAGAATTCTTCTTATAATTCAAACTATGTCCAAAACGCAAGGAGGGTTGGTTTAAAATACTTAAAACTAAAAATTTCACTTAAAATTCGGACTGTTCTAAAATAGACTAAACCCTTTTAGTAAATCCCACCGTAAAATTTTAAAGAAAAAGCGAACAATCAAAACAACAAATAGGTTGTAAAAATAAATAAGACAAGTAAAATTATACATAATAAAAAAATATGACTCTTTAAAAAATTGCAGTTACAGAAGCGCAAAATCAAAAATTATTTACAAAAAATATCAAGTACTGTGTATTAATAAAAATGTTTTGAGTTGTTTGTTGAAATTTCAGAGTGCGGAACGAGTTCTTGTGTCAATTGGAGACGTTTTCTCACATTGAACCCGTTTTGAAAAACTTTTTCAATAAATACGTTGATTAGTGACGTCACAACTCTGAAATCTCGTGTTATTAGTGCTTAAAAACTATTGCTTCCCAACAATTTAGTAAAATCTGCATAAAATTGAAAAGGTTTTGTTTTTTTTGTTATTTATAGAATCAATTTAAATGTCAATTTTCCACCAATTTGAATGGTTTCGAAACGAGCTTTTTCTTCATTTCGAACTAGCGCATGCGTTTTTGCCTTCTGACTCTTTTCGACAAAGATTCCTTCTATATTTTTGTTTTTTTAAGATGGTGCCGATGAAACATTAGTTTATTCGAATCACAAGCGCCTTGTCAAACTATGACGTAGTATGTGATGTCATTGTTTTGAAACTTTTTTGAAATAGTTGCATTTGAGAAAACACCTCGGTAGTCTATAAAAAATCATCTAAATTTACCTAATTTTATTTTCTGGGTATGTCAAGGGCGTTTTCAAAAAGTAATCTTGAATAATTTTTAGAATCCAGTGGTAGTTTTTACTTTTAAGATATTAAGTTAAGACATTAAGTTAAGTTCGATATCATATTACATAGGTAATTACTACGTTTATATGGGTTTTGAATACGATACAAAGTCATACATTTTCTGTTAACAATTCAAAATACTTTTTTTTCTTTATGCCTGCATGCCCATGGTTACAAAAGAAGTTGGTTCGAAGTTAGCCAACACACGTGCTGAAAACGGCCTTAAATCACCTTTGAAAACTGGGTGTAACTATTCGCAAACGAAAATCTTTTTAACAACCTTAAAATCTTGAATGTGCTGAAAAACTGCGGACCTAATTGAAATTTATATGACACCGTTCTGCCAGTTATTATGACTTTTTCCGCCTTTGGGCCAGATAAGAAACCGCTAAGGGCTTAATTGTACCCAACAGGGAAACTTTTGGGGAATGTTTTATAGGAGGTGCTTTTAATACAAAAGAATGGATTTTTTAAACTTTCTTTGCCCAAAAAAAACCTAAGGAAAGCTTATCGTGGGAAATAAATGGATATTATTTATTGTAATTTCGTTTAAGAGCGAGAGTTGTACTTTTCCGGTGCTTCCTCATAAGACTCGGCCGAAAAAATCGAGAATTTCGTAGAGCTTGACAGTCAAAAAAACCGGAGAATGAGTTTTTTTACCACTGCACCAATATGTGCCAACTTTATAAAAAAGTGCAACCAGATGATTTTTTGCTACGTTTATAGGCACCTAAAACCGGTTTCAGATAAAATAGGTTTCTCCAAGGATTTATATGTCCTTCATAAAATGTGATTAAATATGTCAGTTTAAAGGAAAAACAAAAATAGAACAACTAAGTCAACAACAGATTTTTCGGTAAAACCAGGTATGAGTATTTCTTTAAGATGAAATCAATGCGCTAAAGCGTTTTTAAGCGTATATATATAACCAGTGGCGTACTGACGGGGGGGAGGTCCGCTCCGGGCCCCGGGTTACGGGGGGCCCTCTTGGGATCCCACATATACTCAATTATCCAAAAATCTACCCTAAGGTATCCCAGCTACGAAAACCGCATAGATTCTTATGAAAGTTGGTGAGTTTTTATGCTGTTTGAAGGGTTTTATAAGATTCTACGAGCCAAGCTGCCTTTCTGGTCAAAATTGATAGAAAAAATTCGTACTTCTTAAGATTTTATTAGATTTTTATGTTTGTTTCACATACCGCAGAGAAAACATATAAAACCCGGTAAAACATTATAGAAAACCTCGTAAAGCTTTTCAAAGAGATTCAACGCGGTTTTTTTGGCAGTGATAAGATAAAAGCACCAAGTATACATGCAGGGGTGGCTGCTTTTTAGAAAACCGGTAAAAGTCAGAACTCTTCATCATTCATGCATAAATAGTTATAAGATACCTAAAATGATAGAAAAAGATATCCGGTATTCCGGTACGCACAATCTCTCTCTCAGTTATAGTTTAATGTTTGTTTAATCATTGAATGTGTAAAAAAACTGACAAAATTGTCAAAGACATAAAAATCTTACACTTGCTTATTTTATTACTCGAAGAAAGTTATTGTTCCCAAGGTTGAAACCCTAAAAATATATTTTTGATTTTATTAAGGCGCAATTACACAGACGAACATGCTCAAATAAAAGCTCGTGCAAAAGATCTAAAATTTTTTGCGCGAACATTTTTGTGAGCTTTTCTTTGAACATTTTGTTCGGGTAAATTCTTGAGCAAATTATTGCTATCTGTTTTGGAAACATATTTTTAAAGACGAGAATAAATAAAATTTCACATCAGTGATCAGTGACCTCAATTCTTTAAAAGAATGGAACACCAACTTTTATTTTAAATTTTTGTGAAAAAAAGCCGACGGCAAGCGAAACATTATTATTGGCTATCAGTTTTGTCACATGGATTAGGGTTACTGATAATATTTTTTTCTTAGGGTTTTTCCCGGATTTTTTTGCCCGGGGGTTTTTTTGGGACTTTCTTGCGAGTTTTTTTATTTCCAAGGGTTTTTTTCCTAAATTCGAAAAACAACCCAGGAAAATTTTTCTTTTCCAAGAAATTTTTGAATTTTTCAAATATCGGCAAAAAACTCAAAAAATGCACTTTTAAGCGGTAATCCGCGCCTCACGACTATGAGGAGTGGTGGGGAGGGGATTTTTTTTTAAACATATTTTTGTAACTTTACTTTAACCTTAGCTTTGATTGTTTTTTTTTTAATTCCGCACACCAGATTTACCTACTTAGTTTAAGGCCCCAAGGGTTGCTTAAAAACGCAAAAGGTTTATGAAAATGCTGAATATAGATATTTACTGTCAATTTAATGTAATAATCAAGGTCGATTACTGACACTGAACAAACAATATGCAAAGGGGCAACATTCCGATTCAAAAGTCTAGTCTATTACTGCTAAATTATATTTTTTAGACAAGGGTCGGGATCGTAGTGTTGTAAAAGTGGGTAATAAACTGGTATTATTTAAATCGAACGTGCTTTTGTTCATATATTTGAGATTTAATAAAATGTAAATAGGTTTTTTCATTTGACTTTATTATTATTGTAAAAGACTAAACTAGGAAGTAATATAAAGAGATATGAGTGGTAAGGCGTTTATAACTAACGTATCAAAAAGACAATAAATACCATGAGTACAAAAAATACTCTCGCTACAACTACGACGTGTAAATATCTAAAATTTCTCTGATATATGGATGGACATTTTTAGTTTTAGTTTGCGCCCGTCGCTTTTATCATTATGATATGAGAATGCTAAAATTTATTTTCTACTTTTTAGTGCACTTTATATTTTATAAAAGCTTCTTTTTATTTAAAATAATTTTTTAATTTTTAGACTATCATAAATCCATCCTTTCGATAATTCTCTTCCCTAAAAACCCCTGTATGCCAATTTTGATTGAAATCGAACAAAATAAATCTTTTTCTTCCTCCACTTCCCTCATTAGCGGGAGGGGGTGCCTAATAATACCATATTATTGTATTGCCGCCGCAACTATAAATACACACCGAAAACTGAAATTGAATACCAAATTTGAGTTGCAAGATTTGAGCCGAACATACAAACATACATAAATAAAAGCTTGTACAAATCGCCAAAAATTTCAATATTTAAAAAATCGGAAACGCAAATTCTACGCGTCAATAAAATAAAACGAATTTCTTTGTTTTGCGTCGGAGAGCCCTTTCTTTATGGAAAGATTTGTTCTAAAACTTTCATAAAAAAACTGCGTTGACCCTTGTTTGTTGTCATGTAATTTTGTGCGTCAATCCCTCTCACTAGTCTACGGTTTTTACCTTCTCCTAACCCAGCATCAGCAACAAATAAGTGCCAATTATGGTATACTGGCATATCCCCTATAAAAATCAAGTCAATCGAAGTTGCTTATGAGGTAAAAACGTGAATTTCGACATCATATCGTTTTTCCGTCGGAGAGCACTTAATTAAAATACCTTGTTTTAAAACTTAGTCTTTCTATTTTCAGTTAAGTTCAATGAATTCTCATAAAACTATAAAATTTAAATTTGTAAAGAAATTTTTATACCCCCAATTCTTCAAATAGATTTTGGTCAACATTCTCTCCAAAATTTACGTGTGTTTTTTTTGTACGAGATTTTGCTCGAACATTTCTTTGAACATTTTGCTCAAGAGGCTCGTGTAAATGTTTGTCGGCATTTCAACATCAAAGGAAAGTTTGTCTGTGTAAATGCGCCTTTAGTTTCACCATCCCTTTGTTTAAATCAACCATATTTCTGAATATATTAAATTGATTCTTTGGTAATAAAAATTATTGCCTTGGAGTTGTTTAGATTTTCTTAAATTTATTGTTAAGTATGAATGTTGCGGTTCAGTTTCAATTCTTTTTTTAAATCTGAAACTATTTATTACATTATGCGTTTCAGACGCTACATGTGAGCGCAGCTTTTCGAAATTAAAATTGATTAAAAATTATTTGCGCTCCAAAATGAGCTTATGAGGTAAGAACGGATAACAAGTTTGGCGATTTTATCCCTTGAGATCAAAGTGGCTAAAACATGAAGTTATGCAAGCGTTTGCAAAGGTAGATGGTGGAAAAATAGTAGTTTCCACAACTAGTGGCTAAAATAGTGCTTTTTTTACAAGCGTTGGTTTAAATCACGAGCGCAGCGAGGTATTTAAAAACGCGAGTAAACAAAGCACAGTTGAGCCGCGAGTTGGTAGCACTATATTTTTAATACGTTTATCAAAAAAATCCAAGAAAAACAGGAAAATACTTTCAAAAATCTCGAACGAAGAGCACTTCTCGCAAGACAGCATCTTTACACTAAAATCAAGGCGGCTCGTAATTGAAATAACAATGATTTCCATAGCTATGTGCCTTTTTACTCGGTGACTTTCATTGTTGTGGCATTTTAATCTTTGACAGTTTGATATTTTGAAGATGTTTTTAAATATTTTTTTCGTAAATGGCTTAATTTTTATGCAAGAATAATTTTACTATTTTCCACTATTTCTCTTTAATTTTTTATAAAGAACGGACAGAAATCCTTTTTTGTATCGGTAACCAAAAAAGCCGTGTTTTAGTTATCTGCAGACCGTTAACTAAGGTCTAAAATCATGTTTTTGAAGAAGGTATAATAAAGGATTTATTTAAATTAATTTTTTCAGCTTTTTTAGTTGGCTTAAATTCATTTTTTGTAAATAGGTATCTGTAAATATCATATTTATAAAAATTTTAGGATTTAATATTGTATTTTTGTCAAATAAAACTAATATAAGTATACAGACCGCTTCAAGCTACTGCGAACATAGGGGGAATCAAGTCCAATTTACTCTCCGTGCCGTACGACCGTGGTGGATTCGAAGCAAGCTGCAGTGTTATCTTTTGGAAATTCATTTTGTTTTTATTATTTTGTTTTATTTCTGCCTTGCTCGAGAAACAGATGGGTAAGTTCTTAATTGAAATAATACATTTTTAAAACCAAAAATGGATGTCTACGAAGTTGCCGAAAAAGTGCAGATGGTCAAATGGTCAAATCGTCATAACCCAACACACGTTCGATATTGGTCGAGGGAAAATTTGCATTTGTATTTTGACGTAAGAACACAGTATCCCCAAAAACTAAATGTTTGGGGGGGGGGGGTATTATAGGGAAACACGTAATTGGGCCATTTTTTATTAACGGCAATTGCAATTTGAATGGTCCTAGATACTTGGATCTACTGCAGCAGCACATTATTCCAAATGCTAGGCAGTTGTTAGGTGTAAGATTTGGTGAAACATGGTTTCAACAAGATGGTTGTTCCGCTCACAATGTTGGCCTTGTTAGGGAATATCTTGATAATGTATTTCCTAATCGGGTTATAAGTACACGGGGAACTATTTTATGGCCAGCTCGATCTCCCGATCTTGCTCCTAATGACTTCTATCTGTTTTTGAAGAAGCTTTTCAAATTATCACCCCTAACATGCTTGGAAACGTTAGAAGGGGTTTTTATAGTAGGCTCGGATATTGTCTAGCCGAGCAAGGAGGACTTTTCGAACATTTGCTTTAATTTTTTTTTGACTGGGAGAATCTTTTTGGTTTTTAGAATGTATTATTTTATTTTGAGAACTTGCTTTTATTTTGTTTCTCCTTATTATTTTCATTGTAACACGTGGTCACTGATAAATCTGAGCAGTTGACAATAAAACGCTCTTATTTATCAGTGACAAAAAATAAGAAAATTACGTTATAAAAATTTGCGTATTTATTGACCAAATTCCGGTTTCATTGACTACGCTCCACACAGCACCGTGGTTAGAGGCGTACTAAATACCAAAGGAAAGTCATGCAAGTGGTGATCGCAAGCCTGAGTATTGGTTGCTTCACTGATAGGCGTGCGGTGTCTCTGCATGTACGTACACTGGCAAATTAGACTTCTTCCGCCCTATGTTCGCAGTAGCTTGAAGCGGTCTGTATAGAAAAATGAAGATACCGCCCCGGGCCCCACTTTTTCTCAGTGCGCCGCTGAATATAACGATGCTAAAATCGGTTTTAAAACGATATACCGCTCTCTTAAATAAAATCAGATCCAATCAAATACATTAACAAATTGTAGTGAATGTCGATTTTAAAATTTGTGTGTATCATTAGCCAACATCCCAGTTTATCTACTTATTTAATTTTTCTACATAATTCTAGCCTAGTTATAAATAATTAAGAATTAGTTTTACTCTTACAAAAAAAATATAATATAATAATAGTTAAAATAAATATCTACTCCGAAAACCAGACAATTGTTTTTGAAATAAGGTCGTTTTTTATCCATTGTCTAATTTTATTTTTGATTGGTTTAATAATTATGTGTATATTTCTTATATTATATGGTAGAAGATTTAATAATCTAGGTCCAGTAAAACAAATAGTTCTCTGAGTAGAGAAAAAATTCTGTATAAAAGTGGAAAATCTTGATTCTGATGCAGCATTGGATGATTGATGAATTTTATATTTTAAAGAGAATTGTGTAACTCTGGGTTTAAACAATAATGTTTTTAACACATATTTTTGAGCTATTTTTAATGGTGTTAACACAGACTCACATGCTGAAGCCCAGCATAAAATACTTTAAACTTAATTCGGCCAATAAAAAATATACCATTTTTGTTAACCTATACATAAAAATTTTTTTTTAAAAAGTTGAGAAAATTTGTAAATTAGTTTTCTAATTTTTTTACAAATGTGGTTAATGTGTATATCCCATTTTGTGAGTCTGTCAAAATACACGCCTAAATATTTTATGTTTTCACATGATTGTATTTTTAGATGACACTTACATCTTAAAGATTCGCCACATGAGAAGTTATGTAAAGTAATAAGGAAAGCTCGCTATTCATTGATTTTGTTATTTATTCACCTTCGCTAAATCCCTTTTTAGGTTTAATAAACTCCTTGTTTGACATTCCCCGTTTAGTCATGGAGAAAGATATAAATTTTGTCTTGTCAATACTTAAAGTTAGGAGTCCGTTATCGTAAACCGAAAATAGGATTGGACCCAGCACAGTACGTTAAGGTACACCTACCTTCACTTTTTGAACTTCACTATAAACATCATTGAGTTTTATCTTTTGGTACCTATCATCTAAGTAGTATCCAAACAGTTTATGCACTATACCACGAATTACAATATTCTCAAAGCGCTTGAGTAAAATCAGGTGATTAACTGTGTCAAAAGCCTTTTTTAGGTCTAAGAAAGCAACTAGGAACTGGTTTAAGACACTATTCGTAATAAATTGATTCACTTCGTTTAACGCATTATCAGTACTTACACCCGGTTTAAACTCAAAATCTATTTAGTGCTTAAAACCGTTTTAGTGGTGTTTATACGACAAAATTTTCAAACAATCCTTACATAAAAGCACTTTAAGAGGACCGTATAAACAAACTACAAAGCAATGGATTTTGTGGGATCTTATGGGCGAGATAAGGAACCATTAAGGGCTTAATTGTACCCACCAGGAAAACTTTTAGGAAAAGTTTTGTAGGAGGTGCTTTCAATATAAAAAAATTGACATATTAAAACTATTTTTTCCCATAGAAAACCTAAGGAAAGCTTATCGCGGAAAATAAAAAGTTAATAAATCTAACTTAATCTTAGACGTCATAATTTTTGTTAGAACTTGGTCGTATTAAAATATAATAATTAAAAATAAAAAACATACAATTTAAAAAATGTCAAAATAAAGTCAAAAAATTACATAAAAGGTCTCATTACCGATACACAGCACGGACCAGACATCAAAAATAGTTTTGTGAATTAGTCTTGGTAAATTAAAAAGAAAACAACACAAAATAGTGTTATAAATTGGTCCTAGTAAAATTAAAAAGAAAAGTAAAAAATACTTATTACCGCCAGGACGAATTCGTATCAGGTAACTTGGATAAGTGCCAGTGCGGAAAGATGCCTATTTGTGAGTGGTTCAAGATTGGAAATTAAAGTGTATAATGGTGTTTAATGATGTATAGTGGAGGGTGACCAGTAAAACTACTGATGAGCCCACGCTGGTTACCCAGGGCGAGACATCATTTAATCATTTCTCTTTTCGCTTTGATCTTTTGTGTGTTAAGTAACTAGTTACCCCTCCATCTAAAAGTTGCTGGTTAGATGGAGAACCCCTACATTAGACCAACAACTATTTTTTGTTACTGATTCACCAACGGTTTACCATTGGACCAATGGCATGGTGTATGAGTTAAGTGACTGATGGGCAAGACTTCCGTTGTTAGACAAAAAGTTACCATCTAGACATCGGTTACCTTCAATTGAACGAATAACTGAAAATTTATGAAGAGCCAATATTTATCCCTCACAAACTATTTATAGGGAAACTATCAAAGTAAATATAATTTTTGAGCTATCCATATGCACCGTATATATACAGACAATCCGGATGTTTCGTTGCGGCACCCAATCTGTCAATTAAGTTAATTATCGTGGTATCGGATGGTAATTAACAATAACCCGATGTTCAATGCAACTCTCGTGCTGTGCGTCGTTGCCATGGCGACCACCACCTGCCCAAAATCCCTTGCGAATTTTGGCATACAGAATTATAAAACAAGAGATATTACCGGATGAGTTGAATGCAGTTCTGCAGCTGATAATATAAACTTTAGCTAATTTTATATAACCTAAGATTAAAAAGAGACAAGATACTTGACACTTACGGAGACTTTGGTTATATTATTATATGGAACAATGTTTACCTTTCTGTTGTTTACAGTGACGTACCTACTTAAATATAAATTTACACATGGATTATATTATTAAAGTTTTACGTTCTGCAAAATAATTTAAAAAACATGCAAAAAATAATTCTGCCAACTTGAGCTTTGGAAGCTTCCTAACAATAAGTGTTTGTAGTATAATTTTATACAAAAGAAATTTATTACAAAGTTTGTCTATGATTTATATCAATTTCAATTTTCAACACAATAAAATTATGCCAAACATTAAAACAAAGAAACACAGTTCATAGCACCTGGAATATCAAGAAAAAAAAATTACCCACTAGCGAAAAATTATGTTATTGTGTTTGTTAACTTTGTTATTTTTTCTGGTCATTAGCAGAAACTTACTTATACTGACTTCTTCAGTACACAATAAAGTCAATAATGCTTAGGGTATGCAGGGTTCCTAAGCAAATCCTTAGGGGGCCAAGCAGCCGTGTATAAGACGCAGACAAACGGAAAAGCACATTAGGCAGAAAAGGATGGGCATGGGGCGATGTTGTCACTACATCTTGCACCTAGTAAATCTATTCCAGGTTGTTGTTTTCTAATGTTTTCCATTTTCATATCGTAAAAAAAAATATTTTTCGGCTTTTCATTTTGAAACCATTGTCCTTGCGCACTGTTTACAGTCTGGGGACTTAGATACATGCAAATGCCTAACCTAAAGCGTTCATACACGGCCGGAGAAATCGACTGAGATATTTCCGTAGAAATTTTATCAAGTAAATAGGACGGACGCCTTCGAACGTCCAACCCGGGTTTTGCACTTTGATTCGAAATCAAAAAGTAGGAACAGTCGGATGTGGGGCCGTGCACAAATTACGTAACGGTGATTTTACCAATTTTTGACCCCCTCCCTATGTAATTTTTTGTAACGGTTTGGCACGCCACTCCCCTAATATTAGGTAACGGTTTCAAGATCACTACCCCCCCCAAAAAAAAAAACTTTTCACTTATTTTCATTCAAAATTTTCTTAGTTTCACACAAATGCAAACGCTGTCGAAAACCCCCCTCCCCCCTACGTAAAATTTTGTAACCCCCCTCCCCCCTATGATCATTACGTAATTTGTGCACGGCCCCTGTAGTCCCAGTGGAGGAGGGCGAGAAAATTGATATTTTTTTCTTAAAAATTATACTCTTTAGACCTATTTCTTTGCGTTCCCGAAATTACGTAATTTTTGAACAAAAATTGTAAGCGGCGCCATTTTTATTTCGTGCTTTGTTTTTCTAACATTTTTGCGTTCGGCTAATTTAATTGAAAAATTTTTGCCTGCGGCGCCCTTTATCTTCTCACTCGAAACCAAGATCCCCCGTTTTAGGAAAACTGATCCCGTCTCTGTTTTTAAATTTTTTCGAATAAAAGTAGAGTATGACCATAGGGGAAATAATTCTAAAATAAAAAAAAGTGGCAGAGCCCAAGTTTTTCGTAAAAAAAACGTTTTTTGTTAAGAAACAGAGCAAAATAAATCTTTTCACCCCTTTTTGGGTGTTACAAATATTGGCAGCCCCTTATTTTTCGCTTTTACCCTCCCGCTAGTTTTGAAGAATTGGTTCGCTACATGTTTCGAGATCATGTCATAAAACACCTCGAAAATATCAAATGTAGTGTAGGACCAGCTTCCAGCAACAAGCAAAAAGCTCTGCAGGAAAAACAGCGCCGTTTATTGATTTCTTTGGCTGCTAGTGCTAGCTGTATGGTTTGGCCGTTTCCGGATAGATGTCACTAGTAGAACAGAATGGAAAGAAATTTGATTAAAAGCGAAGATATTTCTTTCTAATGTTAACAACCTCAGGAGTTTATCGCTCAGTATCGTAAATAATGGACCCTGCCGCGTCCTTTAAGCAAGAAAAAGCTGTGGTTTGGACCTGAAAACATCTAATTTTTAATTAGATTAGATGTTCAAATCTGTCCCATTCTTGAGCCTCACAATATCCCAATCTATTGTAAAACTCTTGGTGCGTAGCAGCCAACATTTCAGGGGCGATAGAGTTGCCCGCCTCCAAAATTTTCGCCCTCAACTCCTGTATAGTCGTAGGCCGTAAGTGAGCGTGTTGGAAAATTTTGTCGTGCCAACAACCCCATAGGAAATTTTCGTTCCTGTCACATTTATCCCTTATAACCTCACAATATTCTAACCGGCGAAAATAATCACCTGGTTGCAATTCCTGCGACTTCCCAATCTTAAACGACTTGTAGCCGTATTTTTTAGGATCCATTGGCAAGCACTGTTGGGAATATCCAGTGCCTCCGCAATCGGTTTCGTCGAACATGGTTCATGTGCCTCAACGTAAGCGCATACCATTTCATCCCATTCCACCCTGTGTGGAAGAACGGGATGATCTGGTACTTCGCCGTCGTGGTAACACTTTCTACAACCATTTATGCATTCGTACCTTTCAAAACGATGATAAATGTTGTAGACAGTTTGAGCCACAGGAACCGGTCGATCTGGAAACGCAAAAACAAAAAGCCCAATGACCTCGTCCGCACTGTCACTTTTTATGTAGTTTTTAATAATAAAAATCTTTTCTTCTCGAGTATACGGCATTTTAAAAACACAAAATTTACGAAACTGAAGCGACTCG
The DNA here is from genome assembly GCA_963921995.1 of Oxystoma pomonae. Taxonomy (NCBI): domain Eukaryota; kingdom Metazoa; phylum Arthropoda; class Insecta; order Coleoptera; family Brentidae; genus Oxystoma; species Oxystoma pomonae. The sequence continues at coordinate 112,085,240 of OY998166.1, read as the reverse complement.
AAAGGAAATAAAAATGCAGTGCCTGTGAATCCCAGTTTTTCCTCGATCATCTCATGGTGTGGCCGCCATCTAGCGGAATTTGCAGACATCTTGTCAACGGTTAATATTGCAACTATGATTTATGCTCACAATGAAAGAGTGGCGACAATTTTTTTTCATGAAAGCAGTCCGGAGATAATAACAAACTGTCACCATTGCTCAATATACCTGTTTCTTTTGTGCGCGCAGAACTTTCTATGCCATTTCTGTTTGATTTATTGAAATCCTATCCCTAAGGAAAATCTTAGGAACCCTGTATGGAGACATCTAGGACAAACAAAAAGATTTAAATATCAATTCGAAGGCCGAGCGCAGATGAAAACGGCGGCAGTATAAATCAACCTTAATATTCTGATAAGAATAAGAGGTAGGAATTCAATATTCTTACAAACCTGAACACATGTGAATTAACTTTTATTATTATTTGCAAGTTGGTTTAAGGACGTTACCTACCTTTATTTTATAGTCTTTATAAAAAAGAATCTTCGAAAATATCTTATTTGCGCATTAACTACTTCATCAAAAGTATGCTTTATTTTATCGCCTTTATAAAAAAACCTTCGAAAAAAATCTTATAAAAACGTTAGAAAATATCTTATTTGACGCATACTTCATCAAAAAAAAACGTGTTTGTTGATATTTTAATCTAAGAATCTGCTAATTTAAGTATATTTTATGACATTTTTTTTATTTTCTGTGTACCTACCGGCATGTACCGCCACTGACTGATTTCACTTGCTCCCCCTTTGTTTTGAGAACATTGAACGATTTGTTCCAAAATATCACTTTAAATGAACCGAAATATTCTCCTACGGGTAAAAAAACCCACTATAAACGTTTTTTGACAAAATATGGTTTTAAAACGACTTATAAACTGCTTAAAACTTCCTGAAATTTTAAAATAAATAACACGAAAAAGCTTATGTCAATAAAAATATCATCCGACCGTCTGCGCTCTGCCGACTTTACCCACCCACAAGCCAATCACGACCCAAAGTGGTTGAGACAGAATTATCTGTCACTATCGTTCTAACGTCGTTTAAAGATAGACAAATAATCGATATATCTCACCTTTGTTTTGTTGTGATTTTATTTGTAAATAAACAGTGGTTATTATTTGCCAAGGAGTTTTCGTTGGACCAGAAATTTCGTCTCCTTTTAATCTAAGATTTATAAACTTGCTTTCTAGTTATAGATGACTAATAAATCGCGGACAGTATTTTTTTATTTTTATCTCTATTTTAAACGGCTTCAGTGGAGTTCGGTACATTAAAAGAAGCCGAAAATACAAATTAAATCATATAATTTTGAGATATTCTTAAAGGATTGCACATTGTGTAACAATAATAACTTTGAGAAACAAAGAAAACAATGTCAAAATCAGGTTGGCCCTGGGCAAGGGCAAAGGCGAAAAATCTACTGCGCATGCCTGTCGCAGTCTGCGTTTTTTGTCGGCTAATTTGATTAGGAGAGTTATTAAGAACTTATCATAAATTCGTCTGACATTAAAAAATTTCTGACAGTTTTGCACGAACTTTAACGATGGGATTTACTAAAAAGGTTTAGTCTATTTTAGAACGGTCCTAAGTTTAAGTGAAATTTTTGGTTTTAAGCATTTTAAGCCAACCCTCCTTGAGTTTTGGACATAGTTTGATTTGTAAGAAGAATTTTAATAAATTTGTTTATTGAATAATCATCTTAAGACAATCTTTTGTTGGATTTAAGAGAAAACTTTCAATTTAGAAGAAAAGAAAATTAAAAAATTTAAACCCACGCGGGGTTTAAGTAGGAAACAGTCTGTAGAATAAATTAATATTGGGGCTATATGTCACTCTAATTAAAACTTACCCTTGTTCATTAATTTTTCCAATTAATACTTGATGTCACACACGATTTTGATTAATAATAATAAAATAAGGAGTAGATTAATTTTGTATTTATTTAAAAGCTGTTGTTATTTATGCAAGTTTTTTAAATTTCTGTCACTGTCGAAATGTCAGTTCAAAAATATTAGCGTTGCGTTCAATTACAAACAACGAGTTCGGATCTTTTACCTCGGCTTGCACCTTGGCTTGCACCAACCTCTACTGATGAAAGCTACAGCTTTAAAATGAGTGGGCTTTGAGTAAAGAAAGTTTTCTTGACTGAGCTTTTAGATAACCTCAATGTTTTACTTTCAGTTTGTAAATAAATTAATATAGTTGTTTTGGGTTTTTTGTTTGGTATATTTTTCGTGCATAATCAGTGACCTTCACTTATGTTTGTTTTCCCTCGTAGTGCCCTCATAATATATTTCTTGTGCTGAGAACGGGTTCAAAATATGGCATTTTTCTGGACAAAATATGAGGTGCTTTATTGGGTAATTAACAAATTGGGATATTAAATAAGGTAGATTAATCCTTGTAAAAACGGTTACTTAGGGAAATCATCCTTTCTGGGTGTTATAAATTTAAACAACCCCCCTTAGGTGGTCTAAAAAATCACCAACTTTATAACCTCAAACACAAATAGTGAAGCTATTATGTGCCAAATTCTTGGCGTATTCACCATTTGCCATTTTGAAACCTGTCAAATAAATCTTAGGGCCTTTTCTTCTAAAATATGGTGTATTTTGAGAAAATAAGCATTTTTTTAGTGGTATTTCGCAATAACACTACAAAATAATCAATAATTTTGTGTCTTTTCTGTATGGCTAAGTGTTTTTTGAAAATTGGTTTTACAATTTAGTACCCCCAACAGGTGTAAATATTTAGACCTGTGAGGGATACTATTTTAGATCTTAGTAAATCTCACTGTAAAAGTCTAGGTGACGACATGCTCATATGCACACAAGAAAGCTCTGCCCGAACCTAGTTTTTGGATAGCCCCGGCAACCAAGAAGAGCGCCGTCTCATAACAGATGAGTGAAGTGCCTAAAATATGTAGTAGTTGTACGGATCTGTCAAAAATAATGCCGATTTTAATAACGTCAGCATGTCCCTATTAATTGCTAAGGTTATTTTTCATAAAATGCAAGGGCAGGGACAGGGTGTCTTAATTGCCATGGGCCACTATTGCTATCTCGGTAACTATAACAACTACAAGGTTGGTCAAATTAGACAAAATGTGTATATATTCTATACCGAGATACGGGGGTTTTTAGAAAAATTGCTGAAATCTATTTTATCAAATATCTCAAAAAGTATGATTTTTACAATGATTTTTACAAAACATTTTTGCATTTTTCATGTTCTTTAATTTGGTGGTTTTTCAGAACATTTGCTACTAGTCTAGTTTTCGAGATATTAACATAAACTTACTTTTTTTAAATACGGACCTGTATTTTTTATTCAATTTTCTTAAAGAACTTGTTTTTTTTTATTTTAACGATGTATCACATGTCCTTACTTGTTTGACGTTTAATGATAAAAAACTAAAATTTAAATTTTATTGGGTTTAAAAAAAAATTGAACGTCAGAGGTGGCTTAGACGACCGATAAAAATATTGCCTGTTTTAATAACATAAACGGGCTGATGCAGCGTCTAATGAAAAAAACCATTTATTAACATTTTAAATATTTAAACTTTTTACTATTTAATTAAATTAAACTTATTTAACAGTATTTATCATTGTTTTAACACGTTTTTTAAAACTAAGCTTTCTTTTTCAATTTCTCTCACGATCTCTAATGATATTTGTTTCATCTTCCCCGTCCTCTGCCGGTTGCTCCCCGTTTGGAATGATCCGTGCAACACCGTACTTACTCCGAGTAATAGCAAATTTTGCTCTAGCTTTGTAATTTAATTTTTCGATTTGGTACGCGCCTTTCGGGGTACGAATTTTGATACATTTGGAGCGCTCTTGCAGCATTTCGAAATGCTTTCGCATAACAAAAAATTAAATCCAATTTTTCACCTTTAGAAAACGGTGCCAGGTTGATTTAAACTTACCTTGACAGATGTATTACGCACACGGATGTAAAAAAGAAAGGGATTGATAATACCCTTGTGGGAAAATCACTGCCGTGTGTCTTCCGCCATTTTCGCCGCCATGTTGTGGAGATTTAGGTTGGCGACATTGGTTTCTTAATTTTAAATAGTAGTGTGGGAACACTGACTATCAACAGTGTCAAAAAATGACGTTTTTAGAAGGGTTATTTTTTTTGTTGTTTTTTAATACAAAAACAAAAAAGTGAAGAACCAAGCAATAAAAACCATTTAAAAGACAGACAAATGCTTGAACGGCCACGCCATGATAATCTCTCTCATTTGGCCTGGGGAATGTGCAAGTTTTGAACAAATAAATTACAACATGGAAACTTTAGCACCAAATTTATAAACTCAAAGGGTACTGCAACCATTGCTGCTGGCGCTCCGGCTCAAGATAAACCTTCATTAAGTTGATCTCTGAATCTGAAACAGGAACTAAAACGTCTACGGACAGATATGCTCCAACAGTTTATAAATCCTAAGTTGTTATAGGCCTAGAAGACAAGAAAAATAAATGAATAGAGGGAGATACGGAGTTTGATAATAGCATATATGAATCAGCTGAAAACCAGAGTGATGGCAAGCGATCACAAAAAAGTACATCTTTGGCACATCGACTTTTACAAAATTAGAACAATACTTCATGAGTTTTAAAAAGAACATTAAAAAAAATTAATTTTAATATGTATTTTATCAGTATATTTTTTTTCTTTTTCTTGTTGTCATTTCCATGTGTTTGTAACTTTCTATATGTCATTTTAAGTAACTAGTTTAAGATTTCGTTGTCAATTTTTGTGATATTGTAGCCAGCATTTTTTTTGAGACTTTAAGACCAGTAATTATAAGATGTTTTACCAGTTTACTAGAAATAAAGAAAAATCAATATTTAATTTTTAATCTTTATTAACAAAACCCTAATGTTAACATTGTTTAATATCTAAATGACATTTTAAAGACATTCTTAGGTTAAATTTCCCTTAATGTTAATTTTTAATTTATGCAATTGTGACAATGTTTTTTCTTAACAATTTTTGTAATAAAAGTTTTCTGATTCTGAAGAACTCAGCAGAAAAAGTTATTACTAAGTTTTCAGCATTTGACATTTTTTTGTAGATTCGTTTTTTAAGGATGATGCACTTTCCTTATGGAAACTGGCTTTCTGTGTGATTTTGCTTATCTTGATGAAAATCTATCATTGCCCCATAGCAACAAATAACAAAAATGGCTAAAAATTTTACAAAAGTTTTTGTTTTGAAGCTTGTTTGTTAAATACTAAGTGGCAACAGAACATTTGCCTTCTGTTAAAAGTCATTTCTTGGTCATATGAATTTAATATTTTTTATGTTTGTAATGCCAGTGCGACGCAACCTATATTTTTCTGCTATTTATTCTCAGACTACAATTTGGTTCATAAATATTATTTACATTTTCACAAAAAGTGCAAAAAACTGATTTTAGGGAAAAGCCAGAATACCAAAATGTTTAACTTTGAACGCAGTATCTCAAAAACCACATACCAGATCACTGTGGAGCAATGATAGATTTTTATCAGGATAATGAAACCTACAACATATGCAGTTTTAAGCAAAATCCCACATCCTTTATAAAAGATAGAGCTACAAAAAACATGGTGAATGCTGAAAACTTACCAAAACTCAAGGATATATTAGTAATAACTTGTTAACTTAGGGAAGGTATGGTCGACACAGTTGTTAGTTAATAGGCTTTTCCGCCAAGGTCTTCAAATATTGTAAAACTGCATGCTCGACTCCATGTGCCAAAATGTAATTTTTTTGTGATCGCTAAATGTTGCTTGATTTGCCATGGCTCTGGCTTTCAGCTGAGCCATATATGCTATTATCAAAGTCAGTATCTCCCTCTATTATTTTTTTTTTATTACTGTATCACGTTGGTGCATATGTTCTTAGCTGTTTTAGTCCCTGTGCAGAATCAGATCAACATAATCAAGGTGTATCTTCAGCGGGAGCGCCAGCAGCAACGGTTGAACCGAGCGTTTATTACAATTTATATCGCGTGGCTTAACAGTACCCTTTGAGTTTATAAATTGGGGGGCAATGTTTTCATATTGTGATTTATTTGTTCGAAACCTGCACATACTCCAGACCAAATGAGAGAGATAAATGGCGTGACCGTTGGAGCATTTGTTTATGAGTTGTTTCTTTACTTTTTTGTTTTTGTATTAAAAAACAACAACAAAAATAACCTTTCAAAAAAATGTCAAATTCAATCATATTTTGACACTGTTGACAGTCAGTGTTCCCACAGTACTATTTGAAATTAAGGAAACCAATGTCGCCAATCTAAATCTCCACAACATGGCGGCGAAAATGGCGGAAGACACGCGGCAGTGATTTTCATGAAAATTTTCCATAGGTATTAGCAATCCAAGGTTTCTACATCCGTGATTACGCAACATAGGCTTTTATAAGCTATTGTTTCTTTTTACTTTCTAAGCGACCTTTGATAAAACGGCAAACGTGCGAAAAAACATAATTAACCATTTTTTACCATTAAAATGCACATAAATATTGACATGTGATACATCGTTGAAATCATAAAAAAGGGGGATTCTAAAAAATGGAATAAAAAATTCAGGTCCGTATTTAAAAAAAGTAAGTTGATGGTAATATCTCGAAAACTAGACGTAACAAATTTTCTAAAAAAATACTAAATTGAAGACACCCTGTATAGTGTGGATCACAAAAAACCGGGCTGTTTTGTTTCAACTGCGAATTTTTTATTTATTTTAGGATTTTAACCCAAAAAAAAGTTTTGGAAAGGTAAAGAAATAGACTTTTTGCATATATGTCATTTATCAAAAATTCGAAATGGCGGATGTCCAAAACTTTTATGCAGCCGTTGAGTTTTTTTTGAGACCCTTAGTTTATTTTTTTTGCAACTAGAAGGAACTTCTATGTAGTGTCTGTAAACCGATCTATCATTTCATAAATTCTATTAAGAAATGAAAAAACTATGGGTTTTGACCAACTTCTTGGCATAAAATAAAAACTGCTAATTTAAGCTAAGCGGATTTCGTTATCTTTTCGCCAATTTTGTTGACAAGGACACTCTACAGATGCTAACAATAAGAGTTCTTGTTCTAAATGTCAAAAAATTACATTTTGTGACAATTACAATTTTATGCATTTTAAAAAAACCCGTTGGCTTTTTTTTAAACATTCCATATTATTTTTTGCTGTAACAGAAAAGTACCAACATTTTTACAGTCTCTCTATTTCAGGCCTCGGTAGAAATAAGTAGATATTATAACAATAGGGAAATATAAACACCCTCGCTAATTTTAAACAAGTGGTTTATTTAGAATATAATAAACATCAATACAAGAACGAAGCTCTAACACTAAAGAACTCAAAGAGACTTTGCATGTCCCGGATGTATCCCTTTGAAAGACGACCATGATGATCAGGGACCTCTTCTTCCACCCGATCAACAAATTCCAAAAAATCATCCATTATTTTCAGGATATCTTAAAAAGCAACCCACAAAATTACAAAAAACCAATTATCAAAACTAACCTAACAATATTTTTGTTTTTTTAACCTCACATTATCTGCCAAGGAAGGCCGAGGTACACTTCCGGCCACATAAAATGCGTACAGCAGAAGCTAGATGCAGGTCTCTTGAATTTAAGTTTTGCTCATTGCGTTGTTTAATGTAACTGACTTTGATGTTTTCGAATTACAGGTTAGATCTTTGACAGTGTAAACACAAACATAAGGAGACTGGCCACACTAAAAAACTAATATACTAATGAACAAAACAATTTTTTGAAATTATTCAAAATTGTATTATAAAAAATTATTCTTAAAGCTCATTATGGACAAAACAAGACCACAATTTTGACAAAAAAACAAAACAGTCTTTAAAAATTTTGATTTCTTAGATTTGTTTTAACTGTAGGTAGAATTTGTTGTTTTCAACAAGAATTAGTAAAATATATTTTTGTAAACGCTTTTGTTTCAGAGATATTTGAATTTAAAAATTGTTAATATTTTCTGAGAAGCACCATTTACTACGTGGTAGAAAACTAAATTATGATTGTTTTCCACAAAACCAAAACTACACTTTTTTTGCACTCGACGCGCGTTTCGCTAACAACGTTAGCATCATCAGGAGACGATAAACAATGAACTAAATTAATCTACGCTCTATCTTATATACAATCCTTTAGTGGGCGGAGATAAGACTAATAATTTGTGATTGATCACGATTTTTAATCCTATCTCCCCTCAACCAAAGAATAAAGTGTACTAAACGGGATGGGTCCTCTATCTTTATTTAAACTATTTCTGGATTTAATGACTTCCATAGTTTTATATGCATTCAAAAGTCTTTTGGTTGGTACACTTTTTAGAAGTTTTAGGTTATCTAATGTGAATCTATGATTGTTTTCAAAAGCATGCTCCGCCAAACTTGACTTTTCTGTTCTTCCGTATTTTAAGTGTGCTAAGTGTTCTTTAAAACGTGTTTGAATAGAGCGTCTCGTTTGGCGAACATATTTTTTGTCACAATCCATGCAACTAATTTCGTAAATTCCACTTTTTTCTAGAACTGTGGTTTTATCCTTGGGATTTCCTAGTAAGCTTCTTATTGTGTTACCGGATTGATATACTAATTTAAGACCGGTGTTATTAAATACTTTGTGTAATCCTTTCGTATAATTAGGATTATAAGGAATTGATACAAATTTTGGGTCGCAGGTATCTTTTTGTCTGAAAAAGGTAGAATTCCGAAATTACACAAAGTATTTAATAACACCGGTCTTAAATTAGTATGTCAATCCGGTAACACAATACGAAGCTTACTAGGAAATCCCAAGGATAAAACTACAGTTCTAGAAAAAAGTGGAATTTACGAAATTAGTTGCATGGATTGTGACAAAAAATATGTTGGCCAAATGAGACGCTCTATTCAAACACGTTTTAAAGAACACTTAGCACACTTAAAATACGGAAGAACAGGAAAGTCAAGTGTGGCCGAGCATGCTTTTGAAAACAATCATAGATTCACATTAGATAAACTAAAACTTCTAAAAAGTGTACCAAACAAAAGACTTTTGAATGCATATGAAAGTATGGAAATCATTAAATCCAGAAATAGTTTAAATAAAGATAGAGGACCCATCCCGTTTAGTACACTTTATTCTTTGGTTGAGGGGAGATAGGATTAAAAATCGTGATCAATCACAAATTATTAGTCTTATCTCCGCCCACTAAAGGATTGTACATAAGATAGAGCGTAGATTAATTTAGTTCATTGTTTATCGTCTCCTGATGATGCTAACGTTGTTAGCGAAACGCGCGTCGAGTGCAAAAAACGTGTAGTTTTGGTTTTGTGGAAAACAGTCATAATTTTGTTTTAGTGCAACCAAAGGTTCCAAATTCCCAACATACGTGGTAGAAACATCAATTTTTGAAAACAAAACACTTGACAACTTCAAAATGCTTGACAAAAACCGTAAAACATCTCATTGTCAGCATACGTAGACGGAGATATCTTATCCAACGAAATGCGACAGTCAGCAAGCCGTTTTTTTATGCGCATGATCGGGACTGCGGGTCTAAGCTTGAAAACCCCCTGACCCGCTCGTTGATTTATTGGTCCGAGTAGGCCGAGAGATTTTCGCATGTTGTTGGTGTGCGCTTATTCGTTAGAGTTTTTCTATTTTTGACATCGTTTATCAGTATTTTGAATCATGCCGGGCACTTTGTGTGCTTATCTCGGCTGTGTGTCAAAAACTGGTATGGGCATCAGTTTTTTCTCTTTTCTTAGAGATACAAAATGGTAAGTATAGGTACACATATTTTTTTAAGCTCTTTTACATATCTAAATGCCTAGTTACTTATAATAATATATCGTCGTTGACACTCTAAAACCTGCTATGTGCATTTTTATTAATTTTACAGGAACGAGAAAATGTTTTTATTGCTCTGATGGTTTGAGAAACTAATAACAAATACATAAAATAAGTTTTAGGCAACCTAATGAGTACATTAAAGTAAGAAGTTGAAGGTTTTGACTGAAAATTATCTTAATAAGTTATTTGTTAGATTATAAAAATTTTATACTGTTAAATATAAGAATAGAGATATTAAGTCAAATAAAAAAAATTGAAAAATCAGAATTTTATCTCACAAATTATTTTATATCAAAAACTATTTTTGATTAATATTTAAAAATACTTAATCATCGTTAATTTGTTATTTTCTTTTTAATAATGATAATAATATACCGAATTTAAAAAATTACTTGAAATTTATTTGACATATCTTTCTGTTCCCTTCTCCAACAAATCCGTTTGCTTTTTTATCTACGTATTGCTAATTAATTAATAATACATCAAAAAATTAAACCGGCTTTTCGGCTCCGGCTCATGGACTAAATCTGACGAGCCAGTCGAGAGCGGGTCTAACACTCATTTACAGCGATGGATACGAAATCAAGGTCATGAAAAACGGGACCCCCAACTTCAAAGGTGCCGACGCCGACTGTCGCATCTCGTTGGATAAGAGATCTCTGACGTAGACTTGCTTGGTAAATTATTTTAAAGGCGATTTCCAAAAAAATATGAAAATTTTACTCCTAAATTCAGAGAAAAAAAAATGAAATATAAACAAAATAATCATGTTTCTTAGATTAATGATATCTAAGCACTGCTCAAATATTTCTAGGGAATTTTGAATCACCCTGTGTATACATTGGTTGCCAAATTATTAATTATTATATAAATAAAAATTATGCTGATAATGTTAAGCTGTGGGCAAAATTCTTAAAATTTAACGGCGCAAGAACAATCCAGAGATAATATAAATTTGTCAATCGATTTCAATACGTCATCTACCACTCATTATCTATCTCTGGTTTCTTTACTGTATTCTCCTGTTCACAGAGTGCGCCGCGAATCATTGGGGATTAGGGTCACTGGATCCTAAAACCTGCAGCTGGGACCGCAGGTCTCAGGATCCAGTGACCCTATGAGGGATTGTTTATTTATCATCTAGGTGATCGAATTGAGAGCAGTGACAACTAGTCAAATGGTCATACACACAGACCACTTAAGGGTTCTAAAAAGTAGCTTTTCACCAAAGGAAAAATTATTAAATAAAACACAAAAACCAGGCCGACGAACTCCAAAACAAAACGACAAAACTAAGGTTATGAAGAATGTCAGGCAGACACACTGACATTGGTTAGTTGCAAATACAGTGAGTCGACCAATTTCGATGTTTGCATGGCATAAATTTTTTTTCCTGGTAAGGGGTGTTACCTAGGTATATATGCTAGATCTCTCTTAGCCGAATACATTTAGGAAAGGAGAACACTAGAAACTATGCCAAGGGTAAGCTCACAAAAAAAAGACGTGGGTGGTTAATTTTGATGGTGGCGGTATCTATAATATAACCATTTAAGTAATTTTTGATGCTAGGCATGCTAATATTGATAGGTAACCCTTATAGTCCATGTTTTTACATTTCCGCATGTTTTAGCTTTAGAGGAAAATAATACTCAATTTGATTTTTATTAGAGGAAGAGGATTACAAAGCTTATTAATACAATCTAGAGAGTTTTTGAAATTAGGTGTCCATTATTTGGAAAATTACAAATATTTCCAATTTAGTTTTACAGGTCTCTATAAAGGGTATTTCTGACTGTTTCTGACGTAATATGGACGCGGCAATTTTGAAACACCACAAAAGCTAAAACAGTTTTTTTCAAAAAATAAACAAAATTTTAAAAAAGTACCAAGATTTGATGGAAAAACATAGTCCAATAAACAATTTAGGCAAAATTTCAGGCCATTTGGAAGTCCCGTTTCCGAGAAACATGCGGAAAAAGAATTGCCTAATAAACGGACCCAACAGCGTTGCCGGTTTAACGATGTAATTGGGCCGTTAAGACATCACACCAAACACACGTCACAAACCGGAATAAAAGGTCAAAAAACCCAGGCAACCAGATGTGTCACCACACATGTATTTGACGTCTAATTTGATACCAAAATTTGACGTGATCAATATCACGTCGAAGCAACACTGTTCTTAACTAAAAAGCCAGTTAACTCATTTTCGTTTTAGTGTCCTTTGGCCTATGATCGGTGCCATATTGACACCAAACTGACGGAAAATCCATATTTTACTTGTCAATTTGGTTATAAAAATGGCAGCCACATTAGGCTAAAGGGCACTGAGGCGGTAGGAGTTAACAGGCTTTTTAGTTAAGAACGGTGTTGGTCGAAGTAGCGTGAAATTTTGGGCACCAAATTGACTAAAAACATAACTCTCATCAATTTGACGTAATAATGAAAGCTAAAATATGTTGTGTAATGTAAATACAATTTGGTTTTGAAAATCTCCGATATTTTATTATCATCGGTCCAATTATTTTTTTTAAAGTTTTATTTAAGAAGGTACTGCTCTTGCCCGAAAAGTGCAGTTGTTTGAGATCACCTCTGCTTACGCCCTAAAAAATCTTTTTATGCCGGGTATGAGACTTGCACCATACTCTGTGTACTCTAGAATTCCAAAGCGATATCAAATGGCAGTTGACAGTTGTCATAAGTATTAAAAACTTTAGGAAAAACTAAACAACTTTTGTATTATTTAAACTTTTTTTACATAAATTAGTATTAACTATGCTAACTGAGGGACCCAAATATAATGAATCACTTTTTGCATAATATTTTATATTCATAGTAGTTGGTAAATAAACAATATTTTTTAAATTACACAAAAAGATTTTTAATCTCTATACCAAAAAAACTTTTTTTTATAGTAACGTGGTGCTCCCTAAGACGTTTTTTTTTGTCATATTGAGACGTTAAAAAAACGTCTGTTTTGATACGTCTTATCGACGTCATAAAATGTGACGTCAAATTCACTTCGTTAAAATGACGTCAATTTTCGAGAAAACCCACGTGATTTTTACGTTAAAAACAAGTGACAAAATAGACGTCATAGTGGCGTCTATTCGACGTATAATTTACGTCTTTTGGTTGCCTGGGAAGTAGGAGAGCTATAGCTCTCCCTGGGGGGGTTTTAACCCCCCAACCGCCTCCTGGCTACGCCACTGCATAATCATATGGGTAAAATAAAGAACAATAAAAATTGTGATATATGAGAATTATAATTTTCGTAAAGATCGTGGTATTACGGTACAAAAATGTCAGGCTATACAGCGAGCGACGAAGTCAAGAAACGTCAGGATAAATTTAAAGTAAGAACTGCACCCCTGCATAAAACCTAGTCTGAATTTTAAAAAGGTTTCAAGACAAAATTCTTAAATTTTAAAAGGGTATTAGGCGGTGGCGTAGAGGTGAAGGTTATTTAGCTAAATGTAAGGGTAAAAGTATAATTTTTTGGAAAATTTTCTTTTTTATTTTGTCACGCAGCGGCAGACAACTTCGCAATTAATCTGGGTACAAAACTTAAGGAAGGGGGAGGAATGGTTAACTTTTTTCTTTAGCAATTATTAAATCTCATGTATTTAAAAGTGGGTCTTCATGCATGTTCCTTAAGCCTTAACGAATGACCTTGAAAGTTAAGCAATATTTAAGTTTGCGCAAAAAGAAACGGAAAAATCGCGTTGCGCAAGTGCGGGCGTCAATATATTTGTTGACGTTTCTTTAACCTCAAAAACATTTTTTTTTTATTATTTCAAGCAATAGTTATTAGAGAAATGGATATTGAACATTAGATACTATATTATAGGTTTGGTGAAAGAGGTTCCTTATTTGTGGGATAAAAAGAACCCAAAATTTTGTAAACAAAAGGATAAAATCGCGAGTATGCCTGTCATTAGTACCAACACTAATGACTAAAGTTAAGGAAAAAATTAGCGTGAATAAGCTTTTTACTTAAGGAAAAAGGAAAGGTTAAAGATCAAAAGAAAAGGAACAGAAATTTACAGTAGGATTTACTTAGATCTTAAATAGTACCCTCCACAGGTTTAAATGTTTACACCTGTGGGGAGTACTAAATTTTAGAAATAATTTTCAAAAAAACACTTACCCATACAGAAAAGACACAAAGTTAATGATTATTTTGTATTTTTATTGCAAAATACCATTGGCAAACTGCTTTTTTTCTCAAAATATACCATACTTTAGGAGAAAATGTCCTAAAACTATTTTTTTTTGACAGGTTTCAAAAAGTAAATACGCCAAAAATTTGGCACATAATAGCTTCTCTAATTGTGTTTTAGGTTATAAAGTTGGTGATGTTTTAGACCACCTCTGGGGAGTGGTTTAAAGTTATAGCGCCCAGAAAGGTTGGTTTTGTGGCAATTGGTAATAAGTTAGTTTATAATTTTATTTAACATCCTTAGTTGTTCATTAATCAATAAAACACCTCCAAAGTTGTTCAGAAAAACATTCGGAAAAACGCCATATTTTGAACCCGTCTTCAGCCCAAAAAATAATTTTATGAGTGCAGTACGAGGCAAGATAAACATAAGTGAAGGTCACTGATTATACACGAAAACTGTTGCCAATGAAAAATATCCAAAACAACTGTAGCTATTTATTTACAAACTGAAATTAAAACATTGAGTTTATCTAAGAGCTTAATCATCAAACAAAACTTGCCACTAAAATATCACACTCAAAAGTCTCAAAGCTGCAGTTTTTATCTGTACTTCGCTAATGGCCATTTTCTCATGTTCTACCAGAGAACCGGACACTGTCTAGTTCGTTGAGCCGACATGACTTTTTGGATTTAGGTGTGTTTTAGCCGCATTTGTTTACATGGCCTCCTTTGATGAAATACTTTTATTTGTGGCTTACGATTGCGATGGGTTTGTGTTTGTAAAGTTTTTTCATACTTTCGATAGATAAAAACCCTTTTTAAATATATACAAGTTTATCTAATCCTTATTTTTGTTTTGTGACAGTGAGTATTAATCGAGAAAATCAATAAACATGGGCAAGTTTTGATAAGAGTGACATCGAAATTTTTAATTTGATAGTCCCCCCCAAGGGTTACAAAAAACTTTTTTTAAATTGAAATTTTCTTCTTAAATCCAACAAAAGTTTGTGTTAAGATGACTCTTCACTAAAAAAAAATAACAAAAAATATTCTTATAAATCAAACTATGTCCAAAACTCAACGCAGTTGGTATAAAATGCTTAAAACCAAAAATTTCACTTAAACTTAGGACCTGTCTAAACTAGGCTAAACCCTTTTAGTAAATCCCACTGTAAAGTTCTAAATGCAAAAAAAAACAAAAATATCCTTTAGACTTGAGACCGAGCTAAAATATGCTAACATTTTTAGTTTATTCCACTATAATAAGTGTCCATTTTGCGAATAAAAAACCGTTGTAATATTTGGTGGCTCGAGAGGCAACTTTAATAAAGGGCCTTTTCGTCGATAACTTTCTGATTGAGCCATAAGCCAAACAGGAGCCAATATTTCTGGCTTCGAGCCCATCTATAGAAGTTATTACAGCAGGAATTGGGAATCAATCAGGATCTAGATAGAAAAGCCGAATGTTGTAATGCGATCATCACTACGTCGATGTTGACGATATTATGGCAAACTGAAATAAAATCACAGTAACAATAGGGACTCTTTGGGGCACCTAAATTAATATTTTCTGTGGTTATGCTTATTTGTGTAGCTGCGTAAGCAAAAAGAGGGGTGATAAATGAAATAAGAATAACGACAAATTTTAGGCTTATTCCTAACATCAAATTTTTATATCTTATTTTTATTTTGACAAGTTTTTGTAAATTTGTAAAAACATTTTCTAGTTTTTGTCACCTTGGCGTTACAAAAAAGAAATAAAACTTGCTAACGTCAGGTAAATTAACTATATTCGACAAATGACTGTCCGTTATTTTTAATTGCCTAAAATCTCTTAATTTTAATAATACTAAATAACCATAACTACTGTCTTATTTTTGCTAGCCTAAAAACTCCCGAATAACGAGAATTTTCCCAAAAGGTAATGGTATCCGCAAACTGGAGTTTTGCACTAGTGCAGTGGTTTTCATCAGTACAGTGCCTCCGTAATGGAAATAGGGGGACGTTATGAGACGTGGAAATATGTAAAATACATCCAACTACCTTCACTGCTTCACACCAAAGGAAAAATCCAAGCGTCTTCTCCACGAAGATAGACAGAATTCTCTTCCCATTTGTCCTTCGTCGTAACCGTTTTCTCCAGCTATATTCCTAATCCTATTCTATTCTGCTTCAAATCTTTCTTTGTTTAAGGGGAAATTTACTAATCTATATGTTAAAAAGTACAAACTTGCAAGGTTATGTTGTAAGCAATGAAAAGAGTCATTTGGAATATACGTGTTGGTAGCCTATACAGAAAAGGAACGCAACTGCAAAATAGTACACAGAACGTTGGGATATTTGCCCTTATTAAGAAGATCAGTGCTTTGGAAAAGTAGCTCTGTGGAATATGTTCTATTTTGACCATAAATTATTTTAAAAAACCACTTCTACGTATTTCTTAGAGCCTTTAAGTGACAATCAACTACTCCACCCCTTCCCAAAATCCTGTACGTAAGGTGAGAATGTACAAGAGAGAGGCAACGCATCTCAACAGCACAGTGGGCAGCGCATTTGCCTACCGCACTCAAGGTCCCGGGTTTGAATCCCGGCTAGGTGCATGGATATTTTGTGTTTATCTTTAACTTTGCAACAAAACTTCACTAAAACTGGGCATTGATCCTGTAATGGATAAAAGTCACAGTATAAAAAACAGTTGCCCTTTTTCCAAAAACTCTTTTAGATAACGAAACTTTATAGCAAGAGATTTCCGTATTTCCTCGTTATTGTTTATTTTTAATGGAAAACGGTAAATATTTTGTTTTATCGTAATTAATAGTAAGTTTGGTTATGTGAAACCAGGATCGAAGTATTTTAAAATCTTTTTCTGCCAACTGTTTTAGCTCTTTCCAGGTTCTGGATTTGTAAGAAATAGCGGTGTCATCAGAAACAATTATTATTTTTCAAATTGTTTTGAGTTCTAGCAAATCATTTATGCAGATACTAAATATTAAAGGTTTTAATACGGTCCCCTGAGGAACGCCGTAAATAACTTTTTCAGAATTACTGGCAACACCGTCGATCTCAACATACTGGGTCCTATTGGTTAAATAGCTTTTAAGTAGTTTTAAAACGTTTCCCCTCAGACCATACTTTTCCAACTTTTTTAGCAGAATTTCGTGTGAAACGGTGTCAAAAACCTTATAGAGAGCGGCAAAAATGCACAAACTTCGCTTATTGTCCTCAAAAGCTTCGGTGATTTGTGAAACTAGCTCCCTAAAACTGTATGGACTATTTGAAATTATATTAAATTTACTAAAAAACATAAAAAAACAAAAGAATAAAGATCATTATTCCCTAAAAAAAGGAAGTGGTAACTAGGGGTCCTGTACATAATTTTTCACAGCTACCTTGCGTCTTTTTCCGTGAAGATTCTGACGTCGTTCTACCGAACCATCGCAAATATGGTGAAAAGGTTTAAAAATACATTTACATACAGACCGCTACTGCGAACATAGGGGGAATCAAGTCCAATTTACTCTCCGTGCCGTACGACCGAGGTGGATTCGAAGTACGCTGCAGTGTTATCTTTTGGAAATTCATTTTGTTTTTATTATTTTGTTTTATTTCTGCCTTGCTCGAGAAACAGATGGGTAAGTTCTTAATTGAAATAATACATTTTTAAAACTAAAAATGGATGTCTACGAAGTTACCGAAAAAGTGCAGATGGTCAAATGGTCAAATCGTCATAACCCAACACACGTTCGATATTGGTCGAGGGAAAATTTGCATTTGTATTTTGACGTAAGAACACAGTATCCCCAAAAACTAAATGTTTGGGGGGGGGGTATTATAGGGGAACACGTAATTGGGCCATTTTTTATTAACGGCAATTGCAATTTGAATGGTCCTAGATACTTGGATCTACTGCAGCAGCACATTATTCCAACTGCTAGGCAGTTGTTAGGTGTAAGATTTGGTGACACATGGTTTCAACAAGATGGTTGTTCCGCTCACAATGTTGGCCTTGTTAGGGAATATCTTGATAATGTATTTCCTAATCGGGTTATAAGTACACGGGGAACTATTTTATGGCCAGCTCGATCTCCCGATCTTGCTCCTAATGACTTCTATCTGTTTTTGAAGAAGATTTTCAAATTATCACCCCTAACATGCAGTTGCATGGGGTTTTTATAGTAGGCTCGGATATTGTCTAGCCGAGAAAGGAGGACTTTTCGAACATTTGTTTTAATTTTTTTTTGACTGGGAGAATCTTTTTGGTTTTTAGAATGTATTATTTTATTTTGAGAACTTGCTTTTATTTTGTTTCTCCTTATTATTTTCATTGTAACACGTCGTCACTGATAAATCTGAGCAGTTGACAATAAAACGGTCTTATTTATCAATGACAAAAAATAAGAAAATTACGTTATAAAAATTTGCGTATTTATTGACCAAATTCCGGTTTCATTGACTACGCTCCACAAAAGGAAAGTCATGCAAGTGGTGATCGCAAACCTGAGTATTGGTTGCTTCACTGATAGGCGTGCGGTGTCTCTGCATGTACGTACACTGGCAAATTAGACTTCTTTCGCCCTATGTTCGCAGTAGCTTGAAGCGGTCTGTATATGCAGTTTTTGCAAGTTGAAAATAGATTCGAATTGTATCTAAAAACACAATGAACTATGTAATTTTTGCGCCCTCGGAACCGCAAAAGGCGTTTAGTTCATGACAGTTTATACGTTCAATTGTAAATGTAGTTGTGATCAAGACGAGTGAACTTACAGTACTGGTTTGTGTATTATCTATAATGGGGTAGGTTAAGTAAATATTGAGTTGGGTTAGTGCGTTACAAAAAAACACTATACTTAATTTTTACTGAAAAACCAAGGCGGATCCTTATTTAGTCTCAAATCAAGAATGAAGGAGCTAGATTAGATGATGATGATTAAAATTTTGAGAAATTTGTATCCAAAATTTTTTTGCAGGTTTTGAATGCTCCTGACAAAAATTGTTTTGCTTAAGTGTATAACAAACTGAAACCAAACTTCTTGAAATCAGTTATGTTATAGCGCCGCAAGCAATTTTTGTTTGAACTTTAAGTGAAAAATTCTTCAAAAATTTTGATCTAATCCACATTTTTTCCCAAAAAAAAACATTTGTGAAACACTTTTTATTCCATTAACTAAAAAAAAATTAAAAGCAGTTTTAAGTGTAAACTTAAAGGGGGGGGGCCTGACCTGAAGGCGTTAGTTAAAGTTATCAAAGTCAATGGGAAAGAAATGTTAAAATTATTATTGAGGTTTTTTTTTGTTCATTCTACACATTCTTGCACAAAGAGAATTTTGACCATATATTTCATACAATGCCATTCTTTATTTCATGGGCTTACTTCCTTAGTTTTGAGTAGACGTCTGCGTCAGCCACAAATTATTTTTTTTGAGGTAATAAAATGAATAGGCGCTATACATAGATTCTTAAGGTTCGACAGGGATGAAAAAACTTTTTCCTGACATGATTTTCGCTTATAGACGCCTTGTGTAATGGCCGATGTATTAAGTTACGTGCGGGGAATACGTTTTTCGAAAAACCGAAAAGCCCAAATGTAATTTATAAGCAGTTTATTACAGCCGTTATCAAAAATAAATCGGATACGTGAGCATCAAGAAGACTCGGGAAAATCAATATATAGGCAGACGTAAAAATTTGACAACCAAACTAAATGTATTACATACTCGTTTGCATAGGGTTTAAATCAGATCCAATGTAGCCAACAATTCTTAGACGAACTATTTTAAGATACCTAGTGCAAATAAAACTGCGTGGTAAATGTTAGGGCCACAAAAACGGCATAGATTTGACAACACTGCTTTGCTTTTTTCTTGAAAGATCAACAATAGGTGGGATCACTAATACCATTTCGAGTGAGATCGTGCAGTGTTCAGAACAAGGTGCGAACACCATATGTGAGGAAAAGTATAATTTATTAGGGACGTAAACATTTATCAATGCTTCTTTAAAAGATTTTGATACTCGGATTCATGCTTTAATTAAAAAGAATCAAAAGAAAAATCATTTTATTTCATACTGTATTGTAATGTTCCCTCTTACGGAATTAATTTGAGTCCGGGAAATGACCTATTACATCATAGTCCGGTAAAATAACATTACCGGACTCAAACTAAATTTCTAAATTTTTATAAGCAAAATGGTATATTTTTGAACAAATGTTTATTATTAATGAAAAACAAATATTTTATATAATAAAGTACTAAAAGTTACTAATAAATATTCACATTAATTGTGCAATTGGAATTATTTGAAATTACATGAGCAGCAACCGAGCAATCTTTTTCGCGGTTACCTTTCCGCGAGGAAGAGTAATTTTGGGTTTGGTGTTGTTGGTGTAGATCTTGAACAAAGTTTTTTCCTCCCTGGATCATTCTAGCTACTTTTGTTTTTGTCTCTAAATACTCCTCGACATATTTTTCGGCCACAGAGGTACTCTTCCAGCCGCCGTGATGTTTTAGCACATTAACATCTGCTCCCGTGTTTACTAATAGCGTGGCAGATGTTCTGCAGAAGAAGTGTCTCGTGTACCTTTCGGGATTGGACAAATTCAAATATTCCGCAATTTTTCGAGGTGCTCGCCCAATTGTATGGATGCATACTCTTTGGCTAATACATTTTCCTTTTCTGTAGCCGACAAAAAACGCTTTTTCGGGAATGTTGGTGGGTTGCAGATGGCGATAACTACGGAATATGCTTAAAAATGATTCTTCAATGACTGTAAACACTCTTTTGATGTAAGTTTCTTCCGGAAATACCTAGTAGCGCCACAACCTAAAACAATACAAAAAATAATAATTTAAAAAAAGCAGAAAAGTATAAATACTAAATCCTCCTATATAAATTGCCTATTGCGTAAATATATTTTTATTTAATGGAAACCAAAAAACTTACCTTAATTAACAAAAATTTCTCGGTTGGAGCTGTTTTCATGAATGACTCCACTTCCTCTCTGGTCAAAATTTTTGATTGGGTCGGTTGGTGGCTTACAGATTCTTTCTTTAAAAATGCTATAGTTTGGGAAATCTGGATATATCCACGTTCTCATTTACTACCAACATAGATTTCACCATCGAATATTTTGTCCATAGCGTTGAACTGCTGGATTTTTGTGACTGAAAAAGTAAGGAAGGTATTTAAAACATTTTTTTAAATAAAACTAATTTAACAATTACCACATCTAAGAAGTAGGTCAACATAACATTTTCGTTGACGTTATTTTCCACATTAAAAGTCTTTCTCCAATCGCAGAATGTTTCATATTCTTTTTTATATCTTACCAAAGATTTGGCTGAAATCAGTTTTTCTGTTGCGGCTGAACTTTTTTTCAAAATTGCGTCCATTTTCACTGCTCTACGTGACAGAAACAAATAAACTTTATTTTGTTTCTGTTAGCAACCAATTCAAAGATGACTGAACTTCAAAATTTTGACAATAATTTGATGGAAAATTGTGAAGTAATTGTTGAAACAAATATAGATGACATGACATTTTTTTGGTATATTGATTGTCGCTGTCTTCTCAAAAAAAATGATTTTTATTTTAAATTAAATAAAACAGTATGAAATAAAACGTTGTACGATACACGGCCGTGAAATGTCATTAAAGTACTCGTCTAGATATTCCGGCCTAGGCTCCGGCTCGTCCGTAAACATCTAGACTTGTACTTTAATAGATCATTTCCCGGCCTTGTAACGTAAATTATTAATTCAACATCAAAAAAATTACAAATTTCCGTATTATTTTTATCACTTGACATGTATCAATTTATTGGCCGAATGTTTCATTAGGCAAGCGGCCGGTAGCTATGCGGAACCTGAATTCCAATACTCCAATCGAACTCACTCAACACCGTTCTCAACTAAAAAGCCAGTTAACTCATTTTCGTTTTAGTATCCTTTGGCCTACGATCGGTGCCATATTGACAGCAAACTGACAGAAAATCCATGTTTTACTTGTCAATTTGGTTATAAAAATGGCAGCCACAATAGGCTAAAGGGCACTGAGGCGGTAGGAGTTAACAGGCTTTTTAGTTTAGAACGGTGTTGACTCACTTCAGTTTCCTTGGGCCTACTAAATTGGCGTTTCAGAATTCCGGAAGAAAATTGCTTACAGAAAAAAAAACCGTAACTTTTTTGTTATCAGATAATAGGATTTATAAAAATCTACAACCGTATCCAAAGGATTTTTCAAAGTTTGGTGTATTTTTTTCAAAAAATCAAAAAATTGCTGTTAGAGATTTCTGTATTATCGACGAGGCTAAAGAAAAAGCCAGTTAAGATTTTTGACTGTTGTTAGCCGTGTTCATTTTATTTCGAAAATGAGAGAGTTCAACAAAAAAACTGACTGGATACGGTTGTGAGGAATTCAAAAATAAATATTCCTGCCAAATTTTAACAGATTTTCTCGTTTTCGACATTCTGCCCGGTGAAGATTGGAACAAAAACAGCAAAGCAGTGTTGTCGAATCTATGCCGTTTTTGTGGCCTTAAAGGTGGTAAACAAAGTTAAACTTGGGACCAAACCACAGTTTCAAACTTCCATTGTCTTCACTTTTTACTTTTTTACAACGTTTCCAATGCGTATGTAGCTGTCATTGTCATCAGGTAAATACTCAAAGAAGACTACCTAATTTTATACAGGGTTCCTAAGATTTTCCTTAGGGATAGGATTTTAATAAATCAAACAGAAATGGCATAGAAAGTTCTGCGCGCACGAAAGAAACAGGTATATTGAGCAATGGTGCCAGTTTGTTACTATCTCCGGACTGCTTTCATGAGAAAAAATTGTCGCCACTCTTTTATTGTGAGCATAAATCATAGTTGCAATAATAACCGTTGACAAGATGTCTGCAAATTCCGCTAGATGGCGGCCTACGACTATACAGGAGTTGAGGGCGAAAATTTTGGAGGCGGGAAACTCTATCACCCCTGAAATGTTGGCTGCTACGCGCCAAGAGTTTTACAATAGATTGGGATATTGTGAGGCTCAAGAAGGGGACAGATTTGAACATCTAATCTAATTAAAAATTAGATGTTTTCAGGTCCAAACCACAGCTTTTTCTTGCTTAAAGGAGGCGACAGGGTCCATTATTTACGATACTGAGCGATAAACTCGTGAGGTTGTTAACATCAGAAAGAAATATCTTCGCTTTTAATTAAATTTCTTTCCATTCTGTTCTACTAGTGACATCTATGCGGAAACGGCCAAACCATGCAGCTAGCACTAGCAGCCAAAGAAATCAATAAACGGCGCTGTTTTTCCTGCAGAGCTTTTTGCTTGCGATATTATTGATTTTAAATAAAGCTGGCCCTACACTTCATTTGATATTTTCGAGGTGTTTTATGACATGATCTCGAAACATGTAGCGAACCAATTCTTCAAAACTAGCGGGAGGGTAAAAGCGAAAAATAAGGGGCTGCCAATATTTGTAACACCCAAAAAGAGGTGAAAAGATTTATTTTGCTGTTTCTTTACAAAAAACGTTTTTTTTACGAAAAATTTGAGCTCTTCCACTTTTTTTATTTTTTTCTTCAACAACAAAAATTTAGAAACAGAGACGGGATCAGTTTTCCTAAAACGGGGGATCTTGGTTTCGAATGAGAAGATAAAGGGCGCCGCAGGCAAAAATTTTTCAATTAAATTAGCCGAACGCAAAAATGTTAGAAAAACAAAGCACGAAATAAAAATGGCGCCGCTTACAATTTTTTTTCAAAAATTACGTAATTTCGGGAACGCAAAGAAATAGGTCTAAAGAGTATAATTTTGAAGAAAAAAATATCAATTTTCTCGCCCTCCTCCACTGGGACTACAGGGGCCGTGCACAAATTACGTAATGGTCATAGGGGGGAGGGGGGTTACAAAACGTTACATAGGGGGGAGGGGAGTTTTCGACAGCGTTTGCATTTGTGTGAAACTAAGAAAATTTGGAATGAAAATAAGTGAAAAAATGAAGTGAAGTTTTTTTTTTTGGGGGGGGGGGGGTAGTGGTCTTGAAATCGTTACGTAATATTAGGTGAGTGGCGTGCCAAACCGTTACAAAACATTACATAGGGAGGGGGCAAAAATTGGTAAAATCACCGTTACGTAATTTGTGCACGGCCCCACATCTGACTGTTCCTCCTTTTTGATTTCGAATCAAAGTGCAAAACCCGGGTTGGACGTTCGAAGGCGTCAACCCGTTCTATTTGCTTGATAAAGTTTCTACGGAAATATCTCAGTCGATTTCTCCGGCCGTGTATGAACGCTTTAGGTTAGGCATTTGCATGTATCTCAGTCCCCAGCCTGTAAACAGTGCGTAAGGACAATGGTTACAAAATGAAAAGCCGAAAAATATTTTTTTTTACGGTATCTTTCATCAGTTTGGTATTAAAGTCGAGCAAAAACAATTTTTATTGCAGTCCTAAAGGTATGAAAATGCAAAACATTAGAAAACAACAACCTGGAATGGATTTACTACGTGTAAGATGTAACGTGTAATGTGCTTTTCCGTATGTCTGCGTCTTATACACGGCTGCTTGGCCCCCTAAGGAGTTGCTTAGGAACCCTGTATACTAT
This sequence comes from Oxystoma pomonae, assembly GCA_963921995.1. NCBI lineage: Eukaryota > Metazoa > Arthropoda > Insecta > Coleoptera > Brentidae > Oxystoma > Oxystoma pomonae. The sequence goes on along the minus strand of OY998166.1, from coordinate 112,060,564 downwards.
ATAGTATGTGTTCAGTTCACAACCATAAAACTAACCTGTGTTCAGTGAACCATAAATTTTACACTTGGTTGGCTCCGCTGTTTGCAAGAGCGTCATTTCACATTTCTCTTGGGGGGGACATAATTAATTTCACAAAAAAAATATGAACGAAAAAAAAAAACACTTTATTGACGCCAAAATTACTCAAGTAAACATAAAAAACCAAACAAATTTTTTGGTAAAACATAGATTACAAAAAATACAAAAACTAAACACTAAATTAATGGGGAGGCGGTCCCGCACAAATTGTGAAAAAATTAATAAACATGATCGATTTTTCCTTTTTATTGCATTTTTTCACTTGTTTTTCACATATTTCTGCTTTGCGCAGATTTAAAAGTTGTTGCTCTACTTACGGGGATGCAATCAGGTTTTACTACATAGCTCTTAACCTTATTTTCTTTAAAAGCAAACAACAAAAAATAAAAGTAAATTAAACGAAACATCAAAAAAGTGAGGTTAAATGCACTTTCTTAGTGATTGTTATGACTATAAAGGCGCATTTACACAGACAAACTTTCCTTTGATGTGGAAATGCCGACAAACATTTACACGAGCCTCTTGAGCAAAATGCTCAAAGAAATGTTCGAGCAAAATCTCGTACAAAAAAACACACGTAAATTTTGGAGAGAATCTTGAGCAAAATTTGTTTGAAGAATTGGGGCTATAAAAATTTCTTTACATATTTAAAATATATATTGTTATCGGAATTCATTGAACTTAACTGAAAATAGAAAAACAAAGTTTTGAAATAAGATACTTTTAATCAAGTGCTTTCCGACGGAAAAATGATTCGATGCCGAAATTCACATTTTACCTCATAAGCAACTTCGATTGATCTGATTTTTATAGGGGATATGCCAGTATACTTGTAACTTTTTTGGGGTTGTAAAAAAAACGAGAATAAAAAAAATAATAATTGGCACTTATTTATTGCTGTTGCCTTTAAAATGTAATGATAAAAATTTACGTTTAAAAGTTACGTTTATATACATTTTATTAAATCTCAAATATATAAACAAAAGCTCGTTCGGTTTAAATAATACCCGTTTATTACCCACTTTTACAACGCTACGAACCCGACCCTTGTCTAAAAAATATAATTTAGCAGTAATTTAGTAGACTGTGTCGCCGATCTATCATCCCGAGTTTTGGATTTCGCAGGTAGTAGGCCGGCCACTCTTTTGAATCGCAATGTTGCCCTTTGCATATTGTTGGTTCAGTGTCAGTAATCGACCTTGATTATTACATTAAATTGACAATAAATATCTATATCTTCAGCATTTTGCTTTTTTAAGCAACCCTTGGGACCTTAAACTAACTAGGTAAATCGGGTGTGAGGAATTAAAAAACAATAATAAAAGCTAAAGGTAAAGGAAAGCTACAAAAATCCCCCTCCCGACCACTCCTCACAGTCGTGAGGCGCGGATTACCGCTTAAAAGTGCAATTTTTGAGTTTTTTGCCGATATTTGAAAAACTCAAAATTTTTTTGGAAAAGAATAATTTTCCTGGATTTTTTTTTGACTTTAGGAAAAAAACCCTTGGAAATAAAAAAAAAACTAATAAAGAAAATCCCAAAAAAACCACGGGCAAAAAATCCGGGAAAAACCCTAAGAAAAAAATATTATAAGTAACCCTAATCCATGTGACAAAACTGATAGTAGAGGCAATAATAATGTTTCGCTTGCTGTCGGCATTTTTTCACAAAAATTTTAAATAAATGTTGGTGTTCCACTTTTTTAAAGAATTGAGATCCCTGATCATTGATGTGAAATTTTATTTATTCTCATCTTTAAAAATATGTTTCCAAAATAGATAGCAATAATTTGATCAAAAATTTACCCGAACAAAATGTTCAAAGAAAAGCTCACAAAAATGTTCACGCAAAAAATTTTTGATATTTTGCACGATCTTTTATTTGAGCATGTTCGTCTGTGTAATTGCACCTTAACAAAGACAAGTATGAACAGTGAGCAATACTAATCAAGTGACTAAGCCTATGGCTTGTATGAACGATGCTTAAAATTCATGTCTATAAAACTATTGTTATTAGCGAAAGGCGATAAAAATAGAGAGGGGGGCTCTCCCACGAAGGCTCGAGCATATTTTTTTTCAGACCATTGTTACTTTTGATTTTACCCGGAATCCGCCAAAGATAAACTCTATCATATTACATATTTTTGGAAGGAAAAATCTAGTTTTTAAAAAATATACACAGCTGTCAATTTTTAAGTCCTTCATTTAAAAGTTTATAGAAAATTATGCAATTCCTGATTTTGATTTTTTTGTAGCTTCCATCATAGAAGAGTTAAGGGAGGGTGGAAAATATGGTGAATCACTCTCTTCTAATTACTTTACCAATGCCGTTTTAAGAACGTTTTGGTCCTTTAATATAACTAGTTTTTAGTTATTCACCCGTGCATGCCAGCTCTTTAATTAGGCACGTAGAATGGTCAATTTTCCTTTAAAAAGTATATGTAGGGTAGGTTTTTTATCTGCATTAACATTTTTAATTTGTACTTTTTTTGCCAAGAATAAACATACACTGAAAAAAATTAATATGTTATTTTACCAATATGATCACCAACTACTGACTGTTTTGATTTGTGTTGAAATAATTTTTTTTTTTTTACCCAAAGTTAAAGAGAAATAGCGGAAAATAGTAATATTGTAAAAATATAATTATTCTTGCCTAAGAATTAAGCCATTTTCGCCAGTTTTTACAAAGTATTTACGAAAAAACTCATTTAAAAATATCAAATTGTCAAAGATTAAAATGTCACAACAATGAACGTGACCGAGTAAAAAGACACATCGCTATGGAAACGATTGTTATTTCATTTACCAGCCGCCTTGATTTATAGCGTAAAGATGGTGTATTGCGAGAAGTTCTCTTTGTTCGAGATTTTTAAAAGTATTTTCCTGATTTTCTTGGATTTTTTGATAAAGGTATTAAAAAAATAGTATTAACAACTCGTGGTTAAACTGCCCTTTTTTACCCGCGTTTTTAAATACCTCTCTGCGCTCGTTATTTAAACCAACGCTTGTAAAAAAAGCACTATTTTAGCCACTAGTTGTTAAATATCGCTTTTACTTTTTTTGTGGAATATTTTAAACAAAGATTGACTGGGTTGGGGTGGAATATAGTCGATCTTCTCGTCCTTTATCCGACCCGGTCTTCTTAAAAGAAAAACAAACAAATGTATGAAGTGTACTACTATGTAAGTAAATACAAAGTGTCTTTGAAATATATTTTCCAACCCACCTTTTACCTCCTTTATTATTGAAGTTGGAAAAAAGTTTTGTGTATAAAAGTTGCATAATTTTCTATAAACTGTCTGGGCCCCTATTCTACAAATGATAGAAATTCTGCTCTTACGGAGTCAAATTTTATCGCTATTATGCACCTCATTGGTCCAAATCTTCGATTTAAATCGGTTTCTCTCACTTTTGCCGGATATTACTTTGTATCAATATCGGGCAAAAGTGACAGAAACTGATTTAAGCCGAAGATTTGGACCAATAAGAAGCATAGTAGCAAAAGAATCTGACTCCCTGGAAGCAGAATTTCTATCAGTTCGAGAATAAGGGCACAGCTGTCATCGCAAATATCAAATTTCGACATTAATTTCTTTATTTTATACGGAACACCCTCAAATTTTAACGTCTTTTTTCTAGATTCCCATGTGTAGGACAAATAAACAGTTCAGGTGATTTTTTGTCCAACTGATTACTCTTATGGTAGCATAGTTTTCTCTTTACTTGGGAATCTTCTGTGATAAATTTAATATTTTATAAAATTAATATACATATATTAAAGAAGTTAAAGTCAAAATTTGACATATGCGATGGTTTTTTCCTTTTACAGCTTCAATAATAAAGGAGGTAAGAGGAGGATAAAAAAAACATGGTTGCCGAGCTCTGCACTCCTCCAAGCGGCGAGACTTATGTTGTGGGGTCAAAGGTAGCACCAAAAGCGGATGGTAAGCCCTACACCCCATACCAAGCAACCTGTAGCTACCTTTCTATATACAGTGTTTATTAAAAATAAAAAATGAAACTGAGGCTTCCTTACGTATGTAGAGTCTGATTTTGGAAAAATTCTTGAACAAGTCGATTTTTTATTAAAGGGAGACAATTTTTGCACTTTCTGCATTCGTGTATACAAGTTTAAATATTTTAAAAACTAATCGCAAATAATAATAACATTTTAACACTTTTTAAAACAAGGTATCACTCGACCCCCTCGACTTCGAAGGGGATGCGTGCTACAAATAATTCAAGATAAACAAAAAGTGTCCTCTTCGAATTAAAAATCGACGTGTTCGAACATTTTTTCAAAATCAGAAACGCCTCTGTTCCGTTTTAGTCGAAACGTACTTAATTTTTTTTTAATTTTGAGGTTTTGTTGTACCCATTTGGCCGACCGAGGTCCCTAGCACCGGGCCTGATTATATACTAGAGAACAAAAAAAGTACAACACCAGAAAGGACAAATATTTTTAAAGTAATTTATTTATATATTAATACATTAGGATGCTCTTAGTAATTGATTACATTTCCAAGAAGATTCCTCCATGATAATCATCAAAATATTAATAATGAGTGGCTCCTCCATGGTTATTTATACACTCGTTTGTTCTATTGGGCATTCACAAAATAAGATTGTCTATAGCATATTGAGGAACACTCCTCTAAAACCTTACGGCATACCAGAGTTCATCTAAGTTTCAGGGGGACGTGGTAATCGACTAAGATTGCGCCCTATTAAATCCCATACGTGTTCGATAGGCGACAAGTCAGGCGATCTTGCTGGCCATTCCAAAGTCTCTATGGCAAGTACATGTAAGAAGTCCATTGTTTCACCAGGAATATGCGGTCTGGCATTATTTTGTTGAAAGATCACATTGATTATCGCCGAGTAGTCAGATTGTCGTTAATGAGGACTAGAGGTGATCTGCATCCTAAACATATAGCACCCCATACCATGATACTTTGCTGTCTTGCTGTATCATGTTCAACAGCAAAGTCTACATTTCTTCTCTCACCTCGAAATCACCTAGCCCTCATGTGTCCATCATGGCCGCCTAAACAAAACCTGGATTCGTCGCTGAAGCTTATGGTATTCTATTCATCATTGCAGTTTTGGCGAGCTCTGCACCACTCCAAGCGGCGAGACTTATGTTATGGGGTCAAAGGTAGCACAAAAAGCGGATGGTAAGCCCTACACCCCATACCAAGCAATCTTAGATTAACTGTCATCCTTGAAAACACTCGTCCTGTAGCTGCAACTAGAACATCTCTTACTTGGCGTATACTGTCCCGTCGAGTTCTGAGATCAAGAAGTCTGAGATGCCGCAAATCACGACCTTGTAATAATCTAGGGCGTCCAGAACCCGCACGACGTCTGTAGTTCTCATCATTGGACCACCTTCTCCAAACTCTTAACACTGTTGATGGATTGGCATTAACCCTTCTTGCAATTTCTCGTAAACCAAAACCAGCCTCTTTCATGCCCATAATTCGTCCTTCCAAGAAGTCGTTTAAATGATGAAATTGTTGGCGACCGCGAACTCTTGGCATACAGAATAAGTGAAGCCAAGATTAAAGAGGGAATTTTTGTGGAACCCCAAACAGGAAAGTCTCTCGTGGATTCGGGATTTGACGCTGTGCTCGAGGGAAAAGTAAAAGAGGCATGGAAGGTCTTTAAAATGGTGGTGACGAAATTCTTAGGAAATAAAAGACCAGAAAAATATCCAAAGATTGTAAAAATACCCTATGTAACAGCTCCAACAAAAAAGGACAGGGGGCTAAAGCTTGATTTATACTGGCCGCCCGCCGTCTGCGTTCGCGTCGGCACTGAGAAACATCAATATATGGGAACCCTTTACTTCTATTTATACCTTGCCGTCGTTGCGTCGACCCGCCACTGGCTGCCGCCCGAGATGAGCCAAGTTTATCTTTTTCCGTTTGCCGTCCATAGCCACGCGTAATTCGACCAATAGAAAAGTTGAGAGGTCACGTGATCTTTATTGTTGTTTTTTGTTTTGTTTTTCAAGAATTCTAACCTAACTTACCCAACTTGTTTTGATTGTTTTCTTTTTATGAAATGAAAAGTGAGGTTTTATCGCAGAGTCACTCGTTTGGTTAATTGCCGCTGTCAAAATTCTCTGCTTTTTCGTTGGCCATAAAACTGGCAACCTTGCTGCTGGGGAGCGCTCCCCATCCTCCGATCCTCGGGTTTCAAGAATACCAATAGGAATGCCCAGGGATCAGGGAGCAAGGAACAGTCCCTCAAAGCTCCTCGGGAGTGCTCCCTACTCCCTGATTCAAGAATCGACACCCAGGAAAGTGAAATGATTCACTTAGTTTGTTTATACGGGCCTCTGAAAGCGCTTTTATATAAGGACGGTGTGAAAATTTTGTCGTATAAACACCACGAAAACCGATTTTATTTTAAAGCTATTTAAGAAAGCCGTTTATCGCTTAAAACCCCATTTTAGGGACGTTATAAACTTAAAAAACCCGAATCAATAGTTAAAAAGAATGTCATCCTAAAATTGTCAAATGGCGTATCTACGCAATAAATGGCACTAAAATATTGTGGTCCTATTTTTTATTTACGACCTAAGAAAATTTTTCAGAAAACACTTTGGCTCTATTTCAGTCTTAAACAATTGAAAAACTCTATTTTTACTCCTAACTCCTATTTTTTTCAGTGTACTTTGGCATTAGGCACGTGCACGCAACGGTCGGTTGGTGACTCATTACAAAGCACGAAATGCAAAATGTTAGTACTTAAGTGGTATTGTTTGGCTAGGAAATATGTGAAATTGCATGTTTTACAATTTTTTATTGCTTTTTGTATTTGGACACGAAATTTTTGCTTGGGTATAGCTACATCACCCACGCAAAAATAAAAAAATAATAAAAACGCAGTAAAGCTTATTATATTACTAAACCAGAAGAGGGTATTTTACATGTGCCAAGGTTCACCCTATAAGGAACGTGTTTTAAATCGATTGTAAAACAGAGCCAACCTAGAGAGGGAGAACTATGGAGTTTTTAAAAAAAAATTACCGGGTGCACAAAAAAATAACCGGAATGATTTTAAATGGCCATAGCTTTGTTAGTTCCTCACCGATTTTAACGAGTGATAGCTCTGTTAAAAGCGCATGCAATTCCCCTACGACAAATTTAAAAAAGTTGGCAGCCCTCTTAAAATCAAAGATGGTGGACATTGTCAAAATTAAGCATATATTTCAACTCGTTTCTTTTTCAAAAATCCACTTAAATGAAATTAAGAAATTAACACAATTCAAAAGTCTAGTTTCTACCAAGGAGACCGACTTATCGCTTATTAAAATCGTTAAAGTACTTAAGGATTTATACTTAAAAATTGGGAGAAGTTCTAGTGCTCTTTATGTGAATAATGCATATATAGTCATATCACCGCAACTTTGGTACTTCTTAAACTATTTTAGTGAGTGATATCTCGTTTATTCGAGAATTAAATTTTCCTGTAGCGACAAAAAGAAACTGGCGGTTATTTTTGAATTCAAGATGGCGGATTTTAAATTGGGTAAAGTATGTTTAATCTCGTTTATTTAAATAAATAATGAATAATAAATAATAAATCTGTATTGCTACGGTAAATGAGCGATATGTCGATTGCCTTGTCAGAGACTAGGCTGTTGAGCGGTTTTGTTACTCTGTACTTCGCTTGAGTGGGTTCCAAAAAAATAAACGAGATTAAATATGCTTTATCTAATGTAAAATCCGCCATCTTGATTTCAAAAATAACCGCCAGTTTTTTTTGCCGCTACAGGAAAATTAAATATCGAATAAACGGGCTATTACTCATTAAAATCGGTTAAGAAGTACAAAAGTTGCGGTGATTTGAATATATGCATTATTCACATAAAAAGTACTAGAACTTCTCCCAAATTTTTAGGTGTAAATCCTATAGTACTTAACCGATTTTAATGAGCGATATGTCGATCGCCTCGGCAGAAATTAGGCTTCTAAACATTCTTGTTTTCGATACTGTACATCATTGGGTTCCATAAAAATTAACGAGATTAATTACGATTATCTCATATAAGATCCGTCACCTGGAATTCAAAAATGATCGTCAATTTCTTTTTGTCGTCGCAGGAAAATTTAATTCTTGATTAAACGAGCTAGCACTCATTCAAATCGGTTAAGAAATAAAAAAGTTGCGGCGATATGAGTATATTCATTATTTACATATAGAGCACTGGACCTTCTCCCAAATTTTAGGTATAAATCCCAAAGTAATTTAACGATTTCAAAAATGATCGACAATTTCTTTTTGTCGTCGCAGGAAAATTTAATTCTTGATTAAACGAACTAGCACTCATTAAAATCGGTTAAGAAATAAGAAGGTTGCGGCTATATGAATATATTCATTATTTACATATAGAGCACTGGAACTTCTCCCAAATTTTACGTATAAATCCCAAAGTAATTTAACGGTTTTAATAAGCGATATGTCGATCGCCTCGGTAGAGACTAGACTTTTGGAGAGTGTTATTTTTTTAATTTCATTTAAGTAGATTTCTTAAAAAGAAACGAGTTGAAATATACAATGAGCTTCAGGCTACTGCGAATAGGGGGAATCAAGTCCAATTTACTCTCCGTGCTGTACCACCGAGGTGGATGCGAAGTACACTGCAGTGTTATCTTTTGAAAATTTATTTTGTTTTATTTCTGCCTTGCTCGAGAAACAGATTTGTAAGTTCTTAAGTGAAATAACACATTTTTAAAAGTTAAAATGTATGTCTACGAAATTGCCGAATTGCAGATGGTCAAATGGTACTATCAAGGCAGACCATTGAGACTTATTCAAGAACTTTTTTTGGAGAATTTTGTAAGTCGCCCAGAACCTAGTTTATCAACGATTCATAGGTTTGTGCAGAATTTTGAAAAGTTTGGTTGTGTAGCGCCAAGAAACCATAAAAAACCCACTGTTTTGAATGACGAGCAGGTAGTACGAGATGTGATGATTTGCGCTGCAGTGGAGGAAAATCGAAAGTTTACTAGCCTTCAAATTGCCGAAGCAGTTGATACTTCTTTAGGCACTGTCTTACGTGTTCTCAAAAAGAATGGTTATCATTCTTAAAAAGCGTCAAAAACGCATCAAATTTTTTGGGAGGTCAACTATCGATGTATGGAATTTTGAAAAACAATGATGGAAAGGGCTAGAGATCTATTCTTTTCACAGATGAAAGCACTTTTCCATTCCAACACACGTTCGATACAGGTCGAGGGAAAATTGCATTTGTATTTTGACGTAGGAACACAGTATCCCCAAAAACTAAATGTTTAAGGGGGTATTGTAGGGGAAAACGTAATTGGGCCATTTTTTATTGACGGCAATTTGAATGGTGCTAGATACTTGGATCTACTGCAGCAGCATATTATTCCAACTGCTAGACAGTTGTTAGGTGTGAGATTTGGTGAAACATGGTTTCCACAAGATGGTTGTCCCGCTCACAATGTGGGCCTTGTTAGGGAATATCTTGATAGTGTATTTCCTAATCGGGTTATAAGTACACGGGGACCTATTTCCTGGCCAGCTCGATCACCCGATCTTGCTCCTAATGAATTCTATCTGTGCAGTTATATCAAAAATAAAGTGTACGGGCATGAAAAGGCTAATAATTTGGAAGAACTTCGGATGAAAATTGAAGAAACTTTTCAAACTATCACCCCTAACATGCTTGGATACGTTAGAAGGGGTTTTTATAATTGGCTCGGATATTGTCTAGCCGAGCAAGGAGGACTTTTCGAACATTTGCTCTAATTTTTTTTTTTGACTGAGAGAATGTTTTTGGTTTTTAGAATGTATTATTTTATTTGGAGAACTTGCTTTTATTTTGTTTCTTTTTATTATTCTCATTGTAACACATTGTTAGTGATAAACCTGATCAGTTGAAAATAAAACGCTCGAATATATCAGTGACAAAAAACAAGAAAATTACGTTATAAAAATTTGCGTATTTATTGACCGAATTCTGGTTTCATTTACTACGCTCCACATAGCACCGTTGTTAGAGTCGTACTAAACGCAAGCCGCGAAAGTGATCGCAAGCCTGAGTGTTGGTTGCTCCACTGATAGGTGTGCGGTGTCCCCGCATGTACGTACACTGGCAAATTGGACTTCTTTCGGCCTATGTTCGCAGTAGCCTGCAGCGGTCAGTATGCTTCATTTTGACAATGTCCACCATGTTTGATTTTAAGATGGCCGCCAACTTTTTTAAATTCGTCGAGGGGGAATTTCATGCGCTTTTAACAGAGCTATCAAACGTTAAAATCGGTAAAGAAATAGCAAAGATATAGCCATTTACAATCATTCCGTTTTTTTGGGCCACTCGGTATATAGGATCATTTTAGGTAAAAAAGCGGTTTCGAAACATGTATACCCTTCTATACAGAGAGTGCCAAAAATAAAATATGGCACAAACTTATATTTTTTTAAATTGGACATCCTGTATATTATCTCATCTTCTGAATCCTTAAAAAATAAGCCCTTCAAAAATACATAAATACTTTTGGTGAATGACATATTTTTGACAGGTTTTGACAGTAGAACGTATATAGAAGATTTTAATTTTTATCAGAATAACTATTTAGGGACGGCACCTACACAAAAATATAACATTCGAAAAGAGTATATATTTTTTCTTAAAGTCAATCAAAAAGTGAACTGTGATAGAAGGGATACTCTTGCTCTCTAACATTTAAACCGATATAGAACTCTTAGGGATTCTACCACAATATCATCGTCACCTGTGATTCTACCTAATATTTTAAGCTTATGGAGTCTCTTAATATGCCAGCCGTGCACGAGCCAACCTTCCATAATCACCCCCTCGATCATTTTCAACAAGATCATAGTGCTAATAGATGATTTGTTAAAATTTCCACAGCCACCTATCTGCGGCGGCAATGCGGTTCATTAGAATTCTTATCAAGTGTGCACGAGAGAAGAGACGCAGATGCGACGGCCAATAACAAGTTGACTGGGAGACAACCCTTTGAGGAACCAATTTGGCAAGACGTGTAATAATAACAAAGGATATTGTGCAGTTGTGAGGATTGCTAAACACGTAGGTAGCAATTTCAAACACAGTAATTGTAATAAACTTGGCTACTTTCTTACATTACACTTAAGAGCTTTAAGTGTCACTTATTTCATAATTTTTCTCGTTCTCACTTTCGTTTTGAAAAAGAGACAGAGTGAAGTTAGGCACAACGTCGGAGATGAGAAAGTTGCCCACTGAGACAACTACTTAAAGGCGGGTTTATCCAACTTTTCATATTGATAATTCATAACTTTAATTCATAGTGTATAAGCACAATTTTAGTGTTAATACATAATTTAACAGCACCTGTTTATCCAAGGGTTTATAACCATAGTGCATTAGGATTAATTTTGAAAATTTACATACCAAATAGACAAAAAAATATTTTTCTTTACCTAACCTCAACAGGTTAGGTATTCTTCCTTCTTGCTAAATTTCTGTTTTCTAATATCAGCTAAAATCAATCACTCCCATTTTGAAATCAACCAACCAAAATGTTGTCTTTGCTTTTTTCATATTGATAGTGCATAAAGTTAAAATTAACCAACTTTTAAATTATGCACTGTGCTTATGAATTGTGAATTATAACTATGAAAACTTGGGTAAACACTTCTATTAAGAATAATCTATTTAACATTATGACTATGAATTAAATTGTGCTTAGGTTATAAATTATCAATATGAAAAGTTGGGTAAACCCGCCTTCAAGAGTCCTCCTCAAGTACAAATATTACATATAAAGTAGGTAATTTCCTAATTACCCTGAGAAAAATACTCACTAATCCTAAGTAAGAATTCATTAGCCCCAAGTAAGTAAGTTTATCATCTTTCTCAGCAAAATTCTACATAGAATACATTAAAAAAAATCAAAATAACACTGAGAGATAATGCGCTGGGATTGCAGCATCTTAACCCACACAGTGGTTTAAGTGCTGTTGGAGCGCCAATTTTACAGAATATTTAAAGGTAAATTACACTAGAAATAATTTAATATTACTTATATAAATAACATTCAAAAAAGAGAAAAAAAATAAATAAAGGTACCTTACTCCAAGAATAATTACATTTTATATAATTACGACACATATACTTAAAAGGGGGGAGGAGGAGGGCAGGGCGATAAGAGAAGAAAAATGCTAAGCACATATATTAGGTTCCTTTATGTTAATTCAGATTTAATTTTAAAAAGGGTGAGATTCAAGAAGAGCTTTTTTAGCAAGTTTTTTAAATGTACTGACAGACCTGTTTAAGTCAAACATTTTAAAGTGCTGGTTAACAAGAGATGTAATTCTGTACAAAAATCCTTTTTTTTTTAATTTGTTTTTTTTGCTTTGGTAATTCTAACAAGTTCTTATTAAAACTAAACCAAGGTGTGCTTTTATATTCGATTTGAAGTTGCACAGTCTGATTCAGGTTCTCTCGTATCTCATCACCAGTGAACACCATGGCTACGGTTTTATTAGGATTTATTTTGAGAAGATGATCATTTGATGCCGACAATATATTTTCTAGATCACTATTGATTTTTTCTTATGCTACTAAATCCTGAGATGTTTTAAATAAGAATTTCAACTGTACGTTATCGCAATATAAATAATATTTGCAGTGCTCGAGGCTCTTCACAATGTTTACTGTGTACAGACTGAACAAGAGAGGTCCAAGGATGCTACCTTGAGGACATCCTGAGGTTACACTGGCTGTGTCAGATTTTTTATTATGAAGAACCACCATTTGTTTCCTGTCAGTAAAATATGATGATAAAAACATAGTTGCGGATTCGTCAAAGCATATATATTTCAAAATAGCCAGTGTGTTGGAGGATTTGGCATGTCAAATGCCTTGGAATTGTCTAGTAAGACCAAAACGGAAGCGTCTCCCCTGTCCAGTGCCCCAACAATATCATCGGTTACATCTACTGTCTCCTTATCGTTCCTTCTCGATTGGTCGTTTGATTTAGATTTGATTGGATATATAAGCTATGATTAGGGCTAACTTCGTTTTCATACCAAAACGCAGGAGAGGAATCGAATTGCGACAAGTTAATGCAACTATCGTTTGGTAAAGCCAATTTCATTAAATATTTTTAAAAATAAAAAATTTTTGAAGACAAAGTTTAGCTCCCGAGCTACCTTGGCATTTACTTAAAGTAAAGGATGTCTTCAGCGACTATAAAATGCATTTCCGACCTTCAGGGATCCTCAAAGACAACTCAGCCTTAAGGAGGCCTTGAGAATCGACTATAAATCCCAGCCTAAGTGACTTGTCACAGTTTATAAAAATAAAGGCTCTCCGCAAGATTTTTCAAATTACAGACCCATATCAGTTCTTTCACCGTTTTCCACGCATTTTGAAAAAATTATTACTAATAGATTGTTTAGTTTTCTGGATCGATTTAATATACTAATACCAAACCAACATGGATTCAGAAAAAATAAATCGACAGAAACTGCGACAAACGACACCTTAAATGTAGTTTATTCTGAGCTTGACAAAGGTAAACATGTTGCTGGAATATTTTTTGACCTAAGAAGAGCTTTTGACACTTTAAATATTAATTTTTTATTAAGTAAACTTTATAACTGTGGTGTTAGAAGAGAACTTTTAGACTTTATAGCGACGTTTCTTAAAAACAGACATTTAAGAGTAAAGATGGAAGGGAAATTTTCAAAGGAGTACAAATGAGACACGGGTGTACCTCAGGGGTCTGTTTTGGGACCGCTGTTATTTTTGTTGTACATAAATGATCTTGCTCAACATAATAAACTGGGTTTCTGCACTATTTTTGCTGATGACACAACTATAATTATATCAGCAACTTCCTTAATAGAACTTGAAAATCTAGTAAGTCAAGTAGTGTCTGGTTTTTCAGATTGGTGTTTCAAAAACAAGCTTATTTTAAATGCAAGTAAAATAGAAATTGTTTATTTTTCAAAAAGGCGAGCAAGACCAGAATTTGATTTAGCAAAAAATATTAAATTTACAAAGTCTGTTAAATTCTTGGGTACATATACTGATGAGAATCTATGCTGGGATCTTCAGATTGATTATATTTGTAAAAAACTTGTAGGTACATGCTATGCAATACGCCAACTTAAAAACTTTGTTACAACCAAAGACATATTCACTGTTTATTACACATTAGGCTACTCATATTTAAGTTATAACATACTTGCATGGGGAGATTCCTCAACTGTAAGTAGAGTCTTCATTCTACAAAAGAGATTAGTGAGAACTATATTTAATATAATAATAATAATAATAATCCTGCAAAAACTATTTTATTAAAAATAATATCTTAACAGTCTACGGTATATATATATATAAAGCAATAAAATATGCTAGGTCAAAAATAAACAACTCTCCATCTCAGTTTACAAAAGTCTCTGATATCCACGAGCACAATACTCGAAATGGTCAACTTTTGCGCTTGCCAAAACATCAAAATTCGTTTTTTAAGAAGTCTCCATACTACATAGCGATTAAATATTACAATACCTTACCAAATGATTTAAAATCCATAGTTAAGGACAGTATGTTTTATAGAGAAATTAAGAAATATTTAGTGGCGAAAGCTTTTTATTCATACAATGAATACTTAAAACAATAGCGTTTTTTTTCCCCTAATATTTTCGTTCTTTGTCACTTCTGCTTCTCTTGTATTTTTTTTTAATAATTACTGTGTTAGTGTTTATGTAATTAAAAAAAAACTCTTGTTATGTGTATTTAATTATACGAAAAAATAATTATGTTTCTTAAGCATGTAACTGTTAGTGCTGACTTTAAAAAGTGTATTAGTCTATTTATTCATTTACAATTATGACACGGGCACCCTGTGCTTAAAATTTAAAATATAAGTTTGACATGTATATTCTATAACATTTATAGGCCAAAGTACAGAATAAATTGAATTGAATTGAATTGAATTGAATTGCTCAGTAGACAAATCGCTAAGGGTTAACAAACTCGGGTCTAAGTAGGTCGTTTTACTTGCAGCTATTGAATTCACCACCTGAGGCTAATAGAAAATTCACTTCCCACTAACAAAAACGGTAAGTGGACACTTCACTTGGGATGGTTTTCTAAGTGTACTTTTTGGATAATTTTTTCTTCTTAGCTACCAACACTGATTCTAACTTCATTTAACTTGTCGTAGAGCTATGGCAGACGCATAGCGTCTTGTCGTCATGCATTTTTATTCTGCCGTTCCGCCAGAGTGTTTTAAGCAGGGAGCAAGGTATTAAGAAACCGGTCGACAAAGCTGCAAAGAATAATGATTCTTAATTTTCATTTCGTTCCTATACTCCAGCTACGTGCTTCGAAATTCAAACGGCAAATATGTCACCGGACGAATTTTTGCGCCAACTTTCCAAACTTTGCCCATTTGTTAGGAAATTCAATAATGCCCGTAATACCCCCGGTTGTCGTCTGAAGGAACATCATCGGTCAACCTAACTTATTGCCGGAGATCTTTGGGAAGTTTTCTGTTTTGTCTATGCTATTAAAACAAAACCATTAAACATTTATTTCTTTATATACCAGACACCACGTGTAGCTGCATCCGCTTTCTATATAATCTAGGATTACAACTAAATGCTTACTTTTGGACGATTTAATCGATGGTTTTCAAATCTGATTGGCACTTCTTTAAAGTGTTTCTCAGCTTTTCCTTTTCTGTAACTGTTTCCTTTTACTTTAATCGCACTCAGAAAAACATCCCAAGTGGAGTGTCTACTTAACTTTTTTTGTTAGTGGTAAGTGAAGTCTCTGTTAGTGATGAATTCAATCCTACTTAGACCCGAGTTTGCTAACCCTTAGTGACTTATCTACTTACCAATATGCGATAAGTCACTGAACTTTTTCTTCACTTCGAATTAGCGAATTTTTCAGTTTGTTAACCCTTATTTATTACTTACCGATATGTGACCCTTCACTTAGGTTTAGTGAATTTTTCTACTAGTTTGTTAGTTCGAACCCCGTCGGCGCGTCGCATTTTTTTTATTATTTTTTTTTCTTAGGTTAGGTTAGTATTGTAATAGGGATAGGGATAGGATAGGTGTTTTTAGAGCTCAAAAATATATGTTTATTTTATTTAAAGCCAAATTTTAGGAGTTTTAATGGCTTTGCGCTTCTATAGATTTACTAACGGTTAGTAGATACTTCAATTACGGTAAGTAAAGTTTTTACCTATGGTTAGTATGTTATTTTATAACCTCAAGTAGGTGAGGAAACTTATGGTAAATAGACAGCTCAGCAAACACGATTCCCTCAGGCCTTCGTCGGCAATATGTCGGCATGACGTCTATTTACGACATCGGACCAGCCGTATTTTTTGTCTGCTTTGCGATGTATTCCCAATATATGTTTGCCACCATTTTGTCAAGTCCGCATTCTGGTTTTGAAATATCTTTGCGTATTTTATATATAATATTATCACTCTACATACTATGAAGAAACAATTAAGCAGTTTAAAAATTACCATCTTCTGTTGCCGGTTATAGACCAATCAAACAAAAATCTGATCAGGCCATCGTTGGTCCCAAAGCAGATAGGGTGCGTTTCGGCATAAAGTCAACTATAGTATATCGGACCATCGTCAGTTGCCGATTCTCGACCGATTAAACAAAGTTCCAATCGGACCTACATCGGCTCTAAAGTGGTGTCGGCATAAAGTCGACTGTAGTAATGTGGACCTCCGTCAGTTGCCGATTATTGACCGAAAACTGAAAATCGAATTCTGTCCAACATCGGGCCAGCGTGTAGTCGCCGATGCCGACACACTGCCGACGTTGTCGACATTGGTCCGATTCAATGCCGACGATTTGTGTTTGCTGGTAGTTCACTTGTCTCATATTTAAATGAAGTTCTTAAGTAATAAGCTGGTTCATGATAGACACAGGTAAAGGCTCAGACTCAGACTTTTTGATTTCATATATAATGCAGCCATAACCAAACTAACAACGTCAAATTTGTTAGTTTGATGACATTGTATGCTACCAAAAAGAACCGAATAGAAATAATCCACTCCTATTTCGACTCCATTATATAAAAAAGCGGCTCCACGACGAATCAGGAACGTATTTGCGGCATAGCAGTCTGGTATTTGGTACGTAACTTTGAAGTCGTGGCAACGAAATAATAACCGGAAAATTGTTTCAAACTTAAGAAATTACTACGTCGCACGTAGCGAGGACAGGTTGCGGTTACTTTCAGGAAATTTGATGTGGTGTTGGTTACGTCGTGACAACTTTAAGTAAGTTGGGTAATGTTGACACTAATGACTGGCGCACTCGCGATTTTGGCCTTTTGTATTTAGTAGTATTGGATTTTATTTAGTGAATTTCAAAAATATTTAAGGTTGTTGAAGAGAGACAGCAGGCTATAAGATAGTAGTGTTTACAACTAGTGGCTAAAATAGTGCTTTTTCTACAAGCGTTGGTTTAAATAACGAGCGTAGCGAGGTATTTAAAAACGCGAGTAAAAGAAAGCACAGTATAGCCACGAGTTGTGGAAACTATTTTTTTGATACCTTCATCAAAAAAACATGATTTTAGTAACTATCTGCAGATAACTAAAGCATGGCTTTTTTGGTTACCGATGCAAAAAAACTTTTTTTTTGATCACGGGTGCAAAAAAAGATTTTTGTCCGTTTTTCACACAAAATTAAAGAGAAATAGCGAAATATAGTTATATTGAAAAAATCTAATTATTCTTGACTAAAAATTAAGTCATATCCGCCAGTTTTCACCAAGTATTGTCACGTTGAACGTCACCGAGTAAAAAGACATATCGCTATGGAAACCGCATTGTTATTTCATTTACCAGCCGCCTTGATTGTATTGGTGTGTTGCAAGAAGTGCTCTACGTTTGAGATTTTTAAAAGTATTTTCCTGTTTTTCTTGGATTTTTTGATAAAGGTATAAAAAAATAGTGTTAACAACTCGCAGCTAAACTGTGCTTGTTTTTACTCGCATTTTTACATACACTGCGCTCGTTATTTAAACCAACGCTTGTAAAAAAAGCACTATTTTAGCCACTAGTTGTTAAAACTACTATTAAAAATCGCGAACGAAGAGCACTTCTCGCAAAATACACCATCTTTACACTATAAATCAAGGCAACTAGTAAATAAAATAACAATGGTTTTTAATTGATTTTTTTGTAAATACTTGGTGAAAACGGGGGGAAATGGCTTAATTGTGAGGCAAGAATTATTAGATTTTTTTAATATTTCTATTTTCCGCTATTTCTCTTTAATTTTGGGTAATAAATGGACAGAAATATTTTTTCGTACCCGTGATTGAAAAAAAGTTTTTTGCATCGGTATCCAAAAAAGCCATGCTTTAGTTATCTGCAGACAGTTAGTAAAATCAAGTTTTTGGTGAAGGTATAAAAAAAAGTGATTTATGGTAAAGCCATAATGACCGTTAAAATAATTTAGTTAATTAACTGTTAAATGATTTTTAACTTCTTGTAGGACTCATTTTTTGGTAAATTTAAAAATTGTAAAGAATTTTGATTAAAAGAAATCAATACCACCTTATGTCTCACACACTTTATGCTTTGAAAAATGACAATTTTGGCTGTTTTTTGTATAAAAATTGCAAAATGAAAATTATATGCACGACACCACTGAAGATGACGGACAGATGACATAACAGAAATTTTTAGTAAACAATTGCCGTAAATTATTTTCACATTTCTCTAAAATATTTTTAAAGCCTGCAGTCTTCCTTCAACAACCTTAAATATTTTTGCACTTAACTAAATTATCTCTCCACCTACCTCTAAAATTCTGCCCTCTCTCTTTAAATTTTTCATTCTAACAGAGAAAAAAATGCTTTTTGGCAGTACTTTTTTCAACGCCTAAATACAGTGAAAACTTGAAAAATTTCAGTGTTTTATTCTAGAAATCGAAACTTTGGAAAGAAGGCTTTAAAAAACATGATAAAAAATTGCTTCATCAAAAACGTTACCCCTTAAATTATGCTAAAATATTTTACTGTCTGTCATCTTGAGTAATGTCGTGCACATGATTTTTATTTTGCTAGTTTTATGCAAAAAAAAACAAAAATTAATTTTTTTCAAATATGAAGGAGTTTTGTGACTATGTAGGATTGATAGCTCTTTAGTCACACAATTAAGTGTTACCGGATGTTGTGTATAGAAGAGGTTGATATGACGACATCTTTCAAGATGGCGGCCAAAAATTATAAAAAATACAACTTTCTCAACCGGAGAATGATTATACTCGATTCCATATAATTCGACAACGAGGATTCCAAAAATTTTTTTTTCAAAGTCATCGGACCTTAAATGACCATAACCAAATTCAAATGTACCTCAAACTATTAGGCATGTATGCCAAATTGGGTCTTTAGAGTTTGGTGCAGTTTGAAGCTTCATGACCTTGAAAAATACCCCAGCAAAATTAACAAATTGCATTTTTTGGGAATAATACGCGGTTCCATTTTTGAAATCGAACGATCGATACATGTATCAAATCTTTGCTGTCTGTTACAAACAAAAATGACAACGTCAGATATTACTCGATATTTCTTGTCAGCAAGCAGTTTCGTTGACAAACAATTTTAATCACATTTCTATAAAGTTTCTACAATTTGGTTTTTATCATGAGCGAACGTAGATCTTCGCAGAGAAAACGAAAACGCAGCCCGCAATTAGAGCTTAGCGATGACGATCTCGTTGAGCCACTCGAAAGGCGACGCAGCAAAAGATTTCAAAGAAGTTGTAGCCAAGGAACATCGAGAATCAGAAGCAGAAGCTCCAATCGCTGCAGCTCTCGCAGAAGCCATCATTATAGGTCAAGATCACATCCACGTTGTCAGTCCTCCAGACAAAGATCACGATCATTGAGACCATCGAAAACCTCCAACGCATCAAGTTCCTCAAAAAAGGAGCCAGAAAAATGCCCGATTTGTCTGAAAAAATTCAAAGGTCAAAAAACTGCAATTCCTGATGGTTGTACCTTTCATACGTTTTGCTTGGCTTGTTTGGAAGAATGGTCAAAGTTAAAAAACACATGCCCTGTTGATAGAAAAGAGTATCATTCGATATTGGAGCTTTGTAGAGATGGGGGAAGAGTGGTGAGACAAATTGCCATTGGGTTTCATAACAGGTATGACTTATTTATTGTATGTCTCTGATTTATGAATGGCGGATGCGTTAGTGAATGATGATTTCTATTTCTTTTAGGATTTCTACAGGCTCAGATGAGCCATGCCACTGCGAAATATGTGGGAGCTACCAAGACGAAGAGTACATTGTTCAATGCGACGGGTGCGAGATTGGGTGTCACATTTACTGTCTGAACCCTCCTTTGCCAAGGGTACCAAATGGGATGTGGCTGTGTTACGAATGTTGTTATTATTATAATTATTAATTTTTAAGGGATTTTTACGACTTTTCTACTAGGTATTTTCAAAATTTTACATGGCTTTAGAAAATTTAGGTGGACCTTTTTATATACCATATAATTTTTTAAATTGTTGTTAATAAAATAATTACCTTATTACAAAATAATAAGGGAACTAATTACGGCATTGTGTGGTCATTTCAAAACATCCCGTACATTGCATCAAGACTTTTTTTTTGAGGAACAGATGTTCTGTTTATCAAATTACAGTTCAAACTTTTTACAAAGTTTTTTGTATGCCGTACCTACATATCTGAACAAAGCAAAAACTCAAACAAAAGGTCATTTTCTTTTTCTCCACTTTCAACAGAAAACAACAAAATTTTAGTCAAGTCACACACACAAACGGATACGTCGATATCCCTGTAGTCAGTTTTTTTTAACAATGTGAGCGAAAGCATGTTATGCTTCAACATAAAACTTTTAAAATTATTTCGTTTACTCATTACTGTAAATCATATAAAAACTTTAATGGTGGGATTTACTAAAGTCTACTAGTCTATTTTAGAACGGTCCTAAGTTTAAGTGAAATTTTTGGTTTTGGTTTGATTGATTGGTTTATAAGAAGAATGAATAATCATCTTAACCCAATCTTTTGTTGGATTTAAGAGGAAAGGGGATGCGCGCTACAAAAATTTCAAAAAGTCTCACCCTTACAAACAAAATCGACGTGTTTCAGCATTTTATCCAATTCTTTACAGTCTTTGAAAAAAATCCAGGTGAACCCTTTTAAATGGCCCACCCTGTATAATATTATTTATAGTAAAAGCAGGACAAATGAGGTATCAAATTAAAGCTTGTGACGGGTGCTACACAAATGACCCGGTATATCGGCATGAAAATTGACGAAAGTATCTGACAGACTGACATTTATTGGTCAAACTGATTTTTCCTAACTTCAACGTCCTCCATCTTTTTAAAAACTAACTACAGAGAGTTAAACCTGCAACAAAAAATATTGCAAATTTTATGCCAAAGATTTTTGTTTTTAAACTTTTTTGCCTCCGATCAACAGAAATGGAGAAAATCGGTTCCAAAGTTTTTTAAAAATGGCGGCTAGTTCCCGAGGAGTGCCGGAAAGACAAACTTAGGAATTTTATTTTCAGATTTTTTAGATTCTAGATTCGTTACTCCACCACAAGGCAAAATTAATATTATACAAGAAGTAAAAATAAAATCAAATAATAGTTTCAATATATACGAACTATATCAATAATTAATTATCTATATTACACAGCAAAGTTTATAGTAAACTTATGGTTTATATCAGTCTACTTAAGACACGTCTATTCAAAATTAACTGAAATGATAAAATTTAACAAAATAACAAAAAGAAGCACGCTTTTCAATAATAATAATAATAATAAATATTACCAAAAAACGATCTTACACAAAGGCAAAAAATATAACAAACAAGCGAACACACCAAAACAGAACAAGAGAGAGAGAGAGAGAGAGAGAGTTCATTTCCTTATTCAATCAAATTTTATTTATTTCTTTTTCAAATGACTCTTGATCTATTTGGTTTAATTTCCCTGGAACGTGATTATAGCTTTTGATCGCTTTGTAAACCGGACTATCTTCATACATAGCTAAACGATGTCTTGGAATTTCTAAAATATGTGTACTTCTAATGTCAATTTTACTGTATGTATGCACCATTTTTCCAAATTTTGACCCTCCCCACCTCTGCAACACGTTATCACTCTCTTTTAGTACTTAATAATACTTCTACCTACCCCTCCAACCCCTCTTGTCGCGTTTATGTAAGCGATGGATGGCTCCTTTCTCAAAAGGACTCGACTATTGGTACCCGACCCAGACAGCACAAGTAGGTACTTTGCGACGATGACATTTTTGGACTCTACATCCCAGGGACGTACTATAAACGTACTTTATCCAACCAATTGTACATACCTGCTCCGTACCGTGGTACGTACTAAGTACGTACTAGCTACGTACTTGGTACCTTTACTTTTGTACGTCCTATACATGTCTCCAAAAAAATACCTAAAATGGACGTATGTACTACTAAGTACGTAAAAAACCCTTTAACTAACGTTAAATGTGCGCACATAGTACGTACCAGACATGTAGTACAGTACGTACTATGTACGTACATTTCAGGTACGTACAATTCAGGTACTAGGCGGGACCAACACTGGTCGTAAATTGACTGTAAGTTGGCTTGGGTCAGGCATGGATATTTCACCAATAATTTTAAAAAAAGTGTTGGACACAGCGGAAATTGAACCCGCGCCTCCCGGGTGAGACACAAATGCTCTACCAGTAGACCACCACCTATACATAGAAAACTCTGCTAAAATTGTGATATACTTACGGTTTTTACTTCGTCGTATCGTTCTTATAACGTGTACGCTTTCGTCATCAGTCAGTGGTCAGTTCTGGTTCGTGTTCTTCTCCTCTTGGTGTCAGTTGTGGTGTACGTCAAGGGTCAGTGTTGGGGCCTCTCTTGTTTTTGTTAAAAATTGGTGTAACGCTAACAGACTTTGTTTTAACATCGATAAAACAAATATTTTAGGGTTTAATTGTAACATACGGGGCGTTAATTTGGGAGACAATCCTTTGCAGAGCAAGATTGTGTTACATTAAAAAAAATACACACAATAGTAGAGATGACAACTTCCTATAGTTTGGGTCCTATCGAGCCTGGCATTCTTGCCAACTTGAGTAAGCACACGGTTGTGGGGCACTTAGCAATGAAACACCAGGTTATACAGTCTCAAAATATATTTTTGGAAAATAGTGTAAAACAATAAATGTAAATTTTAACAAATAAAATAGTTTTTTTTTAATTTTTTTAAAACTAACATTTTAGGGGTCTTTCCTCTTGTTTTTATGTTTAATTTCAATGATGGAAAGTACTTTTATCAAAGATGAAAAAGTTGAAATGGTTCCCATAAAAAAAAATGAAGTTGAAGCTTGTTTTGATAAAATTTGATGAGTTTTTTTTTGAAGGTTTTTAAAGAGAAAATGTTTGGACAGGGGAATATTTCTTATCTGTTTCCACATAGCTAGCCAATGACAGGGCTAAACATCCCTGGAACAGGTACACAGGACTCATGACTGGACTAGGCATCTCAGGCCAGGGCAAAGCAGCACTTAGGACGGAAAGTCGAATGTATGGTGTGGAGAGTCGGCACTAGGACCACCCATGGCTGTGCACCGGAATCAAGCAGCCTCAAATCATCCTGAGGGCGACATTCCGCATGGCAGGTAACCTAATACCTCCCAGGGAGTTGACGTGAGGTCTTCTCAATCATCGATCGGCTGATAAGCCACGGTCTAGCCGGCCATGTTCCGTATCCTATACGGTCAAAAAGAAATCCTCGAAAATTACCACCTCAAACGCCAAACACAGGCAACGGGCACTTCCACGAAGACTTTCTTCTTTTTATGGGACCTCTGCGGATTCCGTCTACGACGATTTCAGGTTGCAAAGGTCGCCATGGGCACGACTTCTTTTCGGTATTCTTGGAAAAGAAAATTTAAACGTGGCACTCAAAACGGTGCCGGAAAAGAAGTGTTTCCTTCCCTCCAGAAAATCTCAGACACTAAAAAGAAGCTTCCTGCGGGCAAACGATTGGTCACAAACCTCAGAGGCGCGAAAACCACAGTCGAAAATCGCTTATCCTGATTACCATATTAGGTGATGCTGCTGAAAACGCATTACAATTGGGCGATCTTTCTGATATGGGCAAAAATCGACAGGGGCTGGGGTCCAAATTCTACTTTTCGAATGCGACAGGTTCAAATCGGAAGCCTCTATTCATCAACCTAAGACAGACAAAGACAACGAAGCGGTGTTGTCAGATTTCCTTCTGTATCAGCGGGATAGGGAGAGATCACCTGACGAACAGAAGTTAACAACAAGGCATTGGTTGCAGTAGTGAGCAAGAAATGGACTTTATCTTTTTGGGAGAACCAATAAACAATAAGTGTAGACACTTGGTTTTCTCGAAAACGACTCAGCAGTAACGTAATGTGCAACTTTAAATCACAGTTATGTGACGTGAAGTTAGTCACTGTATACTCCCAGGATTTCGCCTATGACAATCTGGCAACGTCGTCCCAAACGTCACAGTCAGCTGGCGGTCGAATTTAATTTTGAAAAACCATAAAATGCCTAAAGAAAAACACGGATTTTCGCCAAGAAAAAGACCACTTTCCGGCACTCCAAGCCTTCCTAAATAATCCAGGTGAGTCACAGTTTCCTTCCGTGTAGGTAACATACGGATCCTTGACAAATATCTCTCTCCCCTTTACTGTTTGTTTACCTCTTTAGAACGACTATAAACCTCCTTTATTTCGAATTTCTTATACTTTTAGGCCAGTCTCGAGTCGTATGAGGACAGATGATCGCCTCGTTTGAATAAATAAACTGAATATCTATCAAAATTTAACCTGTTAAAGTCTGCACAGCCTATCGTATAAACCACAGGAAATATGGACCCTACAGACCAACAATGCACACAGAGACAAGCAAGACGGTCCACACTTGACATGGCTAGGCTGTACGAGGTTGGGCAATGCCCTTTAAGGAATTCACGCATACTTGAAACCAAAATAAAACCAACAGGTGAGTGTTGTGTCAACTGACGACAAAGGTAGAGTAATTTTGTAATATCAATACCATATGATTGGTGACAACCTTGGTCCTGTTATTTTTAGGACTTATTGGACCCCCTAAAGCCTGACATGTGCAAATTGGGGACCGATCAGTAACAGAAACTGCCAACCACCGACACATCACTAGTGACAAGAATCTACCACTCAACAAATGAACCGACACTAGTTTCTAGTAAGTATAAGACCGCTAAGTCTCTCCTTGTTTGACACGGTTTATAAAACTAACCTTTATTATCTACTTTATTTTCGGGTGTTAAGTAGTTGACGGAAGGAGAATTTGATATAATCAATAAAAAAACAAAGGCTTACTAATCTAGTAAGTTGGCGGTTTAAACTATGCGCTAGAAAGACCGTTTTGGTGTTAAGTTATGTAAAATTATGTTATTTTTTCTTGTTTCAGGTTACTGCAGAGCCAGAGCAACCTTTCTTGGACTGGTTAAATCATACAAGAAAAATACGAAGTTTCATTGAACTGTAGACTGTATATCATTAGTTAATATAAAAGAAAGATGGATGTTGTAATGTTATTTTTAGAAAACACATGATTTGCCACAGTAATTAAATTTATTGGTTTATTAGAAAGGGTTCAATGGTGTTTTATTTGAAATATTGAGGTTTGCTTTGTTTTGAAAAAAAGTTAAACAGAGTAAAATGCCTCCACATAAAATAATCATAATTCTAGTATAATTCAACCTCAGTCCAACAGTAAATATTGTTTTTCCAGCGCATTCGCCATAAAATAGTAGGATATAGAATAAACAAAATGCTCAGACATATAGTAAAGATGATTGACTTAAAGATTTTTCCAGGGTATTAGAAGGGTGTTTTGAAGAATTATTTTTTTCTAAGGGATATTGTTAGGGAAATATTGAACCGTTACAACTGTCACCAAGTTCTTAGGTCTGCATATTGACAGTCAGTTAAGATTTGAAGATCATATCTTTAAATTAAGTAGGAGACTCTCTTCTGGGTGTTTTGCCATTAGATGTGCGAGGGCCGAATTGGGTAGTGACATTGCAAGATCTGTTTATTTTTCCTTATTTGAGTCACATTTAAGATATGGCATATCTTTTTGGGGCTCTGCACATCTTTCATTTTCAGAAAATTGTTTTTGTTTTTCAAAAGAAAGCAGTGCGTTTTGTGGCTAATATTCACCAAAGAGAGTCATGTAGGCCTCATTTTGTTAATCAAAAAATTCTAACTCTGACGTCATTGTTTGTTTTACAGTTGGCAAGTTTGGTCTTTAAAAATTTTAATAATATTTATGGTTCTGAACCAAGGCGTATGACCAGACAAAATTTCAATCTTCCGTTACCAATTCCTAAAAGCACTTTGGCTCAAAAATCTTTAATTTATGAAGGGAGGAAAATATTTAATCACTTGCCTTTTGTTAAATAAAAAACCTTCTTGTAGAGAGACCATATTACTCGTTGTCTGAGTTTTATGAGGACCAGTTTGGATAAGAGCTATTGTGTTTTATTACGTTATTATTATTTTATATTCTTAAATTTAAAAAGTATGTTAAACTAATTTACATCTAGTCATTTTTTTTAACCAACCCTTTAGTTTTTTTTTACTTCTTTATTATATTTCAATCTTTTGGTCTAGTTTTTTGTTTTATAGCTTTTATTTATTTTTTCGTTTTTTTTTAACTGTAATCCAAATTTTTTTTTAAAATTATTTATTCTGTTTGTTAGTCTAATGTTTAAATTTTCATGTTGTTTTATTATTTAACATATTAGTATTATTTTTGTGTTATTTTTCTTTTTTTCTTCCCCTTTTGACGTATTATCATATTAATTTAAGAATTTACTTTATCTATTTTAGTGACAAATTTATTAATAATTAGATTATTTATCCTGCTTTGTCAACAGATTTTTTTTTCTTGACAATAAAGTATTTTTTGATTGATTGATTGATTGATAGTGTACGTACTATGTACGTATACGTTTGTACGTACACAGCAAGTTCATAATTGGTCTTAGGATGTACTGACGTAAAATGGAGGTCCCTATGAAACGAAGTGTTGCAATAGGACAAAAAAACCGTTTTTCCATAAGCTGTAATGTTAACAAAAAACGGTAAATTTCCCAAAAACGACAAGCGATGCAGTTATCTAAAAAAGATACAGTCAAATCACATATTAAAATTTTTGAGAGACCCGGCATAGTCGTGACAGTTCTTTAGCAATATTGAGATATACATTTTAGACCAGTCACAGATATCACCGCAGAAGCCATATTTAGTTGTTTGAATATTTAACTTTGTGTAATTATGTATAATAGATACGTACATAGTACGTACGATTTTGTACGTCCGTAGTACGTACGCTTATGTACGTTCAGTGTACATCTGTAATTGCATGTTTGAGAGGTAGCCCTAAAATGTACGTAAAATGTACGCATATAGTGTAAGTACTATGTGCGTACTCTTTTGTACGTACATAGTACGTCCCTAACTGGTCCTGGGACATACCGACGTAAAGTGGACATAAAATGTACATCTCTCTCTCTCTCAATACTATACATATTTTTATAGGATTTTTCTAAGATCTACAACTTTCTTATTTAAAGTTATTTTTTAAAAAATAACTTTTTGTTGGTCAAAATACGTTAAAACTGATATTTTGTAACGTTGGCGCCCTCTCTCTTTTTGGAAACTAACTACAGAAAGTTGAGCACTCGGACCAAAGTATTGCAAATTTTTCGCCGAATATTTTTGTTCTCAGACTTTTCCGCCTCCGACCAATAGAAATGGAGAAAAGTCGGTTATAAAGATTTTACAAAATGGCTGATAGTTCCAGAGGAGTGGGAGAAACACAAACTTGGGAGGTTTATTTTCAGATGTCCCGAGCCAACATACCAAAAACTCGGCCTCCCCGAATTTTGATGACAGATGACAATTTTTTTTTAACCACTCAATTTTGGGATAATTGCTATTCATTTTTCTCTACGCTTTCACTGAGAAAAGAGTTTAGTTATAATTACTAAATCTTATTAATCACAACAAAAGGATTTTGTGATTTACGGCTTAACAGATATTTGTTTCTGAGAAACCAACCATAATTTTAGAATTTAAAAACAAATATTTGGTAGTAAAAATCAAGTCAGTCATTATTATTGACAGACCTATTTATTAATTATAAATAACCGACTTTGTAATAATAACCAAAAATGGGATTTAGGAACTGTCCTATTTGTTAATAGTAACCAAATATTATATTAACTAGTTAAAAACCTTATTAATAAATAAATAAATGATTTGTTTATGGTAAATAAATATCAGTTACCTATAAACCCTGAGTTGTGTATAATAAATAAATATACTTTACGCATTCACTCTGATTTGGTTATAGTAAACAAATATTTGTTAACTATTAACAGCGATTTATTAATGGTTAATAAATCCATGTTAATCCCAAACTCTTGATTTGTTAACAGCTAATAAATGTAATTTAACCATTAACCTTGATTTATTATGTGTTTCGGGTAATTCTAGAGGAGCATATAAAAAAACGGACACCACATTATGAGACTTACACCCGGCGGTCACGCATGAAAGTCTTACACCCGGTTCCCACCTAAGACATTTTCGTGAGTGCCCACTCACGCATCATATGATGTCAATATGAAATGTTATGGCAGTCATGTGACGGGTGCTCGGGCACGTACGAAAAAGTCGAAGGCGGGAACCGAGTGCAAGCCTGGTGACGTCGGTTTTTCGATATCCTCCGCTAGAACTACTAAAACAAAAAATAAATCAACGCAAATATTTTTGTAAAAATATTATTCTTGGATATATTATTTATTTATGTTTATTTTGTTTACTTTTTGTTTCAAATGACAAAAAATATCTATTCTTATTCTACTATTATAAATGTCAGCATCGATCGGTAGCCCATATTTTTGTAGCAGCTCCTTCTGTTTTCGATATTTTCCTCCAAGTCGCTGCTCGACTAAAAATAAACATTGATTTGATTAAAATGATTAAAAAAAATGTTTGTTTTTAGACAATGTAAAGATGCAAGAACAGGGGGATTCCACACCCAAATATGAAATAAAAAAAGTAAAAAAATGACTTTGTACTTCTAAAAAAGTGACTAAAAAGTCTCTTCCGCTTTAAAAACTAACCAAAAACTGTAACTGTAACCAAACTATAGTGCTGTAGGCCGCACAGGCGCATATTATATATAAGAAATTAAAATTATGCTGCAATGAAAAAGTGTGAAAGCAACAAATAAACCATGACCGATGGCAATATGACAATAGAATCGCCGGGCGCCACGCCGCGGGTATTTCACCCAAATTTGAAATTAAGAAATTGGTTTATTTTATTGAGGTTACCTTGGGTTGAGTTAGATATAAGTGGGGGCGCTCCCACCGTCCCCGCCTCCTCACTGTTGTATCTGCTACTGCTCTCGTAACCTGTGTACGACTCCGTGACTTTAGCCACTTTATTTATTAACATTATATATTATATTATAAAGTTGTCATGGAACACGTGAATGAACATAGGTAGGTAGCTACATACCTACATAGGAGAAACAAACGCTTGCACTTACCCAAAAACCTGTTAATGGTTTCATGATCAACCGCAGCATGTCTAAAAAAAACCGTAGCTTCGTTACTTTCCATTTCTTCCATTTACATAAGCCTTGCGGACAAATTTTCAAAAATATAGCAGTAATCGTGACACAAAAACTCCTATCTATGCCCAATATAAAATATAAAAATGACGCGACGGCGCCGCGGCCAAAATTTGCAAAAATGGCGAAATAAAATGACTGAACTCGTGACCGCATCGGCTGACACTTGACGCTGCCAGTCGTTGGCGCGCTTCAAAAGACTCGATCAAAGCTCTAGCGCATGCTTATTGCCGTCTTTTTATCCTCAGACAAAATATTTGTTAATAAAAAACAAATCGTTTTTAACCTATACTCTTGTGCTATTAACTTCAACAAAAACAATCGACCTTTTTATCCTCAGATAAAATATCTGTTAATAAAAAACAAATGGTTTTTAACCTATACTCTTGTGCTATTAACTTTAACAAAAACAATCGATTAACAGGAAAAAGGACCTGTGATTACACGTTACTAAGAGCTTGTTTATTATAACTGTAGGTTTTTTTTTGGGATAAGCCACAGACCATTATTGTCTGAAAAACTATTTGGCTTTATTTCTGTTTAATAAGTGTTTTTCTCAGTTACCATGTTTTTCAAAATTGAGAGAAACCAATTACTTGTTATTTATAAACCTACTTTTTTGAAGAAGTGATTAACCAGAAACAAGAATATCCACTTTTGTTATATATGTTATTAATTATAACAAAAACACGGAATAACAAACATTTGTTAACTATAAAATCAAAGTTTTCTTTCAGTGTTAAATGAGGGGGGTGTAACTTGACGTCCGGCTGCACCCCCCTTTTGAATATTAAGAAAAAACCAGGAAGGAGTGTGGTTCAAAATTTTTAAAAGTGTTTCGAAATTAAAACGGAAATTGATTCGAAATAATCAACTTATCAAAACTTGAATATCTCTCGGGCCGGGGGGGGGGGGGAGGCGGCTTGACTAACCTGATTTTTCGCCTTACCCAGGGGTGTAATTTTCGAATCCATACGAAAATATCCGCATACGTGTACTGAATAATCGACAATTTTTATGTCAGTCTCTTTCTATACCGTGTGAAATGAGAGGCGTAAGATAAGCCGGTATGTGTGGACCGCGTTCGAATTCAACTAGTTTAACGCAATATTGCACGAGTGGGTGGAGGGCATTCGTGTTGTTTCGCATGAAAAACCGGTTATTCTTTCAAGTACTACCCGTGAATCAGCATATCGGCATGTCTTTTGCCTCCTTTTCTATACGGTATAGGAAGAGACGGAAGTAGTCGCATGCGAATAATTTCGTATGGTTTCGAAAATAGGACCCCTGGGCCAACCCTGATAATAATAATAATAATAATACGTTTATTTGCATACATTTTTACATGAAAAAACATAATTAGACATATAGATGCAAAATGGATCTGGAAGGCAATAAATTGATCTAGTCCAGTCCGTACACTGATTTTTGCATTATGTTCTTCTTTTCTCAAAGTTATTATTGTTCTTATAGAGTCGCTCGCTAGTGTCTTGTTGCCAATATCCCACTAGAGAATTCTTCTTCTATGATATTCTCTGTGAGTAAAATTAACAATACGTGAAAAAGACAGGCTCATGCACACAAAAAATAATAAAATTACAAAAACAGGGGTAGTGCGAAATTGCAAATTACAAAACGTACATAATTCGCGATTCCAACTACATGAATATTTTTCGCTAAATTAATTCGCCATTTTGCCTATTTGCTCGGAAAATATAAACAGAATTTGTCGGGCTGCGGAGTTTATATTTATGGGATTTAGGAAAATTTGCGGAAAATATTGTGGGATAAGTTGATTTTTAGAAGGAGAAAATTATTCTCTGAGGGACGAATAATTCACAGATGAGCAGATTTTTAAGTCCAACAGTGATAAAAAATAAATTCTGGTTTATCGACCGCGAAGACCGGGCGGGAAGATTTTCGGTAAATGTTTGGAGCTGGATATCGGCTAGAGGACATAGCGCTCTATTGAGAATTAATGGGCGATTGACAGCCGACGTTTACGTTAATATGCTGGAAAATGTAATGCTTTCAGAGGTGAGAGTCCCTTATCCAGATAACTTTGTATTCCAACAAGATAACTGTCCAGTTCATACGGCCAGAATTGCGCAGCGATGGTTCCAGGATAATAATATCGAATTTTCCTTGGCCTGCAAAAACTCCTGATGCGAATCCAATAGAGAACGTTTGGGGACTTATCGCAAAGAAATTAGCAAGTTTTTAATATCGTTCCCAGGAATTCAGAACATTTAATGGAACTCATATTAAGGGCATATAGGGAAATTATTGCTTAAAATCCAAACTTATTTGAAAATCCAACGGTGCAATCACGTGCTGTTAAAAATATGTTGGTTTAACATATTGGTTTAAAATCCATTTTATTTTGTGGATGCAAAGAAGAGAAGAACCAATTTTGATGCATATGTTTTCTATAGTTTAAGAGATAATAGAGAATAAAAGCCAATCCACCACGTAAACGTAACATACACTTCTCTCCACGTAAATCTGGTACAGCAGAATGTGGCTGCAAATACGATTTTTTATATTTTCCAATGTGCAACACTGACTTTTTGACTTTGTTGTTTTAGGTTATATTTTTGGCATATATAAACTTTTTATAAGCAGACGGCTTGTTTATTTTTTACTACTATGTTGGGAATTTGGAACCTTTGGTTGCACTAAAACAAAATTATGATTGTTTTCCACAAACCAAAACTACACTTTTTTGCACTCGACGCGCGTTTCGCTAACAACGTTAGCATCATCAGGAGACGATAAACAATGAACTAAATTAATCTAGGCTCTATCTTATATACAATCCTTTAGTGGGCGGAGATAAGACTAATAATTTGTGATTGATCACGATTTTTAATCCTATCTCCCCTCAACCAAAGAATAAAGTGTACTAAACGGGATGGGTCCTCTATCTTTATTTAAACTATTTCTGGATTTAATGATTTCCATACTTTCATATGCATTTAAAAGTCTTTTGTTTGGTACACTTTTTAGAAGTTTTAGTTTATCTAATGTGAATCTATGATTTTTTTCAAAAGCATGCTCGGCCACACTTGACTTTTCTGTTCTTCCGTATTTTAAGTGTGCTAAATGTTCTTTAAAACGTGTTTGAATAGAGCGTCTCGTTTGGCCAACATATTTTTTGTCACAATCCTTAACAAACACTTAATAAAAAGCTACAAAAGTTAAAACGTTCTGAACCAAAACCAAAAAAGTCGAAGGAAATCGCAAACATTGTAGAAAACCTATCTTCTCAAACTTTTAATAACAAAGAAATATCGCTTTTAAACAAAGGTCTTAATTTTGCTCTGCCCCCACAAAAAGATAATTTAAGTGATATTATTGCAAATATTGAAAGTTCAATCTCTTATCTTTCAGAAGGTACAAAGGGCTATGTGCGAAATGCTTGTCGATATCAGATCTCTCAAAACATCATTCAAAACAATAAAAATAGTACATTAAATCACAATAAAACAATTAAAAGTTTGAGAGAGAAAGATGTTTTCTATCTAAAGGCTGACAAGGGTAATAAAGTTGTTATATTAGATAAAACAGATTATTTTGAAAGGGTAGATAACCTAATAAAAAATGGACCCTACAAACAAGTCCCAAAGAACCGCTTACCAAAAATGATTAATGAAGTAAAAAACACAATTAAAAAATGTAACAATATTATTACTGACAATTTTAAATATAAACTACAAGTAAGCAATCCCACTATGCCAAAACTGTATTGTCTTCCGAAAATCCACAAGCCTGGAAAATCGGTTAGACCTATAGTTTCTGCTGTAGGATCACCTACTTACAACATTTCGAAATGGCTAGCAAACGAGTTTGAAAATTTACCGATAAAGGAAAAAGGTTTTTCTGTTCAAAATTCCCTTGAATTTATCAACAAAGTTAAAGATATTTCACTCCAAGAAGGTGAAATTTTAATCTTGTTTGATGTTAGTTCGTTGTTCCCTAGTGTGCCGATCCCCAATACCTTACAATACCTGGAGGAACTACTAAGAAAAAACAATCTAGAAGACAAACAGACTTTAGAATACCTATCTTTAACAAAACTCTGCATGAATCAAAATTACTTTCAATATAAAAATAACTACTACCAGCAATTAGAAGGAACCACAATGGGTAATAGTTTATCACCTTTTATCGCAAACCTATTTATGAGCAAATTTGAATCAGATATAAGTAAAGAATTTGAGTATTTCTCCAGAGTATGGTTCAGGTATGTAGACGATGTGTTTGCAGTATTCAACACTAAAGTAACTAGTGTTGAAAATTTTATGGAAAAAATAAATAACAAATTTCCCACTATTAAATTTACTTATGAAACAGAGAACAACGGTACACTGTCATTTCTAGACACTTTAGTTATAAGAAATAAAAATAAATTGGACTTTGACCTATACAGAAAAGGCACGGCCACCAACAGGTATATTCCAAATGACTCTTTTCATTGCTTACAACATAAGCTTGCAAGTTTGCACTTTTTAACATATAGATTAGTAAATTTCCCCTTAAACAAAGAAAGATTTGAAGCAGAAAAGAATAGGATTAGGAATATAGCTGGCGAAAACGGTTACGACGAAGGCTTAATAAATAAGCTGATAAATAGACATTCTTTTCAAAAGACCTTTCGGAATTCTACCTTTTTCAGACAAAAAGATACCTGCGACTCAAAATTTGTATCAATTCCTTATAATCCTAATTATACGAAAGGATTACACAAAGTATTTAATAACACCGGTCTTAAATTAGTATATCAATCCGGTAACACAATAAGAAGCTTACTAGGAAATCCCAAGGATAAAACTACAGTTCTAGAAAAAAGTGGAATTTACGAAATTAGTTGCATGGATTGTGACAAAAAATATGTTGGCCAAACGAGACGCTCTATTCAAACACGTTTTAAAGAACATTTAGCACACTTAAAATAAGGAAGAACAGAAAAGTCAAGTGTGGCCGAGCATGCTTTTGAAAACAATCATAGATTCACATTAGATAACCTAAAACTTCTAAAAAGTGTACCAAACAAAAGACTTTTGAATGCATATGAAAGTATGGAAATCATTAAATCCAGAAATAGTTTAAATAAAGATAGAGGACCCATCCCGTTTAGTACACTTTATTCTTTGGTTGAGGGGAGATAGGATTAAAAATCGTGATCAATCACAAATTATTAGTCTTATCTCCGCCCACTAAAGGATTGTATATAAGATAGAGCCTAGATTAATTTAGTTCATTGTTTATCGTCTCCTGATGATGCTAACGTTGTTAGCGAAACGCGCGTCGAGTGCAAAAAAGTGTAGTTTTGGTTTGTGGAAAACAATCATAATTTTGTTTTATTTTTTACTAATTCAAAATATAAGGCTAAATAAAAATAAAAACCACACTTTAAAAAAGCAAAAATGTTTTATTAACTAAACAAAAGCTATACAGTAATTGGTTCATTCGACTAGCTGATTATAAAAGGAGCAAGTCTACGATAGTAACTATAATAAATCGATTTCAAGAAGAAGGAGCTGTCCCTCGAGAGGAAGACACCGGTGAAGGGAAATAAATAAAATTAAAAAAACAATAACAAAATTAAAAACATATAACAAAATACATATTTTTAACAGCACGTAATTGCACCGTTGGATTTTTAAATAAGTTTGGATTTTAAGCAATAATTTCCCTATATGCCCTTAATATGAGTTCCATTAAATGTTCTGAATTCCTGGGAACGATATTTAAAACTTGCTAATTTCTTTGCGATAAGTCCCCAAACGTTCTCTATTGGATTCGCATCAAGAGTTTTTGCAGGCCAAGGAAAATTCGATATTATTATCCTGGAACCATCGCTGCGCAATTCTGGCCGTATGAACTGGACAGTTATCTTGTTGGAATACAAAGTTATCTGGATAAGGGACTCTCACCCCTGAAAGCATTACATTTTCCAGCATATTAACGTAAACGTCGGCTGTCAATAGCCCATTAATTCTCAATAGAGCGCTATGTCCTCTAGCCGATATCCAGCTCCAAACATTTACCGAAAATCTTCCCGCCCGGTCTTCGTTTCCAACAATATATCGGGTTCTTGGCGGTCGATAAACCAGAATTTATTTTTTATCGCTGTTGGACTTAAAAATCTGCTCATCTGTGAATTATTCGTCCCTCAGAGAATAATTTAACGCAAAAATTAATCGAGACTACTTCTATACCTCACTTAGTTTAGTTTTTTTGTCGCACACCTTAGCCTCGAACGTTTAATCCTCCTGCCTAATGTTGTTATGGAAATTTTAATTTTTGATTGAGGAAATTGAAAATTTATTGCTGCAAACCAGTGCCTTTCTTTTGGTGGATAGTTCCCTCCTCTTGAAATCGTTTTTTTATGTTTACTATTGGTTTTGCTAAGATTTCAGCTTTAACAAATTCGGAAAGATGCGGCGGCATTTTTTTTGGATGAGACTGACATGCAAAACATAATGTTGTCAGGAATCTGTGACATTGTCACTTATAGAAAGACAATGCCGTACTATAAAAATTTTAAAAATTAAACAGGCTGCTAACTTCTGCTGTACCAGTTTTATGTGGAGAGAAGTGTACATAGCTCTGAAATCCAGCACTCTCATTGGTGAAAACAGGCAGAGGTGCCGTTTCCACCTCGACTAACGCGATTTCAGCTACCGAATCAGGCGACGCACTGTAGAACGACCCCATGTAAAGCCGGGACATTTCGGAATAAACAAAATATTGTAATCTTAAAACAAAAACTCGTGAATAGTATTCAGTAAAGTCCATTCTATTCATTCTAACTCTTATTTTATTTTTATTTTTTTTTTATAGTTAAAGTGGCTAACAAATGTAGAAATCGAAATTTTATGCAGCCATCTTTTGAGGAGTAATTTATTGTATGTAAAAATTACTAAATTTAAAAAAATCGTCGTTTATTAAAATCGGTATATCTTAAAAACTACTAAACCGATTTTGTTGATTACTAACTTTTTTAACAAAAAAGAACAAGGCTTTTTTTGGGTAGTTTTTGATTTTGTCCGCAATCTTGTATTTCATAATGGCGGGTCAAAAAATACATAAAGACAAAAACCTCACCGATTACCTACACAACGCAGTTTATTTTACTAAAATTGATTTAGAATTTCAAAACTTAGAAAACTTACACAGACAAGAAGAAAATCTTCCCTGGAGAAAAATATTTTTCTTAAAAATATTGTCTTGACCCAAAAGCGAAAGTCTCCGCCCAAAATGATTTTTTTTCATGTAAGGAAATCGCTTGTTTT
Organism: Oxystoma pomonae; assembly: GCA_963921995.1. NCBI lineage: Eukaryota > Metazoa > Arthropoda > Insecta > Coleoptera > Brentidae > Oxystoma > Oxystoma pomonae. Next base: position 112,023,385 of record OY998166.1, on the reverse strand, counting down.
GAGAAAAAAAACAATGGTCTTGGAAAATTGTTTTGATTTAAAACAAACTGTCTTTAGAGAAGAAAAAGTTATTTTGAAACAAGATATAAAATTTCTTACTTATTTCTTTCTAGCACAAAGAAAGCTTTACTTCCGTCAAGAACTTTGATTTTTTAACTCAAAATAGCGGAACTTCTCGAAACAAAAATGACAATTTAATTTTAAAACAAGACAATTACATCAATATTTTCGTAAATGGAAATAACAAGTTATTTTTTTTTCTCAAAAGAGAAGACAAATTCAGACCTTTCAGCATTTCAAATTCTGCCCTTTGTGCGTGCAAGTGGCGCACAGAGGTCATTTTAATTTTTTTAGGAATTAATAAATAAAAATATCAATGTTCTCAAAAAATTTATATTACGACTTAATTTTTAATAAAACACTGCATAGTACAATATTATCAAACGTATTTTTTTTTCTAATTCGAGTTAGCCATGGAATAACAAAAAACCGTGGAAGACATTTATGATGAAAATATCGCGTTTGTTTTCGTTACAAGATCTTGAGTTGTTTGCATTGTGTTTTGTTAATTTCTGATTCAAGTTTTTTAAATTTTGATACCGTTTGATTAGGGAGTAAGGTAAGAGCTTTAATATTTTAATAAAAAAACATATTTTATAGAATTGGGCAGCTATAAAAACTAGATATATGTTAGCTCATTCATTTTTCACAGTTTTTTTTTAAATATACCATTTTTCAAAGGCTGCCAATGCCAATATTCGTAGATATTCGCCACACAATTAGTCTTAAAAGTTCAATTGCTTTGTTACTTTTTTGTTATTTACACTTTTGGGTGCCAAGAAGTGCCAAGCACTTAAAAAAAAAACATTTTTTTAGGCATAATGTCATTACTTAGAGACAACTTATTTGACGTCTGGTGTGGACAAAGCTCACTTACCGACAAAAATTCGGCTGCTTTTTAATTTGTAACAAATGAACTCAATTTAGATGAAGATCGACATGAACAATATGATATGGTAGTACAAAAAATTCCTAATTTTAACAGTAAAGTTACCACATTGTGGAAAAATTGCAATCGGTCCAGAAAAATTTTTGAAACGAGGCACAGGCCGTGGCTTAATGAGTCTATAAATTTTATTGAATCTCTGAATTTAGTAGGGGCAGACCAGAAAATCTTTTTGAAGAGCTTGGTGAACAAAGAAAAAGACAAAAATTAATACCGCTCTTAGAAAATTATATGTTCAAAAAAGTCTACATGCTGCTGGTCAACGAAATGCGTCACGTATAATTAAAAAAATAACCGAAAACTCACCGACAAGAGCAACAAAAATAAAAAAAATCATAGAGAAAAAGGAAGTCTTACCCGTTAAGTATTCAGGAGATGAAGCTCTTACTCTTTTTCTAGATTGTTCTCTTACCAAAAAATCTTATATTTTAATGCAACAGGGAGCAAAAGAGCAAAATGCTCAAATTTATCCTAAGTATAATAAACTTTTGGAGGCTAAAAAGAAATGAATCAAAATGATATTTGTATAACAGACATATCTGCTGAAGTTACCCTTCAGGCACTCGTTGACCATACTGTAAACAGAATAATAGAATCTCAACAAGATCTTTACAATAACCTACCATCAAAAAATGCAATTACTATTAGTTACAAATGGGGATGTGATGGTAGTGCGGGATATTCGCATTATAAGCAAGAATTTAGCGGTCAACAAAATGAATCAAGTGCAGATTTAAATTTATTTTCAGTTTGTATCGTTCCTTTGCAGATGACATCAAATAATGGCACTATATTATGGCAGAATCGGCGGCCATCGTCCACGATTTTTGACAAAAAAACTCCTGAGTTATGTAAAAATTAAATTAAAAATATTGAAAACCAAATATCTCAAATTAAACCTACAATTATTAATCAATTGTGAAAATATTTTCGGTTGTAAGCAATTCATCAACACAGACCTGTGGAATATGTGGAGCAAGTCCTAAAATTATGAACAGCCTGGACAAAATAATGGCGCTGCCAGTAGACGAGAGTTTATATGGTTACGGAATTTCCACAGTAAATGCGTGGATAAGGTGTTTAGAATGCTGTCTCCATATATCCTACAGACTTGATTTGAAAAAATGGCAAATACGGGATGCAAGTGAAAAACGAATTATGAAAGAAAGACAAAAACACATAATTCAATTGTTAAAGCAAGACCTAAGTTTATTAGTTGACATCCCTAAACAGGAATATGGAACAACGACCGATGGAAATACCGCTCGTAGGTTTTTTCAAAGCTATGAGAGGGCTTCTTCAATTACAGGTATATATTTTTTTATCTGGCATTTTGTACACACCAAAATACGTTTACTTTATTTTAGGACTCGATGAAGATTTTATAAAACGTCTTTTTATAATTTTAAGCACAATGTCATCCGGCTATGAAATTAATACGGAAGCACTTGCAGAGTACTGCAAAAAAACTGCAACACTCTACATTCAGCTATACTCATGGTATTATATGCCAGCGAGTTTGCACCGAATATTCATTCATTATAAAAGCAGTGCCACTTCCTGTAGGCATGTTTTCGGAAGAAGCGCTTGAGCCTCGCAACAAAGACTTCAGAAAATATCGGGAATGTTACTCCAGGAAATTTTCAAGGAGTGACGTATTTTTTAGGTTACTGCTTTCGTCTGATCCACTGATATCATCTTTATCTAAATGTGTCGGTACTCGCTCAAATAAGAAACCCTTTTTTAAAGAGGTTTTAGAGCTGCTCCAAGAGCCCCAGTTGCCAAATTATATTTCTGAGAAAGAAAACAGTAGCGATTCCGGCTCCGACAATTTTGATGAGTAATGCTTTAAAAGAAGGTTTTAGTTACAGTTAAACCACCCTGTATATAAAATTTATAAATTTATACTTAAAAAATATTATTTGCTTTAAAATCGAATACTTTTTTTGATCAGAGTTTAAAAAAATATAGGCTATTTACTACATACTAATTGCTATTTTTTAACACCCTGTATAATAAAATCACATAAAATTGAGCAAAAAAGTATTAGCAAGCAATCTCTAAGGCTACTACATAATTTTAAAACGGTTGAAACCCAACATTTTCAAATTCGTATTTATTACCGCCTAATTTGCCATAAATGACCTCTGTGTGGCGTGTCGATGTCGAATTTTTACGTTTTTAAGAGTGAATATGAATCCTAAAAACAGTTCGTTTAGTTAAACAGATAAACCGAAACCGAAATATTTGTGTGTATATGTAGATTAGACACTAGTATATTTGACGTTCATCAGGTAAAAATTACTTCAGGTTGAAGCAGGGTCATCAATTGGAGAGAGGGGCAGTATCCGCACACAAAAATCAATCAAACATGGTCAAAGAGTTGGATCTGCACAAACTACCCAAGCAACCAACCTTCTAATGTCGTCTGATCTCCAGAAAGTGATCAGGTAGTGTACAGTCGCTCAGCGACGACGCCACAAGTTGTAATAAATCAATAGTCTTCCTTCGGTCGTTTGGCGACTTTCGGTAGACCTCCCCAAATTACCCACTTAGGTCTGGTAGAAATGAAGGCGGCCGACGACGTTGGCCCAACAACATAATAGGTCTTAAAATCCTAACGTTACCTTTCGGTAATCTATCGACATCTCTCCCATGTTGGGAATAGTTTGATATGACGTGAATATCTAGCAACTTCTTACGGCCTACCTACGTCGTGCGGGGGTCCAAAGCTGATTAAACACAAACTTGCATAACACATAGCATAACAGTTCGACCAATCAGAGACGGATTTGGAGCCGTCATATTGCATATACATAGATATATTTCCATAAGGTTGAACTTTTTATGCAGCATGCTATCACTATGCAAATTTCTGTGTGATCAGCTTAATACCTTCAACTATGTTCTTACTTTGACGTTTCTTGAAAAATTCTAGGTTAGGTATTTTTTGCTGTGTTTTTGTTACTAAAATCTAAGTTTCAAGTTATTTCTATGTACTTTTGTTAATTGGAAACAGTTCCGTCAGCCGTTGTAGCTAGAGGCTCATGCTCAAGATCACCCATGATCAGTTTGTCTATGGAGCCATGCACCATCTTTTTTTCGGACCACCACAGGCTTTTGACAAACGACATTGATAAAAAGGAATCTGTAATTAGCAAAAAAACAAGAAGAAAACTGTAATTTCACAGATTTGGAGGCTAACTCATGCAAAATGGTGAAAACGCAAAATATTTAACATAATTTTTACACTGCTGAACAGGAACGCCATGTTGGATTATACTGACCTACACTAAAAAGACCAAAAATTCAAAACTTAAAAAAAAAATTACCAAAAAAATACAATAAAACAATAGGTTAAACTAACGTATTTTGAAGGCCCCTTAAAAAAATTCCATGTACTACCCCTATTTCTATCAGAGAACTGCCCTGCGTTTGTAAATATTGGGTTTACCATGTCCAATACCCACACTGTTTACATAATTTAATCGGCCATCATCACATTTTATTGTTCACCATTCTTCAATTTTTTTAAGTCACAAATCAAATACCATTACAACCTTTATTCCAAAATATGTCGCAACAAATTTACCTTCTCCGACCGGCACGCTGAGAGAACTGTCAGAATGTCAATTATTTACGCGCATGGCTCATGGCAAAGTCGGTCTTTCTACGTCGGGTTGGCCTACGGACTGTCAATTTCAGTCGAACGACTCCCTGACGTTGGTAATGCGTGTTGCGACGTCGGAAAGACCCGAAAATGTGTGACCATATTGGTGCAATACTGAATCGTAAGAACGTCGTGCTCCAGTTGGCTACCAACGTCAGAGTCAGATAGTTTAACGTAGGCGCGATGTAATCCGACGTAATATTGTTGCTTGGGTAGTTGACGATTTTGCTACAATAAAGCATTGCCGTTACCCATGAAACCAGTAACTTAGTGTTAGTGTTAGAGTTTTTTGTACTTCAATGCAAAAATGAACTTCCTGAATTTCGATTGTTCACACAGAGGGTAGAACCTAGAATGACGCCGTTTCGTCCTTATTAGGGACTCATCAGCTACAGAGAATTTCGGTCGCGCCTATGTGCCAAAGATTACGGCTCAAGCGGAAGAAATCCTGTCAATGGCGCCCTCTCTATGAACAATTGAAACCAAGAAAATACCTACTGTTGTTAGTAGCAGGTTGAGATAGCATCGATCCTGCAAGAAACATATAATTATGCCATCTGCAATCGAAATTCAGTTAATTTTGCACTTTAGTACAAAGAGCTTTTGTTTTTTCGTTAGATTTACAGTGCCGCAGCCATCTTCCGCTTGTTTATTAATTTAATATTTAGCTCTAAGCTTTTTTGTTTTTTTTTTATGTACGTTTTATTAAAAAATGTGTTGTGTTTTTTATGTTTATTTTGGCATCAATACAATGTTTTTTTTTTTTAAATTAGGTATGGGGATTGAAGCAAATAAGTATAGTTTTTAGAAAAATCTAACAGTGGGATTTACTAAAAGGGTTTAGCCTATTTTAGACAGGTCCTAAGTTTAAGTGAAATTGTTGGTTTTAAGCATTTTATATCAACTTCCTTGAGTTTTGGACATAGTTTGATTTATAAAAATAATTTTAATTGTTTTTTTTTTAGTGAAGAATCATCTTAACACAATCTTTTGTTGGATTTAAGAAGAAAATTTCTATTTAAAAGAAGTTTTTTTTAACCCTAGGAGGGGATCTAAAGTCTGTTGAGCAAATTAAAATTGACTTTATATGTTACTCTTATTAGAACTTACCCTTCTTTATTGATTTTCGCGATTAATACTCACTATCACAAAACCATTTCGATATATAATCATAAAATAAGAATTAGATTAACTTTGTATTTATATAAAAGGGGTTTTTATCTATCAAAAGTATGAAAAAACGTTACAAACACAAAACCATCGCAACCGCAGAACACAAATAAAAATATTTCATCAAAGTAGGTCATGAAAAAAATGCGGCTAAAAACAGACCTGAATCCAACTGATGCGTTCACAAAGGAGTCATGTCGGCTCAACAAACTGTTCGGTGCTGCAGAGTTGAGACCTTTGAGTGTGATCTTTCAGTGGAAAGCTTCGTTTGATGATTAAGCTTTTAGATAAACTCAATGTTTAATTTCAGTTCTGTTTGTAAATAAATGAATAGGTACAGCTGTATTGGATTTTTTTCATTGGAGACAGTTTTCGTGCATAATCAGTGACCTTCGTTTATGTTTGTTTTGCCTCGTAGTACCCTCATAAATATATTCTTTGTGCTGAAAACGAGTTCAAAATATAGCGATTTTCTGGACATTATTGATTAGTAAACAACTTGGGATATTTAATAAGGTAAATTAATTCTTGTAAAAACGGTTGCTTAGGAAAATTATAAAGGAACAATTGCCACAAAACAATCCTTTCTGCGGGCTATAAATTTAAATCACCCCCCAGAGGTGGTCTAAAAAATCATCAACTTTATAACCTCAAACACAGATGATGAAGCTATTATGTGCCAAATTTTTGGCGTATTCACCATTTGCCATTTTGAAACCTGTAAAAAAAAATTAGTTTTAGGGCATTTTCTCCTAAAATATGGAATATTTTGAGAAAAAAAAGCAGTTTTTCTGTGGTATTTTGCCATAACAATACAAAATAATCAATAAGTTTCTATCTTTTCTGTATGGGTAAGTGTTTTTTAAAAATGGGTTTTAAAATTGAGTACCCCCGACGGGCGTAAATATTTAGACCTGTGGGGGGTACTATTTTAGATCTTAGTAAATCTCACTATAAAAGTCTGCTATAAAAATCAAAGGTAAATCTATCAAGATATTTAATATCATATTCTCTCTGACCGTTGTATAGAAAAAATAAGTGGGTTTTACCGATTTTAATTTCGAGGGGCCTAAAGTTATACATATATTAGTTATGAATATAAGTTATTTAATAACAAGGGAGGAAAGGCACTTTAAGTCCATGTCAGGTACAACATTTTTTCTTGCAAAACTACTCGAGTAGTTTGCACCTGAAGACGATCAGAGATTGTACTGATGGAAACGTCGTGTTAAAAAATGGAAGTCAGAAAAACAGAGTTAATTTCAAGTATTTTATTGTTTTAATCTTGTTGCTATAAAACTAGAGTTAACAAATATTAACTAATATATTAAAGTTGAACATTTCGTATCTGTTAGATGAAAAGTGTCCATAAAAAATTGCTAAAATGGCAACATCTAATTTTTTAAATAGTTGTTAAAAAAAGTATGTTACTTTTCATGCAACTCTCCCCCCATTCCGTATAGTTTTCAAAGTTAAATCAATGTTTTATGCAGGGCGGGCAAATTTATGTGTTTGTTTGACCCATTAAAATTCGCAAAATATACCCAGGTACCGACTAAGTAGCAAATTTCCTTGATGCAAGTGTGGTCTAACCACGCGAAAAAGGGATTCTCACGATAAGGTCTTATGAGGTTTATCGGTATGTAATTTGCTTTAAATACTCGGTTCCTTATGGTTTCATCATAGGCGTAACCGGAGGGGGAAGTTTTGGGAATCCACCTTCCGCTAAAATACTTTTTTGGACTTATGCTAAAATTTTGAGAAAATTTAGTTAAAACAGGCATTTTTTACACTTTTTAAATGTTTTTGACAAAGATTGTAACCAGTGCATAGTAGAAAACATGAATTTTGTAAGATATTAAAAAAAGTGTGTTGGGTTGGTGTGAAATCTAGTATTAATTTTAGATTTGCCATTTTTTTAGACGTTTTCAATGTTTTGACAATAATTAATTAAAAATCAGGTAAAATTATTAAAAAAAAGGTATCCCACCTTTTTAGTTAGCTGCAAAGAAGGGGGCGATTGATTTATCTTTAAATTTGCCCTTTCTCTCGTTTTGTCCATGTAAAGGCGCATTTACACAGACAGACTTTCCTTTGATGTTGAAATGCCGACAAACATTTACACGAGACTCTTGAGCAAAATGTTCAAAAAAAAAGTTCGAGCAAAATCTCGTACAAAAGGACTAACGGAAATTTTGGAGAGAATATTAAGCAAAATTTGTTTGAAGAAATGTTGGTATATAAATTTCTTACAAATTTAAATTTTATGGTTTTATGGGAATTCATTGAACTTAACTGAAAATAGAAAGACTAAGTTTTAAAACAAGGTATTTTTAATTAAGTGCTTTCCGACGGAAAAACGATTTGATGTCGAAATTCACATTTTACCTCATAAGTAACTTCGCTTGACCTGATTTTTATAGGGGATATGCCAGTATACTTGTAACTTTTTTGGGGTTGTAAAAAAACGAGAATAATACATAATAATTGGCACTTATTTATTGCTGTTGCCTGTAAAATGTAATGATAAAAATTTACTCTTTATTTTACTTCCTAGTTTAAAACACAATACAATAATAATTAAGTCAAATTAAAAAACCTATAAACATTTTATTAAATCTCAAATATATGAACAAAAGCACGTTCGGTCTAAATAATACCCGTTTTTTACCCACTTTTACAACCCTACGATCCCGACCCTTGTCTAAAAAAATTTAATTTAGCAGTAATAGACTAGACTTCTGAATCGGAATTTTGCTCCTTTGCATATTGTTTGTTCAGGGTCAGTAATCGACCTTGATTATCACATTAAATTGACAGTAAATATCTATCTTCAGCATTTTCATGAACTTTTTGCTTTTTTAAGCAACCGTTGGGGCCTTAAACTAACTAGGTAAATCTGGTGTGAGGAATTAAAAAAAAAATAATCAATGCTAAGGGTAAAGCAAAGTTACAAAAATATGTTTAAATCTCCTCCACACCACTCCTCATAAACGTGAGGCGTGGATTACCGCTTAAATGTGCAATTTTTGGGTTTTTTGCCGATATTTGAAAAACTCAAAATTTTTTTGGAAAAGAAAATTTTTCCTGGGTTGTTTTTCGAATTTAGGAAAAATCCCTTAAAAATAAAAAAACTAGCAAGAAAATCCCAAAAACACCCCCGGGCAAAAAAATCCGGGAAAAACCCTAAGAAAAAAATATTATAAGTAACCGTAGTCCATGTGACAAAACGGATAGCCAAGAATAATATTTCGCTTGCCGTCGGCTTTTTTTCACAAAAATTTAAAATAAAAGTTGGTGTTCCATTTTTTTAAAGAATTGAGATCAGTGATCACTGATGTGAAATTTTATTTATTCTCATCTTTAAAAATATGTTTCTAAAATAGATAGCAATAATTTGCTCAAAAATTTACCCGAACAAAATGTTCAAAGAAAAGCTCACAAAAATATTCACGAAAACATATTTTGCATGAGCTTTTGTTTGAGCATGTTCGTCTGTGTAATTGCGCCTTAAAACGTATATTTTTAATACAGCAAGATGTTAAAATATTTTATATTGAAACTGTAGGGTAAAAATCTAAGCTTGCGGGCTTTTAGCCTCACGTTTTTTAGTTTTTAAGCATGTTATAGTTAATTCATAGAATTCAAAAACTGTTTCGTAATTAGTTCTATATTTTTTCCTTTTTTTTTTAAATCGATCTATGGACTAAAAATCAAACGTTCGGACTTTTGCCCCATACTCATAGAACTTTTACCACATGATATGGGGTAAAAGTCCCAATGTGCATGTGTCAGCATTTTTGCCCAAAACGAACTTATTTTTGGCTTGATTAAAAAAAAACATATTTGGTTAAAAAGTCCTATTAGTCTAATAGAACACGGAATATGGACCTCGGTTCGGTTTGTAAGAAATACTAGTTTTGCTATGGTATAGAATTGTTTAGCAAGACAATATTACGTGCGGGCTTTTACATCGACCTACGGTAACAAAAATTACCTTCGGTAAGGGCCGGTGTCTTAATAGCGGGTTACCAGCGAGTTAAATTAACTCGGGTTCGAAATCTCGGTCTTTTCTGTTTTCAACCAATATTTTTTTAAGTTAACTCTGGGGATAAGATAATCACCCTTACCTTGAAGCCATGCCCAAGTAACACAGCGTGCTGTAAATGAGCTGGGATAACGTTTTCGCAGCAAAAAATATAAGAATAATGCTTTTGCTGTCTTCTGCCACAGCGTTTTGAAAACTTCATGAAAATGTTGTCACAGCTATTTTGAGGAATATTTTTTGCTGTCAAAACGTCTACGGCAGCTGAAAATACAGCATTTTTGCACATGAAAGCAATGCTGTTTAAAATTTAACTTCACTGATAAAAAATTTATATAAAAATAGCAATTAAATCAAAATTGTTCGCAAACATCAAAGACTGAAGATGGAAGACAACTAAAATAAATATTAGTGATGTTTAACAAACTCTCAATCGAAAATACGCATTTTATGCACTTTCCAAGAGTCAAATCTTTGTGCAAAGGCCCGTTTGATGATGAAACCTGTCATGATATCTTGTTAAACTGCCCGCGCTTCAAAAATTTGAGATATTAGGGTTTTTTTAATCTCAAAATTTTTATTTAATTTTTTTATTTTAAGCCAGAATTAAAGGAAAACCATCATGTCCTGCATATTTAGTTAATTTTGAAAGATTTTCGGACTTACATTTAAGCATATTTATGAAAAAAATATTATTTTATTTTATAGTTTCGCCGTAATATAAAACATGGCCGCTTGCCCGCCCATGCAACCAAGCATCTTTGCATTTTTTTAAACAATAAATCTAAAACAAAAGCAAATCTTGGAGTTATTGCTGTGGGCTCACGGACTCAGCCAGCTAGGTAGAGGGCGCTTATTCTCAAGTGCTAAATAGCATTGAAAGCAGCTGCGTTTTAATAAAAATTGCCTTAGGATACAACAAATAACTGCCGTTACCATCTTGTCATTTTTTTTCAGTTGTATTTTAAGAAAAAAAAGTAAAGATTGAATCAATTTTGTTAGTTAAGTTTTAGCTTAAAACATTGAACTTCTAGAACTAGTCTGGTCTGTCTGGTTATTGTTTGTTTGTTTCTTTATTCAACCTTTGATCATATTACATGATATTAGTTACGTCATTAATGGTAATAAAATAGTTTTTATAACAAAAGAAAGATTAAGTAAAAACATTTTCATCTTTTAAATGCAGAATAAAAATATAAAAAAATACATATAATTAAGTATTTTGTCATTAGAATGGAACACAAAAAAAAGATTCGTACCACTGATGGGTACAACACATTATATTAACATCACTATATCTACAAAAACTGACCTACAGACATACATAATACAACGTAGGTAAAAAAAATAAAGGATATAAAACCAACATACATCAAAATACAGGCATCTGACATTAAAATAAGTACGTACAAAAAAATAATAAGAATATACAGACATTATAAAAATATATGTTGAATAAGATATTCATTAATGACTAGAATTATAAAAGTCTTGTACAGAGTAAAAAGTTTTGGATTCTAGGAATTTGCGCAGCTTGCTTTTAAAAATTTTAATGTTGGTACTTTGTTTTAGTTCGTCTGGTAGGTTATTATACATACAGAGAGGAGCATTATTAATTGATTTCTGGTAAAGAGTTGTTGAGTGTTTGTTTATTCGCAATAGAGAGCCTCGCCTTGTAGGGTAATTATGTGTTGAATTATTAGTAGGAAATTTAAGAATATTTTGTTTAACAAAGAGTACTGATTTATAGATATAGATAGACGGAAAAGTCAAAATTTTATGCTCTACAAATAAAGGACGACAAGAGTCTAACGGTTTTAGACTAAAAATAAGCCTTAAAATTCTTTCTTGTAAGATAAAAATTCTGTTACTATGACATTCATTACACCATACGATAAGACCGAACACACAAGAGCGTAATACACATTCAATAAATATTTACTGTCCATAGAATTTTTTAATTGTAAAAGAGCGTAATAGGCAGAATTCATTTTTTTAGAAACTTCACCTATGTGTTCTTGCCAATCTAAGCAAGCATCAATATTTAATCCTAAGTACTTAATTTTAGTACGCTCCTCCACAATAGAGCCGCCCATAGTCACTTGTCCCAGCGTTTGGGGGACACCAATTTCACTTCTTAAAAATTGGATTATAACTGTTTTTTTGGGATTTGCTACTAATTGGTTTTTTTCACACCAGCTATAGAATTAATCACAGATACGATTTATCTTATTATTGAGGCCTTCTATACTTGATCCGACAACGCCAATTCCAACATCATCAGCAAAGAAGACCGTACAATCAGAGTGTATTTGTTGGGGAAGATCATTAACAAAAATATTAAAAATTAAAGGACCAAGAACTGATCCTTGAGGTACCCCCAAGTTTATTTCTTGTAAACTGGAATGACAGTTATCTATACTTACAAACATTTTTCTGTCTACTAAGTAGGATCTTATTAAATTATCAATTTTACTCCTAAAACCCAAAGCGCACATTTTCCTAAATACAAATTCAAAGTTAATGCTATCAAATGCTTTCGTTATGTCAAAGAAAATTCCTGCGGTTTTTACCTTCTTATCTAAGTATTTATATACAAAACTCAAGAAGTTATGGCATGCCGACTCGGTGTTCTTGTTTTGACGAAATCCATGTTGATTTTCAGTTAATAAGTTAAATTTACACAGGTGATCAATAATTTGTTCATAAAAGATTTTTTCAACCGCTTTTGACAATATGTTAAGAATTGAGATGGGTCTGAAATTACCTATACTCCTTGAATATTGGAATTACTTTTGATATTTTCAATTCTTCTGGAAAAGTACCTTGTTCATAGGATTTATTTATAATAAAAGCTAGTTTTAATAATTTTAAATACCATTCCAGGGGTAACAAATTTAAATTCGAATATGTTTTATCGATAGTCTGATGTTGTACATATACTGCTAGTATTGGATAAATTTTCGTCGATTAATTTTTTGGGAGCATTTACAAAATAGTTGGCAAAACTTGCAGATACACTGGTTGTTTGAGTGCAACATCTACAGTGGGGAAAGGGGAGAAAGAAATCTGTGTTGCCAATTTTAATAGCAAAATTATGCAACAAAAAACTTATTAAATTTGGATTAAGTTTTGACGCTTATTTATTAATTAATTAATGAGGTTTAAGATATATGTTGAAAAAGCTAATATACATAATATATAATACTCACAACCTATTTAAAACTTTCGACGTTTTTTGAAAATTTAACATGTGTTTTCCTTAAAAATCTTCTTTTTTAGTCAACGTGGCAACATTGATTGTTTGTTGCGGTTTCTCGATTTTTCCTGGAATGTCATTATTGTTTTGAAAGTGAAAGTTTCAGCACTTGTATATACTGAAAAGTTTGTTGCAAAAAATGGTTCCGAAGTATATTATTATATGCAAGTTAAAACAGAAGCCGGGGGACCGCAGTATTTCGTTTCACAGGTACGTTCAATTAAAATATTAACTAAATATTAGGATAGAATTCGTCATATTTGGCCATTCTTGGTAAACAAAAGCAGGAAATCTGTGTTGCCGGCTTGTCATTAATTTCAGTGTGAATAGGGATTTCCATAGCACCTTTTTCTTATTTTTATAGTTGTACATACCTCCTACTTTAATACATTTTTAGGTTTTTTTTTATAGAAACATAGATTTTTATTACTATATCTAGACCATTTAATTAAACGGAACTAAAAATTTTTGGAGGTATTTTAAATAATATTAAAAACAGGGGAAAACGTATTAGGTTAACATAATAACAATGGGATGAAGATGTTGAACTTAAACACCCTGCCCTAGGTCTGAAAAAAAGCTCCTTCTAGTACTTCAATGTTCTAAGAGTTTTAGCATAAGTTTTATCTTTAAAAATAGATTACCTAGATAATATAACTATAGAAGTTATTTTAAATGTAAATTTAGTAGTCAAATAATTTTAACAGTCAAAATTACAGATTAAATGAAGCTTGCTATTTTAAAGCAAAAGGAGAGCTGCACTAACGTTTTTGCAGCGTTGACTTGGCTTTAAAGTCTATATTGTCGTAGCTGTGTTACTTGGGTGGTTACCCTAGAGTTAACCTTAACTCTCATTTTAAAGAGTTTGAGAAACCGGCCTTAAAGGCAGGACACTAAAGTTAGTCGACCTTTAGTAGATTCGGTTTTGAAGTAAGTAATTATTCTAACTATGATTTTTAAATAATGCCTTTTTAGTGCACCATACCAATATGGTATGGGGCATTATGAAAATCGTAAAATTTCGACTTTTCTTATTTTTTTAAAAATGAGTTTCTAGGGTTCCAAAACACCTAAATCGACGAAAAAAAAAAGTTGGCTGTCGGTCTCTCGGTCTGTCTGTCTGTTGTTTGTCTGTATACACGATAACTCAAGAACGCGATTTTACCGAAATTTGGAAAAAAAATTCTCTATCGGTTAACGAAGAACAGATAACTTTTGAGTAGGGAGGTGTAACTTTGGAACAAAAGCAAACAGCTATATACTGTTTTCAGATTTAAGTTTCCAGGAATATGGACTACAAATTTTGTTATAAAGATCAATTTCGTGGGAGCTTTAGTTTTCGAGTTATTTGAAAAAACGTTAAAATATATTAAAAAAATCATAACTTTAGAAGTAAAGCAGCTATTGATATGCGGTGTTCAGATTTTGGTTTTCGTAGATATTACAAAAAATTTTGTTATAAGGTTCAAATTTTTCAAAGCTACAGTTTTCGAGATATTTTCATTTCCCTTCAACATAAAGTAATTGATTGTATGGTGGACTATCCGCGCTTTCTAGCACCAATCTTTTTTAATTGATTTAGTTTTTTCTGTTACGACGGGTCCTTTAGAAGATGCTAAAATAATTTTTAACATAATTTTTTTTGTCAACTTTAAAGTAAACTAGAGTTTCGAATTTCTGTTGTCTTTATTTTTACTTTTTCACAACGTTTTGAATGCTTATGTATCTGCAACCCATTCACAGTTGAAATATGTTACCTCCGAAAAGTGTGGGATTCCAAAAATCCTAGTGACGAACAACTAACAAGCGTGTGGGTTAAGGGCCAATTATTGCGTAGTTTATTACGAGAGAGGAAGTGTACAGAAATGCTTTGGTCTCAGGGTGGATCGGTGGGTTTACAGCAATCACACAGACAAGGGAGTTTGATTACGTTTATTCAGTATTAATGCAGGTACAAAATTGGCGATTTAGACAAGGAAAAAAATGATCTATTTTAGAACTCTAGGAGGTGGCGGAGAGTTGCCAGGAAGGCACAGTTATAACATAACCTATAACTTATAAATTTACAATTCACAGCCTTAAGATAAGTTTTATATTTAACCTTACCTAGACAAGGGAAAAAATGACCAGGCCGTCGACACTCAAAGGTTTACACCGTTTAAAATGCAATTTAGCCAGGGGTTCACTACCCTAAATAGAAACGCATATTTGGTACAGCGTTGGCGTTCGCAGGAGAGAAACGCGGGAGTTCAAAATTAGGGGGGGGGGTTACGCGTTGGGCTGTCTCCTTTTGATACATTGAAAAGTGAACATAGATATTGGCTAGTAAATGCGGTTTATTTCTTATTATAGCTGCAACCCACCATGCTCGAGGTCGGCATTGTTGGTTTCATATGTTAATATTCTTAGTAACCCGGAACCCTCGGGAATACGTGGAATGTGCGGCGGCTTCCGCCATGACACGAGGGAGATTTCCAAAGTGCTGATGGTTTCAGTGCAGAAGATGCAAAAAAAGCCAAGTGCTTTACATATTTATCTAGTAATCACAAAAAATAACGCCACAAAATTTTAACACAATAACATAGACAAAATGTCAAAACGACACGACATCTCGTCAAAAATGTTAAGCTTTTCGACGATGCCAAGTTGTGTAAAAATTCCCAGAGCAAAAAATGTTGATGTTGTTTTTGTGCATTTTTCTACTAGTTTCTTTAGGTACATTTAAAGTAACATAAGAACCTTTCAATTTATTTGTTATGGTACATCGAGCACAGCTGATATTTTATTATCTGGCGTTGCTTTGTTAGTGCATGCATGCCTTTGGCCTGGCCTGGAGGCCCTCTATACATTTGACAGTTAATGTTTTACCAGAGGTGGGCAACTCATAATGCTCTCTCTTTTCAGTTTTTTTTTCATATTTGCATGTAAAAGCGATTTTATGAAATGGACTGATGTCTTGTTGTCTCTTTTTATAATTTTCCCAGACAGTTTTTAAAAGATTGATTTCTTTTTTGGTTAGTAAAATATGTCAAGTTTTGACAAAAAGAACAAAAACAAACAGTGAATATACACCTATTGATCTATATTTTTGTTACTCTTTTTTTTACAATAAAACAAGGAATCATAATGTGTTATTTAATAACAAAGTACATGCTAAATACGTATGTTTGTACCTACTGCTTACCTCGCAAATTCGGCTATTTTTATTAATCTTCCAGATTGGTAAATGCATGTTGTTTCCCACTTTTCTTGAGTTTCTTTCCCCGTTGGACAACGGAACAATACAAATTCGTCGAGGCACGTGTTTTTACCGTTTTCAATATAGCAAAATTCCATTTTTAAACCAGACGCTTCCTAATCAAATGTGAAATGACAAAATTAATTACTGTCAGGGGTTATCAACTGTCATTGCCAACACACAATTTGTTTTTAAACATTTCCCTAGCAACTGTCAAATCCAGTTGCTCACCTCTGGAAAAACTGGGCCTCTAGCCTGGCCGAAACAGTGCCAAAGCTAACCGCGATTTTGAATTTTATTCTTTTTTTTTCAAAGTTATTTCCGTTACACATTCTGCGACACTTGGGCCATTATACAGGGTTGCCACAATCCTTGAAAACCGGCAAATCCGGGAAAAAGTCAGGAATTCGGTGGGGTCGGAAAATATCCGGGAAAAAGTCGGGAAATTTGCTAAGAATCCTTGAATTTTTCAGATATTTTTGACCTAGGGTCTGATTTCGACCGCTTTCGAATTTGACTGGTTTAAATCAATATTACACGAGTGGGTGGAGGGCATTCATGTTGTTTCGCATGAAAAACCGGTTATTCTTTCACGCACTACCTATGAAGCAGCATATCATTTGCTTCCTATTCTATACGGTATAGGAAGAGACGGAAGTAGTCGCATGCGAATAATTTCGTATGATTTCGAAAATAGGAGCCCTGGTTGAGATTCCCTTGTACTTATATAAAATTTACATATAACGTTTTTTGTCGGCCCCCGTAGCGCAGTGGATAACGTATTTGCCTGCCGCACAGAAAGCCCCGGGTTCGAATCCCGGATAGGATGGATTTTTTGTGTTTGTTTTTCACTCTGCAAAAATACTTTGCTACATTGGGCATTGATCCTACGATGAATGGAAAGTCCCAGTAGGTATCAAGAAAAAACATATAAATTAAATAAAATTTTCTCCTGCATCGAGATTTTTATAAAATATTTAAAATAACATATTACTTTTTGCAAAATTTTACACCCTGCGATATTTGTTTCGATCAAAATATCAGATAATTTTTTTCTGTGGACAATCGCCCCTCCCCTCTTTTGAACCTCACCAAACCGAACAAAATTTGCTTTTGGCACTCGCTATAAAGTCAATAATTGTTACAATTTCAGTTAACAGTTTCTATCAACAGCACTAAAAACGTGTAAAAAATAGCATTTTTAGCGGACATTTACCACATTTCACCAACCGAGTCATCAACACATATAGAACCAAGACTATATCCCAACCCAAGTTAGTGTTAACCCAAATCTTTTAAAATAATTACGAAAAACTTGTAAGACATCTTATAGGTAGGTAATGCAAAAAATGTTGTCTGCGGCACTATAACATCATTGATTTATATAATTTTAATTTAATTTTAAGCATACGTATGACAGGATTTTGGGAACACATCTAGAATCGGGATTTTTTAATTCGGGAGAAACCGGGAAAAAGTCGGAAATTTTATCTAGGGAATCTTGTAGCAACCCTGTTATAGCATCTTATAGTTATATGGCCATATTCAATAAAGCTTTTGTTTAAGTAAAAAAAAATTCACTGCACTGGAAAAAACTTTTTTAAATGCAGAGACTGTGATTTATTTTTAAATCTCAATAAAATAATTACCACAACAATAACAAAACATTGTTACTAAATTTATTGTTTTAAATTCAAAGCTACTTTAATAACATTACATTTAAATTAGCAACGCAATTAAATAAAATAATAAATATTGTTGGATTGGGTGCTATAATAATGGGGTTATTGCATGCACATTTTATAATATCAGCATATTTGAAAACTGCTCAAAAAATAAATCGATACGTGTATTAATTTTTGCGAAAAAAATTAGGGTAAAAGTAACACTCGTGGCATATCGGACAAAGCGTTGTTGTTTCTCACTTCATTACGACCAGGCTTCCAATGTCTAGTGGAGAATCTCTAACTCCAATTGTCATGTTACAGTGAGCTTATATTTTTTACAGGTTTCTTCCTATTACCTGCTGAAAAGTACAGATTTCTGTATTTACGGTTTCCTGCACTTTTCAATTTTGATGTTGTTATTTCTCAGTTTATTCAACAGGTGGCGCACACAGGTACCACGTCTCTGCGGATTACAAACTTTTTGTTTTAAATTCGAGAGGTGTACATGGTTGCCTGTTTGGCTTCAACTGCCAGGTACAATCCTATGACTCCCTGATGATTCTTAATAAGGATGAAACAGATCTGTAGGTGTCTAGACTCTCCATTACCCAAGTAGCACAGAGTGGTGAAAATCAGCTGTAGAAGTGTTGCCATAGCCAAATCTGTAGCAATATGGCTTTAGCTGTTATTTGTGGCAACACCTTTATAGTATTATAGAAAGGTTGTAGCAGCTCTTTTTACCCTTCATTTTTTGGTGGTCACAATGTTGTGGGCAGCAATTTAGCTGTGTATTTTAAGCTCAAAATACAACTGAAATTTAGCATTTTTATACAGGGTGCCATTGTATTAGAGAACATATTTTTATAACTAAATAAAAATTAGAAAAAGGAAATATGGATTACAAAGTTTTAAGTCATAATAATATATTGACTTACTTATTTGACATCATAATAATCCGTAAAAAAGACCATTACACAAGTAAATTTGGGTGCCACGGGCAGTATATTGATAAAACCCATCATAATAACTCACTAAAACACACGCGCCTCAACAAATCAGCATATTACTGTTGTTGTCTATTAATTTTTTGTTTTGTTTACCTTTTTTCAAGGAATTTCGTTCAAAAGTGCCTATGTTATGGATTATGCATAATTTGTATTGCACTATTTGGTAAATAATGTATTTTTCAATAAATAAAATAAATCATGGCCGCCCAAAGAAAAAAGTCGTCGATAAGATTTTGCTTTTTTTTTTGGATAGAAGAGAATTTAAAGCAAAATACTTTTTGGGCCCAGTGGAATAAAAAAAAGAAGAGCAGAACTGGAAGTAACACCTAGTTACCTTTTTTTCGCTACCTATTATTTCCTTCTTTGTCATATTTTTTCTCCAAATATAGAAGTAGATATCAGTTAGAAGCAGGTGGAATGTGGACTAGACACAATTGATTATCATAAGTTTTCTTATACACCGGTAGAAGGCGCATTCGCAGCTGTTCGTAGCATTTGGTTTTGGCTATAAATGTTCAAAAAAAGTACAAATTATGACCATTTGGTGCAGCTGAGGATCAACTTTTATCGTGACACAAAACATATTAATAGCTAGTTTAATAGACAACTTTGCATTAGTAACAATTTGACAACTAAAAAGGCAGCTTAAATAAAGCTAGCTACTTTACAGCGAAAACGTAGTTGCCGCAACGTTGTGACAGCTATAGGATAGCTGTAAAATCTAAAGTGTACAGACTGTGTTGCTTGGGTAAACATTGGAGGCCTGTTCGTAATGAACGACGGGCGTTACATTTATTTTTATTTGAGGATACGAGATTAATTTTTTTTTCAAAATAAGGATAAATGGAAATAAGACTTATTTGATTTGTATTAGTTGATTCTTCATATTTTCCACCCCCTTATAACCTTTCTTTTATGTCCCTTATTATTAAAGCTAGAAAAAGGTTACTTGTACAGAAGTAATAGTCTTCCAAGTTTAAAACCCTCTTTGTCTTACAAAATTTAGATTGGTAATTTCTTAATGACTCCAAAAATGTTCCGGGTGGTCCAAATTCGAGGGGAATCTATAGCTTTGGGCTAACTATGCTGCAAAAGCCCAAAGCTATAGAGGCCCCTCGAATTTGGACCACCCTGTATAATACGTTGCTCTAATCTTTGACGTTTTTCAAGTAAAATGAGAAATACTTTCCCATACATCAAATCGAGTTATTCGGATCCAGAGTCACTTTTTATACACGAAATTAAAACAGGAAAGACAAGTATACAAAGGAATAAAAAGTAAAAAGTTGGTGCTAGAAAGCACGGATAGTCCACCATACTGAAAAGAAATGTAAATATCTCTAAAACTGTAGCTTTGAAAGATTTGAACCTTATAACAAAATTTTTGGTTAATATTTACAAAAACCATAATCTGTAAACCGCATATCAATAGCTGCTTTACTTCTAAAGTTATGATTTTTTTAAATATGTTTTAATGTTTTTTCAAATAATTATAAATAATAAATTTGTAGTCCATATTCATGGAAACTTAAATCTGAAAACTGCTACTTTTTAAAATATTTTGTCCCCCTTTTCCTCCCTTTAACCCCCCACTACCCCACCCAAAAGTTAATCAGTTCATGGTCAGACGATAGAGGATTTTTGTACCAAATTTCGTTAAAATCGATTAAGGCGTTCTTGAGTTATCATGTATACAGACAGACAACAGACCGAAAGACCACTTTTTTCTTCGGCGTTTTAAGGCGCATTTACACAGACAAACTTTCCTTTGATGTTGAAATGCCGACAAACATTTACATGAGCCTCTTGAGCAAAATGTTCAAAGAAAAGTTCGAGCAAAATCTCGTACAAAAATTTTGGAGAGAATGTTAAGCAAAATTTGTTTGAAGAAATGTTGGTATAGAAATTTCTTACAAATTTAAATTTTATATTTTTATGGGAATTCATTGAACTTAACTAAAAATAGAAAGACTAAGTTTTAAAACAAGGTATTTTTAATAAAGTGCTTTCCGACGGAAAAACGATTTGATGTCGAAATTCACATTTTACCTCATAAGCAACTTCGACTGATCTGATTTTTATAGGGAATATGCCAGTATACTTGTAAATTTTTGGGGTTATAAAAAAAACGAGAATAAAAAAAAAATAATTGGCACTTATTTATTGCTGTTGCCTGTAAAATGTAATGATAAAAATTTACGTTTAAAAGAATATTTTACTTCCTAGTTTAAAAAAAAATACAATAATAATTAAGTCAAATTAAAAAAACTATCTAATTTTATTAAATCTCAAATATATGAACAAAAGCACGTTCGGTCTAAATAATACCCGTTAATTACCCACTTTTACAACCCTACGATCCCGACCCTTGTGTAAAAAATATAATTTAGCAGTAATAGACCAGACTTTTAAATTGGAATGTTGCCCCTATTTGCAGATTGTTTGTTCAGTGTCAGTAATCGACCTTGATTATTAGATTAAATTGACAGTAAATATCTATCTTCAGCATTTTCATCAACCTTTTGCTTTTTTAAGCAACCCTTGGGGCCTTAAACTAACTAGGTAAATCTGGTGTGAGGAATTAAAAAAAAACAATCAAAGCTAAGGGTAAAGTAAAGTTACAAAAATATGTTTAAAAAAATCCCCTCCCCACTACTACTCATAGTCGTGAGGCGCGGATTACCGTTTAAAAGTTAAAACTTTTTTGCCGATATGTGAAAAAATCAAAATTTTTTTGGAAAAGAAAAATTTTCCTGGGTTGTTTTTCGACTTTAGGAAAAAAGCCCTTGGAAATAAAAAAAACTCGCAAGAAACTCCCAAAAAAACCCCCGGGCAAAAAAATCTGGGAAAAACCCTAAGAAAAAAATATTATAAGTGACAAAACTGGCTTGGCTTCTTTTCACAAAAATTTAAAATAAAAGTTGGTGTTCCATTTTTTTAAAGAATTGAGATCACTGATGTGAAATTTTATTTAATCTCATCTTTAAAAGTATGTTTCCAAAACAGAGAGCGATAATTTGCTCAAAAATTTACCCGAACAAAATGTTGAAAGAAAAGCTCACCAAAATGTTCACGCAAAAAATTTTAGATCTTTTGCACGAGCTTTTGTTTGAGCATGTTCGTTTGTGTAATTGCGCCTTAAGGTGTTTTTGAACCTTAGTAGCCCGTTTGTCATAAAATTAAGAAAAGTAAAAATTTAACGATTTTGATAGTCCCCCATACCATATTGGTATGGTGGACAAAAAGAGAATGAAAAGTTGGGTCTTGGTAATAGGAAAGAAAAAGGGATAAATAAAATGTAGCAGACGGATAAGAAGTTAAAGTAGGGATAAAAAGCAAAACAAAGTCCAAAAATATAATGTATTATAGTCAAAATAATATCTTATGTATCAGTATATTTATGACAAAAAGTGTAAATTTTTCTTCCTGGAATAAAAAAAGTTTCTTCTATTTCTTGTCGTCAAAAAATTTACTGTAATTCAAGTTATCATGCATTGTATATTTCTTGTTGGTGTATCTATAAAAAACAATTTATTCTTTTTTATAGTAGTCTTAAGAAGTCTACTAGGAAATCCCAAGGATAAAACTACAGTTTTAGAAAAAAGTGAAATTTACGAAATTAGTTGCATGGATTGTGACAAAAAATATGTTGGCCGAACGAGACGCTCTATTCAAACACGATTCAAAGAACACTTAGCACACTTAAAAAACGCAAGAACAGAAAAGTCAAGTGTGGCCGAGCATGCTTTTGAAAACAATCATAGATTCACATTAGGTAACCTAAAACTTCTAAAAAGTGTACCAAACAAAAAACTTTTGAATGCATATGAAAGTATGGAAATCATTCAATCCAGAAATAGTTTAAATAAAGATAGAGGCCCCATTCCGTTTAGTACACTTTATTCTTTAGTTGAAGGGAAATAGGATTATAAAGTGTGATCACAAATTATTAGTCTTATCGCCGCCCACTAAAACATAGTATATAAGATAGAGTGTAGGTTAATTTAGTTTATTGATGATGATGCTAACGTTGTTAGTGACACGTGCGTCGAGTGCAAAAAAGTGTAGATTTGGTTTGTGGAAAACAATCATAACTTTGTTATAGTGGTTATAGTAGCAGTTTTAGTAGTAGTAGTATAAGACAGTAGTAGTAGTAGTAGTAGTAGTAGTAGTAGTAGTAGTAGTAGTAGTAGTAGTAGTATTAGTAATTGCAATATTTAACCGACGGTGCCGCCCATCCAGTTTAGAGGACGTCCTAAGATTCTTTTCGTAGGTGCGCCACTTGAAAAAAAACTTCTTGCACAAAGGAAAATCACGACACTTTTTTATCACAACCATAAACTTAATATGCCAAAATACTGCATTAATTCTAAAAAGCTTTAACCTAAATAACGTCGAAATTATGCCATCAGATATCGTACACTAAGCTTTCGTGTGTGAATCAAATTCAGGAATTGGGCCCCCGCCCCTAAAATAGCGGGTTGAATGGGTGGGTGCCAAGTCTGAACCGTTATTAAGGAAGAACGCAACGTATAGTTCTGCAGTCCTACCTGATGCAGTAAGTAAATCGTTAGACATGCAATAAAGACTGCAAATGAGTGACATTAGCGCACGCAAATAGGCGACGACGCCTTGGCACGGCGCCGCGGCGGCGACCGACGCCGACCGGCCCTTATGGCTCCAATTCACACTATACAATACGTATATGAAAGTCATAGACAACCTAAACCGAAAGTTAAGCTAAATTGAATTAAACCAAGACGCGCAGATATATGGAAGGCGTAAAACAACCCTTTTTATTTATGTTGGTGAACTTGCAGTATATTAATCCTTGACCCTGGTTCTAAAATTTCCCAGAAGTATAAGCAAAAGAATCTTCTGTAAAATCTTTTAGTTTTGTTTGAACTTACATTTCTTATTTTTATGTATTTCGGAATTTTACTTAAATTTTAAGATGATTATTGCTAATGACGTCATCTATCGGCTGAAATGAACAGAAAAAATCGGTATAGCAAAAAGGGCTCTGCAATAAAGAGCCTGCAATAAAATTGTTCCCAGGCGTAGGCGGGGGTGCATTTTAAATATCTTTGACTGTACTTAGTAATAATTCATGCAACATTCATGTTTAGTAAAAGACATAACGAAGAGTACGACCTTGGCGATGAATATTCTACCTGCGTACGCAACCCATTTGTATAACTCTAGCTAAGAAGCACCGTTGCAAAAATCAAGTGCTTTACACATGAACATATTAGGAAACAAAAGTCCAACAAAGATGGAATTAGTTTTTCTTAGGTGATTTCTAGTGGTTTCTAGTATATTTCTATGCCTTCCTGAATTTGAATTGGATAAGCTACCTATTTTGAATAAATTAAAAAAAATCACAGAAATTAGGGTGATTAAAATTTTTTTAAAGTTGTGCAAAATTAGTTCGAAGTTGGTTCGAAATTATAAGCAAATCAGATAAAATTGTTTAGCAAAACTTGACCGAAAATCGTACATCTTGAATTTTCAAAATCTGATCAAAAATTCGTATTCCTTATTCCCAAAAGCCTTCGTATACCAATTTTGGTTGAAATCGGGCAGACTTAGATGTTTTCCCCCCTTTACTCTCCTCGTAGGAGAGAGGGGTAGCTAATAATGACATATTATTGTATTGTCACCGGAAATCTAAATGCATGCCAAATTTTAAGGCAATCGGATGTGTATAAGTTAGTTAAAATTGGTTAGCAAAAGATGACCAAAAAGCGTCCATCTTGAATCCGCCATATTGGCTTTTTAAAATCTGATTAGAAAATCGTTATCTTCATCCCCAAGGGCCCCAACACACCAAATTTCAACGAAATCGGGCGTACTTCAACTGTACCCCCTCTCCACCCCCTTCGAGTAGGGCGATCGGATGTCGGGAATTTGGTGCAAGATTCCACCCGTTAAATAAAAGCTTGTAAAAAGATACTTTTTTGTTAACCATCTAAGTATGTGAAATTTTACTTCTCTGCCTCTTTTGGTTTTGGAGATATTAGGGTGGACTCGAAGTTTTGGGAAACCCCTGTGTTCTATCTAAGAGATAAGAGATCATCGGTCTCAATATACATGCAAAGCTCTATTGCTAAACCGGGTTTGTGTCCTGCCAAGCGATAAAGTTAGTTCCAAAGGTCGGCTAATAATTACTAAATCAGAGCTTTTAAGCTGGATTGCGCCATTTTGCTGGCTTTATTTTTAAAGTTTTCTGGCCGGCTATTTTAAAAGTTGTTTGTTTCCTCGTAGAAATAATAAAGAGTTTTGCAGCATTTAAAGTTAGGCACACATGATTTAAGAACTACTGAAAACGTAGTAGGCGGTGGCGAAGCTCCAGCTTGTGTGTAGCGGCAAAGCGCCCTTGATTTATGGTATTATTGATTTCTCACGATTTGTGGAAAAGTGTACGATGACGTTAACTGGTACAGTACTTTTCCACACATGTACGGAAAACTAGTATCAGGAAAAATAGCGTACACAACTCAATAGAAGGTAACGTTATAAACAAGGCGCCAGCCGAGTTAAATAACACGCGTGTGTAAGAATTCACGCTCGTATGAAAATAGTCACTTTCTAGTTCACGTTCGAGGTTGTGTATGTTTTCCCACTTTTTAGAATTATTTTATGAAG
Organism: Oxystoma pomonae; assembly: GCA_963921995.1. Lineage (NCBI taxonomy): Eukaryota > Metazoa > Arthropoda > Insecta > Coleoptera > Brentidae > Oxystoma > Oxystoma pomonae. The sequence continues at coordinate 111,997,675 of OY998166.1, read as the reverse complement.
TTTGTTGGTATTAGAAGTGTAGCTCTCGTAGCTTTTTACAAGCTTTTATTTAACTTGCAATGTATGTAAATATGTTTGTTCGGGTGGAATATTGCAACTTAATTTTGACCAACTTCCCGACATCTGATCGGCGTCAAATTTGGCATGCTTTTATAGTTACGGTGACAACACAAGAATGTAGGTAGTGTGATGAAATTGAAACCTCCCCCCTACTCGAAGGGGGTGAAGGAGTGTACAGTTGAAGTACGCCCGATTTCGTTGAAATTTTGTGTGTTGGGGGATTTAGGGATGGAGACAACGAATTTCCAATCAGATTTTGATAATTCAATATGGTGGATTCAAGATGAACGATTTTTGGTCAATTTTGCTAACCAATTTTAACCAACTTATACATATCCAATCCACCACTCCCCTATGAAGGGAGTGGAGGGGGGAAAACACCTAAGTTTATCCGATTTCAACCAAAATTGGTATACGGGGGCTTTTCTAGATAACTGACTTATCCACATCCGATTGTGTTCAAATTTGGTATGCGTTTATAGTTCCGCGGTGAAAATACAATGATATGGTATTCTCAGGTACCCACCTCCGTTTAACAAGGGAAGTGGAGGGGAAAAAAATGTAGTTTGTTCGATTTTAAACAAAATAAGCATACAGGGGTTTTTTTCAATATGGCAAGGGTGCAAATCTAAAAATTAAGGGTGTGTGTTTAAATTTGATATGCGTTTATAGTTCCGGCGACAATACAATAATATGGTATTATTAGGTACACATTTCCCTCTAACGAGGGAAGTGAAGGGGGGAAAAAAAATAGTTTTTTCGATTTAAATCAAAATTGGCATACAGGAGTTTTTCGGGAAGGGATATGAATTTTTGCTGAGATTTGAAAATTTCAATATGGCGGATTCAAAATGGACGATTTAGGGTACAAATCTAAAAATTAAAAAATAAATTTTTGCTAAAAAAACTTTTAAAGAACAAGCTTTTATTAAATGCACTCAAAAGTAATTCAATAATTAAAAATTAAAATAATTTTTTATCTTTCCTATACCATAATAATGGGCGATGGGCGCAAATTAAAAATTTTAACTTTACGGTGATAAAGAGAGAACTAGAAAAGAAGAACTAAATTCCTCTTCTATTCGAATGATAAACATAATGCTTTCATCTAAAGAAGCGGGTGAGATTTTCTACTTTTGAACGCATTTAATAAAAGTTTGTTCTTTAAAAGTTTTTTTTTTAATAAAAATTTATTTATTCGCATCTTTAAACCACAACCAAAGTGGGGGGAGAAGGGTAGCTGGAAGTGTTACAAGAGGGAGAGGGGGCTCATGAAAAATGTGAGTATTTGTTTCAGTATTTTCATAGTAGGTGGGTACAGTGACTAAATATATGTAGTAGCTGTTGTGCGAAACTGTGCCGACTTTATGAAAATCATGTTATATACAGGGTTCGACAGCTCTCTTCTAGGGTGCCGAAATGCCTGTGTCTGAAAAAGAACGCTATTCAATCAGTAGCGGATCCAGCAATTTCACCAGGGGGAAGGGGGGGGCGCAAGCAATAAAACTTATGTAGGCCGGCTCTAGCGACGACGAACATGAGGCAAAAAAGTCCTTTTTTATGGACATAATTGTTTTTGGGGGTTTGGTTAAATTGGTATGTTGGATAGTGGCGACCTGACCCTTCCCACTAACCAAAGAGTTTCGACCTACATATTATGTTCGTAGTTGTTTGAGCCGTTGGTGGTGACTAACAGATACTACCTGATACAACCAATTTATTTGGGCAGTTATCTGTTTACAAATCCTTAATTTTTAAAACAGGAAAATGCGTTCAGTATTAACATCCCAACATTATTATCGTAATAACTTTTAGTTATATAATAAAATTAAGTTTTCTTTGCTTTGCAAACCTATCGAAGAAAAATTTTAAATATGAGCAATATATAAACAAAAGAGCCAAGGCATTAAGTTTTCACAAGTCTTAAAGTGGAGAAACTTCTTTCGCCAGTAACAACCAATTTTTAATGCGTTGTAGGTATTGGGGTAATCATGTTTACTACACAGTGTCAACGCTGTTAAGGCATCATCGCATTAACTATGTAAAATTTCGTTTTTAAACATTGTTAACTCTCCCATTAATATTGTGTGAGAAGGGTTGTTTAAAACTTCAATTTAAATATGATATTTGGCAGACAGTTGCATGAAGGCAAATTACGATATTTAAAGTTATCGTTTCTCCTCAGATTTTAAGTAAAAAAAGTAAAACTGGCAACGCCTTATTCTTTAACTTTTTAATCTTTTGCCAGAGTGCACAGGGAAAACTAAACATCAGAATTAGCTGAAATTTTGCAGGTGTGATCATTTTTAAATGCTTAACAAAAATATCTGAAGGATATTTCCAAATTCTCAACTATTTTTTCTTCAAAATAAAAGCTTTGGTGCTGTCATCTATCCCAAAAGCCTCAAAATAATTTCGGTTTAGAACAAACCCAATTTACAAAAAAAAATAGAGAAATACTCACAATTTCCTCTGGATTACATTTTTCCTTTTTATATTTCCTTGCTTTAGCGAAAATAAAAACTAAGTTTTCTTTTTTTTTAAAGCCTGTGCACTCCGGAAAAGAAAACCGATCAATCAATCACACTTCATTGAATTTGGGAGACACACGCATTTCAGGTGTTGGCCGTTAGATCGCAGAATTTATACAATTCCATAGTAATTGCAGGTGTTTTTTCAACAAACTGTAAATCGGGCCGCCGTGGGACAGAAGAGTGTTTCATTCGAGGTTATGTTTATCTGTCAAAAATATGTTTTCAAAAATATTGTTCTAAAAGAAATATGAAACCACTCCGCGTGTGCGGTCGCCCTCCGAAAAAGGCTTAGCGCTGCGAGGGCATTACCTCGTGTCTATCAAAGAACCAAGAGAACTTTACTGGCTCGCTGGGATTATTAGGAATTCGCATAGGGCAATCTAAGAAATTGTCAAAGTCGCCAATTCAATATGGCCGCCGTGAGAAAACAATACACAATACATTTTTTTAGGTTTTTGAGAAAGTTGGTGAGTTTTTCAACAGTTTTTTTTCTGTTCTAAGTAAAGGACAATTTTGTGATTACGTATGACCACATTTTAGTGTAAATATCCACCCAAAGCTGATGAGTGGGGTAGCTGTTTCATACTGAAATTCATTCAGAACTGTTCACAAATGTCCTATTAATAACACAACATAATAAACTTCTCAAAAAATCCACCAACTTTCTCACAAAACTATAAAAAATTTCATTGTTTTTGTTTTACCCCGCCATGTTATCAGTTGTTTTGTTAGACTGCCCTATTGAAACATTCGGCGCCCATAATCCCACATAATTTAGTTTTTATTTTGATTAAACTATTTTTTTATAGTTATGTGCAAGTGTACTACAGAAATCTTGGAGGATAAAGGATAGATTTTAGAACCTCAGTTTCAAAAACACACGGATACGATTATTTCGTCTAGCGCCAGTACCCGATTTTTAAATCTTCATACTTTTAAGTTACCCTGTTGCCGATATCAGTTAGCGGGAGTGTTTCCAATTCAATTATGAATGCACCTGTAAATCCAACCTTAAACATTACACCCAGTTACTTTAATACGTAGTTGGGTAGCCCTTTTTTAGCAGGTAATTCTGCAATAAATGTTTTTTTTTAATTTTAGTATTTTACTTGTTTTTTTAGCAGCAAAGCACGCAACAAGCCAAAATAAGTAACCTAACCCCAAATTTTTGACCTGGCGCTAAAAAACCTCTGGCGTCCCACTGATAGATAGACATAAATAAAGTCTCCGCGTTGCCATGGAAAACAAATTCAATGACGTAAAATTTTGCAAAAAAATCAGGTCTATATAGTTAAATTGATTTCCCGTACAGTGTTGCTAAAACAATTCCCCAGATTGTAACTACGACCTTAAGTGATTTATCTCGACTCTGCTGCTCACAAAATATTGTGAACCCGATTAAGCTAACTAATGTATTTTTTTTAGGCAAGAGCAATACTCTAATCTTAAAACATATATTTTCTTATGAACACCGTTAAGTTACCCAAGCCAAACCTATTTTTCTTACCCACAAATAATTGAAATTATAATATTATGGCTCAACAAAACCTTCATATTCTCAAAATAGCTTGAAACAGAAATTCGAAAATGAGCAAAAATGCCTTATTTTTGACTGTCCCACATGTAAAAACTAGACATCCGCCAACAATAACAATTGATTTGAAAGTTTGAGACAATGATGTGTTTGAAATTAACTCTGTGTTTCGGACTTCTATTGTCTATATTTTATTTAGACGTTTCGATCAGTACAATCTCTGATCGTCTTCAGGTGCAAACTACAATCAATTCCTAAGGCTACGTACTTATATACTGTGAGAAATCATTCAACCTTGAAGTTTAACACACTCACAAGGAACTTGGTAAATACATTCCTTATTTTGTTTGTTCTCCGGTTTTGTTTTACTAAGAAGGCTTCGAATTGTATTACTAGATTTAAAAGCTGTTTTAATATTAAAGTTTTTCGCTACTCTTCGAATTTTCTCTGATACTCCTTTAACGTATGGGATTGTAAGGAATGCATTTGCCTTGGTGTGGTGAATCATACATAGGCGAAACTAAAAGACCACTATCTGTTAGGCTTAAGGAACATCAGACGAATACCCAAAAAGGTGAAACCACGAAATCAGGAATTGCCGAACATGCATGGTCAAAACAACACCGAATGAAGTGGGTAGAAGCAAAGGTTTTGCACAAGGAGTCACACTGGAAGAAACGAAAATTCCTTGAAGCTGCCTTTATTGGGCAGAATCAGGGTATTTTCAGTAAACCAAGTGTTTGGAAATATTTGGAAGCCCCTCCTTGGGCGGAGCCAACTTCTTAAACTTCAAGGTTGAGTGATTTCTCACAGTATATAAGTACGTAGCCTTAGGAATTGATTGTAGTTTGCACCTGAAGATGATCAGAGATTGTACTGATCGAAACGTCGTGTATAAATAAAATATAGACAATGGGAGTCCGAAACACAGAGTTAATTTCAAACACATCATTGTCTCAAACTTTCAAACAAACGTTGGAATCCCGGTACGGACCCGGTATCAGCGATCTTTTTCGAGGCTACGAGAAAACTTTAATTAAGCATACCAAAGAAGACACGCACATCGAATTCCTATGCCAAGCAAGAGACAGCAACATTATTCCGGTTGCATTTCGTCTTAAGGCATCATTTCCAGAACAAAGAGTTCAGCGGATTCTAGATGACGCCAGTAAAGCGCTTATACGGTCCCAAATCAGCTTTCATCGCTGGAACAAGTCCTTACTGACAGAAGAACTGAGACAACGGTTTCAGGAGATTCGAGAATATACTATGGAGGAAGATTATCAACCGATTCTAGACAAAATTACACGAACCTGCGACCATCTACGACAGACTTGGCAAGGAAAGCACCAAAGGAAATTCGCCCATCAACAGCCACAAAGCCAATCGACCACTGACGCTGTAAGAACCATCGTTAATGGGTCAAAGAAGACATTGACACAAATAGAAGAAAACTTACTTGCCAAAGGACTTAACTTTTCCATCGCTCCTAAGAAGATACCTACCATCGATATCATCACCGCCATAGAAGGTCATCCTCTTCCACGACAAGACGCCGACGAGTTCAGACATTATTGACAAACCTATTAAGCATACCTCTAATATAAGCAAAACAGAGGAAATCGCGTTGAAGAATCTTCAAAAGGACAAATCAATTAAAATCTTACCGGCAGACAAGGGCAATGCAACAGTGATTTTGGACACGGAAACCTATGACCAGAAAGTTGAAGAGGTACTTGCTAAAGGAAACTATAAACTTCTCCCAAAAGATCCGACGCAATCAATCGAAAGTAAGGTTTATAGAATTTTGAAAAAGTATTCCAGATATATTCCGGACAATACAAGATCTCAACTTACACCACATTATAGCAAGCCTCCTCATCTATACGGACTTCCCAAAATTCACAAAGATGCAATGCCCTTACGCCCAATTACAAGTTCCAGAAATTCTCCAACAAGCAATCTGTCTAAATTCCTTTTGAAAATTATTCAACCTCTTGCAGGCAAGACCGCTTCATTTGTAGAAAATTCCAACCATTTTGTTAATATTCTTAAATCTTTTGTTTTATGAACCGAGGATAGACTTGTCAGTTTTGATGTCGAAAGTCTCTACACCAATGTCCCAATAAAGGAATCGCTAGATATTATTAGAAAGAGACTGGTTGATGACGAATCCCTTTATGAACGTACCAGCCTACCGCTGGAGGGAGTGATGGAGTGCTGCCTACATAACTCTTATTTTCAAGTGAAAGATAGGTTTTATGCTCAAGATGACGGTCTGCCAATGGGTTCATCGCTTTCGCCAGTGGTGGCCAATATTTACATGGAGTGGTTCGAATCACACGCGGTTGATACCGCAACATATAAACCTAAGCTCTGGCTAAGATATGTTGATGATACTTTTATTGTCTGGACCGGGAATGACCAACAACTTTCAGAATTTCTTCACCACCTAAATAACATAAGACCCACCATTAAATTCACAATGGAGTTGGAGCAAAATTGTCAAATTCCTTTTCTTGATGTACTTGTCACACGAGTAGAAAGCGACATCAGAACAACAGTCTATCGTAAACCCACTCACACAGGACAATATTTAAATCAAGGTTCAAATCATTCTGCTAAAACCAAACGAGGCATAATCAAAACTTTGTATAACAGAGCCGTTCAAATTTGTAACAATTCTCATGACTTGGAAATCGAAATAAGAAACATTAAGAAGGATCTGCAGCAGAATGGTTACAGCCTGAAACTTATAACAGATACTATTTCTAAATTTCAACAAACAGGACAGAAATTACAAGACCAAAACCAGGCAAATGCATTTCTTACAATCCCATACGTTAAAGGAGTATCAGAGAAAATTCGAAGAGTAGCGAAAAACTTTAATATTAAAACAGCTTTTAAATCTAGTAATACAATTCGAAGCCTTCTTAGTAAAACAAAAGCGGAGAACAAACAAAATAAGGAATGTATTTACCAAGTTCCTTGTGAGTGTGGTGAATCATACATAGGCGAAACTAAAAGACCACTATCTGTTAGGCTTAAGGAACATCAGACGAATACCCAAAAAGGTGAATCCACGAAATCAGGAATTGCCGAACATGCATGGTCAAAACAACACCGAATGAAGTGGGTAGAAGCAAAGGTTTTGCACAAGGAGTCACACTGGAAGAAACGAAAATTCCTTGAAGCTGCCTTTATTGGGCAGAATCAGGGTATTTTCAGTAAACCAAGTGTTGAAATCCCAAATATTTGGAAGCCCCTCCTTGGGCGGAGCCAACTTCTTAAACTTCAAGGTTGAGTGATTTCTCACAGTATATAAGCCTTAGGAATTGATTATAGTTTGCACCTGAAGACGATCAGAGATTGTACTGATCGAAACGTCGTGTATAAATAAAATATAGACAATGGAAGTCCGAAACACAGAGTTAATTTCAATAACAATTGACTCTTGTATAGCAATTTTAGCCATTTTTTTTTCATTGATTCTAGAGAGATCCGTACACTTTGATAGCGGATATCTCGGAAACTGATCATAGAAACAAAATAAAAACTACCCATTTTCTTAACTAGCACCAACAACATTTTTCAAAATTGGTTGAAATCGACCGAGATAAGTTTTATAGGAGTGTCCAGAGCGTGGTTCTTTAATGTTTCTAAAACTTTGATAATATTCAGAAGAGGGGCGCGCGCCCCCCACGCCCCCCCCTCTGGATCCGCCACTTCAGATGTAATGAAGAGAGATGCCGGCTGGGCAACGTTGTCAAGTAAACCGTTTAGGAAAACTGCTGCACTTTAGCGCTTTCAGCGCTTTAGTCTGTTTTATTAAGGCGCATTTACACAGACAAACTTTCCTTTGATGTTGAAATGCCGACAAACATTTACACGAGCCTCTTGAGCAAAATGTTCAAAGAAATGTTCGAGCAAAATCTCGTACAAAAAAACACACGTAAATTTTGGAGAGAATGTTGAGCAAAATTTGTTTGAAGAATTGGGGGTATAATAATTTCTTTACAAATTCAAAATATATATTATTATCGGAATTCATTGAACTTAACTGAAAATAGAAAAACAAAGTTTTAAAATAAGGTATTTTTAATGAAGTGCTTTCCGACGGAAAAACAATTTGATGCCGAAATTCACATTTTACCTCATAAGCAACTTCGATTGATCTGATTTTTATAGGGGATATGTCAGTATACTTGTAACTTTTTTGGGGTTGTAAAAAAAGCGAGAATAAAAAAAAATAATAATTGGCAGTTATTTATTGTGGTTGCCTGTAAAATATAATGATAAAAATTTACGTTTAAAAGAATATTCCTTTATTTTACTTCCTAGTTTAGCTTTTTACAATAATAATTAAGTCAAATTAAAAAACCTATATACATTTTATTAAATCTCAAATATATGAACAAAAGCGCGTTCGGTTTAAATAATACCCGTTTATTACCCACTTTTACAACCCTACGAACCCGACTCTTGTCTAAAAAATATAATTTAGCAGTAATTTAGTAGACTGTGTCGCCGATCTATCATCCCGCGTTTTGGATTTCGCAGGTAGTAGGCCGGCCACCCTTTTGAATCGCAATGTTGCCCTTTGCATATTGTTGGTTCAGTGTCAGTAATCGACCTTGATTATTACATTAAATTGACAGTAAATATCTATATCTTCAGCATTTTCATTAACCTTTTGCTTTTTTAAGCAACCCTTGGGACCTTAAACTAACTAGGTAAATCTGGTGTGAGGAATTAAAAAACAACAATAAAAGGTAAAGCAAAGTTACAAAAATATGTTCAAAAAAAATCCCCCTCCCCACCACTCCTCATAGTCGTGAGGCGCGGATTACCGCTTAAAAGTGCAATTTTTGAGTTTTTTGCCAATATTTGAAAAACTCAAAATTTTTTAGGAAAATAAAAATTTTCCTGGGTTTTTTTTGACTTTAGGAAAGAAACCTTTGGAAATAAAAAAAACTCGCAAGAAAATCCCAAAAAAAAACCCGGGCAAAAAAATCCGGGAAAAACCCTAAGAAAAAAATATAAGTAACCCTAATCCATGTGACAAAACTGATAGTAGAGCCAATAATAATGTTTCGCTTGCCGTCGGCTTTTTTTCACAAAAATTTTAAATAAAACTTGGTGTTCCATTTTTTTAAAGAATTGAGATCACTGATCACTAATGTGAAATTTTATTTATTCTCATCTTTAAAAATATGTTTCCAAAACAGATAGCAATAATTGGCTCAAAAATTTACCCGAACAAAATGTTCAAAGAAAAGCTCACAAAAATGTTCACGCAAAAAATTTGAGACCTTTTGCACGAGCTTTTATTTGAGCATGTTCGTCTGTGTAATTGCGCCTTTAGAAGACGCAGGCGTAAAGGAGATCGTAGAAGCAATTAATCACTTGGAAGATCTTAAGATTATTTTTATTTATTTGATACTATAATGTTGCAACTAAAATACCACAAAATATTTTTTATGTAAGAAATGAAGCATCCCTTCTCGACGGCAATTTTTGTAAAATAAAGGAGTCTACAACAATCAGAACTTTTTAAAAAAATACCCCGCTGTTATTAAATTTAAAAACAGCTTTAAATTCGTTTTAAAGTTAAACAAGACGGTGAACACGGTTACAAAAAGTGTTCTAAGTACTTAGAAAGAGTAGAGAGTTGCAGATTGAAAGACTGCGCTATATTGTTTTTTCTTATTCTTTTAAAAAATTATAAATTTGTTTCAAATTTATTTCATTTATTTCAAGATATTTCGTGAGAACTCGAAACTGCTACGATAAATTGTCTCGTAGAGTCAGTACTTTAGCGTCACTGATTATGGGAGGTCAGGCTCAAAAATTTGTGGATAAATGGGCATTTTAATTAATTTAGCGGATTCTAATTTTAAACAAGAAAATACTCATAATCACTCTTTTACGCCCTTTGAAGGCAACATTTATCTTACTCTTATCTTACTTGGAAATAGTTAATTGTGGGTGAGATCGGCAACATCGTATCGGTTTCTCAAGTTCTCAAGAACCCTGTGTAGATCTGTAGACTATATGTACCGATAAGTCCCTATTGATAAGGCGATACAAAAATAATATAAATTTTAATCTCATTTTGCACATTTAACAACAAATTTTAAGCCCTGGCGCACTTGATCCGTTCATCAGTTTTGCATAAATTGCAAAATTTTTAATGCGAAAACAAATCGCGGTTCTTTTATTTGCAGCATTTAAAATTAGGCACACATGATTTAAGAACGATTGGAAAAGCTCCGAAGCGAACGCTAAAGGCAATATGTTGTCTCTGACAGACCCATTCTCTATTTCTCTGTTTTGCAGACGGTGCTGTATTTTTCTTTAAGTGTTTTATTCAATACAAAAAATGGCGCTCTGAATTTATTCGTTTCTTTACTTTTATATTAGCGGTCGACCAACACCGTCTCAACGGTCGACCTGCGACGTTACCCGCGATATCCAAAAATAATGTCATTTGACAGTTGTCAGAAATGTCATGTAAAAAGTATCCCATCCCAAAGGATATCCCCCTTTTTAATGGAAATTTGGGGTGCGCATAATTTATCAAAAAGTACTTTACAAAAAAGGTACAGGTGCATAACAGTACTACGTAAAAACAATCAATACGCAAAACTAGACTATCATAAACTTGAAATAGATCTTAACGGATGGGTCTAAAACGTTACAAGGGCAAAAGTGTACAAAAGCAAAATAGTGTAACATATTCCCGCTAGATGGAGACACAGTATACAGCCGGCCGAAAACAGCTGGACAGCAAAACCTGTGTAATTTATTGCCGTTAGATGGCCGTACATAGCCAACAAATAATACTAGAATATTGCATTGGTGTTAGCAAGCTAAGAATTCCCTCACTGTTTTAAGCTTCTTTAGTTGTCTTAAAATAGCATATTTTCCGAGAAAATTCAAAAAAGGGTTTAGGTTGGCACACCTGTTTGCTCGCTTGCTTGCTTAATTGTAAATCCGGCTTAACAAATCAAACGGTCTCCATCACACCGCAGCGCCATCTAGCGGCAATATGTTACACTATTTTAGGTTTGTACGGATTTGCCCTTGTAACCCTTTAGTATTGTAAGGTTTTATGCCAGTACGTTCTGACCAATTACTGTTTTTACACAGTTACACAGTTTTGCCATTTTAAAATTTTTGCTCAGTACTGATTTGTTATTGTAAATTTTAGGAATGTACGTTTTTACATTGTATTGTTTTGCTAAATTATAGGCATTCGAAATTTGTATTCGGTAGAATTGCTTGATATTTACATGTGTTGAAGTACTCGTCCTAAGATGATTTTTGTTTTTTTGCACCAACTCTCTAACCCTCCCAGAAGTATCCGAAAAGTCGTCGATTTCGCAATTTTTAAATTATTGTACTGACCTTATTGGCAAATCGATCAAAATCTATTTTTTTTTAAATTGCCACGGCTGCTTTTTTAAAAATAAAATATTAATTTTATATTTTTAATTTTTTATTTCTTGTCTAATTTAAGCGAAACTTTCTCTAAATTATAAAACGTTTCCAAGACACCTAACTGTGACAGAAAACTGACAGGTGTCAGTAACCATCTTGCGTCGGCCATATTAAACTTTTTGGATTTTGTCCGATTTGAATAAAATTTTTCTGGGCCTAAAGCGACTATTGCTACGTCTTCATGGGAATTGAGTTCGTTCTGAAAACGATTTCAATCCGATACCGTCCATGAAAACGCATGTTTTTCCAGTATTCAAATCGATTTCAATCTAGATCGGACCCTGAAAATTTTTAGGGTTGGATCAAGATCGAAATACCGATTTTCCATGAAAACGGGGATTGAGTTTACACATACGTATTGCGTCGGATTACCAGATAGCCGCCAAATTATATTTTATTGCTCTCACTCTTTTTGAGAGAGAGAGAGAGAGAGAGAGAGAGAGAAATAGAAGTGAAACTGTGGAACCGGCATTCTAAAATTTGGTGGAGTGTATAGAAAAAAGAAGATTAATAACATAACCATACTTAAATAACTAAAGATTTTTTTTTTTAGAGACTTTAAGAAAATAAATTATGGAAAATAAAAGAAATATTTGGCTCGAAAGTGTATGTTCTATGCACATATGCCAGTCCAGCATTTTTTTCTTCACTTCCACTTGCAAACAGAGTAGTAATTAAAATTTAAAAAAAATGTGTGGCAAGTGCCAACATCATCTTTTGAATAGGTAATTATGCAGTATACGGTTTTCTGCCATTTTTGATTTTTTATAAAAAATTCTTTATGGGGGCACCTACTAGGGTCCCTAGGACCCCAAAACCGCCTGCGCCCGATTTTTTTTAAATTTTTTTAAGAGAAAAAAGGGTGCCTGGGGGGGTTGTAATGTGTTTTTTTTATTGTTTTGGGTTGGGTTGGATTAGGTTGGTTTGGATTGTGTTGGAATGGGTTGTTTTAGTGAAAGAAAATAAAAAAAAAACAAAAAAAAATAAAAAAAAACCAACGGGCGCAGGCGGATTTGGGGTCCTAGAGACCCTAGTAGGTGCCCCCATAAAGAATTTTTCATAAAAAATCAAAAATGGCAGAAAACCATATACTGCATAATTACCTTTGGAATAAAATACATTTTTTAAAAAAAAGTACCAAAACTCAAAAATGAATATTTGACAACTATGACATATGTCAGCTGCCAAATATCAAAATTTGAAAACCGAAAAAATCGATTTGAAAACCTGTCATGAAAACTCATGAAAAAAAAGTTTTCAAAACATATTGAAAACGAATTCAATATCCATGAAAACATATTATATATTTAATTTTGACTGTCAGTAGCCATCTTGCGTCGTCCATAATGATTTTCATTGTTTTTTGTTTGATTTAAACAAATGTTTTTCTAAATTATGAAGCGTCTCCAACACAAGACTGTGGCAAAAATGGTCTTCGTTATCTTTTGTCCGATTTAAATAAAACCCATTTAGATTAGAGAGCGGTTTTACCAGTACTCAATTTTGATGCGTCCCATTACTATGTGCGATGGCTAAAAAATTAAGTTTTGTTTAAATCGGACAAAAAATAACGAAGTTCAATGTGACCGACATCTGTCAGTTAGGTGTCTTGGAAACGTTTTATAATTAAAAAAAAATGGTTTAAATCAGATAAGAAATAAAAAAGTTCAATCCAAGATGGCAGTGCAATTTTGACATTTAAAATTTTATGTTTAAAAAGACAGTCATGGCAAATTCAAAAAAGAAAATTAGATTCTGGTCGGTTTGCAAATAAGGTCAGTACAAAAATTCAAAAATTGATCAAAAGTGTGATTTCGACGAGTGGTAGAGAGTTGGCGCAATGAAACAGAAATCTTTTTAGGACGAGTAATTCACTACCGCATATAAATTTCCACTTAAAAAGCGCGATATCCTTTTGGGTGTCATGTTTTCGACTACGATGTCTTATCTAAGAATAGCCCTCTCCCTAAGAAATTACTGTACTGCTACGTATGGTCGGCCTTATTATTGACTTGTTTTGGTGGCAAAAGTGATTAGCAAGATATTGACCATTTTCCGACTTTTACAGGCTGGGTAGCAAAAAGGATTGCCAGCAAACTAAAACAAAAAATGGCCCACACAACAATTTAAGTTAAAATTTATATCAAACCAACGAGGACATAAGCTAAATAGAGAGGTCACGTAATGCTAATATCCGACCATTAAGCCAAATCATGAAAGGGGAATAACAGGAAGATTTTGATTCTATGCTGAATGCGCTAGGATGAATCTGGGTAATATTTATTTGGAACAATCTGTTGTGTAGACGTCATGTTCCCATAATATTTGCAATTGATTTGTTGGCAACGTCGCATCTTATATTTCATTATTCGGCGCCGATCTCTCCCAGTTTTTTTTTAAGCGGGTGTTCCGTCCCGTCAGTGAATCATTGGTTTGTTGAATCGGGTAGTTTAGTTGTTATGAAGGTGATTTTTTTGCTAGTTTTTTGATTCTTATTGTGTTTTCTAAAGGGTTATATTACTTCTGATTATTAAACAGGCAAGTTCAAACTCTTTTTCTGTTTATCTAGGATACCCACTTTTCTTTTTTTTTCTGTTCTAAAACATCTCATCTCTGTTTAATGAGTACATATAAGAAAGATGAAAGTCAGGTAAACTCTGCAAAATATCACAAGGGTTATGGGTCTTTTCTTTCAAATCATTCCGGTTTGAAACATTTGCCCTTGATCGTCAATAAAATAATATAGGTAAGTAGGTTCCTAGTATAATCTCAATTATTATTTTGCATATTTTTTTAAAAAATTATGGGAAAGACATGATGGTAATATAAGGCTGAAAATATTTGGTAATTATGCAGTATACGGTTTTCTGCCATTTTTGATTTTTTATGAAAAATTCTTTATGGGGGCACCTACAGCTAGGGTCCCTAGGATCCCAAATCCGCCTGCGCCGGTTGTTTTTTTTTTATTTTTTTTTGATTTTTGTAATTTTTTTTCACTAAAACAACCAAATCCAACACAGTCCTACCCAACTTAGTCCAAACCAACCCAAAACCATCAAAAAAACACATTACAACCCCCCCCCCCCGGGCACCCTTTTTTCTCTTAAAAAAAAAATCGGGCGCAGGCGGATTTGGGGTCCTAGGGACCCTAAAGAATTTTTCATTAAAAATCAAAAATGGCAGAAAACCCTATGCTGCATAATTACTAAATATTTTAGCATAATTTAAGGGGTAACGTTTTTGTTTAAGCAATTTTTAATGTTTTTTTACATTTTTATGCCATGATTTTCCTCACATTTTAAATCTTTCTCTCCAGGCTTTCGATCTCTAGAATAAAATTTTTGAAGTTTTCACCGTGTTTTTAGCGTTTAAAAAAGTACCGCCAAAAACATTTTTTTTCTGTTAAAATGTTGTGAATCATTTATATGATGACCCTTAAAATAATTTAGTTAATTACCTGTTAAATTATTTTTATTTTTTAAAGAAAATTTTATGTGTATTATTTATTTAAATGTAGATCTACTTATAAATATGAATAATTGAAAAATTTATATCTAGATTAAATTTTATGTATTCATGTGTTTTTGGTTACAGGTCAATAATGGACACAATTATTTTATTTTGAAAATAAAAAGTTTCTAAACAGTCTCGTTTTTATTTAGCATAAAATTCGTACCTTCACATTTCAAACATTTTTACTAAAAATACAAGTTGTGTTTATTTGGTAAGAGAAATATTCCTAAAA